>JAVUPR010000183.1:21938125-23212500 GCA_036785695.1 Gentiana straminea | reverse complement strand
ATGTTCTGAGAACCCCTGAAGATAGGGATTACGTAATTTCACTAGGGTTGCCAGCGGCGGATGTTATGGCTGTACCTCGTCAATTACCGGTCCCTCCCGTCAGAAACACTCCACCGGTCCTTCCCGTCGGAAACACACCGTCCCGTGCCTCTGGCCAACGCATAGAACGTGAGCGTCCCGAAATTGATGAAGAGGACGCTCGACGTAGCCGCCGATCGAGGCGTACACATTATGCGTCTACCTCCGCGAACCTGCAAGGCGATGACACTATATCCCTAAATGTGCAGGCTGAAGAACTGAGGCCAGTAATTACTCAAATCATCCAACAAGAGCTGGATAAAACTAACTCGGAGTTGAGTGTTGCGAAGACCGAGTTGGAAAAAACCAACTCCGAGTTAAGAAATGCAACTACCGAGCTTCAAAAGACTAACTCCGAGCTAGGAGCTGTGAAGGCTCAGTTAAGTGAAACGATGCGTGGGTTAGCTGAAGTTAAGGCTGAGTTGGGATTTTTTAAAGATCAGCATTCAAAATTTGTCAAATGGGTGGAACTGCAGGCATTTAGATAGGTATGAATTATCTTGCACATACGAATTTGACAGCCGTATTTTTATTGTTAACACACGAATTTGAATTATTAATAAGGTGGTAATCAGTCATCCCAGTCCCAGCCTCCGCAACACTTCGACCTCGACGATCTAAATAGGTAATTTGTATTATTAACATAGGTATTTTATTGTTTGTTATCGTTAATTGATGATCTCGATTATATTTGGTATAGCAACTCCCGAGGGTATGAGAGAGGCCGCTCCTGACACCAGTCAGACCGCTACATTTGGTAAGTTATTTGAATTTTCTTTTTGAACCTAGAAATTACATTGTGAAAAACTATCTAATTTTATTGCTGTCGTTAAATTATTATCTCGATTATATTTGGTATAGACACTCCCGAGCCTATGACAAAGTCCGCTACTGCCAACAGCCAGGCATCGGTTATGGAGCGTGGGATCAATTTTAGTAAGTTTGTAGATATTTCATTTTGAAACTAGAAATTACATTGTGAAAAAACTATCTAACTCGATTCCCATATATGCTTATAGAGAGTTAATGTATATTGATTTGTGTATTATTAACATTAAAAATCTAATTTTATTGTTTTCATTAATTGATTATCTCGATTATATTTGGTATAGGCACTTCCGAGCCTACGACAAGGGCCGCTACTGACACCATTCAGGAATCGGTTGTGGAGCTTGAGATAGATTTTAGTAAGTTTGTAGATATTTAATTTTGAACTAGAAATTACATTGTGAAAAACCATCTAACTCGAATTCCATATTGTTTATAGAGAGTTAATGTATATTGATTTTTGTATTATTAACATTAAAAATCTAATTTTATTGTTGTCGTTAATTGATTATCTCGATTATATTTGGTATAGACACTCCCGAGCCTACGACAAGGGTTGCTACTTACACCATTCATGAATCGGTTGAGGAGCCTCAGATCGATTCTAGTAAGTTTGTAGATTTTTAGTTTTGAAACTAGAAATTTCATTGTGAAAAACCCTCTAACTCGATAATGTATTGAATATTCTTTTGTTGCTGGTCCAACTGATATTCAATTGGGGAAACGAAAGGCGGATTATGCAACTGATAGAAGATTGACAACCCGTCAGACTATTAACCAACCACGATATTTACGTGATGGGTCGCACGTTGTCGGTCCGCTGTGTGCTAGTAGATGGACAACGTTGATAAAATTTCCGCAAGAGTTGGAAGACCAATTTATCTCCTGGTACGAACAAGATGATCCACCCCCAATAAAGATTCCCACGGGCCTCGCATTTGGAGAACCAATGGGAGATCGGGCGGGCAAGGCGTGGTTCGAACGTCTCTATTGGAACAATGCAGAGTTAGACCGAGAGGTATATTCTTGTGACTTACATTTTCATATATCTGAAATTTTCATATGTCTGATTTCATTATATCTAATTTCTTTTTTGCATGCGTACAGCATATCGATGGGTTCCTGGACCTTATACGACGCCAAATGGAAGTATATCTAGAATGGTTTGAACCGCATACGGCCATTGCCTTCTCTGAAGTCTCCTCATTTTGCGGTCAGGGTCATATAGATCAGGGAACGACGCCTGACAAAACGCTTATTCCAAATCATTTGATTCAGTACGTCAAGCAATGGGATGAAAACACAATGGTGTACATGCCCTGGGCTATATATCATGGTCACTGGGCTGCTGTCGAAGTGTCTATTCCCCGCTGGAAGATTAGAGTGTATGATTGTCTGATCGAGGATAACTATAAGGAGATGGAATATGTGAAGGATTATATAAGAGCATTCGGTGTTTCGTTGAGGAGAGTGTTTGAGATGGATGCTCATCTACGTAAACTCCCACAAATGCTTGATCCAGCGAAGCCTCCTATTGCTGTCAAAGCAGTGACGGCTAAATACGTACCACAAATGCCAATCCCGTAAGTGTTATAAATTTCAAACTATTTATAATAATATACAGTATACATTATTTTCTTTTCATTTGATTAATCAAAATTTACATTCTGTACAGGGGTGACTGTGGGGTATACACGGTCAAGTTCATCGAGCATTTGCTGCACAAAGAAGATTTTTCATTGATCAAACCTGATAATATGTTGTTATTAAGACATAAAATGTGTGTGTAGTTGTTTCATCAGTACATAGATCTTTAGATATTTAGGTATTTTTGGTGAATGTATAAGCACTTGTTGGTGTATAGTCACTTGCATTTTGTTTGTTTTATCTCAACTTATGGCGTTGTAATATTTATATTATAAATTTTGTTAGCTTTTTATATTATCAATTTTTATTCCTGTTGTTTAAGTGGTGGTGAGTTATGACCATCCAAAGTTCGAAGAATTCGGTTTTTTTCGTATATACATATTTATCGATCAACTGACAATTATGTTTTGTTCGAAGTAAGCAGTAAAAACAAACAATTATCATTAACTATATTAAAAGATCCAATGTGTTTCACCTCAAAATAAAAAAAAAATCTAGTCCGATTGCATAAGTTAAAAAACAAGTCCGATTGCTCGTCGAAGATCATCCATTACAATTGTTAGAAGAAAGAAACAATAAACAAGAAATCATACAACAAAAATATGCAACTTTAATACATGAAGTGTATTAATGGTGGAGTACATCCTCCTTCTCCTCACATGTGATCAGGACACCACCAGCTACAGACTAGCGACAAAGCATTAATTTATATTGTTTTAATAAAACATCTTCTTAATGAAAGGAAACATATTATCCATTAGCCTAACCCAAGTTGAAATGTTGGCTCCTAAACAAACCAAGGGTGGTCACAAAAGATGATAGGGGATGTTTCCTGATCAATGTCATCATTGTCATACTCTGGTACGTGAAAATCTCTTGCGAGAGCCGTGATAAGAAATGGATAATAGAGATAACCATCACCAATTATTCTCAACAGGATTCGACAGATAGCAAAGGGCAACGCAGGCGATGGATATATATTTTTCCCGTATCTCATCACAGCTATGTGTGTGAGGTCTGCCGGGGTGCCGGAATATGATGAAGATGATGTGACATACGGTCATGATGACGTTATCACCTATGAAACTTTTAATCAAGATGACTTTTAAGGTTTATCTTCACGTGCAAGTTATTTTCTTTTAACGAAAGATGGCGAAAGTTGTAGACTTTGTTGAAGTTGCATATGTTGTTTTATGATTTTAGTTTCTCTTTTTAGTCTCTGGACGGCATGATCACATTATTTTTCTTTCTCCTCGTAATTAAAGATAATGGATTTTGCTTTATGATTTCATCTATGGATTTCTACAGTTCTACTCCTATATAGTTATACTGTGTTAAAACAAAAGACTTTGTTAAAGTTGGTGATTTTTGTTGTGTGATTTCTTGTCTTGACAATCACATGAGGTGGTTCCTCCATCTTTAGTAGAGAGGACTATCACATTCATTTGCAAAGAACGAAAGCAGGAAACTCCAAATCAAGAAGTGGAATGCTCTTGGATAACTGTCTCCCAATTTGGATTAGGCGGATAACTGAAGTAGAGATTTATTCAATTAGGAACAACTGCACGAGTCGGACATCTATTCTTTCTGTGTCCGGGGTTACCGCAATTCGAGTAATTCCTACCGGAACCTGGCTTTGTCCTCTCAGTAGGCATCCTGCTAGTCCTAGCACCGGGAGGCTCACATTGAGAAGGAATCCTTAGGGTCTTGGGTCGGCCCCGCCTAGCTCCCGTACTCTGTGTTTCTCCTCCTTCCCTCACTCTAGGCTCAGGCGGATTGAGGGAAGGTTTAGTTCTAATCCATTCGGGAAGAATCCAATCATCCTCGACTGGAACAGGGAAAACACGTCCTTGATATATACGTTGGAAACATGCAGCTTTATAGTAATGAGAACAATAAGTGTACGGACTCTCGCAGCGGTGACTTATAGCAGCGCAAGCATGTACGCAAGGTAACTGAAGTCCCTGAAACTGCCCGCAATAACATGTCTTCGTAAGCATATTTATTTTCTCACTAGTATCGATGTCCCCAACTTGAAACTGGTCCCGGTCGATCCTGAGCATTGTGAAACTCCTTCTGGCACGTGAAACACCATTCAAGAACTCTTCAGGTTTAGGGGCTAACACGGTGCGACACGAGTCCGCAAGTTCTCTCCTCTGACAATGCCAACGCTGCAACACTCCCCTAATGTGGTCAAAGAGATTCACGATACTCATCTTACGCGTATCCTTGATGACGTTGTTAAAGCTTTCATCATGGTTGCTTGTCATTATTGTGTAACGTGTACTTGGAAATTGTGATCGTGCCCATTTGTCGATTCCAATCTCCTTTAGGTAACGCGAAACTGGTTTGGTTGGGTCTCTATCCATCTCTATTATCTTCTGAAATAATATTTTTAATCGCGTTTCTGAAAATGTATAACCGGCTTTCCAGAAAGTGTACGGACAATATCCCGTGCTCCCGAATTTTTTATTGAGGTTCATAACGATGTGGTGGTAGCAGTAACCATAGTAAGCGTCTGGAAATACATTTCTAACGGCTCCAATGATGCCTGGCCCTCTGTCTGATATGAAAACCAAGTCACTACGTTCCCCGATTATCGACTTGACGTTTTCCATGAAATACGTCCACGCATCAAGGCTCTCTCCGTCGGTCACGGCAAAAGCTAACGGAAAGATATGGTCGCCCGCGTCTACACCGACTGCTACTAACAATGTTCCCTCGCATTTTGTTTTCAGATGTGTACCGTCCACAACTAAGATAGGCCGACAATACTTAAACCCCTCGATACTAGAACCCAAAGCCATGAAACAATACTTGAACCTGCCAAGCGCATCAGGAATAATGTCTGTGATGGTTCCAAAATTTTCTACATTCAACATGTAAAAGTAGGCGTGTAATTTAGAATACGACATTTCTATGTTTCCGCCGATCAATTCCAAGGTTTTATGTCTACATTGATAGGCACTTTGATAATTAAGGTCTATGTTGAATGCTTTTTTGACCTCAGCTTGTAAAACTTTTGTCGTGAAACCGCTGCCGAGTTTTATGAGGCTATCCCTTACGAAACGACCTATAGGTCCGGGCTTGGCTTGCTTATGATTGTCAGTCAATTGCTCCAATCCACAAGTGTGGGTTTCATTGTACACGGTTATCTCAAAGTTCATGCAACGTTGTCCGTCCCTTGCGTCCACATCCGAATCAACAACCTTCCTACCGACAACCTTCCATTCGCATCGTTCTGAAGTATAACATCGTAATGTTAACTTTTCCTTGTCAGACCTAACGAGTTTCCACATGTAGTCATGTTTCAATACGTGGTAACTCATTTTATCCTTCATATCCTCCTTGTCTCTAAACTTTTTACCAATAAACAATACATCTGGATTATCGGTCTGAAACGTCCCAGCACGTGGACATGGAGGAATTTGGGACGGGTCCATTCTAGACCCGAAATGAACACCTCTATTGCGATTAATACTTGCCATACTAAATGTGTGACCAGTGTCAGGGTTCTGTTGCAAAGGTGCTGTCAAATAACTCATGAAAGATCCGCCGATATTGAGGCCCGTTTGCATCGGTGCTTGCATCGATGTTTGCATAAACTGCTGGCTTGTTCCATCTATGTGGAGATTATGACTAGTCTGACCAAAATTATCCCAACATGTATCAGCTTCAGTCACTGGTTCACGCATCCTAACACTAGTTTGTTGCCTATACGGTGTGTGGGTCGTCTTATCTAAATTCTGCCGAGACGTTCCAACTTCATTCATAGATGCACACATTCTAGCCATAAGTTGTTCACTGTAAGGTATGTGAAATGGCTGACTAATCATATTTGCAATAAATCCCCAATCGTAGCCACGTTCACTTGACAAGTCAAGTACTTGATCACCGAAAGTTGTATTCGGTTGGATGACAATTTCATGAGGGGCTGAGACTTGTGGAGTACGTACAACATGCTCACCGGAATTCCGATTATAATAAAGTTCGGGTGTAAAATCCTCAATCCCTCTAACATTTTCTTCAACTATCGGTTGTTCATTTAAGTCAAATTCGTTGTCGTATATGTCTTCCGAGTCATCATCAGCAATAATCGGTTCAGCATTAACACAAAGTTTGGCTATTTCTAGTCTAAGCAGATCATCAATGTACCCTAGCCATGTCTCATCATACAAAACATCAATCGGCCCCTCGTATTTTGTGTACAAAAGTTTCATGACCAATGTATTTTTCGATACATCAATTCCTACTTTCCCACACACTTTCTGCTTCACTTCATCCAATGTCATATCGGTTTTTACACGAATCAAATAAAATTTTCCTTTTCTATAAGACCATCTGTCGCATCCTTCGTTGTATATCCACTCTCCACCAAATTCAAACTTAACGGACACAATGTTGTTATCTGTGAAAGAATTATAAATTTACATCAGTATACAATGGAGATATGAATATAAAATAATATATAAACAATGAATATATAAAATGTTTGTATATATGTCATCATATTGTCAGTGTGATACACATATATATGTAATAAGTGTGTGTGTGAGTGTGAGTGTTTTTGCGATGTTAAATTATGATATTTTGTGTAAGTATATGTCAAAAAGAATGACACAATTATTAATAAATTAGGATACTTATACTCACACACACACACACATATAAATATATATTTATATATTTATATATACACACACACACACACACACATAAATAAATAAATAAATAAATATATAACCGAAATTTCTTATCATCTTTTTTCTTGGTTTTTCGGAACATCGTTGTTTTGTGTTGTGTTGTGTTGTAACGTTAGATGGGGTAAGAGAAGAAGAGAGTAGTGTTTTTACCAACGTCATAGAGTACTTGATGATGACGAGGGAGAACGGATTCCGGACGCAGCCGGCAAAACAGAACTTATATTTTCAATCTAAGGGGTGCCTCACTTCCGGCTGAGGATTTACCAGGCTGCTGGTGACAGGAAAAGATGCTCTGTTGAGCAGACCTAATGAAATTTTCTACGAGCTACCTACCAGGAGCCCCAATACAAAGCCTGGAGATTAGGCATGACACAGCGGATCAGAAGGAATCGAAAACACCCTAGGGAAAGCATGCAATTCTAAGAACCTCATCAGGCCGAGGCGTACCATGGAATTCAGTTCGAGATATTCGTTCTTGTGTTTTCAAACGACATTAATTTGTCGTTTGTTTCAATTTTTTTAATCACATTCTTGTTACCGATAATTTCAAGGGATGTTCTCATACTATCACAAAATACGTAATTGAAAAACCATATATTTGAAGTGAATTTTCATCTTCCACTACAACAACAACATAATCAACTTTGTACCAAACCAATAAAACACATTCGGTAAACAAGTTTCATTTATTACTACAAGCAATCACATTGACATCAACCAAAATATATTTGTATCGTTATCCAATTATTTCATCAAAATATATCAATCAAAATAAAATGTATCATTCACTACCTTAATTATCCAACGAATGTCAATTTCATTATTGAAATATATAATCAAAATTAATCATTTCTCAACCCTGAAAATGCACATACTACACTACGCTAAAAATCGAAAATTTATAACATTAACAATATTAATAAAAATCGAAAATTCATAACATTAATAAAAATCAAAAATTTATAACATTAATAAAAATCGAAACATTAACAATCGAAAATGCACATACTACACTACGCTGAAAATCGAAAATTTATAACATTAATAAAAATCGAAAATTCATGTGAACAAATAACAATAAAAACAAACACAATAAATAAATTTATTCAAACTTAAGTAAATGCTTACCCATTTTGTTTAAAAATACAACTCCGGTGAAATAAAACAATGCAGCTCAAATGGACAAATATGGTTTTTTTTTTTTTTTTTCTTGGGTATCAATGGTGAATTTTTGGTGTAGCAATGGTGATTTTTTTGGAAGCAATGGTGAATTTTTGTGTGATGAAACGGTGAAGACAAGAGTAAGTGAAGAGAGTAAATAAGACATTGATAAACTATCGGGTTTCAAAATGGATGAAACCCGTCCAAAAAGGGATGTATCCGTCCAAATTTGGATGGTCCGTCCTCTGTTTGGACGGAGAGACTAGGTTAGACCGTCCAAATTGGGACGGTTTTAGACCTTTGGACAAAATGAAAGGAAACCGTCCAAATGTTGGACGCTCCGTCCAAAAATGGACGGTATTCGCACCAAGATGGACGGTGCATCCAATATTTGGACGGTTTTCGTCCATTTTGTCCATTCAATTTATTTAGACGAAATGCATCTAAATTTAGAGGGTTTTGACTATATTTGGACGATTTCATCCAAATTTAGATGGTGAACCTAAAAAATAATGTCAGAATCTGTCCGACCTAAAAAAATTATCAAAGATTAAAAGGGTCTGATTTTCCAATTTCTCTATCATTAACGTGTTCAATTTCAGATTGATCGAATAGACATGTTGCGTAATTTGCATAAGATATATTGAGGGTTTGCTGTTTGCAAGTAATGATGGGCATTGGAATAGGGAGTGCTAAACATTTTACTAGAGAAAAAAAAATATATCTCAAAGTTTATATAAAGTGTAAATATATATATATATATATATATATATATATATATATATATACTTTGTTGCTCCATTTTTTTTTAACACACGCACGCACACACACGATCCATTTGAGCTTCGAATCCAAAATCTTGGGATTAGGAACAACAGCACATACCGTTGGGTCAGTGCTTTATTGGATTTATTGCTCTATTTTATATAATAGAGATACATATTGCGGGAAAATATTTGTATGGAGAGAAATTTTGAGATGAAAAGACGGGTGAAACGATTAGAATTACACGGTTTAAATATAAAATGAAATTGTGTGGTTCATATTGAACCACACGTTGTCTCCACACGTGTGTAGACACCACCAGTGGCAGATCCAGAAAAAAGTTCAGTGGCATCATCCGTCACAAAATGTGGCAACCCTAAAAGATTTCCGGGTTGGACGGGTAATTTGGTCCAAAATTGCTTTTTTTATTTTATTTTATTTTATCGAAACGACATCGTTTCTCATTTTTTTTTTTTATTTAAGTGGGGTCACGTGACCCCGTCAATGGGACACGACACTCACCCATATTGTGATGGAGAGTAAAGTAAACCTATATTGAGGAATGAAAGGATGGTTTTTATGTTTTCACTTCACGTGGGGCGTGAAATGCGGCAAATGCTTGTGTGGTGTCTTCACACGTGTGGAGACACCGTATGGAGTAATATGAACTATACAGTTTCATTATGTATTTAAACTGTTTGGATATGATCGTTTCATCCGCCACTTCACCTCAAAATACATTATCAACACAAATATTTCATGTTAAATGCCCATAGACCGACTTGAACTATGATGCATACTTGTCGGGTAGTGTGTCATATATCCAATACGTATTAAACTCTGAATTCATACCTATCGGATAGTGTGTCTTCTATACAATACATATTAAACTCTGATTACACTGGACACATTAGTATTGGTTCGCATACCCATAAATTGGATAAGTTAAAATGAACAAGTACTACTTTCGTCCTATAATACAAGTCATTTTAGAGTTTTTCACACAGATTAAGAAAGTGATTAAATATCATAAATTTAAAAGTTAATTTCTAAATGTCCATTGACTATCATTAATGTGATAGTCGTATAGTAATAAAAGTAGTTGAATTGATAATAAAGGGGTAAGATAAAGAAAAATGATAATAAATATTACATTAGTGATGTAGAATGACTTATATTATGAGACAAATTAAAAATATAGGATAACTTATATTATGGGACAAATATAGTATATTGAAAATTGTGTACCAAAATCAAGATAATAACCACTCAAATATTTATATTTTACTTGTCTTTTAATATGTATTAATTCAAATTTATAGTTTCTTATGTAAATATTTTAATATTACCGACATTTCAAAACTCCACCATCTGATTGAGGGGTAATTCTGACATATGAAGTCTCTATTGACCATCAGATTTGCGTTACGGGGACAAAAAAAACAAAACCGTTTTGTTTGTATATACACATAACGCACATCTGACGGTCGAGTTTAATAGATGCTCTCTACCTAACAATTTTCCCTGACCGACTATCTCATATCAGTATATCTCATTATCGCGTATTCATAGTTACAACCTTTCGGTTAAATAAATGAAAATGCAAAATTCCTCAACAATTACAGTTATTTGAAAATTATATAGTTTTTGTTTTAAAATTTATCGTTTACTACAATTATACATATAGTAGTATTATAAAAGAAAAATTATACAATTTCATTACATTTTATTTTATTTTATTGCATCAGCAAATGCAAATGGACCATACTTGGTACATTGCCCTAGTGGTATACACTAAGGTCCACCTTGACTATCCAGTGGAGATACCAGGATTCGAATCCCGCTTGGAAAGTAGTTTAAAATGGATGTATGCGTCTTTCGTCTATATAAGAAAAAAAAAATCCAAATTGACATACTCGGAGCAGCTTTCCTCTCAACGATTGATTTGATAAAATAATAAAATACTAAGGGTAAATGGTATGTGCATTAGTGCATTTTCCACTATATGTTGTAGTGACATGGATTAAAAGGATGTTAAATTTATTGTGAAGGGTCCACTAAAAATTAATGATGTTGATTTGATAAATTAATATTACATAAATTTATAGTGCACTTTCCACTATATGTTGTTGTGTCATGGATTAAAAAGATTTTAAATTTATTATGATGGGTCCCTTTAAAATAAATGATATTGATTGTTTTATATAGGATATTATGATAAATATAATATTGGATATATCACTATTCAATACTAAGATAATGTAGGCAGAGGTGTAGGGTTCAGATTTCAGATATGCAACAGTGACCTGAAAGGTTCGGCTGGGAGAAAGAAAAGAAAAGAAAAGATGGTCAATAGGGTAGCCGGATAACTTGCATAAAATAAGGAAACAAAATAGATGTAATGATAAGCATCGAAATTGTTGCCAAACCCCATTTATAGCTTCTTTTTGTCATCTCCCACTGTAACAAGTATTCAGAACAAAGAAACAAGACAATTGACAAGATTGAAAAAGCCGCAGCCGGCGGATGTTTGTAGGCGTTGGGGATTCGTGCTATAATTTTAGGACGATTTTAGTTTGAAATATTACATCTGTTTTAAAATATAAATCATTATATAATTTTAAATTTAATATAAAATGCTACTGTACAAAAGTGTATCAAGTGTCACTAAATACATCAAATACTTTTTTTTGGTTGAGAAAAATACATCAAATACTTAATTTAAACCATTGTGGTGCAACGATTAAATGAAATTTGTATCAAATGACATACACTAGAAACTTTTATTTTAACTCTTTTATAAATAGCAAATTATTATTGTGTGATAGATTAAAAATAAAAAATTATAATATATGTCACTTGAAATAATATTTATACAACCGTTGTATCGTAAAAAGATTTCGTAAACTAATGCAACGTTATCTTAAAATGATGGTTGATAAGTCAAAAAAAAAAAGATTGTTGATGAATGAGTAGTCAATACTCCATCCTATGTTGCACAGACACGGACATATCGCACGACACGATACTGACACGGCGTTACAACTAATTCTAAAATTTAAGAACACGATACACTGCCGACACGTTATATATATAAAATAAAATTCAATTTATCAAAAAGAATCGTAAACATTTGAAAAAACCAGACAAAATAAGATAGATATTACATAAACTCTATGAATATCTAGAATAGATATTCGATCTTTATACGGTGCCAAAAGAAATTGTGATTGGCCTTCAAAATATTACAAATTATAAAAATGATAGTTTATCAACAAAAAAACATATAAACTTGATACGACGTATTATTTATTTAATTATTATGGAAATAAAAATCGTGCATTTTAACGTTTCCAATAATGAAAACAAAACAAAGAAAAAAAAATTAAACAATTGGGTTCAGGAGTATCGGTGCCGTGTCGACAATGTGTCGGATATTTAAATTTTAAATATTATTTATTTAATCAGCCGACACGTGTCGGACACGGTGTCGGAGCGTGTCGTGTTGTGTCTTGTGTCGGACACGGTGCACGGCGATCAGATTGAAGTGTAGGTGCATCATAGACTCCATCCTTATCATTGGTGACACGCTAACTCTTAAAAGGAGCCCGCGGATTCACGTTGGCTCAACACGTAAGCCCAACAACGAATAAGGTCTTTGGCCCAATCTGTCCCCCCCTTCATAAGCCGGACAAGGCCATGTATAATCCAACCCGCCTCATTCCTTTACGATCCTCATCATTGGCTAACGCGACGGGCGTCGATTAGCCAAGCCTTCAGCTCGTCATCTATAGAGTGACACAAAGCACCGGGGGGCCGATATGCTTGCCCTGCAGCTCGCAATCCGCCTGTCCGGATCAAGCCCACTTGACTAAGCAAACAGAGTTCATACATAACGATTACATGGCGAAGAACTCGCGGCGGTTTATGAGCAAACTCGCACAATCAGAGGCCGCCACATCATCACGTAGTTAATTACATTTAATTATGCCTTAATTATCGTCATTTGTAACCTCCGACTCCAGTCCTTATAAATAGAGGCATTTCTACCCTGAGAAAGCAGACAACATCTTCCAATTTGTGGACATACGAGCTTTCCCTTTACAGCTTTAAAGTCTTCATCTCTATTTTCATATTGTCCTTGAGCACCACCACTTATAACCGGAAAAATCACTCACTTCCATCAGAAATCTACCGCTAAAATTAACAAAACCTGTTTGTGATAACTCTGACGTTATCAATTGAGTTTTAAGAACTGAAAATATATTGTTATTTTGAGTTTACACTTCACTATGTTAATGTTTATGTCCATAAATAAAACCAATATTATTATAAATGCAAAATACGTATCATACTATTTATACATAAACTTACGGAATATTTTTTGTTTATGGTATATAGTTAAGTGAATGATTTTCCTATCACCACAAAATTTATGTGTGATTAAAATGCAATACTTGCTGTGAAATGTAATGAAAATCATCAAATTTTCATTAACTCCTAAATAAATATAGTGTAATGTAATAAAACAAATAAATTATCCCCCAGCCCCTAAAGTCCACCTCCTCCCCCTCATTTATTGTGCCCATCATGACATGACTCTTCCCTTAATGGCCTCACTAACCAATTGTTACTACTAAACGAAAAGCAAACATAAAAACGTAAAGAACAATGAACTATAGTTTCTCATCAAACAAAGTCTCATCATGTCACTTATCTTACCCAAATCTATTGAAGATTCTTGATATGACTTAACTTCCGTATTTTAGAACCTTTCTAACCAATTAATTTGTGTTCTTTTTCTATGGTGATCTAGTCTACGCAACTTCCGTATGTTGTAAACGTATCAATAGCAAACTGATCTCTCGTTCAAAATCATAGATACAAAATAAATTAAAGTAAACTAGAGATTGAATAAATTGGAAAATCAAACTCACATGGTTGGTACAATTGTTGGATCCATGAGTCGAAAACGGAAGAAAAAACTACTCTAATCTAACCCGGATCACCCGAGCACAAGGCGGTGTGTATTTATATGAATTAAAGGCGGCCGGGACAATTAGGGTTGCATGCCGTGTCGGCCGAATGAATTCCTTATTTAATTAGGATTTGGAGTATGTCGGTCGCTCAATGCATGAATTTAGGAATGAAACTTCTAAAATTCATATCTTGAGTTGTAGACCTCCAAAAATTATGATCCGAATGTCATAATTAAGCTCTCGGAAAAATCTACAACTTTCATTAAGGACTCTTCTTCAGAAAACGCCTTTTTGATTAGCCCGTCGTATTACGAGTATATTACGACATTTTCCAGTAGTTCAGCAACAGCATCCAAACTTGTAACGCTCATATCTTGGGCCTCGTAAGTCGGAATGAAGTGATTCAAGATCCTGTAGAATCCTCTCTTCAAGCCCTACAACTCTTCTCTTGAGGTCGAGAGTCAAATCAGTTTATATCATATCAAGAACTGCGTCGGAAGGTCGTCACTACTCGGAATCCTGATTTTCCGACATTTATCTTGATTGATTTCTTTCCTTATATCTTTAAATCTTCCATAACTTTGATTGTGGTTTGATCGTTTACAACAATAGGAAAACATACCAAAGTCGTATTTCTAACATAAAATCATCATCAAACATAATTCGTACCAATTAACCTCTTAAAAACATCACACAATAACTACTCTATGAAAATAATACCCTTAAAAATCATACATTTGACCCCGTAGAGAGTTTGATGTGACACCATCAATCTCGTCTGTTTTTAAATAAAAACTATGTGATTCAAATTATTTTACGGGTTAAATCACTTCATGTAGAGTGATCAAGGAAAAATCACCTCATATCTATTATCTATTTTCACCACTCTTATCTTGCATCTTCTCGGTCCTATTCATGCCACGCACCCTTACTGCCTGCTATGCCACCACCTTATCCCATATCAAGTATTTATTTTAATCACTCATATCTTATATCTTACAGTCCTAGCTTTACATCCACCCATTCTTCAACTACGATAACTATCGCCACTACTACCTACTATGTCACTACCTTATCCGATACTTACTATCTGTTTTCACAACTTTTATCTTATACCTGCAATCATACTTTTATATCTACTCATTATTCAACTACAACTACGATTCTACATTTCGTCTATCCATTATTCAACTATAACTATTATCATCAGATTTTACCCTTTGACGATGTCGGATATTGTCGGGTTGATAATCTGGGTTGAATTTACTCTTGCAACAATCTGACAAGAACAATGACGATGGGGATGGAGATTTGGGAATAGTTTTAGACTGAGCCTGATAGTTATCTCTCTCAAGTTGACTACATATCCAATGTGCGTAATTGGAATTAAGTCTTTCGTAGTTCCTTAGGGTTTGTTTATATAGGGGCGCGTTAGCCCTATTTCTTGTCCTGCAAGCATTTAGGATTTTTCCTAGCCCCTAAGGATTAATTCTTATCAATCTTTTTAATTAAGGGATAATTATAATGATATCTAATTGACAGGATCGGCGTCCTAAAACCATGAGATTCTTTTCATGTTTATCTTATTATGTAGTCACATGTTTGAATTATCAACATAAGGAACGAACAAGACGTCCTACGCTGGGCTCCTCAGGTCGGCCCGACCTGAGTTACACGACCTGCCCTCCG
The DNA here is from genome assembly GCA_036785695.1 of Gentiana straminea. Taxonomy (NCBI): domain Eukaryota; kingdom Viridiplantae; phylum Streptophyta; class Magnoliopsida; order Gentianales; family Gentianaceae; genus Gentiana; species Gentiana straminea. The sequence continues at coordinate 23,196,650 of JAVUPR010000183.1, read as the reverse complement.
TTATGACCGAGCCGTCCTGTGGTGGTCTAGTCGGGAAGGGCGAGGACAGACCTCCCGCCTAGGGTTAGGTCTCACTAAATTAGGGCACCTGGCCTTCATAACTCTTACCCGTTTCTCTCGTTATTTATTACAATGCCATTCTTTAAATGACACTTGGCAAGGTCTACTCTGACCATCTTCATAAGCCCCCCAGGTCTGACCGGACTCCTTTAGAGTGGGGCAGATCTGACTTAGGCGGAGTGCATCTCGGTTATTTCACTGTGTTGTCTTGCTAGGTGGTCGCGTTACCGTCATAACTCTGTTATGACAGTCAAAAAAAATGAAGCGTTTGTACACGCCTTAATGATGGTTGTTTCTCCCAATACCGTTTTTGGGGCTTATAACCCTCTAGTCGCATCACATCTCCTCATACATTTCAAATCTATTTACTATTAAGTCGGAAGGTGAAGTCGGCCGGTAGCCATTCCTCTTCTTCAACCTATTTACACAAGTAAGCTTTCTTCATTTTTCCCTCTTCAATAACAAGTACGAATTCTACGTTTTCTCCATTTTAATTCCTTTATTGTTAATGAGTTAGCTAGTTATTCTCACAGATAGTTCAATCGAAGCTTTATTTGAGTCTGAGACAGAATCGGAGAGTGAAATGTCCCACTTTAGGGTTAATCCTGAGAACCCTGTTCTTCCACTGGCCGAGAATTCTAATCCCCAACCTCTAATCACTCATAGGGGATTTGAGCACCTGGTATTAGCCCTCCGATTTGACCTTTCTTATACCGTTCCCCCACATTCCTCTCAGATCTCGAAGTTTGTTATAACTGTAAAAGCACATATGGCTTTGAGATCACAAGCCGCTTGTCCCGGCATCGATTCTAAGTTAACCAAGAAGGACTTAGCCTCTATCCGTAAACAGTACAATCTGGGAAATCCTTTGTATGACCCCACAATTCTTGCCCCCGGTGTTTACGCCTACCAGGCCCCGGCCGGTTACTACGCTGTCTATAAGGAGCAACTCCTTTGTGGCTTGACGTTTCCAGTATGCCCCGCCTTATTGGCTATCTTAGAACACTATGATCGGGGCTTGCTCAGGTCGTCCCGAATGGTATAAGGGTGATAGTGGGTTTCGCCATCTGGTGCCGGTGTGCCTCCCTTTCACCGTCCAACATTTCCGGCTCTTCTACTAGTGCAAACAGGTGCCTGACCAGCCTGGATATTACTGATTTCCGCGTCGATGAGATTTCTTAAAGGATGTCCGGATCATCAAGAAGAGAGATGCTTCCTACAAGGGCTGGAAATCCCGGTTCTTCTTCCTGTGCCCCGAGGTGGAACTTAACCTGGGTAGGTGGAATACTGCCGATCTAGGCGGTGATCCCAGACCTACCGAGATAAAAAATTAATAGATGAATTTAAAAACTGGTATTTATGTTGGCCTAAAAAAGTATTCTTCTAGGTTGATTGATGCTGCCAAACTTTCTACGGTTGGCCCTGATCATTACAGAGAAATAAGTAAAGAAGATTATGAAATCTGTAGGGTCTTTGTATTTGCTTCCATTTTTACTCTTTGGACATAAAGGACTTGTACTGACTCTTCTGTCTTATTGCCCAAGTGTCGAACTTCACCGAGTTGCTAGCTAATGTTAATAAGGAGGAGGCACCTGCAGGTGACCACACCGAACCAATTAGGGCTCAGAGAGAACCGAGAGTATTGACTTGCAGGCTACCTGATCTGTGGGTACCGTCCTGAATTCTTCCTCTGCTCGACGGTTATCCGAGCATCCTAATGATGCACCCGAGTCCTCTTCTCTTCCCACGTAGGAAGGAGTTGATCTTTTGGAGATGGATACGGATGCACAAGGGGGCAGACGAGGAAGCGGAGGAAGTCGGGCTTCTGAATAAGTGGCTAGTTATAACTGCTACGCCATAAAGGGGCATATCCGAGAAGAGGAGATCCGAGTCTCGTCTTGCTGACATTATCGAGGATCTTACTGAGGACGGGGCTCCTTCAGGTCAAGGACGCTTATTTGAGTTATCTGATCAACACCTGCCCGCTGTTGTAAGTTCTTTTCTTTTATCTAGCCTTCTTTTCTTGTATCTGATGCATTTCCCCCTTTACATGTGTATTTCTTTTGTAGGGGTCCCAAGTCGGGCAAGAGTTTTTAAACAGGCTCGCCGAGTCCTCGACGAGTAAAGAAGCTCTGAGGAAGACTGTGGCAGAGCTAAGTGAGAGTCGCTAGAAGCACAGGGATGCTTTCAAGTCTAAAGATGAGAAAATCAAGGCTCTGAATGAGCAGCTCGGAGCTCGTGATGCTGAGCTCGAGCAGACCAGGACTCAGTATACCGCCGAGCTTCAAGTTGCGTTTGACAAGTATACTACTGTGGAAAACTCTCAGCTGGGGCAAGCCTTAGCTGAACTCCGGGCCGAGAGGGATACACTGGTAGCCTCTATTCCCGCTCGGAATGCTCAAGCCATTCATAAGTATAAGTCCTCTGGACATTTTTCTGAGGCTTTGGAGGCCTTATTAGGCCAGTTATGCAACATGGCTATACTTCTGCAACTGATGAGGCCAAAGAGCAGTGTGCTGACCTGGTAGTTCCCGACCTCCCCCATTATCGAAAGATGTACAAGGCATGTGCCGGCAAAATCTATGACGACCGGCTAAAGGAGTTTAAGGAAGCGAGGATATTGGAGCCAAGTACAACAAACACGCCCGCCCTGCCCCTCAGAGTACTGAGCCGACTCCTTCCACAGAGCCGCAAAATTCTGCTGCTAAAAAGTGATTTTTATGTTGTACTCTTTTTCAAGCATATTTTGTAACACTTTTGAAAAAAATTGTACGTTTTCTCTATATTCGTGGTGCTCTGCCCATCACATTTTTATTAAGCACTTCTACTTTGGGTTTTGTTTTGAGTTCGAGTACTTACCTGGTGCCCTTTGCATTTCCCCCCAGTATGACATGCATTACTCATTGTACTGGATGGCATACTTGGTCTTTGAATGTGAGCTTTATATATCTTTTGTTGTTTGAAATTAGCCTGACATGCAGACTCGGGAAGTTTGTCCTTTGCAAACTTTCTGAGTCTGACCTGCAATACTCAGTTAAAAAAATAGCCTGACTTGCAGACTCGGGAAGTTTGTGCTTTGCAAACTTTCGAGTCTGACCTGCAGTACTTAGTTAAAAAATTAGCCCGACCTGCAGACTCGGGAAGTTTGTCCTTTGCAAACATACGGAGTCTGACCTGCAGTAATCAGTTAAAAAATTAGCCTGACCTGCAGACTCGGGAAGTTTGTCCTTTGCAAACTTTCGAGTCGACTGTCGTAGTACTCAGTTAAAAAATTAACCTGACCTGCAGACTCGGGAAGTTTGTCCTTTGAAAACTTTCTGAGTCTGACCCGCAGTACTCAGTTAAAAAATTAGCTTGACCTGCAGACTCGGGAAGTTTGTTCTTTGCAAACTTTTTAAGTCCGACCTGCAGTACTCAGTTAAAAAATTAGCTTGACCTGCAGACTCGGGAAGTTTGTCCTTTGCAAACTTTCGAGTCTGACCTGCAGTAATCAGTTAAAAAAACAGCCTGACCTGCAGACTCGGGAATTTTGTCCTTTGCAAACTTTCCGAGTCTGACTTGCATTACTTAGTTAAAAAAATAAACCTGACCTGTAGACTCAGGAAGTTTGTCCTTTGCAAAGTTTCTGAGTCTAACCTGCAGTACTCAGTTAAAAGAGTAGCCTCTATAGGGCTGTAAATCGACAATATCATACTTATAAAAAGAAAAACTTTATGAAATGCATTGATGTTTGATTACATATTTATTAAAAATAACAAGACAGAAAAGAAAATAAAGCAAGTCTGGCACCTGTCCTAGACATAAAATTTCCGTAGGTTGTTGGCATTCCAACTTCGAGGTATGGTCCTGCCATTGCATCGGCTAGCTGATATGCGCCTTTTCCATGAACTTTGACCACCTTGTAGGGGCCTTCCCAGTTCGGGTCAAGCTTGCCTTGAGTGCCCTGTCGGCTAACCTCGTTTTTTCTCAACACCATATATCCTTCTTTAAAATACAAGTGTCTGACTCTGGAGTTATAGTATTTGGATATTCTTTGCTTATACTTGGCCATTCTGATGTAGGCCACTTCTCTGGATTCTTCCATGTCATCTTTGGCATGCCTGGGTTCAACATCTTGTTCTGACCGGTCGTGAGATCGGACCTCGGGGAGGGGAGCCCGATCTCTGCTGGAATGACTTCTTCGCATCCATAAGCTAAGGAGAAAGGTGTTTTGCTTGTAGCCGAGTTTGGCGTAGTCCTGAATGCCCAACGTATGTTGGGTAGATGCTCAACCCAATTCTCTCCCTCTTCTTCCAGTCTCTTCTTTAGACCAACCTTGACCTGTCTGTTTGTTTGTTCTACTTGGCCATTAGCTTGGGGGTGGCCAACATAGGTAAAGTGTTGGGCGATTCCCAGCTCGGCACACCACGACCTGACTGTCCTATCTTCAAATTGTGTCCCATTGTCTGAGATCAGGGTCTTGGGTATACCGTATCTACAGACGATACTTTTCAACGGGAAATTTTGAATGGCTTTCGCAGTGTTGGTAGTTAGAGCTTCAACTTCTACCCACTTGGTAAAATAATCTACTGCCACTACATGGAACCTTAGATTTCTGGGAGCTTGGGGAAATGGGCCGACTAAGTCCACACCCCATTGATATAAAGGCCAATGAGAGACTATGAGGATCATTTCCTATGAAGGTTGATGAGATAAGTTATAATGCACCTGGCATGACTTGCACTTCATGACTAGGTCGTTTGCATCGGTCTGTATAGTGGGCCAGTAGTACCTGAATAAACGACATTTTCTTGCCAGGGTTCGTGCATCCGCATGATTTTCACAAATACCAAGATGGATTTCTCTAAGGAGATAATTCCTTTCCTCCTTTGAAGCACATCTGAGCCAAGGTGATATAAAAGATCGTCTGTAGAGGACTTCATTAAAAAGAGAGTACCGGCCTTCTAGGAGCTTCATCCTTCGGGCCTGAGACTTATCAGCTGGTAGGATGCCATGTTTGAGATATGACAAGGTAAGGTCCATCCATGTAGCTTGCTCAGTGACTGGCTGGACGTCGCTCTGGATATAGCTTCGCTCAGCGAGTTGTTCTACCAAGACTCTTTTGTCTGAGAAGAAATTGGAGGCCAATTTTGAAAGGGCATCATCTCACTTGTTCTGAGATCGAGGACTTGTTCGATCTAGACGGACCTGAAGTTCTTGTGTAACGCTTGGGCCACAGACAAGTACTTCTTCATTGGTTCTTCTTTTGCTTCATACTCCTCTTTGACATGATTAACTACCAGCTGAGAGTCGCTGAACACTTGCAGATTGGTAGCACTGAGCTTGCTAGCCAGTTGGAGTCCGGTGATCAGAGCCTCATATTCAGCTTCATTATTTGTGGCCTTGAACTGGAAACGCAAGGCATAAGGAAATTATTCTCCCGGTGGACTTATGATCAGGCGGCCTGCTCCTGCTCTTTCTTTTCCTGCTGCCCCATCCACATACAGGGTCCATAAGTCAACTTGCTCGGTCGGTTGATCTTTCTCGACGTCCACTGAGATTCCTTCAGCTAAGAAGTCTGCTAAAGCCTGAGCTTTTACAGCAGTTCAGGGTTGGAAGTCCCGGTCATACTCTGCAAGCTCTATGACCCACTTTGCTAATCGTCCAGATGTGTCTAGTCCAGCTAGTATCTGTCGTAAAGGCTGATTTGTCACCACAGTTATCGGGTGTGCTTGAAAATACGGCCTCAACTTCCTTGAAGCATGCACCAAATCCAAAGCTAGCTTCTCTGCGTTAGTATACCTGACTTCTGGTTCATGTAGAGCTCTGCTCACATAGAAGATTGGTTTCTATATATTGTCCTTATCTCTGATCAGGACCACACTTATAGCTTCTTCACAGACAGCTAAGTATAAGAGCAAAGTCTCTCCTTCCCAAGGAGAGGTCAAAGTCGGCAGCTCAGCTAAGTAAGCCTTAAGGTCTTCGAATGCTTTCTGGCTATCCCAATTCAACTGGAAGGGGCTTGTCTTTCTTAAGACTTTAAAGAATGGTAAGGCATGCTGTGACAATCTAGATAGAACTGTTTAGGGCAGCCATACGCCCGGTCAGCCTTTGTACATCTTTGATGCTCCTCGTGGTTGGCATTAACCTCAATGCCTCAATTTTGTCTAGATTTGCTTTGATACCTTCCCTGGATATCATATACCCCAGGAATTTACCTGACCTGACCCAAAATGTACATTTTTTGGGGTTGAGCTTCATCTGAGTTTTTCTGAGCATGCTTAACACTTCTCTGATGTCTAGCATGTATTGATCAAGAGACCTGCTCTTGATCAGGAGGCCATCTACATAAAAATCTATGCATCTTCTTATTTGTTTGTCTAAAATTTTATTTACCGCTCTCTGGTACGTGGCTCCAGCATTCTTCAGCCCAAAGGGCATAGTGATATAGCAAAAAGTGCCCAACTCTATTATGAATGCGGTTTTTTCTACATCTTCAGGGTCCATAGCTATTTGATGGTACCCCTTGTATGCGTCTAGGAATGCAAATATCTCAAAACCCACAATTGAGTCAACTAACCTGTTGATCTTAGGAAGCGGATAGCAGTCCTTAGGACAGGCTTTGTTCAAGTCGGTGAAGTCCATGCATATCCGCCAACTTCCATCCGATTTCTTTACTAGCACCGGGTTGGCTAGCCAGTCCGGATACACCACCTCTCATATGATGTTTTCCTATAGCAACTTATCTACCTCCTTATGAATTTCCTCCATTCTTTCTTTGGAAAACTGACTTTTCTTTTGTCGAACTGGTTTCCTATTCGGGTGAATTAAGCCTGTGAAGAGCCAGCTCGGGTGACAGACCTGACATGTCCTCTGTTTTCCATGTGAACACGTCTCTAAATTCTCTTAGTACTTGTACGGGTTCCTCTTTTTGCTGCGCTGGGATCCATGATCCCACATTCACAGTTAAATCCTTAGATCCTTCCATAAACTCATGGCCTCGGTCTTGTCTTCTAAAGACAAGCTTTCCTCCTCTTTCGGAAGTAGTTCTTCGATGGAAACCTGTTGCACCATCATTTTTCGATCAACGGTGGATGTGTACCAGCTCCTGGCCGTTTCCAAGTCACCTTTGATCTCCACTGACCCCTGAAGTGTTGGAAACTTCATACTTATATGGGCTGGAGAGATTACTGCACGGAGATCAATCAGCGCAGGTCGTCCCATGATAACATTGTAGGCTGATGGTGCTTTGACTACAACATAATCCACCATGAGGGTCCTGTCCCTTGGATGTTTTCCAAAGGTGGTCGGAAGCCTAATCACGCCTATGGGATGGACTGGTGGTCCTGCGAACCCAAATAGCAGAGCCGAGACGGGTGTCAGCTCGGTATCCTTCAACTTCATGGATTGAAAAACATTGTAGTACAGTACGTTGACCTCACTACCAGTATCGAGACAGATACGCCTCACAGTTTGTTTATTGATTACAACTTCAATAACCAACCATTCGTTATTAGTAACTAAGGGCAGGGGATCACGAGGACCGTAAATTACCTCTCCGGAAAGCCTTTGCCGTTTCCTGGAGTCAGGGGAGGCAACCGACCGTTTACTGTTTCTTTCCTCAGCTCAGGGGGCGGTGGTCGGCCCACCCGAGATCGTGTTAATTGTGTTGATGGGATGGTTATCAACTGGCCCATCAAGTCATGGGACTGATCTCTCATGCGGCGGTACTCGTCGCGTCGATCTTGATCTTGACCGAAGTTCCTTCTCTTAAATTCTCTTCTCCCTCGGGGTTCTGTATTTTGCGACTGGTCTATGACTTCATCCAGCTTCCCTTCCATAATAGCCGCATCGATATATCTTTGCAAATCCCTACAATGCTCGGCGTCATGACAAATATCTTCATGGTACTTACAGTACTTGGTCGGATCTCTTTTCTCACGAGGACCCCTCATGGGAGGCGGAACTCGTGCTATGCCTTTCCTTCGCATTATTCTGCTCGTGTGACCTATTTAAAGGGATAAATCTCTCTCCTGATAGCGCATTTCTTTTCTAGCCGGTCTGACACCGGTGCTACAACTCGATCCCATACCGACTTGCGTTTCTTATCAGTTCTGTCATCGGACTTATCCAGTTTAGAGCTCTCCGACTCTCTCTTCAACCGGTTGGCTTCATCATCTTGGCAGTGCCTGTAAGCCAGCTCCATACATTCTTTCATGGATCTCGGAAGCTTGCTGTTTGATTTATGAAAGAGGTGAGCATGAGATGCTCCTCAGCATTCCTGACCTGCCTGGACTCTTAATTGAATCTCTTCAGGTATTGCAGTACAGTCTCTTCCTTTCTTTGCCTGATGGTGATGAGGTAGGTAGCGTTTCTTTGGAATGGATTTTCCGTAACAAAAGCTTGCAGAAACTTTTTCGCTAGTGTCTCAAAATTAGAGATTGACTGAGGTGGCAGTTTCCTGAACCACTCACGGGCCCTGCCTGTAAGCAGGGGCGGTTGCAGGAATTGTGTGACACGGGTCGTAATCGATAACGACACATCGTATTACAAGTTTCTAATGCATTATATAAAAAAATATATGTATATTTTGGGTCAAGAGTCGATATTTAAAAATTTTAGCGGACCAGTTAGTAGATATTAGTACATAAATTTTTGAAATAATTTAAAAAATTCACTGAATTTTTTTATTATTATTTTAGATTTGGGTCAAATGACCCAAATGCTTGGCTTTGCCGCCGCCCCTGCGTGTAAGTAAGGCCGGAAAGGCTTTGCACGTCATCTCTTCTGCTACACAATCCAGGTTCATATGTGTCAGATATTGAAACAGATAGTCTTGGGGATCCTTAGTGCCATCATAAGGTTCCAACTTGGGCACCTTAAACCTCTCTGGACGTGGGTAATTTAAGATCTGCTCTGAAAATGGTGATTCGAATGATAGATCATCTGATTTCCGCTCTAGTATTCCATCAAGCTCTGCTCGGGCAGCCGCCTTGGCTTGAGTATTGACCTGCCTTCTCCACACGTTAGATGTGGAGGACAGGGTGTCTCCTTTATCATCTTTATTTGGTGGATCGGCCTTATGGGCGTTTTCCTCCGGATCACCCTTCTCTCGGCCCTTTAGTGCTTGACCAAGCACACTCTTAAACGCAGGCATGTCTAAATTTCTTAAAGCCTCCAACAGGGCTTGTTGAGCGGGATCAACAAGTACCTTTTCTGGCTGATATTGATGATGGCTTGTGGTGGCGTTTGGATCTGTCTCCCCGGCCCCTGTTTGGCCAGCAACAGTTGTGGTGAGATCGGCCTCCTGGACCAATGGATCTTGTGTTTGGGTCTTTTTTCTAGTATTCTTTGGAGGTGCCATCGCTTGGTCTTGATTAAATCACTGGAAAGAGGCCCTCCGTCTAGCGCCGATTGACGATGTCGGATATTGTCGGGTTGATAATCTAGGTCGAATTTACTCTTGCAACAATCTAACAAGAACAACAACGATGGGGATGGAGATTTGGGAATAGTTTTAGACTGAGCCTGAGAGTTATCTCTCTCAAGTTGCCTACGTATCCAATGTGCGTAATCGGAATCAAGTCTTTCGTAGTTCTTTAGGTTTGTTTATATATGGGCGTGGGTTAGCCATATATCTTGTCCTGCAAGCATCCAGGATTTTTTCTAGCCCCTAAGGATTAACGCGTATCAATCCCTTTAATTTAGGGATAATTATGATGATGTCTAATTGACAGGATCGGCGTCCTAAAACCGTGGGATTCTTTTATTGTTTATCTTATTATGTAGTCACATGTTTGAATTATCAACATAAGGAATGAACCAGACATCTTGCACTAGGCTCCTCAGGTCGGCCCGACCCGAGTTACATGACCTGCCCTCCGTTATGGCCGAGCCATCCTGCGGTGGTCTAGTCGGGAAGGGCGAGGACATACCTCCTGCCTGGGGTTAGGTCTCACTAAAGTGAGGCCCGTGGCCTTCACAACTCTTACCCGTTTCTCTCATTATTTATTAAAATGCCATTCTCTGAATGACACGTGACAAGGTCTACTCTGACCATCGTCACCCTTATCATTCGACATTCGATATCACCAGATTTAACCCTTATCATTTAGCATCCGATGTGTCACCAAATACGTTTTATATAATCATCTTTACTTTATTTCATTACAATAATAAGATGTTTCCGTTACATTTTATTTCATTTCATTGGAATAAATCCATTTAATTTCATTCCAATGTATTTGTTACTTCTAATAATTCATACTAGTCATTAAACTAGCCGATAAGGTATGCCATGTGCTATTACTTAGGCCTCATTACCCTTTCTATGTTTTGTATATCCAAGTGGTAAAGAGCTTGAGTGAATTAAAACTGGAGTTGGACCTATAGTTGTTGTGTGGAGGTTCGAATCCCGTAAAAAAAGAACTTTTTTTTTTTTTTTTTCAGTTTTTGGCAAAATAGTAAACACATGATTCTGAGTCATTAGGTTACCTGATTAACACCTTCATTAATCCCGTAGGACAGGTGATGGCCGTTTTACAAGAAAGCCAACTCTAACCGGCAGGGTACCGAGTCAGTTGTACTATAAATGGCGAGCAAGGTCGTATTCCACAGGGAATCTGGTTATGTATCAAAACCAGTTTCGTTTCTAGTTCAGGCCAACACAACTACTAATGACGGTGATTTGTCGGTTCACCGGTTTTACAAACTAAATATACACAAAATAAGAGAGTTTAAAGTATGAAAAAGAGATTTCCGGGCTATGATCCAATCTATACTCACAAACCCTAGCAAAATCCGGAAGTGTTCTTGACCTGCCTAAACGTTCTCAATGTCATTCATAGTGTGTCATTTATAATTCTAAGAATAGACACCATACAATAATCTACCCTTATATGTCAGGTCCAATAGTCTGCCGACTGGATTTAACTGACCTAACACGGTCTACGATCAATCAAACGCTCAACAAGTTGATATAAACCTCATACACAAAACCGAATTTAAATAACTTAGGCGGTTTTACAGGGAGATCCTCGAACCCCGGTTCTCGTACCCTTTCGTAAAATACATTTATAAAGAAGATACGTGTAATACACTTATTGAGTGATCAATTCAACAAATGTGATTAAGAATAAATTCTAGAACTACGGTTACATCGTGAATCAACAATCAAAACACCAAGAACACCCCAATCAACAAACTAGGGTTTGATTTTGAAGATTATCGCATAAATCGGCTATAAAACGATTACCTACTCAATCTAACAACAAAATACAAGAAATCAACAATAAAATCAACAAGCATCAAGATCTAAAGCAAGAAGATATTGAAATTACCGAAAGCAAGACGAAGAACATCGGAAATGAAAATGAAATCCAAACTGAAATTGCAACGAGCTAGTAGCATGATCTTCGAGTTACAATTAATTAAAGCTAATCAAAATAAACTATACCTAAAGCTAAGTTAATTCTATGGAAAAGATGAAAAGCTGTAGAAATCGAGCTAAGGAGATGGTAAGATCAATGTCAATCCCCTGAAAAAGGCTTTTAAAGTGGCTGGTCAAGTTGACCATTGAACCGTAGACAGCTAGCTGCCTGTGATGGATAGGCAGCCGCCAGTCCCAAAATTAACACAGCATCAAGGTTTGCAAGCCTCTCGTAGGCGGTGGCTTGTGGTGGATAGGCATCCTCCTGTCAACTGGCAAATTCGGATGAGTCTCTGCATCTTCTAGGCGGCTAACTGTCTTTTATAGGCGATTGCCTTTCAAGTTTATCATCAAAAGTGGACTTTTCACCATTGTGAAGCTCCGAAACGCATTTTCCGTTTATCTCGTACACCTAGTTCTTGAAAAACACCAAAAACAACAATGCGTGTCAAATACACCGAAAAAGACCGAGAATCCCGGATTATGCGTCCAGATCTTGTAAACATCTAAACGGTACAATACGTGTCAAAACCAAGCCAAATGCTCCCGGTATTAAGTCAAACGAGTGTAAACTATTGAAATAGTGTCCGATACCCAATCGGGTTGGACTGGATCTGACCGGGTTGGACTGGATCCGACCGGGTCGAATTATTTCTACTATTTCTTTATGTTTGTACTTATGATAAATGGCTTTTTGTTATTATATATATAACGAACCAATTATGATATTGTATATATGATAACGTCCCTAGTGTCAAACCGTGAAAGAGAAATCATAATGGTGATTATTGTTGATGAGATCTTGGCTCACTTTAAAAAGGTTTGATACTTAAATGTCTCTAGTCGCATGTGCTATTAAATAGGACATTAATAGTATGATTAGACTAACACGTAGTGGATGTCTTCTATCTTATGAAGATAGGGATAGATCTCATCTATCATAGTGTAGAGAAACTTGGATTGAACGTGGACGTGTATTGGAGAATGCATACGTTAGATTGGCTCACTTACTTTATTAAATGTCGCACTATGTGGCGGTTGTGCAATTGTCCTATGACCGGATTCTTCATGGCATCATGGTGTGAATTGTCATGCTTTGACACTATTGAGGTTTCCCCTAGCCATGGTGCGATCATGCGGTAGTGATTGGGTGTGATACTGAATCATGAGTAGAATTCATGTTGTTCGTCTGGAAATCACATATTCTGTGAATATGAGTAAATATCCGAAATGGCCTTCTCATAAAGATTATCTTAATCTCGTGAATGTTTTCAAAGTGGGAGTAAATGAGTTACTTCAAGATAGCATGATATCTGGATTATAAAATATAGTCGTTAATGTATTGACACACGAGATACGACCGTATGGATATTATTACAGTGATAGGATTCGACTTACACGGTAACCGTTTCACATGAAAGGTTGTAGTCATAGCACTTGACTCTTTCCAATGATTAGGGGTCGTGAACGTGTTGATCAACGCTATTCATGATCGTTAGGTATGAAGGGCATTTTAGTAAATGCACTTTATGCTTACGGCCAACATATTCGGAAACCAATCAGATCACACACATATGAATAACTAGCTAGAATTAATTTGTGGTTATAGAGATAACCGAATAAGGATTTATTTATGCATACTATTAAGTGGTATAGTGCAAATTAATATTGTGGTATTAATTTTTTATAAATAAATATAATACAAGATATTAATTATGTTGATTAATTAAATGTACATAGAACATATATGTTGTTAGGAAATCAACTAGTTTAACGAAGCGGAATTTAAAATTTGATTTCCGATCCCAAGATCGACTCCATTTAAAACAATAAATACGTTAAGTAGTTGACGGTGATTACCTTGCTTGATCTAAAAAATCGACACTTTGACCGTCAATGGAGAGTAGTAGTGCGCGTGAGCCGTCCACGTGTCCGGCCTCTATCGATATCCACACGAGCACCTCGCTGGAATCCTCCTTGGATAGCTACTAGAAAAATTCGGTTTCTAGACTGGCGTTTTCTCTCTCTAAATCTTTCTCTAAGAAGCTCTCAGTTTATTTTGTAAATTATAACTCTTCAAATTTTGATGAGTAAAAGAGCTAGCCAACTCCTTTCTTATATAGGGTAGGTGGCGCCCCAGATGATCCTCAATTTGATTGGGAGAAACTTCTTAGTAGATTAATGAGAAATAAAACTTTTTACTAGTAAAGTAAGGAAAATATATTTGATTGATTTATCTCATTTAATTTAATATCTTATATTAAATAAGTACAAGATATTGTCAATATCTAATATATATCTTTATCATATTATCATAAATCTATTATCCATAAATCTATTAATATCCAATATTAATATATGATAATATCATTAATTAAATTGCAAAATCCAATTGTATCCTAATACACTAATGTCTGTGCCACCTTAGTCAATAAATTATCATCCGGAATATTCTTTAATTAATCAATATAATTAATATTTTGTATTTAATTTATTCATAATAAAGAAATTCTGTCATATTAATTTAATCACAATAGCACTTTATAGTCGAGATAAACTTTTCTTATTTGGTTATCACTATAACCGCATTTTAATCCGGCTAGATGTCTTATTTGTGTGAAACGATAGGCTTCCGAGTATGTTGGCCGTTGACACAAAGTGCAAATTATGAAAATGCCCTTTATACCTAACGATCACGGAATAGCGTCTAGCAACACACCGTGACCCCCAATCATTGGAAGAGTCAAAAGCAATGACTACTACCTTTCATGTGAAACAGTTACCATGTAAATAGAATCCTATCGCTGTAATATATCCATACAATCGTATCTCGAGTGTCAGTACATCAACGAACGTATCTTAATCTGGATATCATGCTTTCTCGGAATAACTCATTTACTCCTACTTTGCAAAGATTCACGAGAGCTAGACATTCCTGTTGGACTTATTTTTGAGTTTTAGTGATGAGTGCCAGACTAGCTGTAATAGAGCAATGGCAAAAAGATGTCTAGATTAAATGTATAGGCCTATTAGAGTTTGATCTTTGTATAGGTTTAATCAAACAAGCACTGTAATTGGTCAGCTGACTTTCATCAGCAGACATGTCCACATCAGTAGGGTAACTGAGTCAGTAAACTAGTTTAGGAACCTGCTGAGGAATGAAGGCTGAGGGCTCAAACTCAGTTATTGAAGACTAAGGGATCAAACTTAGTATTTAAAGTCAAGGATATGAAATCAGAATTCAGGGAAGTCTGTGATGACCTAAACTGATTTCATATACCTTGTGTACAAGGTCTAAGTTACATAAGTTAAGTGGTGATTGGAACTTGGTTATGATCAAAATGGTGTAATCTAACTTCATAATAAAAAGTTAGATATAAGAGAAGTCAGCTATAGTGTTTTATAAACACAGCAACTTTGGATCACCTGACTGATATGCATTTCAGCAGACTTACATTCACAGGAACCTGCTGAACATATATTTCGAATTAATCAAAGGTTACATTGGAAGAATACAAGGATAAGGACAGATAACAACTTCTATTTTTTATCAAACAAATCAATGGCTAAGATTAAAGGGACGTTGGGAAGAAATAGATGTTTATCCAATGGATACAAGTCAAAGGGTGGACAGATTGAAAACGCAAAAAGCGATCGACAAAGTGTCGATACTATGTACAGGGACAGAAAGCAAGTCAAGATGGGACAAATCTGAAACGGCTATGTTTGAATTTCAAACATAATTCACAAGGATTCCTACCTATAAATAGAGGACTCCTAATTCAGTTACTAGTGACGAAAATTGAGCAAAAACAACAGATAATCTTGAGCTTCAGATTCTTATCAAGAAATCACCCTGCTAACCCTACTGAACTTAAAGCTATTGATCTAGTCAAGTTCTTCAAGTGTAATCTGTTATCAAGATACATCAAGTTTACACACTTGAGGACTTCAAGCTGTTGATCATATCATCCTGATCAAGCTGCTGAAAGCTGAATCACTTACTTGATTCAAACTTTCTTTTACAAGAGACCTGCTGAAGACAGTGAAGCATCTTAGGGTGTCAAGGACTGTTGTTTGTGGTGGAGCTGGTGAAGAGGCAATCCTACCCTTCAAGGACCAGTGGAAGACTTTGGAGCGAAAATCCTACTGTTCCAAGTGTTCGGTTGTGAAGCCATAGTTATTGGTGAAGGACAAACAACTTAAGAATTTTTGTAACTGCAACCTCAAAGATCTCTAGTGAATTTCCTCCAACATCACAGGAGAAGAGTGTTAGTAATATCATCCGCAGCGGAAGCGATTTAAGGATCTAGATCTATAAATTACACGTAATAAAATAACTAGATCTATATCTACAAGGGGGATGTAGATCATACCTCTTGGATCTCAAAATCCAAGTTGAAGAATCGCAATAGGATGAACGAAGGAAAGCGTGAAGAGCACCACAATCTTCCGTACGTGTGATCCAAGCAACTCCCGGTGGAAAGAAATCCTTGTCTCGAATCTTCCGATATGCTACCCAGAAAAACCTCCAAGATTTTTCCCCTTAAACCCCTTGGCCGAATTTTTGCTCCTTCTCCCTAAGAGAAGTCGAAATTTATCATGTGTGTTAAGGCTTGGGAGAACTCTCTTTATATAGGAGAGTAAAACTTAACCTCCAAGGATTTAATAATTAATACAAAATCAATTATAATAATCCCATTAAATAAAAGATAATCCCATAATATTCTAGAACAAATCTAGAATAATATTTATCTTTATTTCTTACCATAAATATTTATCCAATAAATATTTTATGCACATGTCTTATTAATACACAAGAAAATAATTTCTTGTTCCAAAATAAGAGCATGGGGCGAAAATTTCATATATTGACCTAGTCAATATTAATTTTGCCATCACACAATAATTGGGCCAAGATTATGGAAAATGTCTTTTCCACATATTTAATTATTTAGCCCAACTAATTTAATAGTCCACTAAACAATTAATTCACATATCGTTTTAATAAAGTCCAACAAGAACTAAATTAATATTATTAGGATTCGACGTCCGAGAATAGCTATGCTATATTAGGAGGCACGTTGGGGACCATGGACTAATAATCAGCGGCTCCGATAAATCAAATAAATAATTATCTTACGTCAGAATAATTATATTCGATAAATCAATCACAGGAATATGCCACCATAATCCCGTGACTGCACTCCTCCGATTATGAGATTATATTTATCTCCTCACGAGAATAATAATAAGCGTCCATTGATATAATCATTACATATGGATTAATCCTCCATAGACTGTTCATTCTAAATCGGGGAGTTACCGTTAACCCTTTTTAGAACCTCTTATCCTTATTTACCATTAACCCCTAGTGATCAATTAATTCATACAACTCACTGGTAGCTAATCAGTGTAATATGAACTCCATGGATCGATCGGTTTCTAGGATTAACAAATAAGGGAAGCTGTCTATCTACTTCCATAAATGGAAGGAATGGATTCCGTATCGTGATAACACGGACTACTCACTCAATCCGGTACAATGCCAAGATGGGGTAATTCGGACCACGGACTCGGTGTAATCCTTAACCGTCAAGTCAAACTTCATACCGATTCAAGCGGTTGATTTGTGATCACCTCGGGATTAAGATATATCCATAAATATGATCATCCATTGATTCGATAAGACTTCTCGATTACGGAATTATATCGTGAACTCTAATCAAATCGGTCCACCCCTATATGATATATCTATCATATATAAATGCCCCATTAGGTTCTCTTAACCGAAAGTCCGGATAAGACAATCACACCTATTGTGTTACGGGCGCATTAATAGCACGTTAAAGGAGAGACCCGATACTCTCGATTAACTTCACTACGGGCTAATTGTATTTTAAGTACATCTTCACTAACTCAATCCTCCCGTGTATATACCATACACTGAGTTAAGTGATTACATAAACGATATACTTTAGGGTTTTCTGTAGTGTAAATACTATTGTCACATCGGTGATTATTAGAATAATAAATATGAATAATAATATCATTTCATTATTAAATAAAACAATTACAAAATTGTCTTTCGGGCATCACACCTAAGAATGTGATTAATTGTTTTAGAGCACACCCTATTATTTAAAATACAACAAACTACATCTCCCACTTGCTCTAAAGCAATGAAGACTCATCCCGTATGCTTGTACCCACTAAGCATATCATAACCATTTCAGATTCCAAAGTACACTCCGAGTATGCCGTCGTAGGATAGGTCAGTGACTCGGGGAGCACCTACATCTAAATGTCATGGGTCTTAATGATTAGTCAGGTTGTCGGCTCGAGACGATCCGTAGAATTGAAACGTTACCGGTCCATCTAATCATATGGTACTTAGTAAACACTGAGCCCGAGATCGACTTAACGATCATCCTCAATCTGACTTAAAGTCAAAATCAGTGTATCACACATATCCAAGTTCACACATGAATATGTCCGCATATTGTTCCTCGTTCTCTCAAGATACTAAAGGACATACTAAACTTGCTTTATTAACCGCCGAATCTAAGATTCGATCAAAGTTGACGTTCAATAACCTAACCATCTCTTACTAGAAAGAGAATCTATCCCATTTCTCTTGATCCGAAGATTTAGAGAGTCATTCCTGAGGCATAGGGTAGAACTTCCTCGTTGAATGTTGCATACACAGATGCATCATCTTAACCAATAAGATGGATGGGAAACCAATGACTGATTCTAATGAATTCGACCGAGTCAAACTCTTCAGAATGTTGTCCAAATCTTTGTTGCAGAGAATTGTGGTATTGTCAGATTCTGACTTCAGATAGCACACCCATGTTGTTGCCAACTGGTGCAGTGTTATCCTTCACAAACACTAATATATATTTATATATTCACTACTTACTACTAAAATTGATATCCGATCTACAAAAGACTTATCAATATTACGGTCAAATCCACATATTATAGAAATATATGACTTCCGGTGACCGAGAGGTTTGCTTTTTATCCACAAAGGACATAAGCCTTGGCAGTCATCCTGTCATAAGTTCATAAGGCAATACCCTTCTATTCTGAATGAATCCAGACTCCGTTTGTTTGGCAAGAAAGTCTCAGGGAATCACCCCTATTTTCTGCTTTTGTACGAAATCATGCAATACTAAGTGGTAAGAGAGTTCAAGGTCTGATTAACTCTCCACTTCTTAGGGAATTACCCCTAGACCACTCAATCTTTGCTCTGAAAGATAAACTTTCCCATTCATTCTACTCTTTTCCGTGTAGATCCAATTACTCCCACTGGGCCTGAGACACTCAGGTGGTTCTACAAGAGTATGAACAGCTGTGGAGTACCAAACTCCATTCACAGGGTTATGCCTTGTAAACCAACCTCTATTATCAGAATCCTATACAGCGCACAAAAGAGCAATAGGTCATCAATCGATCCTGTAGACCATTAAGTCCTCAGAACCCGCAATGGGTAATGAATAAACCATACTCCCACTACATTCTGGGTGGATCGAAATTCTGATCTAGTTTAGTAGTATTTAGTGTTATCACCAACAACCGATGTTGGATGTGGTCTGATTTTAATCAGTTAGTAACTACCTTGAGTAAACGTACTTCAAGGTTCAAGGTTTTATTGTTCATGGACTTTATCAGAAAGGATGCAACAGTATAACTGTCCCTTCCCGATTTCAAGAATCCTATATCTAACCTTTATACTCAATAGCTTAAAAGGATATATCACGAATGGTCATTGACCGAACGGATGCGCGAAATTACCAGTCTTACCTTTAAGCACCGTGTGCTAAATGCTTATATTTACGGAAGTGGGGTGAACCGAATCCACACCTTATCCGTAAATTCCAAAGCATATTCTATGTAGACTTCTCGGTCTTACATTTCAATGTAAACCGTTATTTCGCTTCCAATATCTTTATTGAGTTAAGCAGTGTATTGTAGCACATCTAAAACTATGTAAGGCAATTTAACGGTTTCTCACTTGGTGAGAACATGTCACAATGAGGCAGGCTGAGCATCAGTCTCGAGGACTATGAATGGCCTATTCCGAGTATAGAATACTCTATCTCTGTTGAAAACGAGAGAAACCTCAAAATATTTTGGATAAACTTTCCGGAGTGTTTGAATAGTTATCGGACAAGAAGTCACTACTCGGAAGCTCTACTAGCTCGTATCTTTCATCGGACCCCGAAGGTCGTCATGAACAAGCTATGTTACTTCTTTATAACCATTATCCTTTCCTGATTGAAAGGAAACTTAGTCAATGAACCTTTGAGACAATATATCCAGAGTGGGAGAAAGGAATCACCCTGAGCCGGTCTTCAGGTCTTGTCTTTTAGGGACTATGCACTAACTATGGAATATGAAGAAGCGTTTTTCTAAATATAGAAACCAATTGCTTGTAACGATTCTTAAGATGTGTTTTATATACATATTTCAGCGAGTTCTAAGTGGTTTTGACTTTATCAAACAAAAGTCCGAGTCTTGGATTCGTACTACAAATGGTATATTCACTTTCATACGACAAACGAATTATCGAATATAAGGTAAATCCATCCGTTCCAATGAATCTTAAACAGAAAATAATTTTTCCGCGATATCCAAGGATTGAATCCGAGATTCATTTTCTTATATCACTCCCACTATTCTAGCTAAAGTCAACTACCCGTTGTTTACTCTTTTAATCGTTAAATGCACTGCTACCTTGTTCTTCAAAGAACTTAGCTCGAGAAAATCGCCAAGGATTCAGAGGTTGGTGATCCAAAATCACTGTCCTTATCCTATGATTTTCGGTTATTAATTTTCGGTTCGGCCTTAAAGTTTTCTCAGTTTAGATGACTAACACTTTTAGACATATTCTCCCATTCTTGACTTTCCGTGAATGGAAACAGTCTTGAACTAGCGGTTCGTTTGAGTAGACACTACTCTTGAACCGTGGGATATCTATTTCGAGTGTTACTCGTCGGGACTTCTTGGATTGTCTAATATACCAGAAAAAACAATAAATCATAATATTAAAGCTCCCACTAGTTTATCGGTTCCAAATACCGTCTAAAGAGCAATGCTTTATTTTTTATGATATTCCGATTTTTTCTATTAGAAAATCTTTCGTATATAGTTCCAATGTTTCCAGAAAAACAACAAATCATAGAACTCCCACTAGTTCATCGATTCCAAATATCGTCCAACTAGCGACATTTCATGACTTTCCGGTTTTTCAATTAGAACGGTTACGTGTGTAGTCAGTTACACTTTTCTAATGTTCTAGAAAAGCAACAAATCATAAAGCTCCCACTAGTTCACCGATTCCAAATATCGTCCAACTAGTAACACTTCATGATTTTCCGATTTTTCAATTAGAAAATTACTCTTGTAATTACTACAAATTCAAAATTCACTAGATGAATTTCAAAGTCCGAAATCACCTTTGATCAAACTAAGTTTGTCTTCCGTTTGACACGAATGACACTAGTGATATACCTATATGTCACTCTAATTTTAAAAGGCTTACGAGGAAATATCTCTTCCGAAAATTAATCGCATTATCGATTAACTAGTTCAACGTCCTAGTTACTTTCCACTTTTTAACGAAGTCAATACTAGTCAATTATTAAATTTTAAGCAATTTAGTAAGGGATATAATGATGTAAATAAAATGACATATATTAATTCAAGTTAACACTACTATATTTATTTTAGGAATTGTAAACTAAAATTAAGTCTACTCTACCATTCCAAGGTTTTAACCTCGCATCTCAGTGCCGCCGTAGGGTAGGTCAAAGAGATGACGGTTAAATCGAGACAATCTCATCAATGAATAACTTGTGAGAATCAAACATCCCACGAGAATCGAACATCCCTTTATTCATTGACTACCTTCCTTTTTTAGCCAATATATTACCAAAAAATATCCTTTATGAGTGTGACCTACTATATCGGATCTCTTAGGTACGCCCCGAGTGTGCCGTCGTAGGATAGGTCAGTGACCCGACGAGTACCCAGAAATACTATCCTTTCGGAGACCAAGCCCTGAATGTTGATAGGGGTGAACACCATCCGTAGGGGGACGAAATCAAAGCGCCGCGAGGCGTCCCCTTTCTCTCACTTACTTGTATCTATAGTAGAGGCCGTGGGGTTGGGCGTCGCCTCCCCGCTCCCACTCAATATTTTGGAAGTGGTGGTGGGTTAACTAACCACATCTTTTTGATGTTAACATAAAAGTACATCAAATCAAGGATTCCGAATGGTGTCGGTAACGTAGGCAAGCCTACCCGTCCTATTCGTTGGAACATATGTGACGGTCGGACGAAGTCGGGTCAAGAGAGCCCCGTTGAGATAAGAAGGAATCACCCTCTCGCTCTCGGGTGTAGCTTAGTCTTGCCGGACCCCCGTGCATACATCACACTAGGAGGGTTAAGTCGGTCGAGCCTAGCTCAGTTGACCACCCAACCTATAGGCGAACCGTTTTTATCCAAGATTTATTGTTCTTTTACCATCATTCAATCTCGTAGACACTACGAATCGAAAACGTGATCTCGTTTGTGCTTTAAGGCGGTTCACCGAGAACACACACCGAAAGGCTTAACGATTTCATAACCCGTCCTCGGATCTTTAATTAGTTACTAAATTAATTAATTACCACGTATTAATTAAATTTCAACTAATTACGCGAGTTTGTATACATGCCTATTTTAATTACCAAAATTAAAATTCTACATGTATGCATGGAGTGGATTTATGATATGATGCATGTCATGGCAATTCCGATTTTATATCTATTTTATGATCGAACACATAAAAAATAAATTGCGGAAAATTTAAACACCGAGATGGATTGTTGGTACCACCGTATCTAATCTATCCTAGGAAAAATAAATTACAATCTTATTGTCTTCGAGTCTTGATCTTCGAATCTTGAACTCGAACCGCCGGATCACGAACCACGAACACCCGAGAGGAGAAAATGTCTTTTTAATTAAATAAATCCAATTATTATAATTAATCCAAAATTTTATTTATTTATTTATTTTTTTATTTGTATCATGCGGCTGTTACAAAAAAAATTATTTTCCAAAATTTTTTTTGTTTTTGTTTTTGTTTTTTTTTTTTTCAGTCGGCAGTTTTGTAGGAAAAAAAAATTAGGTTTGCCAAAAAAAAACATACAGCCGCATGCATGAAGAACCCTAGCCGCATGCATTTATTTTATAAACAGGACTTATAGCGACGCTTTTCAGCGTCGCAGAAAGTCCTGTAGCAGTTTTTAAATAAAATTTTATCCGTTTCTCCTTATTCATACCTTGGGTTTCGCCTTGATCTTCAATTTTCCAGCAAGATCTTCATCTTGTCCAGCCCGGATATTCAAAATTACAATAAAAGATGCTACTTTTACATATAAATTTCGAAAATTGACATAAATAAGTACAATTCCTATGCTCAATTGTTACTATACAAAGGAGCTACAATAGATCTAACGAGTAAACAATACCAACCCCAATCCATCTCTTCAACCAAGACATTCATAATCATAAAAAAAATAAACAATTTTCGGCCCCCTTTTTATAAAATAAAAATTGGGACAAAAAATATACATGTTTTCCACTCCTAGATCTAATATTTTATACGTATAAATATAGATCACCATGGCGACTGATACCACTGTTAGTAATATAATCCGCAGCGGAAGCGATTTAAGGATCTAGATCTATAAATTACACGTAATAAAATAACTAGATCTATATCTACAAGGGGGATGTAGATCATACCTCTTGGATCTCAAAATCCAAGTTGAAGAACCGCAATAGGATGAACGAAGGAAAGCGTGAAGAGCACCACGATCTTCCGTACGTGTGATCCAAGCAACTCCCGGTGGAAGGAAATCCTCGTCTCGAATCCTTCCGATATGCTACCCGGAAAAACCTCCAAGATTTTTCCCCTTAAACCCCTTGGCCGAATTTTTGCTCCTTCTCTCTAAGAGAAGTCGAAATTTATCATGTGTGTTAAGGCTTGGGAGAACTCTCTTTATATAGGAGTAAAACTTAGCCTCCAAGGATTTAATAATTAATACAAAATCAATTATAATAATCCCATTAAATAAAAGATAATCCCATAATATTCTAGAACAAATCTAGAATAATATTTATCTTTATTTCTTACCATAAATATTTAACCAATAAATATTTTATGCACATGTCTTATTAATACATAAGAAAATAATTTCTTGTTCCAAAATAAGAGCATGGGGCGAAAATTTCATATATTGACCTAGTCAATATTAATTTTGCCATCACACAATAATTGGGCCAAGATTATGGAAAATGTCTTTTCCACATATTTAATTATTTAGCCCAACTAATTTAATAGTCCACTAAACAATTAATTCACATATCGTTTTAATAAAGTCCAACAAGAACTAAATTAATATTATTAGGATTCGACGTCCGAGAATAGCTATGCTATATTAGGAGGCACATCGGGGACCATGGACTAATAATCAGCGGCTCCGATAAATCAAATAAATAATTATCTTACGTCAGAATAATTATATTCGATAAATCAATCACAGGAATATGCCACCATAATCCCGTGACTGCACTCCTCCGATTATGAGATTATATTTATCTCCTCACGAGAATAATAATAAGCGTCCATTGATATAATCATTACATATGGATTAATCCTCCATAGACTGTTCATTCTAAATCGGTGAGTTACCGTTAACCCTTTTTAGAACCTCTTATCCTTATTTACCATTAACCCCTAGTGATCAATTAATTCATACAACTCACTGGTAGCTAATCAGTGTAATATGAACTCCATGGATCGATCGGTTTCTAGGATTAACAAATAAGGGAACTGTCTATCTACTTCCATAAATGGAAGGAATGGATTCCGTATCCGTGATAACACGGACTACTCACTCAATCCAAGACAATGACAAGATGGGGTAATTCGGACCACGGACTCGGTGTAATCCTTAACCGTCAAGTCAAACTTCATACCGATTCAAGCGGTTATTTGTGATAACCTCGGGATTAAGATATATCCATAAATATGATCATCCATTGATTCGATAAGACTTCTCGATTACGGAATTATATCGTGAACTCTAATCAAATTGGTCCACCCTATATGATATATCTATCATATATAAATGCCCCATTAGGTTCTCTTAACCGAAAGTCCGGATAAGACAATCACACCTATTGTGTTACGGGCGCATTAATAGCACGTTAAAGGAGAGACCCGATACTCTCGATTAACTTCACTACGGGCTAATTGTATTTTAAGTACATCTTCACTAACTCAATCCTCCCGTGTATATACCATACACTGAGTTAAGTGATTACATAAACGATATACTTTAGGGTTTTCTGTAGTGTAAATACTATTGTCACATCGGTGATTATGAGAATAATAAATATGAATAATAATATCATTTCATTTATTAAATAAAACAATTACAAAATTGTCTTTCGGGCATCACACCTAACAATCTCCCACTTGCACGAAAGCATGTGATTAATTGTTTTAGAGCACACCCTATTATTTAAAATACAACAAACTACATCTCCCACTTGCTCTAAAGCAATGAAGACTCATCCCGTATGCTTGTACCCACTAAGCATATCATAACCATTTCAGATTCCAAAGTACACTCCGAGTATGCCGTCGTAGGATAGGTCAGTGACTCGGGGAGCACCTACATCTAAATGTCATGGGTCTTAATGATTAGTCAGGTTGTCGGCTCGAGACGATCCGTAGAATTGAAACGTTACCGGTCCATCTAATCATGTGGTACTTAGTAAACACTGAGCCCGAGATCGAATTAACGATCATCCTCAATCTGACTTAAAGTCAAAATCAGTGTATCACACATATCCAAGTTCACACATGAATATGTCCGCATATTGTTCCTCGTTCTCTCAAGATACTAAAGGACATACTAAACTTGCTTTATTAACCGCCGAATCTAAGATTCGATCAAAGTTGACGTTCAATAACTCCGACCATCTCTTACTAGAAAGAGAATCTATCCCATTTCTCTTGATCCGAAGATTTAGAGAGTCATTCCCGAGGCATAGGGTAGAACTTCCTCGTTGAATGTTGCATACACGGATGCATCATCTTAACCAATAAGATGGATGGGAAACCGAAGGACTCGATTCTAATGAATTCGACCGAGTCAAACTCTTCGAATGTTGTCCAAATCTCTGTTGCGAGAGAATTGTGGTATTGTCGATTCGACTTCGGATAGCACACCCATGTTGTTGCCAACCGGTGCGGTGTTATCCTTCACAAACACTAATATATATTTATATATTCACTACGTACTAAAATTGATATCCGATCTACAAAAGACTTATCAATATTCGGTCAAATCCACATATTATAGAAATATATGACTTCCAAAGACCGAGAGGTTTGCTTTTTATCCACAAAGGACATAAGCCTTGACAGTCATCCCGTCATAAGTTCATAAGGCAATACCCTACATTCGAATGAATCCGACTCCGTTTGTTTGGCAAGAAAGTCTCAGGGAATCACCCCTATTTTCTGCTTTTGTACGAAATCATGCAATACTAAGTGGTAAGAGAGTTCAAGGTCTGATTAACTCTCTACTTCTTAGGGAATTACCCCTAGACCACTCAATCTTTGCTCTGAAAGATAAACTTTCCCATTCATTCTACTCTTTTCCGTGTAGATCCAATTACTCCCACTGGGCCTGAGACACTCAGGTGGTTCTACAAGAGTATGAACAGCTCTGGAGTACCAAACTCCATTCACAGGGTTATGCCTTGTAAACCAACCTCTATTATCAGAATCCTATACAGCGCACAAAAGAGCCATAGGTCATCAATCGATCTTGTAGACCATTAAGTCCTCAGAACCCGCAATGGGTAATGAATAAACCATACTCCCACTACATTCTGGGTGGATCGAAATTCTGATCTAATTTAGTAGTATTTAGTGTTATCACCAACAACCGATGTTGGATGTGGTCTGATTTTAATCAGTTAGTAACTACCTTGAGTAAACGTACTTCAAGGTTCAAGGTTTTATTGTTCATGGACTTTATCGAAAGGATGCAACGGATAACCTGTCCCTTCCCGATTTCAAGAATCCTATATCTAACCTTTATACTCAATAGCTTAAAAGGATATATCACGAATGGTCATTGACCGAACGGATGCGCGAAATTACCAGTCTTACCTTCAAGCACCGTGTCCTAAATGCTTATATTTACGGAAGTGGGGTGAACCGAATCCACACCTTATCCGTAAATTCCAAAGCATATTCTATGTAGACTTCTCGGTCTTACATTTCAATGTAAACCGTTATTTCTCTTCCAATATATTTATTGAGTTAAGCAGTGTATTGTAGCACATCTAAAACTATGTAAGGCAATTTAACGGTTTCTCACTTGGTGAGAACATGTCACAATGAGGCAGGCTGAACATCAGTCTCGAGGACTATGAATGGCCTATTCTGAGTATAGAATACTCTATCTCTGTTGAAAACAGAGAAACCTCAAAATATTTTGGATAAACTTTCTGGAGTGTTTGAATAGTTATCAGACAAGAAGTCACTACTCGGAAGCTCCTACTAGCTCGTATCTTTCATCAGACCCCGAAGGTCGTCATGAACAAGCTATGTTACTTCTTTATAACCATTATCCTTTCCTGATTGAAAGGAAACTTAGTCATTGAACCTTTGAGACAATATATCCAGACTGGGAGAAAGGAATCACCCCGAGCCGGTCTTCGGTCTTGTCTTTTAGGGACTATGCACTAACTATGGAATATGAAGAAGCGTTTATCTAAATATAGAAACCAATTGCTTGTAACAGAGTTCTTAAGATGTGTTTTATATACATATTTCAGCGAGTTCTAAGTGGTTTTGACTTTATCAAACAAAAGTCCGAGTCTTGGATTCGTACTACAAATGGTATATTCACTTTCTATACGACAAACGAATTATCGAATATAAGGTAAATCCATCCGTTCCAACGAATCTTAAACAGAAAATAATTTTTCCGCGATATCCAAGGATTGAATCCGAGATTCATTTCCTTATATCACTCCCACTATTCTAGCTAAAGTCAACGGCCCGTTGTTTACTCTTTTAATCGTTAAATGCACTGCTACCTTGTTCTTCAAAGAACTTAGCTCGAGAAAATCGCCAAGGATTCAGAGGTTGGTGATCCAAAATCACTGTCCTTATCCTATGATTTTCGGTTAATTAATTTTCGGTTCAGCCTTAAAGTTTTCTCAGTTTAGATGACTAACACTTTTAGACATATTCTCCCATTCTTGACTTTCCGTGAATGGAAACAGTCTTGAACTAGCGGTTCGTTTGAGTAGACACTACTCTTGAACCGTGGGATATCTATTTCGAGTGTTACTCGTTGGGACTTCTTGGATTGTCTAATATACCAGAAAAAACAATAAATCATAATATTAAAGCTCCCACTAGTTTATCGGTTCCAAATACCGTCTAACGAGCAATGCTTTATTTTTTATGATATTCCGATTTTTTCTATTAGAAAATCTTTCGTATATAGTTCCAATGTTTCCAGAAAAACAACAAATAATAGAACTCCCACTAGTTCATCGATTCCAAATATCGTCCAACTAGCGACATTTCATGACTTTCCGGTTTTTCAATTAGAACGGTTACGTGTGTAGTCAGTTACACTTTTCTAATGTTCTAGAAAAACAACAAATCTTAAAGCTCCCACTAGTTCATTGATTCCAAATATCGTCCAACTAGTAACACTTCATGATTTTCCGATTTTTCAATTAGAAAATTACTCTTGTAATTACTACAAATTCAAAATTCACTAGAAGAATTTCAAAGTCCGAAATCACCTTTGATCAATCTAAGTTTGTCTTCCGTTTGACACGAATGACACTAGTGATATACCTATATGTCACTCTAGTTTTCAAAAGGCTTAAGAGGAAATATCTCTTCCGAAAATTAATCGCATTATCGATTAACTAGTTCAACGTCCTAGTTACTTTCCACTTTTTAACGAAGTCAATACTAGTCAATTATTAAATTTTAAGCAATTTAGTAAGGGATATAATGCTGTAAATAAAATGACATTTATTAATTCAAGTTAACACTACTATATTTATTTTAGGAATTGTAAACTAAAATTAAGTCTACTCTACCATTCCAAGGTTTTAACCTCGCATCTCAGTGCCGCCGTAGGGTAGGTCAAAGAGATGACGGTTAAATCGAGACAATCTCATCAATGAATAACTTGTGAGAATCAAACATCCCACGAGAATCAAACATCCCTTTATTCATTGACTACCTTCCTTTTTTAGCCTAGATATTACTAAAAAATATCCTTTATGAGTGTGACCTACTATATCGGATCTCTTAGGTACGCCCCGAGTGTGCCGTCGTAGGATAGGTCGGTGACCCGACGAGTACCCGAAAATCCTATCCTTTCGGAGACCAAGCCCCGAATGTTGATAGGGGTGAACACCATCCGTAGGGGGACGAAATCAAAGCGCCGCGAGGCGTCACCCTTCTCTCACTTACTTGTATCTATAGTAGAGGCCGTGGGGTTGGCTGTCGCCTCCCCCGCTCCCACTCAATATTTTGGAAGTGGTGGTGGGTTAACTAACCACGTCTTTTTGATGTTAACATAAAAGTACATCAAATCAAGGATTCCGAATGGTGTCGGTAACGTAGGCAAGCCTACCCGTCCTATTCGTTGGAACATATGTGATAGTCGGACGAAGTCGGGTCAAGAGAGCCCCATTGAGATAAGAAGGAATCACCCCTCTCGCTCTCTGGTGTAGCTTAGTCTTGCCGGACCCCCGTGCATACATCACAGTAGGAGGGTTAAGTCGGCGGACTGCGAGTATCGACAAACTGCGAGTATCGACGGACTGCGACCGGTCGGCGGGGCTGCGAAGTTCTTGAGTTTGTTAACTCCAAAAGTTTTAATTGTTAAGTTTATTCACCCCCCTCTAAACTTAACCAAAGCCTTTTCAAGGGACCAACAATTCCTTATAATAAGGCCATTTCGGATATTTACTCATAATCACAAGATACGCGATTTCTGGACGAACAAACATGTATCCTACGCATTCTTCAATATCATACCCGAGCACTACCGCATGATCGCCCCATGGATAAGAGAAACCTCACTAGTGTCAAAGCATGACAATCCACACTGTGATGCCATGAAGACTCCGGTCTCATGATAATTACACAACTGCCACATACTGCGACACTTAATGTAAGTGAGCCAGTCTAACGTACGCATTTCTAATACAAGTCCATGTATAGTCCAAGTGTCTCTACATTTAGATAGACGAGATCTATCCCTATCTTCAATAAGATAGAAGACATCCAATATGTGTTAGTCTAATCATACTATCAATGCCCCATTTGACAGTACATACGACTAGAGACATTTAAGTATCAAACTTATTAAAGTGAATAGAGATCTCATCAACCATAATCACCATCATGGTTTCTCTATCAAATTTTGACACCAGGGACATTACTGCATAATCAATAACATAATTGGTTCATATAAGATAAACAGAATATATAATAACAAAAGTGCTTTTATTAATCATAATAAAGTTATTACATGAACTAAATAGACTGTAAACGACCCAAACCGGTAAGATCCGGTCCAACCCGATTGGGTTTAGGACACCATTTCAAAAATCTTCCACTTGGCCTAAAGCAATCACCCATATGCCTAAACCCATGAATGTGAACATGTTTCTCATGTTTTGCTTCCGACAATGCCTTAGTTAACGGATCAGCTATGTTATCATCCATATGGACTTTCTCTATCTTTACATCTCCTCTATCAACTATCTCTCTAATCAAGAGATAGCACCGTATCACTTGTTTGGACATCTGATGAGATTGGTTCCTTTGACTGAGCAATTGCCCCATTGTTATCACAGTATAGTGGGACTGGACCTTCAATAGAGGGAACCACACCAAGTTTAGTAATGAACTTCTTCATCCAAACCACTTCCTTTGCCGCTTCTGAGGCTGCTATATACTCGGCTTCCGTTGTAGAGTCTGCAGTAGTCTCCTGCTTGGAACTCTTCTAGCTTACTTTAAGCGTAAAAACAAATCCAGATTGTGACTTTAAGTCATCCTTGTAAGTTTCAAAACTGGCATCTGTGTAACCTCTTAATACCAAATCAGAGTTCCCAAAAACCAGGAACATATCCCTAGTACTGTACGTCTCATGTACTTGAGAATATTCTTGACTGCAATCCAGGGACCATCACCTGGATTTGCCTGGTACCTACTAGTCATACTCAGAGGGTACGAGACATCCGGTCTAGTGCACAACATAGCATATATGATGGATTCAATAGCTGAGGCATAAGGGATGCTACTCATATGTGCCCTTTCCTCCTATTTATTAGGACACATTTCCTTCGACAGGTAGACCCCATGTGACATGGGCAACAATCCTCTCTTTGATTTCTCCATGCTGAATTTCTTCAGCATCTTGTCTATATGGGTGGATTCTGACAGACCAAGCAACCTCTTAGATCTATCTCTATAAATCTTGATACCCAAAATATAGGCTACTTCTCCCAAGTCCTTCATTGAGAAGTTCTTGGATAACCAAACTTTAACTGACGGTAACATAGGAATATCATTCCCTCGGAGAAATATGTCATCCACATAAAGCACTAAGAAAACTATGGCACTCCCACTAACCTTCTTGTAAACACATGGCTCATCTTCGTTATTGATGAAATCAAACTGTTTGATAGTCTCAAGAAAATGAATATTCCAACTCCGAGAAGCTTGCTTCAATCCATAAATGGATCTTTGCAACTTGCACACAATCCTAGCATTATCGGTTGTGAAACCCTCAGGTTGTGTCATGTACACTTCCTCAGACAGATTCGCATTAAGGAAAGCTGTTTTCACATCCATCTGCCAGATCTCATAATCATGGTATGCTGCAATAGCAATCAGAAAACTAATGGACTTTAGCATAGCTACTGGCGAAAAGGTTTCATCATATTCAACTACTTGTCTTTGTCTATAACCATTTGCCACCAACCTTGCCTTGTAGGTAACTAAATTACCATAAATGTAGGTCTTTCTCTTAAAGACCCATTTGCACCCTACGGGAACTATTCTTATAGGCGGATCAACTAAGTTCCAAACTTGGTTGCCTTTCATGGATTCCATTTCAGATTTCATGGCTTCTAGCCATTTCTCTTTGTCATGCCTCATCAACACCTACTCATAGGTTTTAGGGTCCTCATCTTCCATGAGATATACGCCAGTGTACCTTTTGGGTTCACGATGTTCCCTAGTGGATCTTCGAGGTGTCTGTGTTTCTAGAGCAGGTGTTTGCACCTCATCTGTATGAGGTGTCTGCTCTACTTCCATCAACTGACTGTTGTCCGTAAGTGGTTCTTGAATTTCTTCAAGTCAATCTTACTACCACTGACCCTTTCCAGTATAAACTCTTTCTCTAGAAAATGGCCAGTCCTGGAGACAAAATCCTTTTGTTCTCTTGGATGGTAAAATTGGTATCTCTAGTTTCTCTAGAATAACCCATAAATAGACATTTGTCTGATCTAGCTTCTAATTTTCAGGCATCATCCGCTTCACAAAAGCCGGACAATCCGAAGGTCTAAGATATGCCAGATTTGGTTTCTTCTTTGCCCATACTTCTTATGGTGTTGAATTCACTGTCTTTAATGGAACTCGGTTAAGTGTATAAGATGCTGTTTCTAGAGCATACCCCCAAAACTATTTTGGAAGAACTGCGTAGCTCATCATGGAATGGACCATGTCTAACAAAGTGTGATTTCTCCTCTCAGACATGCCGTTCATTTGAGGCGTTCCGGGTGGAGTCCATTCAGGTAGAATCTGATCGCGTGTAAGTCACTAACGTTGATATTACTAGCAAGAATACTAGGTACATCGTAGTATAGTAAATGCGAGTCAAGGTTGATCCCATTGAGACAATGCAACTATAAGTATAAACGATTCTAACCTAATTAAGAAGCAACATAGAGGCGGTCATGGACCAACAATAAACAATAAGAAAACAAACTTGGTATTTCTCCCCCTCTTCTCACCGATCTACTAACTTGGATTAGTTAATCGTTACGTTTACTTCCCCATATAATTTCCTTAAATTAATCGTGAGCTTTCGTTTTAATTATCATTATCATCTACGGGGTGCAATTCCTACTCCTATCTACTCCGACAATGGTAGTAGATAATCTATACGCAAGCTACCCTCATTAATTGGTCCGTAATAGCCCATACATATAAAGAACTAGAATGGCCAATATCGAGCGCTAACTCATACCGCTAACCCGTCTAGACAGCTGTCGACATTGATCAGCACGTTCCTAGGGTCCATTCAAGACTATGTCCAAACTTAGCACTTCACTATTCATATTTCATGCCAGTTTACGATTACAATAAGCAGATTGGCCAGATCTAACCTACTATTAATTAAACTTGTCGATCAACGTAGCTGTAGTGAATCCCAGTTTTAGGTTTTCGAAATAATGCCTCGGTAAACCGGTATAGACCGCCGTGTCACCGGGGTTAGCTTTTCCTATTCCTGGATATACATTGCTCAATTACAATTATTCTAAGTAAATTATGGGGTTTTTAAACATGCATATTAACTAAAACACATAAATACGAACAAATCTACCATATTGAAGACGAAAAGAAACGTTCAAAACTTCATACCTTCAACAATGGAATCTAGCTCGATCTACTCAAGCTAGAGATGATGGAGAAAGGAGAAAACCAGAAATAACTCCTCAAAAGCTTGGAATAACTTTATTTCATCAAATTGTATAGTGTATTTGAATATAATTGATATGATATGAAAGCTTTCCGTATATGCGGCTCAATATAGATACAATAGCCGACTTAAGACTCTCTAAAACCCTAACCGACCTAGCTAATGCGACAGAATCAATTTCGTGCCAAACAAGGCCACCGGTTTACCGGCCCTAGCCCTCTGTAAACCGGGCCGACTTTTCTCCTTTTTCTTCTATAGGATTCTTCTTGGACTTTTATCACTTGGCCCAATATAGTTCTTTTGGTCCGGATCCATTCTCCAATGCTCCAGATCCGGTACATCCTATAAAACATTCAAAACGAGACAAAACAGTACCAACTCTTCGGGAAAATAACGTAGAAGCATAATTACGATCCTGGAAACACTCACATAGCATTTAACATATATTCCACATAATAACGAGCCTATCTATCCTCTCTTGAGCAGAATTCAGGGTGAATAAGTGTATAATTATTGGTACCATTTAGAGCGTTATCAACTACACCCCACTTAGCTTTTGATCATCCCGATCAAAAAAGCAAAAGTAAACATGACACTCTGATCTGTATACAATTTAATTAATAACAACTATGCCTCATAAAGTCAAGATCAAGATCATGCCACTCATATACATCAGTAACGCATTAAACACTATTCATGTCATATGAGCCAATATGTGTGTGCAATAACTTTCACAACCGCCTAGTAATGCAGACAATCTCACATTACATCAACCCATAGTCGAACTAACCAGTCTCGAGCATGTTATTTATCAATTAAATTAGCTGGCAAGGCGGATCAAGAACCGAGTATATATTACTCTTAGGCTCGCGTTTATCGGTCTATGCAAAAGTCATGCGTTTTATGCTCTATCGACTCAAATATTTGCCAAAAAGAATATAGATGTATATATTTCAATGCACTTCTCTTTCTTGGCGGGTGAACTCTCATTGATTTAGCTATCCTCACGGATCCACACATGATAAACTACCGAATCCGAAATTCCATGCCTTTATAAACGTTGGTGAAACATGATTCATGATGAAGCCAGGGTCAACTCTAGTCAAAGCAATATGCTATCGACTACACACCAAGGAAAGTGAGTTATACGTGCTTAATATGGTGGCTCATAATAGAATATGCGCTTAATACGCCACTACTTTAGAAGTGGGCATTTCTTTCACTTGTGCAAAGTGAAACAAAGATGAAGCCAATTAACTCAAAAAGATCAAAGATATCATATTTTTTCGAAATTATGTCGAAATGAATCAAAGTCTAAGTGATGAATCGTGCATCAAAGGGAATCAAGATAATCACGCAATTCATGGAATATAGCGCTAAGAAGCTAAGTGACGTTCCTTACCCCCACTTAAACGAAACATTTTCCCTAATGTGTAAGGTGAAAAATGAAAAATGAAAAGGAACTTAGCTTCGGTTAAGGGTGGAACCAAAGAAGAATCGGATCGTCTCGTATAAATCATCGGGCTCATGTAAGTAATCCATGAAGAATCTGCGCTAAGTATCTCAAACAAGCCAAGAAGAATAGTGGTGACAAGAAACCGTATAATAAAATGGCGGTAGTAAAAGAGAAAATAATGAACTCCAAGACAAATTAAGCCGTCAAAATCAATATATTAATAAAATTCTGCTACATTAACTAGATAGGAAAGAAAAACAAAAACAAAAATGGAAAACAACAACAAAAAAAAGAAAGAAAACTAATCCTCATCAGAATAACCCTCCCAGTCATCTCTAGGCTCAAAACCGGGAGGTGGACCGAACTGGAGGAAGCAGCAGCCGAAGAAGAGGCTCGGTGATGTGGGGCAGTCCTAGGTGGTGGGGTCGATGGAGGTACGCCAAAGAAGTCTATAATCCTATCCATTTTGCGATGCAAACTCGCAATCTCTTGCGAGTGCTCCACTAGCATAGCTCTCTGAGTCCGGGGTGCTCCGAGGATCGGAGTACGCTCCCTCTCAGCTCTCTGACCGACCCGTCTTGGAACTTTTTGAACCGACTGCGAACTGATCATCGGCTCAGGGTCTTCCCAATCATCACTAACGAGAATTTTCACCTCGTTCTCTAAAGCAAACATGTCAATCATCGGCCCGTATGGCAACAACTCACGCTCGGATGTGGCAGCAAGCTCGTGAATACGACTATGTATCAGTAGACCGATGTTGACCGGAGATCCCTACTTCAGATAAAACATCAACTCCGCCCTCTTGGTGGTGATAGATACCGTGTGTTTGGTCGGTAGATGGCGGGCACAAACAAATCTGTTGACCATCTTCCGATCCCAGGAATACTCCTTCTCTAGGAAGATGGTGGGGGCTCCAGCAGGATTGTGCTTCCATTGCACCCCAAAATATTCAGCTATCATGTTCATCCTCTCTAAATCTTCAATGTTGCTTAAGGATGTGTATTGATCCGGGCCCATCGGTGGATTTCGAACCCCAAAATGAGCATTGATCCGCTCAATAGAAAAATCAATCTTAACGCCTTGGACCATAGCAAATGTAACTCCGGGGTTGTGTGAAACATAAGCGTAGAACTCTCTTACCACCGTGGCGTTGAACTGAGTCGGTGAGTTTGCCATATCCAAAATATCTTTCTCTTGTAGGGCTCGTGGTAAAATTGAACCGCAATCGTCAAGTTCTACCCCTCATTCTTGAGCCACTGGTCTTGCGTTCTAATGCCCTCGGAACGACTCGTAGATCTCTAAAGAATGGAATTGCTCAACCCCATCTATCAAAGGGTTAGCATCTCCGTATATGCTCTAATAACCACTGGGACGAACAGCTGATCGGCTACGCTTGGGACCCATCCTGGATGATGATAGATGCTGATACTGATCCTGGTTCCAAAAGGTACCTCGGTAAACCGGCAGGTACTTTCGATTACTTGGCTTGATTATTCTAGATTTCTTTCTGGGACAGTGCCTCTGATGATAAAAGATGAAGAACTGCAACACCTCACTAGCACAACAACACTAGACAGCAATATGGGTGAAGAAAATGAGTGTTTTGGTTAGTGAAAATGGAAGAAAGGTTTGATTTTGATGGAGGTTTGGTGGTTATAGTGGTGGTGATGGTGGCCGACTGAATTGGAGAAGAAGAAGAAATGGGAGAAGTTTGGTGATTTGAGGAGAAGATAGTAGGTGGAATGATGATAATGGTGGTCAATGGGTGGTTTAAATAGGAAAAATGAGTGAAGGTGGAAGGATTTGATGGGATAGTGGCAGAGAAGTAATTGGGGTGAGGGATTTGAGAATGTGATTGATGGGATTGAGGTGGAGTTATAGTGGAGTGTGGGAAAGGATGAAAAATTTGAAAAGAGGGGAAAATGGGACGGTTTCTACTGACTAGTCATGCCTGGTGCAACGTGTGTCCTCCACATGTCTCTAAAGATTCAACTTTATAAACTGATGTTCAGAAATCTGAAAATCCAAGCTCGGTAAACCGCAGGTAGCCTAGGGTTTACTGGGGGTTCTTTTTCCCCAGATTTCTCTGTCTCCTTCACTGCACACTTTGCTCAACCTCTCTGTTCAATCCTGGCCTCAAATTGACTAGGCTCTTACTTTCTTTGTTGTTATTTCCGACTCAATCCTAACTTACTTCACTAGAATCCACAACGATTAAAACAAACGTTTCTGGTATTTCTCCCCATCTTCTCACCGTTATACTAACTTGGATTAGTTAATTGTTACGTTTACTTCCCCACATAATTTCCCTAAATTAATCGTGAGCTTTCGTTTTAATTATCATTATCAGCTATGGGTGCAACTCCTACTCCTATCTACTCCGACAATGGTAGTAGACAATCTATACGCAAGCCACCCTCCTTAATTGGTCCGTAATAGCCCATACGCATAAAGAACTAGAATTTCCAATATCGAGCGCTAACTCATACCGCTAACCCGCCTAGACAGCTGTCGACATTGATCAGCACGTTCCTAGGGTCCATTCAAGACTATGTCTAAACTTAGCATTTCACTATTCGTATTTCATGCCAGTTTACGATTACAATAAGCAGATTGGGCAGATCTAACCTACTGTTAATTAAACCTGTCGATCAACGTAGCTGTAGTGAATCCCGGTTTATGTTTTTGAAATAATGCCTCGGTAAACCGGTATAGACCGCCGGGTTACCGGGGTCAGCTTTTCCTATTCCTGGATCTACATTGCTCAATTACGATTATTCTAAGTGTCTCGGATTTTATCAACGGAAAACAAACAAGTAATAAATTTATAAATCCGGTATACCCTAAGTGTAGGGATCGTAGCATAGCGATTAATACCGGAGTCGATCTCAGGGAATCGGGGTATCTAGTTCATTAATTTTCCTAAGTTTGATACCATTATTATTAAAACCTAAAAATAACAAAACGAAAAGATAAACTGGACAGAGGATTGTCAGTCCAAAGCCAGGAAAGATCGTTGTGAAAAACATAAATAAATAAAGCTACAACTAAGAAAAACGATAAAACTAACGTCTCATGATAATGACTGAAGCAAATCAACATCGAACAAACCATGATCCACCATCCCGCAACCCTTATTCTCCTCTCTGGATTATCTCATGATGATCTAATTAAAGATGTGGTTCACCTCTCATAAGTATGAATTCCTACTCTCGTAGATAATTCGCCTATCACTCTCTCATCTCTCGATCTATAAGATTGACGCTATCAAAACAAGGTGTAAGATCTCTCAATCTAGCAACCAAGAAATCTAACCTATCAACTCTCGTTATGTCAAGGTTAAAAATCCCATCTTTCCTATGGTGATCTAAGGTTTACACCGACTCTCGTCATATGGT
Source organism: Gentiana straminea (assembly GCA_036785695.1). Lineage (NCBI taxonomy): Eukaryota > Viridiplantae > Streptophyta > Magnoliopsida > Gentianales > Gentianaceae > Gentiana > Gentiana straminea. The sequence continues at coordinate 23,158,485 of JAVUPR010000183.1, read as the reverse complement.
AAACATCAATAACAACAATCTCTCGATATGCGTTGCATAACAAATAATCAAAGGAAAGAAACAAGCTTTAATTAAAACACTCACAAAATCATCCAAAGAAAGAATAAAAACGCTGCTGGAAAATCTCCCATGGCTGCTCCAAGTTCACAGCTTCAGGACAGCACCATGGAGTCGAACAAGAACGAAAAACGAAAACAAAAACCTAACTAATCCGCAACCCCGCCTCTCCCCAAAGGGGCTGGGGCCGCCTAGGGTTTTTCTCTAATGATTTTGTATCAATAGGTCTCGATATATATGTTTAGGGTTGAAATCCGCGCTGCTATTTATAGATGTTTAAGTCGGCTGTGCTGATGTCGGTTTAAGGACGCCCGTCCACTCCTTTGGACGCTCGTCTATTCTTCTGGACGGAGGTGAACGCTCGTCTAATAAAAATCTGCACATCCTGTATCGAACAGCTTCTCTTGGATGCCCGTCCAGTATTTCAGACGTCCGTCCACCCAAACTTCATGTTGAACGCTCGTTCAAGTCATTGGACGTTCGTCCACCATCTTCACTTCAACTTCAAACTTGAGCTCCAATCTTCTTCCTTCTTCTTCTACTTGCATTTAGATCTTCAAATGAACACCATTCAAGCTCGTTCCACCTCATGCAAGCGTACCTACATCACGATAAAAACATGCAAAAAGGAATGTTCAAAGCTTCATACCTTCAACAATGGAGATCTAGCTTGATCTACTCAAGCTAGAGATGATGGAGAAATGGAGAAAACCAGAAATAACTTCTCAAAAGCTTGGAATAACTTGATTTCATCAAATTTTATAATGTAATTGAATATAATTGATATGATATGAAAGCTTTGTATATATGGCTTTATATAGATACAATAGCCGACTTAAGACTCTCTAAAACCCTAACCGACCTAGATAATACGGCAGAATCAATTTCGTGTCAAACAAGCCACCGGTTTACCGGCCCTAGCCCTCGGTAAACCGGGCCAATTTTTCTCTTTTTTTCTTCAACAGGCTTCTTCTTGGACTTTAATCACTTGGCCCAATATACTTCTTTTGGTCCAGATCCATCCTCCAATGCTCCAGATCCGGTACATCCTATAAAACATGCAAAACGAGACAAAATAGTACCAAATCTTCGGGAGAATAACATAGATGCATAATTACGATCCTGGAAACACTCACATAGAATTTAACATATAATCCACATAATAACGAGCCTATCTATCCTCTCTTGAGCAGAATTCGGGGTGAATAAGGGTATAATTATTGGTACCATTTAGAGCGCTATCAAAATCCCATTCTCCTTTAAGTAGTCTTGAAAATCTCCATCTAGGTATTCTCTACCTCGATCGGGTCGAAGAGTTTTAATCTCCTTACACATTTGTTTATCCACTTCACTTCTGAATTCTTTGAACTTTTCAAAAGCTTCAGACTTATACTTCATTAAGTATATATAACCATATCGGGAATGGTAATCAGTGAAGGTGATAAAATAAGAATATCCTCATTTGGCTTGAATTGACATTGGCCCACATACTGTTAGGAAATCACTAGTTTAACGCAGTGGAATTTAAATTTTGATTTCCTTTCGTAGATCATTCTTCGTTTAATGCAATAAACACGTTAAGTAGTTTGACAGTTATACCTTGGATGATCTATAAGATCGTCGCTTTGACCGTCAATGGAGAGTAGTACAGTGCGCAATCCATCCACGTGTCCGCCTCTATCATTGATCCACATGAACTCCTCACCGGAATCCTCCTTGGATTGCCATCGGAAAAACTCCGGCTGCTAGACCGGCCATTCTCCTCCCTCTCAAACTCTCTATTTTACTCAAAAACTATTAGCTCTTGGAATTGTGATGTACAAAAGAGCTTGACACCCACCTCTTATTTATAGTGAGAGGGGCACCCCAGACTAGAGTGGAGGAGAAGAAAACATTTTCTCAATAAAATAAGGAAAATCAATTACATTGATTTATCTCTTTTATTATAATATCTCATATTAAATAGAATCTAAATATTGCTAATATCTTATATTGATTATATTTATCTTATTACCATAAATCTATTTTTCCAAAATCAATTAATATCCAATATTAATATTATGGTAATCTTATTATTTAAAATGCATAATCCAAGTGTATCTTATACCCTAGATGTGGCGCCCCATATGTCAATTAATTGGCATACGAATATTCTTTAATTAATATAATTATGTATAATTAATATCTTGTATTGTATTTCTTCATAATAAATAAATACCACCATATTAATTTACCACTATAACCTTTATAGACTAGAGATAAACTTTCATTATTTGGTTATCAACTATAACCGCATTTTAATCCGACTCGATGTTCATATGTGTGTGACCCGATAGGATTCCAAATATGTTGGCCGTAGACACAAAGTGCAATTTATGAAAATGCCCTTCATGCCTAACGATCACGGGATAGCGTCTAGCAACACACTATTGACCCCCAATCATCACGGGATAGCTAGACATTCCTTATAAGAAGGCCATTTTGGATATTCGATCCCAATCATAGGATACGTGATTCCCGGACGACCAATCATGTATACTCCGCATGCTTCAATATAACACCCAATCACTACCGCATGATCGCCCCGTGGATAGGGGAACTCTCATACCGTCAAAGCATGACAATCCACACCGTGATGCCATGAAGACTCCAGTCTAAAGGATAATTACACAACCGCCACATAGTGTGACACTTAATGTAAGTGGGTCAGTCTAACGTACGCATTCTCTAATAAACGTCCACGTACAGTCTAAGTGTCTCTACACTTCGATAGACGAGATCTATCCCTACCTTCTATAAGATAGAAGACATCCAATACGTGCTAGTCTAATTATACCATCAATGTCCCATTTGACAGTACTTACGACTAGAGACATTTAAGTATCAAACTTATTAAAGTGATTAGAGATCTCATCAACCATAATCACTATCATGGTTTTTCCATCATAGTTTGAGACTAGGGACGTTACTATATATATATATATATATATATATATATATATACATCAAATAATATGAAGTTATTACATGAACTAAAATAGACTGTAAACGACCCGACCCGGTCGGATCCGGTCCAACCCGGTTGGGTTTAGGACACTTATTCAACAATCTCCCACATGGCCTAAAGCCAATCACCCATATGCCTAAGCCCTTGCATGTGAACATGTTTCTCATGCTTTGCTTGTGACAATGCCTTGGTTAACGGATCAGCTATGTTATCATCCATGTGGACTTTCTCTATCTTTACATCTCATCTATCTACTATCTCTCTAATCAAGTGATAGCACCGTAGCACATGTTTGGATATCTGATGAGACCTTGGTTCCTTTGACTGAGATATCACCCCATTGTTATCGCAGTACAGCGGCACTGGACCATCAATAGAGGGAACACACCAAGTTCAGTAATGAACTTCTTCATCCAAATTGAATCCTTTGCCGCCTCTGAGGCTACTATATATTATGCTTCCATTGTAGAGTCTACAGTAGTCTAATGCTTGGAACTCTTCCAGCTCACTACTCTGCCGTTAAATGTGAAAACAAATCAAGACAGTGACTTAAAGTCATCCTTGTCAGTTTGGAAACTTGCATCTCTATAACCTCGTAATACTAAATCATCATTCCTGAAAACCAGGAACATATCCTTAGTACGTCTCATGTACTTGAGAATATTCTTGACTGCAACCCAGTGATCACCAGGGTTGGACTGGTATCTACTAGTCGTACTAAGAGGGTACGAGACATTTGGTCTAGTGCACAACATGGCATACATGATAGACCCGATTGCCGAAGAATAATGGATCTTACTCATTTGTGCCCTTTCCTCCTCTGTCTTAGGACTCATTCCCTTCGACAGGTAGACCCTATGTGACATGGGCATCAATCCTTTCTTGGACTGCTCCATGCTGAATCTCTTCAGCATCTTGTCTATATAGATGGATTGCGACAGACCAAGCAACCTTTTAGATCTATCTTTATAGATCTTGATTCCTAGAATATAAGGCTGATTCACCCGAGTCCTTCATTGAGAAGTTCTTGGATAACCAAGCTTTGACTGATTGTAACATCGGCACATCATTCCCTATGAGCAATATGTCATCTACATAAAGCACTAAGAACATAATGGCACTCCCACTAACCTTCTTGTAAACACAAGGCTCATCTTCATTCTTGATGAAATCAAACTGTTTGATTATCTCATCAAAGCGAAGATTCCAACTCCGAGAAGCTTGATTTAATCCATAAATGGATCTTTGCAGTTTACACACCATCATGGCGTCATTGGTTTTGAAACCCTCAGGCTGTGTCATATACACTTTCTTAGACAGGTTCCCGTTAAGGAAAGCTATTTTCAAATCCATCCACCAGATTTCGTAATCATGGTATGCTGCAATAGTGAGCAGAATTCTAATGGATTTTAACATGGCAACGGGAGAAAAAGTTTCGTCATAGTCAATTCCTTGTCTCTGATTATAACCTTTTGCCACTAACCTAGCCTTGAGGTAGTCACGTTACCGTCCATGTCGGTCTTTCTCTTAAAGACCCATTTGCACCCTATAGGAACTATTCCTTCAGGTGGATCAACAAAATTCCAAAATTGGTTGTCTTTCATGGATTCTATTTCCGAATTCATGGCTTCTAGCCATTTCTCTTTGTCATGCCTTAATAGTACTTCCTCATAAGTTCTAGGTTCCTCATCTTCCATGAGATACATGCCTGTGTACCTTTTGGGTTCACGGCATTCCCTGGTGGATCTTCGAGGTACTAGTGTGTCTACTATAGAGGTTGGCGTCACATCTGTATGTGGTGTCTCCTCTACTTCCATCAACTGACTGTTATCCGTAAGTGGTTCTCGAATTTCTTCAAGATCAATCTTACTCCCACTGACCCTATCCGAATAAACTCTTTCTCCCAGAAAGTGGCCAGTCCTGGAAACAAACACCTTTTGTTCCTCAGGATGGTAAAATTGGTATCCTCTAGTTTCTCAAGGACAGCCCACAAATAGACATTTGTCGGATCTGGCCTCTAATTTGTCAGGCATCATCCGCTTCACGTAAGTCGGACAATCCCAAGGTTTAAGATATGCCAGATTCGGTTTCTTCTTAGCCCATACCTCGTATGGTGTAGAATCAACCGTCTTTGATGGAACTCGGTTCAGTGTAGAGAATGCGGTTTCTAGAGCATACTCCCAAAATGACTTTAGGAGAATTGCACAGCTCATCATGGATCGTACCATGTCTAAAAATGTACGATTCCTCCTCTCAAACACGCCATTCATTTGAGGCATTCCGGGAGGGGTCCATTCAGGTAGAATCACATTCTTCTTTAAATAACTTCGAAACTCTCCATCTAGGTATTCTCCACCTCGATCGGATCGAAGTGTTTTGATTTCTTTACCTAGTTGTTTCTCCACTTCATTTCTGAATTCTTTGAACCTTTCAAAGGCCTCAGACTTATACTTTATTAAGTGTATATAACCGTAGCGTGAATGGTCATCAGTGAAAGTGATAAAATAAGAGTATCCTCCTTTGGCTTGAATTGACATTGGGCCGCATGCATCAGTATGTATGAGCTCAAGCAATTCAATGGATCTTATCCCTTTGCCACTAAAAGGTGACATTTTCATCTTGCCAAGTAAACAAGCTTCGCATGTATCAAATGATTCGTATTCAAATCGATCCAACAATCCATCTTTATGGAGTTTGGAAATGCGATTCTTGTTTATATGTCCAAGTCTACAATGCCATAAGTAGGATTCATTAAAGTCATTCATTTTGGCTTTCTTGTTGTTTATATTAAGTACGTCAACATTCACATATAATATGTAGAGACCATTGCTATGTATGCCAGTACCATAAAAATTCCATCACTTGAAAAAGAACAACATTTATTCTCTAACGTAAAAGAAATTCCATCAACATCCAATGCAGAACTAGAAATAATGCTCTTCGTAAGAGAAGGAACAAAATAACAGTTATTAGGTTCTAATACTAGCCCACTGGGCAATGAAAGAAAATAAACTCCTACGGCCAGCACATCAACACTTGCTCTATTTCCAACGCGTAGGTCCACCTCTCCTTTCCTCAGTTCTGTAGTTCTTCTTAGTACATGCACATTCGTACAAATATGAGAACCACAACCAGTATCTAATACCCAGTGGTTAGACTTAGAAGAAGCAATATTGATCTCAATCATAAACATACCTGAAGTCGAAGCATCATAATGCTTCTTCTTGGTACTCAAGAAGCATTTGCAGTTTCTCCTCCAATGTCCGGTCTCACCGCAATGGAAGCCAGCATCTTTGGATTTGTCTTTGGCTATCTTAGGCGTTGGCTTAGGTGCAACCTTCACATTCTTGGACTTCTTTTAGGCTTTTGGCATGCCCTTGTTGGAATTGACCAGCAACATGCTTTCCCTTCCCCACAGTTCCCTCAGAAGTTTTCAACATGTTCAATAACATCGCAAGAGAGCAGTCTATCTTGTTCATATGATAATTCATCACAAACTACGAGTATGAATCAGGTAGAGAGCAGAATCAAGTCAATACTTAATTTTCGCTCCAACTTGTGGCCCAGCTTCCCAAGCCTCTCTATGTACCCGATCATTTTAAGCACGTGTGACCCCACAGCAGTCCCGGATGCCATCTTACAACCAAACAGGGCCTTCGAGACCTCGTACCTCTCAGTGCAAGATTAAGAAGCATAGAGTTCCTTTAGGTGGACCATGATTGAGTAGGCGTCCATAGACTCATGATGTTTCTGCAATTCAGGTGTCATCGAAGCAAGCATGATACATATAACATCAGTACTATCGGAATAGTGCTTGTTTTACTTCTCTATAGTATCTGCAGCCGAGCCCTCTGTGGGCTTTTCCGGTAAGGCTTCGTCCAAGACATAGCCAATCTTCTCGTGCCTCAAAACGATTTTGAGGTTTCTTTCCCAATCGAGAAAATTGGTTTCGTCAAGCTTATTGTCGATGATAAAACGAAGGTTCAATTTGTTTGACATTTTCTACAATAATAAATAAAGATAGAATAAGTAAAAACTCATGTATTTAAAAACCCTAAATTTTCACTTAAAATTTTTAAGGTTTTACTCCCACTAGCCAACTATTCCCTATTGCCTTTCAAGAATTTTATAAATCCTTTAGTGGATGGAATCCAATCTAGTTGACTCGATCCCGGATGTGGGCCGATTGACCGGGTCAATTTCAAAGGTGGGTACATTTACCGATCGAATCTTATTCGACTTACTTTGGTTGACTAGTCAACTCTTTGACAATTCACATCTCTATGTGATAGCCACCCCTTGTCTCTAAAATCAAACGGTCCCGACGTGGGCCGATCAGTTAGGTCCGAACAAGGGCTCTTCACCGTCATTATAATAGTGGGAGACAATTTTGGCTCGATTTTTATCGTGGGAATAATTTTAAATTAATTCACTTAATTAATTTCATTTAATTACGGTCTCATCTACTATGTGCATATTACTACGACATATAAAGTAAAACATACACAACATTCCGCGCACAAAGTAACCTGTATGATCATGGACTTTTCCTAGGTGTGGTTTTGAATACAAACTGACGAAACCGCGGGTTACAATCTAAGGGTAGCTGCAACCGCCAATAGGATCTTTATTGTTGTACGCCAATGGGTTCTTTATCTCTCTTTGGTCTTTGTCTTCTTGTTCCATTCTTGTGACATAATGATCTATCTAATAAATAATTACACCCGCCGCACACTGATCGCATGTAAGTCACTAACGTTGATATTACTAGCAAGAATACTAGGTACATCATAGTATAGTAAATATGAGTCAAGGTCGATCCCACAGAGACAATGCAACTATATGTATAAACTATTCTAACCTAATTAAGAAGCAACATAAAGGCGGTCATTGACCAACAATGAACAATAAGAAAACAAACTTGGTATTCCTTCCCATCTTCTCACCGATATACTAACTTGGATTAGTTAATCGTTATGTTTACTTCCCCACATAATTTCCTTAAATTAATTGTGAGCTTAGTTTTAATTATCATTATCAGGTACGGGTGCAACTCCTACTCCCATCCACTCCGACAATGGCATAGACAATCTATACGCAAGCTACCCTCCTTAATTGGTCCGTAATAGCCCATACGCATAAAGATCTAGAATTTCCGATATCGAGCGCTAACTCATACCGCTAACCCGCCTATACAACAATCAACATTGATCAGCACGTTCCTAAGGTCCATTCAAGACTATGTCCAAACATAGCACTTCACTATCTATATTTCATGCAAGTTTATGATTACAATAAGCAGATTAGCCAGATCTAACCTACTGTTAATTAAACCTGTCGATCAATGTAGCTATAGTGATCCCAGTTTTAGGTTTTCTAAATTATGCCCCGGTAAACCAGTATAGACAACCGGGTTACCGGGGTAGCTTTTCCGATACCTGGATCTACATTGCTCAATTACGATTAAAATAAGTAAATTACGGGGTCTTTAAACATGCAGATTAACTAAAACTAATAAATACGAACAGATCTACCATATTGAAGACAAAAAGGAACGTCAAAGCTTCATACCTTCAACAATGGAGATCTAGCTCGATCTACTCAAGCTAGAGATGATGGAGAAAGGGAGGAAACCAGAAACAGCTCTTCCAAAGCTTAAATAACTTTATTTCATCAAAATATGTAATGTATATGAAGAATTGATAATAAGATTGTAAGATGATATGTAATACTCAGTACATGTTGCCTTATATAGATACAATGACCTACTTAAGACTCTTTAAAACTCTAACCAACCTAGATAATACGACGGAATCAGTTTCGTGTTCAACAAGTCACCGGTTTACCGGCCCTAGCCCTCGGTAAACCAGGCCGACTTTTCTCTTTTTTCTTCAGCAGGCTTCTTCTTGGACTTCAATGACTTGGCCCAATATATTTCTTTTAGTCCAGATCCGTTCTCCAATGCTCCATATTCGGTACATCCTATAAAACATGCAAAACGAGACAAAACAGTACCATATCTTCGGGAAAATAACAAAGATGCATAATTATGATCCCGGAAACACTCACATAGCAATTAACATATATTACACATAATAAAGAGCCTATCTATCCTCTCTTGAGCAGAATTCGGGGTGAATAAGGGTATAATTATTGGTACCATTTAGAGCGTTATCAACTACCCCCCACTTAGCTTTTGATCGTCCCGAGCAAAAAGGCGAAAAGAAAAAAACACTCTGATCAGTATACAAGTTAATTAAAAACAACTATGCCTCACAAAGTCAAGATCGATATCATGCCACTCATATCCATCAGTAACGTATTAAACACTATTCATGTCATAAGCCAATGTGTGTTTGCAATAACTTTTACAACCGCTTAGTAATGCAGACAATCTCACATTACGTCAACCCGTAGTCGAACTAACTAGTCTCAAACATGTTATTTATTAATTAATTGAGCTGGCATGGCGGATCGAGAACCGAATATATATTACTCTTAGGCTCGCGTTTATCGGTCTATGCAAAAGTCGTGCATCTTACGCTCCATTGACTCAGATTTTGCCAAAGAGAATATAGATGTATATATTTCAATGCACTTCTCTTTCTTGGCGGGTGAACTCTCATTAATTTAGCTATCCTCACGGCCCCACTCATGAAAAACTACCGAATCCGAAATTCCTTTGCCTTTATAAGCGTTGGTGGAACATGATTCGTGATAAAGCCAGGGTCAACTCTAGTCAAAGCAATATGTTGTCGGCTACACACTAAGGGAAGTGAGTTATACGTGTTTAAAATGGTGGCCCACAACAAAATAAGCGCTTAATACGCCACTACTTCAGAAGTGGGCATTCCTTTCACTCATACATCGTAAAACAAAGATGAAGTCAATTAACTCGATAAGATCAAAGATATCACATATTTTCGAAATTCTGTCGAAACGAATCAAAGTCTAAGTGGTGAATCATGCATCAAAGAGAATCAAGATAATCACACAATTTACGGAATATAGTGCTAAGAAGATAAGTGATGTTCCTCTACCCCCCACTTAATCGAAACATTGTCCCCAATGTGTAAGATGAAAAATGAAAAATGAAAAGTAACTTAGCTTCGGTTAAGGGTGGAACCAAAGAAGAATCGGATCGTCGTATAAATCATTGGGCTCATGTAGGTTATCCATGAAGAATCTGCACTAAGTAACTCAAACACACCAAGAAGAATAGTGGTGACAAGAAACCGTATAATAAAATGGCGGCAGTAAAAGAGAAAATAAATTAACTCCAAAACAAATTAAGCTGTCAAAACATTATATTAATATTATTCTGCGACAGTAACTAGATAGGAAAAGGAAAAGAAAAATAAAAACAAGAAAATGGAAAACAACAATAAAAAGAAATACAAACTAGTGCTCATCAGAATATCCCTCCCAGTCATCTCTAGGCTCAAAACCAGGAGGTCGACCAGAACTTGAAGCAGCAGCGGCCGAAGAAGAGGCTCGGTGATGTGAGGCAGTCCTAGGTGGTGGGGTCGATGGAGGTATGCCAAAGAAGTCGATAATCCAATCCATCTAGTGGTGCAAACTCGCAATCTCTCACGAGTGCTCCTCTAGCATAGCTCTCTGAGTCCGGGGTACTCCGAGGACCGGAGTACGCTCCCTCTCTGCTCTTCCAACCCGTCTTGGTACTTTTTGAACCGATTGCGAACGGATCATCGGCTCAGGGTCTTCCAAATCATCACTAACAAGGATTTTCACCTCGTCCTCTAAGTCAAACATGTCAATCATCGGCCCGTATGGGAATAGCTCATGCTCAGATGTGGCGGCAAGCTCGTGAATACGGCTATGCATCAGTAGACCAATGTTGACCGGAGATCCCTGCTCCGGATAAATCACATCTCCGCCCTCTTGGTGGTGACATATACCGTGTGCTTGGTCGGTAGAAGGCGGGCATAAACAAATCTATTGACCATCTTCCGATCCCAGGATAATTCATTTTCTAGGAAGATGGTGGGGGCTCCAGCAGTTTGCGCTTCCATTGCACCCCAAAATATTCAGCTATCATGTTCATCCTCTCTAAATCTTCAATGTTGCTTGAGGATGTGTACTCATCCAGGCCCACCGGTGGATTTCTAACCCCAAAATGAGCATTGATCCGCTAAATAGAAAAATCAACTTTAACGCCGTGGACCATAGCATATGTGGCTCCGGGATTATGCGAAACATAAGCATAAAATTCCCTTACCACCGTGGCGTTGAACCGTGTAGGTGCCTCGGCCTTGTCTAATATGTCTTCCTTTTGTAAGGCTCGTGGCAAGATCGATCCACAATCGTCCAACTCTACCCCTCGTTCTCTAGCAACTGACCTTGTGTTCCAATGCCCTCGGAACGACTCATTGATCTTTAAAGAATGGAATTGCTCAACCCCATCTATCAAGGGGTTGGCATCTCCATAGATGCTCTGATAACCACTGGACAAACAGATGATCGGCTACGCTTTGGACCCATCCTGAATGATAACATGAACTGATGCTGATGCTTTTTCGAAAAAGGTACCTCGGTAAACCGGAGGTAGGTCAGGGTTTACCGGCCTGAAATTTTCTGGATTTCTTTCTGGACTATGCTTCTGTCAATGGAAGAAGAAGAATTACAGCACCTCACTAGCACAGCAGCACTTGATAGCAACAGAGGTGAAGAAAATGGGTGTTTTGGTTGGTAAAAATGGAAGAAAGGTTTGATTTTGGTGGAGGTTTGGTGGTGATAGTGGACGACTGTTTTTAAAGAAGAAGAAGAAATGTAAGAAGTTTTGTGATTTGAGGAGAAGATAGGATATGAGAGTGATGAGAATGGTGGGATAGTGGGAGAGAAGTAATTAGGGTGAGGGATTTGAGGAGGTGATTGATGGGATTGAGGTGGTGTTATGGTGGAGTGTGGGAAAGGATGAAAAATTAGAAAATAGGGGAAAATGGGACGGTTTATGCTGACTAGTAATGTCTGGTGCAAGGTGTGTCCTCCACGTGTCTCTAAAAAATCAGCTTTATAAACTGACGTTCAAAAATCTGAAAATCCATCCTCGGTAACCCGGGGGTAACCTAGGGTTTACCGGGGGTTCTTTTTCCCCAGATTTCTCTGTCTCCTTCACTGCACACTTTGCTCAACCTCTCTGCTCAATCCTGGCCTCAAGTTGACTAGCATCTTACTTCCTTTGTTGTTATTTCCGACTCAATCCTAACCTACTTCACTAGAATCCACAACAAGTAAAAAAAACCTTTCCACAACCATTCGGTTTCAAGCCTAAGGGTGCGGTAGGATGAAAAAAACCTTGTCCCTTCATCCAGCTACTTTTATTCATTCCTAATCTACCAAAGAGTTTAGATGTAGTTCTGAGTTTATAGTCGCCAACTCGACTTTCTTCAGATCTCCGATCATTCAGGGGTTGGAGCTTCAACTCGTCAATCTTTCGCTCATGAGGTTTTCACCTTATAGAACCTTTTTTAGCTCTCTTCATAGCACACCTCTCTCTCTTGGCTTGCATACTAGGTGTGCCTCTGCGTCGAGATTTAGACTTTAGATCCAAGGACTCCATATTTCCTTCTTTCAGCTCAAAGCGTTCACTACGCAACACGGAAGTACTAGCTTCCGTGAGCATCTTGTTGTGGTCCTTCTCTTCTCTCTCTCAGCATTAGTCTCATGAATTCCTGCTCAACGGTTTCTACTACAACCTCTCTATGCTTATGCCCCTCTATCTCCATAATTTCCACCTTTCCTGAAGCATACGTCATCTTGCAACCTTCCGGCCTATTTTCGAGGGGCTCCAAGATCTTAAAAGATACAGCATCATTATTCAACCTCAAAGTAATCTCCCCTTTATCAAAATCCATGACTGCCCTGCTTGTCACTAAGAAAGGTTTCCCTAACAAAATTGGGGCACTTGGGTCCTCTGGTACGTCTATTACCGTGAAATCAATTGGATAACTGAACTCTCATGCCTTAATCGTGCACTTCCTAAGCAGGCCGGTAGGCATATCTCTAGTTCTATCGACAAAATTCATGGTTCTGGTTTGATTCATAACGACTGGAAGCTTAATCTTTTGACAGAGGGAAAAAGGTATAATGTTGCAACTCGAGCCAGAGTCGCAGAGACCTAATCCTACTGATATACCATTAATAGAAATCGGGAGTCGGAACGTGCCAGGGTCTCCTAACTTCAGCACGGTGTCTAAGTCTGGGTAATCCTCGGGCTCAGAAAACATCGTCTCAGGATCATCAGAATCATAATCCGAAGACGATATGTTAATTAACTCACAAGGGAACTCACCTGGACGATACGTACTATACTCCTCTAAGTTCTCTTCCGGCTCTTACTTGATTGTTTCTTTCTCTTTTTCCACCTTCTTCTTAATAGCTTCATAATGCTCTCTTGCTTCAGATCCAGGGTACATGGAAATTGGTGTGACGTTCAATACTGTCCTAGGCAGTTTGCTTGACTTCTTTGCTATTTTTTTCAACTCTGGTTTGATCGAATCTCTGCAGTGTTCTGATCTTCCAGTGAAAAGACAAAATAAAACAAGGAAATGGTTAGCAACTTCCGCTTCAGTTGGGTATGATCTCAACTGTTGCGGACCTACTAACTAAAATCAACAAGGAATAACATAGAATAACATAGACTGTTCAGAATTCAATTTTTCAGGCTCGGTAACCCGGGGGTAAACCACGGTAAACCGGCCCTGAAATTTCTCCTTCTAGCAGTTTAACAAGTGCGGGGTTGATCCAGAACGACTCAAAACTCAAAATAAAATAAAATAAATTAAAAACAACTTCTTAATCAGAATTAAAATGTTTATATTTATAATCGGCCATTAACCCCGGCAACGGTGCCAAAAATCTTGATCACGTGTAAGTCACTAACGTCGATATTACTAGCAAGAATACTAGGTACATCGTAGTATAGTAAATGCGAGTCAAGGTCAATCCTACAGAGACAATGCAACTATAAGTATAAACTATTCTAACATAATTAAGAAGCAACATAAAGGCGGTCATTGACCAACAATGAACAATAAGAAAACAAACTTGGTATTCCTCCCTCTCTTCTCACCGATCGACTAACTTGGATTAGTTAATCGTTATGTTTACTTCCCCATATAATTTCCTTAAATTAATCGTGATCTTAGTTTTAATTATCATTATCAGCTACGGGTGCAACTCCTACTCCTATCTATTCCAAGAATGGTAGTAGACAATCTATACGCAAGCTACCCTCCTTAATTGGTCCGTAATAGCCCATACACATAAAGATCTAGAATTGCCGATATCGAGCGCTAACTCATACCGCTAACCTGCCTAGACAGTTGTCGACATTGATCAGCACGTTCCTAGGGTCCATTCAAGACTATGTCCAAACTCAGCATTGCACTATTCGTATTTCATGCCAGTTTACAATTACAATAAGTAGATTGACCATATCTAACCTACTATTAATTAAACCTGTCGATCAACGTAGTTGTAGTGAATCCCAGTTTTAGGTTTTCTAAATTATTCCCCGGTAAACCGGTATAGACCTCCGGGTTACCGGGGGCAGCTTTTCCTATCCCTGGATCTACATTGCTCAATTACGATTAAAATAAGTAAATTATAGGGTCTTTAAACATGTAGATTAACTAAAACTCATTAATACGAACAGATCTACCATATTTGAGATAAAAAGGAACGTTTAAAGCTTCATACCTTCAACAATAGAGATCTAGCTCGATCTACTCAAGCTAAAGATGATGGAGAAAGGGAGGAAACCGAACAACTCTTCCAAAGCTTAAATAACTTTATTTCATCAAAATATGTAATGTATATGAAGAATTGATAATAAGATTGTAAGATGATATGTAATACTCAGTATATGCGGCCTAATATGGATACAATGACCGACTTAAGACTCTTTAAAACCCTAACCGACCTAGATAATGCGGCAGAATCAGTTTCGTGTTCAACAAGTCACCGGTTTACCGGCCCTAGCCCTCGGTAAACCGGGCCGACTTTTCTCCTTTTTCTTCAGCAGGCTTCTTCTTGGACTTCAATCACTTGGCCCAATATATTTCTTTTAGTCCAGATCCATTCTCCAATGCTCCAGATTCGGTACATTCTATAAAACACGCAAAATGAGACAAAACAGTACCAAATCTTCGAGAGAATAACATATATGCATAATTATGATCCTGGAATGCTAGAAGTAGTAGCACCGATCGAGACACTCGATCTTCGCACAACTGAAGCTTATGCGATTTACGATATGAGACATAACTAATTAATCCTACGAGAAGGTTAGTAGATTTACCCAAACCGGAGAGAGATGAGAAATCGACAAAAGGAGAAGCCGTGGTCTTCCGGATTGTATCTCCAAGCGACGACTGGTGGACGTCAATCCTCGCCATAGAACCTACTCGAATATGCTAGGTTTTTCTTCTCTAAATGACTAAGGCAAGAAACTAATTTTTCTTCCTTTTAATTTATTTGTGGCGCAATTTGTGATTGAAATTGTGTTGGGAGGAACTCTCTTTATATAGGAAAATAACTAGTCAAGAGAGTTATCATTTTCACACCACAAAAATCTATTCCCATAAGAAAAAGATATTTTTGCTAAAAAATAAGAGATAATTCCCAAAAAAATCAATCTCTTAATTTTTCCATTAATTATCCAATAAATAGATAATTAATTAATTACACATGTGACATTATCTAGGAAAATTTCTTCTCCTAAATTACCCACATTAATGGCGCCACCTTAATCATTTAATTTAATAGAAAATGTTTTTTCTATTTTACATATTATTTTCCAAATAAATAATATTGCATATTCATTAAATAGACCAACTATTTAATTTATTCTCGAGGTTCCTTAAAATGAGAAAAAAAACTCACGTGTTAGGAGCCAACCCAGGGACCATGGACCTATAACCATTAGCTACAATAAATTGAATAAAATATTCATCGAACAGAATATTTCTACTCAACTCATTAATTCCGAAATTACGCCACCATAAATCCGAAACTGAACTCTATCGATTATAGATATAACTTATTCTCAAAACGTCGAATCAAGTCGATAAGTGTCCATTGATATAACCATTTCATATAAACTAACCCTCCATAGACTATCCGTACTGAAGTATGATTATTTTCGTAAACCTTCTTCAATACATCTTATCCTTATTTACCATTAACCCACCAGTTATCAATTAGTTCATAACCAATACGAACTCCCGGGATCGATCAGTTTCTAAGATTAACAAATAAGGGGATTGTCTTTCTGCTTCCCGCAGGAAGGAATGGATTCTATATTTTTGAGAC
The DNA here is from genome assembly GCA_036785695.1 of Gentiana straminea. Taxonomy (NCBI): domain Eukaryota; kingdom Viridiplantae; phylum Streptophyta; class Magnoliopsida; order Gentianales; family Gentianaceae; genus Gentiana; species Gentiana straminea. Next base: position 23,142,086 of record JAVUPR010000183.1, on the reverse strand, counting down.
ACACACTTCTCACTCATTCCAGAATAGTGCCAATGTGAAAGTGATTCGGACCGTGCCTCTTAGAGATCCTTAACGAACACATAAAACCCTATCCTAAATCAAGTAGGAGTCTGTAATCACTTCAGGATTAAGGTTAATCCATATATAATCATCTTGTGATTTAATAAGATTTCTCAATCACGGAATTATATGAGAAACTCAGATTAAATTGGTCCAGTCCTATATGACCCTTATCATATATAAATGCCCCACTTAGACAACCAATGTCGACGGTCCGGATAAGACGGTCACACCATAAAGTATTCTGGGCGCATTAATGGTGGTTTAATCAATAGACCCCATACTTTGATTAACTTCACCACGGACTTACATTTATCACCATAAACTTAATCCGCATGTGTGACACACACTAAGTTATATGGCTACATATGATACGACTTGGTGTTTTCAGTAGTGTATTACTTATAAGCACGAAGCAGATAATAAGATGAGAATAAATATGTCATTTATTAATTATAAAAACAATTACATAAATTGTCTATCGGGCGCTACTTCCAACAATCTCCCACTTGCCCGTAAGGACAAGCAACAATTGTCTTCCGGGCACACGATATCTAACAATCTCCCACTTGCCCGTAAAGACAAGCAATGATTGTTTTTAGAGCGCCACACACTTATTCTTACTCTTTCTATCCACAACATTCTCTCACTTGCTTTAAAGCAGATGAGACATATCTCCCAATTTCATACCCGCCAAGCGCTTATCAGTGACACTAGATGCCACACGACTTGGTAAACTGATCAGCTAGGTTGTCGGCTCGAGGCGATCTTTAAGACCGAAACGTTGCCTCTTTGCACGATCTGTCTGACCAGGTGGTACTTACTGTCAATATGCTTTTGACCTCTTATGATTGCGAAGATCCTTTGTATGAGCTACCTCTCAACTGTTTTCACAGTAAAATGGTATCGGCTCATCGAGACCTGGAATCACTTCCCGATCAAACAAAGAACTTCTCAAGCCACACTGCCTCTTTAGCTGTTCCGAAAGCTGCTATGTATTCGACTAACAGAGTCAAATTGGCGATCTGGATTGCTCCAAACTGTAGCTATCACAATGAGTAAACACTGAGCCTGAGATCGATTCACGATCATCCTTAATCCGACAAAAAATCAGAATCAGTGTAGTCAATGACACTCAGGTTTATACCCTAATACACAAGCATATGATTCCTCGTTCTCTAAGCATACTTGAGGTTATACTATACTGCTATCCATTGCTCGAATCCAAGATTCGACTCTAATTAACTTTTAATAACCTGACTTTCTCTATCCAAAAAAGAATTTATCCCATTTTCTCTATATCCGAAGATTGAGAGAATTATTCTGTGAGGGGTTGGGTAGGAAACCTCTCGTTGAATATTCCATGCAAAGAAATGCATTATCATCTTAACCAATAAGATGCATGGGATATTGCCAACAACTTGTTCTCCTGAATTCGACCGAATCAAATTCTAAGAATATCATCCACTTCTCTGATTCAGAGAAGCTTTGGCTCGTCAATTCTTGACTTCAGATAACACACCCATGTTGTTCACAACTGTTGCAGTGTTACCTTTATAAACACTAATGTCTACTACTTTACCAACATTGATTCTTTGGTCTACAAATGACTCATCAATATTCTGGTCAAGCCCACATATTTCAAAACATGTGAATTTAAATGACCTGAAGGTTTACTTTAATCCACCAATGGATATAAGCATAGGCAGTCAATCCACCATTGGCTTTAAGCTAAAACCCTTCTGTCCGAATGAATTCAATCTCTATTGCATGGCAAGAAAGTTTCAGGGCATCACCCCTGGTAATCTTCCTGCTTTCCATGGAGTCAAGCAAGGTTGAATGGTGAGAGATTTCAGGGCATCACCCCTTGTTAACTCTCTACTTCTCAGGTAATTACCACTAGACCACTTGGCTTTGCCTTGAAAGTAAAAATTTCTCATTCATTCGACTCTTTTTCATGTAGATCCGATTACTCCCACTGGGCCTGAGACACTCAGGTGGTTCTACAAGAGTATGAACAGAACTGGAGCACCAAAACTCCATATACAGGTTTATGGCTTTAAACCAACCTCCTATTGTTAGAATCCCATACAGTCTTCCCTAAAAGACCATAGGTTATCAATCACCCCCAGTAGACTGTAAAGTCTGCATGATCACAGCGGGTCAATGGTTAAACCATACCCCACTGCATTTGGGTGGATTGATATTCTGATTTAGTTCAGTAGTATTAATCAGCGTAATCCCCAACAACCAATGTTGTATGTGGTCTGATTAAATCAGATAGTAACTCCTTGAGTAACTGTACTTCAAGGTCTAAGGTTGTTATTTAAACATCCTTTCAGAAAGGCTGTGACAGTACAACCGTCACTTTCCAACCTTCACTCATTGTATTAAGATATTTCACGATCAGTCACCATCTGAACGTGTATGCAAAATCTTCAGTCCTACCTTCAAGCACCAAGTGCTAAATGCCTCTATTTACGGAAGTGGAGTAAACGTAGTTCACTCCTTATCCATAAATTCATAAGCATCTTCTAGGTAGACTTCTCGGTATTACATAATAATGTATACCGTTATTTTGTAACTAATATCTTAATTGAGTTAGGCAGTGTAGTGTAGCATATCCGTAACTATATAAGACAATACATGGTTTTTCCTTTCAGTGAAATCCTTTCACCCGGAGGTAGGCCAAGCATCAGTGCCAAAACTATGCTATAGCCTATATCTGAGCATGGAATACTCGTTTCTCTGGTAATATCAGAGATTCCTCCAAATATTTACACAAACTAATCGGCGTTTCGAGTAGTCATTTAGACAAAAAAGTCTATTACTCAAAAGCTCCCACTAGCTTGTATCCTTCATAAGACCCCGAAGGTCAATATGAACAAGCTATGATACTTCTTTAGCTCTATTAACCTTTCCTGATTGAAAGTTTACTTAGTCATTTTCCATTGAGATAATATTCTTAGACTGGGAGATAGGAATCACCCTTAGCTAATCTTCAGATCTTATCTCTAGGATATATGCACTAATTAATAGATGCTGAAGAATCACTTATCTAAATACGGAAACCATTGGTCTTAATAGTTTATGATGTGTTACATATACCTTTTCAGCATTACTTAGTGGTTTTTGACTTTATCAGACAAAAGTCCGAGTCTCAGAATCGTATACAAATTTAATATTCATTTTCTTTGAGGCAACTATATTATCGATGTGAAAGTGAATCCATTTGTTCCAACGACTCTGAAAATAGAAATTATATTTCTTCGTTCAAGGATTAAAATCCGAAAGTTATTTCCTTATATCACTCCCACTATATTAGCTGAAATAACTGCCCGTTGTTTACTCTTAAATCATTATTGCCTAGCTACCTTGTTCTTACAAAAGAACTTAGCTTCCGGGTCATAATTCCGGTTAAGAAAGTCTCTAAGAATTCATAGGTTAGTGATCCGAAATCACTTTCCTTATCCCTTATTAATATTTCGGTTTAGCCTTTAACTTATTTAGTTTAGATGACTTATATTTGTAGACATTTACCTTCCCATTCTTGGCTTTCTTTGAAGAAATGGCCTTGAACCAGCAGTTTATAAGAGTAGACACTACTCGTAAACTGTGGGATGTCTGGCGAGATTGATACCAAATCATTCTCGTCATCTTTGAACTAATTTTGTTTTGTCTCTCGCTCAGCACGAGTGACAGCATTCACATTCTTATCAAATGTCACTTAAGTTTATAGGCTCAAGAGGATCATCCTCTTCCGAAGAATTAATTTGCATTCTCGATTATTGAGTTCAACGTTCTTGTTATTTTTCCACTTTTACGAAGTCATCACCAGTCAATTTATCGTGTTTAGCAGTTAGATACCATGAGACATATGCAGTTGTAGAAAATAAATAATGACAGAAATATAAATCAAATCATACACCACAACATATAAAAAATTTTAGGAATCATAAACGTGATGTCTTGCATGCAGTTTATCCTACCATTCATTTAACCTCACATCATACTGCCGCCACAGGGTCGGTATCAGCACAATGACGGTTAAATTGAGACAATCTCTCTCAACAATTAAACAATTAAGAATCAGACATCTCCATTTAATTGTTGATTACCTTCCTTTTTCATCCAAGATATTTCCAAAAATATCCTTGTGAGTGTGACCTACTGTTTCAGACCTCAAAGTACGCCCCGAGTATGCCGCCGTAGGGTCGGTCAGTGACTCGACGAGTACCCAAAATCCTATCCTTTCAGAGACCAAGCCTTGAATTTTGATAGGGGTGAAGGCCATCCGCAGGGGGCCATAATCAAAGCGGCTCTAGGCGTCACCATTCTCTCACGTGCTTGTGTCAACAGTAGAGGCCGATGGGTCGGTTGTCACCTTCCCCGCTCCCACTCGTTATTTTGAAAATTAGGTAGTCTTATTAGGATTTTCAGAATTCCTTCACAATCCAAAAACAATAAATTATGAATATTTAAGTTAATCCTCACACTAGTTCATCGGTTCCAAATACCGTCTAACTAGTGTCACTTATTCACGACTTTCCAATTTTATGGATAAAATTCCTCGTGTAGACGCTACACTATTAAAATTCACCATGAATTTTATAATCCTAATATATTAGGACTTATGAATTTCCCACCAAATCGGAAAAACAATAAATCACAAATTTAAAGCTCCCACTAGTTTATCGGTTCCATACACCGTCTAACTAGTGATACTATATTCGTGATCTTCCAATTTATCGATTATTTAGAAAGTCTCTTGTGTAGACACTACACAATTAAAATTTACCAAAGAATTTTTAAAGTCCTAATATTGTCATGATAAAAATTTAGGATCTCAGAATTTTTCCAATAATCGAAAACAATAAATCTTGAAAAGTAATCACCAACTTGTCGGTATTAAACCATGGCTGAGCTTTAACCAAGTTCACCGAATGGTGTCGGGATTGGCTAAGCCGACCCGTCCTCTTCGCTTGCTCATTTACGACGCTTACGTCGCACGTGTGCGGGTGCTGGGTTGAAAATCGGGCTAAGGTTTCCCCATTGAGCCTCAGCTCGCCGGATAACTTGACCTTGCCGGACCCCCGTGGCTAACCCCGAACTTGGACGGACAAGTCGAGTCGAGCCGAAGCCCTGTTGACCGCCCGAACCAATTTTTGAACCTTATGCTCAGTTGGTGTCCAACTTTTCCGGATTTTTCAAATTTTCAATTATTAAAATTCTTTATGTAGTCACTACATAATTAAAATCCACGAATGAATTTTAGATCCCAAAATTAAATTTACCGAGTAAATTTTATTTTATCATGTGAATTTTATATCCCGATAAAATTCCGTTCGTTTTAATTAATTAAATTAATTACCTAAATTAATTACGTCTCATACATGCCTAATTAATATCATGATTAATTATCTACTTGTATGCATATGCTAGAAATGGAATTCATGAATATGATGCATGTCATGACATTGTTATTTCATATAAATTATCGACATGAAAATAAATGCGTAAAATTAAACCACTGAGATGGACCGTTGGTACACCCGTATCTAACCTATTTAAACTAGGAAAAGAAAAAAAAATTAAATCCTTTTGAGTCTTCATTGCAGCCATCTTGATTTTGGATAATTCTTCACACGTACAGATAATTGAAAGAAAAAAAAATATTGAGCAGCAACCACATAATTTAAAAATCTGTATATTGCCTTTTTTTTCATTTTTTTTTTCATCAGCGTCTGGATTCCTTTGCAGCGCCCCATTGCTTTCCATTGATGCCTTTTTGGCTGACGGTTCGACGAAAAAAGAAAAACTACTACTATGAAATTTAAATTGTAAAAATAAATTACATAAATTAAAAAATAAATTATATATATCCTATACTCGTATAATACTCTTTACACGAGTTTATAATAGATCTAACGGTAAACAAGTACCAACCCAATCAATCTCGTCAATCAAAACATTCAATTTCATGAATAAAAACTAAAAGATGCAACCTTATATGCAATTTCACCCATAATTTAATTAATTATGCTCTCGGTATCATACAAATTTAACCTCGCTCTGCTACCACATTATAGAAGTAGTAGCACCGATCGAGACACTCGATTTTCGCACAGCGGAAGCTTATGCGATTTACGATATGAGACATAACTAATTAATTCTACGAGAAGGTTAGTAGATTTACCCAAACCGGAGAGAGATGAGAAATCGACAAAAGGGAGAAGCCGTGATCTTCCGGATTGTATCTCCAAGCGATGACTGGTGGACGTCGATCCTCGCCATTGAACATCCTCGAATTTGCACAAGAAAAATATGTTTTTCTTCTCTAAATGACTAAGGCAAGAAACTAATTTTTCTTCATTTTAATTTATTTGTGGCGCAATTTGTGATTGAAATTGTGTTGGGAGGAACTCTCTTTATATAGGAAAATAACTAGTCAAGAGAATTATCTTTTCACACCACAAAAACCTATTCCCGTAAGGAAAAGATATTTTTGCTACAAAATAAGAGATAATTCCCAAAAAATCAATCTCTTACACATGTGATATCTAGGAAAATTTCTTCTCCTAAATTACCCACATTAATGGCACCACCTTAATCATTTAATTTAATAGAAAGTGTCTTTTCTATTTTACGTATTATTTACCAAATAAATAATATTACATATTCATTAAATAGACCAACTATTTAATTTATTCTCGAGGTTCCTTAAAACGCGAAAACACTCGCGTATTAGGAGCCAACCCGGGGATCATGGACCTATAACCAGTAGCTACAATAAATTGAATAAAATATTCATCGAACATAATATTTCTACTCAAATCATTAATTCCGGAATTATGCCACCATAAATCCTAAACTGAACTCTATCGATTATAGATATAACTTATTCTCAAAATGTCGAGTCGAGTCGATAAGTGTCCATTGATATAATCATTTCATATAAACTAACCCTCCATTGACTATCCGTACTGCAGTAGGATTATTTCCGTAAACCTTCTTCAATACATCTTATCCTTATTTACCATTAACCCACTAGTGATCAATTAGTTCATAACCAATACGAACTCCCGGGATCGATCAGTTTCTAAGATTAACAAATAAGAGGATTGTCTTTCTGCTTCCCGCAGAAAGGAATGAATTACATATCTGTGAGACACACACTTCTCACTCATTCCAGAATAGTGTCAACGTGAAAGTGATTCGGACCGCGCCTCTTACCGATCCTTAACGAACACATCAAACCCTATCCTGAAACAAGTAGGAGTCTGTAATCACTTCAAGATTAAGGTTAATACATATATGATCATCTTGTGATTTAATAAGATTTCTCAATCACGGAATTATATGAGAAACTCAGATTAAATCAGTCCAGTCCTATATGACCCTTATCATATATAAATGCCTCACTTAGACAACCAATGTCGACGGTCCGGATAAGACGGTCACACCATAAAGTGTTCGGGCGCATTAATGGTGGTTTAATCAATAGACCCCATACTTTGATTAACTTCACCACGGACTTACATTTCAAGTGTATCACCATAAACTTAATCCTCATGTATGACACACACTAATTTATATGGCTACATACGATACGACTTGGGGTTTTCAGTAGTGTATTACTTATAAGCTCGAAGCAAATAATAAGATGAGAATAAATCAGTCATTTAATAATTATAAAAACAATTACATAAATTGTCTTTCGGGCGCTACTTCCAACAATCTCCCACTTGCCTTAAGGACAAGCAACAATTGTCTTTCGGGCACACTATATCTAACACCTGGAAACACTCACATAGCAATTAACATATATTCCACATAATAACGAGCCTATCTATCCTCTCTTGAGCAGAATTCGGGGTGAATAAAGGTATAATTATTGGTACCATTTTGAACGTTATCACACACGAGGGGAGCTAAAGGGAATGGGATAAATACAAAAAGTAAACTAGGTCACGTTCTTCATAACGGCGTAGGTCAATTTCAAAACCAACATAAAGAAAACATTCACATCTATCCTATTGGTCGAGTCCATGATCAATCGGGGTCCATATAATCACATTATATCTACACATCTAATCCATACAATTTTATCTTATGAAAAAGATCAAATTCTAATTTTTAACTACTTGTGAGTCTTATTTTATCACATCAAATAATTAAATAACTTTTAATTAATTATATGACTTAATTGAAAATTAAAATTAACATTTAATTTTAAATCGATTCTAATTTCAATTTTATTTAATTTGAACTATTCAAATTAAAATTAAAATTATAAGGTCTCCTTTTGTTTCTTTTCCTTTTGGTTCTTAACCAAAAGGGATGCATTTGGTTTCCTAAACCAAAATGCATCTTCCTAAACCAAATTTGGTTTAGGCCTGACCACTTTTCAAAATCAAAATTTTGAAAGTGACCTAGGCCTAGCCTTTTACAAATCAAATATTTGAAAAGGGCCTAGGCCTATTCCAAATCAAAATTTGGAAATGCCAATATTTTGGTTTAGGTCGGCCACCTTTCAAAATCAAAATTTTGAAAGTGCCCTAGACCTAGGCCACACATCAAATATTTGAAAAGGGCCTAGGCCTATTCCAAATCAAAATTTGGAAATGCCAATATTTTGGTTAATATGCCACTATGGTTTCCCAATGGCCCAAACTATTTGAACCATTGGTTGGCCACATGACACAACTAAACAAAAGAGATATCAATTCACAATAAATATCACAAAACGAAAAAGGTCGATCTCCCTGTTTGGAAGAGAGCAGCCGACGACGGCAGCCCCAGATCCGCAGCCGCCAGTCGGGCGAGCCCTCCAATCTATCTTTTTTTTTTTTTTTTTTTTTTTTTTTTTTTTTGTTTTAAACGTTTCACGATTTTAGATTTTGCATCTATCGATTAATTGCTACGCAATTAAATTGTGGTTATTGCTTAAGGTCGAAGTCTGTCTCTGATACCACTGTTAGAAAATCACTAGTTTAACGCAGCGGAATTTAAAATTTTGATTTCCTTTTCTAGATCGTTCTTCGTTTAATGCAATAAACACGTTAAGTAGTTTGACGGTTATACCTTGGATGATCTATAAGATCGTCGCTTTACCGTCAATGGAGAGTAGTACAGTGCGCAAGCCGTCCATGTGTCCAGCCTCTATTGTTGATCCACACGAACTCCTCGCCGGAATCCTCCTTGGATTGCTATCAGAAAAACTCAAGCTGCTAGACTGGCCATTCTCCTCTCTCTCAAACTCTCTATTGGAAGCTCTCTATTTTACTCAAGAACTATTAGCTCTTGGAATTGTGATGTACAAAAGAGCTTGACACCCACCTCTTATTTACAGTGAGAGGGGCGCCCCAGACTCGAGTGGAGGGGAAGAAAACATTTTCCCAATAAAATAAGCAAAATCAATTAGATTGATTTATCTCTTTTATTATAATATCTCATATTAAATAAAATTTAAATATTGCCAATATCTTATATTGATTATATTTATCTTATTACCATAAATCTATTTTTCCAAAATCAATTAATATCGAATATTAATATTATGGTAATCTTATTAATTAAAGTGCACAATCCAAGTGTATCTTATACCCGAGGTGTGGCGCCCCATATGTCAATTAATTGGCATCCGGAATATTCTTTAATTAATATAATATGTATAATTAATGTTGGTCCCTTGAAAAGGCTTTGGTTATGGTAGGGGGGGGGGGGTGGGGGTGAATAAACATAACACTTAAAACTTTTGGAGTTAACAAACTCAGCAATGTCGGTAGCCTGCTGACCACTCGGTAGTCTGCTGACTCTTGATGCAACTGAATTTGTTGCAACGGAATATATTTAGTTTAAGCCTATTACTTGTTGTTAAAAGAATGATACTAAGTATTGGATACTCCGTAGTGTAAGTGTGTGATTAAGTTGCTAGTTTCAATAGGTTGACGTGATAAGTATACTAAATAACAGAAAGTAAATGCAGAAAGTAAGTAGGCAGATTTTATAGTGGTTTCAGGTGGTGTAATCCTGTCAGTCCCTCTTCTCCTGTGATGTTGGAGGAAATTCACCAGAGATCTTTGAGGTAGCAGTTACAAAAATCCCTAAGCTGTTTGTCCTTCACCAATGACTATGGCTTCACAAACTGAACACTTGAAACATGTAGGATTGCTGCTCCAAAGTATTCCACGGGTCCTTGAAGGGTAGGATTGCCTCTTCACCTACTCCACCACAAACACAACAGTTCTTGACACCTATGTGATTCTCTGTCTTCAGCAGGTTTCTTGCAAAAGAAAGATTGAATCAAATAAATGATTCAGTTGTCAGCAGCTTGATGTCTTCAAGTGTGTATACTTGATGTTACTTGATAGCATGTTACACTTGAAGATATTTCTTGATCAGTAAGTTTAAGCTCAGTGAGTGTCAGCATGGTGATTCTCTTGACAACTTCGAATAGATTATTTTATCTGAGTTTTCATCACTTGTATCTGAATCAGGAGTCTACTATTTATAGGTGATAATCCTGTGACTTATGTTTGAATTTCAAACATATCCGTTTCAGACTTATCTCCATCTTGACTTTATTTTTGTCTCTGTTCATAGGACTGACACTGTCAGTTAGCTTTTTGACAGTTTTCAGACTGTCCACCCTTTGACTTGTATCCATTGGATAAAGCTCTGAATCTTTCCAACGTTCCTTTTATCTTGACCATTGATTTGTTGACAAAATCAATGCTTGTAATCCATCCTTATCCTTTTAATCTTCCATTGTAACCTTTGATTAAATCGAGAATTAGACTCAACAAATATCTAAAGTATATCAGCCTGCTGATGTACATATCTGTCGGCAGGTCTAAGTCTGCTGTGTTTTAATAACACTTCCGCTGCCTTCTTCTCATATAACTTTTTATTGTGAAGTTAGAGTACACCATTTTGAACATAACTAAGTTCCAATCACCACTTAACATATGGAACGTAGACATTGTACACAAGTTATATGTAATCAGTTTAGGTAATCACAGACTTCCCTAAATTCTGATTCCATATCATTGACTTTAAATACTAAGTTTGATCCCTTAGCCTTCAATAACTGAGTCTGAACCCTCAGCCTTCCGTCTTCAGCAGGTCCTTAGTAAGTCTACTGACCTAGACACTCTACTGACCTAGACAGGTCTGCTGATAAAGTCAGCTGACCTACTTACAGTGCTTGTTTGATCAAACCTATACAAAGATCAAACTCTAATAAACCTATACATTTGATCTAGACATCTTTTTGCCTTTGCTCTATAACAGCTAGTCTGGCACTCATCATTAAAACATAAAACATGTCCAACAATTTCCTCTTTTTAGTGATGATGCCAATACCCTCCTTACAGCAAAGCAAAAAGATAAAAACAAAAACAGAGCAAATTCAGTCATCTTTCATTAAAATCATATTTGTTCAACACTATTACAAACTAGGATCAGCAAGATATAATAAGCAGTGTAAGTGTGCTGATCTAGTTTCTTGTTTCTCTTGAAACTCCTAGATTTCCCTTATTATATCCGCTCTTTTGTTTCTCTTGAAACTCCCCTAGATTTCCTTATTATATCGAATTAATTGATCACTAGGGGGTTAATGGTAAATAAGGATAAGAGGTTCTAAAAAGGGTTAACGGTAACTTCCCGATTTAGAATGAACGATCATGGAGGATTAATCCATATGTAATGATTATATCAATGGACGCTTATTATTATTCTCGTGAGGAGATAAATATAATCTTATAATCGGAGGAGTGCGATCACGGGATTATGGTGGCATATTCCCGTGATTGATTTATCGAATATAATTATCCTATAATTATTTATTTGATTTATCGGAGCCGCTGATTATTAGTCCATGGTCCCCGACGTGCCTCCTAATATAGCATAGCTATTCTCGGACGTCGAATCCTAATAATATTAATTTAGTTCTTGTTGGACTTTATTAAAACGATATGTGAATTAATTGTTTAGTGGACTATTAAATTAGTTTGGACTAAATAATTAAATACACGGAAAAGACATTTTTCGTGGATTCGGCCCGAATTGGTGTGTTGACCATTTTTTGACCTAATTGGTCAAAAAGGATAAAAGATGCGTGTGACCTATTCTTTTAGTAAAAGGTGCGCATATTTTATGTATTATTAGGAAATTTGTTTTCCTAAATTAATTAATAAGACATGTGCATAAAATATTTATTGGATAAATATTTATGGTAAATAATAAAGATAAATATTATTCTAGATTTGTTCTAGAATATTATGGAATTATCTTTTATTAAAGGATTTATTTTGTTTGATAAATAAAAATCCTTGGAGGCTAAGTTTTACTCTCCTATATAAAGAGAGTTCTCACAAGCCTCAATACACACATAGAATTCGACTTCTCCCTATAGTAGAGAGAAGAAAATATTTTCGGCCAAGGGTGAGTAGAGGAGAAATCTTGGAGATTTTTCCGGTAGCATATCGGAAGGGTTCGAGTCGAGAATTCCTTCCACCGGGAATTGCTTGGATCACACGATCGGAAGACTGTGGTGCTCTTCACATCTTCACATTCATCCTTTGCGGTTCTTCAACTTGAATTTAGAGATTCAAGAGGTATGATCTACATCCCCCTTGTAGAATAGATCTAGTTGTTTTATTACGCATATTATATAGATCTAGATCCATAAATCGCTTCCGTTGCGGACAATATTACTAACAGTGGTATCAGTCGCCATGGTGATCTATATTTATACGTATAAAATATTAGATCTAGGAGTGGTAAAACATGTAGTTTTTTTTGTCCCAATTTTTTTTAAAAATAGGGCCGACGCATGATTTAATTTTTTTTATGTTATGAATGTCTTGGTTGAAGAGATGGATTGGGGTTGGTACTGTTTACTCGTTAGATCTATTGTAGCTCCTTTGTTTAGTAACAATTGAGCATATGAATTGTATTTTTTTTATGTCTTTCTTTTCGAGATTTATGTAAAAAGTAGCATCTTTTATTGTTATTTTGATTATCCGGGCTGGAAAAGATGAAGATCTTGCTGAAAAATTGAAGATCAAGACGAAACCCAAGGTATGAACGAGGAGAAACGGATGAATTTTATTAAAAAACTGCTACAGGACTTTCTGCGACGCTGAAAAGCGTCGCTATAAGTCCTGTTTAATAAAAAAGATGCGACTAGGGTTTATTTTTGTTGCGGCTGCATGGAATTTTCTTGTGACCTAATTTTTTTATATTATCATTCAACTGCCGCATGAAGAAAAAAAAAAAATTTATTTTTGGAAAATAAATTAAAAGCAGCCGCATGTAACATAATAAAATTAAATATATGAATAATTAAAATAAATTGGATTTATTTAATTAAAAAGACCTTTTCTCCTCTCGGGTGTTCGTGGTTCGTGTTCCGGCGGTTCGAGTTCAAGATTCGAAGATCAAGACTCGAAGACAAGAAGATTGTAATTTATTTTTCCTAGGATAGATTAGTTACGGGGTACCAACAATCCATCTCGGTGTTTAAATTTCCGCAATTTATTTTTTATGTGTTCGATCATAAAATAGATATAAAATCGGAATTGCCATGACATGCATCATATCATAAATCCACTCCATGCATACATGTAGAATTTTAATTTTGGTAATTAAAATAGGCATGTATTCAAACTCGTGTAATTAGTTGAAATTTAATTAATACGTGGTAATTAATGAATTTAGTAACTAATTAATGATCCGAGGACGGGTTATGAAATCGTTAGGCTTTTCGGTGTGTGTTCTCGGTGAACCGCCTTAAAACCCAAACGAGATCACGTTTTCAATTCGTAGTGTCTACGAGATTGAATGATGGTAAAAGAACAAAAAATCTTGGATAAAAACGGTTCGCTTATAGGTTGGGTGGTCAACTGAGCTAGGCTCGACCGACTTAACCCTCCTAGTGTGATGTATGCACGGGGGTCCGGCAAGACTAAGCTACACCGGAGAACGGAGGGGTGATTCCTTCTTATCTCAATGAGGCTGTCTTGACCCGATTTCGTCCGACTGTCACATATGTTCCAACGAATAGGACGGGTAGGCTTGCCTACGTTACCGACACCATTCGGAATCCTTGATTTGATGAGCTTTTATGATAACATCAAAAAGACGTGGTTAGTTAACCCACAACCACTTCCAAATTATTGAGTGGGAGCGGGGAGGCGACAACCAACCCCACGGCCTCTACTATAGATACAAGTAAGTGAGAGAAGGGTGACGCCTCGAGGCGCTTTGATTTCGTCCCCCTAAGGATGGTGTTCGCCCCTATCAACATTCATGGCTTGGTCTCCGAAAGGATAGGTTTTCTGGGTACTCGTCGGGTCACTGACCTATCCTAAGACGGCATACTCGGAGCGTACCTAAGAGAACCGATATAGTAGGTCACACTCATCATGGGTATTCTTGATAATATCTAGGCCAAAAAATGAAGGTAGTCAATGAATAAAGGGATGTTCGATTCCCGTGGGATGTTTGATTCTCACAAGTTATTCATTGATGAGATTGTCTCGATTTAACCGTCATCTTTTTGACCTACCCTAAGGCGGCACTGAGATGCGAGGTTAAAACCTTGGAATGGTAGAGTAGACTTATTTTTTAGTTTACAATTCCTAAAATTTTATATAGTAGTGTTAAACTTGAATTAATACATGTCATTTTATTTTCAACAAAATGTCTGCTCAAATTTCTGCTTTACTGTCTGAAAAATTAACGGGAAACAACTTTAAGAAATGGAAGAGTAACTTAAACGTGGTGCTCACGTATGAGAATGTGCAACATGTACTTACTTCTGAATGCCCTACGCTGGCGATCCAAAAACCTGGTAAAGCTGAGATCGAACAGCGTAATCGCTGGATCGAAGCAGATAACCGGGCTCGTGGGATCATCCTGGCGGCAGTGTCGGAGGTTATTAGGACCCAGATTGAAGAGTTTGAGTCTGCAGGAGAAATCATGCGGAAACTTACTACGATGTTTGGATCACCTAGCAACCAAGCAAGACACGATGCCATCAAAGTTGGCCGTCAACACGAAATTGAAGAAAGGTCAAGCGGTGAATGGTCATGTTCGAATATGATCGCTTACTTCAATGACGCCGGTATTCATGGATCAAAGTTCGATGAAGCAACTCAAGTATCAATGATTTTGGAATCGTTGACTCCCGAGTTTATCCCGTTCAAAACTCGCATCCGATGGGCAAATATGAGTTGACCATGACATAGATGCTGAATGAACCGACTATCTACGAGGGCCTCGCTATCGAAAGATAAGGTCCAAGTAGGGGATAAGAAAGTCAAGCCAATATGGCCGAAGCCGTGTCATCAAACAAGCCTAAGGCGAAACCGAAGAAGAAGGGTAGTGTTGCACCCGTGCCCAAGCCAATGAAGAAAAAGGCTGCCAAGAAAGTTGACGAGTCCAAGCCCAAGGGCAAATGCTTTTACTGTAAGGAGGTAGGACATTGGCGACGCCATTGTCCCGAATACCTTCGTGATGTGAAAGATGGCAAAGTCAAGGTCGTCGTCGGGAAAGATAAGAAAGGTAATTTGGAATTACTATTCTTGGAATCTTTTAATGTAGCTAAAGATGTGTCCACTTGGATACTTGATACCGGAGCTACTAACCATGTATGTTCTTTATTGCGCATTCTTAGTTCGTACGAGGAGCCGGAAGAGGGTTCTCAAGTGATGCGAGTAGGCACCGGGGCGCTCATTTCGGCTAAAGCAAAGGGGAGAGCGTGGACTTGCATTTTAATAATAGAATTTTACATTTAGACAATGTTTATTTTATTCCCAATTTCGGGAGAAATTTGATTTCTTATTCGCCTTAGTTGAACAATCATTTTCTCGTTTCAAGTTTGAATGGTGAATTTGTTATTTCAAAGAATGGCTTTGAATTGTGTTCAACTATAAATGAAAATGGTTTATATTTTGTAAGACCACATAAAGCTCCCCTACTTAATACCGAAATGTTTAAAATCGCTCATCAAAGATCCGCAAAAAGGCGTAAAGTTTCTCAAGTAAAAGAAGATAAAACATACCTCGTGGCATCTAAGGCTTGGCCATATTTCCTTGGAAAGACTCAAAAGACTTGAAAAGGTTAATGCCTTAGGTGAGTCATCCGTTGACACACCGCCCGTCCGCGAGTGTTGCCTGGAGGGAAAAATGACTAAGCGTCCCTTCTCATCAAAGGGTAATAGAGCCACGGGAACTCTAGACTTAGTGCATTCGGACCTTTGTGGTCCGATGAACGTACAAGCTGAGGCGGATACGAGTACTTTGTGACTTTCATTGATGATTACTCGAGATTCGGTTATGTTTATCTCGTCGCATAGAAAGTCCGAGGCTTTTGGAAAGTTCAAGGAGTTCCAAGCGAGTAAGCCGAAAGGCAAATAGGCAAGTCATTGAAATGCCTCCGCTCCGATCGTGGAGGTGAGTATTTAGATACTGAGTTCATTGACTACTTGGCTGAAAAAGGAATTTGTTTCCAACGTTCAGCGCCTAGGACACCTCAGCAAAACGGAGTTGCTGAGAGGAGAAACAGGACATTGATCAACATGGTTAGATCAATGATGAGCTACGCCTCACTACCTATATCCTTTTGGGGTTATGCTTTAGAAGCAGCGGTCTACATTTTGAATGCAGTACCGTCAAAGTCTGTCGAAAAGACACCCATTGAGATGTGGTCCGGACATCGCGAAAGCCTTCGTCACTTCCGCATATGGGGTTGTCCTGCACACGTGCTGATGGACAAGACTACCAAGCTACAATCACGTACGAAAGTATGTTTGTTTGTTGGCTATGCAAAAGGTACACGTGGTGGTCTATTTTACGATCCGGAAGATAACAAAGTGCTAGTCTCGACTAACGCTACGTTTTTGGAGGAAAGTTATATGAAAGACCACGGACCTCGAAGTACAATTGTACTAGAGGAATTACTCTCCGATGACATCGGCCTATTGTGGCCGCCGATGTTCCCGTAAACAACACTAATAATACAACAAGTCACTTCCGACATTCCCGTTCCACCCGGACGTACTTTGAGAGTGGTTCGGCCACCGGCTCGGTACGGCATGGATTTAGAGGCAAACGTAGTCGCCTCGATGCGGTGGAAGATGATCCTCCGACCTATAAGAAGGCCTTACCGGATCACGATAAGGATAAATGGATTGACGCAATGAATCAAGAGATGGAGTCTATGTACTCTAACTCGGTCCGGAAACTTGTAGAACTTCCTCGGGGTGAAAGGCCCATTGGATGTAAATGGCTCTACAAGCGAAAGAGAGGAGTAGATGGGAAGGTTGAAACCTTCAAAGCACGGCCGGTAGCCAAAGGTTACACACAACGAGAGGGTATAGACTACGAGGAAACCTTCTCACCCGTGGCCATGATGAAAACCATCCGCATCCTCCTTTCGATTGCCGCATGTCCGGATTATGAAATCGGCAAATGGATGTTAAGACAAATACGCGTTTCTAAACGGCTTTCTTGACGAGGAAATCTATATGCAAAGCAACCGTAGGGATTCATTGAAGAAGGTCGAGAGCACATGGTGTGCAAGTTGCTCAGATCCATTTATGGGTTGAAGCAAGCATCTCGTTCCTGGTATCATAGATTCGATCACACGATCAAGTCTTATGATTTCGAACAACACTTTGCTGAATCTTGTGTGTACAAGAAGGTTATCAAAGATAGTGTTGTATTTCTAGTGTTGTACGTTGATGACATACTCCTAATTGGCAACGATAAGGGGATGATGTCCGACGTGAAAAGTTGGTTGACCACGCAATTCCGAATGAAAGATTTGGGAGAAGCGAGTTATGTTCTAGGGATCCAAATTATAAGGGATCGTAAGAACAGGATGTTAGCTCTGTCCCAAGCAACTTATATAGATAAGGTGCTGGCACGCTTCAGTATGGAGAACGCAAAGAAGGGTTTTCTACCAACCCGTCACGGCGTTTACCTATCTAAGTCTCAGGGGCCTCAAACCCCTGCAGAGGCTGAAGCTATGGGAAGAGTGCCATATGCCTCGGCTGTTGGTAGTCTTATGTATGCTATGAGGTGTACGAGACCTGACATTTGTTACGGCGTTGGATTAGTCAGCCGTTTTCAGTCAAATCCAGGGCAACCGCACTGGACAGCAGTAAAGAATCTCATCAAATATTTGAAGAGAACCAGAAATTATATGCTCGTCTATTCGAGTGGGAGTTTGGAGCTAGCGGGGTACACCGATTCGATTTTCAGTCAGACAGAGATGATTCTAAATCTACCTCCTGGTTCAGTGTTTACGCTTGGTGGCGGTGAGTAGAATGAGAAGCCAAAAGCAATCCAGCACAGCCGATTCAACAATGGAAGCTGAGTTCATAGCGGCCTCGGAGGCAGCTAAAGAAGCAGTTTGGTTAAGAAAGTTCATCAGCGGATTAGGCGTTGTCCCGAATGCTGAAGATCCTATTACTCTCTATTGTGATAACAATGGGGCCATTGCCAACTCTAGAGAACCTCGAAAGCACGTAAGTCGAAGCATATAGAGAGGAAATACTCGGGTGATCAACGATTTTGTCGATAGAGGGGACATTTCCGTCAAGAAAATCGCCTCCGCCGATAATCCCGCTCGATCCATTCACCAAGACGCCGTCGATTGAAGCTTTTAGTCGACACTTGGAGACTATAGGTATTAGAGACATGTCTCATTTGCTTTAGAGCAAGTGGGAGTGATAGTTTGCTGTATTTTAAATAATAGGGTGTGCTCTAAAACAATTAATCACATGCTTTCGTGCAAGTGGGAGATTGTTAGGTGTGATGCCCGAAAGACAATTTTGTAATTATTTTATTTAATAAATGAAATGATGTTATTATTCATATTTATTATTCTCATATTCACCGATGTGACAATAGTATTTACACTACAGAAAACCCTAAAGTATATCGTTTGTGTAATCACTTAACTCGGTGTATGGTATATACACAAGGAGGATTGAGTTAGTGAAGATGTGCTTAAAATACAATTAGCCCGTAGTGAAGTTAATCGAGAGTATCGGGTCTCTCCTTTAACGTGCTATTAATGCGCCCGAACACAATAGGTGTGATTGTCTTATCCGGACTTTCGGTTAAGAGAACCTAATGGGGCATTTATATATGATAGATATATCATATAGGGCCGGACCGATTTGATTGGAGTTCACGATATAATTCCGTAATCGAGAAGTCTTATCGAATCAATGGATGATCATATTTATGGATATATCTTAATCCCGAGGTGATCACGATCAACCGCTTGAATCGCATGAAGTTTGACTTGACGGTTAAGGATTACACCGAGTCCGTGGTCCGAATTACCCCATCTTGGCATTGTACCGAATTGAGTGAGTAGTCCGTGTTATCACGGATACGGAATCCATTCCTTCCATTTATGGAAGTAGATAGACAGCTTCCTTATTTGTTAATCCTAGAAACCGATCGATCGTACGAGTTCATATTACACCGATTAGCTACCAAAGGTGAGTTGTATGAATTAATTGATCACTAGGGGGTTAATGGTAAATAAGGATAAGAGGTTCTAAAAAGGGTTAACGGTAACTTCCCGATTTAGAATGAACAGTCTATGGAGGATTAATCCATATGTAATGATTATATCAATGGACGCTTATTATTATTCTCGTGAGGAGATAAATATAATCTTATAATCGGAGGAGTGCGATCACGGGATTATGGTGGCATATTCCCGTGATTGATTTATCGAATATAATTATCCTATAATTATTTATTTGATTTATCGGAGCCGCTGATTATTAGTCCATGGTCCCCGACGTGCCTCCTAATATAGCATAGCTATTCTCGGACGTCGAATCCTAATAATATTAATTTAGTTCTTGTTGGACTTTATTAAAACGATATGTGAATTAATTGTTTAGTGGACTATTAAATTAGTTTGGACTAAATAATTAAATACACGGAAAAGACATTTTTCGTGGACTCGGCCCGAATTGGTGTGTTGACCATTTTTTTGACCTAATTGGTCAAAAAGGATAAAAGATGCGTGTGACCTATTCTTTTAGTAAAAGGTGCGCATATATATCTTGCATCCATTGATTTTCTATTGTAAAGAAATCAACCCATGTATGTAGTTGTTTCCACCATTTCCATGCTTCTGGTAGGGCTAACCTTATAGAGTGAACACTGAAGCCCTGTCCTATGTAGAAATGTTTAAATTCCTCCAGTGAATCCCTTGCTGATTAAACTCCCAATCTTGGACCTCTTCCACCTCTGCCTCCTCTTCCACCTCTACTAGAAGCTCTCAGTGATTTGACCCTTATTTCCCAAAATTTTAGTCTAAAAAAGAAGTCGAGTCTTTCCTGAAATCCCATGTCATGATAGGGTCTCTTCTTTCTGTTAGGTGTAGTGCCCGAAAGACAATTTCTGTAATTATTTTTGACAGGATTTATAATTCATCTTAATATTTGCATTTATGCTTATATTAATACACTGTTGAAAACCCTAAGTATATCGCTATGTAATCACATAACTCAGTGTATGGCATACATACGAGGATTGAGTTAGTGATGATATGCTTAAAACTAATTAGTCCGTGGTGATTTAATTAGAGTATGGGTCTCGTGAATAATATACCAATAATGCACCCAGAACACTTAACGGTGTGACCGTCTTATCCGGACCGTCGGTATAGGGTACCTAGTGGGGCATTTATATATGATGTCTATCATATAGGACTGGATCGATTTGATTTGAATTCTCGATATAATTCTGTGATCGAGAAATCTTATCGAATCACAAGATGATCATATATGGATTAATCTCAATCCTGATGTGATCACAGTCTACTGCTTGGTTAAAAGTAGGATTTGATGTGTTAGTTAAGGATCACTTGGATACATGTGATCTGAACACTTCTCGTTGGCTCTATTCTGGAATGAGTGAGTAGTCTGTGACTTCACAGATATGGAATCTATTCCTTCCTGCGGGAAGTAGACACACAGTCCCCTTATTTGTTAATCCTAGAAACTGATCGATGGGCCCAGTTCATATTATATTAGTTATGAACTAATTGATCACTAAGGGGTTAATGGTAAATAAGGATAAGATGTTTTGAGAAGGGTTTACGGAAATATCCTGAATAAAGAAGGAGAGTCGATGGATGATTTATCCGCATGTAATGGTTATATCAATGGACGCTTTTACTCAATGATTAGAGTGTAAGTATATATCTATAATCGATAGAGTTCAGTTTCGGGTTTATGGTGGCGTAATCCCATCATTAATCGATTGAATAAGAATTGATCTATTCGATGAATAATTTTATTTAATTTATTGTAGCTACTGGTTATAGGTCTATGGTCCCCGATGTGGCTCCTAACATGCATATGTTTCTTGACGTTGGGCCTCAATAATGATTAAGTAGATGGACTATTTAATTGATGTGCGATTTATTGTTTATTGGACTAAATAATAAAATACATGGAAAACACATTTTTCGTGGACTCGGCCCATAATTGAGTGTGGCATGTGAAACCCTAATTTTAGGGTTGATAGGCGTTTTTTGTACATGTTGTAATTAGAGAGAAATTAGTTTTCTTGGATAATTACATGTCATGTGATTAATTGTTTATTTGTTAAATAATTAATCGGAAGATATTAGATATTATCTATTATATATCTAAATTAGTTTTAGATTATATTAGATTTATCTTATATTTACTAAAGGATTATTATGATTAATTATTTAATTAATTATTAAATCCTTGAAGGACAATGATTTCTCTCCTATATAAAGAGAGTTCTCCCAAGCCTTTTATGACACACATAATACGCATACATACACACAAAATAAGCTTAGAATTTTTGTCCAAGCTTAGGGTTTTTAGAGTTGGGAAAATCTTCGGGATTTTCCGGGTAGCATATCAAGGAGGTCAAGCATCAAGGATCAACATCCACCGGTTGTTGCTTGGAGATACTCATCGGAAGATCGTGGCATCTCAAATTGGATCTCGACTTTAGATCTACTTTTTGATTGGTAAGTAGATCTCACCTTCTTGTAGGTAGATCTTAAATTATGTGGTTTAATTTTATGTGATCGTGATCCTCTTGTTTATTCCGCTGCGTAATCGGGCGGATCTAGATCCGTCCGGCGATATTACATCCCACAAGTGGTATCAGAGCCTCCGATCTATAAATTAAAGTATATAATAGATTGCATTGTTTTTTCGTTTTTTTTTAATTCGAAAATCATGATGATGAATGCTTTGATATGTTGTGGTTGAAGAGATGGATTGGGGTTGGTACTGTTTACCCGTTAGATCTGTTGTAAACTCATATAAATTTGTTTATATGAGTATAGGAAATTTTGTAAGTTTAGTTTCCTAGAAGTAGATCTGTTTTGTCTCTGTTCGTTTTTTTATTTATTCCCGGAGATTGAGCCGTTGAAACGACAATCTCTCCGGTCAGAATGAAGAATAATAGTTGATTATCAATTCCTCAAAATTTGGTGTCAATCGGAGTCCTTCTCAATATCAGATGGCTGCAATAAAGTTACTGCTGTAACAGAAAAGCACAGCAACCGTAAAAACCCTAGCTGTGAGTTCGTCGAATTTCTGGAAGAGTTTGGAACGTTGAAACATAGATCCGACCATTCAGATTGACCAACATGGAGTTATGAACCAGCCCTAAAAAATTTCAGGTCTATCGGGTTTTGTCTCGATGCCCGATCGGCTCCGGTAAGACACTGCTGCGCTGCAGTTATAAACAGATGCAGCAGTTGGATCGGCGGATTTCTGGAGAAAATTAGGCCATCGAAACTCGGATCGAACCGTCCATATTGAAGCAGAAGGAGTGCAGAACAGGCCCATAAATTTTTGTGACAATCAGAGTTCGTTTGGATGCCCGATCATGGATGAAACGGATCAGCAGCAGATTGTATTAGAAACTAGTAAACCCTAGTTAGGGTTTATTTATTTATTTTCTAATAGGTTAGATACGGGGTACCAACGGTACATCTTGATGTTTATTTTCCGCACTAGTATGTATGCGTAGAACCGGAAAATTTCCATGACATGCATCATATCATGAATTCCACTCCATATGCATACATGTAGCTATGTAATTTTGGATAATTAATTAGGCATGTATTCTACTCGATTAATTAGTTTAAGTTTTAATTATTTTTTGTGGAAATTAATTATTAGAAACTAATTAAAGAACCGAGGAATCGGGTTTTGTCAATCGATAAGTTTTCGGTGATGGATTCTCGGTGAATCCCACCTTAAACCGGCACGAGATTGCGGGTTTGTTCCGTAGTGTCTACGGGAAAGTTTGACAATTTAAGAAATCGGAAATCATGATACATGGGTTCAGAAATGGTCTAACCATGGTTGGGTATGTTCAACTGAGCTACGGCTCGATCGACTCACCCTCCACGTGTGACGTTTGCACGGGGGTTCGGCAAGACTTAGCATATCCGACAAGCCTTTACGGCTAAACGGGGCTTCTTTTAGCCCGATCCGACCAATAGTCACATATGTTCCAACGAATAAGACGGGTAGGCTTGCCTACATCACCGACACCATTCGGGTACATGATTTGTTGTTTCTTAAAATATTGTCAAGTCCAAAACCGCAATCAGTAAACCCACCACTTTTTCAAAATATTGAGTGGGAGTGGGGAAGACGACAGCCGACCCCACGGCCTCTACTATAGATGCAAGCAAGTGAGAGAATGGTGACGCCTCATGCCGCTTTGATTTCGGCCCCCTTCGGATGGTGTTCACCGCTATCAAAATTCAAGGCTTGGTCTCCGAAAGGATAGGATCTTGAGGACTCTCCGGGTCACTGACCTGCCCTACGTAGGCATACTCAGGGTGTACTTAAAGGTCTGATATAGTAGGTGACACTCATCAGGATATTTTAGGAAATATCTTGGCTGAAAAAGAAAGGCAATCGACGATTAAAGTATGGGATGTACGATTCCCATGAGATGTTTGATTCTTAAAGTTTAATCATCGAGAGAGATTGTCTCAGTTTAACTGTCATCGTGCTGATACCGACCCCCTAGGCGGCGGTACGATGTGAGGTTAAATCCTTGGAATGGTAGGATAGACTTTTACAGTTTATAATTCCTAAAATTTATCTAGTCGTGTATGTATGAATTTTTTCTGTCAATTTTGTTTACAACTATCATCTCTAGGCTACTAAACTGCTAGTGTAATGACTTCGTTAAAAAGTGGAAAGTAACAAGAACGTTGAACTCATTAAAGAATGCAATTAAATTTCAAAAGAGATATTCCTCTTACGGCTTTAAATCTTAAGTGACATAGTATAGGTATGTCACTGCTGTCACTCGTGTTGAACGAGAGACGCACTTAGTTCAAAGATGATGTAGGACTATATAAAATTCTATTAGTGAATTTTAATTGTGTGAGTAATCACACAAGAAATTTCTAATTGAAAAATTGGAAAATCATAAATAAAGTGTTGCTAGTTAGACGGTATTTAGAACCGATAATCTAGTGGGAGCTTTATTCTTATGATTTGTTGTTTTTCTGAATCATTAGAAATGTGTAAGAGACTGCACAAGAGTTTTTTCCATTCCTGGAAAAACATGAACAAAGCATTACTCGTTAGACGGTATTTGGAACCGATAAATGAGTGGGAGCTTAGTTCTGGTGATATTCTAATCTCTGAAAAATCATAAATAAAGTATTGCTAGTTAGACGGTATTTGGAACTGATAAACTAGTGGGAGCTTTAACCTTATGATTTGTTGATTTATTAGAAAAATCAAATAGTCCAAACGAGTAACACTATCATTAGACATCCCACAGTTCACGAGTAGTGTCTACTCAAATGAACTGCTAGTTCAAGACTGTTTCCATATAAGGAAAGTCCAGAATGGGAAAGAATGTCTATACGTGTTAGTCATCTAAACTATGTAGTTTTAAGGCTAAACCGGAATATTAATAAATAGAAAATCAGAGAATAAGGAAGGTGATTTCGGATCACTGACCAATGCATCCTTAACGATTTCCTCGAAAGCTAAGTTCTTTGGAAGAACAAGGTAGCTATGCATTAAACGATAAATAGTGTAGACAACGGGCAGTTATTTCAGCTAGAATAGTGGGAGTGATATAAGGAAATGAATTTCGGATTCAATCCTTGAATATCACAGAAAATTTATTTTTTGTTTTCATATTCGTTGGAACAAATGGATTCACTTTCAATTCGATAATTTGTTTGTCTTATAGAAAGTGAATATGACATTTGTAGCACGAATCCAAGACTCGGACTTTTGTTTGATTAAGTCAGAACCACTAAGAAATGCTGAAAAGGTATATGTAACACATCTTAAACTATTAAAGTCAAAAGGTTTCCGTATTTAGATAAACACTTTTTCATACTCTATTAATTAGTGCATATTTCCTAAAGACCAGATCTCTAGACTGGCTTAGGGTGATTCCTATCTCCCAGTCAAGGAACACTGTCTCAAAAGGAACAATGACTAAGCTTCCTTTCAATCGGGAAAGGGTAATATATTTAAAGAAGTAACATAGCTTGTTCATAATGACCTTCGGGGTCTTGTGAAAGATACAAGTTAGAAGGAGCTTCTGAGTAGTGACATCTCGTCAAACAACTACTCGAAACGCCAGTAAGATTATCTAAAATATTTGGAGGTATCTCTGATTTCACCAGAGATAGAGTATTCCATGCTCAGTAATAGGCCATAGCATAGTCTTGGGACTGATGCTCGGCCCGCCTCCCAGTGGAATTTATCCACTGAGGGATAACACCATAAATTTGCCTCATATAGTTATTAATGTGCTACAATACACTTCTTAACTCATTTAAGATATTGGTTGCGAAATAACGGTTTACACTATCATGTAAAACCGAGAAGTCTACCTAGAAGATGCTTACAAATTTGTGGATAAGGAGTGAATTTGGTTCACCCCACTTCCGTCAATATAGGCATTTAGCACTTAGTGCTTGATGGTAGGATTGGAAATTTTGCGTATACGTTCAGATGATGACTGTTCGTGCAATATCTTATACGTTGAGTAAAGGTTGGTTATAAGATTCTTAAAGATCAGAAAGTGACGGTTATACTGTCAAAACCCCTTCTGAAAGGATCTATGAATAACAACCTTGGACTTTGGAGTACGGTTACTCAAGGTAGTTACTAACTGATTAGATTAGACCACGTCCAACATTGGTTGTTGGTGATCACTAATAATTACTACTAGATCAGAATATCAATCCACCATGAACACAATGGGAGTATGGTTTAACCATTACCTATTGTGGTTGTCCGAAGACTTTGCAGTTTACAGAGGTGATTGATAACCTATGCTTCCTTGCGGGCTGTATAGGATTCTGATCAATAGAGATTGGTTTAAAAGCCATAACCCTGTGAATGGAGGTTTGGTACTCCTATTCTGTTCACACTCTAGTAGAACCACCTGAGTGTCTCAGGCCCAGTGAGAGTAATTGGATCTACATAATAAGAGTGAAATGAATAGAAAGTTTAACTTTCAGTACAAAGCTGAGTGGTCTAGGTGTGATTCCCTACCAAGTAGAGAGTTAACCAGACCGTGAACTCTCTCACCACTCGGTCTTGTTTGATTCCGTTAGAAAGCAGAAAATAGGGGTGATTTCCTAAGACTTTCTTGCCGAACAAACGAAATCTGAATTCATTCAGAACAGAAGGGTTTTAGCTAAGAATAAATGCATCATTTCGTTCGAAAGCAGGAAATAGAGGTAACTCCCTGAGACTTTCTTGCCAATCAAACGGAATCTGAATTGATTCAGGAACCAAGGCTTATATCCTGTAAGGATCAAAGCAAACCTCTAGGTCATTTAAAAGTCACATATTTCAAGTATGTGGACTTGACCGAATATATGATAAGTCTTTCATAGACTGGATGTCAGTATTGGTAAAGTAGTATATACATTAGTGTTCATGAATGGTAACACTGAAACAGTTGGAAACAACATGGGTGTGTTATCTGAAGTCGGAAACCGACATGCCAAGATTCTCTTTATGAAAGAATCGGACTACATTCTAAAGGATTTGATTCGGTCAAATTCCCGAGAATGTGATTGGCAATCCCATCTATCCTAATGGTTAAGATGATTTTGCATATCGGTATGCAACATTCAACGAAGTAGTCCTACCCTACCTCTCACGGAATGCTTCTCTAAACCTGAGGATGAAAAGAAAATGGGATAGACTCTCTTTTGATAAGAGAAAGTCGGTAATTACAAGTTAATCGAATCTTGGATTCGAGTATTAAATAGAAAGTTTAGTACGTCCTCAAGTATCTTTGGAGAACGAGGAATAATATGCTAGTATATTCGGGTGCAAACGTGAATATAAATGATTACACTGATTCTGACTTTAAGTCAGATTAAGAATGATCGTTAAGTCAATCTCGGGCTCAGTGTTTACTCGTGTGATTTTGACTTTAAGTCAGATTGAGGATTTCCTTCCATGTCTGGGAGTAATTCCAGATCTGGTAAGCCGATACCACTTCATTGTGAAAACAATGGAGAGGTAGCTGATAAGGATCTTCGCAATCACAAGAGGTCAAGAAAAAAAGCATATTAGGAGAGTACCACCTGATTGGATGGACCGGCGATGTTTCGATCCTAAAGATCGTCTCGAGCTGACAACCTAACGGATCAGTATATTAAGTCGCATGGCATTTAGATGTTTCATACTCACTGAGTCACTGACCGACCCTGCGGCGGCACACTCGGAGTGTATTTTGACATCTAAATGGTTTGATGCACTTGGCGGGTACAGAATTGAGGGATATGTCTCATTTGCTTTTAGAGCAAGTGGGAGAATGTTGTGTATAAGGGGTATGCTCTAAACAATTAATCACTTGCCTTTCGTGCAAGTAGGAGATTGTTAGGTGTAGTGCCCGAAAGACAATTTATGTAATTGGTTGTCTTAGCTGATTTGGGGTCTACTATGTTTCGTTTAGCAGACTGCTTAATAGCTCTGGTATGCTTAGCTGATTTCTTTTCAGCTCTTACATGTTCAGCCGACTTATGAGTGTTTGACTTTTGCTCAGCTACAAACTTGGCACCAATTTTGGTTCAAGGTTGAGCTTCCTTGCTAGGTCCAACCTTAGAGTTCAACTAACTATCAAATCCGAGTCCTGATCTGTCACCATACATCTTCTTAGATTTAAATATAAGTGAAGAAATTGAATTGGCCATTGATTCAGCTGTAGTTGTTTGCACAAATGGCTTAGGCTGAATCTCAATTGATTCGATTTCTTTTACTAAAATGTTAGGTTTGAGAAGTTTCAGGTCAACTCTCAATCTTTGGACTTTAGCCTTAAATGATTCTTTTTCATCATTGACAACCTCATAACTAGATTGAATTTCTTTTAATTTATTTAAGAGGCAGTCAAGTGTATCACTTAATTCAGAATTTTTTTCGATTTGAACCTGCAGTTGAAGAACATGAACTATATGCAGATGAATGACGTGAAACATAATTTTTTACCTCAGTTTTATCATTAATTTTTTCCATTAAAGCTGTATCGTGATAAAACCGTGTTTAGTACCGTAAACTATACTATTATTTGCCCCGAATCATGCTCAATTGATGAAAGATAGTTCGATATTGTGTGATATACATATCGATTGCTTAGTGCTTGTTCCTCGGTTGTTAAATCTGCATTTACATATTTATCCTTTGTATATGGTACTGTTCTGCTTTGTTTTCCATGATATTTAGGTATACAATATTCTGGAGCAATGAAGATGAGTCCGAGCTATAAAGAGTCATTAGGCGAAGACATAAAAGTCCACGAAGAATTCTGCTGAGGTGAAGAAGGCTGAAGCCAGGCCCGCAACTACGGAGGCCCACTCGCAATTGCAAGACATGAGAAACACGAGAAGAAAGTTGTTGCATTTTGCATTATGTCGGTTAGGGTTTAGATCACCTAGGTCGGTTACAGTTCCTATATAAAGCCTGTACCAGTCCGATTATAATATATCCTCCAATTATTATCAAGTTTATGAAATTAAATAGTTTCTTGATTATTACTTTGAATTTTTCATTGGTTTCCTTCTCCGAGCCATCAACTAGCTTGAGTTGAACAAGGTAGATCCGCCATAGTTAAAGGTATGAAGCTTTGAACATTCTTTTATATTTTTGTTATGATAGATTATCTTTATTTAATGCGATGTAATTAATCTGCATGTTTAAACAAAATGTAATTTATAAGAATTAATCAAAACAGAAACATAGTATTCCATAGTTAGGAACCGCCACACTCGCAATTGCGACGGTCTATATCGCAATTGCGAGGTATCTTTAGGTCACCCTAAATCTGAAGATTCAATGTCAAATATGTTGATCCATAGTGTTGGTCCCTTGGAAAGGCTACCACAAGTTTAGAGGGGGGGTGAATAAACTTGTCACCAAAAACTGGATTTTACGCAAATTAAGATTCAACTAAAACTTGTGTGGAGTTAAGCTGACTAAGATGAGTTTAAGTCAAACTGACTTAAGCAAAACTGAGTCAAACGGCAGCGGATATAATTCTAGCCTTTTTCTTGATCTTGTTATTCTATATGAAAGCTTAGTGTGCTAAACTGAATTCTGGTGAATATTTGTTTGTGAGCTGTGAGGTGTATAACAATCAATTCTCAGAATGTTGTAGATAAATGCTAAGTAAATAAATAAATGCGTAAAGTAATGAGGCAAATATTATAGAGGTTCCAGGTGGTGTAATCCTGTCAGTCCTCTCTTCCCCTGTGGTGTAGGAGGAAAATTCCACTAGAACTTCTTGAGGTGAGCTGTTACAAAAAGTCCTAAACAATAGTCCTTGGCTAATCCTAGCTTCACTATCTAAACAGTTGTAGAACAGGTAGAATTGCTGCTCTTCAATTGCTTGAACATTGGTCCTTGAAGGGTTACGTATGCCTCTTCACCAGCTACCACCACAAACACAGTTTACCCGACAGCTGTGACAACTGTCCTTGGCAAAACCTTCCCGGTTTTCTTCACGGTCTAAACCTTTGATGTAGAATCAAAGTTGGGTTGAGAATCAATAAATTGATTATTGTTTGTGGTTCTTCAAAGTGTCTGAATCTGGATAAATTCTGTGTAGTTTGAACACTTGAAGAATTTCTTGATATGATCTTGTTATAGTGCAGAGATGATAGCAATTCGAATGAAACGACTAATGCACAAAAATGCCTGTTGATCTTGATAATTTTGTTGTTTTTCTTTGGTGCAAAGTTCTCTATTTATAGTGTGAGGTCCAACGTTTATCTAATTTGAATTTGAATTGTATCAACGTCTATCTTGTAACGGTTATATTTGGTGACCGTTCGGATGGGTCAGTATTTCATCCAATAGAATTGCTTTCTTTATAACGTTCGACTGTACTATCAGTTTGTTGGATGACTAACACATAAAACTGAGTTTCCTGAGCAGTTTTATACTGTGTGCTTATCAATTGTCAGTTTCTTGACTGACTTGGAGCATTAACTGAGATTTTACTCTTCTTTAAATATCAGTACTCCAGTTTTCATCTGATTATAATTGACTTAATCAGAGTACACCAAAAGCAAGTATCTTCTAAGAATTCATTGTCCTTATGATTCTTAGGTCTTCATACAAGATCCATGAAGTCAGTTCAGGTCCCCACAAACTTGCCTGAAGTCTAACTTTATAGTCTCGACTTGTGATCTTCATAACTGAGTTTGATACCTCAGTTCTTCAATCTTCGGTAATTGAGTCTGTGACCCTCAGTTCTTCTGTCTTCTAGATAATCCAATTGAGTCTGTGTCCCTCAGCGAACTTACCTTCTTCAATTCCATATTGGTGTAGTCGGAGTCAGTTTGTTTATCTTGACGATTTTCAGTTTTCTTAAGTGACTTCCAGTTTTCAGTTTCACGACACACTAACTATTACAGTTCTTGTCTGATGTTACCTATACAAATATCAGACTCTAGGAAAACCTATACATTCAGTTCCAGACATCTTTTAGCTTTTCACTATAACAGCTAGCTTCAGCACATCATCAATGAGGTTAAGATATTACTTTGAATAAATATGATGAATTATCATCAAAACATAATTTTTATTTCCAACAATTTCCCCATTTTTGGTGACCAAAACTCTCCCTAAAAGAAAAGCTTAAAGATCAAACAATGTAAAACAATGTAAAACTGGAAAACTGGATTTCATTAGAATACGCAAAAACTGGAATAGTTACACTTTGTTCAAATAAATTTGAACTAGAGTCTAAGCTCTTTTCTATACTTTTTGTGTAACTGTAATATACTTCATCTCTTTGTCATGTAGACGATAATCATGTTCTAGCTTAGAGTCTTCCTTAGAAAATGTCTTGTTATAGTCTACTTGACTTCATTCTTTCCATTTTCTCCATAAGATTAACTTTGGTAAAGCTGATTCATTCAAGTAGTATTTTTCAAATTATTCTACATCAGCTTTCATTTGTTCAACTTTGTCTTTTATCTTCAGTTTGTCTTCAATCTTCTTGATCTTCTTATATTGCGCCATCTTCTGATTGTAGAGTTCATCAGATAAGAAGTAGTTCAAGGATTCTTCAATAGTCTTATCCTTGTACTTGGCTTTGATAGGGTTATGATCTTTGACAAACTTTTGTTAGTAATATCATCCGCAACGGAAGCGATTTAAAGGATCTAGATCTATGTATTACACGTAATAAAATAACTAGATCTACATCTACAAGGGGGTTGTAGAACATACCTCTTGGATCTCAAAATCCAAGTTGAAGAACCGCAATAGAAAGAACGAACGAAGGTGTGAAGAGCACCACGATCTTCCGTACATGTGATCCAAGCAACTCCCGGTGGAAGGAAATCCTCGTCTCGAATCCTTCCGATATGCTACCCGGAAAATCTCCAAGATTTTTCCCCAACCCTCTTGGCCGAAATTTCTGTTAGTAATATCATCCGCAACGGAAGCGATTTAAGGATCTAGATCTATAAAATACACGTAATAAAATAACTAGATCTATATCTACAAGGGGGTTGTAGATCATACCTCTTGGATCTCAAAATCCAAGTTGAAGAACCGCAAAGGATGAATGTGAAAATGTGAAGAGCACCACGCCTTCCGATCGTGTGATCCAAGCAATTCCCGGTGGAGGAATTCTCGACTCGAACCCCTCCGATATGCTACCCGGAAAAATCTCCAAGATTTCTCCCTTATACCCTTGGCCGAATTTTATCACTTCTTCTCTCTAAGAGGAGAAGTCGAAAATATCATGTGTGTTAAGGCTTGGGAGAACTCTCTTTATATAGGAGAGTAATCCTTGTCCTCCAAGGATTAAATAATTAAGAGATAATTATTACATTAATCCTTTTTCCAAATAAAAGATAAATAAAATAATTATCCCAAACAAATTAGGATAAAACATATTATTATCTAATATTCCATGATTTATCATTTAACAAATAAAAGATAAATCACACATTAAATAATTATCCAAGAAAACTAATTCCTTAATAATTAAATAATATAACATGCGCACCTTTTCCTTCAAATTCAAAGTCCA
The DNA here is from genome assembly GCA_036785695.1 of Gentiana straminea. Taxonomy (NCBI): domain Eukaryota; kingdom Viridiplantae; phylum Streptophyta; class Magnoliopsida; order Gentianales; family Gentianaceae; genus Gentiana; species Gentiana straminea. The sequence goes on along the minus strand of JAVUPR010000183.1, from coordinate 23,109,417 downwards.
CGCATATTTGACCAATTTGGGTCAAAATTGGTCAACACACCAATTCGGGCCGAGTCCACGAAAAATGTCTTTTCCGTGTATTTAATTATTTAGCCCAACTAATTTAATAGTCCACTAAACAATTAATTCACATATCGTTTTAATAAAGTCCAACAAGAACTAAATTAATATTATTAGGATTCGACGTCCGAGAATAGCTATGCTATATTAGGAGGCACGTCGGGGACCATGGACTAATAATCAGCGGCTCCGATAAATCAAATAAATAATTATAGAATAATTATATTCGATAAATCAATCACGGAATATGCCACCATAATCCCGTGATCGCACTCCTCCGATTATAAGATTATATTTATCTCCTCACGAGAATAATAATAAGCGTCCATTGATATAATCATTACATATGGATTAATCCTCCATAGATCGTTCATTCTAAATCGGGAAGTTACCGTTAACCCTTTTTAGAACCTCTTATCCTTATTTACCATTAACCCCCTAGTGATCAATTAATTCATACAACTCACCGGTAGCTAATCGCTGTAATATGAACTCGCGCGATCGATCGCTTTCTAGGATTAACAAATAAGGGAACTCGTCTATCTACTTCCATAAATGGAAGGAATGGATTCCGTATCCGTGATAACACGTACTACTCACTCAATCCAAGACAATGCCAAGATGGGGTAATTCGGACCACGTACTCGGTGTAATCCTTAACCGTCAAGTCAAACTTCATACCGATTCAAGCGGTTGATCGTGATCACCTCGGATTAAGATATATCCATAAATATGATCATCCATTGATTCGATAAGACTTCTCGATTACGGAATTATATCGTGAACTCTAATCAAATCGGTCCAGCCCTATATGATATATCTATCATATATAAATGCCCCATTAGGTTCTCTTAACCGAAAGTCCGGATAGGACTATCACACCTATTGTGTTCTGGGCGCATTAATAGTACGTTAAAGGAGAGACCCGATACTCTCGATCAACTTCACTACGGGCTAATTGTATTTTAAGTACATCTTCACTAACTCAATCCTCCCGTGTATATACCATACACTGAGTTAAGTGATTACATAAACGATATACTTTAGGGTTTTCTGTAGTGTAAATACTATTGTCACATCGGTGAATATGAGAATAATAAATATGAATAATAATGTCAATTCATTTATTAAATAAAAACAATTACAAAATTGTCTTTCGGGCATCACACCTAACAATCTCCCACTTGCACGAAAGCATGTGATTAATTGTTTTAGAGCACACCCTATTATTTAAAGCTACAACAAACTACATCTCCCACTTGCTCTAAAGCAATGGAGACTCATCCCGTATTCTAGTACCCACTAAGCATATCATAACCATTTCGTATTCCAAAGTACACTCCGAGTATGCCGTCGTAGGATAGGTCGGTGACTCGGGGAGTACTTACATCTAAATGTCATGGGTCTTAATGATTAGTCGTGTTGTCGGCTCGAGACGATCCGTAGAATCGAAACGTTACCGGTCCATCTAATCATGTAGTACTTAGTAAACACCGAGCCCGAGATCGACTTAACGATCATCCTCAATCCGACGTAAAGTCAAAATCGTGTATCACACATATCCAAGTTCACACATGAATATGTCCGCATATTATTCCTCGTTCTCTTCAAGATACTAAAGGACATACTAAACTTGCTTTGTTAACCGCCGAATCTAAGATTCGATCAAAGTTGACGTTCAATAACCCGACCATCTCTTACTAGAAAGAGAATCTATCCCATTTCTCTTGATCCGAAGATTTAGAGAGTCATTCCCGAGGCATAGGGTAGAACTTCCTCGTTGAATGTTGCATACACGTATGCATCATCTTATCCAATAAGATGGATGGGAACCAAAGGATCGATTCTAATGAATTCGACCGAGTCAAATTCTCGAAGAATGTTGTCCAAATCTCTCGTTGCGTAGAAATTGTGGTATTGTCGTATTCGACTTCGTATAACACACCCATGTTGTTGCCAACTCGGTGCGGTGTTATCCTTCACAAACACTAATATATATTTATATATTCACTACGTACTAAAATTGATATCCAAATACAAAAGACTTATCAATATTCCGGTCAAATCCACATATTGTAGAAATATATGACTTCCAATGACCGAGAGGTTTGCTTTTTATCCACAAAAGGACATAAGCCTTGACAAGTCATCCCGTCATAAGTTCATAAGGCAATACCCTTCGTTCGAATGAATCCGACTCCGTTTGTTTGGCAAGAAAGTCTCGTGGAATCACCCCTATTTTCTCGCTTTTGAACGAAATCATGCAATACTAAGTGGTAAGAGAGTTCAAGGTCTGATTAACTCTCTACTTCTCAGGGAATTTCCCTTAGACCACTCAAGCTTTGCTCTGAAAGATAAACTTTCCTATTCATTCTACTCTTTTCCGTGTAGATCCAATTACTCCCACTGGGCCTGAGACGCTCAGGTGGTTCTACAAGAGCATGAACAAAATTGGAGTACCGAACTCCATTCACAGGGTTATGGCTATTAAACCAACCTCTATTATCAGAATCCTATACTGCTCACAAAAGCGCCATAGGTCATCAATCGATCCTCGTACTATAAAGTCCGCGAACCCGTAATGGGTAATGGATAAACCATACTCCCACTACATTCGGGTGGATCGAAATTCGATCTAGTTTAGTAGTATTTAGTGTTATCACCAACAACCGATGTTGGATGTGGTCTGATTTTAATCAGTTAGTAACTACCTTGAGTAAACGTACTTCAAGGTTCAAGGTTTTACTATTTATGGACTCTATCAGAAAGGATGCAACAGTATAACTGTCCCTTCCCGATTTCAAGAATCTTATAACAAACCTTTTTCTCAATGCTACAAGATATATAACGATTGGTCACTGACCGAACGTGTTCGCGAAATTCCCGTACCTACCTTCAAGCACCGTGTGCTAAATGCTTATATTTATGGAAGTGGGGTGAACCGAATCCACACCTTATCCGTAAATTCCAAAGCATATTCTAGGTAGACTTCTCGGTCGTACATTTCAATGTAAACCGTTACTTCGCTTCCAATATCTTTATTGAGTTAAGCAGTGTATTATAGCACATCTACAACTATGTAAGGCAATTTTAACGGTTTCTCACTTAGTGAAAGCATTTCACTATGAGGCAGGCCGAGCATTAGTCCCTAGGACTATGTGATGGCCCATTTCTGAGTATAGAATACTCTATCTCTGTTGAAAACAGAGAAACCTCAAAATATTTTGGATAAACTTTCCGGAGTGTTTGAATAGTTGTCAGACAAGAAGTCACTACTCGGAAGCTCCTACTAGCTTGTATCTTTCATCAAACCCCGAAGGTCGTCATGAACAAGCTATGTTACTTCTTTATAACCATTATCTTTTCCCGATTGAAAGGAAAATTAGTCATTGAACCTTTAAGACAATCTAACCGTAGACCGGGAGAAAGGAATCACCCCGAGCCGCCTTCGTGTCTTGTCTTTTAGGGACTATGCACTAACTATGGAATATGAAGAAGCGTTTATCTAAATATAGAAACCAATTGCTTTTAACAGTTCTTAAGATGTGTTTTATATACATATTTCAAATTTCTAAGTGGTTTTGACTTTATCAAACAAAAGTCCGAGTCTTGGATTCGTACTACAAATGGTATATTCACTTTCTATACGACAAACAAATTATCGGATAGAAGGTAAATCCATTCGTTCCAACGAATCTTAAACGTAAAAAAAAATTTCCGCGATATCCAAGGATTGAATCCGAGATTCATTTCCTTATATCACTCCCACTATTATAGCTAAAATTAACTGCCCGTTGTTTACTCCTTTAATCGTTAAATGCACTGCTACCTTGTTCTGTCAAAGAACTTAGCTCGAGAAAATCGCCAAGGATTCATAGGTTGGTGATCCAAAATCACTGTCCTTATCCTATGATTTTCAGTTAATTAATTTTTCGGTTCAGCCTTAAAGTTTTCTCAGTTTAGATGACTAACACTTTTAGACAGATTCTCCCATTCTTGACTTTCCGTGAATGGAAACAGTCTTGAACCAAATGGTTCGTTTGAGTAGACACTACTCTTGAACCGTGGGATGTCTATTTCGAGTGTTACTCGTTGGGACTTCTCGGATTTTCTAATATACCAGAAAAAACAACAAATCATAACGTTAAAGCTCCCACTAGTTTATCGGTTCCAAATACCGTCTAACGAGCAATGCTTTATTTTTATGATTTTCCGATTTTTTCGATTAGAAAAATCTATAGTTCCAATGTTTCCAGAAAAACAAATCATAGAACTCCCACTAGTTCATCGATTCCAAATATCGTCCAACTAGCGACATTTCATGACTTTCGGTTTTTCAATTAGAACGTTTACGTGTGTAGTCAGTTACACTTTTCTAATGTTCTAGAAAAACAACAAATCATAAAGCTCCCACTAGTTCATCGATTCCAAATATCGTCCAACTAGTAACACTTCATGATTTTCCGATTTTTCAATTAGAAAATTTCTTGTGTAATTACTACACACTCAAAATTCACTAGAAGAATTTCAAAGTCCGAAATCACCTAAGATTGTCTCCCGTTTGACACGAGTGACACTAGTGACATACCTATATGTCACTTGTTTTTAAAAGGCTTAAGAGAAAAAAAATTGTCTCTTCCAAAAATTAATTGCATTATCGATTAACTAGTTCAACGTCCTAGTTACTTTCCACTTTTTAACGAAGTCAATACTAGTCAATTATAAATTTTAAGCAATTTAGTAAGGGATATAATGCTGTAAATAAAATGACATATATTAATTCAAGTTTAACACTACTATATTTATTTTAGGAATTGTAAACTAAAATTAAGTCTACTCTACCATTCCAAGGTTTTAACCTCGCATCTCAGTGCCGCCTTAGGGTAGGTCAAAGAGATGACGGTTAAATCGAGACAATCTCATCAATGAATAACCCGTGAGAATCGAACATCCCACGAGAATCGAACATCCCTTTATTCATTGACTACCTTCCTTTTTTAGCCTAGATATTATCAAGAAAATACCCATGATGAGTGTGACCTACTATATCGGATCTCTTAGGTACGCCCCGAGTATGCCGTCTTAGGATAGGTCGGTGACCCGACGAGTACCCGTAAATCCTATCCTTTCGGAGACCAAGCCATGAATGTTGATAGGGGTGAACACCATCCTTAGGGGGACGAAATCAAAGCGCCGCGAGGCGTCACCCTTCTCTCACTTACTTGTATCTATAGTAGAGGCCGTGGGGTTGGCCGCCGCCTCCCCGCTCCCACTCAATATTTTGGAAGTGGTGGTGGGTTAACTAACCACGTCTTTTTGATGTTATCATAAAAGCACATCAAATCAAGGATTCCGAATGGTGTCGGTAACGTAGGCAAGCCTACCCGTCCTATTCGTTGGAACATATGTGACAAGTCGGACGAAATCGGGTCAAGACAAATCATTGAGATAAGAAGGAATCACCCATCCGTTCTCCGGTGTAGCTTAGTCTTGCCGGACCCCCGTGCATACATCACACTAGGAGGGTTAAGTCGGTCGAGCCTAGCTCAGTTGACCACCCAACCTATAAGCGAACCGTTTTTATCCAAGATTTTTTGTTCTTTTACCATCATTCAATCTCGTAGACACTACGAATTGAAAACGTGATCTCGTTTGGGCTTTAAGGCGGTTCACCGAGAACACACACCGAAAGGCTTAACGATTTCATAACCCGTCCTCGGATCTTTAATTAGTTACTAAATTTATTAATTACCACGTATTAATTAAATTTCAACTAATTACACGAGTTTGTATACATGCCTATTTTAATTACCAAAATTAAAATTCTACATGTATGCATGGAGTGGATTTATGATATGATGCATGTCATGGCAATTCCGATTTTATATCTATTTTATGATCAAACACATAAAAAAATAAATTGCGGAAAATTTAAACACCGAGATGGATCGTTGGTACCCCCGACTAACCTATTTTCTAAGGAAAAGTAAAATTTAATCTAAGTCTTCAAATCTCGATCTTCGAACTAGATCTTGAAACATCCGGATCTCGAACCTTCGATCTTGACACGAACCACGAACGACGAGAGAGGAGGCCGTAATATACCAATATATTAAAAAATATATATATCTATATTAAATTGTTTTTTTTTTTTTTAATTTTTTTATTTTATAATTAATTAAAGCCCTCGGCTTTAGTTCCAAATAAAAAAAACTTTTTTTTTTTTTTCTCTTCACGGCAGAATTATCAAGAATTTTTTTTTTTTTTTTTTTTTTTTTTGTTACAGGTTAGGCCTTGCGGCCAAAACAAAATTAGGTTACCTACTACAAAAAAAAAATTGCTGCCGCATAAAAATAAATTGCCGCCGATTAAATAAAAAAATATTAAACAAATCGGCCTCCTCCCGTTTTACCTTCTTGATGATCTTCAATACCATGATCTTCAACACATCATCTTCGTCGTTTTGAACCCGGATCAAAATTAAAATTACAAAGAAGCCATCTTTACAATTTTCGAATTGCATAAAATTAAATTACAAGTCCTATGCTCAAGTGATACTAATCAAAAGAGCTACAAAATAGATCTACGGGTAAACAATACCAACCCCAATCCATCTCTTCAACCAAGACATTCATAACATAAAAAAATAAAAATATGCGTCGGCCCCAAAAAAAAAAAAATTTGGGACACAAAACCTACATGTTTTCCACTCCTAGATCTAATATTTTATACGTATAAATATAGATCACCATGGTCTCTGATACCACTGTTAGTAATATCATCCGCAACGGAAGCGATTTAAGGATATAGATCTATAAAATACACGTAATAAAATAACTAGATCTATATCTACAAGGGGGTTGTAGATCATACCTCTTGGATCTCAAAATCCAAGTTGAAGAACCGCAAAGGATGAATGTGAAAATGTGAAGAGCACCACGTCTTCCGATCGTGTGATCCAAGCAATTCCCGGTGGAAGGAATTCTCGACTCGAACCCCTCCGATATGCTACCCGGAAAATCTCCAAGATTTCTCCCTTAAACCCCTTGGCCGAATTTTATCACTTCTTCTCTCTAAGAGGAGAAGTCGAAAATATCATGTGTGTTAAGACTTGGGAGAACTCTCTTTATATAGGAGAGTAATCCTTGTCCTCAAAGGATTAAATAATTAAGAGATAATTATTACATTAATCCTTTTTCCAAATAAAAGATAAATAAAATAATTATCCCAAACAAATTAGGATAAAACATATTATTATCTAATATTCCATGATTTATCATTTAACAAATAAAAGATAAATCACACATTAAATAATTATCCAAGAAAACTAATTCCTTAATAATTAAATAATATAACATGCGCACCTTTTCCTTCAAATTCAAAGTCCACGCATATTTGACCAATTTGGGTCAAAATTGGTCAACACACCAATTCGGGCCGAGTCCACGAAAAATGTCTTTTCCGTGTATTTAATTATTTAGCCCAACTAATTTAATAGTCCACTAAACAATTAATTCACATATCGTTTTAATAAAGTCCAACAAGAACTAAATTAATATTATTAGGATTCGACGTCCGAGAATAGCTATGCTATATTGGAGGCACGTCGGGGACAATGGACTAATAATCAGCGGCTCCGATAAATCAAATAAATAATTATAGAATAATTATATTCGATAAATCAATCACAGGAATATGCCACCATAATCCCGTGACTGCACTCCTCCGATTATAAGATTATATTTATCTCCTCACGAGAATAATAATAAGCGTCCATTGATATAATCATTACATATGGATTAATCCTCCATAGACTGTTCATTCTAAATCGGGAAGTTACCGTTAACCCTTTTTAGAACCTCTTATCCTTATTTACCATTAACCCCTAGTGATCAATTAATTCATACAACTCACTGGTAGCTAATCGGTGTAATATGAACTCGCGCGATCGATCGCCTTTCTAGGATTAACAAATAAGGGAACTGTCTATCTACTTCCATAAATGGAAGGAATGGATTCCGTATCCGTGATAACACGTACTACTCACTCAATCCAAGACAATGCCAAGATGGGGTAATTCGGACCACGTACTCGGTGTAATCCTTAACCGTCAAGTCAAACTTCATACCGATTCAAGCGCTTGACCGTGATCACCTCGGATTAAGATATATCCATAAATATGATCATCCATTGATTCGATAAGACTTCTCGATTACGGAATTATATCGTGAACTCTAATCAAATCGGTCCACCCCTATATGATATATCTATCATATATAAATGCCCCATTAGGTTCTCTTAACCGAAAGTCCGGATAGGACTATCACACCTATTGTGTTCTGGGCGCATTAATAGTACGTTAAAGGAGAGACCCGATACTCTCGATCAACTTCACTACGGGCTAATTGTATTTTAAGTACATCTTCACTAACTCAATCCTCCCGTGTATATACCATACACTGAGTTAAGTGATTACATAAACGATATACTTTAGGGTTTTCTGTAGTGTAAATACTATTGTCACATCGGTGAATATGAGAATAATAAATATGAATAATAATGTCAATTCATTTATTAAATAAAAACAATTACAAAATTGTCTTTCGGGCATCACACCTAACAATTTCTTCCTCCTCTCTAAGAGGTGGAACTCGAAAATATTGTGTGTGTTAAGGCTTGGAGGAACTCTCTTTATATAGGAGAGTAAAACTTAACCTCCAAGGATTTAATAATTAATACAAAATCAATTATAATAATCCCATTAAATAAAAGATAATCCCATAATATTCTAGAACAAATCTAGAATAATATTTATCTTTATTTCTTTCCCTAAATATTTATCCAATAAATATTTTATGTACATGTCTTATTAATACACAAGAAAACAATTTCTTGTTCCATAAAATAGAGCATGGGGCGAAATTCACACATATTGACCTAGTCAATATTAATTTTGCCATAACACAATAATTGGGCCAAGATTATGGAAAATGTCTTTTCCACATATTTAATTATTTAGCCCAACTAATTTAATAGTCCACTAAACAATTAATTCACATATCGTTTTAATAAAGTCCAACAAGAACTAAATTAATATTATTAGGATTCGACGTCCGAGAATAGCTATGCTATATTAGGAGGCACTTCGGGGACCATGGACTAATAATCAGCGGCTCCGATAAATCAAATAAATAATTATCATACGAACAGAATAATTATACTTGATAAATCAATCACAGGAATATGCCACCATAATCCCGTGACTGCACTCCTCCGATTATGAGATTATATTTATCTCCTCACGAGAATAATAATAAGTGTCCATTGATATAATAATTACATATGGATTAATCCTCCATAGACTGTTCATTCTAAATTGGGAAGTTACCGTTAACCCTTTCTAGAACCTCTTATCCTTATTTACCATTAACCCCCTAGTGATCAATTTATTCATACAACTCACTGGTAGCTAATCAGTGTAATATGAACTCCATGGATCGATCAGCTTTCTAGGATTAACAAATAAGGGAATCGTCTATCTACTTCCATAAATGGAAGGAATGGATTCCGTATCCGTGATAACACATACTACTCACTCAATCCAAGACAATGCCAAGATGGGGTAATTCGGACCACGGACTCGGTGTAATCCTTAACCGTCAAGTCAAACTTCATACCGATTCAAGCGCTTGACGTGATCACCTCAGGATTAAGATATATCCATAAATATGATCATCCATTGATTCGATAAGAATTCTCAATTACGTAATTATATCGTGAATTCTAATCAAATCGGTCCAGCCCTATATGATATATCTATCATATATAAATGCCCCATTAGGTTCTCTTAACCGAAAGTCCGGATAAGACAATCACACCTATTGTGTTCTGGGCGCATTAATAGCACGTTAAAGGAGAGACCCGATACTCTCGATTAACTTCACTACGGGCTAATTGTATTTTAAGTACATCTTCACTAACTCAATCCTCCCGTGTATATCGCATACACTGAGTTAAATGATTACATAAACGATATACTTTAGGGTTTTCAGTAGTGTAAATACTATTGTCACATCGGTGATTATGAGAATAATAAATATGAATAATAATATCATTTCATTTATTAATTAAATAAAACAATTACAAAATTGTCTTTCGGGCATCACACCTAACAATCTCCCACTTGCACGAAAGCATGTGATTAATTGTTTTAGAGCACACCCTATTATTTAAAATACAACAAACTACATCTCCCACTTGCTCTAAAGCAATGGAGACCCATCCCGTGTTCTAGTACCCATTAAGCATATCATAACCATTTCAGATTCCAAAGTACACTCCTAGTATGCCGTCATAGGATAGGTCAGTGACTCGGGGAGCACCTACATCTAAATGTCATGGGTCTTAATGATTAGTCAGGTTTTCGGCTCGAGACGATCCGTAGAATCGAAACGTTACCAGTCCATCTAATCATGTGGTACTTAGTAAACACTGAGCCCGAGATCGACTTAACGATCATCCTCAATCTGACTTAAAGTCAAAATCAGTGTATCACACATATCCAAGTTCACACATGAATATGTCCGCATATTGTTCCTCGTTCTCTCAAGATAATAAAGGACATACTAAACTTGCTTTGTTAACCGCCGAATCTAAGATTCGATCAAAGTTGACGTTCAATAACCTGACCATCTCTTACTAGAAAGAGAATCTATCCCATTTCTCTTGATCCGAAGATTTAGAGAGTCATTCCTGAGGCATAGGGTAGAACTTCCTCGTTGAATGTTGCATACACAGATGCATCATCTTAACCAATAAGATGGATGGGAAACCAAAGGATCGATTCTAATGAATTCGACCGAGTCAAACTCTTCGAATGTTGTCCAAATCTCTATTGCGAGAATTGTGGCATTGTCGTATTTCGACTTCGATAACACACCCATGTTGATTCCAACTCGGTGCGGTGTTATCCTTCACAAACACTAATATATATTTATATATTCACTACTGTACTAAAATTGATATCCAGTCTACAAAAGACTTATCACTATTCTGGTCAAATCCACATATTGTAGAAATATATGACTTCCAATGACCGAGAGGTTTGCTTTTTATCCACAAGGGACATAAGCCTGGACAGTCGTCCTGTCATAAGTCAATGCCCTTCTGTTTCGAATGAATCCAGACTCCGTTTGTTTGGCAAGAAAGTCTCAGGGAATCACCCCTATTTTCTGCTTTTGAACGAAATCATGCAATACTAAGTGGTAAGAGAGTTCAAGGTCTGATTAACTCTCTACTTCTTAGGGAATTACCCCTAGACCACTCAAGCTTTGCTCTGAAAGATAAACTTTCCTATTCATTCTACTCTTTTCCGTGTAGATCCAATTACTCCCACTTGGGCCCGAGACACTCGGTGGTTCTACAAGAGTATGAACAAATACGGAGTACCAAACTCCATTAACAGGGTTATGGCTTGTAAACCAACCTCTATTATCAGAATCCTATACGGCGCACAAAAGAGCCATAGGTCATCAATCGATCCTGTAGACCATTAAGTCCTCAGAACCCGCAATGGGTAATGAATAAACCATACTCCCACTACATTCTGGGTGGATCAAAATTCTGATCTAGTTTAGTAGTATTTAGTGTTATCACCAACAACCGATGTTGGATGTGGTCTGATTTTAATCAGTTAGTAACTACCTTGAGTAAACGTACTTCAAGGTTCAAGGTTTTGCTTGTTCATGGATTCTATCGTAAAGGATGCAACAAAGATAACCGTCCCCTCCCCGATTTCAAGAATCCTATATCTAACCTTTATACTCAATAGTTTAAAAGATATAGCACGAATGGTCATTGATTGAACGTATGCACGAAATTCCCAATCTTACCTTCAAGCACCGTGTGCTAAATGCTTATATTTACGGAAGTGGGGTGAACCGAATCCACACCTTATCCGTAAATTCCAAAGCATATTCTAGGTAGACTTCTCGGTCTTACATTTCAATGCAAACCGTTATTTCGCTTTTAATATCTTTATTGAGTGAAGCAGTGTATTGTAGCACATCTAAAAACATATATAAGGCAATTTAACGGTTTCTCACTTAGTGAAAGTATTTCACTATGAGGCGAGCCGAGCATCGGTCCCTAGGACTATGTGATGGCCCATTTCGAGTATAGAATACTCTATCTCCGTTGAAAACGAGAGAAACCTCAAAATATTTTGGATAAACTTACCGGAGTGTTTGAATAGTTATCGACAAGAAGTCACTACTCGGAAGCTCCTACTAGCTCGTATCTTTCATCGACCCCGAAGGCCGTCATGAACAAGCTATGTTACTTCTTTATATCCATTATCCTTTCCCGATTGAAAGGAAACTTAGTCATTGAACCTTTGAGACAATATAACCGACCGGGAGAAAGGAATCACCCCGAGCCGCCTTCTTCGGTCTTGTCTTTTAGGGACTATGCACTAACTATGGAATATGAAGAAGCGTTTATCTAAATATAGAAACCGATTGCTTTTAATAGTTCTTAAGATGTGTTTTATATACATATTTCAGCGGTTCTAAGTGGTTTTTGACTTTATCAAACAAAAGTCCGAGTCTTGGATTCGTACTACAAATGGTATATTCACTTTCTATACGACAAACAAATTATCGAATAGAAGGTAAATCCATTCGTTCCAACGAATCTTAAACGAAAAATAAATTTTCCGCGATATCCAAGGATTGAATCCGAGATTCATTTCCTTATATCACTCCCACTTTTCTAGCTAAAATTAACTCGCGCCGTTGTTTACTCTTTTAATCGTTAAATGCACTCGCTACATTGTTCTTCCAAAGAACTTAGCTCGAGAAAATCGCCAAGGATTCATAGGTTGGTGATCCAAAATCACCGTCCTTATCCTATGATTTTCGCTTAATTAATTTTTGGTTCAAATTTAAAATTTTCTCGCTTTAGATGACTAACACTTTTAGACATATTCTCCCATTCTTGACTTTCCGTGAATGGAAACAGTCTTGAACTAGCGGTTCGTTTGAGTAGACACTACTCTTGAACCGTGGGATGTCTATTTCGAGTGTTACTCGTCGGGACTTCTCGGATTTTCTAATATACCAGAAAAAAAAACAAATCATAACATTAAAGCTCCCACTAGTTTATCGGTTCCAAATACCGTCTAACGAGCAATGCTTTATTTTTATGATTTTCCGATTTTTTCGATTAGAAAAATCTATAGTTCCAATGTTTCCAGAAAAACAACAAATCATAGAACTCCCAATAGTTCATCGATTCCAAATATCGTCCAACTAGCGACATTTCATGACTTTCCGGTTTTTCAATTAGAACGGTTACGTGTGTAGTCAGTTACACTTTTCTAATGTTCTAGAAAAACAACAAATCATCAAGCTCCCACTAGTTCATCGATTCCAAATATCGTCCAACTAGTAACACTTCATGATTTTCCGATTTTTCAATTAGAAAATTACTCGTGTAATCACTACACACTCAAAATTCACTAGAAGAATTTCAAAGTCCGAAATCACCTAAGTTTGTCTCCCGTTTGACACGAATGACACTAGTGACATACCTATATGTCACTCTAGTTTTTAAAAGGCTTAAGAGAAAATATCTCTTCCGAAAATTAATTGCATTATCGATTAACTAGGTCAACGTCCTAGTTACTTTCCACTTTTTAACGAAGTCAATACTAGTCAATTATAAATTTTAAGCAATTTAGTAAGGGATATAATGCTGTAAATAAAATGACATATATTAATTCAAGTTTAACACTACTATATTATTTTATTTTAGGAATTGTAAACTAAAAAATAAGTCTACTCTACCATTCCAAGGTTTTAACCTCGCATCTCAGTGCCGCCGTAGGGTAGGTCAAAGAGATGACGGTTAAATCGAGACAATCTCATCAATGAATAACTTGTGAGAATCGAACATCCCACGAGAATCAAACATCCCTTTATTCATTGACTACCTTACTTTTTTTAGCCTAGATATTATCAAGAATACCCATGATGAGTGTGACCTACTATATCGGATCTCTTAGGTACGCCCCGAGTGTGCCGTCGTAGGATAGGTCAGTGACCCGACGAGTACCCAGAAATCCTATCCTTTCGGAGACCAAGCCATGAATGTTGATAGGGGTGAACACCATCCGTAGGGGACGAAATCAAAGCGCCGCGAGGCGTCACCCTTCTCTCACTTACTTGTATCTATAGTAGAGGCCGTGGGGTTGGCTATCGCCTCCCCCGCTCCCACTCAATATTTTGGAAGTGGTGGTGGGTTAACTAACCACGTCTTTTTGATGTTAACATAAAAGTACATCAAATCAAGGATTCCGAATGGTGTCGGTAACGTAGGCAAGCCTACGCGTCCTATTCGTTGGAACATATGTGACGCCGGACGAAGTCGGGTCAAGAGAGCCCCATTGAGATAAGAAGGAATCACCCCTCCGCTCGCCGGTGTAGCTTAGTCTTGCCGGACCCCCGTGCATACATCACACTATGAGGGTTAAGTCGGTCGAGCCTAGCTCGCCTTGACCACCCAACCCGTAGGCGAACCGTTTTTATCCAAGATTTATTGTTCTTTTACCATCATTCAATCTCGTAGACACTACGAATCGAAAACGTGATCTCGTTTGGGCTTTAAGGCGGTTCACCGAGAACACACACCGAAAGGCTTAACGATTTCATAACCCGTACTCGGATCTTTAATTAGTTACTAAATTAATTAATTACCACGTATTAATTAAATTTCAACTAATTACACGAGTTTGTATACATGCCTATTTTAATTACCAAAATTAAAATTCTACATGTATGCATGGAGTGGATTTATGATATGATGCATGTCATGTCAATTCCGATTTTATGTCTATTTTATGATCAAACACATAAAAAATAAATTGCGGAAAATTTAAACACCGAGATGGATCGTTGGTACCCCCGACTAACCTATTTTCTAAGGAAAAGTAAAAAATTAATCTAAGTCTTCAAATCTCGATCTTCGATCTTGATCTTGAAAACTTCCGGATCTTCAAACCTTCGATCTTGACACGAAACACGAACGACGAGGAGATGAGGCCGTAATATACCAATATATTTAAATATATCTATATTAGATTGTTTTATAAAAAAAAACTTTTAGTCAAACCTTTCGGCTGAACCAAATATATATACCAAATATATCTATATTAGATATATACCAAATATATCTATATTAGATTGTCTTTTTTTTTTTTTTTTTTTTTTTTTTTTTTTGTTACAGCTTAGGTCTTGCCGCCAAAATCACAAAAAAAAAATTAGGTTTGCAAAAAATTTGCTGCCGCATAAAAAAAAATTTGCCGCCAATGAATTAAAAAAAAATATTAAACAAATCGGCCTCCTCCCGTTTTACCTTCTTGATGATCTTCAACACCATGATCTTCGTCGTCTCGAGCCCGGAAGAACAAAATTACAATGAAAGATGCTACTTTTACACATAATTTTCGAAAATTGACATAAATAAAATACAATTCCTATGCTCAATTGTTACTAAACAAAGGAGCTACAAAATAGATCTAACGAGTAAACAGTACCAACCCCAATCCATATCTTCAACCAAAACATTCATAATCATAAAAAATAAACAATTTTCGGCCCCCTTCTTTTTTTTTTAATAAAAAATTTGGGACAAAAAATCTACATGTTTACCACTCCTAGATCTAATATTTTATACGTATAAATATAGATCACATTGGCGACTGATACCACTATTAGTAATATCATCCGCAACGGAAGCGATTTAAAGGATCTAGATCTATGTATTACACGTAATAAAATAACTAGATCTACATCTACAAGGGGGTTGTAGAATATACCTCTTGGATCTCAAAATCCAAGTTGAAGAACCAAAATAGAAAGAACGAACGAAGGTGTGAAGAGCACCACGATCTTCCGTACGTGTGATCCAGTAACTCCCGGTGGAAGGAAATCCTCGTCTCGAATCCTTCCGATATGCTACCCGGAAAATCTCCAAGATTTTTCCCCAACCCTCTTGGCCGAAATTTCTTCCTCCTCTCTAAGAGGTGGAACTCGAAAATATTGTGTGTGTTAAGGCTTGGAGGAACTCTCTTTATATAGGAGAGTAAAACTTAACCTCCAAGGATTTAATAATTAATACAAAATCAATTATAATAATCCCATTAAATAAAAGATAATCCCATAATATTCTAGAACAAATCTAGAATAATATTTATCTTTATTTCTTTCCCTAAATATTTATCCAATAAATATTTTATGCACATGTCTTATTAATACACAAGAAAACAATTTCTTGTTCCATAAAATAGAGCATGGGGCGAAATTCACACATATTGACCTAGTCAATATTAATTTTGCCATAACACAATAATTGGGCCAAGATTATGGAAAATGTCTTTTCCACATATTTAATTATTTAACCCAACTAATTTAATAGTCCACTAAACAATTAATTCACATATCGTTTTAATAAAGTCCAACAAGAACTAAATTAATATTATTAGGATTCGACGTCCGAGAATAGCTATGCTATATTAGGAGGCACGTCGGGGACCATGGACTAATAATCAGCGGCTCCGATAAATCAAATAAATAATTATCTTACGAACAGAATAATTATACTTGATAAATCAATCACAGGAATATGCCACCATAATCCCGTGACTGCACTCCTCCGATTATGAGATTATATTTATCTCCTCACGAGAATAATAATAAGTGTCCATTGATATAATAATTACATATGGATTAATCCTCCATAGACTGTTCATTCTAAATTGGGAAGTTACCGTTAACCCTTTCTAGAACCTCTTATCCTTATTTACCATTAACCCCTAGTGATCAATTTATTCATACAACTCACCGGTAGCTAATCGGTGTAATATGAACTCCATGGATCGATCGCTTTCTAGGATTAACAAATAAGGGAACTGTCTATCTACTTCCATAAATGGAAGGAATGGATTCCGTATCTGTGATAACACAGACTACTCACTCAATCCAAGGTACAATGCCAAGATGGGGTAATTCGGACCACGGACTCGGTGTAATCCTTAACCGTCAAGTCAAACTTCATACTGATTCAAGCATTGACCGTGATCACCTCGGATTAAGATATATCCATAAATATGATCATCCATTGATTCGATAAGAATTCTCAATTACGGAATTATATCGTGAATTCTAATCAAATCGGTCCAGCCCTATATGATATATCTATCATATATAAATGCCCCATTAGGTTCTCTTAACCGAAAGTCCGGATAAGACAATCACACCTATTGTGTTCTGGGCGCATTAATAGCACGTTAAAGGAGAGACCCGATACTCTCGATTAACTTCACTACGGGCTAATTGTATTTTAAGTACATCTTCACTAACTCAATCCTCCCGTGTATATCGCATACACTGAGTTAAATGATTACATAAACGATATACTTTAGGGTTTTCAGTAGTGTAAATACTATTGTCACATCGGTGATTATGAGAATAATAAATATGAATAATAATATCATTTCATTTATTAATTAAATAAAACAATTACAAAATTGTCTTTCGGGCATCACACCTAACAACTTTAACCACAGATCCTTTGTAAGAGTAGCTCTCCGATAGTGTTGTAAGAGATTATGTTGTAAGAGATTATGCATGATTAGTTGAGTAAGAGTTTGGAAACAATCTCGTGATTTCGTTTTGATTGCATGTTTAGTTTATTTGAAAAGATAAACGGAACCCTAGAATTTGGTTGAAGAAATTTAATTGAATTCGTGAATAAATCACTACTAAAAACTACATCTTAGATCACCATCTAGTTGGGGGTTGTTGGTTGATGGGTGGATTCGTTGCCTCGCTGTGTTTTCCTTTAATTGTTTGAATCGAATCGTTAGTTTAAGTTCTAGTTATATAAACCCTAAGTTCCTGCTGTTTTCCTGCACTTTTCTGCTTCAGTTCGTAATCAGACGTTCGTCCGCAATAGCAGACGCCCGTCCATTAGATTTCGTTTCCAGACGCTCGTTCACTTTAGTGAACGCTCGTCCGTCTTTTTGTTTTCTTATTTTCTGCTTGTTTTTTTTATTCTGTTTTAGTTTCAATTCTTAGGTTTAGGTTTTAGTTAGTTTCAACCTTAGTTTAGTTAATAGTCGTGACATAATCGATAGAATAATTGTTCCTTAATCCGATAAACATTCCACTCCCTTAGGACGACCCGTTAACATCCTATACTACGATCCTTATACTTGGGGTGTTTCGGTTATAAATTGTAAAACACGTTTTTACCGAACAAGTTTTTGGCGCCGTTGCCGGGGAGTCGGTAACGGTTGTCGGATTCTATTTAGGACAATTTTCTGAGTCAAAAAGGGGTCGTTAGGGCACGCGGTAGTATTTTGACCATAACTTTCGGCTCGAGTGTCCGTTTGGAACGCAGGACCCCAATTCGGAAAGCTCGTAGGCCGTTCAGTGCGTTTTCGAGGTCAAAATCCACTGTTTTCCCCTCCATTTTGGCCCTAGAAGATTTCAACACGTTTTTTTTTCCCGTCTTAGTGTTTTTCTAGTTTTTTAGGTTTTCGTAGCTGAACGAGCGTTCGATAACTTGAACGCCCGTCCACCTCAATTCTGTCTTCTGAACGAACGTTCATTCATCTGAACGAGCGTTCATTCATCCGAACGAGCGTTCGAACGAACGTCCATTCATATTGGACGCCGCCCGCTCTCAAATCATCACTTCTTTTCTATCTTCTCTTCTCCTCTCTTTTCTTTTCTCCCTCTAAACCATCAAACCTTTTCTAAACTCGTTCTAATCAACCCTAAGGTTGATTTTTCCTTTTCTTTTCTTCTCGGTTTATGCAAACGAGAAGTAAGAAGGGACTTCGATCTTCGATCCCGAACTCGAACGATCTATCTTAAGAAGGAGACTTCTTCCGGATCTTGACGCCATGGCGGATCAAGATCCACCAATTCCAAATCCCGATCCCCAAGCTCGCTAAATTTACTCCTTCAACAAATGCAAGCTCGCAAAGAATAGACGCAAGCCGGCATAAATCAACAACTTCAACAATTCCGCCAAAACCAAACCTTAATCGCCTGAACCAGACCCCTACACTCCATATCTTAATCAAGATTTTCTCGAGGGACATAGACCTATTCGTCCACCCGATATGGGGGGTAAATTTCGACCTTAAAAATGGAGTAGTTGCACTAGTCCAAAATAGCTCTTTCCATGGCACTTGCTCAAGAAGACCCGCACGACTTTGTCCACATTCGTACAAATCCGTGAAGCGTGCCATTATCCCGGTGTTGATTCCGAGATCGTAAAGTTGAAGCTATTTCCTTTTGCCTTGAAAGGTGAAGCAAGCGGATGGTTTAAGTCATTAGCCCATCATTCTCTCCATACATGGAATGATGTCAAAAGAGCCTTCGCTCTTAAGTGGGTTTCACCGGGCAAGATTATGGAGATGAAACGGGAAATAGCTACTTTCGAGCAAATGGAGGATGAAACTGTTGGCAAAGCTTGGGAAAGATTGAATCTTTTGATGAGGAAATGCCCCAATCACGGATATGACAGACATGAGTTGTTGGAACTGCTTTTACGAGGTGTCTCTCAACCTAATAGAGACTATCTTGACTCCACAAATTTCATGGATCCTTCTTAGGGGGAGGTGATGAGACCGCTACGAGTAGCCGAGACAATTGCCAAGAACAACATGTGGTCGACTCCTAAGAAGACCAATATTGTTAAGAAAGAAGGTACCGCAAGCAATCCCGATACACACCGTTGGTTGCTCGGATGGAATCGATAAGCAAGCACCGCCAATCTTCGATGCACCTTCGAGGTGAATTATCTTGGAACACAGTGGGGACCGAGATGACGGAGGAGGTAAACTTAATGGATAATCAAAACCAACCCTTCCGAAACTTCAACCAGACCGAACTATTCAGATTTCAAAGGCAAAACTTCAATCAAGCCAAGTTACCACCGGCCCTTCAAATTCGAATTCTTTCAACTCGAACTATCAAAGGCCGCTTCGTAACTCCCAAAGGCCTCAAGGTGGCCGGAATCAAACTCGTAACAATAATCATACCACCTCATGTGTCCCTCAACACAAATTCGATGAGCCGGTAGACATGGTGAAGACTCGTCTACTAGTGTTAAAGCAATTGAGAGACAAGTTGGTCAAATGGCGTACCAAAAGCAAGCGGACCTCACGGTAAACTTCCGAGTTATACCGAGAGAAATCCGAAAGCTGATGTGAATGTTTGCACTGCCATTACACCTCAGTGGGAGTATGGGCAAGAAGAGGAGTTGAATGAAGTAACGTTGAGAAGTGGTAAGAAGGCCGGACCCGGCAAGGTGTCGGGAAACGAGTAGCCCCTCCTGACGCCATGAGTTAAGGAGGGGGAAATCAGAAACCACATGCCGAAGAAAGCAACGATGAGGAGCTTAGTGACAATTCTTCGGAGGATGAAAATAATTCTGATGACGAGGAAAGAAAGGAAAGTCAAGGGGGGCGGTACCCCCGACTAAGAAAAAGGAAGAAAAGTTTGTGAGATGGAAGGATAAGGAGGATGAGGCGATAAAGAATCAGGCCACGAAGAATAATAAAGCCCTTCCTTATCCACCGAAGAGCAAGGAGAGAACCCTCGCCAAAGACAAGCAGTATGATGGGGTGAGGAGGATACTTAGGGACACTAAAGTGAGTATGCCCTTAGCTGAGGTATTGTCTGAAATGCCTAAATGTACTAAGTATCTTAAAGAATTCTCGTGGGAGCAAGAGAAAGCTTCGGGGATGGTCGAAGAAGTGTTTCGCGAGGATTGCGCGATGGTTTCACGTAAAATTGCCGTTAAGCGAGGTGACCCCGCGTACCTTCAATCTCCCGTGAGATCGAAGGCCATTTATTCGAAAACGTCTTATGCGACTCGTGGGCCTCTATTAATGTGATGCCATTAAACGTATGCAAAAAGCTCGGGTTAGATAAAAGGATGCGGGAACGCCCGATTTCTCTTCGATGGTAGATAAATCTAGCCGGACCGCAGCCGGTTGTGTAGCTAATGTGCTCCTTCAAGTTGAACATTTAGTCTTCCCTACCGACCGGGTTATTCTAGACTATCCACCGATAAGGAGATGCCTCTAATTCTAGGCCGAACCTTTTTAGACACTTCTAACGCTCTCATCGACTTCGCAAAGGACAGATTACTTTAGAGTCGGTGACACATCCGTCACCTTCACACGAGGGACACATCCCGAAAGAGCCGTAATTGATGAAATATCGTTTGTCGAAGCCATCTATGAGGACGAAAAAGATGCCTACTTTGAAGAAGCGAGAGGAGTTGACAGAGATAGGTGTTTTTGAAGTCATGGACATTGAGGATCCGGCCGATCGCGGACCACCTTCTAATTCATTTCAAGCCGTAGGCATTGACGAGTCATCTTCACTCGCTCACACCGGGCCTCGTTATTGAGTTAGAAGCATGGAGATGCCCAAAGAACAAATGATGATTTCAAAGAACCGAGTCGTGAAGACTTCATCCCCGGTGAAGAAGAAGCTCGATGGGTAGTTGGGACGAGGTAGAGTTTTGGAGAGAAGCTACTCATTGGGAAGTAGATGATCGGGAAGAGCCGCGTAAGAGCTTAAAGACGAAGAGTTAAGAAAAATGATCGATCACAAGAAAAAGGAAGCAAGTGTTGACCGGAGGATTCCGATGGATGATTTGATCCAAGACCTTTCTCGGGGTTGAGCCTCGGGAAGATGAGTTATTCTTTAGTCAACCACTCCAAGCTCATAAAGAGAAAGGTGGCCCATTAAAGTCTAGTATTGAGCAACCACCTACCGATTTAGAGCTCAAACCGCTTCCGAAACACCTTAAGTATATCTTTCTTAAGGATGGAGATAAATTGCCTTTGATCATTTCTTCGAAACTCGACCACGAGCAAGAAGCACAAATGATAGAAGTGCTTAAAAAGAATATCCTCGCGTTCGGATGGCAAGTGGGTGATATCCGAGGAATCAGCCCGTATGTATGCATGCATAAAATCCAAACGGAGGAGGGAGCTAAAAGGTAAGACAACCTCGCCGAAGGCCGAATCCGCATATGCAAGAGGTTTTCAAGAAGGAGGTTATAAAGTGGCTTGACATGGGAATCATCTACGCAATCGCCGATAGCGAGTGGGTCACCCTACTCAAGTTGTGCCAAAGAAGGGCGGTATTACGGTTGAAAAGAATGAAAAAGGGGAGGAAGTTGCCCTACGTCTCGTGACCGCTACGTAGTCCGTATCGACTATCGTAGACTTAATGAGGTTACCGCCAAGGACCACTTTCCCCTACCCTTCATTGACCAAATTTATTGAACGACCGAGTGGTCATAAGTATTATTGTTTCCTTGATGGATACTCGGTTACTTCCGTATAGCCATCGACCCCAATGACCAAGAGAAGACCACGTTTACATGTCCATCCGGTACTTTTGCTTTTCGTAGAATGCCATTCGGTCTATGCAATGCACCCGCGACTTTTCAACGGTGTATGTTGGCCATTTTTGATGGACTTGTTGAGAAATGCATGGAAGTCTTCATGGACGACTTCTCGCCTACGGCGATAGTTTTGATGAAATTTTAGAGAACCTAGATATGGTACTCCAACGTTGCGTTGAGAAGAATCTCGGTGCTTAACCGGGAGAAATGCCATTTTCTAGTTGATGAAGGAATAGTTTTGGGACATAAGGTGTCCAATGCGGTATTCAAGTTGATAAGGCTAAGGTCGAAGCCATTGAAAGGATGACGTACCCTAAGACAAGAAAGAGGTACGAGGTTTTCTAGGACACGTTGGCTTCTACAAAGGCGGTTTATTCGAGACTTTTCTACGATTGCCAAGCCTTTATCAAATCTCTTGAAAGAAGATGTCGATTTCTTGTTCGATGCGAAGTGCAAAGAAGCTTTCAATTGTCCGAAAGACAAGCTTATCGTGCCCCTATTTTAGTTGCACCCGACCGGACCAAGCCTTTCGAGTTGATGTGCGATGCCTCTAATTACGCCGTAGGCGCAGCTTTAGGTCAAAGAGTTGATAAAAGGTTCGAGCCCATTTATTATGCGAGCCGCACCTTGAACCCGGCTCAATGCAATTATACCACAACTGAGAAGGAATTCTTAGCCGTTGTTTTTGCCATTGACAAGTTTAGAAGTTATCTTCTAGGATCTCAAGTTGTTGTTTGGACCGATCATGCAGCCTTGCGCTACCTTATGGACAAAGCGTATGCAAAACCAAGGTTACTTAGATGGATTCTAATTCTACAAGAGTTTGACCTTGTGATTAAAGATAAGAAAGGTAGTGAGAATATTGTGGCCGATCATTTATCTCGCTTAGTAAATGAGGGTGCGAGAATCACAATGATATAGGCATTGATTTTCCGACCGAGCAATTGATGAAGCTTGAAACGGTTAGGCCGTGGTATGCGACTACGTCAACTATTTAGCGAGTGGTCATTTAGAGGATATGACGTATCGGGGAGAGAAGAAGTTCTTTTCGATCTTAAATATCTCGTATGGGAAGATCCTTATTTGTTCGTAGTCCGTAAAGACGGGTTGCTTCGACGGTGTGTTCCCGAGCATGATCGGTGGGATATCCTAGAACAATGCCATAGCGGTCCTACCGGAGGTCACTATGGAACACCGAAGACGGTTGCAAAGATTCTTCAAGCCGGATTCTACCGGCCGACTCGTTTAAAGACGCGTAAGCCTTTTGTAAAGGTTGTGATAAAAGTGCCGTAGAACTCGGACGGCGAGTAGTCGGATGGAAATGCCACTTAAGCCCATTCTTGAATGCGAAGTTTTCGATGTATGGGGCATAGATTTTATGGGACCCTTTCCATCCTCATGTGGTAATAAGTATATCCTCGTCCGTGTGGATTATGTTTCAAAGTGGGTCGAGGCCATAGCTACTCAAACTAATGATCACAAGGTTGTAAAGAAATTCTTGCAAAAGAATATCTTTACTAGATTCGGCGTCCGAGAGCACTCATTAGTGATGAAGGTACTCACTTTTGCAATGCGCCGCTTGACAAGATCCTTGAGAAGTATGGTGTCAAACATAAGATTGGTACACCATATCATCCTCAAACTAAGGCCAAGTCGAGGTAAGCAACCGGAGCCCGAAAAGAATTTTGGAGAAGACCGTGAACAATAATAGATCTAATTGGAGTCTTAAGTTTGGATGACGCATTGTGGGCTTATCGTACCGCATTCAAGACCCCGATGGGCACGTCACCCTTCCAAATGGTCTATGGAAAAGCTTGTCATTTACCTGTCGAACTTGAACACGAGCTTTCTCGGGCGCTAAATTCTTAAATTTTGATAGCCAACTCGTGGGGAGAAAAGGTTGTTACAATTGAACGAGCTCGACGAATTCGTACTCCGAGCATACGAGAATGCTAAACTCGGCAAGGAGAGAACGAAGATGCTCCATGACGCTAAGATCAAGGACCGAGAATTCAAAGTTGGTGAAATGGCTTTACTCTATAATACCGTACTTCATTTGTTTCCCGGTAAGCTAAAGTCTAGATGGTCCGGTCCATTTGAGATTCTCGAGGTTAATCCAAGTGGAGTAATTACGTTGAACGGGTATGGTAATCAAGCTTTTAAAGTGAATGGCCATCGACTTAAGAAATATTTTGGGCAACCAAAGGAGAAGCCCGAGACTCTTTATTTCCAAAGAAGAGATGAGAGTACGTATGTCCCGATTTGTGAGGAGATTCCATCTTATTTCTTTGAGTCGATGATGATGACGTTCCTATATCCACCCGTAAGGTACCTTCGTTGAGACTTCGATCATACCACTATGTCTATGCCTATCGTGCGCAAGAACAAGAAGAAGAGAGTTAGTGTAGTTTGGAGAGAAAAGTTTAATGACCTTATTGCGCACTTGACTTGTTGTTGTGGTGAAAATCATTTCCGTCCCGCATTTCCGATTCCGATACCGAGGTGGCGGCCGTTAAACCAAAGTGGCCCGATCCGGGTTGATCTTTTGGAATCCGTGTCAAGCTATTGACATTAAAAGAGCGCTCCTGGAGGAGGCAGCCTAGCTTTCTTTGTTCGTTTCCTTTTCTTAGGTTGTTTTGTTTTATTGTTTTAGAAATAATACTTTAGTTGATTTTGTGTTGATGGTTATTCCTCTTACGTTCATTGTAAGTGTTTTGTGTTATGTGTTGCTTATATACCCCGTGTACCCCGAGATTATATGGTATGTCGAGTGTTGCGTATACTTTTGAGCAGTGTTTTCGAGTTACTATCGTCCCGTTGTTGTCTATTCGAGTTGCGGCGGTACATCCATGCTCCGGCCCGACCTCTCGCCAACTTTCATCCGACAACCACCGTTGAAACCAAACCTAAGTTTTCTTTTCTTTTATTCTCGCACATTCCGAGGACATAATGTGATTTAAGTGCGGGGGGGTAAATTGGGTATGTTTTTATGCTATATCCTTTGAAATATGAGTGAATGTTAAATTTTCCACTAAATTTAAATTTTTTTGTTAATCTCGAGCATATAATTGGAACTAGATGCTTGCTAGTTGTAGTTTTCTAACGATGATAGTATGTGACTTAGTGAGATAATTATAGCATGTTTTACTTTTATGGAGATAGTTTCGTTTTTCACTCACGAAAGCCTTTGATTTTTAAGCATGACTTTTGAACTATATCATTTCATTGTTTTAGTGATTTATCTTAGGAAGGTCGGATAGTAACACCTTAGTTAGACCGTGTGCCGTGAATATCATAAAGTTCGAATGTGATAAGTGAGATGTAACTTATGTCTTGAAAAAAAGAGAGAATGAATAAGCAATCATAATAAATACGTTTGTCGGAAGTCGGTTTATGATTGGAGTGAGGTAGGGCATTATCTCGAAATGTCCTATACCACTATGATGACCAAAAGCTCACGATAGTCAGGAGAAGCTACCTTATGATTTGAGTAAGGTAGGGTGTTATCACGAAACATCCTATTCTACTATGATGGGTAAAAGCTCATTCTGATATGCGTCAAATTTGAACATTTTGGAAATGATGAGTAAAAATAAAGTGAAGTCTTTGTTATCATGGATCTTATACCCGTAGAACAAAGATGATATGCCGTAGGGATTATCCTACCGAGTGCGTGGGAAGGCTTTGAGTGGAGCTATTACCGTCCGTACCTAGGATAGTCATTGGAATTTTTGAGAGGATATTTCTTTGAAAGGCTTGTTAAGATTGAGAACGGCTTGTCACACTTACACCGAATCTATCTCTCGTGTTGGTATCATTTGCTATAGTTGTTGTATCTTTTGTTACGTGAGTTAGAGATCTATGTGGATTATTTATAAAGTTGAGCTATAGTTTTGATTGTTTTGTCCGAGGACGTACAAAAAGTTAAGTGTGGGGGAGTTGTTAAGGCCATATTTATATGATTATTAAAGGTTTATTTCATTATTATTTTCCCCACATTTGCGTAATTTGCATGAGAATTAAGGGTTTAAGTGTAAATATTGAGTAACGATGATTTTAAGATGATTGTATGCAAAATTGATGATTTTAAGTGTTGATTTAATGGAATTATTATTATTTGGATTTTATTACGTTTTTGCAATGTTTATTTATCATGTAGGAGTTAATTTTCGTGCATATAATGAGGATAAATGAAGCTCAAGTCGAATTATAAGAGATAGAGTTGGAATTGGCTTGAAGAAATTGGATAAAGATGAAGAGATCCGATCCTCGCGGCTCGAACGGGCGTCTACCGATCCCGAACGAGCGTCCGTAAGTGAACCGGCGTCCATGCGGCGTCCGTAATCGTATTTTACATTCGAGAGTTCGGACGGAGGATGAACGAGCGTTTACTCAGCGTCCAGGCATTCTGGACGGGCGTCCACGAGACCAGACGGGCGTTCAAGGCCGACTTAACCCTAGCCGACATCAAATTCCTATAAATAAAGCGGCAGCCCCAACCCTAATTCATACCAAAATCATTGAGATCGCAATTTTCACCAAAAGCTGCGGCCAGAACCCTAATTCCACAGAGATGAACTTCTCCAACCCAACAATCATCTCCAACATGATTGTTGGCTAAAAGCCTTGCAGTGAGTCGACGGAGGAAGCCCATCATCAACACAACCAACTAGAGAGTTCGATGCTTTATGTTAGTGAGTTTAATTTATAGTTTTTCATCACTTTGGATGTTGTTTTGTATTGATCATGTTTTGTTGGAATTAACGATTCGATGAAACGATTTATCTATATCTATATGCTTGGATCTATGTATGAAAATATATTGGTTTAAGTCTTATTTCGTTCAAGTGATGCGATTAATTGTGTTATAAGAGATTATGCATAGTTGATTGAGTAAGAGTATTAGAGATAATCTTGTGATTGAGTTTTGATTGCATGTTTAGTTTGTTTGAAAAGATAAACGAAACCCTAGAATTTGGTTGAAGAAATTTAATTGAATTCGTGAATAGATCACTACTAAAAACTACATCTTTAGATCACCATCTAGTTGGGATTGTTTGTTGATGGGTGGATTCGTTGCCTCGCTGTGTTTTCCTTTAATTGTTTGAATCGAATCGTTAGTTTAAGTTCTAGTTTAATAAACCCTAAGTTCCTGCTGTTTTCCTGCACTTTTCTGCTTCAGTTCGTAATCAGACGTTCGTCCGCAATAGCAGACGCCCGTCCATTAGATTTCGTTTCCAGACGCTCGTTCACTTTAGTGAACGCTCGTCCGTCTTTTTGTTTTCTTATTTTCTGCTTGTTTTTATTCCTGTTTTAGTTTCAATTCTTAGGTTTAGGTTTTAGTTAGTTTCAACCTTAGTTTAGTTAATAGTCGTGACATAATCGATAGAATAATTGTTCCTTAATCCGATAAACATTCCACTCCCTTAGGACGACCCGTTAACATCCTATACTACGATCCTTATACTTGGGGTGTTTCGGTTATAAATTGTAAAACTCGTTTTTACCGAACAAGTTTTTGATCAGCCACATCATTCATCCATTGCAAACTATACGGGTGGGGATGCGGTAAAACAGCAATATTAAAATCTTTAACAAGTGTTTGGCTTACCAAATTCACGCAACTCCCCGAATCGATGATATAGTTGCAAGTGCGCCCCGCAATGCCACACGTGGACTGAAAAATGTTTTCCCGCTGAATTGACTCGTCCAACTTTGTACGAATGGCCAAAGTCCATCGAATCACATAACAAGCACCATAACCGAGTGTAGCATGCGCATCTAAATTGTCATCTCGCAATGCAGCATCATCATCCTCATCACCCTCCGAATGAGATTTATAGTCATCACGAGGTAAAGGCTACCCCAAAATCGTCATGGTACGTTTATTTGGACAATTTGCTGCATAATGTCCCTTGCCCTTGCATTTGAAACATTCAATATCCCGAGAACGTCCAACTTCAGCCTTGCCTGTATTCGGTGTCAAAATCTCGGATAACTTGGATTTATGGTTCGTAGAACGAGTAGAACTTTCAACCTGTTTGTTAGGGGCTGAAATAGATGAACTAGCCGAACCTCCTTGTTGAAAAGAAGGCGTAAATGAGCTGCGATAACCAAAAGAACGATTAACTTTGGCTCTCTCTTCACGTCGGTTCTTAAGCCTACGTTCCACCATCGATGCGCCATTAACCATATCACTTAATGTTTGATAGTTTTGGAGTTCAACTTGGCCTCGCTATATCATCTCGAAGACCACATAAAAAACGCTGCATGGTTACGTCTTCTGGTTCAATAATATTAGCCCGAAGCATTGTAACTTGCATTTCCTCGTAAAAATCCTCAACCGATTTCCCCGACTGTGATAACTGTTGCAACTTAAAACCTTGGTCCCGAAAATAATTATTAGGGACCCATTTGATACGCATATGTTCGGTCAAAAGAGTCCACGAATTAATTGGTTGTTCACCCCGACGTCGACGATTCTCTTGAAAGCTATGCCACCAACTCATCGCATAACCCGTAAACTCCAAGGTAGCAATCCTAACTTTCTTCGCTTCACTATAATCATGAACCGCAAAAATCTGATTCATCTTCATTTCCCACTCAAGATATCTACCCGGATCGATTTACCATCAAATGAAGGTATCTTATACTTAAGGCCACGCATACTCTCATCTTGCACACGTTCATAATCCTCATGCTCAAAATTATCAGCTATGTCACTATAGTCATCAGCCTCCACATGACCTCGACCACCAAAACCACCACGTCCCCTATTACCTCTACCACGTCCACGACCTCCACCGTTTCCAAGACCATGTTGTTGGAACATTTCAGTTATTTGATCCGCAATGGTTTGTTGAAGTTGTTCAAAACGAGTTGTCATATTACCATTAACAGCCTCTTGATGAAGACGGAACCTACCCTCCCAATTTGTTTCCTCCTGTTCGGCCATTATTGCTCACAAATTCTCTCGTGTTTATCACTCACCCTCACTCGTGCCTTAGGTAAGTGTCAACCGTCAAAGAAATCAAAAAATTGAGCAAAATGTAGACGTCACAACTAGGAGCTCAAAGAAACCAATTCGTTCGATGATAAACATGTAAGCAAAGACGGAATGAAAAGGATGTAGGTGTGTCAAGGAGAGACAAACAAGGTGTGCCAATCATGCACAACTCCAAAAAGATAAGTAGTTCCTTCTTGTGTAGTCGTTTTTTTTTTTTTTGGATATTTTTTTTTTAACTTTCGGCCCTTTTAGAATAAGTTGGCCTGAATTCTTTTTTTTTTTTCTTTTTTTTTTGAATATAACTCTAATTACTATTCAGCACTTACTACACTCAGGTAATGATGGAGTAATAATTGATACAAGATTAGATATAATTAACACCTTGAATGCAACTTAATAAGTGGAATAAGAAAGGATGGGAGTTACACAATGAACAAGAACAGCCGTGGGAAGCAGGCTGAAAAAAATGGCTGCAAAAGTTATAGGAATAACTTGAAGATCATGCAAGAAGAGGAATAGTCAGCAATGTGTTTTGGTTTTTTTTTTTTTTTTTTGCTTGATATATTTTCTGAAAATTTATGAAGAACACAAGCAAAATAGCATATAGACAAACAAGAAACACACAATTTCGAAGGTAAAAGAGTAGAAAAAAAAATTGCTGCGTTTTTTTTGTTTGAAGAAACGAAAATAAAGAAAGAAAAACAAGAAAACGAAATTAAAGAAAGCAAAAAGAGATATTTGATACCTTAATCACCTAGTCTCTGATACCAATTGATGTGAATATTTGATCTAGATTAAGGAATCAAGGGAAGAACACGTTTGAAGGATGAGCAATACCTAGATTATCCCTAAGAATCAGCACTTCGGGACTCCCTAAGCTGAGAACGTCGCACAAAGATTGCTCAGATCTTTGAGAAAGTTCTCGAGTTAGACACGATACCAAATCAACAAGGCAAAGTATTTAACTCACAAAATTCAATCACTGAATTTCAAAATATATATATTATCACTCAAACATGGTCTAAGTTTTCAAGTACAATCATATGCCTTATATAGACTGCAAATCTATGGAAGTAAAGTTGCAAAACCAATGTGGGACTAATACACACTTCCCAAAAACGCCAATATTGAGTAGAGTGGGCTTTGGGCTGGTCTCAACAACTTAAAGTAGCATAAATTCAGTTTTGGACTTTCCCAAAAATAAGAGGAAAATGGTTTTGTATTTTGGGCTGGTTTTAAAAAGTAATGGAAATGGTTTGGGTTCATGGATCTTCTTAGAGGGTCTTGGATAAAGGTTTTTGGGATTTGGTTCAAACAAAAACCAAAGGAAATGGTTTCTAGGTTGGGTTGGGTTTATATCAACAAAAATGGAAATAATGCTAAAAATAGAAATAGTTCCCCAATTGGCCCATTAACCCCAATTACAAGATAAATAGGATAAAATGGCCAAGTCTTCATTCTTGAGAAGCCCAACGTGTTCTTTGAAAGTTGCCAAAACGAGATTCTTCAACGCTTCCTCGAACTTCCTCTTTTGTGACCTCGTGATTGGACCATCTCGAAGCACAAGTGGATCAGCGTTTGGACCATCAATAACTGCGTTTTGTCCACTATGATTCATATCAGTTACTCAAGGTAGTTACTAACTGATTAGATCAGACCACGTCCAACATTGGTTGTTGGTGATAACACTGATAATTACTACTAGATCAGAATATTGATCCACCTAGAATGCTGTGGGAATATGGTTTAACCATTACCTTTTTCGGTTTTCTGTAGACTTTGAAGTTTACAGAGGTGATTGATAACCGATGGTTCCTTATGGGCTGTATAGGATTCTGATCATAGAGGTTGGTTTAAAAACCCAGTGAATGGAGTTTTGGTACTCCAGTTCTGTTCACACTCTAGTAGAACCACCTGAGTATCTCAGGCCCATTGGGAGTAATTGGATCTACATGATAAGAGTCGAATGAATAGGAAAGTTTAACTTCCAGCTCAAAGCTGATTGGTCTAGGGGTAATTCCCTAACAAGTAGAGAGTTAACCAGACCGTTAACTCTCTCACCACTCGGTCTTGTTTGATTTCGTTAGAAAGCAGAAAATAGGGGTGATTCCCTGGGACTTTCTTGCCAAACAAACGGAATCTGAATTCATTCGGAACAGAAGGGTTTTAGCTAAGAACAAATGGCAGATTCATTAGAAAGCAGAAAATAGGGGTGATTCTCTGAGACTTTTTTGCTGAACAATCAGAATCTGAATTTATTCATAACCAAGGCTTATATCATTTGTGGATTAAAGCAAACCTCTAGGTCATTTAAAAGTCACATATTTCAAGTATGTGGACTTGACCCGGATATTGATAAGTCTCTCTTAGACTGGATGTCAATAATGGTAAAGTAGTATATATATTAGTGTTCATGAATGGTAACACTGAAACAGTTGGAAACAACATTGGGTGTGTTATCTGAAGTCGGAAACTGACATGCCAAGATTCACTTTATGAAAGAATCGGACTACATTCTAAAGGATTTGATTCGATCAAATTCCCAAGAATATGTGACTGAAAATCCCATCTATCCTAATGGTTAAGATGATTTTGCATATCGGTATGCAACATTCAACGAAGTAGTCCTACCCTACCTCTCACGGAATGCTTCTCTAAACCTAAGGATGAATAGAAAATAGGATAGACTCTCTTTTGATAGGAGAAAGTCAGATAATTACAAGTTAATCAAATCTTAGATTCGAGTATTAAATAGCATGTTTAGTACATCCTCAAGTATCTTTGGAGAACGAGGAATAATATGCTAGTATATTCGGGTGCAAACGTGAATATAAATGATTACACTGATTCTGACTTTAAGTCAGATTAAAGATGATCGTTAAGTCGATCTCGGGCTCCGTGTTTACTCATGTGATTCTGACTTTAAGTCAGATTGAGGATTTCCTTCCATGTCTGGGAGTAATTCCAAATCTGGTAAGCCGATACCACTTCATTGTGAAAACAATGGAGAGGTAGCTGATAAGGATCTTCGCAGTCACTAGAGGTAAAAAAAAGGCATATTGGGAGGGTACCACCTGATTGGATGGACCGGCAATGTTTCGATCCTAAAGATCGTCTCGAGCTGACAAACCAACTGATCAGTGTACCAAGTTGCATGGCATTCATATTTTTAAGTGCTCGCCGGGTCACTGACCTACCCTACGGCGGCACACTCCGGCCGTACTTTGAAATCTGAAATACTTAGATGCGCTTGGCGGGTATAGAATTGATGGATATGTCTCATTTGCTTTTAGACAAGTGGGAGAATGTTGTGAATAAGGGGTGTGCTCTAAAACAATTAATCACTTGCCTTTCGTGCAAGTGGGTGATTGTTAGGTGTAGTGCCCGAAAGACAATTTTTTAATTGTTTTTGACAAGATTATAATTCATCTTTAATATTTGCATTTATGCTTATATTAATACACTACTGAAAACCCTAAGTACATCGGTATGTAATCACATAACTCAGTATATGGCATACACACGAGGATTGAGTTAGTGATGATATGATTAAAACTAGTTAGTACGTGGTGATTTAATTAGAGTATGGGTCTCATGATTAATATACCAATAATGAGCCCAGAACACTTAACGGTGTGACCATCTTATCCGGACCGTCGGTATAGGGTACCTAGTTGGGCATTTATACATGATGTCTATCATATATGACTGGACCGATTTGATTTGAATTCTCTATATAATTCCGTGATCGAGAAATCTGATCAAATCACAAGATGATCATATATGGATTAATCTCAATCCTGATGTGATCACAGTCTCCTGCTTGGTTCAAAGTAGGGTTTGATGTGTTAGTTAAGGATCACTTGGATACATGTGATCTGAACACTTCACGTTGGCTCTATTCTGGAATAAGTGAGTAGTCTGTGACTTCAGAGATATGGAATCCATTCCTTCCTATGGGAAGTAGACAGACAGTCCCCTTATTTTTAATCCTAGAAACTGATCGATGGGCCCAGTTCATATTATATTAGTTATGAACTAATTGATCATTAATGGGTTAATGGTAAATAAGGATAAGATGTTTTGAGAAGGGTTTACGAAAATATTCCGAATCAAAATGGACAGTCTATGGAGGATTTATCCGTATGTAATGATTATATCAATGGAAGCTTTTACTCAATGATTAGAGTGTAATTATATATCTATAATCGATAGAGTTCAGTTTTGGGTTTATGGTGGCTTAATCCCGGAATTAATAGATTGAATAAGAATTGTTATGTTCGATGAATAATTTTATTTAATTTATTGTAGCTACTGGTTATAGGTCCACGGTCCCCAATGTAGCTCCTAACATGCATATGTTTCTTGACGTTGGGTCTCAATAATGATTAAGTAGTTGGACTATTTAATTGATGTGCGATTTATTTTTTATTGGACTAAATAATAAAATACATGGAAAACACATTTTTTGTGGACTCGGCCCATAATTGAGTGTGGCGTGTGAAACCCTAATTTTAGGGTTGATAGGCGTGTTTTGTACATGTTGTAATTAGGGAGAAATTAGTTTTCTTAGATAATTACATGTCATGTGATTAATTGTTTATTTGTTAAATAATTAGTCGGGAGATATTAGATATTATCTGTTATATATCTAAATTAGTTTTAGATTATATTAGATTTATCATATATTTAATAAAGGATTATTAAGATTAATTATTTAATTAATTATTAAATCCTTGGAGGACAAGGATTTCTCTCATATATAAAGAGAGTTCCCCTAAGTCTTTTATGACACACATAATACGCATACATACACACAAAATAAGCTTAGAATTTCAGCCAAGCTTAGGGTTTTTAGAGTTGGGAAAATCTTCGGGATTTTCCGAGTAGCATATCAAGGAGGTCAAGCATCAAGGATCAACATCCACCGGTTGTTGCTTGGAGATACTCATCGGAAGATCGTGGCATCTCAAATTGGATCTCGACTTCATCAATCTTTTAGATCTCCTTTTTGATTGGTAAGTAGATCTCACCTTCTTGTAGGTAGATCTTAAATTATGTGGTTTAATTTTATGTGATCGTGATCCTCTTGTTTATTCCGCTGCGTAATCGGGCCGATCTAAATCCGTCCGGTGATATTACATCCAACACTTTCCATAGTATAGCTTCTTGTATTCTTTCAGGAGGTCATCACTATCATGGTTTCTCTATCACAGTTTGACACTAGGGACGTTACTATATATATATATATACAACAAATAATATGAAGATAAACAATATATAATAACATAATTGCTTTTACTAATCATAATAAAGTTATTACATGAACTAAAATAGACTGCAAACGACCCGACCCGGTCGGATCCGGTCCAACCCGGTTGGGTTTAGGACAACTATTCAACAGATACATTAGTATGTACGAGCTCAAGCAATTCATTGGATCTTATCCTTTTGCCCCTAAATGGTGACTTTGTCATCTTGCCAAGTAAACAAGCTTCGCATGTATCAAATGATTCATAATCAAAGTGATCCAACATTCCATCTTTATGGAGTTTGGAAATGCGATTCTTATTTATATGGCCAAGTCTACAATGCCACAAGTAGGATTCATTCAAGTAACTTGTTTTATGTCTCTTGTAATTTATATTAAGTATATCAACATTCATATATAATATGTAGAGACCATTGTCAAGTTTGCCAGCATCATAAATTATTCCATCACGTGAAAAAGAACAACATTTATTCAAACGTAAAAGAAAATCCTTCAACATCCAATGCGGAATAGAAATAATCGTAAGAGCAAGAACAAAATAACAGTTATTCAATTCCAGTACTACCCTACTGGTCAACAAAAGAAAATAAAATCCTACGGCTCAGGCATCAACTTTGCTCCATTCCCAACACGCAGGTCCACTTCTCCTTTCATGAGATCTCTAGTCCTTCTTAGTCCCTACATATCCGTACAAATATGAGAACCACATCAAGTATCTAATACCCAGTGGTTAGACTTACAAGAAGCAATATTGATCTCAATCATAAACATAACTGAAGTCGAAGCATCATTATTCTTGTTCTTCTTAGTGAACAAGAAAGCCTTGCAGTTTCTCCTCCAAAGACTAGTCTGGCCACAATGGAAGCAAGCATTCTTGGATTTATCTTTGGCTATCTTAGGCTTCGGTTTGGTAGCCTCCTTCACCTTTTGGGCCTTTTCTTGCCCTTGGAAGAAGTCACGAGCAACACTAGCTTACCCTTGCCTACAGTGCCTTTAGCAGTTTTGAGCATGTTCAATAACTCTGCAAAGGAAGAACCAATCTTGTTCATGTGATAGTTCATCACAAACTGCGAGTAAGAATCAGGTAGATATTGTAGAATCAACTCAACACTTAACTCACACCCTATTTTATGGCCAAGCTTCTCAAGCCTCTCTATATAACCGATCATCTTCAGCACATGCGACCCAACAGGAGTACCCGGAGCCATCTTGCAACAAAATAGTGCCTTCGAGACCTCATACCTCTCAGTACGAGGCAGGGAAGCATAGAGCTACTTCAGGTGAACCATAATGGTGTGAGCATTCATGGACTCATGATGTTTCTGAAGTTCCGGTGTCATAGAAGCAAGCATGATGCAAGTAGCCTCCACACTGTCAGAACAGTGCTTTGCATTCTTCTTAACCGACTCCTCATTCGTAGCATATTCGGGGTCCTTAGTTAAGGATTTTTCCAAAACATAGCCAACACCTTCATGTCTCAGAACGATTCTCAGGTTTCTTTCCCAGTCGAGAAAGTTTGATTCGCCAAGTTTGTTTTCAATAATAAAACGAAGATTCAATTTGTTCGACATTTCTACAAAAGTAAAGTAAAGATAATATAAGAAAAAGTTCATGCATACAAAACAAAAAATTTGCACTAAAAAAGTTTATCTAGGTTTTGCTCCCACTTGCCAACTATTCCCATACGGCGCTCAAAAATTCAATTAATTCTTTTGTGGATGGAATCCAATCTAGTTGACTCGATCCCCGATGTGGGCCGATCGACTAGGTCAATTTCGAAATGTGGGTACGCTTATACGTCGTATCTCTTGCGACTTCCATTGATTGGCTAGTCAACTCTTTGACAATTCACATCTCAATGTGATAGCCAACCAATTGTCTCTAAAATCAGACGGTCCTGACGTGGGCCAATCACCGCAAGATTTTTAGTCGAGTTGTAACACAAATATTCATGAGATCTCATATCTCGATAATAGCGATATACCCAAGGTAGGTCAACTACTGACGTGGGCCGATCAGTTGGATCCGAAAAAGGGCTCATCACCGTCATTATAATATTGGGAGACAAATATAACTTGATTTTTGTCGTGGGAATAATTTTTAAATTAATTCACTTAATTAATTTTAATTAAATTACGGTCTCATCTAAGCATGCATATTTTTACATTATCTACATAAAGTAAAACATACACCATTCTGCGTACAAAATAACCGGTAAGATCATGGATTTTTCCTAGGTGTGGTTTCGAATACAAACTGACGAAACCGCGGGTCACAATCTAAGGATAGCTGCAACCGCCAATAGGATCTTTAATGCGCCATCTCCAATAGGATCTTTATCTTTCTTTGGTCTCCATCTTCTGCTCCATTATTGTTACATGATAATCTATCTAGTAAATTAATACATCCACCTCACACGGGAAAGTAAACTAGGTCAAGTTCTTCATAACGATCTAGGACAATTTTGAAAAACCAAAATAAAATAAATCACACACATCTATCCTATTGGTCGAGTCCATGATCAATCGGGGTCCATATAATCATATTATATCTACACATAATCTAATACATACAATAATATCTTATGAAAAAGACAGATTAAAATTTAACTACTTGCGTCTTATTTTATCTAATCAAATAATGAATTAACGTTTAATTAATTAAATGATTTCAATCGAAATAAATTTAACTATTAATTTTAAATGATTTTAATTTTAATTTATTAGAACTATTCAAATTTAAATCAAAAATAAAATTAGGTCTCTTTAGTTTCTTTCCTTTTGATTTCTAATCAAAAAGGATGTCTTTGGTTTCCAAAACAAAAAGGCATCTACCTTGGCCCTTTCCAAAATCAAAATTTTGAAAAAGGCTTAGGCTTAGGCCTAGGCCTATTCTAAACAAAGTTTGGAAAGACCAATTTTATTCAATGTCATGTGGCATCTCAATGGTCTAAACTATTTGAACCTTTAGTTAGCCACATTACACCAACTAAACACAGATATATCAATGCATAATAAAATATCACAAAACGATAAAAAGGAGATCGGGGTCCGCCGCATATGGCCGGCCGACGGTAGCAGCCCTAGGGCCGCCGCCGGCAACACGGTAGGGGGGCCGCCGCTTCGGCCTAGCCCCCAAAACCCGATGTCGGCCGTTTTTTTCTTGTTTCACGAATCTAGATCGTGTATATATCGATTAAGTACTACGCAATTTAATTAGTGCTTATTTCTTAAGTTCGAAGTTCGCTCCGATACCACTGTTAAGAAATTAACTAGTTTAACGCAACAGATTTTAAAATTTGATTTCCGATCCCAAGATCGACTCCGTTTAAAACAATAAACATGTTAAGTAGTTGACGGTGATTACCTTGCTTGATCTAATAAAATCGACGCTTTGACGGTTAATAGAGAGTAGTAGTGCGCGTGAGCTGTCCACGTGTCCAGCCTCTATCGATATCCACACTAACACCTCGCCGGAATTCTCCTTGGATAGCTACTAGAAAAATCCGGTTGCTAGACCGGCCTTTTCTCTCTCTATAAATCATTCTCTAAGAAGCTCTCAGTTTATTTTGCAAATTAGAACTTCTCTAATTGTGATGAGTAAAGGAGCTAGCCAACCCCTTTCTTATATAGGAGTAGGTAGCACCCCAGATGATCCACAATCTGATTGGAAGAATCTTCCTAGTAGATTAATGAGAACGAAAACCTTTTACTAGTAAAATAAGGAAATTATATTTGATTGATTTATCTCATTTGATTTAATATCTTATATTAAATAAATCCAAAATATTGTCAATATCTAATATTGAATATCTTTATTATATTACCATAAATCTATTTTCCATAAATCTTTTAATATCCAAAATTAATATATGATAATATCATTAATTAAATTGCACAATCCAAGTTTATCCTAATACACTAATGTTTGCGCCACCTTAGCAATAAATTGGCATCCAGAATATTTTTTAATTAATCAATATAAATAATATCTTGTATTTAATTTATTCATAATAAACACCGTCATATTAATTTAATCACTATAACCCTTTGTAGTCGAGATAAACTTTCCTTATTTGATTATCACTATAACCGCATTTTAATTCGGCTAGATGTTCTTATTTGTGTGACCCGATAGGCTTCCGAATATGTTGGCCGTAGACGCAAAGTGCAAATTATGAAAATGCCCTTCATACCTAACGATCACGGAATAGCATCTAGCAACACACCGTGACCCCCAATCATCGGAAGAGTCAAAAGCAATGACTACTACCTTTCATGTAAAACAGCTACCGTGTAAATAGAATCCTATCGCTGTAATAATATCTATACAATCGTATCTCGAGTGTCAGTACATCAACGATCGTATCTTATAATATGGATATCATGCTTTCTCGGAATGACTCATTTACTCCCACTTTGGAAAGATTCACGAGAGCTAGACATTCCTTATAAGAAGGCCATTTTGGATATTTACTCCCAATCATAGGATACACGATTTCTAGACGAACAAACATGTATCCTACGCATGCTTCAATATCATACCCGAGCACTACCGCATGATCGCCCCATGGCTAAGGGAAACCTCTATAGTGTCAAAGCATGACAATCCACACAGTGATGCCATGAAAACTCCGGTCTCAGGATAATTACACAACTGCCACTTACTGCAACACTTAATATAAGTGAGCCAGTCTAATTTACGCATTCTCTAATACACGTCCACGTACAGTCCAAGTGTCTCCACACTTAGATAGACGAGATCTATCCCTATCTTCAATAAGATAGAAGACATCAACACGTGCTAGTCTAATCATACTATTAATGCCCCATTTGACAGTACATACGACTTGAGATATTTAAGTATCAATCTTATTAAAGTGAGTAGAGATCTCATCAACCATAACCACCATCATGGTTTCTCTGTCACAGTTTGACATTAAGGACGTTACTACATATTCAATAACATAATTGGTTCATATAAGATAAACAAAATATATAATAACAAAAATGCATTTATTAATCATAATAAAGTTATTGCGGAACTAAATAGACTGTAAACGACCCGACCCGGTCGGATCCGGTCCAACCCGATTGGGTTTAGGACACCATTTTCAACATATGTATGTGTATATTGATACACATGGATTTAGCAAATTAACTGATCATAGTATTATATTATTATGTATTAATATTCGATATTAATATATGCAGTTATATACGTGTGGCATGTATTTATGTGATATACATGTGTACGTGTAATATGTATATTGTTGGTCCCAAAGAAGGGTAAAAGTATAGTTAGAGGGGGTGAATGACTATACTGGAGTTACAAAAAATTTCTCAATATAAAATCTTTCACGCAACGGATAAGTCCCTTCTTTTAATACTGTTCCAAAGTAGAATATGCACACACAAAGTATGAATTATGCAGTAAGTCGGTGTTGAAAGTAAATAGACACAAAGGTTTATAGTGGTTCAGGGTGAAAATCCCTTAATCCACGCTTCTCATGTGATGATTGGAGGAATTCACTAGTGTTTTCACTGATACAATAGTTAGATTGTCCTTGGCTACACAAGCTTCACAATATCCAAGACTTTCACACCCTGACTTCAAAAGCTTCAGTAACTTAGTCTTCAACGCTGCTCCTTGAGAACAAATCCTTCAGCAGCTATCACAAACACAACTCCTTCTCAGATGGCTCTGATTCACTTACTTGACTGTGTGAATTTGGATTCACAGATTCTATTGATCAATCTCAGTGCTTGATGTGGAATTTGAGCTCTGATTGCTGAGTTGATCTCTAGATGTGTCCTTTAAGTTCAAATAGAAGCCTTTTCAGATTGACAGAGTTTCTGCTTGTTTTTCAATATTGTAATCATCGTTTTTCCTGTCTGTCAATGCCTTCTATTTATAGCCTTGCTAATCCTTGATTTGAATTTCTGTCCATTGACGATCTAATGTTGAGAATAATCCTTGATTTAATTCTTGATTCCCCAATGATTATATTCTCCTTGATTTCAGTGATCCGGATTTTATTCAAACGTCTATCATAAAATCCGTCCTTGATTGATTCTTGATTGATTATGCATTTAATGCTTGATCCTTTGAATCCTCCTTAATTCTTCACGTTCTAAATAAGCTTGAATTGCTTTGTTGTTCTTGTACTTGACTGTTGCTTGAATGGTTGAGTGTTTCTACTGACTTAGCTAGTTAGTTCTTCCTTCATTGCTTTTTCTTTACTCAGCCGGCAGCAGTTCACTTTGCCGGTTCACTGCTTGTTTTCATCCTTTGATTTTCAAGAGTCCTTGTACTTCACTGATCCTTGATTTGAGTGAGATCAGTGTACACCATATTTAAACAATGAATTTCATCACTTGAAATATAATTTAGACTTATCCAAGGTCATCACAGACTTCCTTGTAAGTCAGCCCATTTGTCTTCATGCTTCTTTGCTGGTACTTGGCTGACTTTACTCTGCCGGATTTCTGTTTTACTTAACCATCCTACCAACTAGTACAATACTTGTCTGACTCAACTTATACAACATGTCAGACTCTAAGTAAAGACTTATACAGAGATTTCTAACTTATTTTAGGCTTGCTATAACAGCTAGTATGGCTATCATCAAAGCATAATAAACTGTTCCAACACTTTCCCCCTTTTTGATGATGCCAAAACTCTCATAAGCCTGAACATAAGTATGCAAATTTTCTTAATAACAACAGAATAAAACTCGCCAAAATGAATAAAACATTTTCATCCTCTTAGAAGTTTCAGGCATACCTCTTCTTTCATTCTTTTGAAATTTCAGGCATACATGTTCTTTCCCCCTTTTTGGCGGCATCATCTTGTCATTGTAACTGAAAGTTGTTGGTAGTATCAGGTGTGCTAATCAGTTTGTCCAATTTGGATTCAATAGATGTACTTCTTCTTGTGTAATGGTGATTTCATCTTTGGTATTGTCCTTCATTCCCCCTTGCTCTGTGCTGGGATTGTCTTTTGAATCGAGGCGTTACCGTCATACCTTCAATCCATAAATAAACTCCACAATTGTAATATAATATCCATGTTTGTAATCTTCCATAAAATAATTCTCCATGAATTCTTTGATTTCCCACATATGTAAAACTGATTTTGTTCACACTTAACTTGGCTGTTTTCTCCAAGTCATATAACGGTGAAGTAACTTGGCTGGTGACTAAGCCGTGTATTGACTTCTTTACTGAGCTGCTGTATAAAATTGTTCCTAACAATCAGTGAAGTGGACTTTGTTGGTTACCAGTGCTTTACCTGCCAAGTGAACGCACCCAAAATGGCAAAGGTTCAGTCAGCTGGTGAAGTCACTAGCTGATTAATCCAATTAGCTGCTCTTTATAACTTAATCGATTTCAATCATTCCCAACTCAGTTCTCAATTTGCAAAATCTTTCATGACTGAGCGGTTTAATGAAAATATCAGCCAATTGATCTTCAGTTGATATATATCTCAAGATTACATCTCTTTTTTCTGCATGATCTCTGATAAAGTGATGTCTCACATCAATATGCTTTGTTCTTGAATGTAATACTGGATTCTCAGTAATAGATATTGCACTGGTGTTATCACACATAATTGGAATTGTCTTTTCCTCTATTCCATAGTCCCTTAGCCGTTGTCTGATCCATAACACTTGTACACAGCAGCTACCTACTGCTATATATTCTGCTTCAACTGTTGATGTGGATATAGAGTTTTGCTTTTTGCTAAATCATGATACTAGTCTGCTGCCTAGCATTTGACAAGTTCTAGATGTGATTTTTCTATCAATCTTGCAGCCAACATAGTCCGAGTATGAATATGATATTAGTTTGAATCCTCCATCTTTTGGATACCAAATTCCCACATTAATTGTGTTCTTCAGATATTTGATGATTCTCTAAGCTGCTAGTAAGTGAGATTCCTTTGGTTGAGCTTGAATCTTGCTCAAACTCCTACTGCAAATGCTATATTAGGTCTGCTTGCAGTCAGGTAGAGTAGAGATCCAATTATTCCTCTATATAACTTTTGATCAACATCTTTTCTAGTTTCATCTTTCCCAAGAATGACTCTTGCACACATTGGTGTATCTGATGTGCCACTTGTATCCATACCATATTTGTGTATCAAGTCTTTTGTATACTTGGCTTGATTGATAAAGATGACATCCTTCATTTGTTTCACATGTAAACCAAGAAAGTAATTGAGTTCTCCCATCATACTCATTTGAAATTTGCTTTTCATCAGATTTGCAAATTTCTCACAAAGATTTTCATCTTCTGATCCAAAGATAATGTCATCAAATAGATCTGAACTAACAAAGTGCTTGTTCCTTCTTCTAACTTGACGAGAGTCTTGACAAAAGTCCCTTTGTTGAAACCATTGTCGATTAAGAATTTTGACAGTGTCTCATACCAGGCTTTAGGTGCCTGTTTGAGTACATATAGTGCCTTTTTGAGCTTGTATACTTTATCTTCCTTTCCTTTGAGTTGGAAACCAGGGGGTTGTTCCACATATACTTCTTATTCTAGAAGTCCATTCAAGAATGCACTCTTGTCATCCATTTGATATACTTTGAAATCCTTGTGTGCTGCAAAAGCTAGAAAGTGTCTGATTGCTTCCAATCTTGCTACTGGTGCAAAGGTTTCATCATAATCTATTCCTTCTGCTTGAGAGTATCCTTTTGCAACTAGCTTTGCTTTGTTTCTGACAATTGTTCCTTGTTCATCCATCTTGTTTCTGAATACCCATTTTGTTCCATTAATGTTTACCGTATCTGGTCTGTCAACAAGTTCCCAGACCTCATTTCCCTTAAATTCATTGAGTTCTTCTTGCATGGAAGTGATCCAATCAGCATCTTGAATTGCATCATCTATTGTTTTGGGTTCCACTTATGATAGGAAACAAGTTAGCATACTTTCCAGTTGTCTGCTGGTTCTAACTCCTGTATGAACATCTCCAATGACTTGTTCTTTAGGATGATCTCTCAGCCGGTTTAAATTAGGCTGGAGTTGCTCTTGATCTGGTTCTTTCACAGGTTTGTTCTTTGACAGACTGTTAATAGCCTTGAAGTTCAGATGATTGAGTCTTCTAAGCTATATCCAGCTTGTTGACTGCTTGTTCTTTGCAAGTAAGCACGTTTCTGCCTTTGCTGTCCCCCAATCTACCACATGCATGTTGTCTTCTCTTTTACATTTTGAATCTTCAAATTTTTCTTTGTCAGTATGCCTTCCCCATAATCTTGTCGGGGTTTTCCAAATGTAACTTTGGGTCCATCAAAAAGCTTTAAAGTCGGTAAGCCGTCCTTTATTTCCTGTCATGTGACTGGAACATCCATTGTTTATGTACCAGGCATTCTGCAAAACAAATTATGCAGTTTTAGGTACCCAACACTGGTTGGGTCCATACTTGTTAGCAGTCAGGCCTCTTACTCCAAGTGTAAATACAACGGATCTTTTTCTTGGATAGTTGAAGTCATCAACCTCATAAGTGTAAGGCATGGCAGAATGGCTTCTAATAGATCTAAAAGTATTCTGATACAATTCTCTACTTTTTGGCATATTTGCATCTTGTTTCACTCTCCAGTAAACAAGAGGTGACCTATTCTCAAACTGTCTTTTAAATCCAGGGCCAGGTTTATGCTGGTTTTTCCTGAATCCAAATAGCTATTTGTGAATTGGTTTCCTTTTGTATACTGATGGTGGAATGGAACATTCCAATCATCTTCTGAAGGGTAAAGTCTTCTCTTACCTTTCAGTAAGACTTTGCCTTTAATGGGCTGGTTTGATGATTTACTATGCTATTTCACTGCACTGGGTTTTGACTTCACTGGTGCATGATGTGTAGTTGAAACTATAGTCTGTCCTTTTATGAACTTGGGTCCAGTTTTTGTCCTTGATTCAGAATTGTGTTGTCCATTGTTTCCTTTA
This sequence comes from Gentiana straminea, assembly GCA_036785695.1. NCBI lineage: Eukaryota > Viridiplantae > Streptophyta > Magnoliopsida > Gentianales > Gentianaceae > Gentiana > Gentiana straminea. The sequence continues at coordinate 23,064,629 of JAVUPR010000183.1, read as the reverse complement.
TCATCTTGACTGTTGTAGCCAAGACCATATCTGGATCCAAACCTTTTTGGGGGTTTGTAAGCTGGTGTATTAAGTGGTGCAGTGGTGCTCTTGACTGGTAGGGATATTTTCTCAGCTGGTCTTTCAACATCAGATGAGTGATCATCTGCTGCTTGTTGATCAGTTGAGTGAACTTCCTTACTAGTAGATTCAGCTTTCAGTCCATCCAGTTCTTTCTTTAATCTTTTATTTTCCTCTCTTGGGTTCTCACATTCTTGTTCTAGAATTTCATGATTTATTTGAATTTTCTCAAATTTACTAATGAGATTTTGACTTAGATTTGCAGAATCTAATGGGAGAGTAGAAGATTGTGCAGTGTCAGATGTGGATGCATTTGATGAGTATGAGCTAGATATTACCTATGTTTCATCAATTTCTTTAGTCATCAGACATAGATTTGCCTTCCCATTGTCTGAACTGTTAAGATAATGACTGTTATGTGATGTCCTACTATTGGTCCATGTGTATTGTTAAGTGTCACTGTGTAATTGGTACACCTAGCACCTAGTTAAGTGTGAGAATCTTTCAGTTAGATTGTGATGGATAAATAATTGTACAAGGACTGGTTTGTTTCAATGAAGAAGTTTTCATCATCTTCAGCTCTATTAAATTTCTATGTTGGTAGCAGAGCAACGGTGGCCATGTCTTCCGGCTAGCCTTCCAACGTTGTTCCAGCTACAATGTTTCCTCCTATAGATCCAAATGAGTTTCCGCCACTCACCACCGGAGCACAAGTCTTGGCTCCAGTTTTAATACCACTCTCAACCTCATGTCACACCACCACACAAATTTGATCTTCTCCGATGAGTTTCCCAGTTACCGGAATCAGCTTCCCATACATGCAAGCTCCACTGTCCTCACCTTACTCCTCATCCTCACCATTTTTTCGATCAGATTCCTACCACACCAAGTTTCCTTCTCAATCCTAAACCTCAGTTTGGATCTAGTTTGTCATAGAACATCACAGTTAAACTATACAGGAACAACTATTTGCTCTGGAGGTACACGATTTTGCCGGTCATCCGAGGAACCAAGCTAGAACATCATATACTAGGAACCAACAAACCATCAATATACTCAACCTCTATTTTGGGACCATCCTACACTCAACACACCTCTAGAAATGTTGCATATGATGAATGTATGGCTACATATAAACTCCTTCTTGGTTGGCTTCTAGGGTCTATGACTGAACAGGCTCTACAAGAAGTTGTAGGATGTAATTCTGCGCATGAGGTATGGGTTACTTTGGAAACATTGTTCAATAGTCGGGCTTAGTCTAAGATCCTTGAATTTAAGGATGCTCTCACCATACAACCAAAGGGTCATCCTCTATGCCTGATTACCTTGCCAAAATGAAAGGATTCTCTGATGGATTAACAGCAGCAGGGTACCCAGTTTCTAGCTCTGGTCTTATTTTGGCCACACTAAGAGGTTTGCCCAAGGAATATGAGTCTTCCATAGTCTACATAACCTCCATGCTGGTCTAAAGTCCAAGCTCAGTTAATTACACATGAGAGACTGATTGTTTGTTTTAATCCACCTGGAGCTTTGGAAACGGGCTCACACACAGCCAATATGGCATACACAGGTCAAAGAAACTAGGCTAGAGGTGGATACAACCAGTCTAATAGAGGTAGAGGATCAAATGGTGGAAGAGGAAGATCAAGAGCAAGAGGTGGTAGTGGAGGTAGATCTAACAATGTCTCTACGGCCCACATGCCAACCTGCCAAATCTATGGAAAAGTTGGCCACATTGCTAGTGCTTGTTATCACAGGTTTGAGGAAGTTATGCCACCAAATACAGCCTCAAATCAGCAACAATCAAGACAAATGGCTGCTTATCTTGCCTCACCAGACATGACTTCAGACTCAGGATGGTATGCTGACAGTGGAGCATCCAACCATGTCACCTCTGAACTTGGTAATCTTTCTTTGAGATTTGAGTAATAAGGTAATGATACTTTGATTGTTGGAAATTGTAGTCACTTACACATTGCTCACACAGGATACACCAGATTAAAAGCTAACCTTCACTTATCCAACATTCTACATGTTCCAGAAATTCAAAAAAACCTTCTTAGTGTTTCTAAGTTGACAGCTGATAATCCTGTTCTAATTGAATTTTCTGCCTCAAAATGTTTTATTAAGGATCAAGTGTCAATGAGGGTGTTACTAGAAGGAACCTTGGAAAATGGCCTATACAAGATTCAGCCAGTCAAAGCCACTGAACCTGATCAAGCGTATCTTTAGAGCTCCCCTCAATCCCATCAGCTATCTGCTTGTCTTGTCAGTCCTAGTTCTCAGAATAATCAGGCCATTGTTTGGCATATGAGATTAGGACACCCCTCAGTTAAAGTCATGAATCAAGTTTTAAGAGTCTATAATGTTGCTATTAATGAACAACTTTCCTTTTGTGATGCTTGTCAACTTGGTAAACTGCATGCTACTCCATTTCCTTCTTCTAATAGTAGAGCATCTCATCTTCTTGAGTTAATTCACACTGACCTTTGGGGACCATCACCAATAAAATCCATTAATGGCTATCAGTATTACATTCATTTTATTGATGACTACAGCAGGTACACTTGGATATACCTTTTAAAACTAAAATCTGATGCTTATGATGCCTTTCTCTCCTTTAAAAATCTAGTAGAAAATTAGTTCAATACCAAAATTAAAATTGTTCAATCAAATTGGGGAGGGGAGTACAGGACCTTGGAACCATTTCTTGTCAAATATGGCATAATTTTCTGACATCCCTGCCCTCACATTCATCCTCAAAATGGTTGTTCTGAAAGAAAACACAGGCATATAGTAGAAGTAGGTTTAACCTTATTAGCTCAAGCATCCTTGCCCCAGACATACTGGTGGGATAGTTTTTTGCATGTTGTGTCTATTATTAACATCCTCCCTACACTTGTACTTCATAATGCTACACCCTATGAGCTTGTCTTTCACAATAAACCCTCCTATGACCTTCTAAAAACCTTTGGTTGTTCTTTCTTTCCCTAACTCAGGCCCTACCACACTCATAAGCTACAATCTCACACTTAAAAATGTGTTTATCTTGGTCTCAGTCATCTACACAAAGGCCCTAAGTGTATGGATGTCACTGGTAGAGTGTACATTTGTGGGATGTCATTTTCAATGAGCAGGAGTTTCCCTATCAGTCCCTTCATCCTACTTCTATGTCCAAGCCTCCTACTTTCCTCTCAGGTCCAGTCTCGACAGCTGTTCTTCCACACCCTCCAGTCCCACATACTGCTAATACTCCCTTGTCCCCACCAGCTTCACCTCTAGCTCATCATTCAAATCATTCAAATCATTCAAGTCATGCTGCTGATACAGATCCCTCTCAGTCTGTCTCTCCTGATCTTACCTCCTCCCAATCTACACACACACCTGCATCCCAAACGACCACCCCTCCCACATCCCCTGCATCTACTTCCCCCCATATCTACTTCTCCTTTTCCTCCACCCCAGCCTGTCCTCCAGCATCCCATGCACACTAGATCCAGGGCTGGAATCTTCAAACCCAAGCCTATTTCACCCTTGTCACTGAGCAATGTGTTTTTGATCTACCCTCTGAACCATCAACTGTATCTAAGGCTTTGTCTCAGCCTCATTGGAAGAAAGCCATATAAGAGGAATACAATGCCTTGCTTGCCAACCATGCATGGGAAATGGTACCTCCCTCAGTACATCATAACCTTGTGGGTAACAAATGGATCTTCATGATCAAACTGAAGCCTAATGGATCTGTAGTCAAGTACATGGATAGGTTGGTAGCCAAAGGGTACTCACAGCAAGATGGGGTGGATTATTCAGAGACTTTTAGCCCTGTGGCTAAGGCTTTTACTATTAGGGTTTTCTTGACTGTTGCTGTGACTAACAATTGGCCCATTCAGCAGGTGCACATCAATAATGCTTTCCTGAATGGAAGGTTGCAGGAGTCTGTGTACATGCCACAACCAGCAGGTTTTACTATGCCACAAAACCTGAGTATGTCTGCAAATTGAATAAAGCCTTGTATGGCTTGAAACAGGCACCTTGGGCCTGGTTTGAAGAACTGATAACTCAACTAGTAAAATGGGGTTTCAAACAGGCAGTTTCTGACACCTCACTGTTTGTTCTCAAAGACAGTGGTGTGATCCTATACATCCTTGTGTATGTGGATGATTTTCTAATCACTTGTAACTCCTCTCAATATTAACAAGTTTATCAAGCTTTTGCATTCCAGGTTTCCACTCAAAGAGATGGGGGAGGTGAGTCAGTTTCTGGGAATGCAAGCTTCAAGAGACTCAACTGGTCTCTTCCTCAGTCCGAAGCACTATGCCCAAAATCTGCTAAACAAGCTGGGTATGAACAACTTGAAACCCTGTATTACTCCTATGGTCACAGGCAAAACTTTTGAAGCAGATCAAGGTGTACCAGTGTCCAATCCTACACTCTACAGAAGCATCATTGGAGGTTTACAATAAATGACTTTCACTAGGCCAGACATAGCATATGTGGTTAACTCACTCAGTCAGTTCATGCATGATCCCAGGGATGTGCACTGGCAGGCTTTAAAAAGACTATTAAGTTATATCAAAGGCACTCTCAATTACAACATGTACTTCAAGGCTGGAGGTAGTTTGAACATCACAGCATACTCAGATGCAGGATGTGGTTGTTGTCCTTATGACAGAAAATCAGTTGCAGGGCATTGCATCTATCTAGGATCTTGTCTGGTATCTTGGCATTCCAAAAAGCAACAAGTTGTCTCAAGATCAAGCACTGAATCTGAATATTGAAGTTTTGCACAAGCTGCTACTGATATAGCTTGGCTAAAGTCCTTGCAGTTTGAACTTGGGATCAAAATGACAAAGAAGCCTGTTATATACAGTGACAATACTGGTGTTGAATATCTTGCACAGAATACAGTTCAACATTCTAAAGCCACTCATATTGATATTGATATGCATTATGTAAAAAATCAAGTGCTTGAGGGCAAGCTAGATGTGAGGCACATTTCATCATGTGATCAGCCTGCAGATCTCTTCACTAAGGCATTGTCTAGTGTAAAATTTTTACCATTCAGAGAGAAACTGAATGTTCAACACTTACCACATTCATTTTGAGAGGGGGTGTTAAGATAATGACTGTTATGTGATGTCCTACTATTGGTACATGTGTATTGTTAAGTGTCACTATGTAATTGGTACACCTAGCACCTGGTTAAGTGTGAGAATCATTCTGTTAGATTGTGATGGATAAATAATTGTACAAGGACTGGTTTGTTTCAATAAAGAAGTTTTCATCAACTTCAGCTCAATTAAATTTCTAAGTTGTCATCTCCAATTGTGTCATTATTAGATGAATCAGTTGAACTGTCATCATCACTGCTTGTTTCAGCTTTTAGTGCTTTTCTGCTCTTCCTTTTGTCTATTGAATACTTATCCTTATCTTTAGACTTTTACTTTCTCCTTTCATCTTTCCTATCTCTCTTTTCTTCAGGACAATCAGTTTTGAAGTGTCCCTTTTTGTTGCAGTTGAAGCATCTATAATCATCATCCTTTTTATCATGTGTTTTCTTGTGGATGATGTCTGGTTTGATGAAGAGTTTCCTCTGGTTTGCCTTCTCTTGAATCTGTTGAACTTTTTTTTCCGTAATGCAATCTGCTCTTTCAACTCTTTTGTCGCTTTGCTGGTTAAGTCAGTTGGCTGACTCTGCTGGGGCGCAATGAGTGCACTGTTCTTGTTCAACTCTACTGGTGCACCTTATTCACTATGTAACTCAAATTCATGAGCCTTCAACTTTGACATCAAGGTTAAAGTGTCGGTTTTCTCTAAATTTATGGTGCCTTTGATTATAGATGTGATGATTTTCCATCTGTCTGGAAGACTCCTTAGGATTTTCAAGCACACTTCTTTCTGTGGATATGAGTGACCTAGCTGTTGTTGTTCACTCAAGATGCCTGAAAACCTGATGTCCATTTGATCAATGGATTCTCCAGTCTTTATTTTGAAATTTTCAAATTTCTGTTTTGCAACATATAATTTGTTTTCCTTGATTGCCTCTGATCCCTCCTTGATTAGAGCCAATTTCTCCCACATCTCTTTTGAAGTTTTGCAATCTTTGATCCTCATGAACATATTGTTGTCTAGAGTCTTCATAATCATATCTTTTGCCACAAAGTCAAGATTTGCTCTTCTACTGTCATCCTTTGTCCAGTTCTTCTTTTCTTTGACTATTTCTTTTCCTTGAATTGCTCCTGTTGTTGCAATAGTTATGATCTGGATTGGTCCATCATTGATGACATCCAGCATCTCCTCATTAGTTGCTGCAAGATGAGAAAGCATTCTTATTTGGTATTCTTCAAAATTATTTACATGAAAAACATGAATCTTATACATAAAACTTGATGATTCCATGATGAAAAGAGTTGTATATGCAGAAAAACTCAAATTACATATTTGAAAACTTCTTTGAAAATGTGTGATCTCCTTGTTACCAGAAATCAGATCTGAACAGGTTCTGATACTAGGAACACTTCTCTGCTACCAATTGTTGGTCCCAGAGAAGGGTAAAATTAGAGTCAGAGGTGAGGGAGGGGTAAATGACTATACTGGAGTTTCAAAAAATTTCTCAATATAAAAGATTTCAAGCAGCGGATAAGTCCCTTCTTTTAATACTAATTCAAAGTAGGATATGCACACACAAAGTATGAATTATACAGTAAGTAAGTGCAGTAAAGTAAAGTGTGGAAAGTAAATAGACACAAAGGTTTATAGTGGTTCAGGGTGGTGTAATCCCTTAATCCACTCTTCTCCTGTGATGATTTGAGGAATTCACTATTGCTTTCAATCATACAATAGTTAGATTGTCCTTGGCTACACAAGCTTCCCAATCTCCAACTCTATCACTCATTGGCTTCAAAAGCTTTAGTGACTCAGTCTTCAATGCTGCTCCTTGAGAACAAATCCTTCAGCAGCTATCACAAACACAACTCCTTCTCAGATGGATCTGATTCAGTTACTTGACTGTGTGAATTGGATTCACAGATTCTGTTCATCAATCTCAGTGCTTGATGTGGAATTTGAGCTCTGATTGTTGAGTTGATCTCTAGATGTGTCCTTTAAGTTCAAATAGAAGACTTTTCAGATTGACAGAGTTTCTGCTTGTTTTTCAAAATCATAATCATCGTTTTTCCTATCTGTCAATGCCTTTTATTATAGCCTTGATAATCCTTGATTTGAATTTCAGTCCGATTGCTATTTAATGTTGAGAATAATCCTTGAATTAATTATTGATTCCCCCTTGATTATATTCTCCTTGATTTCAGTGATCCGGATTAAATTCAAACGTCTATCATAAACTCCGTCCTTGATTGATTCTTGATTGATTATGCATCTAATGCTTGATCCTCTAAATCCTCCTTAATTCTTCACATTCTGAATAAGCTTGAATTGCTTTGTTGTTCCTTTACTTGACTGTTGCTTGAATGGTTGAGTGTTTCTGCTGACTTAGCTGGTTAGTTCTTCCTTCATTGCTTTTTCTTTACTCAGACGGCAGACAGTTCACTTTGCCGGTCACTGCTTGTTTTCTTCATTTGATTTTACAAGAGTCCTTGTACTTCACTGATCCTTGATTTGAGTGAGATCAGTGTACACCATATTTAAACAATGAATTTCATCACTTGAAATATAATTTAGACTTATCCAAGGTCATCACAGACTTCCTTGGTTATAATTCAGTCCATTTGTCTTCATGCTTCTCTACTGGTACTTGGCTGCCTTTACTCTGCCAGATTTTTGTTTTACTTAGCCATCCTACCAACTAGTACAATACTTGTCTGACTCAACTTATACAACATGTCAGACTCTAAGTAAAGACTTATACATAGATTTCTAACTTATTTTAGGCTTTCTATAACAGCTAGTATGACCATCATCAAAACATAATAAAATGTTCCTAACATATATATATGTGTTTATGTGTATAGTATATATATGTTATATGTTACAGTATATAGGCTGATGGGAATGCTGAGTGTAGTCAGCTGATAATATGAAGACCTCAGCAGCCTACTACCAGAGCCTACTGACAGAAAGTCCCGGCAGCCTGATGATTAGTTTAGTATGCTTTATGTAAAAAACGGTTTTCCAGTTATAGTCTGTTGTAACCATTTGTAACTTACTTCTAACTGATTCATGAGGTGTATTAAGCTATAAATACTCTATGATCAGCTGCATTGTAACTCAACTTTTGACTTTTACTTGATCAATAATAATTCCGCATTTTAATTTGAGTTTATATTTCTATAAACTTCATCATGGTATCAGAGCAGAAATTTGAGAATTTCTAAATGGTTTCCTACATTTTCTCCTAATTGTTTGATGAATCTTGAGAGTGTTCTTCATCTTTTTTGAGATTTCAGTTTCTTGAGAGTAAACGGTCATTCTTTTCCTGAGTTTTTGGTCTTTTCTTGATCGATTTCTTTGTAAGTTCACTTTCATTATTGATTTGTGATCAATTCTGGAGTTCTTCGTAGCCATGGAAGCTAAGAAATAAGTCCCTTCAGCCTATTCTATGTTCATCCTAATGAGAATCCTTCTCTCGTTCTTGTTCAGCCATTGATGAATGGAAACAACTATAATCCATGGAAGATGTCCATGGTGATGTTGTTAATCACCAAGAACAAAATTGGCTTCATAGATGGCACAATCAAAAAGCCGGAAGCAGATTCAATAGACTTCCCTTCATGGAGACAATGTGATAAAATGGCGAGATCATGGATCTTGAATTCTGTAAAGAACACCATTGTGCAAAGTTTGATGTATTTCAAGAATGCACATCCAGTTTGGAAGAATCTTGCAGCAAGATTTTCAAATGTTGATGCCATAAGACTTTCAGATCTTCTTGAAGAAATGCATCTGCTGAAGCAAGGCGCACATTTTGTCAATCAATATTTCACAAAGTTAATGATTCTTTGGGAAGAAATCAAGACCATCAGGCCTGTAGTAGTTTGTTCTTGTGATCCTCAATGTCACTGCAATGCTATTAGCAATATGATGGATCATATGGAGGCCGAACATGTCATTAAATTCCTCAAAGGTTTGAGGGATGAATTTGAGCCAATGGTTTCACAGGAAATGTTGATGGTGCCCTTTCCAGAAATTCATGATATATTTGCAATGACAATCAAGTTTTAAAGACAAAATTTATATGTGGATAACAAAGCAAAGAATCAAGATTCCATGGTTCTCTTGTCACAAAAGAATGGACAGGGACAAAATCAGATTGTCAGCAGACCTAACTCTGCTGTAAATCTCAGACCAAAAAATTCCAAGAAGATGCAGTGTAGTTTTTGTGGATTCAATAGTCATACTGAGGAGACTTGCTACAAGAAGCATGGCTTTTCTCCTAGTTTCAAGTCAAAAATAGCCAACATGGTAGAAGAGAAACAATCAGCAGAAGAAGACCAGGCACCAAGTTGGTCTACTGGACCGGGGTTTTCCATTCTTACTGCACAGCAACTTGACAAGTTGATGGCTCTGCTGAATGATCCTCCTAGACATGCAGGATTTGATTGGTCAACCTGCTGATATTGTCACACACTACTCATCTGCCACAGGAACATGTGATCTAAATCTAGTAAGATCAATACAATGGATCTTGGACTCTGGTGCCACAGATCACATTGTCGGATCATTAGATCTGTTAAGCAATCCCAAACCTTCATCTGGTATAAAAATAGGACTTCCTAATGGAAATAATGTCTCTGTCACTCATATAGGACAAGTAAGGGTGAACACTCAATTGGTCTTACATGATGTATTTTGCATCCCTGGTTTTAAATATAACATTTTATCCTTACCCTTTTTATTAATCATACAAAATGTGCATCTATCTTTTCTGCTAACAAATGTGTTTTGCAGGACAAGAACAAGAAAATGATGGGTTCAGCTAAGTTACACAGAGGAATTTATGTCATGGATCAACTAATAAGACTCTCTGTCACCAATGCTGTAGAAAATCACACCTTATCTGATAGATTAGATGATGTACTTTTATGGCCCTACAGACTTGGGCACTTGCCAGATAAAAGACTGCAAGTTATTAGTTCACAGTATGCTGATGTCAAGTTTTGTAATTGTTGGTCCCTTGAAAAGGCTGACACAAGTTTAGAGGGGGGTGAATAAACTTGTCACCAAAAAACTAACTGAGAACTAAGTCTTGTACAGATTGATTAACAATTAAGGTTCAGTTTGAACTTGTGTGGAGTTGAGCTAACAAAGCTGAGTTTAAGTCAAACTGACTTATGCAAAATTGAGTCAACCGGCAGCGGATATAGATTTTAGCCTTTATTTGGATCTTGTTATTCTATAAGAAAAAAGTTGTGTATGCAAAACTGAATTTTGGTGAATGTCAGTTTGTGAACTGTGTATGCTTATAACAATCAGTTTCAGTATGTTGTATAAACAAATATAAATGCTGTAAAAGTAAATAACAAAAAGTAATTGCGTAAAGTAAGTAGAGCAAGAATTATAGTGGTTCCAGGTGGTGTAATCATGTCAGTCCACTCTTCCCCTGTGATGTAGGAGGAAAATTCCACTAGAACTCCTTGAGATACGCTATTACAAAAAGTCCTATATGATAGTCCTTGACTAATCCCTAGTGTCACCATCTAAACAACTAAAGAACAAGTGGTATGGCTGCTCTTCAACTGCTTGTACCACTGGTCCTTAGAGGGTTGTATTGCCTCTTCACTAACTACCACCACAAACACAGTCTACCCGACTGCAAATGTCACAACTATCATTGGCAACTCCTTGACCGGATTGCTTCACAGTCTAAACCTTTGATTAAGAATCAAAGTTGGGCTGAGAATCATTAAATTGATTCTTGCTTGTGGTTCTTCAAAGTGTAGAAATCTGGATAAAATCGATGTAGCTTGAACACCTAAAGAATTCTAGATATGATCTTGTTGAGCGCAAATAAAGAGAGCAATTCGAATGAACGAGACTTATGCACAAAAATGCTTGTAATCTTGTTAATTCGGTTGTTTGATCCTTGGTGCAAAGTCCTCTATTTATAGTGTGAGGTCCAACGTTCATCTTGCTTTGAATTCGAATTGTATCAACGTCTATCTTGTAACAGCTATATTTAGTGACCGTTCTGACTTGTCATTATTTCATCCAATAGAGTTGCTTCCTTTACAAAGTTTGAATGTACTTTTAGTTTGTTGGATGACTGACTATAAAACTGAGTTTCTTGATCAGTTTTATGCTGAGTATGTCAGTTTTCAGTTTGCTAACTTACTTAGAGCATTAACTGAGTTTTTACTCTTCTTCAAAAACTTCAGTACTCTATTTATCTGATTATATGTGACTGAATCAGATTACACTATTCCTTATAAATATCATTTAAGATATCATTGTCCTTATGATACTTAGGTCTTCTACAAGATCCATAAAGTCAGTTCAGGCCATCACAGACTTACCTGAATTCTAACTTTACAGTCTCGGCTTAAAATCTTCATAACGAGTTTGAACCCTCCATTTTTCAAACTTTCCGTAACTGAGTCTGTGTCCCTCAGTTCTTAAAATACTGAGTTTGTTCCCTCAGCCTTCGCCTAGATAAGCCAACCGAGTCTCGTGTCCCTTAGCGAACTTACCTTCTTCGGTTTCGAGTGAACTTTCGCCCTAGGTGTACATCTTCGATCTTAAGTTCAATTCCGGTTGTCTAAGTGTTTTCCGCTTTCTTAGATGATTTCCGGTTTCGGTTCTACGACACTTCTATCTATTACAGTGCTTGTCTGATATAACCTATACAATTATCAGACTCTAGTAAAACCTATACATTCAGTCCTAGACATCTTTTAGCTTTCCACTATAACAGTTAGTTTCAGCACTTCATCAATGGGGTGTAAACAAACATGTTCTTAAATACGATGAATGATCATCAAAAGTGAATTTTATTCCCAACAGTAATCATGATCTTTGTTATGTATGCCCTATGGCTAAATTGAAGAAAAATCCTTTTCCTTTAAGTACTACTACTGTAAATGCTGTTTTTGACCTTGTTCATATGGATATTTGGGGACCTTTGAGAAAGCATACTGTAAATGGACAACAATATTTTCTTACTGTTGCAGATGATTTTTCAAGATTTACTTGGGTTTTTCTTATGAGGCACAAATCTAAAAACTCTGACCTTGTTAAATATTTTGTTAAATTTGTTTCTACTCAGTTTCATAAGATTATCAAAGTACTTAGATCTGACAATGGTGCAGAATTTCAACTCATTTACTTTTATGCTCAGCAGGGTATCATACATCAGACATCTTGTGTAAGTACACCACTGCAAAATGGTATTGTTGAAAGGAAACATCGGCACTTGCTGAATGTTGCAAGAGGTTTAAGGTTCCAGAGTAATCTACCCATTGAATATTGGGGTTTTTGTCTTTTACATGCTGTAAAATAGATTAATGCTACACCTACACCACTGCTGAAGGAAAGCACCCTACATGAAGTGATTTATGGCACTAAACCAGACTATTCTGTGTTTAAAGTTTTTGGTTGCCTTGTCTTTTCTTGCACACTTCAGTAGTATAGGACAAAATTTGACTCGAGATGTAGAACTTGTGTCTATCTTAGGAATTCAAATACATCTAAGGGTGCTATTCTCTTAGATATTACCAACAAAGATATCTTTGTCGCTAGAAATACTCAATTTCATGAGACTTATTTTCCTTTATTTCAATAGGTGTTGGGAAAGGCTAAATATCTTACTGACACTTTTGATGATCTCTGAATGAATCAGCTGACCAGCCAGATATAGGATCAGCTGCAACTGAGGCATCTAATGAAGAGCATGCACCAGTAAACCAGGCACCTGAACCTACACAACTAAGAAGATTCACCAGAACAAGAAAATCACCAACTGTTTATCAAGGGGGTGCTCACACTGTTCAGCAGACTCCACACCTGCTGAGTGCAGTCATGAGTCTGGAAAATCTCTCAGCAGACTATGCCAGATTCATCAATGCCATTGATACTGTTAAAGAGCCTAAGACTTATAATCAAGCCATCAAGCATGATGAATGGAAGCAAGCAATTCAACAATAGATTGAAGCTCTACAAAAGACTCATACATGGCAAATAGTTGATCTGCCCCCAAGCAAGAAACCCATTGGCTGCAAATGGGTGTACAGAATCAAATACAACCCTGATGGTTCAGTAGAGAGATATAAATCTAGACTAGTAGCAAAAGGCTACACTCAAACATATGGGATTGATTTTCAAGAAACTTTCTCACCTGTTGTCAAGATCACTACAGTCAGACCCTTACTTGCAGCAGCATCAGCTAACAATTGGCATCTACATCAAATGGATGTCAACACTTCTTTTTTACATGGAGATTTGCATGAAGAAGTATACATGCAGATACCTCCAGGTTGTGCAACAACTAAACCGAATCAAGTTTGCAGACTTACTAAGTCATTTAATGGCCTCAAGCAAGCCAGCAGACAATGGAATTGCAAGTTGACTGAATCTTTGGAGGCTCAAGCATTCACTCAATCCAAAAATGACCACATTTTATTTACAAAAGGGTTAGGACAGTCCTTTATTGCTTTGCTGGTCTATGTTGATGACATCATAACAACAAGCTCTAGTGAAGAGTTGATTCAGCAAGTAAATGATGCTCTACATCTGTAGTTCACCATCAAAGATCTTGGAAAATTGAGATATTTTTCCCAGACATTGAGGCTGCTAGATGTCCAAAAGGTATATCCATTTCACAAAGGAAATACACACTTAATCTTCTAGAAGAATATGAATTTTTAGGAGCCAAACCTGCAAAGACACATATGGAGTCTAAGCTGACTTTACAGCATGGTGATTCACCACTTTTAGAAGACAACACTGCATACAGATCACTAGTGGGTAAACTGATTTATCTCACTTTTACCAAACAAGATATTGCTTTTGCAGTACAACAACTAAGTCAATTTTTGGACACTCCTAACTGAAAATCATGTGAAGGCAGCTTACAGGGCTAGGGGTATTTGAAAACTAACCCTGGTCAAGGAATCATATTCCCGGCAGACAATAACCTTGTACTCTAAGGTTTTACAGATAGTGATTGGGTCGGTTATCCTAAAACAAGAATATCAGTATCAGGGTATCTGATGTTTCTAAGAAATGCTCCAATCACCTGGAAGGCCAAGAAACAAACAACAATAGTTAGAAGCTCATCTAAGGCTGAATACAGGGCTATGGAAAATGTAGTTTGTGAAATTCAATGGCTGATTTATATATTACAAGATTTACAGGTTCGAGTTTAGTTGCTTGATGTGTTGTTTTGTGACAATGCCAGTGCAATGCATATTGCTCATAACCCAATTTTTCATGAAAAAACAAAACATATTGAAATTGACTGCCATGTTGTGAGAGACAAAGTCAAATCAGGACTTGTCAAACTTCTTCCAGTCAACACAAAAGAACAAGTAGCTGACATTCTCACCAAGGCCTTGGATGCACCCATTTTTTCCTATCTACTAGACAAATTGGGGATTTCAAAGATATTTCAAAATTCAAGTAGTTGAAGGGAATGTTGAGTGCAAGTTGTTCATGTACCACTCTCAACTTGAGGGGGTGTTACAATATATAGGTTGATGGAATGCTGAGTGCAGTCAGCTGATAATATGAAGACCTCAGCAGCCTGCTGACAGAGCATGCTGACAGAAAGTCCCAGTAGCCTGCTGATTAATTTAGTATGCTTTATGTAGAAAACAGTTATTTAGTTATAGTCTGTTGTAACCATTTGTAACTTACTTCTAACTGACTCATGAGGTGTATGAAGATATACAGACCCCATTATCAGCTGCATTGTAACTCAACTTGTAACCTTTACTTGATCAATAATAATTCCACATTTTATTTTGAGTTTATATTTCTATAAACTTCATCATTATATACACATATGTAAATTGATTTATGGTAATATAATAAAGATATATTCAATATTAGATATTGACAATATATATCTTAGAAAGTGTTTAATATAAGATATTAAATTTATGGCAAATGTGATTTTAAGGAAAATCCTAAATAAGATTAAGGATTTAATGAGATAATCAATCAAATATCAGATTGATTTATTAAATCCTTATTCTATTGGGAAAATAGTTTCTTGTTCCCTACTACAATCCAAGGCATATTTGGCGCCACCTACTATATAAAAGGGGAGGGATGCCGAGCTCTTTTGTATCACAATATTCTAGGGAGAGAAAGAGAGAGTTCTTGAGAGAGTTTTGTAGGAAGAAGAAAATGCGACCTAGCAGTCAACTTTTTCCGGTAGCAGTCTTTTCGAGGATTCCGGCGGTTGTTCGTGTGGATTACCGCTAGAGGCTGGACACTTGGACGACTTGGTGCTTGGACCATCAACCGTAGACGATAAAGTTTCGATCTTTTACATCGTCCAAGGTAACTTTCTCGTTTACTTCTTTTATGCTTGTTGCTTAAACGAAGTCGATTTTGGTAAAAAGAGAATTAAATTTTAAATTCCATTGCGTTCCCGCGTAGATTTCCTAACATAAACGGGGTGTAAAATACGTAGGAACACAGAGTCGAGTTGTCTCTCATCAACTACCCCCTTCTTAGCGTTTGCTCACCCCCAAGCAAAATCGAGCGTTTCATACGAAAGTATAGTCAACACTGTAACTGTATAATGAGTCTCCTCTATCATATAGATAAGACAATAGTAAAAAAAACACGAATACATAAAACATTGGTTCTACCTTGTGTTGAATAATGAAGGTGTGTGTGTGAAAATAGCTTCTTCGACATTAACTACTAACGACCGGTTCGGATTATAGACGCGTAATGTACCGGGGTTACACCACTGGCTTATACGTCGTAAACATCTCCACTAATCGAGGTCTATCATCGTCTAGTACGGTCGAGCAGGACTTGAAGGGTTATATCATTAGGCTAGGGTTTGGGATACAAAAGGATATTTACGTAAAATAGAAAAAAGATGGTGCAAAAGAGTTTTAACCGAGAAATATAAACACGAAACTCGGTTATCAACTTTGTCTTCAATCTTTCCGACTATTTTTCATCCGAAAACAAAATTGAACCCTAATTCCAACTTTTTTTCACTATACAACACTTTAGTCCATTTTTTTTTTTACTTAATACAAAACTATATATATTGCTGTTGAATTTCTGCGATTTCTTTGATTTGATTTTTTTTTTTGTTGATTTTTTGCCTTTTTTTTTTGTTAAAGAAGGTAGGAAACTATATATACCGAGATATATTTACCAAGAAAAATGAGTACTATACATCATATTTTCGATCAATATCCATATCCGATTTATTGTTACAATCTTCTTTCCGTATAACTCGTGAATCACAACAACATACGATCACTTACGTCTCAACAACACCTCGCAACATCGTAAAAATATGCGGAATGAACAAGCTCAATTGCAAGGTAGTCAAGGGTACGCAGACCGAAATGAAGTTAGGGACATCGATCACGGGTTAGTAACACGAAAGGCTAATTCGGGTGGCGGTCTAACCACCCTACAACAGGCTTAGAGGGGTAACTATGGATTAATCGTTTAGGTTGGCCTTTGGCGCTGATCGGGTCAAAATAAATGTCAAAACCGTCATCCCGTACCTAACAACGACGGCCTTTCTATTTCGCCTCAAAGTTACTAATATAAGTTCTAGGTAACCGGGTCATACGACAACTATAATCGTTCACTAGTCGAGTAATTATGACGTCGAAGCTATTACGTGAAATTGTTTCAATTTTCAACACACAATTGACACTACAAAATAGAATGTATTCGAGTAATTAACAAAATTCGAACTACGGGATACGAAGGCTTGTAACACAATAAACAATGTTAAAACTAAAAAAATTTGAAAAAAATTGATCAAAATTTCACTAAAAGGCGATTAAAAACTAAGTCATGACTCGTAAAACTATAACCGGAAAAATTGGCTAACTAGCCCCACCCCCTATTTTAAAAGTGAACACCGACCTCGGTGTATAAATAAAATGAAAATAAATGGAATGAAAGGCTTAGCTTAAATCCGGAAACGGCGAAATTTCGGCATGTGGCATCCGTAAAATGAATTCCTAGGGTACGTGTACTATTAAATACACACAACCAACACTAAAATGTACAAGTATGTAGTAACAATTCGGGGATGCCACACATGTAGAACAGGTTGAAAATCATTCAAATTTGAAACTTGGAATAGCAAAACAGCCTACTCAATTGACATCAGAATATCAGTATAACAAAAAGCTAGGATCATGGCCAAAATACTATTGCAGCTCGCCATAGGAAGAAAATTAATATGCAGGTACTAATATACACCACACTTAATTTACATTAAACTCAATACACAGCTAACCTAATATATAGTATATACATGTTACACGATTAAGACCAAAGTAATATACAAATTGTAGAATCTGGTTCTTTTACTTATTGGAGAAACAGTATATGGCACAGGACAAACAGTAGATGAATTGCAAAGTAAAGTTAGAAATATATATAAAAGCAACATAAAATCCAAACTGCGACTGTTGTGGTCGTTTACATCCGATCTAGTAACAAAACGCGGTCTAAACGTGGCCTAAAAACAAACCAAAATGAGGCTTATGATGGCCTATAATCAGTGGCGGATCCAGGATAATAGTTCAGTGGGGTCACAAAAATATCGCAACCCTCAAAAAAAAAAATTACAATGCCGACAAATTGAAACTTTTTTCCAGCAAATATTACAAAAATAGTTGATGGATTATAATTGTTCCTGGATCAAAAGTACAATACATAGTCATAAATTTCAACTTATCATGACACAAAATTATAAAATATAGCCAACCAATTAAAATTGTTTCAAATCAAGCACAAAATAACCATACATCACCCATAAATTACAGCTGTCCCCTACGAGTTTTCATGTTTTGAAATCGTTCAATAACGACATCAGAGCTAATACTATTTAGCAAATCCTTTTCATTCTCACAAATAAGACAATCGCTTAGCAATTCATCAGACATTCGATTCCGCAATGGTGTTTTAACAATGATCATTGGAGAGAAGCCTCTTTCCACACTTGATGTTGCTACCGGCAAAACCAAAGCTAGCCTCAAAAGCCGATACAGCAAATTATACCCCACGTGCTTTCTTGTTTGCACCAACAATGTAGATAGACTGCCAATCCCATTCAAGTCATTAAATCTGTCATCCGTTGTCACATCCATAATATATGTATCTAATTGAGTTTTTAACACCATACATTCATACGGAGAGAAGTCATTAGGATAAAACTCTGTCATCTTCATCAACCTTTTTACATCAAACCCCGTAAAATTATCGAATGGACTCAAACTAGCAATGCAAAGAAGTAACTCAGAATTGATCTCAGTAAATCGACCATTTATCTCTGAAAATTGCATATCCACAATTGCATAAAAACATTGCACACGATAATGAAAATCATTAGTGATGTTACTTTTACGCCGACAATTGAATGAAAAAACATACTATGCATTCATATCCAAAAACAATCAATATCATGCTTATCACAAAATGCAATGATAATACCTAAGAGATCCTCCCATCCATGATCTCTTAACTCTTGCAATTGCTTCTTTGTCATTTCAACAAATCTCATAGCATTCACAATGTCTTGATCTTTTTTTTTTGCAAAGCTATTGACAACCCATTTGTGATCATCAAAATTTTCAACATAAACTGTAAATTGAAGACAAAATCAAAGGATTCAAAATATATCAACAAACCTTTTGCTTGGTTCTGTTCCGGAGTAGCATCACACTCAACAACTTTTAGAACCTCAACAACACTAGAGAGCAAAAGAACCAAGTTTATCAAAGAATCGTGATGAGATCCCCAACGTGTATCTCCGGCCCTCGTAAGACTTACCTCTTGGTTTAATCCTGATCCTGTTTCAATCAAACCACTATTGATATCTTCCAATATCTTTTTCACTTGGAATTCTCGAACCATATCTTTACGCTTACAAGATCCACCGACAACACTCGTCCACATGGATGTCATAGAAAAAAAAATGATTCAACATCTTGATGTTTTTTAGCCACGGTAACAAGAGCCAATTGAAGTTGATGGGCAAAACAGTGAATATAATATGCAGACTTGTTTTCTCTCATAATCAAAGTTTTCAACCCATTGAACCTACCCTTCATATTACTGGCCCCATCATACCCTTGACCACGAATTGTCATCAAACTCAAGCCCAACTCAGCAAATAAATTATCAATGGTAGATTTCAAATTCGAAGACGGTGTCTCCTTCACATGGGTAACATTAACAAATCTCTCTTTTACATTCCCATGACAGTCAACAAATCGAAAAATCATAGCCATTTGTTCTTTCCCTGAGACATCACTAGACTCGTCCACCAACAATGAAAAAAAAATCACATTTCATCTCATCAAGTATATGAAGTTGTATCTCCTTAGGAAAACAATTAATAACGTCTTTCTGAATACTTGGAGATGTCATTTGATGATTTTTTTGAGCATTTTCAAGGACAATTTTACAGATATGCTCACTTATATCAGCGGGTATTTAAGAAATTCAAGAAGCGGGAGAGGAAAAAAAAAGAGGAAGACGATGGACTGCGAAAAAAAAATAAAAAAAATTAGGGTTTATGAGGCTAAAAAAAGTTTGGAAAGGAAGAATTGAATTCTCGAAGCTCTGATACCATGATAGAAGAATTGGGTAAACGTATTTCATTGATTAAATGAGGTTTACAGTACAATAGTATATATATACACATATAGAACATTCCGGAACTATAAATATAAATAAATACAAAATATACAAATATAATCCTAATAACTCAGTAACAATTTCCTCAAATTCACCAACCCGACTTCGTTTATTAACAAAACGGTCCATATACCTGATATAGCAACTAATCTGTTAAGAAAATAAAAATAAACAATCAACTACAAATTTTTTCTATTTATACACTTGTTAATTTAATTACTAATTACAAGTTTATCAAATTATTAAAACAGAAAAATCCAAACAAATTATTCACACTTTCAGACACAGTCACACTCACACAGGCACAGCCGCACCACAGCCATAGGGTGTAAAATTAGGGTAACAACACAACAAATAAACTCAATGCTCAAATCTAAAGTCTAAACTAAATTTAAAACAAAAAGAATTTGGGATAAATGGAATTATTACCTTCCGTAAATGATGAATGGAATATGGATCAAGGGAATGGATTGAGAGCAGTGAGCAGCACCGGAGAAGATTGCTGGAAGCCTGGAAGAAGGACTGAAGCGGCGGCGGCCTGAACGGAGGCGGTGATGGACAGATGGAGTGGAGGTCGGAGGACTGGAGGAGGCAGCATTCCCGTTCTTTTTTTAAGGTATCAGATTCTCAGAATGAGGGGCGAATAATGGGAGGGAAATGGAATTTTTATTAAAATTAGGTTAAAATAGGAATTTTTTTATCAAAAATGCAAAACGACGTCGTTTTGCAAAAAAAAAAATTTAAAATCCAATGGGGTCACTTGACCCCCCATGGAGCACGTGGGTCCGCCCCTGCCTATAATAGCCGATAAAAGTTCATAAATGTATAGAAAATGAAACGACCAAAAATAAAAGAAGCAAAGTATTCAAAATACAAACTAAAGAAATACAGTGAAACACGAGGGGAAAGAAAAGCAATAAAAACACTTTCTGAGTTTAGAGTCCTCAGCTCGACTTTATACCCTCAACTAGATCAAGGATACTTATACCAAAGGAGAGAAAACCGTTGCTTCTCCCTACCAAAATCGTATGAATTGAGCATTCCCTAAAAATGAAATTTGAGAAACACGGGGCTCAATCTCCACCACCACGATTGGTTCGATGAATCCATTACACCGAACAATGAATTCATTTTCCCCGTACTAAAACATACACCAATCAACAAAGACTCAAACACCAAGTAATAATAAGTTGGCTCAATATCAACAACAAACTCAATAGGGTGCACCCCCGTAGGTATAACAGTAGGGCTAAACGAAGACGGAATAGGTGATTCAATAGATTCAAGATTCATACCATCCTCATAGCATTCCTCCAGTGTGATTTTTACCGAAGTTTCACGTTCTCTCTTCTCGGACTCCTCCCTTTCGATCAGTTGCTCAACCTGGTGCTCCAAGTTCCGTATCGCAACTTGTATTGTCCTCATGCTATTACGAAATTATTTAATATGACCTTGGACCAATTTACTCAACTGTTCAACCGTTTGCTCAAGCGGCATCTGTTGCTCCGTTAAGGTCTATGATTCCGGAGATGGATAAGTATCGAGTTGTTGATCAAAGTAACTTGGGGCATTATCCCAATCATTTCCATATGATGAGATGTATGGGTTGAACTGGAAATAGGGTTGTGTTCTGTAACCCATAGCACCGTAGTCGTTGCCTCCGAATGAGTAAGGAAATGAGTCGTAATTGGCATAAGGATCCATTAACTGCAAATCAGGGAACAACACGAACACAACCACGGTATCAAGTCACTACCACTACCGAAGTTGATGGTGTGGCTAGATTACAAAAACAAAGAAACAAAACAAACAAAGGAAAAAAATAGAAAAATGACCTAATCCTAAAAACTCAACTAACTCAAAGATATCAACCGGATTCCCTGGCAACGGCGCAGAAAACATGATGGCCGTTCTACGGTAAAGCCAACTCTAACCGGCAGGAAACCGAGTCAGTTGTACTATAAATGCCGAGCAAGGTCGTATCCCATAGGGAATCTGGTTAAGTATCAAAGCCAGTTTTGTTCCTAGTTCAGGCCAACACAACTATTGAAGACGGTGATTTGTTAGATCACCGGTTTTACAAACTAAATATACACAAAATAAGAGTTTGAACTATGAAAAAAGAGATAGCCGAGCTATGATCCAATCTAATACTCAATATCCCTAGCAAAATCCGGAAGTGTTCTTGACCTACCTAAACGTTCTCGATGTCATTCGTAGGGTGTCGTTTCTAATTCCGAGAATCGACACCATACAATAATCTACTCTCCTATGTCAGGTTCAAAAGTCCGCAGACCGAATTTAACTGACCTAACACGGTCTATGATCAATGAAACGCTCAACAAGTTGATATAAACCTCACACGCGAAACTGAATCTAAACAACTCAGTCAGTTTTACAGCGGTGACCCTAGAACCCCGATTCTCGTACCCTCTAACAAAATACATATATAAAGAAGATACGTGTAGTACACTTATTGAGTGATTAATTCAACAAACATGATTAAGAATAAGTTCTAGAACTATGGTAACATTGAGAATCAACAATCAAAACATTAAGAACATATCAATCAACAAACTAGGGTTCGATTTTGAAGATTATCTCATAGCTCATCTATAAAACGGTTACCTACTCATTCTAACAACAAAATACAAGAAATCAACCGTAAAAGCAACAAGCATCAAGATCTAAAGCAAGAAGAATTTGAAATTACCAAAATCGAGACGAAGAACATCGAAAACGAAAACAAAATCCATATTGAAATTGCAATGAGCTAGTAGCATGGTCTTCGGGTTACAAATAATTAAAGCTAATCAAAACTAACTATATATAAATCTAAGTTAATTCTAAGAAAAAAGATGAAAAGCTGCAGAAAACGAGCTAAGGAGATGGTAAGATCAATGTAAATCCCCTGAAAAAGGCTTTTATAGTGGTTGGTCAAGTTGACCATTGAACCGTAAGTGCTGCCTGTGATGGATAGGTAGCCGCTTGTCCCAAAATTAACACAAAATCAGGGTTTGCAAGCCTCACGTAGGCGGTGGCCTGTGGTGGATAGGCATCCGCCTGTCAACTATCTTCTAGGCAGCTGCCTATCTTTTATAGGCGGCTGTTTATCAAGTTTTTCATCAAAATTGGATTTTTTTCACCATTCCGAAGCTCCAAAACGCATTTCTAGGGTATCTCCAACACCTAGTTCCTGAAAAACACCAAAACAACAACACACATAACCCCTACGGGACACTAGGGTGACCGAGAGTATAATAAATACACCGAAAAGACCGAGACTCCCGGATTATACGTCCGGATCTCGTATACATCAAAACGGTTCAATACGTATCAAAACCAATCCAAATGCTCCCGGTATTAAGTAAAACGAGTCTAAACGGGGTATAAAATAGGTAGGAACACAGTGTCGAGTTGAATCTCATCAACAGGGGTGGGGACAGGCCCTCATGGTTAATGTTTAACCATTTAACAAAGCATTCAACACTATGTGTACATACCGGATTAACATCTACTTTCATCGCGTGAAACAGGGGTGATGACCTTCATGGTTTGTGTTTAATCATTTAACAAAGCATTCAACACTATATGTAGATATGATGGTAGACTTTTATAATATGAATACCGCCAATACCACCTCACAAATCGATCATGCTCTTCTTGAAGACCAATAGTGTGTACAAGCTCTTGTGTAGGATCTTGATCCCTTATAATGACTATTGTATTTAATTAGCCAAGCCGAGTCGAATATCGGTTGTTTGAAATCGAGCTTGTTTAGCTCAACAGCTCGTTCAATATCATTTTTTGTTTAATGAACAAAAAATTATTTTTGACCTTAGGCTGTTTAAAAAATGAACTACTTTACCTTGCATACAAGTTAGCTCGTTAAACATATTTTTACCTTCTAACTCGAGTTCAGATCGACTTTGCCTCGTTTAGGTATGAAAAATGAATTTCAAATGCAATAATAACAAATTATAGATCAATATTACATATATTATACCCGGAAAAACAATTTTAGAATAATTTTCACAATGTTATATAAAATTACACCATAGTCTCTAATAAAAGGAACAAGTGGCTTATCATCGGATGAGTTAAGGTTTTGTTGTACATTAATTTATTTATATAAATGCATTAACAAATATAATCGAATATTCACGGGTCAAACCCGTGTTCGTTCATTTAGAAAACGAGCCAACGATCATGTTCGAGTTTGGTTCGAAAAACTAAACAAACAAACGATCACAAACACTAAGAAACTGAAAAAACCAATTTTGTTACAAACGACTATGTTCGTTTAACAACCATAACAATGACATTCTTCAAGTGAAAAATAAGATGTAAAATAAACTTACTTTGTTTCTTTATACGTGTAGAATACAAATTAAACTTGCTTTCTTTATACATAAACTAGGTTTATTTTGCAAATTAAGTTAGGAAAAACTTATACGTATATCCTTATTTATTGAGTGAAATAAATTTAATACACGCTCTGATCTGTCCGCTGTCTGATATTGAGTTTTCGGATTCTTCTCATTGGTCTAGGTACCGGGCATTGACCCATTGCCCTCTTCCCACCGGGCCTCTCTGGAAATTAAAATTCATAACAAATAAAATAATCCCCGATCACCCAAAAAGATAATAAGAAAACTTTACACACTCTAACTACGTATAATATAATACTCCCCAATTACCTCCATGTAACATGAATGCCCTTAACAAAATTTACGGTCTCTGAAATTAGAAATTTTATTGTGAAGAATCATTGTAAAGAGGTCCGGATATAACACATTTGTTACCCTTTAGTGTAGTGGATTTACAAGCAACGCAAACCTTAAAGAAAAATAATTAATTATACTTGAAAATAACTATACGACAATAATAAGCTCGTCTTCAACTGGGTGTCGGGGACCTATAAATCCCGAAAAACAACATATTAGGAAAATCCACTTTCACTTTAAGTTTAGGATAAACTTATCATATATTGTTCAACAAAAATACTATTGCTTATTGAATGAAATACATTTAATACTTGCTCTGATCTGTCCGATGTCTGCTGTCCGTTGTACTCTCTAAAAAGTAAAATCTTAACTAATTCAATAATCCCCCATCTCTCTAAAAAAAAACACTTTACGCACTCTAGCTACACCCCACCCCACCCACCCCA
Organism: Gentiana straminea; assembly: GCA_036785695.1. Classification (NCBI taxonomy): domain Eukaryota; kingdom Viridiplantae; phylum Streptophyta; class Magnoliopsida; order Gentianales; family Gentianaceae; genus Gentiana; species Gentiana straminea. The sequence continues at coordinate 23,039,578 of JAVUPR010000183.1, read as the reverse complement.
CCCCTCTTTTAAGGCGGATTCGATCAATGAGCAAAGAAAAGTGAGGCACATACCCCACTCAAATTTTAGAAATCTTTTATACATTAAAACGAAGTAGTTTATAATCTTTTTGAAATATGTGATCGATTGAAGTTGTTAAAACAACTAGTCAAGGATCCATGATGCTACAAAGATTTGTCCATAAGGTCAGCGAATATATGCATGATGCCGATTTACTACACTAAATTTGTTTCCTTAGCAATAAAAAAAGGATAATCTCTCTTTACTGACTTTTTTTTATTTTTAAATCCGTATAATTTTTCTTTAAGGTTTGCTTTGCTTGTAAATCCAATACACTAATGGGTGACACAGATTACAATCAACTAGTACATATGTGTTATATTCGGACCTCTGTACAATGACTATCCACGATAAAATTTCTCATTTTAGAGACCGTAAATTTTGTTAAAAGAATTCATATCATATGAAGGTGATTGGGGGATATTATATTATATGTAGTTAGAGTGTGTAAAATTTACTTATTTTCTTTTTTGGGTGATTGGGGATTATTGAATTTGTTATGAATTTTAATTTTCATAGAGGCCCGGTGGAAAGAGGGCAATGGGTCAATGCCCGGTACCTAGACCAATGAGAAGAACCCGAAAACGGAATATCAGACAGCGGACAGATCGGAGCGTGTATTAAATTTATTTCATTCAATAAACAAGGATATTATTGTTAAACGATATGATATACGTATAAGTTTTTCCTAAACCTAAAGTGACTATCACCGGAGTAGTAGTCGGTCTCTGTAGAGAAGTCAGGTCACCGGAACCTCTCCATCATGTGATTTTCAACTTTAATTTTGAGTGTATCAAAAAAAATTCCATTTCCATGCATAATCATATAGGGGAAGAAGAAAAAAAATAAGCACTTTTCGATTTTCGTTCCCAAATGAGTAATGATACGAGCATAATCGTTGTGCGACAATGAATGACACAACGGTTATCTGCACCGTTAATTTTGATTGTTCACGTCTAGATCAATTTAGACTTATAACGATCAACGGTGCAGATGACTATTGTGTGTCATTCTTTGTGGTACAACGGTTGTGACCGTATTATTACTCTTCCCAAATTATGCTTTGACTAATACTCTGCTATCATCTTTACTGTGTCATATAGTCAACTATGTTTTGTGTTCTTTTTTTTTTTTTTTTTTTTTTTTTTTGTCATCAGCCTCGTTGACTCTGCCTAGCTATTCGGACTGAATCCGTTTTCAAATCTCTGTATAATTTGGTTTGCTTTTTAAAAATTGGATCTATATTACTCTTTATATATATATAAAAAACAAATAAGATCATTTTATGTACAATGATCCTTCGTTCTTCTTTTAGGTCCATCCTGCCCTTGATGGGTACGTCCCAAGAAAAGAGAAACATATTAAATAATATAATAAAATCAATTTAATGTCCTCATTTTTCATGTAGTAATTAATACGAAATAAGAATAACATAAAAAATTTCTATATGAATGCTTCATAAATATGGACATAAAAGTATAATGCAAGAAAATTAATATGTATTAATTCTTCGGGTTTAATGATAAATTGGAACGGAGGGAGTACGAAATAAGAATAACATAAAAAATTTCTATATGAATGCTTCATTATGGACATCCGCAAGAAAATTTATAATGAGGGGCGGGTTAATATATTAAGTAGTAACTCCCTTTCATTGATCCGAGAAAATTATATTAATATATGTAGTACTCCCTCCGTTCCGGAATAACAAAGGCAGTTGCCAAAAAGAATTCTTCCAAAATGACTAAGGTAGTTAAATTCCCAAAGCAATATTTATTGTGTTTTTTCCTACATCTATTCTTATTTATTAAGGAGTGAGAGAATATATAAAACATTGCATTAATTATAGAATAAGAGGTTTTTAGTCATTTTAACATTCAAATTAAAACATTAACTCACATCCTTAATATTGGTTTAGATTGCCCTCCTTGATTTTTTATTTGTCTTTAAAAAATTTACTATCCTCTTATCTGAGAACCTGCGTCCGCCACTGCTTATAATGATGTATATATAAAATTACACATTTTACGAGGATTGGTACATCATGACAGACATGCAGACGAACTCCGAGCAACAAGACGAGACATCATCAAGGGCTTATAAGCCTTATATAAGCTCTCTGTTGCCTGAGGTCTTTCCCTTACAGCCTCAAGCTCAGTCAATCTTATCGTATAAGCTTGGGGCTCCTCGGAACCAGTGACGGATCTACATACAACCAAAGGGGGCAACTGCCCCTTGATCCGAAAAAATACATTAATATTTGAACTATGCATAAAGTGTGTCCTCTTTAAATTCTTTATTTGCCTTTAAAAAAATTTTATCGCTCCCTCCTATCCGAGATCCTACATCCGCCCGTGCTCGGACCATATTCAAGCTTCCTCAGTAACATGGTCTCGCATATCCATTTGTGTGATATAGCCGTTCCACCCTTGGTTTTCAAACATCATGTCCAAACGTCCACAACCCCCCCCCCCCCCCCCCCCCCGATCCAATATACACTCGGTACATCTGAGAACCTCAACAACTTGATTCATTTATCGGATACGTGAACAATTAATTCGGTGGTGTATAGCTATTTCATTTACATTCTCATTTATGATTTACAATTGATATTTATTTTGATTTCTTGCTTTGCTATTCTTATTTATGTACAAAATTGATATTTCATATGTGTTGTTGTTATTTTTTTTACGGATACGAAATATACACACGCTCGTACACTTTTTGATGTAGAAGATCTACAGTAAACGAATAAAACGAGCTAATTCAAGTTCAAACATAATTCATTCACAAAGAGAAAAGATTCAAGATTACATAATAATATCTCAACTTAGAAAATTTATCCTATTTATAGGATACAAATCCCATTTAGGTTAACACAAAACCCATATGGCAATTTAAAATTAAAAACATAATAAAATACTATTCCCTCCGTCCCATTTTATTTGTCTCGTTTGACTTTTCACACAGATTAAGAAATTTGTAGTTAATACTTTGAATCTCATTAAATGATCTAACATTTTTACATTTATGCCATTTAAGAAGTTGTTGGAGTATGTAATGCTACACACTTTTTATTGTAAATAATGTCAAGAAGGAAGGGAATTTGAAGAAATTTGACAATTAATGCACAAAGTGGACATTTATTTGTGGCAAACCAAAAAAGAAACATGGACAAATAAAATGGGACGGAGGGTGTATTAACTAGCTTGGATGTGCTATATCATCTTCATCTCCCTACTCAGAAAGCTCGTCCACGAGCGAGTCCATAAAGATGGCAAGTCAAGCATGTTGAAACTCCCCAACTCACTAAAAATCCTTTGGTGGATCAAGCTCGTTCACTGTCATGTGGAACATTTTCAAAATTCTCTTAAATTGTCCAATCATCCCCACAAGGTTCGTACATGGATCAAATATATCAACACTCTTAACCATGATGAATTTCCCTTTTGAATTGGAGTTGTTGGTCCCAGAGAAGGGTAAAAGTATAGTAACAGGGGGGAGGGAGGGTGAATGACTATACTGGAGTTTCAAAAACTTTTCAAAAAAAGTTTTTGGCGTGATGCGGATTTTCTTAATACTATTTCAATATAAAAGCTTTACGCGGGTGCGGCGGATAAGTCCCTAATTTTAATACTATTACAATATTTAGATTGTCCTTGGTTACACAAACTTCACAATCTCCAAGACTATCACTCCCTGGCTTCAAAATCTTCAGTGACTCAGTGTTCAACGCTGCTCCTTGAGAACAAATCCTTCAGCAGCTATCACAATCATAACTCCTTATCATATGGCTCTGATTCGGTTGCTTGACCGTGTGAATTGGATTCACAGATTCTGTTAATCAATCTCAGTGCTTGATGTGGAATTTGAGTTCTGATTGCTGAGTTGATCTCTAGATGTGTCCTTTAAGTTCAAATAGAAGGCTTTTCAGATTGACAGAGTTTCTGCTTGTTTTTCAATATGGTAATCATTGTTTTTCCTGTCTGTCAATATCTTCTATTTATAGCCTTGATAATCCTTGATTAGAATTTCCGTCCATTGGCTATTTAATGTGGAGAATAATCCGTGATTTAATTCTTGATTCCCCCTTGATTATTCCCCAATTACCGGACCGAACCCGAGCCGAATAATGAAAATATAAGGCTCGGCCATTTTGAGCCGAGCCGAGCCTAAGGTTCGAACACACCGAGCCGAGCCGAACCCTGCCAGGGTTCGGTAGGGTTCGGCTCGTTTACAGGCCTACCCTTGATTATATTCTCCTTGATTTCAGTGATCCGGATTTTATTCAAACGCCTATCATAAAATCCGTCCTTGGTTGATTCTTGATTGTTTGTGCATTTAATGCTCAATCCTCTGAATATTCCTTATTTTTCATGTTCTGAATAAGTATATATGATATACCTTACTCAGCTGTTTCTTTACTTGGCTGTTGTGTGACCAATTGAGTAGATCTGCTCACTTAACTGATGTGCTCTTCCTTCACTGAATTTCTCCAATCAGCCGATAGAATTTTGAAATGCGATATAACCGCTGTAGGTTTTATCTTATCAACCTTTGACTTAAGTTGACTCTTATAAAAACTGATGCTGAGGTCAGTTCTAGAGTAAAGTTGGTCAGTTCTAGTTGGTCAATTTGAGATTGTTGATGTCAATGACTGATCTGTTAAGTGAGCGCACCCAGCATAACAAAGATTAATCCCCTTGACGAATCTCTGGCTTAACTGACTTAACTGACTTTGATTATCCCCAATTCAGTTCTCAGTTTGGCAAATCTTTCTTTGTCCAAAGGTTTTGTAAAGATGTCGGCCAACTGATCTTCAGTAGGTACATAAAGAACTGTAATAAAGTGGTGACGCATGATTTCTTATAAAGATGTCGGCCAACTGATCTTCCTTTTTCTCCGCATGATTTCTTATAAAGTGGTGACGCACATCAATGTGTTTTGTTCTTGAGTGCAAAACTGGATTGTCAGTAATTGCAATTTCACTTGTGTTAGCACACATTATGGGAATCGTTCCTTCTTCTATCGCATAATCTCTCAATTGCTGTCTAATCCATAGAACTTTAGCACAACAACTTCCAGCTGCTATATATTCTGCTTCAGCCGTTGAAGTTGAGATAGAATTTTGCTTTTTGCTGAACCAAGACACAAGTCTATTTCCTAGTAACTGAAATGTGCCTGAGGAGCTCTTTCTGTCCACTTTGCATCTTGCATAATCTGAGTCTGAATAGGATATCAGCTTAAATTCTCCTTCTTTTGAATACCAAATTCCAACTCCATCTGTATCTTTCAGATATTTCAAGGTTCTTTTTACAACTGTGAGATGACTTTCCTTTGGTTTCGACTGAAATCTTGCACACACACCAACAGTAAAAGATATATCTGGTCTACTTGTTGTAAGATAGAGTAAACTTTCAATCATTCTTCTGTAAAGTGTTTGATCAACATCTTTGCCTTCTTTGTCTTCATCTAGTCTGATGTTGGTCCCCATTGGTGTCGAAATTCCAGCTGATTTTTCCATTCCAAACTTTTTGATAAGTTCTCTTGTATATTTGGTTTGGTGAATGAAAATTCCATCATCTAATTGTTTAACTTGTAATCCAAGAAAGTAATTCAATTCTCCCATCATACTCATCTGAAATTTGCTCTTCATTAAACTTGCAAATTTCTCACATAACTGTTCATTTTCTGATCCAAAGATAATGTCATCAACATAAATCTGAACAAGTAGAGTGCTTTCTTCATTCTTCATTCTGAATAAGGTTTTGTTTATAGTTCCTTTGATAAATCCATTATCCACTAGAAACTGAGATAGAGTCTCATACCAAGCTCTTGGTGCTTGTTTAAGTCCATAAAGAGCTTTCCTTAGTTTGAAAACTTTATCAGCTTTATCTTTGATCTCGAATCCAGGTGGTTGTTGAACATAAACTTCTTCTTCAAGTATTCCATTTAAAAACACGCTCTTAACATCCATCTGGTATACTTTGAACTTTTTATGAGCTGCAAAGGCAAGAAATAGCCTGATTGCTTCCAATCTTGCAACTGGTGCATAAGTCTCATCAAAGTCTATGCCCACTGCTTGAGAATACCCTTTAGCTGCAAGTCTAGCTTTGTTTCTGATGATATTCCCATCTTCATCAAGTTTGTTTCTGAAAACCCATTTGGTTCCAATGATATTCACATGAATTGGTCTTTCTACCCATTCCCATACTTGATTTCTTTCGAATTCATTCAGTTCTTCTTGCATAGCTAGTATCCAGTCTGGATCTTTTAAAGCTTCTTCTATCTCCTTAGCTTCAGATTGAGATAGAAAACATGCAATCATTGCATCTAGTTGATGTCTTGTTTGAACTCCAGCTTGAGTGTCACCAATAACTTGTTCTTCAGGGTGATCTCTCATCCATTGATAAACTGGCGCTTGCATCAACGGATTTTGTTCAACTGGTTCTTCATGAGCTGGTTCTTGATTTTCGTCAACTGAGTCAGAATCATGTTGTTCAGGAGTGGGTTGTTGAGTAGTTGGAAACTGAGACTGATCTTGATCTGACGAATCTGAAATCCGTAGTCTTCCAATGTCAACAAAAACTGATTCTGGCAAGACTGGTAACTGAGACTGAGAAACGGTTCGTCCGTCTTCGCTTGTTTCACCAGGGAAGTTTGGTTCATCAAACACCACATGTATTGATTCCTCATGCTTGAGTGTCCTTTTATTTAGCACTCTGAATGCTTTGCTGACACATGAATATCCTAGAAAAATTCCTTCATCAGCTTTGGGCTGAAAAACATGAAGTTGATCTTTCTCATTATTGTGTATAAAACATTTGCTTCCAAAAGCATAAAAGTAAGAAACATTTGATTTTCTTCCATTCCAAATTTCATAAGGGGTCTTCTCATGCCTTTTATTCATGCGAGCTCTGTTCTGTGTATAGCAAGCTGTGTTAACTGCTTCTGCCCAATATCTTTCAGGCAGTTTTGCTTCACAGATCATGGTTCTCCCTGCTTCTTTGAGTGTTCTATTTCTTCTTTCAGCTACACCATTCTGTTGAGGTGTTTTTATGGCAGCAAGTTGGTGTAAAACACCATTTTCTTCACAATATTCAATGATCACATTGTTGAGAAATTCAGTTCCTTTATCTGATCTTATCTTCACAACTGATACACCTTTCTGATTCTGAATTCTCTTGAGCAATTCAGTAAGTCTTAGCTTAGTTTCTGATGAGAGACAAATTAATGATCATTATTACGACATTTTACCCCAATATTGATACCACTTTGAGCATTATTGTACCAATTTAAGTCAATAATTACTTAATTTTATCCAAATATATAAATAGTGGTTATTATATAAATTATCGTATTTTTATAAGTTTTTATAAGTTTTGTACCGGTTTAGTAACCGGAGTGTCGTGTCGGATTTACGTTTGGTATTTTGGTGGTTTATTGCAGAATTATAGGTTGACCAAAATCCCGAGTAATGACACGTTTTGAGGCCTAAAAGAGGTATTTTTAGGGATATAAGAGTGTGCCACTAACTTAAGTGGTCAAGTGGCTCAGTGGTTAGTGGTACCACTAACGAATTATATCTTCGACGAACAAATGGCTCATTAAAACGGCATTTTATGAAGAAGTGTCCTTAATGAAAGTTGTAGATCTTTGAAAGAGTTTTCCAACGCATTTTGAATCACGTCAATCGGACTTCTACAACTCAAGTATCACTAAGTCAAGTGGTCAAGTGGTCAATCGATTCGATTTAGTGGAAATCGAGAAATATCTTCGACGAACGAATGGCCCATCAAAAAGACATTTTCTGAAGAAGAGTCCTTCATGAAAGTTGTAGATCATTCAACTAGCTTTCCAATGCCTCTTAAATCATGTCATTTGGAGATCTAGAACTCAAGATATGAATTTTAGAAGTTTTATTCCAAAATATAAATTTTTATCCGGAAATTGGATAATTAAGGAGGATGAATGTAATGATTAGCCCGGCCCGGTCCGGCCCTTACCCGGCCCAGTCCGGCCCCCCCTTTTGTAGGTTATATATATGTGTAAAATTAGACTAATAAGAGGCCCCTTCTTTGCCCCTCTTTCCCTTCTTCTCTCGTTCCTTTCTTTTTTCTTTCAATTTTTATTTTGTAAACACTTTGTATATATATATATATATATATATATATATATATATATATACACACACACACACGTCCCAAAATATATATATATACATCCATATATATATATATTTCATCTATCTTCTTCCCTTTTTTTATTTTATTTTCGGGCCCTTATATATACATATGTCTATGTATGTATATATATGTTTTTATATATATAAATAAAGTAGTTATAGTACCGTTGTAATGGCGGAATAATTATTGAAGATTGTTAAAATCGAAGCTTTGTTATTGATGTATTATTTTTATATGATTAAATATACGTTATATTATTATGTTTTATCAACGAATTCTATGTAAAATATATGAAATTATGGTATAAATAGTATGAAATGTTAATCTTTATAATTTAGAGTAGTTAGTAGTAAAAATAGTAAAAAGTTGTAATTTTGTACCGATTTTAGTAAATCGGAGTGTCGTGTCGCATTTACGTATATTTGTGGTATTTTATTGCGTATTTATAAACCGAGACCCCGAGAATCGACATATTGAAGTATAATCATATCTCTCGGAATGATTTAGAGAGTGCCACGAGCTTAAATGATCAATTGAATAGCTTAAGTGGACAAGTGGCCAACCAATCTGGTTAAGTAATAATCGAGAAATGTCTCCGACAAACGAATGGCTCATCAAAATGACATTATCCGAAAAAGTGTTCTTCACGAAAGTTGTAGATTTTTCCGAAAGCTTTCCAATGCAATTTAAATTATGAAGATTGGAGGTCTACAACTTAAACAAAGTGATCAAGTGGCTAATCGATTTGGGTTAAGAAAAATCCCGTAAAAGCTTCAGAGGAACACGAGGTTATCAAGAAGGCGTTATCTGGAAAAGAGTCCTTCATGAAAGTTGTAGAGTTTCTCGAGACCTTAATTTTGGCATTTCGTTTGCAATTTTTGGAGGTCCAGAACTCGAGATATGAATTTTAGAAGTTTAATGATATAAATATCGCATATGAACATGGGAGTGTATTCAGCATGGGGACATCATCATGATTCCGGACCGAGCCGGCCTAATACCGGACCGGTCCGGCCAAGGATCCAACTTCTATATAAGGAGTTGATCAGAGAGCAGTTCGAGGTGTACCAAATATATATATACATCCTATATATATATATATATCTCTCTTTTCTTTTTTTTTTTTTTAGTTGTAGTTGTAAATAAGGCCTTACGCCGTAATAATGTAGTTTTAGTATCGTTGTAATGCTCGGGAAAATCTCGGAGTTCGGTTTTGTCAAGAAGTTGTAATGTCCGGAAAATACGATTTCGAATCAACTCGCCGTATTCGGGTAACTTTTCTTAAGTATTTATGTTTGTTTTTATATTTTTCGTTGTTATAATGTTTTTAGGCTAAATATAATACTGGCCAAAACTATGTAATCGGTTTTATTTCGATCTTTTCGTTAAAGAAATGTTGTTAAGTTAAAATGATAAAAATTGAGTTAATTGAATCTTTTTCTATTTTAATCGTATTCGTATTGACATATTTAATCGATCTGAGGAATTCATAATCTAATTATGAATTGACGCCTCGTAGTCAGGATACGAGATAAAAGATAGAAAAACCGGAGGGTAAAATTGGCCGTGTGAATAACGTGATAACGGAATCCGATTTCCTACCCGGGGGTAAATTTGTTTTGGGAGAAATGAATTTTATTATAATTTGTACTCGAGATCGTAATAATGTTAAATCATCGCTTAAGCGAAACTTAAACCGGAAAGTTAAATCGTCCGGCCTTGACAACCGGAGCCTTTAAAATAAAATTGACCGTTTGACGAACGGAATGACTCCTTTTTATCTAAGGGTAGATTTGTACTCGGGACCCGTTCGTAAAAACCGTAACAGCTTGTGGACCTTGGACCGATGCAATGGACATATGACAATTTCATACGCTCGTGTGAGGAGGAATTGTTTACCTCGTGAGTGCACCGTTTCATTTACTCAATTGGACCTAAAATAAAAGGAGAGATCGAACACATTTCATTTAATCGAAAAGATCGTATAAACCAATTATATAAGTTTTGGCCAGCTTCTCTAAAATTATCTCGTTTAATATATTGGTACCTATATATTTATATATATATATATACTTTGCAATTTATGTACATCTATATATATTTATATATCTATATATATTATATTAGAATAACATTTAAATTACGTATTTATTTTATGTTGACTAGAATAGTAGTGATCCGTGTTATAAAATTGCGGTTTAGATCGAGTTAATAACAAATCTTTTGGTGTTTAACCACACGTAAAAGAAATTACCAAGTTCCCTGAGGATTCGACACTCTGACTCACCATACTAGCACCACAATTTGACCCGGTACACTGCCGGTTAGAATCGTTTAACCCGGGAATTGTCTGTCAGATTTCTGGCGCCGTTCTCAAGGGACAGGTTAGGCGGGGTCAGCTTTTTGGCGCCGTTGCCGGGGAACGTCGCTAATTTCTTTTTTTTTTGTGTCTATGGTTACTACTTGTATTAGCTCAAAATTCTCGAGAATAAGTCAACACTTTTCTTATCCCATTTCTATTTTATTTTTCGTTGGTTGTTACCTAATAGGTAAATTACCAATTTTTACTACTATCAATTTCTAGTTATTTTCTATTTTCGTTAGTTGATGACCGTAAGTGGTAAGGCCCCGCTCACTCCTTATAAGCCCGACATAAACACTTACGAAAGGCGCAAGAGTAGAGAGTAAACGCGGTCATACTAGTCGTGGGAAATCCCGATCAAGAATCGTCTTCTAATAAAAATACGAGAATGGTCGAAATCGTTGATGAAACACCCGAACAAGGGCCGGAACATGCTCTAGGGCATGGACAAAACCCTATTAACCCTAATAATAATAATAATAATAGAAATAATCAAAATCGGAACCGTAATAATCGTAATAATCCGCCAAATCCGAGACCAATCTCGTGATCAAACCGTAAGAAGAAACCGGACTAATAATCCCATACTTTTACCTAATGAAGGAGCGAATAATTTCGAAATTAAGTCTCATCTTTTTGGTTTAATTGACGCAAGAGCCCAATTCCTAGGAGAGGATGATGAAGATCCACATCATCATCTCTATCTTTTGAAGAACTCGTGCAATACGGCCAAAAGTCAAGGTGCTCATAAGGAATTAACGAGGATGACTATGTTTCCTTTTTCTCTAAAAGGACGAGCCCGATATTGGTTTATGTCTCTTCCACATCATTCACTTACAAGTTGGGAGGAGATTCAAACTCGAATTTCGAAACAATATTTCACTCCAGGACGAAATTTGGAATTAAAAGTCGAGGTTGCTAACTTTAGACAATGATCCGAGGAAACTCTTGGGAATGCGTGGGAAAGGTTTAAAAACTCGTTACGAGCTTGTCCCGATCATGGTTATTCCTTAGATATGCAAATTCAACTCTTCTGTCGTAAATTGAGAAAAGATTCACGTGCGGATGTAGATCATGCATGTGGTGGTTCGTTAATGATGAGTGAAGCTCAAACAGTTTACGATGCTATAGAAAAGATTTCCAAAAATAACAGAATGTGGGAAACCGGTTCTAGCACTAGAAAAGTAGCTTTTGCAGGAGAATGTACGTCTAATACGGAAGTTCTAGCATATTTAGAAAATTTGAGTAGGAAATTTGATGGTTTACAACAGAATAAGAACCAAAGTTCAGAAAATAGTACACCAACTGAATACTCAAATCAGGATAATGTGTCATTAGGGAGTGAAGAACCAACAGGATATTCAAGAGAGGAGGTGAGTTTTCTTCAGCAGCATAGGAATTTAAACAATGCATACTCGAACTCGTTTAATGCTATTAGAAGAGATCATCCAACTTATCGATGGTCTGAAAACCCTAGTAAGCAAGGACAACCGCCATATCCAGTCCCATATAGGAATAATAACCAAGTTTATCAAGAAGATACATATAATCGAATTTACAATCATTACCTAGATCCTATCCTCAACATACCACTCAAAGTATACCAAGAACTCGTAGTTCAACTCAACCCGCAAGGAGTTGAAAAATGGGAAAAACTAATGGAAAATATGATGGGTGTAGTATCTACTCAAGCTAAGAATATGGAAACAATGATGACTTCTATTGGTACAAATCACTAAAGATATGAGTACAATGAAAACATCTATGAGTGGACATGATACCGTAATGAGAACGATAGAAGCTTCATTAAGGAATATGGAAGATCATTTGAGTAGGGAAGGTGAACGTAATAACAAAGAGACCCAGGTAGGATTACCAAGCAACACTGAAAGAAATCCAAGAGAGGTAAATGTTGTAGTTACGAGAAGTAGGAAGCTCAGTGGAAGCAATGGAGTTGAAAACTTTGGGAATAATGAAGTAGAAAATGATTTAGATGGTAAGAATGATGAAACTAAAGATGAAATTGAATTCACTGATGAGGAAGAAGAAATTATAGAGAATTTCTTGAAAAGGAATAGAAGTTTGGAATCTGAAAATGAAGGTGAAAAATGGGTAAAAATCCCTAGGATTTTGAAAGACCCTATGGATAAAGATTTAAGGACTTTATTCAAGGAACATGTTAGAATAGATGAAACTGGAAATAAGTATGAGAAACAGGAAGAACCGAAAGAATCTGAAGTAGAGATTGATTCAGGGAACAATTTAAAAGAAAAAAACTCAAGAACCTGAAACATGGCGACTAAGTAATACTGAAAGGTTTAAGGAAAAAGGAAAAGAGAAATTGACTAGGGAGCCAAAGGTTATAGATTTAGAATCTTTACCTTACCCTCCTAAAGATCAAATCAAAAAGGCAAAAATTGATAAGAAGTATGCTCGTTTCCTTGATACTTTTCGTCATCTTCATGTTAATATTCATGTTATTGAAGCTCTGATTAATATACCTGCCTATGGAAAGTTTCTGAAAGATATACTATCAAATAAGAAAAAATTAGAGGACTATGAGAATATATGCTCGAATGAAGAATGTTCTCGCAATTCCGCAAAGATAAGTTACCACCTAAACCGAAAGATCCCGGAAGTTTTACGATTCCATGTGAAATTGGAGGATTTCGTTTAAGAAGGTCTTATGTGATCTAGAGCTAGTATAAATCTCATGTCTTATGAGGATTATAAAAAGCTAGGCATAGGAAAGCTTACTAAGATCGAAATGACTCGCAAATGGCGTATAGATCGATTAAGTACCCTAAAGGAATGATTAAGGACGTATTGGTTAAAGTAGACAAATTCTATTTTCCAGTAGATTTTGTAGTTATGGAAATGGAAGAAGGATATTCAGCGCCACTTATTCTAGGTCGTCCATTTCTAGCTACAGGAAGAACTTTAATCGATGTTCAGAAAGGAGAATTAGTTTTGAGAGTCAATGAAGATGAAGTTGCTTTCAATATTTTCAAAGCTATGAACCATCCATATACATCATCAGAATCATGTTCTTTTATAGAAGATATTCATTCTCGTCTATGATAATCGCTTACCAACTTTTGAAGACAGATTAGAAGAATGCTTAACTCTCGTCTATCTATAAAGAAGATGAGGAAGACATTGAAATGAAAGAGATAATCCTTTCTCTAGATAAAGGAAGCGTTACTTTTAAGCCACCATGGCATAAGTATTTGGAGTTAGAACTAGAAGGACCGGCTCTTAAATCGTCAATAAGATCCGCCGAAGAATCCGGAATTGAAACCGTTACCTTTAAATCTCGAAATATGCTTTTCTTGAAACTCGATAATCTATTACCGATTATTATTTCATCAACTTTAACCGAGCAACAAGAAGATCAATTACTTAGAATGTTAAGAAAGCATAAGAAAGCTTTTGGATGGACAAATTGCCGATATTCGAGGTATTAGCCCCGAGATTTGTGTTCATAAGATAATTCTCGAAAGAAGATGCTAAACCTTGTATTCAACCGCAACGCCGCCTCAACCCGAATTTACGCTTAATCGTTAAGAAAGAGGTGATTAAGCTATTAGAAATGGGGATAATCTTTCCTATATCAGATAGTGAATGGGTAAGTCCAACTCAATTTGTACCAAAGAAAGGAGGTTTCACAGTGAAAGAGAATGATAAGAATGAATGGATTCCAACAAGGGAAATTACAGGTTATCGAATGTGCATTGATTTTAGAAAACTAAATGATCATACTAAGAAAGATCATCATCCGCTTCCATTCATAGTTCAGATGTTGGAACGTTTAAGTGGACATAAGTATTACTGTTTCTTAGATGGTTATTCAGGATATTTACAGATTTTCATTGCAACAGGAGATAGGGAAAAGACTACTTTCACTTGTCCTTATGGAACTTTTGCGTATAAAAGAATGCCGTTTGGTTTATGTAATGCTCCTGCTACGTTTCAAAGATGTATGATGTCTATATTTTCTGATATGGTTGAGAAATTCTTAGAAATTTTTATGGACGACTTTAGTGTTTACGGAGATTCTTTTGGTAAATGTTTGTCGCACTTAGAAAGGGTGTTACAACGCTGTGAGGATACCAATCTAGTACTAAACTGGGGAAAAATGCATTTAATGGTATCAGAAGGAATTGTTCTAGGTCATAGAATCTCTCGAAATAGAATTGAAGTTGATAAAGCTAAAGTCGAGGTGATTGAAAAATTACCACCACCAAGTGAATCTAAGGACTCTAAGAGGATTTCTTGGACATGCAGGATTTTATAGGAGATTTATTGCGATTTTTTTCGAAGATAGCAAAGCCTCTAAGTCATTTACTTGAAAAAGAAGTACCTTTTAACTTTGATAGTAAATGTATGGAAGCTTTTCGTACCTTGAAAGCGAAGTTGATTACTGCACCAGTATTGGTAGCACCAGACTGGGATTTGCCTTTTGAGATTATGTGTGATGCTAGCGATTTAGCTGTAGGAGCTGTTTTAGGTCAAAGGTATAATAAAATTCTCAAAGCTATCTACTATGCTTCTCACACATTAAACGCAGCTCAACTTAATTATGCAACTACAGAAAAAGAACTGTTGGCTGTAATTTTTGCCTTAGATAAGTTTAGATCATATATTGTTGGTTCTAAGGTAATAATCTACACGTACCATTCAAATTCACGAAGTATTTACCGAGTAAGAAGGATGCGAAACCACGTCTTCTTAGATGGATTCTCCTACTTCAAGAATTTGATATTGAAATTAAAGATAAAAAAGGAAGTGAGAATGTAGTAGCGTATCATCTAAGTAGAATGGAAACGAGGAAGAGATAGGGAATGAAATTAAAGATTCATTTCCCGATGAACAACTATTTAGAATAGATACTCCTTCAACCATGCAAATTATTAAAAAATAGAATTCCTTCTAAGGAAATGTCACCTTGGTTTGGAGATATCATTAATTACTTAACCTGTGATTATATTCCGTCTCATTGGACTTGGCAGCAGAAAAAGAAATTCTTTTACGACTTAAAATTTTATTACTGGGAGGAACCAGACCTTTTCCGTAAATGTTCGGATGGAATAATCAGAAAATGTGTGCCTAATAATGAAATTTTAAGTATTTTATCGTTTTGTCATGATCGTGAGGCAGGAGGTCATCATGGAGGTTGGAAAACTCCTTTTAAAGTTTTACAATGTGGTTTTTTTTGGCCTACACTATATAGAGATGCTTATAAGTATGTTAAATCTTGTGAATCTTGTCAAAAATGGGGAAATGTATCTAAAAAACATGAAATGCCTATGCAACCTATTTTAGAATGTGAGTTATTTGATGTTTGGGGTATAGATTTCATGGGACCTTTCCCTATATCTTTTGGAAAAAGATTTATTCTTGTAATGGTAGATTATGTTTCGAAATGGGTAGAAGCAAGCTCTTCCCACTAATGATACCAAAGTTGTCATACGATTTCTTAAAAAGAACATATTCACTAGATATGGCATTCCGAGGGCAATCATTAGTGATAGAGGTTCACATTTTTGCAATAGACCATTTACTAAAATAGTTGAAAAATATGGTGTAACGCATAAACTAGGAACGCCCTATCACCCGCAAACTAGTGGACAGGTAGAGGTATCGAATAGAGAGATTAAAAGAATCGTGGAAAAAACAGTTGATTCAAATCGTAAAAACTGGGCAGTTAAATTAGATGATGCATTATGGGCATACAGAACAGCTTTTAAAACACCAATTGGTAGTTCTCCCTATAAGCTAGTCTTTGGTAAGTCTTGTCATCTCCCAGTTGAGTTAGAACACCGAGCCTTCTGGGCTATTAGATTTCTAAATTTCGATCCTAAGGCTGTCGGTGATCATAGATTGCTTCAATTGACAGAACTAGAAGAATTTCGACTCGATTCTTATGAAAACGCTCGAATCTACAAGGAACGCACGAAATCTTTCCATGATAAGAAAATCTTTAAGCGTGAGTTCCATGTAGGTGATCGAGTGCTTTTGTACAATTCACGTTTAAAGTTGTTTCCAGGTAAGCTTAAATCGAGATGGACAGGACCATTTAAAGTAACAAGGGTTTACAAAGCTGAGCATTGAACTAACGATGGAAATACAACTTTTATAGCCAATGGCCACAGAGTAAAGTTATTTGTGGAGGAGAAGGAATCACACTGAAAGAAGAAATAATGCTACTGATTGATCCCCCGACAAATTGAAAAAGCAGAGGAAAAATGAAAAACTGAAAAGCAGAGAAACTGGAATCAGCCGAAAACCAGGTTCTATCTATCTTTACTTTTCTGTATTTTTTTATGTTTAAACTCTTTTCGTCTTTTACCGGATAGACGTAAAAGAACTGGATGTCTTTTTTAGATAGAATAGGAGTTTTTATTTTACTTTTGAAATTAGGCCTTGATAAAGATGTCGCGTTTTCTATAGAAGCTTTAGTTTTTGAACAAAACAAGAAATTGTTGAGAGAGATCAGATTGAGGGAAGTATGTAATGGAACATCAAGAAGTGCGATAAAAAGAAGGGCAAAGTTTCTAATGAGATGCAGAATCTGTGGAAAAAGTGAACATGTTGGACGCTGTGGGAAAAACACAACCAAATCCCAGGATGAGTGTTTGAATATTGTTAGGAAGGGAACGATTAGGTGGTTATCCGAAAATCCCGATGGAATTCCGAGAGATAATTCAAATGCTTCGTTTTTAGGAGTTAGGTTGATCGAGCGTTATATCAGAACTTTGGAAGATTTAGAAATCGAAGAATCAGGAACCCCTTAAGTTTCGAGTCTTTTATTTTATTTTATTTTATAAAATTTTCGCATAACTTCTGAAAATTTTATAAAAATGGATCTTTATGAAATTTGAAGAGTTTTATAAAAGTTTTATAAAAGTTTTTTTTTTTTTTTATGTTTTATAAGAGTTGATATAAATTTATTAAATTTTTATAAGCTTTTTATTAAAGTGTTATAAAGATTTTATTAAATTTTTAGAAATTGTTATAAAATTATAAAATTTCCTTCAAATTTTATTTTTAGTAAGTTTTAAATTTTATAAAATTATTTTGTAAGGTTTTAATTAATTTTTATTAGAATTTTTATAAGTTTTCATCAAAAATCATAAAAAGTAAAAAAAATCGAAAAAATGGAAAAATTTGGGCACGGACCGATCCGGCCTTAATCCGGACCGGTCCGGGGTCTAAAAACATAAAAAAGGACGGGGACCCTTCTTTTCTTCTTCTTCTTCCCTAATTTTTTTTACAGCCGCATAAACACCAAACCCCACCCTTACGAATTTTTTTTTACTTTTCTACAACAAAACTTCATCTCACACTACACCATTACTTAATTTCTTCTCATTATCATCTCCTCTCTTCAACACAAATTGGAAAATTCAAAAAGGGTCAAAAACAAGCTCCATTTCATTCCGGCGACTTTTGAACTTTTCCGGCCTACTTTTCAACGTTTTCTACACATTAAGAATGGCTGAGTCGAGTAGGAGAGTCTCTAAAAAGCGTAAATCAAACATTCCTATATCAACTCCTGTCGTAGGCACAGTAATTTTATCATCTGAGGAAGAAGCCGTAAGCTTTGAAAAAACCGCATCACATGAGGCTAAGAAAGCGTATGAGAACATTTATAGTAAATGTGATGTTCTGGTTGAAAAAGGATTAGACTTGGATGACTTAGGTGATGAAGTTAAGGATATCTTTCGAAGACGTCAGTGGTTAGATTTAGTAGCCAGAAGGGAAGGGGAGATTAACACGACAATAGTAGCTGAGTTTTATTCGGTTTTATCTACTTTGTCAGAAGAGCAGCTTACGCAGTCGCAAACCGTACCCTTACGAACCAGAAATATTCCTTTTAACCCTGCCGTCATTAATGCAATTCTAGGAGTTGAGGTTTTTCCTGATGAGGAGGATTACAGGGTAGTTTATAATTTAGATGATCCTGCTAGCTTTGAGCAGACTGCCCTGAGAGCTCAGACTGTTTTTGACCCGACCGCTGTATGGGTTGAAAATCGATTCAATTACGGAAACTGTTTTAGAGGTTTAAGGGCAATTAAAAGATTCATTAGCCATAATCTCTATCCTTCTCGTAAACACACCGCTTTTGGAAAGGAAGATGTTTGTATCGCTTGGGCGATGGTGAACGATGTTAGAGTGGATGTTGGAAAGGTCATGTTTAAAAGAATTTTTGAGAGTATTGTCATCGCCGGACAGGGGAGTCATCTATACTTCCCTTGTTTTATCTCTCGATTTATGTCGTAGGTTGGGAGTACCATTCCCGCCTAATGACAAGTTATCTCGGGCGATGGAAATCGATTGGACCTAGTTTGACTAGTCTTCCGGATGGTAGTATTAGATCTTTGATTAGAAGACGTCAAACTCAGCCAGCTCCACCAGTTTTTACATCATCTTCCTCTTTTCCATCTTTTTCTAGTCAGCCTCAACAAACTCCTTTCTCCAACACTATCACTTATGACATGTTTCAATCTTTAGTGACAGACGTTGCACGTGGTCAAGCCAATGTGGCTTATTATGCTGAGAGTACTAGGCGGTGGTGTGATGATCTTCGTAGAGGTTTAAGAAGAAACGAGCGCTTGCTTCGTAATCCTACTTTTGATGATCCCGCCTATCCACCTTGTCGGTCCGATCCTTATACCTTACCGTAATGGGTAACACCTATTCCACCACCTTCGAGCTTTCATCCATCGTCATATCCTTTTGGAAGCCAATCTAGTGGGACAGTGTATTTTCGACAGTGTTCGAGACCAAAGCAATGTCGAGTTGGGGAGGATTCACTGAGTTTGCACATGTCACGACTGGCATGAGTTCGATGGGTCTTGATAGTTCAGTCAGGACCACGACTACAGTTCAGCCGCCAGCTTCTCAGTCGTTTCCGAGTTCGAGTTTTCAAGTTGATCCTGAGGAAGACTACGATGAAGATTGAATTTAATAATTTTTTATTAAAACATTTTTATTGCATTTTTTTCTCGACATTTGTCATTTAAATATTGGTCTGTTTTCGTTTTTGTTTAGTTTGATGTTACAATCGTTTTTATCAAAATTTGGTTTGCATTTTAAATCGGTTTAGTTTTTATAAAAACTATAAAAATAAAAATAAAAACCCAAAAATAATTTTCGTATAATTACTACGTCATTTTACAAAAATATAATGTGTCGTTTTATCCGTTCGTATTAAGTTAAATTAACCTTTACAACGTATCTTCGAGGAAATAGGTAGTAATAGGCTCGTGAAGTAAAAAAATATATAACCAAAGTTCAATTTGACTTTCACCTCTGTCCTCAGTAAAAGTAGGATGAGGCCGGACCGGTCCGGCCTACACTCGGCCCGAGCCGTGAAGGGAAATGGCATGACTCATTTTTTGAGTCTGTCTCGTTCATCCACGTATGTATTACTTTCTATCTATTTAAGGGAGGCCAGGGAATGGGGAAAGTATACCATTTCTTTCACTGCCTATCTACTTCCAACTGTAATTTCACTTTTTATCAAGTTTTAAAAATGTCGAACCACTCTTCACCATCGGTTAATTCTTACGAGCCTCATACACCGGATCATCCGGAATCTCAAGCTTCTAATGAGAGTATCATTTTACACAATCGTTTTGCAAATTCTCCAATCCTATTGGAGAAAGGTTTAAATTTAGATAAGCTTGATCAATGGGGAAAAACTAGCATTCGAAGTTTTGGTTGGAAAAAATTTGTCAGTACACCGAGAGGTAGGATAAATGTCTCGATAGTGCGAGAATTTTATTCTGCGCTTATGACGACATCTATGATCGATATCACTCAGATTGTTCTAGTAAGAGGAGTGGCTGTTCCCTTCTCTTCATCTGTTATCAACCAAATCTTTGAAATTCCACCAGTTACGATGCCATATTTTGAAATGCAATGGGGACTACAAAATCCCTCTAATCATTTGAATAAAGTACACGAGTCATTCCAATGTCTGTTCCCGCTTTTTGATACAAATCACGACATGTCAACACGAGCTCTACTTCCACATCTAAAGGCGTGGAAGCATTTTATAAATTCTCGAGTTTATCCCACCTGGGATTTTGGAAGTTTGACTGAGAATGAAATGCTTCTACTTTTTGCTTTGGCATTCGGTGTATTTGTTGATTGGGGTATATTGATTCAAAGG
Organism: Gentiana straminea; assembly: GCA_036785695.1. Classification (NCBI taxonomy): domain Eukaryota; kingdom Viridiplantae; phylum Streptophyta; class Magnoliopsida; order Gentianales; family Gentianaceae; genus Gentiana; species Gentiana straminea. The sequence continues at coordinate 23,018,787 of JAVUPR010000183.1, read as the reverse complement.
GCAGTGTTGGAGTTTGCGATCACGAGAGGTAGTAGGGGGAAGCCTATGCCTAATTCATGGATGATATCACGTTTGTGTATTCTTCTGAATGGAGTAGAAGAGCTGGAGACGGATGAAATTTTTCCGTCTGAGATAGTCGGTTTGGATTGCTACCGGTTGATACACCGGGTTGTTCGTCTACCATCTAGAGAATTGTTAGTGGTTTGTTAGTAATATTTAAGTTTTAATAAGTTAAATTAAGTTAAGTTTGAAGTTACTTTAGTTAAGTTAAGTTTTTCTTTTAAGTTTGTATTAATCTATCTTGTTTAATATATATGTCTTAGTTTTTTAAGTATACGCTAAAATAAAATCAGAAAAATAACGTTAATAGATAATTTTAATTTTATTTTCGAACCTACTTCTTTACTACTCATTGAACATCGGGACGATGCCACTTCGTAAGTGGGGAGTAGAGTTAGGTTAGAAAAATCATTAAAATTTTCGAAAAATAGTCAAAAATAATTATATTATATGTCTAATTTAGATTTTAATAAGATTTTAAGTTTATATAATTGAGTAATATTAGATATCGTTTTTATGAAATTATATAAGTATGTTGATATTTATAAGTAAAATTTTTAGAATCATTTTCAATATGAATTATGAGTTTGGAATTGGACTAAGTATGTTGATTTTTGGCACCACAAAAATATAACTATAGCCAAATAACCTACCTCAGCCTTGATTAGAGTGATCAAGACCTCACTCGAAATTTCAATTGTGATTAAATAACCAAGCTATAGCTAATTTTGGTCTACATTTCCTTGAAATTCCGCAAGTTTGTACGTACTTATGAAAAGAGATGGAGACATAAAAGCTAAGTTTTGGTATATGCTGAGATTGGAAAGATTAGATAAGTATTAGTATATTCGATCTTACCTCATGACACTTGCAAGATAGTCGATTTTGGTAATAAGCTCGGATATATTAATATTCTAAATTGAGAACGAAGCACCATATTTACACAGAATTAATCAAATATCAGGTATCTTCCTTATCTGTGATTAACAACTTAAAAATAAAAAGAAATGATCGGTTGTAGCTACCAATGATTGGAGTGAGTAGGGTATTATCACGAAATGTCCTATATCACTATGAGGTAAGTAAGCTCCCGATTGCCTGATGATAGTAGTCCAGCTAGGGTATTATCTCGAAATGTCCTATTGCTGAGAATGAAGGCACAAGATAAAATGAAAAAGGAAAAGTTGAATCATAAGATCTCAGGAATTATTACAAGTTTAAGGAAACCGGACTTGTAATTTTCGATCGAAAGAGTAGTACTCCGATCAATCTTGATGAAGCAATGCCTGTAAGTTTGATTTTCTACACACACTCACGCTTATAGTTCTTAAAAAAAAAATATAAAAAAAAAGAAGAAAATCTGAAAAAGAAGAGATGTTAGTAATCGATGATTATTTTTGATCAAGAATATGAAGATGTAGGTACGTATGACTTGCCTCTTTCTCTTTTTGATTTCCCTTTTTTCCGATTAACCAACATCTTGAACCTAAACTCTATAAGCCATTTTTGTCGACTACCTGACCGAAGTTTCCGATTCCAAAATTTCATAATAGTTGCGATTAAAAATAATTCTGATATTTTATTTATACTTATTAAGTGTTACATGTACAATTTCATCTAAATAATATTTAATGTTTAAGTTATATACTCTTTCTGTCTTCTTATAATTTTAAATTAGCATAAGTAATATATTTGACAATATAAATTACATTAAAAATTATAATATTATCTTTTATTACCGCTTATTTTTGCTCGAGGACGATCAAAAGCTAAGTGGGGAGTAATTTGATGTATTATTTTTATATGATTAAATATACGTTATATTATTATGTTTTATCAACGAATTCTATGTAAAATATATGAAATTATGGTATAAATAGTATGAAATGTTAATCTTTATAATTTAGAGTAGTTAGTAGTAAAAATAGTAAAAAGTTGTAATTTTGTACCGATTTTAGTAAATCGGAGTGTCGTGTCGATTTACGTGGGTATTTGTGGTATTTTATTGCGGTTTATAAACCGAGACCCCGAGAATCGACATATTGAAGTATAATCATATCTCGGAATGATTTAGAGAGTGCCACGAGCTTAAATGATCAATTGAATAGCTTAAGTGGACAAGTGGCCAACCAATCTGGTTAAGTAATAATCGAGAAATGTCTCCGACAAACGAATGGCTCATCAAAATGACATTATCTCAAAAAGTGTTCTTCACGAAAGTTGTAGATTTTTCCGAAAGCTTTCCAATGCAATTTAAATTATGAAGATTGAAGGTCTACAACTTAAACAGTGATCAAGTGGCTAATCGATTTGGGTTAAGAAAAATCCCGTAAAAGCTTCGGAGGAACACGAGGTTATCAAGAAGGCGTTATCTGGAAAAGAGTCCTTCATGAAAGTTGTAGAGTTTCTCGAGACCTTAATTTTGGCATTTCGTTTGCAATTTTTGGAGGTCCAGAACTCGAGATATGAATTTTAGAAGTTTAATGATATAAATATCTCATACGCACATGGGAGTGTATTCAGCATGGGGACATCATCATGATTCCGGACCGAGCCGGCCTAATACCGGACCGGTCCGGCCAAGGATCCAACTTCTATATAAGGAGTTGATCGAGAGCGATTCGAGGTGTACCAAATATATATATACATCCTATATATATATATATATATATATATATATATATATATATATATATATATATATATATATATATATATATCTCTTTTCTTTTTATTTTTTAGTTGTAGTTGTAAATAAGGCCTTACGCCGTAATAATGTAGTTTTAGTATCGTTGTAATGCTCGGGAAAATCTCGGAGTTCGGTTTTTTGAAGAAGTTGTAATGTCCGGAAAATACGATTTCGAATCAACTTTGCCGTATTCGGGTAACTTTTCTTAAGTATTTATGTTTGTTTTTATATTTTTCGTTGTTATAATGTTTTTAGGCTAAATATAATACTTGGCCAAAACTATGTAATCGGTTTTATTTCGATCTTTTCGTTAAAGAAATGTTGTTAAGTTAAAATGATAAAAATTGAGTTAATTGAATCTTTTTCTATTTTAATCGTATTCGTATTGACATATTTAATCGATCTGAGGAATTCATAATCTAATTATGAATTGACGCCTCGTAGTCAGGATACGAGATAAAAGATAGAAAAACCGGAGGGTAAAATTGGCCGTGTGAATAACGTGATAACGGAATCCGATTTCCTACCCGGGGGTAAATTTGTTTTGGGAGAAATGAATTTTATTATAATTTGTACTCGAGATCGTAATAATGTTAAATCATCAGTTAAGCGAAACTTAAACCGGAAAGTTAAATCGTCCGGCCTTGACAACCGGAGCCTTTAAAATAAAATTGACCGTTTGACGAACGGAATGACTTCTTTTTATCTAAGGGTAGATTTGTACTCGGGACCCGTTCGGAAAAACCGTAACGAGCTTGTGGACCTTGGAGTGATGCAATGGACATATGACAATTTCATACGCTCGTGTGAGGAGGAATTGTTTACCTCGGGAGTGCACCGTTTCATTTACTCAATTGGACCTAAAATAAAAGGAGAGATCGAACACATTTCATTTAATCGAAAAGATCGTATAAACCAATTATATAAGTTTTGGCCAGCTTCTCTAAAATTATCTGTTTAATATATTGGTACCTATATATTTATATATATATATATATACTTTGCAATTTATGTACATCTATATATATTTATATATCTATATATATTATATTAGAATAACATTTAAATTACGTATTTATTTTATGTTGACTAGAATAGTAGTGATCTGTGTTATAAAATTGCGGTTTATATCGAGTTAATAACAGCTCTTTGGTGTTTAACCACACGTAAAAGAAATTACCAAGTTCCCTGAGGATTCGACACTCTGACTCACCATACTAGCACCACAATTTGACCCGGTACACTGCCGGTTAGAATCGTTTAACCCGGGAATTGTCTGTCAGATTTCTGGCGCCGTTCTCGAGGGACAGGTTAGGCGGGGTCAGTTATACTACATCCGGTGGAAACAACCCCGATTCAGCAGTTGTAATCGGTAATATATTCTAATATTATTATGTTTACTATTTCTATTTCTATTTATATATTATAACTATGTTAAGTTAAAAATATATCTAGCCAAGATATGAATCTGAATTAGTTAATCTTTTTGGTAAAATGAATGATCGACTCTGGTAATAATGATTAAAATCAATTGTAATGAATCTCTTTCTATTTAAACTTAAATGTACGGATAGAAAGACCGGAGGGTAAAAATGGCCGAGTGAAAACGTGACAACGGAATCCGATTTCCTACCCGGGGGCAGATTTGTCCTAGAAAAACAAATCTTATTAAAATTTGTGCTCGAGATCTAATTACGTCAATTTATCTATTTTTATGAAGATTTTAAAATATTGACCGCATGACAAAACGGTAGTGACCCGATCTTTTGGATGACGTAGGATAGTTAAATGAGACATATGACAGTTTCATACGCTCGTGTGAGGAGGAGTTGTCTAGCTTAGGAGTACACCGGTTCATATATAATTGACCTCCTTGCATCAAGGAAAAGATCTGTATCATTCAATTCTACTAAAAAGAGATATTGATTCAGTAAAGTATTTTTGGCTAGATCCAAAAATATATATATTATCTATTGTTAAATTTATATATTTATTTACTGCTTTACTAACAATCTAACTAATCTAACTATCTAACCCGAGGAAAATGGTAAAAACTGCGACTTAGATCGAGTTAATAATAGCTTCTTGGTGTTTAACCACACTTTGAATTATGCCTTCATTTCCCTGAGGATACGACCTGACTCACCAGACTAGCACTACAATTTGACCCGGTACACTGCCGGTAAGGATTGATAGCCTAGAAAAGGTCCGTCAGCTTTCTGGCGCCGTTGCCGGGGAAATGACGCTAATTAATTGTGTCTATGGTTACTACTTGTATTAGCTCAAAATTCTCGAGGATAAGTCAACACTCTTCTTATCACATTTCTATTTTTGTTTTCCGTTGGTATCTACCTTCTTTTAGTTACCAATTTTCCTCTTCTACCAATTTCGAGTTATTTTCTATTTTCGATAGTAGAAAGTAAACGCGGTTTGTTTATTTTTGTTGGTACCTACCTATTGGTAAGATACCAATTTCGGAAAAAAAAAAAAAAAATACACTCGGTAAATACCGAGTGGAGTCGGTAATTACCGAGAAAAAAAAATATGGTTTTTTTTATCGATTTCGTGTTATTTTCTATTCGATATTTTCTATTCCACAAGAATTGTCAAATCGAGTTACGAAAATGGTCGAAACCGTTGGTGAAACACCTGAACAAGGGATTGCTCATGCTCAAGGGCATGGCCAAAACCTTAATCAGAATTTACCTCAACCTAATAACCAGAATCAGAATAATAGAAATAATCAGAATCGGAATAAGCATAATCGAAACCAGCCTAACCCGAGACCTATATGTGATCAGACCGTAAGAAGGTACCAGATTAATAACCCAATTCGTTTACCCAATAAAGGAGCAAATAATTTCGAAATAAAATCTCATCTTTTTGGTTTAATTGACACAAGAGCCCAATTTCTAGGAGAAGATGATGAGGATCCACATCATCATCTCTATCTTTTCGAAGAATTGCGTAATACAGCCAAAAGTCATGGTGCTCATCGGGAATTAACGAGGATGTCTATGTTTCCTTTTTCTTTAAAAGGAAGAACACGAGATTGGTTTCTGTCACTTCCACATCATTCATTGACTAGTTGGGAGGATATTCAAACCGAGTTCTTAAAGCAGTATTTTACTCCTGGTAGAAAATTGGAATTAATAGTAGAGGTTGCTAACTTTAGACAAGGATCTGAAGAAACATTTGGGAATGCGTGGGAAAGATTTAAAAAGCTACTAAGAGCTTGTCCCGATCATGGTTATTCCTTAGAAATGCAAATCCAACTTTTATGTCGTAAATTAAGGAAAAACTTACGTGCAGATGTTGATCATGCATGTGGTGGTTTGTTAATGATGAGTGAAGCTCAAATAGTTTACGATGCTATAGAACAGATATCCAAAAATAGCAGAATGTGGGAAACCGGTTCTAACACAAGAAAAGTAGCATTTGCAGGAGAAAGTACATCGAATACAGAAGTCCTAGCACACTTGGAGAATTTGAGTAGCAAATTTGACGGCTTATTAGCCAGTAAAATTGTAAACTCAGAAAATATCTTACCAAATGAATACTCAAGTCATGATAATGTGTCATTAGGGATGGAAGAACCAGAAGGATATTCAAGGGAAAAGGTGAGTTTTTTACAACAGCATAGGAATTTGAACAACGCGTATTCAAACTCTTTTAATGCTATTAGAAGAGATCACCCTACTTTTCGTTGGTCTGGAAACCCTAGTAAGCAAGGACAACCACCGTATCCAATCCAGTATGAGAATCCATATAATAATCAAGTTTATCAAGGAGATACCTCGAATCAGAACCTACAATCATTACCTAGACCATATCCACAACATACCACTCAAAGCATACCAGTCACCCAAAGTTCAACACAACCTGAAGGAGTTAACAAATGGGAGAAATTAATCGAAAATATGATGGGTATGATGTAAACTCAAGCTCAAAATATGGAAACCATGATGACTTCTATAGGTACAGTCACTAAGGATATGAGTACGTTGAAAACATATATAAGTGGACATGATACCAGAATGAGAATTGTAGAAGCTTCATTACGGAATTTGGAATATCATTTGAGTAGAGAAGAGAAACGTAAAAACAGTAAACCTCCAGGAGAGCTGCCAAGTAATACTGAAAGAAACCCGAAAGAGGTAACTGCTGTTATTACTAGAAGTGGAAGGATCTGTGGAAGTAGTGGATTAGAAAACATCGGAAGTAATGAAGTAGAGGATGATTTAGATGGTAAATTTGAAAAGAATGTGGAATCTAAAGATGAACCGGAATTCACCAAAGAGGAAGAGGACATTATTGAAAATTTCTTAAGACAAAACAGATATATTGAACCTGAAAGTGAGAATGAGGAATGGGTCAAGGTTCCTAGAATATTGAAAAATCCAAGAATGAGTAGGACCTTGACCAATGATCATGTTGAGAATGAATCAAGTTTGGAAAGGCCAATTCAAACCGAACCTTATCCGGCTCAACCCAAATTCACCTCGGTTCAATCTGATAGGGTAGCACCATATCCAGTGCATATTTTGAAGAAAAAGGTACAGAATGATGACATACAGTGTCCTCAAAAGGCACAATCATTCCAGGAAGCTTTACCATCTTCGTTTAACGACAAGGGTAAGGGAGGTATACATTCTAACCTTACTTTAATTGATCTTGAATTACTCCCCCATTCCCCGAAAAAGGAAATCAAAGAGATGAAGTTGGATAAGAAGTATGCACATTTTCTTGACACTTTTCGGCACTTAACAATTAATAGCCCTTTCATCGATGTTTATAAGGGAGAGCTTAGTTTGGGAATGAATAATGAGCGCGTTGTCTTTAACATTTACAATTCATTAAAATATCCATGCACTACACTAGAATCTTGTTCTTGTGTGGACCCTTTGTGTCCTTTTGTTGTGGATCGTACTAACACGCAGGTAATTGAAGAAGATGACTTCAGCAATAATGTAAAAGCTCACAAACCGAAGGCTCGAAAATCAAAGGAAAAGGTCAAGAATCATTTGGATTGGTGGAAATTGTCTAACCTCTGTTGGAAACCGGTATTGAAGAAGGATGTGGTGTGTGAGGATGACCCACCACCAGTACATTAGAAAACCGGAGCAGAAAGTCTAGCTATAGACTATAAATATAGTAAAAACATGGTACTATCCTTCCTATTTACTCCTAAAGCATTTTTTTCTAGTTAGTTCACGAAATTAATTATTACATGCTTTTGTGAGTAAATGTTAGAAGTATCCTATTTTATTTTAGTATATTAGTTAATCATCATCATTTTGGTTGTTTAAGTTTGTCGAGCAAACGACGTTAACCAAAAGCGCTACCGGGAGGCAGCCCGCAAAAATGTTAAATATAATAATTACTCATACTTTGGATGATACTTTGCGAATACTTCGGATTGATTTTCATTTTGTTTCACCAAGTCTTAGGATGAATGTTTGAATGTCATTAAAAAAGGGAATGATTAGGTGGTTATCCGAAAATCCCGATGGAGAAAAAAGAGAAAAATTCAAATGCGTCATTTCTTGGACTTAGGTTGTTCGAACGATTTGAAATAACCCTTGAGGATCTGGGTATAAAAGACTCAGAGTTAATACTTTTCCATACGTTACATTTCATGATCTAGTCTCGTTTTAAATTTCAAATAACGTGTGACATGTATTAGTTCAAATACTATGGAATTGAGGAGGTCATAACTTTAACCCACCCACCCACCCTTTAATACCATCCGAGTATTTGTTTTGACTTGTTTTAGTGCACCATTGCTTTCCCAACAACTTATTTACACTCACTTTACATTGAGGACAATGTAAGTTCGTAAGTGGGGAGTGGAGTTGTTGGTCTAGCAATGGAATTAATGTTTATTTTGTATCAATAAATCCCTTAGTTTTCGATTTTTTTTCGAGCATTATTTAGTTGATTAAAATAAATTGTATAAGGTATATATTTCATGGATTTGAAGATATAATGATCAATTTGGATGTGTATAACCAACGTGAACCGTAAGTGCATTGTAATTCCAAATATATTTGTGTAACATGAATTCCTTCACGTAAAGCCTTTGATATTGAAGCGGAAAATTTTAAACTCGTATCCATTCGGTATCCTAGTGGTTATTCTATAGATAATTACGGTAACTTAGTACCTAACTTTTGAATGTGTACTTGTGAATATCGAAGGTTTGAATGTGATAGGAAGGATATAAGTTAAAGAAGAATACCAAATTAAGATGAACTATCTATATGTCGGTTGTAGCTACCAATGATTTGAGTGTAGTAGGGCGTTATCACGAAACGTCCTATATCACTATGAGGTTTAAAAGCTCCCGATCGCTCGATGATAGTAGTCCAGCTAGGGTATTATCTCGAAACGTCCTATTGCTGGGAATGAGGGCATATGCTACACATATGAAGAAAAAAAAAGAAGAAAAAGAGTTAGATAGGTATTAATGTATTTGATCTCACCTCATGACGCATGCAAGATAGTCGATTTTGGCAATGAGTTCGGATATGTTAGTATTCTATGAAAAAAATAGAGCATGGTTGAAAATTTAGTTATCTTCTGACTATCCCCAGTATAAACTGAATGATATGCTTTAGGGATTATCCTAATAAGTACACGGGAGAACTTTGTGTGGAACTGTTACTGCCTATACCTAGGAAAGTCATTAGGACTGTCTGAATGGATATTTGTGCGTTTGCTTGAATTATTCAAGAAAGGATAGTGGAAATTGAAAAGGCTTGTCACACACACACTCTGTTATACATTTATATTGAGGTTAACGCCTGGTTGTAATTCTAATGGTTGCGCATCTCGGTTGTCCCTTATATCTTATATCTTCATGAATTTATCTCTCATTCATTTTGTTTTATCGCTTGTTTTGCTCGAGGACGACCAAAAGCTAAGTGGGGAGTTGTGATTAGAGACAAATTAATGATCATTATTACGACATTTTACCCCAATATTGATACCACTTTGAGCATTATTGTACCAATTTAAGTCAATAATTACTTAATTTTATCCAAATATATAAATAGTGGTTATTATATAAATTATCGTATTTTTATAAGTTTTTATAAGTTTTGTACCGGTTTAGTAACCGGAGTGTCGTGTCGGATTTACGTTTGGTATTTTGGTGGTTTATTGCGTAATTATAGGTTGACCAAAATCCCGAGTAATGACACGTTTTGAGGCCTAAAAGAGGTATTTTTAGGGATATAAGAGTGTGCCACTAACTTAAGTGGTCAAGTGGCTCAGTGGTTAGTGGTACCACTAACGAATTATATCTTCGACGAACAAATGGCTCATTAAAACGGCATTTTCTGAAGAGAGTTTTCCAACGCATTTTGAATCACGTCAATCGGACTTCTACAACTCAAGTATCACTAAGTCAAGTGGTCAAGTGGTCAATCGATTCGATTTAGTGGAAATCGAGAAATATCTTCGACGAACGAATGGCCCATCAAAAAGACATTTTTCTGAAGAAGAGTCCTTCATGAAAGTTGTAGATCATTCAACAAGCTTTCCAATGCCTCTTAAATCATGTCATTTGGAGATCTAGAACTCAAGATATGAATTTTAGAAGTTTTATTCCAAAATATAAATTTTTATCCGGAAATTGGATAATTAAGGAGGATGAATGTAATGATTAGCCCGACCCGGTCCGGCCCTTACCCGGCCCGGTCCGGCCCTTACCCGGCCCGGTCCGGCCCTTACCCGGCCCGGTCCGGCCCCCCCTTTTGTAGGCTATATATATGTGTAAAATTAGACTAATAAGAGGCCCCTTCTTTGCCCCTCTTTCCCTTCTTCTCTCGTTCCTTTCTTTTTTCTTTCAATTTTTATTTTGTAAACACTTTGTATATATATATATATATATATATATATATATATATATATATATATATATATATATATATATATATATATATATATATATATATATATATATATATATATATATATATATATATATATATATATATATATATATATATACACACACACGTCCCAAAATATATATATACATCCATATATATATATATTTCATCTATCTTCTTCCCTTCTTTTATTTTATTTTCGGGCCCTTATATATACATATGTCTATGTATGTATATATATGTTTTTATATATATAAATAAAGTAGTTATAGTACCGTTGTAATGGCGGAATAATTATCGAAGATTGTTAAAATCGAAGCTTTGTTATACTACATCCGGTGGAAACAACCCCGATTCAGCAGTTGTAATCGGTAATATATTCTAATATTATTATGTTTACTATTTCTATTTCTATTTATATATTATAACTATGTTAAGTTAAAAATATATCTAGCCAAGATATGAATCTGAATTAGTTAATCTTTTTGGTAAAATGAATGATCGACTCTGGTAATAATGATTAAAACCAATTGTAATGAATCTCTTTCTATTTACACTTAAATGTACGGATAGAAAGACCGGAGGGTAAAAATGGCCGAGTGAAAACGTGACAACGGAATCCGATTTCCTACCCGGGGGCAATTTTTGTCCTAGAAAAACAAATCTTATTAAAATTTGTGCTCGATATCTAATTACGTCAATTTATCTATTTTTATGAAGATTTTAAAATATTGACCGCATGACAAAACGGTAGTGACCCGATCTTTTGGATGACGTAGGATAGTTAAATGAGACATATGACAGTTTCATACGCTCGTGTGAGGAGGAGTTGTCTAGCTTAGGAGTACACCGGTTCATATATAATTGACCTCCTTGCATCAAGGAAAAGATCTGTCTCATTCAATTCTACTAAAAAGAGATATTGATTCAGTAAAGTATTCTTGGCTAGATCCAAAAATATATATATTATCTATTTTTAAATTTATATATTTATTTACTGCTTTACTAACAATCTAACTAATCTAACCCGAGGAAAATGGTAAAAACTGCGACTTAGATCGAGTTAATAATAGTTTCTTGGTGTTTAACCACACTTTGAATTATGCCTTCATTTCCATGAGGATACGACCTGACTCACCAGACTAGCACTACAATTTGACCCGGTACACTGCCGGTAAGGATTGATAGCCTAGAAAAGGTCCGTCAGTTTCACTTTTCTTGGTTAAGAAGATAACCCAAGTGTATCTTGAAAAATTGTCTACTACCACCAATGTATACTTCTTTCCACTGATACTAATTGGTGTAATAGGTTCAAATAAGTCCATATGTAGTAGTTCCAGAACCCTGGTTGTTGAATGCTGAGACTTAGTCTTGAAACTTGCTTTTGTTTGCTTCCCTTGCTGACAAGCATCACATAATCTATCCTTCTTATATGAGATTTCTGGTAGTCCAATGACTAGCTGTTTCTTGACAAGGGTGTTGATGTCATCAAAATTTAGATGACTCGGTTTCTTGTGCCACAACCAGCTGATTTCTGATTTGGTATGCACAAGTAAACAGGTTTCTGCAACAGCTGTAGTCCAATCTACAACATACATGTTCTCTTTTCTTCTTCCGGCTAAGACAACTTGAAATGTTGTTTCGCTGACAACAATGCAGAAATCCTTGTCAAAAGTAACTTTGTATCCCATATCGTAGAATTTACTGGTGCTGAGTAGATTGTAATGTAATCCTTCTACATAAGATACATTCTTGATTGTGAGTTCATTTCTACTCAAGGTACCATAACCTTTGGTGAAACCAGATTTGTCTTTACTTCCAAAATTAACTTTTGGTCCATCTTTGGCAATAAAATCACTTAGACAGTCCTTGCTCTTTGTCATGTGCCTTGAGCAACCACTGTCAAAGTACCATATATCCTGCAAAAAAAATTAAATTATTTTAGGTACCCAACTCTATTTGGGTCCATAGTGGTCAGTTGTTAGTACAACTCTGGGTATATTTCCATAAGGTTTTCTCTGGAAATTGTTGCATTTGTTTTCATATATATAAGCCACACTTCCATCATATCTTTTTATGGATTGTGTTTTATGTATATGATTTCTCAGGTCTTCTGGTTCACTTTGATTTCCAAAATGTTTTCTACTATTAAAGATTGAATCATAACCATCATTCCTTCTGTACTGAGGTCAGGACTGACCTTGGTACTGGAACTTTTGCTGAGAACTGAGATTAGCTCTCTGCTGAGTTTTGGACTGAAACTTGTGTTAAGTTTTCTGTCTGGAATGATTGTTCTTATCAGTTTTATTAGTAGATGCAGAAAAATCCCGATCATCAGTGGGATATAATCTTCCTTTCCCCCAAGATGTGTGAATCTTTGAATGGTTGACATTCTTAGACTTACCCTGATTGTAATTTTTCTGGTTCTTGACTTGATCTGTTTGTGTGGATCTGGCAGTTGATTTACCATTTCGGTTTCCTTGAGATACAGCTGATCTACCATTTGGTTTACCTTTGTTGGTAGATACAGTTGTCTTCTTAGAAAACTGATTTATCCTATGTGATACCGACTTTACTTGGTTCAAGCAATTTTCTCGCCTTTGTGGAAGTTGCTCGGCTACAAACTTAATACCGCTTTGATACTAGGTTCGGCGACTTTGCTAGTTCGTCCTTAGAAGATTGCCGTGTATCAAATCCTAAGCCTGTTTTGTCTCCATATGGCTTTCCGATTTGAATCCAAAGATGGCCGAACTTGATTGAGCAAATGAATCGATTCTTGTCGCCGCCGATGCGATAGTCGATATTGATTCTTTTCTTTATTAGTTCTAGCCAGTTTCATCATATTAAGTTCAGACTTCAATCGTTCAACTTCAAGAATTAGAGTTTCTTTCTCAACTTTGATTGATTCATAACCAGCTTGAATTGTTACTAACTGATTTATCAATTCGTCAAGTGTTACTTCTAATTCCAGATTTTTTGGATTGGAGTCAGCAGTCAAAGAACATGCAGTTTGCATGGAAATCTGAGCTGAAGAGTATTTAGAGTTGGATTCACATACCTCATTTGGACTCTCCATGTGAGCCATTAAAGCTGTGTCATCTGACAATCTTTCAGTACCAGCTTTATAGTCTGACTCATCTCGGGCAAGAAGTGATCTTCTCCCAGTTCTTCGTTGCTGAATCTTCTTGGTCAATTCTGGACATTCCGCTTTGTAATGTCCAGGCTTCTTACAGTTGAAGCAAAGATATTCATCATCTTTCTTCTTTTCAGGAGTCCTCTTAATGAACTTCTGAGTGACTGGATGACCACTCTTCATCCTTCGAATTATGTTCATCATTAGTGCCATCTGTTCTTCCATCTTATCCAATTGCTGAAGATTGCTAGATGAGGTTTCTTGATTATCATTTGATGCTGCTGATGCAAGAGTTGTTGTTTTAGGTTCCTCTATGGCTTTGATTAAGGCCGTTGTCATGGTGAAATCTTCACTGAATTGGTAAGCTTTGAGATCTGAGAAGATCTTGAATGAATCTTCTATGTCAAGTCTTCTTGATTCTTCCATAGCTATGACCTTCATCTTCCAGCACATTGGTAAGGCCTTCAAGATTCTAGTGTTGATTTCTTTCTTGGTGTACTCAATTTCGAGTAAAGCCAATTCATCCATGATAGCGCTGAATCTTGTTTCCATTTGATCAATATTCTCACCTGACTTCATCTTGAAATTCTCAAAATTCTGTTTTGCTACTGAAATCTTTTTCTCTTTAATCGAATCAGTTCCTTTGCAAACTAACTGAAGTTTTTCCCACATCTCTTTTGCAGTCGTACACTCATTGACTTTCAGGTACATGTTGCTATCAAGAGTTCTGAGTATGATATCCATGGCGACATTGTTTAGGTTGTTTCTCTTCCGATCATCACTAGTCCATTCAGCTTTAGGCTTGGGAACTCTAACTTGATTTCCATCAACAGTTTGCATGTGAGTAATCTGGATGGGTCCATCAGTGAGTACATCAATCATTTCATCATGAGAAGCCGCTAGAAAAGCCCGCAAACGACGTCTATATTCATCAAATCTGTCCATGTTGCACATCAGCATTTGTCTGGCATACTGATTGTTATCCATAGTGAGAGAGTGAAAACTGATTATGTGAATACTTAGAAACTGAGCTTTCTAAAAAGAACAACTAGAGGTGGTTTAGAGCAAATGATATATTGTCAAAGAGACACTGCTCCGATACCAATTGTTGGTCCCTTGGAAAGGCTAACACAAGTTTAGAGGGGGTGAATAAACTTGTCACCAAAAACTGGATTTTAAGCAAATTAAGATTCAGTTAAAACTTGTGTGGAGTTAAGCTGACTAAGCTGAGTTTAAGTCAAACTGACTTAAGCAAACCTGAGTCAACCGGCAGCGGATATAATTCTAGCCTTTTTCTTGATCTTGTTATTCAATATGAAAGTTGAGTGTGCTAAACTGAATTCTGGTGAATATCAGTTTGTGAGCTGTGAGGTGTATAACAATCAATTCTCAGAATGTTGTAGATAAATGCTAAGTAAATAAATAAATGCGTAAAGTAATGAGGCAAATATTATAGAGGTTCTAGGTGGTGTAATCATGTCAGCCCTCTCTTCCTCTGTGGTGTAGGAGGAAAATTCCACTAGAACTTCTTGAGGTGAGCTATTACAAATAGTCCTAAACAATAGTCCTTGGCTAATCCTAGCTTCACTATCTAAATAGTTGTAGAACAGGTAGAATTGCTGCTCTTCAATTGCTTGAACACTGGTCCTTGAAGGGTTACATATGCCTCTTCACCAGCTACCACCACAAACACAGTCTACCCGACTGCTGTGACAACTGTCCTTGGCAAAAGCTTCCCGGTTTGCTTCACAGTCTAAACCTTTGATGTAGAATCAAAGTTGGGTTGAGAATCAATAAATTGATTCTTGTTTGTGGTTCTTCAAAGTGTCTGAATCTGGATAAATTATGTGTAGTTTGATCACTTGAAGAATTTCTTGATATGATCTTGTTATAGCGCAGAGATGATAGCAATTCGAATAAAACGACTAATGCACAAAAATGCCTGTTGATCTTGATAATTCTGTTGTTTTGCTTTGGTGCAAATTTCTCTATTTATAGTGTGAGGTCCAACGTTCATCTTGTTTGAATTCGAATTGTCTCAACGTCTATCTTGTAACGGTTATATTTGGTGACCGTTCTGATATGTCAGTATTTCATCCAATAGAATTGCTTCCTTTATAACGTTCGACTGTACAATCAGTTTGTTGGATGACTGACATATAAAAATGAGTTTCCTGAGCCAGTTTTATACTTGTGTTTATGAATTGTCGGTTTCTTGATGACTTGAAGCATTAACTGAGATTTTACTCTTCTTCAAATATCAGTACTGCAGTTTTCATCTGATTATAATTGACTTAATCAGAGTACACAAAAAGCAAGTATCTTCTAAGAATTCATTGTCCTTATGATTCTTAGGTCTTCATACAAGATCCATAAAGTCAGTTCAGGTCACCACAAACTTGCCTGAAGTCTAACTTTATAGTCTCGAATTGTGATCTTCATAACTGAGTTTGATCCCTTAGTTCTTCAATCTTCAGTAACTGAGTCTGTGACTCTCAGTTCTTCTGTCTTCTAGATAAACCAACTGAGTCTGTGTCCCTCAGTGAAATTACCTTCTTCAGTTCCATATTGGTGTAGTCTGAGTCAGTTTGTTTATCTTGACGATTTCCAGTTTTCTAAGTGACTTCCATTTTTCAGATTCACGACACACTAACTATTACAATGCTTGTCTGATGTAACCTATACAAATATCAGACTCTAGTAAAACCTATACATTCAGTTCTAGACATCTTTTAGCTTTTCACTATAACAGCTAGCTTCAGCACTTCATCAATGAGGTTAAGATAATACTTTGAATAAATATGATGAATTATCATCAAAACATAATTCTTATTTCCAACAAAACTTCTATATGTCTTAAGGTAGCTTGAACATAAACCCCAACGTTTGTTTGCCTCAAGTACGCACCGTCTCGATCTTCCCTAGGTGTAGAATGATAATGAATAGTTAGTCCAACGCTCATGCCACCAATTTCTCTTATGGCTGTGCGAGGAACAACTCGTCCAGACCAATAGAAGTCTTGCTCCAGATTGTAATTCATCCAAATCGCAGCTTGATTCATTCCAAATGTAAAAGAACCGAGCTTTGATGGAATATCCCAAAGGATCCCGAACACCGTCGCGAATCCTGCATCTTCCCAACTCATTTTGGCCGTCGTAATACGAGGGGAAAACCCTAGCTCTAAATATGTAACGCCCTGCTCCCGGATACCGAACCCTTATCCGGAAGAGAACGTTTGGCGCGTATAACATTAAACAAATCTAATATTATACGCCAGCCTCTACGTCACCGTATCAAAATTAAAGCAACGGAAGCCCAAAAGGCTCGGGTAAAATCATAAATACCTCTAAGAATAGAGTACAAACCGACTAGGGGTAGAAAGTAAAAGCTTATAACAACGATATAAAGCTTACAACGCACGATGTTCCAAAATAAAGATACAACATTTGTCATACAAACTTCAAATAAAAGTACAACATAATCTAGTACAACATTTAATAGAAAGGTAAAAAGAAATCATCATCATGGCATCAACGTCATCAAATCATCATCGAACTCCTCAATGAGCTCAAGGCTAACATGTCCATCTTCTCACCCCAAAAGCACACAAAACAACATATGCAATTGAGGTATGTACAAAGGGTTTCTATCTTAATTTATCTTTGTTACATCTGTATTCAAGGGAACTACGCATGGTGCTATTCACCACGAAGTTTATAGGAGCAATATATTGGTGGATCAAACCAATAACCACGGTAGTCCATTCTAGTAGACTCCGATAGTGCACACGTTCGGCGAAGTCCCTCTGCCATTTAGCCATTTAGAGGCCAGCAGAGTTATTCACTTTATCTGACCGCCCACACATTGCGATATAGACAGTGTCTTACCAAGAATAACATGATGTTTAGTCTTTTAACTACACACATACGTTTGTCATTAATTATTAACTAGCCACTTAAGTATTTTCAAGTAATCTCCCCCACATCTCCTACTCTCTTGCTTAGACCACTAGACAAGGACAACCCTAGCACATACACAGACATTGATGAATACTAATTCACTCAAAGCACAAGCCATTTATACCCTTCCGACGGTCCCGGACTTCAACTCTATGGAAGAGTACATCCGGTGCCAGAACTAAACACATCAGAAGCTTAATCGAGGCATGTTCATGTTCATGTTCATTTAATGTTATTAAATCAAGAAACAACATTTAAAACTAGACTCGGGGCTCAAAACTAGACTAAACACAAAAAGACAAGAGCAGTGCGCCCGCACTGGATTCGGTGCGCTTGCACTGGTCAAACAAAGACTTTCGCCAGGGCGGGTGCGCCTGCACTGGGCTCTGGTGCGCCCGCACTAGCCTCAGTGCGCTTGCACAGGCTTCTGGTGCGCTTGCACCAAGCCCCAAAACGTAAAAATGGACTTTCTGCCTCCCGGTGTGCCCGCACCAAGCGTAGAAACTCGCAAAAACTCAATTTTATGCATCTAAACGATCCCCACGCAATTCCAAACAAGTTTAACATCAACAGGCACAACAAAACAAAAGAAAAGCATCACTTTTACATAACTAAACGTCACATACTTCTCTAGTACAAGTAGGCATGATTTCAATCATTTAACATCACAAATTATACCCAACCACAACCTTAACAATATAAGACCTTAATTAAACATTAGGAAGAGCCCCATACCCTTTAGCAAGCCAAAAGCAAAGCAAAACCTTCAAAAGAACTGCAACACATCTACGACTTCAACCCAAACCTAGTTGATCAACGAATTGAACAATAAACAATTGTGATCAAAAGCTTCTAAACAACAAGAACTACGAATTGAAGGATTCTAAGAAACCAAACAAGGCCAAACTTGAAGATTACCAAAACTAGGGCAAAACTAACATTTCTCAAAACTCCAACTTTCTTGTACCCAAACGATCCTCTTGTCCCGCTGATTCCAAATCTTCAAACAATTCTGAAAACCGTTCACAAACTTGTGAGATTTTTGGAGAAGTCTCATTTCTTGCTTTCTTTTTGTTTTCCTTTTTCTCCAGAGCATAGTCAAACATTTTCTTTTTATTTCTCAATTCTGACAACCTCCAATTAATAGGACGTTTTATTTCCTGGAAATAACTTCCCATTAAATTTCTTTCCTTTTTTTTAAAACTTAATCCATAGTAATAAATATAATACCCCGTTATCCGTAAAAAGACACGTCTGCTCTTTTTGAAAAGTCGGAATATTACATTCCTCCCCCTTTAAGAGGAGTTTTGTCCTCAAAACTCGAACATGCTCAGTCCATTGACATTCCTTAACATTTTCTCTTCAACACAAACCAAACCGAAGCTTCACTTGTTTCCCACTGACAACAATTAACTGATTCTAATCTTGCTAACAACTGAACCAATACTCGACCGATTCCCAAACCGTTAAAACCCTTGTACACAAAACTTGAAAATGACCAACCACATCTTGAACCACTGAAACTTCACTAACCAAACTTCTACTCGATGCATCCTTCACTGGAAAGTACCTTCTTATGTTTATAATCCAAGTAGACAAAATTCTTGGATGGCTGACCTATGCCAAGAATCACTTTATGGTCCGTAGAATTCAAAATTGTAACTTTACTCTTGCCACGGTAGATTCTAACACAACCAACAACTTGAAGTAACACCCTAGCAACCTTGATTTCTCTATCCAAAGGTGTTGTTAAACAAGGGATCCTTGAGGTTGTGCTTACAAAACTGAGGTGGGGTACCTGATTCTCAAACCGATCAAGATGTTCCAACGGTTTCACAACTGCTTTGAACCAAACCACTCGCTTGTTGCTGAGCTATAAAACATCCAGTTCAAACTTACCAACACAAGCGTGTCTGAGGTTACCTACCATTCTGAAGAATCAGGAAGGATCAGAATGTTACTAGGTGTTCTAAAGAGATCTTATCTTAGGAGAGGAAGCCTATAAAAGCAATGAACTCTTTGCTCTGATACCAACTGTAACGCCCCACTTCCGGATACCGAGCCCTTATCCGAAGAGAACGTTTGGCACGTATAACATTAAATAAATCTAAAAATTATATGCCAGCCTCTACGTCGCCGTATCAAAATTAAAGCAACGGTAGCCCAAAAGGCTCGGGTAAAATCATAATTGCCTCTAAGAATAGAATACAAACCGACTAGGGATAGAAAGGAAAAGCTTACAACAACGATATAAAGTTTACAACATACGATGTTCCAAAAGAAAGATACAACATTTATCTTATAAACTTGAAATAAAATTACAGCATAATCTAGTACAAAATTTAATAGAAAGGTAAAAAGAAAGCATCATCATTCAACGTCATCAAATCATCATCGAACTCCTCAACGAGCTCAAGGCTAACATGTCCGTCTTCTCACCCCAAAAGCACACAAAACAACACATGCAAATGATGTAAATTATCTTTGTGAGACCGACTCAAACTCTAGGATTCACTTCATGCTCATCAACAAGTCATGACTATTGGTTTCTAGCATAACTTATCTTTGTTACATCCGTATTCAAGTACGCATGGTTCTACTCACCACAAAGTCTCTGGGTGCAACATATTGGTGGATCACACCAATAACCACGGTAGTCCATTCTAGTAGACTCCGATAGTGCACACGTTCGGAGAAGTCCCTCTGCCATTTAGCCATTTAGAGGCCAACAGAGTTATTCACTTTATCTGACCGCCCACACGTTGCGATATAGACAGTGCCTTACCAAGAATAGCATGATGTTTAGTCTTTTAACTACACAAATACGTTTGTTATTAATTATTAACTAGCCACCTAAGTATTTTCAAGTAAGCTCCCTCACATCTCCTACTCTCTTGCTTAGACCACTAGACACGGACAACCCTAGCACATATACATGCATTGATGAACACTAATTCATCAAAGCACAAGCCATTCATACCCTTCCGACGGTCCCGAAATTCAACTCCATGGAACACCGGTGCCGGAACTAAACGCATCAGAAGCTTAATCGAGGCTTGTTCATGTTCATTTAATGTTATTAGATCAAGAAACAACATTTAGACTCGGGGCTCAAAACTGAATAAACACAAAAAAAAAAGACAAGGGCAGTGTGCCCGCACTGGATTCAGTGTGCTTGCACTGGCCAAACAGAGACTTTCTGCCAGGCTGGTGCACCTGCAATGGGCTCTGGTGTGCCCGCACCGGCCTCAGTGCGCTTGCACCAAGCCGCAGAATGTAAAAACGGACTTTCTGCCTCCCGGTGCGCCCGCACCAAGCGTAGAAACTCCCAAAAACTCAGTTTTATGCATCTAAACGATCCCCACTCGATTCCAAACAAGTTTAACATCAACAGGCACAACAAAACAATAGAAAAGCATCACTTTTACCTAACTAAACGTAACATACTTCTCTAGTACAAGTAGGCATGATTTCAATCATTTAACACCACAAATTATACCCAAACCACAACCTTAACAACATAAGACCTTAATTAAACATTAGGAAGAGCCCCATACCTTTTAGCAAGCCAAAAGCAAAGCAAAACCTTCAAAAGGACTGCATCACATCTAGGACTTCAACCCAAACCTTGTTGATCAACCAATTGAACAATAAACAGTTGTGATCAAAAGCTTCTAAACAACAAGAACTACGAATTCAAGGATTCTAATAAACCAAACAAGGCCAAACATGAAGATTACCAAAACTAGGCCAAAACTAACCTTTCTCAAAACTCCAACTTTCTTGTACCAAAACGATCCTCTTGTCCCGCTGATTCCAAATCTTCAAACGATTCTAAAAACCATCACAAACTTGTGAGAATTTTGGAGAAGTCTCCTTTCTTGCTTTCTTTCTGTTTTCCTTTTTCTCCGGAGCATAGTCGAACATTTTCCTTTTATTTCTCAATTTTGACAACCTCCAATTAATGGGAGGTTTTGTTTCTTGGAAATAACTTTCCATTAAATTTCTTTCCTTTTTTTTATAAACATAATCCATAGTAATAAATATAATACCCCGTTTTCCGTAAAAAGACACGTCTGTTTTTTTTGAAAAGTCGGAATATTACAGAATACCAAATGATGTAGAAGATCTACACTAAACGGATAAAACGAGTTAATCCAAGCTCAAATATAATTCATTCTCAAATAGAAAAAATTCAAAATTACATAATAATATCTCAACTTATAGAGCATAGCCTATTTATAGGCAACAAATCTCATTTAAGTTAACACAAAAACCCAATGGCTAATAACTAAAAAAAACATAATAAAATAATATTAACTAGCTTTGATGTGCTACAACATCTTGGTATCAACACTTAAATTGATGAAAAGAAATCTAAAAAACTAGAAAAAAATGAGAAGTTAAATTGAAAATAGTAAAATATCAAATAAACATAATAGAATACAAATCAATAATACTATTAATTAGTTAATACAGGGGTCTTTTTGTCTTTTTTTTATTTTATTTTCATTAATCATTTGTTTTCTAATTTTATATTATTTTGATCTCGAATGATGCCCACAATGTTCAACCATGAATCAAATATATCATCATTCTTAACCATGATGAATTTCCCTTTTGAATTAGAGTCGTTCTCATCACTTTTTGCTATTTTTAACATATTTATTTATTTATTTGTACATTGGAAAGAGTTTTGCAACTGCAATTCTCCTTCAAGCGGGGTGGTGCTGAATAGTTTATCAAACCTGGGCCGGAGTGATACTGAGGAAACCTAAATTTGTTGCAGAAACTGGGCTTAAGCCCATTAAATGGGTTAATTTGGATATGGCAACGTACTTTGAGTTTGATTAATTACATATAGGTTTCAATACGAATTTACATTCAAAAAAGAAAAAAAAAAAAAAAAGAAAGAGGTTTCATTATGACTTAATAGAATAATAGTATTTTTTTTGGGGGGGATAGAATAATATATGTAATAGAATAATGGTATTAAACATTTGTTAGAGTAATCCATGTCATTAGTAGATGAATTTGCGATTTTGATCTCCCAATTCCGATATAATATATTGTCAGAGTCTTAGCAAAAATATATATATATATATTGTCAGAGTTTATGCTAAATTGTTGATAGTATGAGCTTGTATTAGCTAGGCTTTATTTACCACATAAGTATTTGGGTAAAGTTCTTTTCCAAATGTTTCTATGTAAGTTTATTTTGTGGTTTAGTTGAATTCGTTAGCATATATTCATATAATATAATAATAAATATATAAATGTGTGAAATGATACATGAAACCGGTAAATACACCATTTTCCTGAAGCCTAATAAGAAAGCCCAACCATTCTGGGTCACAATTTTTAGTTCTCACACGTTACGACAAAAGATAATTACACTTTTAGTTAGGGCTGAGCTTGAATTGGTTTGAGTTCTTTGAGTTGGTTGTGAAAAACTCGGGCCGGCTTGGGGCGCCATAATTCGTTCCCCAAACCAAACCAAAACGAAGCCAACCCCAATGATTTGGTTCGAATTGGTATCAGTTTGGATTGGGTTGGTTTCGGTTTAACAAGATAATCTTAAAAAAATGAACAAACAAACTTTTTTTTTATATACTCTAAATAGCTACATCAAAACTAAAATAAATTACAAACCAAAAATGAAAAAAAAAAAAAAAAACAAAAAAAAAACCTTAAAACAACTAACAAATAACAACACATTACAATATAATTCAGCTACGATCAATCATTCATACTTGCATACTTACATACATGCATTTACTGATTTACATATTTACATCAAAAAAACAAAAGGTTGAACTAAACTCTACTATTGAGCTAAGTGGGCCGAGAGTCTAAGATTGTTATATAATGGGTTATATTGGGTCGGTTGGGTAATGGGTATAATATATATAATTAATGTATAAAATATTTGGTTTGGTTTGGTTTGGTTTGGATTGGATTGGGTATAATTAAAAATATCCGAAACCACCAATGCAATTCGGTTTGGTTCCAAACCAAACCAATCATTTGGTTTGTTATTGGTTTGGATCGGTTTACGGTTTGGATTGGTTTATTGGTTATTTTGCTCAGCCCTACTTTTAGTCTTTCGAGTCACATTTTTTTATTTATTTATAATTTTAACTAACCCTCTATTTTTCATTATTACAATAAATACTCATTCGTATGTGTTTATGTTACGATAAAAACCCCTCTGTTTAGGGGTGAACAAAAAAACCGGAAACCAAACCAACCGTCCGAACAAAACTGGTCCAAACCGAATATGCGTAAACCATGGGTTTTTATACTTTAAAAAATCAAACAGTGAAAAACAATTTGATTCTGGTTTTCTAAGATTAAAACCGGAACCGGATATATATATATGTGTGTGTGTGTGTGTCTATAAATATCGACACTATTAATTAATGGGTCTTTATTTGTACCACACCAATCCACCCGTATACCACTCTACCTGTGCACCACAGTAAAACTAACTTTTCGTCAGTATATTGTGAGAACTGATCACCAAACCGACTTTTCGTTGGTCCCCTTCAATTATCACTACATGTAAATAACTAATATCTCAGTTCATGATCCATTAATACTTCAATCAACTCCTCACGCACGTAGTTTGATGTCATCCTAATAGGACCTATGATAAAATGAAATAAAACAGTTTACATGGCTTTATATGATCATTTAATTGGAAAATATGATAATATAATGTTGTGTGCGCACACACATATATATATATAGATAGAGGACCCTATGACATTCATGTTATGGTATAAGGTAGATAAAGAATGAGAATCTTGTATGATTGTCATATGAATAATGACAAGAATTCGCTGAATCGTGATAATGCCCTTTCAGTGAATTATTTGTTAAAAAAATAGGACTAAAACCCGGAAAAAACCGTAACCAATTCGATCCAAACCGGACCGGATAAAATGGTTTTACCTAGCTATGGTTCGGTTTTGGTTCGTAATTTTTGAAACCGTAAAAAATAGTTTGGTTTTAAAAGTGGTTGAAAACCGGAAAACCGGACCATGTTCACCTCTACTAGGGGTGAACAAAAATTCTAAAAACCAAACCAACCGGCTGAACCAAATTGAACCAAACCGGAAATGTATAAACCGTGGTTTTTCGGTCGGTTTTAATATATCTTAAAACCAAACCGTTGAATACAATTTGGTTCCAATTTAAGAAAATAAAAACCGTTTAAAACCGGACCAAACCGGATAATATATATACACACACACACTCACTCACTCACACTCACACACACGCACACACACACACACACACCCCTACATCTAATACTTTAAAAACATGTATACGCTTTTTACTATCTATCTCAATCTATTTGAACTTTTTACGTGTAATATAGTGCTGCTACATAGTTAATTTCATATCCTACATACTCAAATTTTGTTGATCATTTCACAGAATTGCCTTCAATCCTTTGAAAGAATCTTGAATACATTTCGGTTCACAACTCACCACTGCTAACTCGTTCTTCTCTTTATACTTGCTCAACACCAATTTTGAAATATGTGGATGCTCATTTGAATGACTTACTTCTCTCAATGATATTGATGAACTTCATTATGGATATTTGTCGATGCTGATTTGTATGACTTACTTCTCTTAATGATATTGATGAACTGCATAATGTATATTTTTTTATTATCTGGACAAATGCATTTATAAACCTTATTTTTATATACGATTGTCTTTGATTTACTTATAATTAGGTTATGTTGGACAATAACATTGTACAAATAATCAATATCAGTGTTTTGGAGATCATAAAATCATGAATATTTTCTTACTAAATAAAGCTCAAATCTATATCACATGTTTATTCATTTGATAATATATGTGTGTGTGTGTGTGTGTGTGTGTGTGTGTGTGTGTGTGTGTGTGTGTTATTTATCTTCCATTTGTCTCTCCTTACTTATGAAACAAATCTATTCCTCTTTCTTCCCTAATTTTACTCAAAATACTATTTTGTGCTATGCATTTTGAGATTTATGTATGTCATTTAATAATATAGTTGTTTGTTCATTAATAGTACTTTTTTTAAGTTGATGATAATACACCCCATTTTAACAATCCAAAATATAAAATGGAAAAAAAAAAACCGAAACACTTTTACACCCCATTTTCAATCCAAATATTTTTTTTTTTACCACCACCAATTTTTTGTAATATCATTTCTCCCACAAATATACAGAATTTAACAAAAACAAAAAAATTCCTCCCTCTTCCCTGTCATACATAAATAGCTTTCTTCTTTTTTTTCCGGCGACCCCGTTTGCCGTCATCAACCACTGGCGGGACCTCCAACCACCACCATTCTACTCATCTTGTCTTCCTTCTCTTCAACCATGAATTCCAAAACCTTTACATCCACACCCAAAAAAAAAAACCCTCATCGCCGCTCTTCCACCTCCACATCCATGACCGCCGGCGGCTTTTCAGCTCCGATACAGAACCAGCCCCAACCTGAATCCGCCACCAATACCACCCAGTCCGCCCCTCCCCTCCCAAACCACTCGCCCCTACGGCTCCAATGGCGGAATCCGGCCAGACTTCTTTAATGGCCGATTCCGGCCAAACCGGGCCACCTTCAACCAATACATCCATTGATTCCGATGACCCCTTCAACAAACCTTTTGGT
Organism: Gentiana straminea; assembly: GCA_036785695.1. Classification (NCBI taxonomy): domain Eukaryota; kingdom Viridiplantae; phylum Streptophyta; class Magnoliopsida; order Gentianales; family Gentianaceae; genus Gentiana; species Gentiana straminea. Next base: position 22,992,365 of record JAVUPR010000183.1, on the reverse strand, counting down.
CCTCCCATCTCCACCTTCAAAATTATTGGGTGACATTCTCGATTGCTGAAATTTGCTTGGTAGCTGGCTCCGTAAGAAATGCATACCACACAAAATACAGTACAGTTCTTCCAGACAATCCCTCTTCATGTGAAAATTATTGGGTGTGTTCTTAAAAAAAAGGGTGTGTATGTATTATTTGGGGTGTGGGATGTAAGGTGTATTAAATTAAGGGATTAGTTTGTAATATAAAAAATTGTGTGGAAATAGTATATATGTGTGGAGTAAAGGTATAAATTGTGGTGTAATTAAAGAATAAAAAATATATGAATTTCATTGTGGTGCAAAAGTAGATTTAGATATTAGATGTGGTGTGATGTATAGAGTGTAGTAGTAGATTGAGTGTGATGTAAATAAAGACACTCATATTATATAGGTATCAAAGTGTCAAACTATGTTATAAACAACGGGAAATTCTTAACAACCACCTCCCCAACCCCCCCCCCCCCGATAACTTCCCATAAACAACCACCTCCCCTCCCCTCCCCACTCACACACAAAAAAAAAGGTCAAAGTATATAACACGAGGAAACTGTACAGACAAAAAAAATCTACATACTGTCTAAATGTGAATCAGAATAAATAAGAACGAAAAGACTAATACAGGAAAAAAAAATATGTTTGCTGGGATATTTTATTGTGTGATATGACGTCTTTAAAAAAAAAATTAAAAAAGATAAAAAAATAAAAAACGAGCCTCAACTTGCAAAATCGAACAATTGTGGATATGCTTTCCGACTTTATAAAAGTTGACTTCATGCTTTGACCTCTCAAAAAAGTTGACTTGATGCGTTTATTACACGCTCTTCCGCCATATTTGCGTTTTAAAACCAAAGATAGGTGATCCGTAACTGTCTACTAGATTAGTCGTTGAAAACACGTAGCTTTCCTAGATCAGGTAAGCTTCTCCTCTCCATCTAACCTTATCCGTTATTTCTGAAAATTTATTCAGTTTACGCTTTGAGAGTTCATAACAGAGGGATTAAGTATAAGTCTTGGGGGATCGGGCTTTGTATCTTTGGTTTCTTGTTGTTTGGAAGGATTTGGGTGTTTTAATTGATTTAGTATCTATAAAAATTGACCATGATCGAATTTTAATATGTGTATCTTTTCTATTTTACAGTTTGGAATTTAAAGTTTGAGTCTATTTTGATGTTGATTCTTGCATTTAAGGCTTATTTTGCTTATTTTGTTTATGATGAGAATTTGGTTTGGTTTCCTATGATTACTATTTTCTGCTTATTTTTGTTTATGATGAGAATTTTGGTGTTGTTCCTTATCATTGAACTTGGGTCTGGCGGTGCTAAATGAGTTATAAATGATTCGGTCAATTGCTTAGACCGTCGTCTTCGCTTGGTCTATAAGGGCTGCTAACCAGAGTTGACAAGACCTTTATTTCTATTTTTATAGGAGGTGAGCAGACTATTACTTTATAGATATGGGACTTATAATATCCCCTTATAAGGGACTGGCGTCCTCGCCATGACTTGTCCTACTTTCATCCATACCAGAAGAGTCTAGAGGTGACGTCCGCCGTCTCTCACAGTGTGGCACTTAGGTCCGTTTGATAGTCGGCTCTGAATACCATTCTGTAATGCTCCAGAACTTTGGCCTGGCGGCATTAAATGAGTCATAATTTATCCGGTCAACTGCTTAGAACGTCGTCCTCACTTGGTCCAAAAGGGCTAACCCGAGTTGACAAGACATTTATATTTCACATTTATATGGAGGTGAGCAGAGTATTACTTTACAAATATGAGACTTTACATATTAGTAAATAGGTTTAGAGTATCACTTTCTTGGATATTTCAAGATGCTTCACTTGAACATCCTATTGTACTGCTTCTGAAGAAGAAGAAAAACAATGGAGGTCATGGTTCTTATTTGTGACACTTTTACTTTTAGAATGGAATTGGATGAAATATATATCAGGGAACTTTAGAATTTATCAACTTGCTACTTTTAAGGCATATTGTTTCTTCCTTGTGGAGCTTTCTAGTTTAGATTAGCCGATACACAGATCATTTTTCTTATGGAAGTCCTTAAATAAATTATGGGAACTTTGGGTTGAATGATGGAGAAAAAAAGAGGTCCATAAGTACTATCTGCCTTCCAAATAAGAGTCATTTTAGCTCAAAAAGTTTGTCCTTAAAAAAGACAAACTTTTTACATATCGAAACATTTGTATGCATGTTAGTCAAAGGGTATTTTAGACTTTATTGAAAACAATTGTATACTTGACCTGTGATAGTTGAATGTGTTAATCTAAGTTGGGACGAAGTATATATGCTTTACCTGCTTATTTGGGCAGCCAATGGCATGAAATTTTGTGTTATACTTGTATTCTGATGTTGTTTTAATATTGAGATTTTCTTTTGTTAGTAAGGAAGTGGTTGAATACATTGCTGCAGTGCTTTTCTGTGACATCTCTGCATCTATCTGGTTTAATTCAATGCTATTTATGTTCTGAATGCCACAGTGAGATGTGTAGAGTTAAAGGGCTTATCTTCCTCATTTGGGGCCATTTACTTCTTTCGATGTACCATTTTTTGTTGGGGAAAGAGAGAAGTTGTCATCCTCGTGTTAGCAAGCGTAGATTTTTTTGGAAATCTTTTATCCAACTGAGATATCATCATATGTTCACTATCAGTGGCCGGATTCAGAAATATTCTTCAGAGGGGGTGGAAAATAAATATTTTAGGGTGGTCCATGGACCCCAATAGGGTATACATGGATCCGCCCCTGCCTGCTATTTATGTGTAGTTAGACATGCACCGGAAATGCATGTTAACCGTTAGATTATGGAACTTCTTCCCAAGGAGTTGGTGTGCGAGCTTATCGTTTGAGCTAGGACTATTGATTGACAATCAACCTTCATCGATTCGGTGTTTCATGTTGAATTCTACTCCTAATCTTTTGTTCATTATTTACATTTTCTTATTAATTTTCTGGAGATTCTCGCTAGCTTGTTTACTTGCGATATGTGTAATTCCCTTGAAATGAGAAAAGTACTGTTATCCAGAAATACTTACTATAAAGCTGCAAAAGTGTATCTCAGTTCTCTGCGAACTTGAATCAATGAATTAATTGGAATTCATGTGGGGAAAATTGGCAGGAACTGGTTAAGTATTTTCAATTTCGTATTATGTTGTGCTGAATGCAGCTCTCAGTGGTGCTTAAGTTTTCGAATTTTTTCAATCATGCATTCTTGAAAAATATAATCACCTTCACATGTTTTGTCAAGAAAAAAAAACCCTTTTTAAGCTTAATTGGTGTGTTTGAAACCCCCATTACCCTTTTCTTTAAAATTCAGGAAAAGACATGAGAGATTACGAGGATTAATAATTTCCCTTTTCTAACTCCTATATGATAACTGTGGTGACTGCAGGGGAATTTTATGGATAGAGAAGACGATCAAAAGAAGGTGTCTGAGGAAAAGATTCGGGAATCACTAATAGCCATATCTTATACATCACCCGTGGACTCGACTGAAAATTTAGTTGCTGAGAATGGCGTTGAAGATTTGAAAAGCGACGGAGAAGAGAAGTATAGGTCTAAGTTGATCTCAATCTCTTATTCACAGTCACCTGATAGTAAAAGTGTGCCGGTTTCGCCTAGTGAACTCAAGGGTTAGTTTGGCTTGTATCAATCTTAAACATGTGCCTATAGCACTGTAGTAAAATATAATGCATACCTAGCTTACTCTTGAGTAATATGGTTTAGGTTACCCTTTTTTGTTAATTATGTTTTTCCTGTTTTTGTATTTGGTAAGGGGTTATGTTGTTGTCTATATCTGCTAACATTATTATGTTTTGTTCCTTTTGTTTTTGGTTATTTTATAGGTCCAAGCAATCAAATCTTTATTGTTTGGTGAAACTCTTAATATAAGATAACTCAATCCGATCTGCAGGAACGACAGATTAGATAGATAACCAGATTTGGTTTTATGATTAAGATGGTGTCTGTCCACTTGTGGAAAAAAGACTTTGTGTCTTTTCTGTGTACTCCAACATGTAGAGAAGGTAGATAAGTACCCCGGCCCTTTTCTGCTTAATAATATGACCCTCAATGTTTGTAGTTTTCTTGCTGGAATTTCAAGGATACGTAGTTGTGGCTTATGACGTGCAACATGTGTTGTGTCCGTCTGGAGTTTTTTCTTTGGGGAAACCCTTTCACGTTCAAGTCAGTGATTTGATAGTAAAGTGGAGTATATCGTAACTTTCAGAAAGTTATGATTATGTAAGGATGCATACCATGCATGAAAAGGAGCTGGTCCCTTTATATAGGTTATCATGCTGGAAATGGTGGTCTAGTCGGTGTTGATGGCATGAGGACAGAGCCAGGTTGTAGTGGATTGATGCCTAAATGGATGTGAAACGAATGATGCTTGTGACAAAGGACGATGTACGTCACGTCTGTTGCTTGCTATGATGTACCGACACTTCAATCTGGTCGCCGTGCGCCGTGTCCGACACAAGACACGACACGACACACTCCGATACGCTCCGACACCGTGTCTGACACGTGTCGGATGATTAAATTAATATTATTTAAAATTTAATATCCGACACGCTTCCGACACACTGTTGACACTCCCCGACACGCCCGACACACCCCAACACTCCTGAACCCAATTTTTTATTTTATTTTCTTTATTTAAGTTTTCTTCAATTGAAACGTTAAAATATACGATTTTCATTTCTATAATAATTAAATAAATAATACGTTGTATCAAGTTTATATGTTTGTTGTTGATAAACAATCATTTTTACAATTTGTAATATTTTGAAGGTCAATCACCATTTCTTTTAGCACCGTATAGATATTCATAGAGTTTATGTAATACCTATCTTATTTTGTCTAGTTTTTTCGGATGTTTAAGAATATTTTTTTTGATAAATTGAAATTATTTACATTATATATATATATATATATATATATATATATATATATATAAAACGTGTCGGCGGCGTGTCGTGTCCTTAAATTTTGGAATTAGCGCCGTGTCCGTGTCGTGTCATGCGCCGTGTCCGTGTCCGTGCAACATAGCTTGCTTGAGACCGATGGCACCATGTCGGCCCTTCCTTGTATACGAGCGACCTGCGATGTTATGATGATGATGATAATCTCCTCATGGGAGAAATACCATGTGTTCTATAGAGTGGTCCCGAGTAGCGTGCTGGGGCCAAGTCAGCCTTGACGCTAATGCCGATCTCCGAACTCTTTAATGTTTAATGAAGCAATATGACGGTTGAGAATCAGCTCGGCCCATATGCTGAGGTGGCTTATGCTCGTAGTTCCGCCCGATATATATATCGGGCGTAGCTACGAGCATAAGCCACCTCTCTGTGTGTGTGTGTGTGTGTGTGTGTCTATATATATATATATATATATATATATATATATATATATATATATAAGTGATGCATCTGTATGTTTATATAAAACATACATAAAACAATTAAGCATGCCTTTAAGGGCACCACACAAAATATATCATTGCCCTTAAGGACACTGTTGGACTTATTTCTTAGTTTTGATGATGAGTGCCAGACTAGCTGTTATAGTGCAAAGGCAAAAAGATGTCTAGATCAAATGTATAGGCTTATTAGAGTTTGATTCATAAATAGGTTTGATCAAACAAGCACGTAATGGTCGGTGAGTTTTATCGGCGGCTGGTCCATATGAGTAAGGTAGATAGGTCGGTAGACTAGTCGGGAACCTGCTCGAAGGCGAAGGCGAAGGGCGAGGGTTCAAACTCGATTCTGAAGGCTAAGGGATCAAACTTAGTAATTTAAGTCAAGGATATGGGATCGAATTTAGGCAAGTCGTGATGACCTAAACGATCACATATACCTTGTGTAGAAGGTCTAAGTTCCATAATTTGGATGATGTTTGGAACTTGGTTATAATTTAAAAAGGTGTAATCTAACTTCACAAATAAAAGTTAGATAAAAGAAGTCACCGCATTGTATTTTATACACGGCAAATTGGAGTTCGACGGATCGATAGGTATCTCGACGGACGATGAACCCGCGATATAATACCTCGATTAATTCAAGATTATTGGAAGATTACATGGATAAGGACAGCCAACTACCTCGACTTATCAAGGAAATCAAAGGCGAGATTAAATGAACGTTGGGATGATTCATATTTTTATCCATTGGATACAAGTCAAAGGGGTGGACAGACTGCACTGTCAAAAAGGAATTCTGACAGTGTCAGTCCTATGAATAGTGACAGAATGCAAATCAGATGGGACAAAAACTAGGAACGGTTACATTTGAATTTAAAATACAAGTCACATGCATTCTTGCCTATAAATAGAAGACTTTCAACTCAGAAACAAGATGATGAATTTTGGATAAACTTTAAGAGATAACTCTGAGCTGAAAAACACCCTGCTGAACTTACTGAGCTTAAAGCTGCTGATCTAGATAATTTCTTCAAGTGCATTCTGTATTCAAGCAACATCAAGATTACACACTTGAAGACTGCAAGCTGCTGATTATATCATCCTAATCAAGCTGCTGCAACTGAGTCATTTACTTGATTCAATCTTTATTTTATAAAGAACCTGCTGAAGACAGTGAAGCACTTTGGTGTGAAAGACTGTTGTTTGTGGTGGAGCTGGTGAAGAGGCAATCCTACCCTTCAAGGACCAGTGGAAGACTCAGGAGCAGCAATCCTACCTGTTCCCAGTTTTCAGTTTGTGAAGCCATAGTTATTGGTGAAGGACAAGCAACTTAGGAATCTTTGTAACAGCGACATCAAAGATCTCTAGTGAATTTCCTCCAACATCACATGAGAAGAGTGGACTGACAGGATTACACCACCTGGAACCACTATAAAATCTGCCTACTTCCTTTCGGCATTTACTTTCTGCACTTAGGTTATTTTGCACATCAACCTACTGAATCTAGCAACTGAAGTCACACACATACACTACTGAGTATCTAATACTTAGTATCATATTTAACAACAAGTATGAAGGCTTAATTTTGATATAATTCCACTGCACAAATTCAGCAAACTCAACTATCGAGACTACGTTTTTATTAGCGAGCTATCGAAGTCTCGACGCAGACTCTGAAGTATCGACGGCCGCTGTGAAGTTGCGAAATTTGTTAACTCCAAAGTTTTAAGTGTTAAGTTTATTCACCCCCTCTAAACTTAACCAAAGCCTTTTCAAGGGACCAACAATTGGTATCGGAGTAGTGCTTCTGTTCTGAAGTAATCCTACTTGTTGTGCTTGTAAAAATTCTTTGAAACTTTCTTTCAAGTTACTGATTTTCAAAGACTTGCATCATGGACAACACCCGGTATGCTAGAACTATGCTTGATGTGTTCTCTTGATAGATTTGATGAGTATAAACGTCGAATGCGGGCATACCTTGCCGCAACTCATGATGAGATGATGTATGTACTAGCGATGGACCACCGGGAGATTACCAAGGCGAATAACGAGTGGGTGATACAACCGAGTACATTCCTAAACCAAAAAGAGAATGGAATGCGAGAAGACGAGAAAAAGAGCAAACCTCAACAACATTGCTATTGATATCATTTATAGAACTTTGGATAGCAATATGTACATGAAGGTTAAAGATTGCAAAACTGCAAAGGAACTTTGGGACAAGATACATTTGATCTGTGAAGGCACTGATGCAATAAAGAAGAATAAAATCAGTGTGGCCAGAAAAAGGTTCCAAAAGTTCAAGATGCTGCCAAATGAAACCATTGAGCAAATGGAATCAAGATTCAATGCAATCCTGGATGAACTCACTCTGCTGAATGTAAGTTATTCAAAGGAAGAAATAAACACCAAAATCTTGGAGGCTCTACCTGCAAAAGATGTTTGGAAAATGAAGGTGACTGCAATAGAAGAAATGAGAAAGTTGCATGAAGAAGACACCTTCAAATTGTTTTCAGATCTCAAAGCTTATGAATTTTGCAAAAAGCTTGTACACGAGGCCGAAAAGGAAGAGCCAAAGACCACTTTGCATTGGTGCTTCACATCAAGAAGAAACATCGGGAGGACAAGATGATCTGTTGGATGAGATGCGGAGCGGTTGCCTGCCGAGCAAGAAAATCGAATGATGAAGACGGAAAGGCACACGCAAGAAATTTCACAAAGAGGCCTACGAGAGAAAGAAAGAGGAGTCAAAGAAAGATAATGACTATCTCGTGCTTTCATTGCAAGAAACTAGGACACTTCAAACCCGAATGTCCCGAGTTAAAACAAAGCAAGGAACCTGATTATCTTTGCTTCAACTGCAAGAAGCCTAGACACTTTAGACCTGATTGTCCAGACCTACTGAAGACCAAGAGTCAACAAAGAAGATATGGCAAGAAGGCTATGGTTGCTGAAGATGAATCAGGGTATGAAGTGGAATCTGAAAAGGGAAATGATTTAGATGACACGGCACTGGTTGCTGATATGGAAGATTATGCTTTGATGGCCAATATGGATGAAACTGAGGAGGTATATAACACTGTATCTATCAATACTCCTGCTGGAAGTGATTGTGAATCAACTTGTGGTTCAAATCCTAGAAACTCTGACAACAATGAGACTTTGGATGCCATCCTTAATCAACTGAGGATAATACAATCTGGTTATGAGATTGTGAAGGCTGAAAAAGAAGCTCTTGAATTGGAAGTTGGAAGATTGAAAGCTGAATTAAGGGTTCTCAAAGGTAAAGAAAAAGATGTTGGACAGAATCAGTATAAGTCTGCTGAACATCCAGCAGCCTCTGAATCTGCTGAACCATCTTGTTCCACTACTGCATACAAATCATGAAAGCCTTATGGGGATAGAACATGGCTTGGATTTGGAACTCAGCAATCTAACAAAAGTGGATCCAGTAAGGTCACTGAACCTAGTACCAGAATTGGTCCTAAGTTTGTACCTGCACTAGATTCAACTCCCAGTAAGGTTGCTGAGGCAGTAAAACCCAATGAGAATGCTTCAAGGAAGCAAAATCAGAAGTCAAAGAAGTCAACAGCTCCTAACAAAAAGAGTAAATCTAAAAATAGGATCTACTTGTGCCTTCTAAGCTCGCGATAGCGGACACTGCTACCAAGTCTATTTGGACCACGAAGGGTAAGAAACGAGAATATTCCAAAGATAAGAATCCTAAACCCAAAAATGTTAATCATTCAAGGGATACTTATCTCGGGGGAAAGGTAGACTGTTCCCTACGATGATGATTGGAACATTCCCGCATCTAATGCTAGAAACAATAAGTATAACCATGCTACTAGGGTAAAACCTAGGCAATGGGATCGACGAGAGGACTTACACAAGACCTCGGCGGACTCCATATTACGAGTATCGTTCCTAACGGACGGCAAACAAATGGTTATACAAATGCTTCTAACACCAAGAATCACTTTAAACGACATTATAAACCAAAAGGCCGTAAAACATATGTGAATCCTACACAACCTACGTTAGAACTTATGGATGTGTGGAATACATGTATGAACCAAAGTATGACACTTTTAGGAGAAGACCTTATGGAAACTTACCAAAAGTCATGCTTACTACGACCACTATGGACCCAAACAGGTTTGGGTACCTAAAATGCATTAACTTTGTTTTGTAGGGTGTCTTGTACTTTGACAGTGGATGTTCCAGACACATGACAAAGAATAAGCACTGTTTATCAAACTTTGTGGCAAAAGATGGTCCTAGGGTGAATTTTGGCAACAAGAATACACCTGGATATACAAGAGGATATGGCACACTTGTGAGGAATGGACTTACAATCAAGAATGTTGCATATGTGGAAGGATTTGGACTACAACTTGCTGAGCACTGGACAATTCTGTGACATGGGATACAAAGTCACTTTTGACAAAAACAATTGTATTGTCATTAGTGAAAGAGGTGATCAAGTTGTACTTGCTGGTAGAAGACAACAAAACATGTATGTTGTGGATTGGTCTCTCATGCGGTTCCGAAACTCACTCGATTGTGCATACCAAGTCCGAACTCAATTGGTTATGGCACAAGAAGTTGAATCACTTAAACTTTGATGATATTAATCGGTTGGTGAAGAAGAAGGCTGGTGATTGGTTTACCTGAGATCACATTCAAAAAGGATGCTATATGTGATGCATGTCAGCAGGGTAAACAAATAAAGTCAAGTTTCAAGTCAAAGACTAAACAATCAACTAATAGAGTGTTGGAGCTTATGCATATGGATCTTTTTGGACCAATAACTCCAACAAGTGTAACAGGGAAGAAGTACACTTTAGTGGTTGTGGATGATTATTCAAGGTACACTTGGGTGATATTTATGAACAAGAAAAGTGAAACACTCAAAAGCATGCCTAATCTTTTAAAGAGATTACAGAATGAGAAAAGTTTAACGAATAAAGATAAGATCGGATCGAGTACTTGAATTTCTCAACAAAGTTATAAGAGAATATTGTGAACGAGAATGGAGTACTACATCAACTTGCTCGTCTTTGGTACACCTCGGCAAAATGGGGTTCTTTGAAAGAAGAAACGGGACTCTAAAGGAAGCGGGAAGAACAATGATTTGTGAAGCATTGCTACCCGAAAGATATTGGGTCAAGCAAGCAGTCAATACAGCATGCTATACAAAAAACAGAACATCAGTAAACAAGAAGCTGCTGAAGACACCTTATGAGGTTTGGAAAGGAAGGAAACCTAACATATCTTATTTCCATCCATTTGGAAGCAAGTGTTTTATCCTAAATCACAAAGTTCATTTGAAGACATTCCAACCAACATCAGATGAAGGAATTTTCTTGGGATATTCTTCAGTCAGCAAGGCATTCGAAGTCTTGAACAAGAGGTCACTGAAACATGAAGAAACAATACATGTGTTTGATGAACCTAAGTTTACTGGTATGGAAGATGAAGATTGTGAACCTGCTGAGAATCAACAAGTCACTGATCCAGATGGTGTTGAAGTTTTGGAAAGATTCAATGACTTAAAAGTTTCGATACGCGCCTGCCGAACACCTGCCGGTAATGTTACCGATGCAACAAGCGAAGCGGTTCAAGGATCCGCCGACCCCCTGTAGAAGAAGCTACGGCGGACCCTACTGCGAAGATGAGGTTCCCGATAATCAAAATAACCGAATCCACAAGGTTAAGGAATCACCCCGTTGAACAAGTTATTGGCAATGTACGGCAAGGTGTAAGGACTAAAGACAACCGGAAGCTATGTTTACTTGCTTTCTATCTCAAATGGAACCTAAAGTTGTTGAAGAAGCAATTTCGGATCCATATTGGATAATTGCTATGCAAGAAGAATTAAATGAATTTGAAAGAAATCAAGTTTGGACACTAGTTGAAAGGCCAAGTCATGCAAATATCATTGGTACTAAATGTGTATACAGAAATAAACTTGATGAATCTGGTACCATTGTAAGGAATAAGGCCAGACTAGTTGCAAAAGGCTATTCTCAAGCATAAGGAATAGATTTTGATGAAACTTATGCACCTGTTGCAAGATTGGAAGCTATCAGATTATTCTTGGCACATGCTGCATATAAGAACTTCAAAGTATATCAAATGGATGTCAAAAGTGCATTTTTAAATGGCATTCTAGAGGAGGAAGTGTATGTACAACAACCTCCTGGATTTGAAGTTAAAGATCAAGAAGATAAAGTGTATAGACTCAACAAAGCACTTTATGGATTGAAACAAGCACCAAGAGCATGGTATGAGACCCTATCTCAATTCTTGGTGGACAATGGTTTTACAAAAGGCACCATTGACAAGACACTTTTCGAATCGTTGAAGGGAACAAGCACCTGTTGTACAGATTTATGTGGATGACATTATATTTGGTTACGAAAATGATTTACTTTGTGAAAAGTTTGCAAATCTAATGAAGACCAAATTCCAAATGAGTATGATGGGAGAAATGAATTACTTCTTGGGATTGCAAGTTAAACAAATGAAAGATGGAATCTTCATTCATCAAACCAAGTATACCAAGGAATTGCTGAAGAAGTTTGGTATGGAAAATAGCTCTAAAAATTCAACTCCTATGAGTACAAATATTAGATTGGATGAAGATAAAGAAGACAAAGATGTTGATCGACTTTATACGTAAGGATGATAGGCGATCTCTTGTACTTCATCGCCACAGACGATATATCCTTTCTTTGTAGGTGTTTGTGCAAGATTTCAATCTATACCTAAAGAAAGTCACTTAGGTGCAGTCAAGAGAGTTCTCAAGTATCTAAAAGAGACTTTGGGAGTAGGGATATGGTATTCCAAGGAAGGAAGCTTCAAAGTTATATCCTACTCAGATTCTGATTATGCTGGATGCAAGATTGATAGAAAAAGCACCTCAGGAACCTGTCAGTTAATGGGAAATAGAATGGTCTCCTGGTTTAGCAAGAAACAGAACTCTATATCAACTTTCACTACTGAGGCTGAGTATATAGCTGCTGGAAGTTGCTGTGCACAAGTATTGTGGTTAAGACAACAATTAAGGGATTATGGAATTGAAGAAAAGGAAATTCCAATTATGTGTGACAACACAACTGCAATTTCAATCACATAAAATCCTGTTTTGCACTCAAGAACCAAGCACATTGATGTGAGACATCATTTTATAAGAGATCATGTTGAAAAGAAAGATGTGGTGGTTCTATACATCCCTACTGAAGATCAACTTGCTGATATTTTCACTAAACCACTTGATAGTGAAAGATTTGCTAAACTAAGGACTGAACTTGGAATTATAAAAGTTGACTGATAATCATCAGTGTACTGGAATTCACCAAGGGGATTAGTCTTTGCTATGTTGGGTGAGCTCACTTAGCAGATTAGTCATTGGTATCAACAATTCCATGTACTTATGTTTGGACAGTTGAGCAAATGAGGTTGCCAAGGGGATTGATCTTTGTCATGTTGGGTGAGCTCACTTGACAGATCAGTCATTGGTATTAAACTTCATCTTGTATTATCAATTGAACAAAACAAGAAGAAAACAAGGATCAACGAGTACTTATGTTAGCCAGGCTGCTGAAGCCTATTTATCAGCAGACTGCTGAGCCCACCCTGCTGAGGATTACCCTGCTGAATGGATCGTTACTCAGTCAAAGTTATTAAAGTCAAAAAGCAGAATTGGCGGGATATTTATTCTATCTTTTATTACCATAGTTAACACTATCCAAAGGTTACAAACATTATGGAGAAGTAATGGGCCACGTGTCAAGACAGTATTTATTCAGATTAATCGTGGTCAAGCATCAATGTACGTGCACTGACAGTTACAACCACCCACTGTCTATTTATACGGCCTATATCTCGCCGGATTCTCTAATTGCAAAATCGCTTTATCAACTGCGATTTTTACACCGTGTGAACACGGATTTGAGAATCTATCTTCTTCATCTCATTTTCTCATAACAATGGCCGAAAAAGTTGATGTTCAAATCGAGTCAAGCCAAAGTGTTAGAGGCTTTGTTGTGGATGCAAACAAAACGATTTGGCAATTAATATTGGTAGGAGAATCGGGAGGTTTGCGGTGCTTGGAGAACATACTCAATCTCGGATTAGAAACAATTTCATACACCAACGTTATTGATTTCTGGAAGAATATAGTTGTGGAAGAAGGGACCGAAGCATTCAAGACAACTGTGAATGCTGAGGAGATTGTAGTTTCCTCTAGTCTACTGAGGGAAGTATTTGGATTTGAGGAAGTAATAGATGGTTCAGTAAATCCTGAAGCAATGGGATTGGACAAGATTGCGTTTGTTGATCAAATCAAAACAAATGCAGCCACCAAATCCATTCCAGGCATCAATTGCAGACATATTGGAAATGAGTACAGTCTGCTGAGCAAACTCATTGCTAAAAACATACTTGGACTAGTGGGAAGTATGGACACTCTATCTGGACCCAAGATAGAGCTGATGATAATCATCTGCAGGAGCATGAAGTTCGATTGGGCTGGCTATTTCATTCATTACATGAAGAAAGTAGCCAAGGAAGAAAAGGAAGGAAAGAGAAAATCCAAGGCCTTGCCCTTAGGATTGATGGTTCAAACCCTGCTGAATCATTTGGAAGTTCCTGATCTTGAACCTGAGAAGATCAATCAGTCTAGATACAAGAAGGAAATTGATTATGCTATTCCTGGTCTAGATGATGATGAAGATGTTGCTGACCCTGCTGCTGGTGATGATAATGGTGGAGATGATGGTGATGCTGGTGGTGAGCAGGGCAAGCAAACTAAAAAGAAACCTGTTAAACCTGCTGCACCAAAGAAAGCTGCTGAGAAAAGAAAGGGTGGAGAAACAAGAAAGATAAATGAAGTGTTAAAGCCTTCTAAAAGAACAAGGAAGCAAACAGCACAGACTGCTGAGTCTGCTGAGGGTTCAGTGGAGGTTACTGACCCTGCTGTTGCTGCAAGGAAAACTGTTGTTGAAATTCTAAGGGAACAACAGAAAGAAGATAGTAGAAAGAGGAAGTCTACTGTGACTGAAAAAGATGATGAACCCCTTTCCAAGAGGAGAAAAGAAATTATTCATAAACATAAACATGGAAAAGGGAAAGAACTGAAAAGCTTGGAGGCACAAAGAGCCCAAGAGGAAGCTTCAGTAGAAGAAAAAGAAAAGGCTATTGAGGCTGAGCCCTTGACTATTATCAAGCCTGTGGAGATTACTGACTCCTCACCTGAAGAGGTTGTCAAGTCTACTGAAGCTGGACAGTTGTTGTTGAGCAATCGTTGAAGATATACAAGCGCCTACGACCCCGAGCCTGCTGTAGTATCTACTGAAGACCCACAGCAAACCACTGAACTTGAACCTGCTGTGGTAGTTGAAGACTTGGTTGAAGACCCTGCAAGTGTGGCAAGAACTCAGGGGGAAGAGCAGTCTGCTGCTAACCCTGCTGACGAGTATGTAAGTCAGGGGGAACCAAGTGTGGTACAGATGGAAGTGGTAGGCACAAATGTACAACCTCAGCAACCTACTGACTTTAGAACATCTGTTGAAGAAACCATGAACTTACTTGTGGAAGCTTTTGGAGGTCAGCAAGCTACTGAACCTGCCATTAGAAAGCCATCTATGCCATATGAGAAGGCATCCAAAAAGGGCAAAGTAGATCCTAACTTCAAAAAGGTGCAAAACTACTTTCAGTGGAAGTTTGGATTCTACAAGAGACAGAAACTAGCTGCTGATCCAATGAGTGGATTTGAAGAATGGGCATTTGAGCAGCTAGGTGTGGACAGCCTGTTGGATTTGATAGACACTAGCATGCTGCAATCCAGGCTGATTGATCTTTTGGATGAAGGAAAGAAAAGTGGAGCTATTATGTTCAGAGATCCAAAGTTTACACCAGACAGTGATTCATCTGATTCTGATGATGATACCCCTATGTTCCCTGGGGAGACCAGTGGAGTGATTAGAGAAACATCAACTGTAGCTAGTGGTCAGGAAGCCACTAATGGCATAGAAGCAGAACCCACCGAGATCGGTAAGTCCGCGAGGGCCGACGGTGGACCGGAGAGATGGCTGAGGATCTGCAAGATCTCACCATGGATGATCTGGAAGCATTAATCAATGAAGGAATCAATTTGAGTGCTGGTAGGCTAGCTGATGAATCTTCTACATTCCATGTTGTAGAGCCTACTGCACAAACTGAAGCTGAACAGAGTGAGGATTTGGATGAAGAAAAGGTTACTGATTTCAGTGAACCTAGTGCCAGCTCAGAGGCATCTATTGAATATCAAGATGGATTTGACTTTGAGGGCATTCTCACTAAAACTGCCATCATTCTGAACAAGATTGGTCATGCTGAAGGATTCCAAGTGGATAATGAGGCTATATTCAATCCACAAAGAGTTGAAGAGGAGGTACAAAGTTCTTTGAGAGTTACAAACAAGCACCTGGACACGGTTGGAACAGGAGGTACAGGCTGCTGAGTCTCAAACAGCACCTGGACAAAGGTTGGAACCTGATTGGGTTTGGAGGAAACCCCTGTTGCTGAAGAGGCTGCTGTAGTTGAGCCTACTGGAGACAAGACCACTGAAGGGAAAGATGGTCAGCAGACTGCTTGTTAATGAGGATGAGCAGCTGCTGGACTATGACTTTAGTGATGAGGAGTTCCAGATGCCTGAAGAAGAGAATGTGAATGTTGATCTCCATCAGGCATTTGTTCCTATTTTTGAAGAACCAGCTCTTGATCCCATCTTGGAAGAATATCAAGGACCTAATCCTGCTGGATTGGATAAGAGTTGGGCAATGGTTGTGAGCAATCAGAGGCCACAGTATAATGTTGAGGAGCCTGCTGATGGCACTACTGGTGGAAGAATGACTGGAGAGATACCAGTAGAAGTGTTGAATGAGTTGAGGACTGTAAGAAATGACATGCAACAGTTAAGAACTCAACTGGATAGGCAAGAACAGAGATTTGAAGAACTAATGAACCTGATAAATGAAAACATACAATCTGCTGATACAGTTGCTTCAAATTTTGCATCCACTCAAAATGCTGTCAATGATATGATGCTAGATGTAAGGGGAATCAAGCAAGGGAATACTTTGAAAGATAAGTTTCTGAAAGACCAACTTATTTCCATCCATCAGAAACTTGACAACCTTGCTGCTACACCCGAGCTACCGAGCCCGCTCGCCGCACAACAACCCGCCGTGCTCCGATCCTAAACTTACCGAGAGGATAACCTGCCGGAGCAAACAATGCAAGAAAGGATCATAGCAATTGATACTAGGACTGAAATCATTGAAGGCCAACTAAGCAACCTAGTTATCACACAGGAAAGTGTGCATGGCCTGCTATCCCGGTTTGTTGATGATGTCAATAAGGGGGAAGAGGCAACAGCAGAAGCAAAGGAAGCTGCTAGAGTTTTTGCAAAGAAGAGATGGGAAGCAGATACAAATGCTTTCAGACAACCAGCACTTGGCAGACTTCCACTCACTGATGAGCTTCTCCAACAATACAAGAAGGTATACAATAGCAGACATAGACCCTATCATGACAGGGGGTTTCATGAAGGTCTGAACTTATTTTTGGGACTTAAGTTTTGGGAAGCAAGAATAATATCCTTGAGGGCCAAACACAGAGGTGGTAGAAGTGGCATTGGTATACTTACCACAAAGGCAAAGGATTCAGTGAATGAATTTAAAGAAGTGTATATGAGGTTAGGCTTCAGGGTAAATCAAATATCCCTTACTCTACCTGAAGCATGGCATTGGTGGAAACATGTAAACCCTCATATTGACTTCTCTCTAATTGAAAATGATTGGATGAGAGATATGGTGAAAGAAATCAGAGAATACCAAGAACAAGCTGAGAAGGCCAGACAAGAGAGAGAAAGAAGACAGTAGATCAGCATACTTTAACTGCTTTATGTTTTTGCTGATTCTAGACTGTAATATTTTTGAACAAATGATTATAATGAAAGATCACTATATTTGTTCTGTTTTTGTTTAATATCTTTTTGCTTTGCTGTTAGGTGAGGGTATTGGCATCATCACCAAAAAGGGGGAAATTGTTGGACTTATTTCTTAGTTTTGATGATGAGTGCCAGACTAGCTGTTATAGTGCAAAGGCAAAAAGATGTCTAGATCAAATGTATAGGCTTATTAGAGTTTGATTCATAAATAGGTTTGATCAAACAAGCACCGTAATGGTCGGTGAGTTTTATCGCGGCTCGGTCCATATCGCAGGGTAGATAGGTCGGTAGACTAGTCGGGAACCCGCGAAGACCGAAGGCCGAGGGTTCAAACTCGATTCTGAAAGGCTAAGGGATCAAACTTAGTAATTTAAGTCAAGGATATGGGATCAGAATTTAGGCAAGTCTGTGATGACCTAAACTGATCACATATACCTTGTGTAGAAGGTCTAAGTTCCATAAGTTGGATGATGTTTGGAACTTGGTTATAATTTAAAAAGGTGTAATCTAACTTCACAAATAAAAGTTAGATAAAAGAAGTCAGCTGCATTGTATTTTATACACAGCAAATTGGAGTTCAGCAGACTGATAGGTATCTCAGCAGAATGATGAACCTGCTGATATAATACCTCGATTAATTCAAGATTATTGGAAGATTACATGGATAAGGACAGCCAACTACCTCTGACTTATCAAGGAAATCAAAGGCTGAGATTAAATGAACGTTGGGATGATTCATATTTTTATCCATTGGATACAAGTCAAAGGGGTGGACAGACTGCACTGTCAAAAAGGAATTTTGACAGTGTCAGTCCTATGAATAGAAAAAGAATGCTAATCAGATGGGACAAAAACTAGGAATGGTTACATTTGAATTTAAAATACAAGTCACATGCATTCTTGCCTATAAATAGAAGACTTTCAACTCAGAAACAAGATGATGAATTTTGGATAAACTTTAAGAGATAACTCTGAGCTGAAAAACACCCTGCTGAACTTACTGAGCTTAAAGCCGCTGATCTAGATAATTTCTTCAAGTGCATTCTGTATTCAAGCAACATCAAGATTACACACTTGAAGACTGCAAGCTGCTGATTATATCATCCTAATCAAGCTACTGCAACTTAATCATTTACTTGATTCAATCTTTATTTTATAAAGAACCCGCCGAAGACGGTGAAGCACTTTGGTGTGAAAGACTCGTTGTTTGTGGTGGAGCCGGTGAAGAGGCAATCCTACCCTTCAAGGACCAAGGAAGACTCGGGAGCAAAGAATCCTACTGTTCCCGCTTTTCGGTTGTGAAGCCATAGTTATTGGTGAAGGACAAGCAACTTCGGAATCTTTGTAACAGCTACATCAAAGATCTCTAGTGAATTTCCTCCAACATCACAGGAGAAGAGTGGACTGACAAGATTACACCACCTGGAACCACTATAAAATCTGCCTACTTACTTTTAACATTTACTTTCTGCACTTAGTTTATTTTGCACATCAACCTACTGAATCTAGCAACTGAAGTCACACACATACACTACTGAGTATCTAATACTTAGTATCATATTTAACAACAAGTATGAAGGCTTTATTTTGATATAATTCCGCTGCACAAATTCAGCAAACTCAACTATCAGTAGACTACTGTTTATCGCCGAGCTACGAAGTCTCAACGGACTCTGAAGTATCGGCGTGCCGCCGAAGTTGCAGAATTTGTTAACTCCAAAGTTTTAAGTGTTAAGTTTATTCACCCCCCCCTCTAAACTTACCCAAATCCTTTTCAAGGGACCAACATACACCATAATTAATATATATTTTAAAATTTGATGTGGTGTACTGCCTTTAAAGGCTCACAACAATTAGATACTACATTGTTTTATTAGGATATTATTATTATTATTATATTTATTATTTATTGTATATGTCTATACTGGAAATTATACTGATAGCTAGGGCTTCTTGTATGTGTATTTATACAATTTTACATTACTCTCAATTAAATCAATGGAAAACACTTTCCACATTCTAACATGGTATCATAGCATTGAGACTCCATCTCCCGATCCCGTTTTTTATTTTCCTCTCCGCGTTTTTTAATTTCCTCTCTGCGTTTTTTTTCCCTGTTCCGTACCAACGTTCCTCTCAAGAAAACTTCTCCCCGAGTCCCGACTTCGTTCAATAGCCTGCAAATTACGCCTCGTCCCCCTGCTGCAAATCAAGCCTCATCCTTCCTCCATCTTGTTCACGGCTTCACGCCATCACCAGGGCCGGCCCTGGCATGTTTTAAACCTAAGGTCAAGTCGCCGAATTATGACTTTTAGTTTGAAGTTGTTTTTTTTCTTTTCAAAAATACATACTTATAAAAAAAAGAAATTGGCCTTTATCGATTCAAGTAAAATTTTTTTTGGTTATTTATCAATTCAAATAAACTTTTTTTAAACCCGGTGTAGGAAAATCCATCACACAGGGAAGAGTACTCGCTCTATGCATTCCCAAAAAATCCCAAACTCCAAAAATATGTACAACAGTGGAAATCATAAGTAGAAGAATGGCGTCTGTGTGTCTCGAATCTTCTAGGAGTGAAATGTGACTCGATCGCTGATTATACATCCGAAAGTATAATACATCCAGTCGTCGTCGTTCGTAGACCGTTGCATCCGCTTGAGCATATGTAACGTCCAGTTCCGATCCTGAGCATTGTCTACAACCATCACGTAGGGCAAAACATCACAAAGCAATAAAAGAGGGAGCACCATTGTAATCCACGAAAGGAACAAAAACACCTGAATTGCACCCCTATCAGAGTGGTAGGGGTGCGTCCAAACTCAATGCACTCCGGATATCCGGTCCCGTTGAAAGAGGACGTATCAAAAGACTCGTCCACATCACCAAGCACGCAAGATAAGTGGAAAGTACCAAGCAAAATCCAATGAGTAAAGTAGATAAAGAACAAAAACACCTGGTTTGCACCCCAACCAGGACCGGAGGGGTGCATCCATGTGAACGAGTGAGTGGTATGTATGCGCATTGACTCCCGGGCGCGCTTCCTTGTCTGCAGTCTGTCAATCTATAAACACTGTGTAACGCAATACAAAGTAGAATCGTAACAAAAATGGGAGACTAAATGAGGGGAACAACACGACCTGGTTTGCACTCTTCACAAGTGAAGAGTGCTTCCTGGTGTCTGAGCGACATGTCGGATATGAGGTGGTCCATGAAGATCATCGTAAATAAGCTGCAAAATATGTGGTGGGACATCCCTTTGTTGATCGAAGATCCGATTCTCCCCTTCCAAAGCAGCTAGGCCGTCCACAACCCCGTTGCACTCTCTGTAAACGTGTGAAATGGTATACGACATCGAGCGCAGGATGTGATGTATCTGAGTAAGGAAGAGGCACAAGGGCCACCCTCCGCCCTTCCCACCCGAAATAATACGGTGAACATAGAGCGAGTCAGATTCAATATCCACGGGCTGATCCTTATTACACAACCGAAGCCCGAATAATAAAGCTTTAACCTCAGCGTCCACAACGGTACCCTGGCCAAAGCAAGCATGAAAGGCCAAAATGAATCTTCCAGCAGAATCACGTAGAATACCTCCTCCATAAGCAATGCCATGCCGAACACTCCCATCCACGTTTAACTTAGTATTCCTAGGAAGGGCGGTTTCCACCGCAAAGAGATCAACGACGTTTAGGACCGGATTTGAATTTGAACGGCCCGAAGAAAGGCGTCCCTTTATCGGTTCCCAAGACAGATGCGTCCAAATCCCGGCGGAAAGCAAGTTGCCGACGGCCCGCTCAATAAGAATGATAGTCCGGCGAGTAGAAGGTTGAATATCATCGTGCCGACATCGGTTTCTCGTCGCCCAAATACCCCAACGGACAATCACGGGCACAATAAGGCGAAGGCTATAAATACTACTAGCCGAGTTCCTCCAAAAGGTAAAAAGCGGCACAATCCCAGAAGTAGGTGTAAATCTGAGGCCAAAATGATTCATGAAGTAGGACCAAATTGCAACGGCGAAAGGGCAATCAATAAAGAGATGTCGGATGTCCTCCCCGTGAGAGCAAGCAAAACACTTAGTTGCTAAAGGGATGCCACGGCGTTGAATGTTGGAGTCCGTAGGTAAAATGTTATGAAGGAGCCTCCAAGCAAAGAAAGAGATCTTGAGAGGTAAAAGGTTGTTCCAAATCATCTTGTAGATAACGTTCTCAGGGTGGTGAGTGCGCGTCATGTCCCACGCTGAGTGAGTGGTGAACCTGCCATCAGGGGTACGGGACCATATGAGCTCGTCAGCTGTACCAGGCATGATTGGAACAAGCAAAATCTCCTCAACAATGTGCGAGGGGAGAAGAGAATGCAAAAGGTGAGAGTCCCACTTGCCGTTAACCCAAAATTCATTAATCTTCCAGAAACGATCTTGAGGAGGGTTGCCCAAGTCAAGAGTAGTCCATTCGTCCCTCCAGAAGTCGATATTACCCTCATTTACTCTCCAAGTGATAGCATGCTCTGCAAGATCCCGCATCATCCAAACTCTCTTTAACATAGGTGTAGACGGCGTTGGCTCAGGAGCATCCAACGGGGATTGATCAATAATATAAGTATTATAGATAGCTTTAGCCCATATACCTTTTTTCTGCCTTAAACGGACCCATAACTTGATCGCAAAAGTGTCACTCACATCAAAAAGGCTGCGTACCCCCAAACCACCTTCCGATGTCGGCGTACACAATATATCCCAAGATGTCCAATGAATACGACCCCCGTCAGGTCCACTATCCCACAGAAACTTATTAAAGATGCGATGAATGCGATGAATAACCTCTTTCGGGGGAACAAGGACTTGAAGGATGTAAATCGGAATGGACGTTAAAACATGCCTGAGAAGAATAAGCTTGCCCCCAAAGGACAATAGTCTGGTACCCCAGTGGTGAAGCTTCCTCTGCACCTTATCAATGATATCCTGGTAGAACAAAATGCGATTCCGACCCCGAAAAAGAGGTGCACCCAGGTAACGAAAGGGCATATCCTCGCTCTTAAAGCCTAAAATATTGTGCACCCATCCTGCCTTTGTTGCCGACAGCTTATGGCCGATGAAAGTGCTTTTGGTGGAATTAAGACGTTGTCCCGAGACAAGCTCATAATGGTGGAACAGCTCCTTGATGCCCCTCAGTCCTTTCCGGTTGCAGCGGGTGAAAAGGATCGTATCATCAGCAAAAGCAAGATAGTGAATACCCTTGACCTTCGAGTGAAACTGCATGCCATGATTCTGATCCATAAAATCATTAATGAGCCGCCCTAAATACTCGGCGGCAAGGACAAAAAGAGCGAGCGACGAGAGGGTCGCCCCTTCACACCGCGAGTAGCATGAAAGTGCGTGGAAGGAGTACCGTTGAGCAGGATGTAAAACCAGTTATCCGCAAGGGTTCTGAAAATGAGGTCAACAAACGGCTCATGAAAGCCAAACATCCTCAGCATCCTCATTATAAAACCCCAATCCATGCGGTCATACGCCTTCTGCATATCTAATTTGAGCATAATATTGGGGCTCCGGATCTTTTTATTAACATTTTTACAAAGCTCTTGAGCCAACAAGATATTATCAGTGATGCATCTGCCAGGGACGAAGCCAGTCTGTTGATCCGCGATCAGCAAGGGAAGATAGGCATTCAAACGCTGCGTGATAATTTTGGTGATAAGTTTGGAAAAGACGGTGCAGAGACTGATTGGTCGAAAGTCCTTCCATTTATCAGCCCCTTGCTTTTTCGGAAGAAGGATGATCGTGGATGTAGAGAAATAACGAGGAAGGTGCCCTCCCATGAAAAAGTCACCAACAGCCGAGACAATATCATGCTTAATGATCTGCCAGCAAGCCTTAAAAAAATGTGACGTATACCCATCCGGACCAGCAGCACTATCAGAGCTCATAGATAAAATCGTAGCATGGATCTCTTCGAGAGAAGGGACAGCCATAAGGGTCTGGTTCTGATCCCAAGAGATTTGAGGAAGGGTAAAATGAATAAGGGGAGTACCCATACCTTCCCTATCCGCCGAGAAAAGCTGCTCATAAAACCGTACAGAAGAAAGGCGGATGTCATCCTGATTATCAATCCAATTACCGTCGTCCGTCTTTAACCGATGATGTAGTTCTGGTTTCGTCTCTGTTTACATATAGCATGAAAATATTTACTATTTGCATCCCCAGCTTCAATCCACTTAACCGCAGCTTTCTGTTTGAGGAACCGAGTCTCTCTGCTAATACACTTCTCGTATTCCAACGTGGCATGTTCCAAATTAAGCTTAGAGGCTGGCGTCCCCTCTTGATCATGGAAGACCGTGCAGGCATTAACCTCTGCCAATGCTCGCTTAGTATTCTCGAAGATATTGCCAAAAACCGCATGGTTCCACTCAGTTAATTTGTAAGCCAGCTTCTTAAGTTTCTTACCCAAAAGATACATTCCCTGGCCGTCCTCAGACTCTTTCCAAGACGCCTTCACCAAATCCAGAAAAGAACTATCTTCCGTCCAAACATTAATAAATCGAAAGGAGGACTTACCCGTTTTCTTTGAACCACATATCGTCAAAAGCGGACAATGATCCGAATGCACTCTGGTCAGATGGGAGACTTTCGTGGCGTTAAATTGATCCAGCCACTTGGCATTAAAGAAAACTCTGTCCAAGCGTTGCCACATGTTGCGATTAAACCAAGTGTAAGGAGAACCCTCAAAGGAAGCTTCAGTGAGATTAGCCCCCTGAATGCAGTCATTGAAATCTTGCATGTCATTCGACCTAGGAGGACCTCCCCATTTTCTTTCATCAGCCTGACGAATAGTGTTAAAGTCCCCTCCAAGAATCCAGGGTTTGTCAACATTAACAGAACTATCGAGAATCGTTTGCCAGAGAGCTTGTCTAGGAATTCGACTATGCTTGGCGTAAATTCCAGATATCGAAAAATGGTCCCCATTCTGATCCGTGACATGAGCCGTACACATCTGGTCACCATCCACAACGAAAGAACAATCCACCCCAGACCATAAAAACCAGATTTTACCTCGCAAAAAAGATTGTGAGAAGTCAAAGCCCAGTTTATGACGGATAAGAGAAATGAACTTATCTGAACAAAGGGGTTCGATAAGAACAAGGATCTTAACATTATTCTGTCTACAAATGTTCTTTAAACAAGTTTGGGTGGTATCATTACCTGCTCCACGCACATTCCAAAACAAAAGATTGATCGGACTAAACATCAGAAGAGCGTAAGTGATAAGTTTGAGAAAGTACCGTGTCTTGTGGTGTGGATTTAGGTTTCCCCTTTTTCTTCCCTTTCTTAGAAGTGCCAGGGATAGAAGTTGATTCACCCATCTTGTTTATGGTTGCCTCGGGGTTTCTGCCGGATTAGAGACATGAGTACCCTGTAATCCCTTAGTTGAGGTAGTGTGAGCGTCGACAGACATGTCATCAGGCACAATATCTTCAAGATGAGGGTCCTTTCCTTTATCAGTACTTTGATCAGGAGGAATGTTACCCACTCCACCAATAGGATTAAGAGGATCTTGCACATGATTGATAACCAATTGCTCTGGACGCACTGCCTCTTTTGTCACTTCTATCTCAATCCCAGAATTAACCATGCGTTGGTCAAGCTTAGAATGGAAGTCCAGTAAATCAGTTTTCGCAATAATATGATCGGAGTCCTTCCCCGCTGAACGCGGCCTGTTCTCAACCTGTCTGACTCTATCTTCTTTCAACAGAGAGTGATGGACGGTTTCAAGAATATCGTCGTCATTAAGCGATTGCAGGACATGGAAAGAATTCTGATTACTCTGTGATTTCGAGGCTTCTGAGCTCGAAGCCGTAGTTGGAGAAATATGAATCGCATCCTTCTCAGTAGTTTTAGCCAACACTTCATCAGTAGCTTTTGTCAAAACTTCCTCAGGAACAGGATAGGGCCCTGAGGGCACCACAGGCCCAATCTGCTTTACCTGATACACTTGCTGAAACTTAGGCCCAGCTTGTTTTTGCCCTTGAGGCTCCGAAGGCCCACCACTAGGGTCTTGCCTTTTGCGAGGAATGTCAGGAGGCGGGTTCTTTCGTCTACAGTGCTCCTCAGAATGACCAATCCTGTGACAAAACGTACAATATTCAGGCCAATATTCAGCATGTACTTCTTGCCATTGTCTCCTATGGACATCTTCCCCGAGCCATATTCTAGTGCAACGCGGTTTCTGAATGTCAACCTCAACTAGAGCCCTGGCTACAGACGGTCGTCTCATATCAGTAGTAGCTGCATCCGTCTGTAAAGGTCTACCAATAAGTCCAGCAATCTTGCTCACATATTTAGGGTTAAAATACGGCAGTGGGAGTCCCGGAAATTCAAACCAAATAGGAACCATCGAGCAGTCAACATTACAGTGAAAGTCGATAGTCCATTTAGATAGCACAAATCTATTTGACCCCATATACCATTCCCGTCTTGTAAATAAACGATTGTAATCCTCCTGGCACCCAGGGTGCACAAGCACATGTTTCGAATCGAGCAGACCTACTTTGCATGTAGCTTTTAAATCAAGTCGCTAAAAAAATTTCCTTATATCATCAATTCGAGGTCTATAATCAGGAAAACGAGCTACTAACGCATTCTCAAAAGGCCGAGCGAGAACTTCTAACTCAGCCCTCGACACAAAAAAAGCAGGCTCACCTTTGCAAGTACCATAGACACCAAAATCAGGAATATCTACCTTTGAGCCAGAAGTGGCTGCTGCATAAGATTTGGTTGGAGCTGCAGCGCTGTCCGGTTGAGGAGTGGTCGATGTCTGGGCCCCGGGAGGGTCTGCCATAGAGCCGACAACAAACCTGCTGCACACGTGCCAGAAACACAACAAAAACACAACACAAACACAGTCGGAGCCTTCGCAGAGACGCGGGAAAAATGAGTACTTGAACGAACACCGAAGTGGACCAATACCCAGCAGCAAATCGGAACAACAGCTGTGATCACAGGGACGACCGTGAGACCGCAGCCAGAAACCCTCGGAACCACTGAAACGCAGACCAAAACGGTGACGAGGACGCGAAAAAGCCTGAATAAAAACCCTTCTCTTTAGCGTGAAACTTTAATTCAGTACAGCACCAGACACAATGTCAAACTCGACAGCACCCCATACAAATCAACCAAACACGAAAATAGTTGTCCTTTTCCTTTGCTTTGACAAACAAGTACCTTTACAGACTCGATTAATTGCAAAAGTAAATTAAGGCAAAGAAAAGATAGATTGGAGAGCAAAAGCTGATAATTACTGGATACCGGAGAAAGCATGCAAAAAGATTCTGCTCAGCCGTATCCAATTGCAGTGCTAATTCTTCGGAAAACCTCACCTACACTACAAACTATATATAGTTCTAAAATCTTAGTTTTATAAAGAATCTATACTACTGTATCTTTCTTAATCTTCAATTTAATGGTTTCCAATCATCAGTCAAAACCAATAACAAAAGCAACTTTAACCGACCAGATAAGGAGGGCCATATGTGAGCATAAGAAGGAACATCCAAGTATTAGCCAATAAGATATGCAACCATGGGTGAAACAAAAGTTTGGTTTGGTTACTAGCCAAACCACAATATCAAATACTCTCAAAAGATCATCTGTATTTGTCGAAATTTCCTACAGACGAAGAAATTATTGAGTCTGAACTAAATGATGAGAACGATCCTGAACCAAATGATAGTAGCGTCATTGGAATATTCCGATTTTTAGAAAATGACAGACGTGTCATTTTGCGAAAATGAAATATTATTATTCCGACTTCTTTTATTGGAGTTAAGTTTTTACGGGGAATATATATATATATATATATATATATATATATATATATATATATATATATATATATATATATATATATGTATGTCGAGTTGTATATATATATATTAAGGAAATATGATTTTTTTAAAGTAAAAGGGTGATTAGGGAAAAATAAGGATTAGGTAATTATTGGGATTTTTCCTATTTAAGGAAAAATAAACCCAATCAGTTTCTCTAACCTTTTGAATCAGATTTTCCACCTCTTAATGCCTATTATCTGTGTGTGAGAGCTTGAGAATAAGGCTAAGAGATTTCGTCCGTTTTCTAAGGCGAATCTCAACCATTTTCTGATTCGAGTAGAGCGTTGGAATCGTCGTGAAAGGAGCGTCGTTTCAATACTCAAAGATCAGAGGTTTTTTAAGGTATGTAATTCGACCTACCTGATGTTTTGGATGAGTTTGATGGATCAAAACTCATATCTTTCGTAGTTTGTGTTAATCGAAGCGTGTGATCGAATCTAACCCTTTTTGGAATTGATCACAAAGGTTTTCTGTGTGAATGAGGATCATTGCTGCAGTCTTTCTGAGCTTGTGGCTTGGATTAGGTTGCTCATAAGGTAAGAAAGTCTTCCTACACGTTAATTACGGTTTATAGGTTTTAAGGTATGATTTTGTTGACGTTTTGATGGATAGAATTCATGCTACGAGTTGTTTAAGAATTATAGGATGTTATGGTCCTGTAAGGGTCAAGTTTTCTGCTATTTTCTGAGTATATTGATGTTGGAGAAGTTTGAGAATGATTAAGGATCGATTAGGGTTCAAAAACTGAGTTTTTGAGATTTGCCGTGCTTGGTGCGGGCGCACCAAGCCCAGTGCGGACGCACTGGAGGACCATAAGCTGAATTTTACATTCAGATAGTTGGTGCGGGCGCACTGAAGCCCAATGAGGGCGCACCAGACCCAGTGCTAGCGCACAAGACAACCAGAAATCCAATTTTACATACAGAGGCTCAGTGCGAGTGCACTGAACCCCGGTGCTGGCGCACTGTTCCCTGTTTAGAGGAGAATATGGGTTTAAATCATGCAATGAGTTTTAAATGTTAATCCTTTGATCTAATAACATTAATTAAACATAAACAATCCCCAGTTGAGTTCTGATGCGTTTGGTTCCGGCACCGGACGTACTCTTAAAGGGAGTTGAAGTTCGGGACCGTCGGAAAGGCATGAAAGGGCTTGTGTTTGATGAACTAGAGTTTATCAATGTCTGTGTACTTGATAGGTTGTAATGTCTAGCTGTATAATTGAGGGAGTAGAGTCGATAAAGTGATTTTTATTCTGAAAACACTTAGGTGGCTAGATAACAACGGATAATAATTACATAAGTGTAGTAAAAAATAAAACGTCACTTATTCTCGGTTAGGCACTATTTCATATCGGCGATGTGATACGTTCATAAAAGGTGAACAACGCTACTGGCTCAAAAGGCTGGAGGGTAGTGGAGGAAATTCATCGAGCGTATACGCATACCGGGGAGACCCCGGAGCTAATCGGTGCTAATCACCGTTAGTTAGGTAGCAAGTATATTTTCAGGCTGATGAACGCCATGCACAGTGCCCTTGAGTAATGATGTAACCAAAATATGTTAAGCTAGAAACATATAGTCATGACGTGTCGATGGGATGGAGTGAACCTTAGATTGAGTCGGTCACATAAAGATAATTATTAAAATAAAAATTGTTAAATAGCCTAATTTAATTGTGGCTTATACTTCTTACTATGTACAATGTACTTACCTCAACTCAAATGCATGTTCATTTATGTGTTTGGGGCAGAGAAGACGAACATGTAAATCTGGAGTTCGATGAGGACTTTGACGACGACGTTTAAGGACGCCGAAGTTGAAGAGTTGATTTATTCTCATTTTATTTATGTTTTTAGGCTTGGAGTTTTGTTGGAAACTTTGTAATTTCTTCTAGTATACGTTTGGAGGTTTTTCATACGTTTGGTTTTCGTTTGATTTATTTTCCCAATGTAAGAAATGTTACATTTCTATCTTTAGATATTGAGTTTCTATTCTTGGTTGTTTGGAAAAAAATACCCGAGTCTTTTTGCTTCCGTTTTGCTTAACTCGATACGACGTAGTAGAGGCTTACGTATAAAGTGAAAATTATTTTATTTTATACGTTCCGAACGTTCTTTTCCCGGATAAGGACTCGGTGTCCGGAAACGGGGCGTTACAGTCATCAAATGTGTCATCAAAATAGGCTTTTCAAGCAGTAGTCACCATACAAAATTAATTACTACAATACGAGCAAAATATTCCAGAAGTTGTGCAAGCAATACAAAAAATTAAGGATGTAATCCATTTTGGTGGAAGGAAAAAACAACAACTTTAGATGCATTTTTTTAAAAAATAAATGACTTCTTATTTGAGCCTTGTTGACTGGATGAAATATTTTCGTTTATTATTCGTATATGAGATTTTTTAGTGATTATTTATTTATGTTTACATGGGGACTTTAAGGACAAATTGTTTTTATATTCGTTTATGCATTTAGTGAGGTTATTCATTTAGCCCATTTACCCAAGTCGAGACTGGAGAAAATTATTCATTTGGTGAGGTTATTCATTTATGGAACATTCATTTATTGAGGTTATACTATAGATATAGTACTCTACATGGCTACCAATGTTGGGTTCTCTTGCCCTACTGCTCAGTCTCCGCATAGACAGTGTTATCAGTCTCGGCCTTATCTATGAAAATGTCAACTCTGTGGTGTCCATGGTCATTCTGCCAAACTTTTTCCCAAAATTTACTATTTGTTTCCAGATTATGTGCTGATAATTCCGTTGCCATTGAGTTCTTATCTGATTCCTTCCCTGTGAAGGATTCAAAGACAAAACATGTCTCCATTAGGGACATGCTAGAGATGGTGTCTATTACTGGTCCAACAATCCACTTTTTTTATTTTTTATTTTATCCTTTTCAGTTAATTATGCCTCCATATCCACATGGCATCATTGATGTGGACACCCTGCATTTCCCACTATTCAGCATCTTGTTCATAATAACTGTTCAGACTTATCTTCTATTCACTTATCTCCATGTGACGCTTGTCTACGCAATAAAAGTCATCGTTTACCTTTTTGATTCTACTTTAAAATCATCCCGACCCTTTGAGATTATTATTTCTAATGTTTGGACCTCTCCCATTTATAGTATTGATGGATATAAGTATTATGTTATCTTTGTAGACCACTTTACTCGCTACACTTGGATATACCCCTTAATACGTAAAACTGATGTCTCCTCGCTTTGAGAAGTTTGTTCTGTATGTTATGTTGGACATATTTTAAGTTTTAACGATGAGTGCCAGACTAGCTGTTATAGAGCAAAGGCAAAAAGATGTCTAGATCAAATGTATAGGTTTATTAGTGTTTGATCTTTGTATAGGTTTGATCAAACAAGCGCTGTAATTAGGTCAGCTGACATTATTAGCAGACCTGTCTAGGTCAGTAGGGTAACTAGGTCAGTAGACTGTCTAGGAACCTGCTGATGACTGAAGGCTGAGGGTTCAAACTCAGTTATTGAAGACTAAGGGATCAAACTTAGTATTTAAAGTCAAGGATATGGAATCAGAATTTAGGGAAGTCTGTGATGACCTAAAGTGTAACTATTCCAGTTTTTGCGTATTCTAATGATTCAGTTTTACATTGTTTTACATTGTTTTGATCATTAAGCTTTTCTTTTAGGGAGAGTTTTGGCATCATCAAAAAGGGAGAAATTGTTGGAAATAAAATTTATGTTTTGATGATAATTCATCGTATTTACTCAGAATATTATCTTAACCTCATTGATGCAGTGCTGAAGCTAGCTGTTATAGTGGAAAGCTAAAAGATGTCTAGAATTAAATGTATAAGTCTTACTAGAGTCTGATATTTGTATAGGTTACATCAGACAAGCACTGTAATAGTTAGTGTGTCGTGAAACTGAAAACTGGAAATCATTAAGATAAACAAACTGACCCAGAATACACCAATATGAAACTGAAGAAGATAAGTTCGCTGAGGGACACAGACTCGGTTGGCTTATCTAGAAGATTGAAGAACTGAGGGTTCAAAGAAGATTGAAGAACTGAGGGTTCAAACTCAGTTATGAAGATTACAAGTCGAGACTATAAAGTTAGACTTCAGGCAAGATTGTGGTGACCTGAACTTACTTTATGGATCTTGCATGAAGACCTAAGAATTATAAGGATAATAAATTCTTAGATGATGATTGTATATGGTGTACTCTGATTAAGTCAATTATAATCAGATAAAAAATGGAGTACTGATATTTGAAGAAGAGTAAAAACTCAGTTAATGCTCCAAGTCACTCAAGAAACTGACAACTGATGAACACAGTATAAAACTGATCAGTAAACTCAATTTTATATGTCAGCCATCCAACAAACTGATAGTACAGTCGAACGTTTTAAAGAAAGCAATTCTATTGGATAAAATACTGACACATCAGAACGGTCAGAAAATATAGCCGTTACAAGATGGACGTTGATACAATTCGAATTCGAGCAAGATGAACGTTGGACCTCACACTATAAATAGAGGACTTTGCACCAAGAACAACAGGGAACAATAATTATCAAGATCAGCAATCATTTTTGTGCATTAGTCATTTTATTTGAATTGCTATCATCTCTACGCTATAACAAGATCATATCAAGAATTTCTTCAAGTGTTCAAGCTACCTAGAATTTATCCAGATTCAGACACTTTGAAGAACCACAAACAAGAATCAATCTATTGATTCTCAACCCAACTTTGATTCTACATCAAAGGTTTAGACTGTGAAGCAAACCGGGAAGACCGGGAAGGTTTTGCCAAGGACAGTTGTCACAACAGTCGGGTAGACTGTGTTTGTGGTGGTAGCTGGTGAAGAGGCATACGTAACCCTTCAAGGACCAGTGTTCAAGCAATTGAAGAGCAGCAATTCTACCTGTTCTACAACTGTTTAGATAGTGAAGCTAGGGATTAGCCAAGGACTATTGTTTAGGACTTTTTGTAATAGCTCACCACAAGAAGTTCTAGTGGAATTTTCCTCCGCACCACAGGGGAAGAGAGGATTGACAGGATTACACCACCTGGAACCTCTATAATTGTTGTTTATTTACCTTACGCACTTACTTACTTACGTACTCAGCATTTATCTACAGCATTATGAGAATTGATTGTTATACACCTCACAGTTCACAAACTGACATTCACCAGAATTCAGTTTAACACACTCAGCTTTCACATAGAATAACAAGATCAAGAAAAAGGCTAAAATTATATCCGCTGCCGGTTGGCTCAGTTTTTGCTTAAGTCAGTTTGACTTAAACTCAGCTTAGTCAGCTTAACTCCACACAAGTTTTAACTGAACTTTAATTTGTTTAAATCCAGTTTTTAGGGACAAGTTTATTCACCCTCCCCCCCTCTCTAAACTTGTGTTAGCCTTTCCAAGGGACCAACAATACACCCTACACATTCATATAGATCGATCCTAGTCATGCATTTATCGTATCGTATAAAATAAATACATGCACAAAATAAATAAATACGTAAAGTAACCTGTATGATCATGGACTTTTCCTAAGTGCGGTTTTCAATACAAACTGACAAAACCGCGAGTCACAATCTAAGGGTAGCTGCAACCGCCAATAGGATCTCTATGTCTTCTTTCTTTGTCCTCCGTCTCCTGCTCCATCTTGTTACATAATTTTATCTACTAAATACACCCGCCGCACACGGGGGGAGCTAACGGGAATAGGATAATGCAGAAAATAAACTATGTCACATTCTTCATAACGGTCTAGGACAAATTTTGAATCAACAGAAAAATTTAAATCATTCACATCTATCCTATTAGTCGAGTCCATGATCAATCGGGGTGCATATAATCATATTATATCTACAACATCTAATTCATACAATAAAATCTTATGTAAAGATAAAATCTAAAATTACCAACTTGTGTCTTAATTAATCGATTAATGTTTAATCAATTAAATAATTTTATCTAATCAATTAACTAATAAACATTTAATCAATTAAATGATTTTAATCAAAATAAAATTAATGATTAACTTTGAAACGATTTCTATTTTAATTTTATTTATTAGAACTATTCTAAAATAAAATTAAAAATGAAATAGGTCTCTTTTGTTTCCTTTCCTTTTGATTCTTAATCAAAAGGGATGCATTTGGTTTGCAAACCCAAAAGGCGTCGACCTAGGCCATTACCAAATATTTTGTAAAGGCCTAGGTTAACCTTAAAGGGATGTTTTTGGTTTTCAAAACCAAAAGACATCGACCTAGGCCATTACCAAATATTTGGTAAAGGCTTAGGTTAACCTTAGGTCCACAAAAGTGGATCATAGGCCTAACTTTTTTACTCAACAAATTGAGTGGTGCTCCTTTTCTTGTCATGTGACATCCCAATGGTCCAAATTATTTGTACCATCAGTTGGCCACATGACATCAACTAAACACAAGAGATATTATCAATCACTACTATGCACTATATTGAATCACAAATACACAAAACAAAATAAGGGGAGCTACCGCATCACAAACCCGACGCCGACATCAAAGATGCCACCGACAATGCCGGTGATCCAATGGTGGTGGTGCCACCGCCAATCGGCCAAGCACCATCTTGGCCAAGCCCTTATCCTTTTTTTTTCCATGTATCCTTTTGCGAATAAAAAATCATTCAACTTTTAATTACGTGATTTAGATGATGAAATTAACTATGCAAATTTCTAATGCTTATAGCGTAAGCTCGAAGTCCGCTCCGATACCACTGTTAGGAAATCTATGCGGGAACGCAGTGGAATTTAAAATTTAATTTTCCTTTTCACCAAGATCGACTTCGTTTAAGCACCAAACATAAAAGAAGTAGACGTAGAAAATACCTTTGATGATCTAAATAGATCGTCGCTTTGTCTACGGTTGTAGTTTCCGCACGAAGCCACCCAAGTGTTCGGCCTCTACTGTTGATCCACACGAAAAACCAGCCGGAATCCCTTCATGGATTAGTACTGGAAAAACTTGTTGGAATAATGTCCTAAACCCAATCGAGTTGGACCGGATCCGACCGGGTCGGATTATTTCTACTATTTCTTTATGTTTATACATATATAAAATGGCTTTTCTGTTGTCATATATATGTTCTTTTAAGGAACCAATTAAGAATTGTTATATGATAACGTCCTTAGTATTAAACTGTGATAGAGAAACCATGATGGGTGATTATGGTTGATGAGATCTCTAATCACTTTAATAAGTTTGATACTTAAATGTCTCTAGGCTGATGTACTGTTAAACAGGGCATTAATAGTATGAACAGGCTAGCACGTATTAGATGTCTTCTGTCTTTAAGGGCAGGGATAGATCTCGTCTATTGAAGTGTAGAGACACTTGGACTGTACGTGGACGTGTATTAGCGAATGCATACGTTAGACTGACCCACTTACACTGTTAAGTGTCACACTATGTGGCGGTTGTGTAATTATCCTTAGGACCGGAGCCTACATGGCATCAATGTGTGGACTGTCATGCTTTGACTTGAGGTTTCTGTCTCGGATTTTATCTAATGAAAAATAACAAGTAATAAATTTATAAATCCGGTATTCCCCAAGTGTAGGGATCGTAGTACAGCGATTAATACCGGAGTCGGTCACAGGGAATCGGGGTATCTAGTTCATTAATTTTCCTGAGGTTGTTACTACTAAAACGAAACTAAAAACGATAGAATAAACTGGACAAAGGATTGTCAGTCCAAAGCCAGGGAGGATAAAAGCGATAATAAATAAATAAAGCTACAACTAAGAAAACAATAAAACTAACAAACATGATAATGACTGAAGCAAATCAACATAGGACAAACATGATCCCCCATCCCGCAACCCTTAATTCTTCCCTAGATTATCTTATGATGATTCAATCAAAGTTGTGGTTCACCTAATGAAAGGTATGAATTCCTACTTCCGTAAGTAATCCGTCTATCAATCTCATCATCTTCCGATCTATAGAGATTAACGCTCTCAAAACAAGATGCAAGATTTATTAGATCTAACAACCTAGAGATCTAACCTATCAACTTCCGTTATGTCAAGGTTAAAAGTCTAATCTTTCCTATGGTGATCTAAGGTTTACACCGATTTCCATCATACGGTAAACATCAAATAGCAATACATCTTCCGATATCGATTGCATAAACAAATAAACAAAGGAAAGAAACAAACTTGAAATTAAACTCACAAAATATCCAAAGGAAGAAATAAAACGCTGCTGGAAAAGTTTCCCATGGCTGCTCCAAGTTCATATCTTCAGGCCATCATCAAGATCGAACAAGAAAAGAAGAAAAAGAAACCAAAAACCTAACTAATCCGCAACCCCAGCCTCCCTAAAGGGGGCTGGGGCCGCCTAGGGTTTTTCTCTAATGATTGTGTATCAATAGGTCTCAATAATGTGTGTTTTAAGGTTGAAATCGTGCTGCTATTTATAGAAAAGTAAGGCGGCTGCTGCTTAAGTCGGCCGTGGACGCCCGTCCAAGTTTATGGACGCCCGTCCACTTCACGTCCAAACTCTCTGTACCAAAAATCTCATCCTGGACGCCAGTTCAGCTGCTTTTTCTCCCAAATTCATCTTGATCTTCATTCCAACTTCATCTCTATCCCTTTCCTTCCATGCAAATCATCACTTGAACATCTTTTTAAGCTCCTTTCACCTCATGCAAGCGTACCTACATCACGATAAAAACATGCAAAATGTAACATCTTACATCTAAAGATATTTATCCAATAAAATCACATAATTAGCTAGATTTTGCACTTTAATACTTCTAAAACTCATTTGCTCAATATTTCAATATAAAGCTTGATTTCTATGGAAAACATCCACATATGGGGAAAATTGACATAAAATATATCCTTATAAAACGTATAAAATCACCCTTAACAACTCCCCCACACTTAAACCTTGCTCGTCCCGAGCAAGACAAAACATAATCAAGACTCGAGACATATAAACATTTATGCAACTGATTGCGGTCTGATCAGGTTATAAATGTATTTTACTTGACCACCAAATTCTAGCAATAGCACTAGGTACATCATAGCATAGCGATGGTGAATCAAGGTCGATCCCTCAGGGAATCAAAATGTGGACCCTAGGTTTAAATAATTAACTCACCTAATTCGTCATTGAACAACGGTCTAAGACCAACATAAAAGGCAAAATAAAATAAACAAACTCAAACCTAAAAGATACACACGTAATTAACCTTCCAATTATCAACGTTATCGTTTGGACCAAGATAACTCATATAAGACAACTTAACTCATCGATCGTAAATCCGTCGTATTCATATTTAATTGGCTACGGGAGTCATCCCCTTAACTTGACTTAGCACCGGTTAGGTTACTAGATCACTGTGGTATTGTTACGTGACTTCACCTTTTGGGTATCCATCTCATATAACTCACACGCTCATTATTCTAAGGATGCCGATATTAACCGTACACCTCGCTTAGGCAACATTCCTATGGTTAGGCGTACTTCCTAAACGATCGCTCAAGCCCTCGTCCTATTAACAATTACTTGCTGAGTCTCTTGTTAATCTACGATTCACGCATGACTAGGTGTCGACAATTCCCTAATACAAAACTAATCTAGATCTTGCTGAACGTCCCGAAAGATCATTCGTGAGCCGAACTAGACGTCTTATATTGGTATTTCCTAATGATACGCTAATGAAAAACTGACGAGCGACGTAGCCGTAGCCATACCTACTGAGAAAGTAAATTCAACTAGGTTAAACCCACCATAAAGACGTGGCAGATTGAACTGATGAAACTAGGGCTCGGTCGACCGAGTGCAGAGGCTCGGTCGACCGAACGACTTTGCTCGGTCATCCATACGAACTCAACCCCTAATTACATCCTAGAACCAACCTCTCAGCGTTTCCTCATACGTAATGCGTATTAAACACAATTCGTACATTACTTATATAAACTATCATAGATACACATTAATTAAATCACCTAGAGTCATGAATAACTCTAGATTATGACGTAGGTCATGGGATCCTCATAGACAAGGTGTCACCACCTCCTAACGTCATAGCCGAGAATCACATCATCTGGCTATGTTTAATTAATTTCAAACGATACGAACATAATTGGAAGAATTAATTACTTGGAAATAAAACATGAAGATTAAGGGCTTACATTGTTGCCGCCCTAACTTGCTGAAAAACCCTCAATGTGTAGTTCTCTTTTATTAATGAATTTATCAATGTATGAATGAATGAATAATGCTAATGACAATGTGTTTATATAGAGCTCAAAACCGACTTAGAAACCGACTAAGGATCGGATTCCCTAAACCCTAACCGACTTAATTAATACGCCGGACCGTGTCTTTGGGCTTTAAGTCCACTCGGTCGACCGAATAGCTGGGCTCGGTCGACCGAGCCTTCACTTCTTCTGGGCTTTGTCTTCTATCTTCTGCTGGGCTTTGCATTGTCCTGAATCTTTAATTCCTTCTCCGTAGTCCGTCCATAATGCTCACTGTATTTATCATACAAAAACATAGTTTGTAATACCAAATAATGCAATAAATCATCGAAATGCAGAATAACGAATCGTAACTCAGGGTATATATAAATTAGGCATATTACGACTTATTATCCCTACATCAATGCTTTTTCAAACTAGAATCGGGGATAAAGATCATAGAATAACGGGTATAATTTGGCCGTCGTCAACTACCCCCCACTTAGCCTTTGATCGTCCCGAGCAAAGTATCAATAAGTTATTCCCCATATAATCATTTTCCAATGGTCAAATTATACTAACACAAGAAACTCGAATCAACTCATGTTGTTTATGCTCATAAGATATCCATTATTCATTATTCTCTATGAATCGAGGTGATGTGTGCATGTGCATTAGTTGTATATGAATGTAGCAAGATTAGAGTTTATGCTAACTTCGAAATCTTAACCTACCAACATCAGCATTCATACTCCTTATGCCTCGCAATGGTTAAAGCACTAGAACAATAAGCAAGAGCGTATCTATAGGGTTTTTGGACTTGGAGACCGAGTACTACTCAAAGCCTCTTAAAGAGTTGAATATTCTTTTCATTTCTTCATATTTTTCAAATGCTATCAATCTCAAGGAAGAAAACTTTTTAGAGTATCCCCCCTATCTTAGATCATGCATAGCATTGAATATTACCACAAGCGCGGGGCTACTTTGGTAATGTTACTACAAGCCCAAAGTGTTTATCATTTTGCTAAAACACAGTACGTCTCAAGCTTATTATTCCGCTTTTATTGGCAAGAATATCAGAATACATCAGCAGATAGATATTGACACTAAGTTTACATAACCAATCATCTACGTAATGTACACATAAAATTCTACATTTTTATTATAAACGCAATATTCATCGATTCA
Source organism: Gentiana straminea (assembly GCA_036785695.1). Classification (NCBI taxonomy): domain Eukaryota; kingdom Viridiplantae; phylum Streptophyta; class Magnoliopsida; order Gentianales; family Gentianaceae; genus Gentiana; species Gentiana straminea. The sequence continues at coordinate 22,953,592 of JAVUPR010000183.1, read as the reverse complement.
TTTATTGAGTAATTGAATAATAAATAACTACTCGCAACATATAACATGAATATCATTAAGTTTACTAGAATTATATCGCAAAAGTATAAAGTGATCATGTACTCATGAACCATGGTTCCTTCCTTATTAAATACAATATTCGGGGACTTCACAAAAGTAAATGTGATTCTATGTTTAAAAGTTTAAATTTTACTCATTTATTATTTGATATATAGAGGCTTGTTCGAGCAAGCTAAGTGAGCTAAGTGACTCGTACCCCCCACTTAAATTATGCATTGTCCTCAATGTATAACAATAAAGAGCAAAAATAGGAACTTAGCTCGGATAAGCGCGGGAGTGGAACAAGTCGTGGGGAACTCCGGAGAATTGGGACGGACAAATACGGTTTCAACCGCTATAAAATGCAACCTCGCAACAAACATCTTTAACACAAAACTTTGAACGCGTTACGGGGTTAGTCCAGAAAAATATAATCATGTCAAATGGACTGTAAAAGGTGTAATAATTTCCTTAAACGTATGTAAGCCCATACCGAATAATTATAGTGAAAATAATGCACAAATGTCCAACACATTAAATAAGACAAAAAATTTTCATTAGGGAAATTAAAAACGAACTCCATACAACACGACTTAACTTATTGGTACAACGAAATCAAAAACACATTGATAAAGAGATAATTAAAAGATCACACAGACACAGATGCTTAGTCCGAAGGTATATCGTTCGGATCAATGAAAGCTAATGGAAGAACATTGGGATCCGCTTCAGGAAAATCTTGAAATTGCGCATCGTCATCACCTGGACCGTCATCATCAGGGTGCACAAGAGGTGGTGCAATAGAATCCAAAGAAAGGATAGGCATGGGCCTAACATAAGAGTCACTGCCTAGCACCGGGCACTCACCGCCTCACAAAATAAAGTGATCAATGAACCATAGGGCGCATGTGTCTAGGCTTGCGGGCATCGGCGCCATCTCGTAACGCATCGGTGCCCCAATATTAACCGGCCATCCTCTCGCTCAACCAAGACATCGCGTAGCATGTGCATAATATACTGTAGACACATGCTTAGCCGGAATAATGTTGGAACGGATAAGCCTGTGTAAGCACTTATCTTCCCACCGCCTAAAATGTGGCTCCTCAAAAGTGCGAGCGACTTCCCCTATTGTCCATGCTATCCCGAGATGGGCACCAACCTCCTCCAACCACGCATCAGACTCATCAAACGTGACAGTGTACTCTGGCTCTTCCTCCGGGGTATCGAGACCATAATAATTATTAATCGTCCCCGGAGTAATAACAATGGACTTGCCACGAACTTGGACTAAATTCGTGTGTGGGTGCACGCGTAAATAAGAATAAAATTCTCTTACCCAGTCGACATTGACTTGGCCAGGTGGCGCAACAACCTCTTGCCACTGATAGTAGTCCACGAGATCGAACAGCTCTTGACCACAGTTGGTCAAATCTAATCCTCGAGCCCGGTGTACCGGCGAGTTGTTGATGAAATTCCGGTAAACCGAAAATACTTCTTGGCTCGCGAATTGCGGTACCCCGTTGATCAAGGGAATGGCATCGTCGACTGCTACAAATTGTGCGGAGGATCGGCGTCTTGGTGGCATAACTGCAGAACTGGAACAGAGCACGCTAGCAGAATGCTGCAGCAGGTGGAGGCTCTCGGTCGACCGAGAGAAGGGGCTCGGTTGACCGAGCAGATAAGTTCGGTCGACCGAACTGATGAAGCTTTGCTGCTGAGGTTCAGGTCTTCCCTGTGACAGCCTGGGTTGGATAATCCTTCAGAGACACGAACATGCACAATTTTTGATATTGGAGGGGATCATTTAGATTACTATCCCCAATTTTTTGGGTGGATGGAAGGTATGAGAAAAATTAGAAATGGAAATTTATGGAGAGAAGGGGAAGAAGAAAATTTGGGATTTGGAGAAGATAAAGATTTTTTGGTGTGGGAATGGTGAAGAGAAAAAAGAGGTTTAAATAGAAAGATGTGGAAAGTGAAAGGTTTGAAATGGTGGAAGGTGATTGGTGGAGATAGAAAGGCAAGGATTGAGGAGTGGAATGGTTTTGTTGGAGGAATAAATTAATGGGGAAAATGAAAAGGTGTATTGGGAAATGAAAAATGGGGATGTGTAAAAATAAATGATAGTTGACCTCCTCAATTTGATACACACAAAATTTTCAAATTAGAACACATAAGTCTATCAAAATTATTATGTCACAAATTGAAAAATCCTTACCAAGAAAATTGAATAATCCAACCACAATCCATTAACATATAAATCTTCACTTTTTCAAAATTTTAAACTAAGCATCTTTTCACCGATTTCTCATCATCAATACATTTTATAATGATTTCGCTTCCTACTCTACTTCACGTTAAAATGAGTTGAGTAAAAAAAACTTTTTGCACATCCGTAACCTAATGGTCATTGGAACACGGCAAAAATAAAAAAAACTCTCGTCATTCTACGTTACTTTTATTCATAAAAAATAAAAAATAAAAATGAACTAAAAAATGGAACGAGAAAAATTCTAAATTTTTGAGTCTATAGCTCGACTTCCAAAATCATCACTCTAAACACTGCCATTGACTTGCCAGGCTTTCACCCGGCCAGCTTTCACCGAAAAAGTTTGGCCGTCCTTTTCTACGAGTGACCTTCCTTTGGATTTCAGTCCAATGAAAAGACAGTCAAATTGACCATCCAGACAAGAGCCTACTTTTGGATTTGTCTCTGATTTCGATGAGCTTTTGTTACGAACTCTCCTAGTTCGTTTCTTCGCTCTGGTCCTCCTATCCTTAGGTAGGTCTACGGCTTCAATATTGGTAAGGGCCGGCGCGCATCGAACCGACTCCGCTCCGACTTAGAATAGTAAGGACTTCCTTCTCATCTTTATCATCGACATGATCATCGCATCCTTTCCTAACCCTTGAGTGGCATCAAGCTTCTCTCGAACCAACTACTTCTAACACATTCACACTTGCCGGTACGGGAAATTTGGATTTGTTATCCCATAACACTCGTAACCCTTGGCATCAAACAAGTACTATCTCATGTCCGGTCATCCGTATGAAGGCTCTAGCGGTGTTGATAAACGATCTACCCAAAATGATTGGGCATTCAGGATGCTCTTCGATTTCCATTACCACTATGTCTATCTTAAACCGTAATTGCCCCACACCAATAATCATGTTGTTCGCCTCCCGGTCATGATTGTCCTAGTTCCATCCGCTAATCTAACTTGGAGCGGGGTGTTAGTGGGTGTTAAAATGAAATTCCTATCACAAAGGCTTTTAGGAAAGATATTAAGGCTCGAACCGGTATCAATCAAGGCTAAACCTAAATGGGTTTGTTCTAGGGTTACTCCAACCATAAAAGCTCCCGGGTCTCGCTAACTTTTGCATCGCCGAGACTCGTCTTTAATCAATATTTCATCTCTAGAACATATGACAACAGGGCTCTTCCTAGCTGTGCTACCCTCTGACTCAGATTCTATCTCGGACATGTAATCATCATAATCTAAAGCTGAATCAGAATCCGAAGAGATTTCCTCTGGATTCAAAATAGACATACCTCTCTGCCAATAGGCTTCTTTAGCCTCTCTTGATTTCCTCGCCTCTCGGATTTTTGCTTTCATCTTTTCTATCCTTTCCATGAGCTTTGGTGTTAACGGCTTTTTAGGTGTAGTTTTGGTCCGTAAAACTTTAACTTCTTCTTTGGCTTCAAGAAAATTTGTTGATGACATTTTGCTGATCTTGGGCAGTTTAAGTGAGTGATTCGAATTATCTGCAATATTTGAAAAACAATAAACAATTAGTAAATTGACAAACAGTATGATTGCTCATACTGTTGTCAAACTTACAACCTACAAACAGGGGGAAACAGAACACTGGGAAACAACACTGTGTATAGAATTAAGGCTGGAAGAGGCTCGGTCGACCGAGTGAATACGTTCGGTCGACCGAACGAATATCTTCCCCATTCCTGCTTTAATCCTTTAACAGCATACTAGTACAGATAATTCGTCATAAGAAAAATAAATAATGCAACTAAAAACAATAAAAACGAAGTAGATAAAAATAATTATTTAAACAATCATTGGGCCATTGATTCCCCGGCAACGGCGCCAAAAACTTGATTGCGGTCTGATCAGGTTATAAATGTATTTTACTTGACCACCAAATTCTAGCAATAGCACTAGGTACATCATAGCATAGCGATGGTGAATCAAGGTCGATCCCTCAGGGAATCAAAATGTGGACCCTAGGTTTAAATAATTAACTCACCTAATTCGTCATTGAACAATGGTCTAAGACCAACATAAAAGGCAAAATAAAATAAACAAACTCAAACCTAAAAGATACACACGTAATTAACCTTCCAATTATCAACGTTATCGTTTGGACCAAGATAACTCATATAAGACAACTTAACTCATCGACTGTAAATCTGGCTGTATTCATATTTAATTGGCTACGGGAGTCATCCCCTTAACTTGACTTAGCACCGGTTAGGTTACTAGATCACTGTGGTATTGTTACGTGACTTCACCTTTTGGGTATCCATCTCATATAACTCACACGCTCATTATTCTAAGGATGCCGATATTAACCGTACACCTCGCTTAGGCAACATTCCTATGGTTAGGCGTACTTCCTAAACGATCGCTCAAGCCCTCGTCCTATTAACAATTACTTGCGAGTCTCTTGTTAATCTACGATTCACGCATGACTAGGTGTCGACAATTCCCTAATACAAAACTAATCTAGATCTTGCTGAACGTCCCGAAAGATCGTTCGTGAGCCGAACTAGACGTCTTATATTGGTATTTCCTAATGATACGCTAATGAAAAACTGACGAGCGACGTAGCCGTAGCCATACCTACTGAGAAAGTAAATTCAACTAGGTTAAACCCACCATAAAGACGTGGCAGATTGAACTGATGAAACTAGGGCTCGGTCGACCGAGTGCGAGGGCTCGGTCGACCGAACGACTTTGCTCGGTCATCCATACGAACTCAACCCCTAATTACATCCTAGAACCAACCTCTCGGCGTTTCCTCATACGAACGCATTAAACGAAGAATTCGTACATTACTTATATAAACTATCATAGATACACATTAATTAAATCACCTAGAGTCATGAATAACTCTAGATTATGACGTAGGTCATGGGATCCTCATAGACAAGGTGTCACCACCTCCTAACGTCATAGCCGAGAATCACATCATCCGGCTATGTTTAATTAATTTCAAACGATACGAACATAATTGGAAGAATTAATTACTTGGAAATAAAACATGAAGATTAAGGGCTTACATTGTTGCCGCCCTAACTTTTGAAAAACCCTCAATGTGTAGTTCTCTTTTATTAATGAATTTATCAATGTATGAATGAATGAATAATGCTAATGACAATGTGTTTATATAGAGCTCAAAACCGACTTAGAAACCGACTAAGGATCGGATTCCCTAAACCCTAACCGACTTAATTAATACGCCGGACCGTGTCTTTGGGCTTTAAGTCCACTCGGTCGACCGAATAGCTGGGCTCGGTCGACCGAGCCTTCACTTCTTCTGGGCTTTGTCTTCTATCTTCTCCTGGGATTTGCATTGTCCTGAATCTTTAATTCCTTCTCCGTAGTCCGTCCATAATGCTCACTGTATTTATCATACAAAAACATAGTTTGTAATACCAAATAATGCAATAAATCATCGAAATGCAGAATAACGAATCGTAACTCGGGGTATATATAAATTAGGCATATTACGACTTGTTATCCCTACATCAATGCTTTTTCAAACTAGAATCGGGGATAAAGATCATAGAATAACGGGTATAATTTGGCCGTCATCAGCAACCATAAAGCATATTCAATAGTTTAGAGGTTCACCCAAGTGTGTGTGCATAGCCATAATAAATTTCCACTAAATCCACACTTGAAATTGACTCAAGCAAAACTAGCCAACATCCCATTTAAATTAGAAATAAAAAAAAACGATTATAACATGCACCTCACAAGACATACATATTCGAAAAGAATGATAGAGGGTATTTAAGACCTTTCTGACATACTCAGAGGATAATCCCTACAACATATCATTCAGTTTATACTGGGGATAGTCAGAAGATAACTACAGTTCTCAACCATCTTTTCACATTGCCATTTGCTAATTTTTTCTTAAAGATTAACTTAATTACACACGTATAGCATATGCCCTCATTCCCAGCAATAGGACGTTTCGTGATAACACCCTAGCTGGACTACTATCATCAGGCAGTCGGGAGCTATTGAACCTCATAGTGGTATAGGACATTTCGTGATAATGCCCTACCGCACTCAAATCATTGGCAGCTACTTCCGACACTTATACATATATTATTCATATTATTCATCTTAGATTGGTATACAAACCTTAAATTATATCCCTCCTATCACATTCAAACCTTCAGATATTCACAGTATGTCATACTTTAATTCTAAACACAAACTATTAAAATTTTCAAAATCCGTATGTAAGCAAAGAATCATGCGATAATCATCAAAAATCTCTAATCAAATGGGCATAGCTTTAAAATATAGCTCATCATTTACTATGGCACGTGAAAAATAGTGTTGGGTTAAACATCTAAATTTACTAAATATGCAAAATAATGCACCAATGATATAAAAACTCAAATAAAGATATGCATTGCTCACTTGGGACAAAACAAACAAAAATTTTAAAATGTAGCACTTTTTCATAGAAATATAATAGTATGGCAAATGAAATATAATACATGAAACTATTCCCCTCCCCCACACTTAAATTACAACATGTCCTCATGTTTTGCAGAATAAGAAAAACTTAGCTGATTGTAGTTCGAAAAAGGGAGCAATTCTGGAAGTGGAAGCAAGTCATATCCAAAAATGCTTGAGGAAATCAGTAGACTGTGGACCATCCACCGGAAAACCGATATCGTCTGAAAGCTCACAAGTGCTATAGCAAATATCCTGCATACTTGAACAAACATGGCAATATCTCGGGGAATAGGGGAATATAACATAAAAAGCACAAAATAGAATCGCTTCAGATGGAAAAATCAAACAGGGAAAGTACAGAACATCTAAGCGTCTAAACACAACTGAACGGAAGTTTGATATAAGCACAGAAAGAAATAAAGCCACAGAAGCTTGTAGAATAATATAGACCACATGTGCAAACAGAAACATCAAACTCCAACTAATAATGATAGAGGATTATACATGGAAAAGAAGTCATAGAGATTTTTCAAATTAAGCCCATATAAAGATGGAAAGTATACATGGAACATTACAAAACAGTAGGGCTAGGTGCAACTACATGAAAAAGATATTACAATGCAATCTACATGATAAAGTGGTAGCGTACGGCAAGCCGACAGTAACTACCCTCAAGAAAAATAAAAGAAAAATAGAAAAACAATGCAACTAAATGACATGCAACTAAATGATATGCAAAAATAAAAGAAAATAAAAGAAAGAAAACTAGCCCACTCATTTGCAACACGACATGTATATGATAAACGTCTACCAAATAATGATAGTTTACGATAAACGACAGTACTATTCATTACATGCAGTGTAGACGCGCCTTAAGACTCATCAAAGGTGATAGCATTATGGAAAACCAACGAGTTAGCTATACTAAACAGATATAACTCATAAGAAGACATGGTAGCATACGGAAAACCGACAGTAGCTACCCATATGAGTTACAAGAATAACAAGAAAGCACATAAGTCTCAAAGCTCACAGGATTCATCACAACGATATGTAGCATACGGAAGCCGACATTAGCTACTAAATAACAATAAGAACAGTTATAGCATACGAGAACCGACAGTAACTATAACATGCATAGATGAATCCTAACACCCTAGATAGACGACAACAGGAACAGCATAAGTCATATTAGAATCACGTCTAGCTAGGTGAATTACTCAACATGGATTGCAATAGATGGAAAGAAAACCATAACGGTGAAAGAACAGGACATCTACGCATATACACAACGGCCACAGAGGCTCACAATAAAACATCCATGTCAATTAATGTAGCATGTATATAAAAATTAATCAATTATTTAACATGGATTCGTAGATGGAAAGATGTAAACATGCAAGTTCAGAACATCTACGTAGAAGTAATTAGCCACAGAAGCTCATATGGAAGTATCCACGTCAAATAAAGCATTAAAAATCAATTCAAGAAAAATTTGGAACTGACACACTGGACGGACGTTCAGACAATCCAGACGCTCGTCCAGAACCACATAGAGTAGACGGGCGTTCGGGTAACAGGCAAACGCTCGTCTGACTCTCTAAAAACATAACAGAGTTGGTGCGTTATGGGACGGACGGGCGTTCACTTACTATGGACGCCCGTCTGACTCAGCAGAAAAGCTCAGCAAACTCGATTGACACTAGAAAACAGCAGCAACCCTAAAATCATAACCTAATACCATATCATTAAAACAGAAACCCTAGTGTTTATTAAAAACGAAAACAAAACTATGAAACCTAAATTCACGTTTCATAAATTGAGTAAAAAACTTTTTGCACATTCTTAACCCAACAGTCATCGAAACACGGCAATAATAAAAACTCTCAATTTGTTTAACGCTACTTTTATTGAAAACTACCTAAAAAGATACGGAAACAGAAACCCAAACCTAAACTACGAAAAATTTAAAACAGAAAAAACGGAAAACCCTAAAAAAAAAAACGTGTTGAAATCTTCTGAGCCCAAAATGGAAGGGAAAACAGTGGATTTTGACCTTGAAAACGGTGTTGAACGGCCTATGGAGGTTCACCACGTCGTCGGCGTCGGAACGAGCTTTCCGAATTGGGGTCCCGCGTTCCAAACGGACACTCGAGCCGAAAGTTACGGCCAAAATATTGTTAAGGGTGAATTTATACGTTTTATAACGTTGTATTTTATGATGTTTTCCCCCATAATTCATATGATTTGCATAGGAAATGTGGTTTTAAATGATTTATTAAGCAAGTGAGATTTTAATTAGTTTATTCGCAAAATGAGGTTGTGTACGTGTTTTGATTATGGTTTTATGAGTATTTGGATTGTGTTACGTTTTGCGATGTCTTAATGTGATGTAGATACATGTTGGAGGCTAAATTGATGATCAAATGTTGATATAATTCGAGCTAAATCGAGATAGAGATGAGAAAAGAAGGATAAAGATGGAAGAAGGAAGAGATAATGCTCAAGAGATCGAGTTCCAGCATCGATGGACGAGCGTCCACGGTCCGTCCATGGTGGACGGGCGTTTGCTCAACCGAACGAGCGTCCAGAATCATATTTTACATTCAGAGAGTTCAGACGCGTTCTGAACGAGCGTTCACCTCCGTCCAGAAGCTGCTGGACGAGCGTCCAAGATAGTGGACGGGCGTCCAAGCACCGCCTTAGCCTAAACCGACCTAAAAATCTATAAATAGGCGCGATTTCCCAAACCCTAAACACACAATTCGAACCCTAAATTTCTAGGGGCGGCTTTGGCTGCGATTTTACACTTTTTATTTCCGCTTTTATGCAACTTTAAATTCGATCAAAGTAGGCTAGTAGTATGTTATTTTTCTCGCTTTTCTCGGGTTGCTTGAGGATGCTCGAGAGGCTAGAACCTCCTTCAAACGAGAATTGTGAAGCCATCAGCATTGAATTGATCTATTTATTTCGACTTTTACTGTGAGTATTTACTACGGTTGTTTCTTATCTATGCATATTCTTGTTTTAATGCAATTATATTGGGAGATATGTTGTATGCTTGATATGTTATTGTCGATGGAAATCTTGAATAGCATAGATCACCATAGATAAGAATAGTTCATTAGATTTATATTAACGGAAGTTAGTAAGTCTAAAAACTAGATCGTTAACGTAAAAGTTGACACCTTTGATCTTTTTAACGTGTTAATTTAGTGTTGGAAGATACTAGGTTAATAGATGGATTGCCTAAGGAATTAGGAATTCATGTTTAGGTAAGGTGAATCCCAACCTAAGTAAATACCACGTAAAATCGAGATAATAGATCAATGCATGTTGATAGGTGGATCAATCCTCGTTTGTCTTTTATAAACTTGATTTACAATCCTCATAGCTTAGTTTAGATTAGTTAATTTATTTTCCTGCACTTTTAGTTTATTTTTATCGCTTTCAATCTTTCCTAGCATTGGATTAATCTCCTCTGTCTAGTTATTTTCTGCATATTTGTGTGGCAATAGTTAGTTAAAAACAAAAGCTAGGGTTAACATTCGTCTAGTTCCCCGTAAGATCGACCCGGCATTAGCCTCCATACTACGATCCTTGCACTTGAGGTTAACCGGTTTATTACTTGTTGTTTTGTATTGATAAAATCCGGGACAAGTTTTTGGCGCCGTTGCCGGGGAACCGGACGGTTGCCTAGTTTTTGTTTTTGTTTTTTTAGTTTGTTTTAAATTCTTGTTTTTAGGTTAGATCTTTTCAGTCTCTGTTTGTTGTTAGTAGTTTAGTTGTTTTTGTTCGTTTATCTGTCGTTTTATTTGTATTTCTGTGAGTAGTTAATATAAAATTTTTTGCTTCTAGTCTAGACTCGTTTTTTTCTGTTTTGTACTCTCTGTTTTCTAATCGTTTCGCCCGTTGGACGAGCGTCCGTTGTACTAGACGCCCGTCCGGTTCTTGCTCTCAGCGGACGAGCGTTACCTTCCTATGGACGCCCGTCCAAAGGAAAAATTTCAACTCGTCCGTTTCGACCCCGACGAGCGTTCATATTTTGAACGCCCGTCCACTTCGAAAACTAGTCGGACGAACGTCCGTCCAGGATTGGACGCCCGTCCGTCCTCCGCCATCGTTTTTATCTTTATTTCAATTAGGTTTTTGTTTTTCGTAGGTAAGTGTTAGGTGGTTTCTTAGGTTGAATCATCGACTCCACACCTTTCACGATCAAATTTTAGGATAAAAGGGTCCGTTTTAGCACTTGATAGTATTTTGGCCATAACTTTCGGCTCGAGTGTCGGATTGGCGCGCGGGACCCCAATTCGGAAAGCTCGTTCCGACGCCGACGACGTGGCAGACCGCCGGAGGCCGTCCGACACCGTTTTCGAGGTCAAAATCCACTGTTTTCCCTTCCATTTTGGGCTCGAAGATTTCAACACGTTTTTGGTGTTTCGTTTTTTCGTTTTTAAATTTTCGTAGTTAAGTTTCGTAGTTTTTGATTCCTCTAGGTTTAGTTATCCTTTCCCTCTCGTCCGATCTGTCCTTTCGTCACTTTCTATCCTTTCTTGCTCAACACCTTGAGTTGGTGTTCGGTTTATGCAAACTCGTAGTCATAAGGGACCACTAATCTATTCCCCGACCCCGAGCGGACCATAGTCCGACCCAATAGGCGGAGACTTCGTTTCGACGAAGGAAACGCTCTAGATCAAGAATTTGAGCAATATCTTTCGGGAGAAATCGAAAGAATAGTAATAATGGCGGCGGAAGATAGACGGACGTTGGCCGACTATGCCATGCCCGGTACGGTCACCATCAACCCGGCTATCGTCATGCCTACCATTACTTGCTCCAAACTTCGAGCTTAAACCCGGACTTATACGGATGATGCGATGCATCAATTTTCCATGGTTTCCCATCCGAAAACCCCCACACTCACTTACACACATTCTTGCAAATATGCGGTACTACCCGTATCCAAGGTGTAAGTGAGGACGCCATCAAGCTTAAACTATTTCCATTTTCCTTACGGGGGAGGCACTCGAGTGGTATCACTCTCTCCCCTCTGAATCCATCACTACGTGGGCGGAGCTCGAGAAGGAATTTCTAAGTCAATACTTTCCTCCTTCAAAAACAGCCCACTGTCTGAACGAAATCTTCACATTCCGTCAGCTGGAAAATGAATCATTCTTTGAGGCGTGGAAAAGGTTTAAGTCTCTCCCGCGAAAGTGTCCCCATCATGGCTTGCCAAAGCAAAGGCAAGTCCATACTTTCTTCAGCGGATTGACCGAGCTCACCAAGGGCATGGTCAATAGTTCCTCTGGTGGGGCATTTCTCAAGAAAACACCTGATGAGGGGTGGGCGTTGTTCGAGGACATTGCCAAATATAACTACGCCCCCTCTTATCAAGCCATCCAAGCACCTCCTCCCCCTCCCAAGGTCGAAGAGGTGACTATGCAAAATCTCGTTGCCATGTTGCAGAAGCAAATGGCAACCTCTCAAATGACAAATACACTCAAAACTTCTCAAATCCGAGTTATCGGCTCCTTCACCTTCACGAACTCTCAAGTTCTCGTACCGTGAAGCTTGTTTGTCGACCGGCCATATGACCGGCCAATGTCAATTTTCTTCCCCCTCTCGCTCGGCAAGTCAATGTTGTTCATGACTATGGACGAGCATAATCCAATCGCATGCCAAGTATGTGATAGCATGGGGCATACTTGCTCGCTTCGTCCCATGATTGGGCGAATGCGGAAGTCAATGCTTTCTCGGCCGGACAAATCGGAGATTCAATAACCAATTCTCTCGGCGAACAGGTTTCCAAAACCAAGGGTTTAATCAATCTTCGGGATTTAATCCTAATTCGAACTTCAATAGAAACCCGGTATTAATCGAACCCAAGCTATAATTCTTCCAATCCACGGCAAAGGTTCAATCGAATTGGCCCGCCAATTCTAATTCTACATTCCAAAGTCGGCCAAGCCGCCATTTCCCGAACTTCAAAACTCTCAAGGCACCTCCCACCAGGACGATATAAAAGCCGAATGGAATTCATTTCGGGAGGAGCAAAGCAGGACGATGAAAAGTCTTGAGAGGCAAATCGGGCAATTGGCTGAGCAGTTAGCCTCTAGACCGTCAGGGCAGTTGCCCAGCTTCACGGAAAAGAATCCAAGAGGCGGTCAAGTCGCTCAAGCCGATTTAAGCAACGACCAATGCACCGACCTCGTGCCAATAATGCAATACGGTAAAGAGGAGGCCGGTGCGATGAACTTAAGAAGTGGTTCTCAAGTTGGTGGTCCCCCGGCTTCCGGGGAAACCACTAGCCCCTCCCCGCCATTGATAAGGCGGGAGGGGAAGTTGAGCAACCATCATCCCCTCGGCTGCGAAGGCAAATCGGTGGGCCGATCCCCGATAGAAGAAAGAGTTGAGATTCCTCAAGTGGTGATCCCTTGAGGAATAAAGAATCAATTGGAAGTCCTCGGAAGTGGGCGATCCCCGAGGAATGATGAGTTAAATGATAGTCGGTGGCCGATCCCCGACTAACAAAAAGAATGAAAAGACGGTTCGGTGGAAAGATTTGGAAGACAAGGCCGTTAGTTCGTCCTCGAAGAAAGTATTTTCCGAGGATGATTTGAAAAAGCTTCCCTTTCCACCTAGAAAGAGCAACATCCCGTTGAGCGAAGATAAGAAGTACGAAAAGGTGCTTAAATTGTTGAAAAATACTCGGGTAAATCTTCCATTATCCGAGGTCTTGGTCGAGATGCCTAAGTATACAAAGTTCATCAAGGATGTTGTATCTTCCAAGAAGAAGTTAGCAGGAATGGATCAAGCAGTTGGTAAGGAGTGTTCTCTGGTTAATTATGAAAGCTTACCAATCAAGAGAAGCGACCCAGGAAAATTTGTGCTCACATTGCAGATGGGAGGCTTAGTCTTCCCAAATTCCTTATGTGACCTGGGTGCATCCATCGGCTTGATGCCATTATCTATTGCAAGCAAATTGGGTTTACAAAGTCTTCTAGAACCCACTACCATGAACTTGCGGTTCGATAGATCTTCAAAGAAAGCCTCGGGGATCCTAAAGGACGTATTGGTTCAAGTTGGTAGGTTTACCTTTCCCGTTGACCGGTATGTCTTAGATATGGAGAAAAATGAAAATGTCCCTCGATTCTTGGAAGACCTTTCCTATCTACACTAGAGCCCTCATCGATTGTGATGGTGGGAAAGTAACTATCCGAGTTGGTGACCAAGAGGTGAGCTATAGCGTTTCTAAATCTATTCAAGTACCCTCCGGTTCTCCAACCGGCTTTTCCATTGAGGAGACGTCTGATGACTTCAATGACTTCATGGATAAGCAAGTCTTGGCTGTAGAAGCAGAATATGAGCGATTGGTTCGATAATCTGAATAATCATGGTGTGGTCAATCTAGACCAGTTAGCAGCTGATTTTGAGGATGGGCTACGAGAAGAAGCTTTGGCAGTAGGGCCACTAAGTAAACTCGACGATGTTGAGTTGAGGAGTGGAGATCTTAAATCAAGTCTAGAGGAACCCCCTGTAGACTTGGTTCTGAAGCCGTTGCCTAAACATCTTAAGTATGTATTTCCGAGAGAAGGTGACAAGCTTCCTTTGATCATCTCTGCCAAGCTATCTCGAATAGAAGAGCTTAAACTGTTAAACGTCTTGCGCAAAAATGAGAAAGCCTTTGGATGGCAGGTGGGAGATATCCGAGGGATATCTCCCGACATCTGTATGCACAAGATCAAGACTGAGGAGGGTGCAAAACGTGTAAGACAGCCCCAAAGGAGGCTTAACCCTCACATGCAAGAAGTAGTCAAGAAGGAAATCATTAAGCTTCTAGATATGGGTATCATTTACGCCATTGCAGACAGTGAGTGGGTATCCCCAACTCAAGTAGTTCCCAAAAAAGGTGGAATTACTATTGAGAAGAATGAGAAGGGAGAAGAGATAGCATTGAGGCTCGTTACGGGATACGAGTATGTATCGATTATCGAAAGCTCAATGAGGTCACAATGAAAGATCATTTCCCCCTTCCTTCATTGACCGGATGCTTGAGCGTCCGGCGGGGCACGCATTCTACTTGCTTTCCTCGATGGATATTCGGGATACTTCCGGATACCCATCGATCCCGTTGACCAAGAGAAGACCACTTTCACTTGCCCTTATGGGACATTCGCCTACAGGCGGATGCCATTTGGTCTCTGTAATGCCCCGGCCACCTTTCAAAGGTGTATGATGGCAATCTTTGACGGGCTAGTTGAAAAGTGCATGGAGATTTTTATGGATGATTTCTCGGTCTTTGGTCAATCCTTCGACGATTGCCTCGATAATCTTGATCAGGTGTTGTCTAGATGTGTGGAAAAGGACTTAGTGCTCAATTGGGAAAAATGCCATTTCATGGTAGATGAAGGCATAGTTCTTGGCCACAAAGTGTCAGCCAAAGGTATAGAAGTAGATAAGGCCAAGGTTGAAGCTATTGAGAAGATGAGTTATCCTAAGAATGTTCGGGAGGTCCGAGGTTTTCTCGGACATGTCGGCTTCTATAGGAGGTTCATCCAGGACTTTTCAAAGATTGCCAAGCCCTGTCTACTTTACTCAAAGAAGACGTTACTTTTGATTTTGATGAGAATTGCAAGCGCGCGTTTGAGGAGCTTAAGAGTAGGTCGATCTCTCGCTCCAATTCTTATATCGCCGACCGGAACCTACCCTTTGAGCTTATGTGTGATGCATCCAACTATGTTGTTGGTGCGATCTTAGGGCAAAAGCTTAATGGAAAGTTCCAGACCTATCTATTATGCCGATCACACACCGAATCCTTCTCAAGTTAACTACACGACAACCGAAAAGGAACTATTAGCCGTAGTCTTTGCTATGGATAAGTTTCGTAGTTACTTGCTTTGGGTGCTCAAGTGATTGTGTGGACCGACCACGCCGCTTTGCGATATCTCATGACCAAAAAGGAAGCTAAACCGCGCTTCTTGCGTTGGATACCGACCCTCCAAGAGTTTGACGTTCAAATCAAAGATAAGAAGGGCGGTGAGAACGTAGTGGCGGATCATGTTTCTAGGGTGTTAAATGAGGAAAAGGATGAACCGATGATATAGATCTTTACTTTCCTCTAGAAAACATTATGTTGATCGATGGCCGTCCTCCCGATGTTCCATGGTATTCCTCCATTGTAAACTACCTTCATGCCCGTTATCTCGATCCCGAAATGTCTTATCAAGAGAAGAAGAAGTTCTTCTCGATATGAAATATTTCGTTTGGGATGAACCTTATCTTTTCAAGATCTGCAAAGATGGTTTGCTTAGGAGATGTGTTCCAGAATCCGAGCAACGCGATATCATCGACCAATGCCATAGTGGACCCACGGGTGGTCACTTTGGTCCTTGGAAAACGGTTGCGAAGATCTTCCGGTCCGGTTTCTATTGGCCCACGATCTTTAAGGACGCAGAAGCTTTCTGCAAAGCTTGTGATCGTTGCCAAAGAACCGGAGCTTTGACAAGGCGGTTTGACATGCCGTTGAAACCCATCCTTGAATGCGAAGTCTTTGATGTTTGGGGCATCGATTTTATGGGACCATTCCCATCATCTTGTGGCAACAAATACATCTTAGTCTGCGTTGACTATGTTTCGAAATGGGTGGAGGCAATTGCCACTCCTCACAATGATCATAAAACGGTCATGAAATTTCTGAAGAAGAACATATTTGTGAGGTTTGGATGTCCACGTGCCTTGATCAGTGATGAAGGGACACACTTTTGCAACCGACCTTTGGAAAAAGTCCTCGAGAAGTATGGTGTTCGCCAAAAACCGGCACACCATATCATCCGATGACTAGTGGTCGGGTTGAGAGAAGCAACCGAGCTTGAAGAGGATCCTGGAGAAGACGGTGAATAGTCATCGCAAAGACTGGAGTCTGAAGTTGGATGATGTATTATGGGCTTATAGGACCGCCTATAAAACTCCTATGGGTACATCTCCATATCAAATGGTCTACGGGAAAC
Organism: Gentiana straminea; assembly: GCA_036785695.1. NCBI lineage: Eukaryota > Viridiplantae > Streptophyta > Magnoliopsida > Gentianales > Gentianaceae > Gentiana > Gentiana straminea. Next base: position 22,936,821 of record JAVUPR010000183.1, on the reverse strand, counting down.
CATGTCATCTGCCGGTCGAGCTAGAGCATAGAGCTTATTGGGCTACAAAGTTTTTAAACTTTGATTCCCAAACTTGTGGACAGCATCGACTTCAGCAGTTACATGAGCTGGACGAGTTCAGACTCCAGGCATATGAAAGTGCCAGGATCAGCAAAGATAAGATGAAGCTACTCCACGATGCTAAGATTAAGAAGAGAGAATTCCAAGTCGGCGAACAAGTTCTTCTTTACAATTCTAGGTTACATTTGTTTCTGGGAAGTTGAGGACTCGTTGGTCCGGTCCTTTTGAGATTCTCCAAATCATTCCCGGAGGCGTTCTAGAACTTCGCGGTTATAGCGGCGAACCGTTTCGAGTTAATGGACAAAGGTGCAAGCACTATATCGGTGAACCTAAAGAGAAACCTTTGATTGTTAAATTTCTCGATATTCTCGGATGTGGTGTTACTCAAGTCGAAGAATTTGACGAGTTGTCACCCGACTTGTTCTCCGAGGATGACGGTAGTGATCCGTCGAAGAAGTTCTAGCGGGTAGTGCGATATGGAAGAGTTTGAGAGGGAGCGACAACTTAAACGTCATCGGAGGAGTCGGAGGAGAAAGAACACAACCATGGGGAAACTTAAAAAGGTATGGAGAGCGTTCAAAGATTTAACCCCGTGCGTTAGATGCTGTTTACGCGGCCACACTACGGACCGGAGCTTAAACGAGGTAGTGGGCGGCGAAAGGTTAAATGGCCCGATCCAGTGAGCTTCAAATGTGTCGAGCTAACGACAATAACCATTAGCGCTACTAGGAGGCATCCTAGATATCCCTTATTATATTAGTTTCTTTCTTTAGTTGTTTTTCGTTGTTTTAGTTCAGTTTTATTCGGATTGTGTTGTTTTTGTCAGTCAGCCGTCCCAGTCCTATAAAGGGTCGAAGTGTTGTTTTGCTTACGATTTCCTCTTATCTTTATCTCTATCACTTTTGTTTCATATGATATAATTTCCCCTATCCCCCGAGGTACGTTTTGTGTTGTTTTTCATGTATGCAGGATACTTGCGATAGCAATTGTGAGTTTCAGATGATATCAGTTTTCCGGTGGATGGTCCACAGTCTACTGATTTCCTCAAGCATTTCTGGACCATGGCCACTTCCAGACTTGCCACTTTCGAACTACAATCAGCTAAGTACTTTCTTTCTTTTTTCATTCTGCACAACATGAGGACATGTTGTCATTTAAGTGTGGGGGAGGGGAATAAGCTATATGTATCTACACATTTGCTTACATGATATTATTTCTATGCTAAGCTAAATGAGCCAAATTTTCAAAATTTTTGATTTGTCTCGAGTAAGCAATGCATGTTTTTGTTCGGTTTGTTATATTCATCGATGCCTTATGCCATATGTTCCATAGGTTAGATGTTTCACCAAGATTTATTTTTCACGTGCCATAGTGAATGATGAGCTAATTTATAAAGTTATACCCCTCTTGGACGAGTGATTTCTGATTGTCTTATAAGTCGTGTGCTTAGTGCTACGTACATATCGTGAGACTTATGATAGTTTGTATTTAGTTCCAAGTACGATGTACTGTGAATATCTAGAAGTTTGAATGTGATAAGTAATACGTAGCTAATGTCCTTTGAAAAAGTTGAGTTAATAATGAAATCAATAGTGTGTGTCGGAAGCTGGTCGATGATTTGAGTGCGGTAAGGCATTATCTCGAAATGTTTTATTCCACTATGATGGCCAAAAGCTCACGACAGTCAGAAGAAGCTGCTTTATGATTTGAGTAAGGTAGGGTATACCACGTATGTCCTATTCTGCTATGATGAGCAATAGCTTATTCTGATGTGTGTTTAAATGTGAAATCAATTGAATCAACTTAGGAATTGGTATGAAAAGAATGAAATGAGACTTAGTTATCGTTAATCTTATCCCCAGTATAAACCGATGGATATGCTGTAGGGATTATCCTCTAAGTATGTCGGAAAGGTCTTAAATGTGTTCTATCATCTTTTCCGGGATATGTTCCGTTTGTAGGGTGCATCTTATAAGTATCTTTTATTACTAGTTTGAAGGGGGTATTAGCTAGTTTTGCTTTGAGTTTTTCAAGTTTGGATTTAGTGGAAGTTCTCTATGGCTATGCACACACACGATGGTGAACTTCTAATTTATTGACTATGTGGTATATGTGTTGAGGTGTCTATATTCTTTCCGAGCCTTTATCTTGTTTTGTTTTGCTCGGGACGAGCAAAGTTTAAGTGTGGGGGAGTTGTTAAGGGTGAATTTATACGTTTTATAACGTTGTATTTTATGATGTTTTCCCCCATAATTCATATGATTTGCATAGGAAATGTGGTTTTAAATGATTTATTAAGCAAGTGAGATTTTAATTAGTTTATTCGCAAAATGAGGTTGTGTACGTGTTTTGATTATGGTTTTATGAGTATTTGGATTGTGTTACGTTTTGCGATGTCTTAATGTGATGTAGATACATGTTGGAGGCTAAATTGATGATCAAATGTTGATATAATTCGAGCTAAATCGAGATAGAGATGAGAAAAGAAGGATAAAGATGGAAGAAGGAAGAGATAATGCTCAAGAGATCGAGTTCCAGCATCGATGGACGAGCGTCCACGGTCCGTCCATGGTGGACGGGCGTTTGCTCAACCGAACGAGCGTCCAGAATCATATTTTTCATTCAGAGAGTTCAGACGCGTTCTGAACGAGCGTTCACCTCCGTCCAGAAGCTGCTGGACGAGCGTCCAAGATAGTGGACGGGCGTCCACGGCACCGACTCAGCGAAACCGACCTAAAAATCTATAAATAGGCGCGATTTCCCAAACCCTAAACACACAATTCGAACCCTAAATTTCTAGGGGCAGCTTTGGCTGCGATTTTACACTTTTTATTTCCAGTTTTATGCAACTTTAAATTCGATCAAAGTAGGCTAGTAGTATGTTATTTTTCTCGCTTTTCGGGTTGCTGAGGATGCTCAGAGGCTAGAACCTCCTTCAAACGAGAATTGTGAAGCCATCAGCATTGAATTGATCTATTTATTTCGACTTTTACTGTGAGTATTTACTACGGTTGTTTCTTATCTATGCATATTCTTGTTTTAATGCAATTACATTGGGAGATATGTTGTATGCTTGATATGTTATTGTCTGATGGAAATCTTGAATAGCATAGATCACCATAGATAAGAATAGTTCATTAGATTTATATTAACGGAAGTTAGTAAGTCTAAAAACTAGATCGTTAACGTAAAAGTTGACACCTTTGATCTTTTTAACGTGTTAATTTAGTGTTGGAAGATACTAGGTTAATAGATGGATTGCCTAAGGAATTAGGAATTCATGTTTAGGCAAGGTGAATCCCAACCTAAGTAAATACCACGTAAAATCGAGATAATAGATCAATGCATGTTGATAGGTGGATCAATCCTCGTTTGTCTTTTATAAACTTGATTTACAATCCTCATAGCTTAGTTTAGATTAGTTAATTTATTTTCCTGCACTTTTAGTTTATTTTTATCGCTTTCAATCTTTCCTAGCATTGGATTAATCTCCTCTGTCTAGTTATTTTCTGCATATTTGTGTGGCAATACTTAGTTAAAAACAAAAGCTAGGGTTCACAACAGTCTAGTTCCCCGTAAGATCGACCCGGCATTAGCCTCCATACTACGATCCTTGCACTTGAGGTTAACCGGTTTATTACTTGTTGTTTTGTATTGATAAAATCCGGGACACTCGTCTGCCTGGGCAAAACACAAACAGAGACGATCAGATTTGGACGGACGGGCGTCCAATAGCTCAGGACGCCCGTTTACGTTCAAACTGAAGCACATAACGCTGCTAAACACGAAAACAGGTCCAAACAAAACACGAAAACTAAACAAAACCCTAATTGGAACCTAACACAAACCTATGAAAAATTAATAATCACTAGATAACACAAACTACCTACGAAAAACAAAACAGAACAACTTTAGAAAAATTAATAATGAACTGGACAACCGTACCGATTCCCCGGCAACGGCGCCAAAAACTTGTCTCGGATTTTATCTAATGAAAAATAACAAGTAATAAATTTATAAATCCGGTATTCCCCAAGTGTAGGGATCGTAGTACAGCGATTAATACCGGAGTCGGTCACAGGGAATCGGGGTATCTTGTTCATTAATTTTCCTAAGGTTGTTACTACTAAAACGAAACTAAAAACGATAGAATAAACTGGACAGAGGATTGTCACTCCAAAGCCAGGGAGGATAAAAGCGATAATAAATAAATAAAGCTACAACTAAGAAAACAATAAAACTAACAAACATGATAATGACTGAAGCAAATCAACATAGGACAAACATGATCCCCCATCCCGCAACCCTTAATTCTTCCCTAGATTATCTTATGATGATTCAATCAAAGTTGTGGTTCACCTAATCAAAGGTATGAATTCCTACTTCCGTAAGTAATCCGTCTATCAATCTCATCATCTTCCGATCTATAGAGATTAACGCTCTCAAAACAAGGTGCAAGATTTATTAGATCTAACAACCTGAGATCTAACCTATCAACTTCCGTTATGTCAAGGTTAAAAGTCTAATCTTTCCTATGGTGATCTAAGGTTTACACCGATTTCCATCATACGGTAAACATCAAATAGCAATACATCTTCCGATATCGATTGCATAAACAAATAAACAAAGGAAAGAAACAAACTTGAAATTAAACTCACAAAATATCCAAAGGAAGAAATAAAACGCTGCTGGAAAAGTTTCCCATGGCTGCTCCAAGTTCATATCTTCGGGCCATCATCAAGATCGAACAAGAAAAGAAGAAAAAAAACCAAAAACCTAACTAATCCACAACCCCAGCCTCCCTAAAGGGGGCTGGGGCCGCCTAGGGTTTTTCTCTAATGATTGTGTATCAATAGGTCTCAATAATGTGTGTTTTAGGGTTGAAATCGCGCTGCTATTTATAGAAAAGTAAGGCGGCTGCTGCTTAAGTCGGCCGTGGACGCCCGTCCAAGTTTATGGACGCCCGTCCACTTCACGTCCAAACTCTCTCGTACCAAAAATCTCATCCTGGACGCCAGTTCATCTGCTTTTTCTCCCAAATTCATCTTGATCTTCATTCCAACTTCATCTCTATCCCTTTCCTTCCATGCAAATCATCACTTGAACATCTTTTTAAGCTCCTTTCACCTCATGCAAGCGTACCTACATCACGATAAAAACATGCAAAATGTAACATCTTACATCTAAAGATATTTATCCAATAAAATCACATAATTAGCTCGATTTTGCACTTTAATACTTCTAAAACTCATTTGCTCAATATTTCAATATAAAGCTCGATTTCTATGGAAAACATCCACATATGGGGAAAATTGACATAAAATATATCCTTATAAAACGTATAAAATCACCCTTAACAGTTTCCCCTAGCAATGGGGCGATCATGCGGTAGTGATTGGGTGTGATACTGAAGCATGCGGAGTATACATGTTTGGTCGTCTGGGAATCGCGTACCCTATCAGTGGGGGTGAATATCCGAAAGGGCCTTCTTATAAGGAATGTCTTACTCTCGTGAATCTTTGCAAAGTGGGGTTGATGAGTTACTTTGAGAGAGCATGTGTTGGTCCCTTGGAAAGGCTAACACAAGTTTAGAGAGGGGGGGGTGAATAAACTTGTCACCAAAAACTTATCCTAAGCTGGAAAAGCCCCAGGAACTAAGTTTTCTTCGAAACCCAAACTGATCTCCAGTTCAGTTTTGTTCCTGTCCCTTAACTTGTGCGGAGTTCAGTTAGCTCAACCGAGTATAAGTCAATGCCGACTTATATTCGGTCTTGTTAACGCGGCAATGGATAAATAATAGCCTTTAGTGCAATAGATGTGTGAATAGAAATCTAGACCTTCTATGTATCAGTTCTGTGCTGACTCAGTGTCTGGTGTTTGCTGAGTGATAATGCAATAAATAAAACAAACACAAATGCATAAAGTAAATTAACACAAGATTTGTTTATAGAAGTTGCGGGTGGTGTAATCCCGTACGTCTCCCCTTCTCCTGTGGTGTAGGAGGTAACACTAGAATCTTGAGATAACCGTTACAAAATCCTAGCACTATGACAGTCCTTCACGACACCCTAGTTTCACTGTCTACATATAATGAAGAAAGGTAAGATTGCTCCCTTCATTCTGCACACTGATCTTTCGGAGGTGTAATTGCTCTTTCACCAGCTCACCACTAACACCAACACACAGTCCGCAGACTGCACCAACAGCTGTGGCAACCAAGTTGCAACCGTATGAAGAAAGGTAGAATTGCTCTCTTCAAACTATGCACAGCCAACCCTTTTTCACAAAGGTTAGGTTTAGAATTAATCAAGGATTAATTCAGTGAGCTGTCTGATTCTTCTGGATCTGGCTTTGTAGCTCCAAGATGACTTCTTTCCCCCTTAATGGGTTACTGGATCTTCCTTTGAAGTCTTCAAGGCAATTCCGTTGGCTTCCCTTTTTTCTAGATATATATGATCTGATTTTGTGGATCTGGATTTGGATCTTTGAATATGTGCTTGTAAAGCTCTTTTTCTGATCCTCCTCTCTCTCTCTCTCTGGTGATTCTCTTGTGTATAGGGGTGATGTAACGGTCACTAGCTCTTGTAGCCGTTACACTTGTCGTTTAGCCAACGTTCACATGTACGATCTTTTGTCGTATTGTCAGTTTAAATTCAACAAGGCCTTTACTCAGTTTTCTACTCTTCTTCAAAACTGAGTACCTTAACATATGACTTTAATTGATTAAGTCAGAGTACACCATTTAGTTTCTTCTTTCCTGGTAACTGATAATCTTTGTCCTTAAGATTATTCAGTTTTACATGATCTATAACTCAGTTTCAAGTCACCACAGACTTGCCTGAATCCTGACTTATAGTCACGACTTAATCAGCTTCTAACTGAGTTTGCCACCTCAGTTCTTCAGTCTTCTATAACTGAGTCTCTGTCCCTCAGTTCTTCAGTCTTCTAGATAAGCCAACTAAGTTTGTGTCCCTCAGCGAACTTATCTTCTTCAGTTCTTGCATAACTGAGTTTGAACTCTCAGTTCTTTATGTGCATATTCAGTTTTCTTGCTATAACTCAGTTTTCTTGTTGTGACTCAGCTGTTCGCCTAGTTCCTATTCTATTACAATGCTTGTCTGAAACAACCTATACAAAGTTCAGACTCTAGATAGAACTTATACATTTATCTCTAGACCATTTCTTGCTTCTTCTTTCATTAAGCACTATAACAGTTAGTTACGACTTCATCATCATGGGTTGTAAGTGATTTGTCTAATTACGTGACGAATCATCATCAAAACACAAATAATATTTCCAACAATTTCCCCCTTTTTGATGATGTATCATAACCCTCCCTAAAAGCAATAATAAAAGAATAGTGATAGAAATCATAACAAAACAAATTAAGATAGCAAACTAGAACAGCCAAGTTTATTACAAGATTCAAATACTGAGTTAAAAACTGAATAGATACATATTTTCTTTTTCTAGTGCTATTATATTTTCTCCAAGAAAAATGCTTCTCTTAGTTTCCAGAAGTCTTCTTTCTTTTCCTTCTTCAACTGATTCGCCATCTCTAGGCTTGATCTCCAGATATTCACTGATCAATTGATTTTCTTCTTCATTGTTGTTGTTTCTGAGCTTGATCAGTATTTCTTTAATCTCTTCGTTCATCAGCTTCTCTTCTTCTTCTGATATGAGATTAGATTCCTTCCTTTCAATCTTTTCAGCATTTCTTTCTTGTTCCAATTTAGCTTCCTCCTTAGTTATTGTCTCTCCTGCCTTTAGTCGTTCTTTCAGTCTGATACAGATTACAAGTTTCTTCCTTATATTCAGCACAACTTTGAATGTGGTTTCTTCATTTTCTTCAGTCCTTGTTTCTGTGAAAGTCTCTTCTGCAGTTAATTCCTCAATCAGACTATCAGCTTTTTCTTTATTGAGTTGAGTGGTTAACAGATCAGCATTTATCTATTTGTCTTGTTCTTCCATCAACTGTTTGGCAAGGAATTCTTCATCTGCTTCAGGTTTAGCATCGCTTCCACCAGTACCAGCTTCATCCTTAACTTCATCACCAACTTTATCTTCCCCCTTGTTTGAAGATTAGCGATAGCAATCTTCAAATAACTTACGGAGGGTGATGAGGTTAGAGTATTCGTTCAATCCTGAATAATGAGATCTTCCAATGAAGTCATGTAGATCGTAAAGCTTCTGTTGTAGGGTGTGCATTACGCCTTCAATGATTTTTTCCACATTTGTCCTTCTTTCAGCTTCAGTTTCTTCAGTTGCCAATTTGCTTGTAGATGCCTCATGAACTTGTGATGAGGAACCGGTTTCAGGATAATAAAATTGAGTATCATGAACTGTCAGTTCCTTTTCATACTCAGCTTCGCAAAATTCAGCGTCTTCCACTGCTTCTCTCTGCTTTTCAGTGTACTCCCCATACAACTCAGTTGGAGATTCACTATCTCCAGTTTCATCAACATCATCATCTTCTTTAATTTCTTCATTTTCTTCAGTTTCACTTTCCTCATCTTCATTCTGTTCACTCTCTTCAGTTTCATCCTCAATTTGGATTACATTCTCAGTTTCCGTTTTCTTTGACTGAAGCTTGTTCCACATCCTCTTCTGCATTCTCAGGGCTCTTTCGTCTAGATTCATTGTTCCACTTGAACTGGAGTCTAAAACTTCATTCCATTCTTCTTCTTTAATGATTTTTCTTTTATTTGTCCCAGTGGACAATGATTTGAGTTTTGCATTGGTTTCTGTGACTTTTGAGATGGATAAATGATCTAGTATCCTTTTCACTAGATAAGTAATTCCCTTTTTCAGTAAGTTAATTTCTCCAGTATCCTTTCTTCCTTTGACTTTCTCTTTCTCTTCTGAAATTTGTTTTATCAACTGATTGAGAACAAACTTGTTCCAATCCAGTTTCTCTCCAAACCAAATAGCATAAATCATCTTCATTTTATCGGATGAGAGAGTGTAGAAGTTTCGAACATGACCAATGACGTTTCTGGTAAGAAGTATCGTCAAGATTGCGAATTCTCTCTTTTGTTGATAGATGGAGCCAATGAAATTTTCTCCTTCTTGTTGATTGCAGTGACACTCCAAAGTTTGCCTTTTTTTTCATTCCCAAAATTGAAAGATGAAGATCCTCCAATTATGTCTAACCCGAAGACAAGTGATAGCAAATGTTCATCAACAGTAAAGCTTTTATCTTGAACAGTCGTTTTGAAGCTTTTTCCATTGTTGATGATTTCAGCATTCCTGTAGAAATCTCTGATGCCATCTGGACACAAAGTAGTGACCTTTGTATCAATCAGGTTCTCCAATCCTCCAATCTTTTTGATCTTCTGTGCAATTTGGATTGAAAGAGTGGAGTTTGAGAATTTATGACAAAATTCGTCCAGGCTTGTAGTAATTCCTTCAACAATGTTGTAACGATCCATGGATTTCTGATTTGTGAAATTCTGGGGGTGGAATCTTGAAAGTTTTGAAGTTGATTGAACAGGATTTCGTCAAGATTGCGTCTATCAATCGTTTTCAAAAATGAGAGTCGTGTCAAAATCAATGGGATTTTGTAGGGATGAGCTTCTACTTTTTCTCCTAGATTAACACGTGGCTTCGAGTGATTTGTCATGTCAGCCCAAATGTCAGATGGTAGCTGGAAAGTTTTCTGTTTTTGACCAATTTGTCCTCCATCAGCTTTGTATAGAAGTCAGTTTTCTGAAGATTATGTAAACTAAATTTTCCTGCAAAACAGTTTAAGTTTTCTTCGGTACCCATATCTTTTTGGGTCCGGCTGAGTTAGTTACTGAAGTATTACTTTCAGTTTCTTTGTTGAGAGAATTAAACCTTCTCAACTCTTTTCTAGATAAACCATTTCGCTCAACCTTAGTTGATTTCACAAGGATTCTTTTAGATTTAACATTTTTATTTTCTTTGTGTAATCTACTAGGTCTTCCAAGATATCTTGATTTCTAAATTTTATACTTTTTGAAGTCTCAAGACCGGGTAGGGGTGGGGGATTATCATTGCTTTTGTCAAATTTACTAGACATTAATCTTTCAGCTAGATTTGACACCTCAGTTTCAAGAAACTCATTCCAATCTTTTGCTTTGTCAAGTTCTCTGTCTTTTAATTTTAGTTCCAACGTAAGTTTTTCAATTAACTTGACAAGATCAGAGTTTCTCAAACTGAGTTCAGCAAATGATAACTTATTTGAAGAATGTACCTTTCCTTGATGATTTGATGCAGTTTTAGGATTCGAATGTACACTCTTTTGTTGCTGTGATGAATCTTCTATATCAACAACCACTTGCAACAATTCCTTTCCTTCTTCTTTAGAGAGGTCTCTTAGTGATGGAACTCCTCTGGATTCGATAATATGAACATTGAAGTTTGTATCCACATCATCACTGAGTTGAGTTTCTGGATTTGTATGTAAATTTGTCGCACTGAACCTTTCAAACATTTGATCCTGAAAATCAGATACATTTTGCAAGCAATTAGTCAGGGGGTGAGTAAGCCAACTTCTAACTCTAGATGTAGACATTGAAACTAAGTATTTTACAACTGATACAGTGAAGGGTCTTCAACAACTGGTTGCTTTGATCAAAGTAACAGCTCTGATACCAATTGTTGGTATCAGAAACAACTGAACCTTGAAGTGGTAAATGATTTGGATCACCTTCAAAAGAAGGAACTGCTCCGATACCAATTGTTGGTCCCTTGGAAAGGCTAACACAAGTTTAGAGGGGGGGGTGAATAAACTTGTCACAAAAAATTTATCCTAAGCTGGAAAAGCCCAGGAACTGAGTTTTCTTCAAAACTCAAACTGATCTCCAGTTCAATTTTGTTCATGTCCCTTAACTTGTGCGAAGTTCAGTTAGCTCAACTGAGTATAAGTCAATGCTGACTTATATTCAATCTTGTTAACTGGCAGCGGATAAATAATAGCCTTTAGTGCAATAGATGTGTGAATAGAAATCTAAACCTTCTATGTATCAGTTCTGTGCTGACTCAGTGTCTGGTGTTTGCTAAGTGATAATGCAATAAATAAAACAAACACAAATGCATAAAGTAAATTAACACAAGATTTGTTTATGGAAGTTCCGGGTGGTGTAATCCCGTACGTCTCCCCTTCTCCTGTGGTGTAGGAGGTAACACTAGAATCTTGAGATAACCGTTACAAAATCCTAGCACTATGACAGTCCTTCACGACACCCTAGTTTCACTGTCTACACATAATGAAGAAAGGTAAGATTGCTCCCTTCATTCTGCACACTGATCTTTCGGAGGTGGAATTGCTCCTTCACCAGCTCACCACTAACACCAACACACAGTCCGCAGACTGCACCAAAAGTTGTGGCAACCAAGTTGCAACGGTATGAAGAAAGGTAGAATTGCTCTCTTCAAACTATGCACAGCCAACCCTTTTTCACAAAGGTTAGGTTTATAATTAATCAAGGATTAATTCAGTGAGCTGTCTGATTCTTCTGGATCTGGCTTTGTAGCTCCAAGATGCCTTCTTTCCCCCTCAATGGGTTACTGGATCTTCCTTTGAAGTCTTCAAGGCAATTCCGTTGGCTTCCCCTTTTTCTAGATATATATGATCTGATTTTGTGGATCTGGATTTGGATATTTGAATATGTGCTTGTAAAGCTCTTTTTCTGATCCTCCTCTCTCTCTCTCTGGTGATTCTCTTGTGTATTTATTGGGGTGATGTAACGGTCACTAGCTCTTGTAGCCGTTACACTTGTCGTTTAGCCAACGTTCACATGTACGATCTTTTGTCGTATTGTTAGTTTAAATTCAACAAGGCCTTAACTCAGTTTTCTACTCTTCTTCAAAACTGAGTACCTTAACATCTGACTTTAATTGACTAAGTCAGAGTACACCATTTAGTTTCTTCTTTCCTGGTAACTGATAATATTTGTCCTTAAGATTATTCAGTTTTACATGATCTATAACTCGGCTTCAAGTCACCACGGACTTGCACGAATCGACTTATAGTCGGGACTTAATCGGCCTTCTAACCGAGTTTGCCACCTCGCTTCTTCGCCTTCTCGTAATCGAGTCTGTGTCCCTCAGTTCTTCAGTCTTCTAGATAAGCCAACGAGTCTTGTGTCCCTCAGCGAACTTTTCTTCTTCAGTTCTTGCATAACTGAGTTTGAACTCTCAGTTCTTTATGTGCATATTCAGTTTTCTTGCTATAACTCAGTTTTCTTGTTGTGACTCAGATGTTCGCCTAGTTCCTATTCTATTACAATGCTTGTCTGAAACAACCTATACAAATTTTAGACTCTAGATAGAACTTATACATTTATCTCTAGACCATTTCTTGCTTCTTCTTTCATTAAGCACTATAACAGTTAGTTACGACTTCATCATCATGGGTTGTAAGTGATTTGTCTAATTACGTGACGAATCATCATCAAAACACAAATAATATTTCCAACAATTTCCCCCTTTTTGATGATGTATCATAACCCTCCCTAAAAGCAATAATAAAAGAATAGTGCAAGAAATCATAACAAAACAAATTAAGATAGCAAACTAGAACAGCCAAGTTTATTACAAGATTCAAATACTGAGTTAAAAACTGAATAGATTACATCTTTTCTTTTTCCAGTGCTATTATCTTTTCTCCAAGAAAAATGCTTCTCTTAGTTTCCAGAAGTCTTCTTTCTTTTCCTTCTTCAACTTGATTCGCCATCTCTAGGCTTGATCTCCAGATATTCACTGATCAATTGATTTGCTTCTTCATTGTTGTTGTTTCTGAGCTTGATCAGTATTTCTTTAATCTCTTCGTTCATCAGCTTCTCTTCTTCTTCTGATATGAGATTAGATTCCTTCCTTTCAATCTTTTCAGCATTTCTTTCTTGTTCCAATTTAGCTTCCTCCTTAGTTATTGTCTCTCCTGCCTTTAGTCGTTCTTTCAGTCTGATACACATTGCAAGTTTCTTCCTTATATTCAGCACAACTTTGACTGTGGTTTCTTCATCTTCTTCAGTCCTTGTTTCTGTGAAAGTCTCTTCTGTAGTTAATTCCTCAATCAGACTATCAGCTTTTTCTTCATTGAGTTGAGGGGTTAACAGATCATCATTTATATGTTTGTCTTGTTCTTCCATCAACTGTTTGGCAAGGAATTCTTCATATGTTTCAGCTTTAGCATCGCTTCCACCAAGATACCGACTTCATCCTTAACTTCATCACCGACTTTATCTTCCCCTTGTTTGAAGATAAGCGATAGAAATCTTCAAATAACTTACGGAGGGTGATGAGGTTAGAGTATTCGTTCAATCCTGAATAATGAGATCTTCCAATGAAGTCATGTAGATCGTAAAGCTTCTGCTGTAGGGTGTGCATTACGCCTTCAATGATTTCTTCCACATTTTTCCTTCTTTCAGCTTCAGTTTCTTCAGTTGCCAATTTGCTTGTAGATTCCTCATGAACTTGTGATGAGGAACCGGTTTCAGGATAATAAAATTGAGTGTCATGAACTGTCAGTTCCTTTTCATACCCAGCTTCGCAAAATTCAGCGTCTTCCACAGCTTCTCTCTGCTTTTCAGTGTACTCCCCACACAACTCGGTTGGAGATTCACTATCTTCGCTTTCATCAACATCATCATCTTCTTTAATTTCTTCATTTTCTTCGCTTTCACTTTCCTCATCTTCATTCTCGTTCACTCTCTTCGCCATCCTCAATTTGGATTACATTCTCGCCGCTTTTCTTTGATCGAAGCTTGTTCCACATCCTCTTCTCGCCTTCTCGGGGTTCTTTCGTCTAGATTCACAGCTCCACTTGAACTGGAGTCTGAAACTTCATTCCATTCTTCTTCTTCAATGATTTTTCTTTTCTTTGTCCCAGTGGAGACTGATTTGAGTTTTGCTTTGGTTTCTGTGACTTTTGAGATGGAGAAATGATCTAGTATCCTTTGCACTAGATAAGTAAATCCCTTTTTCAGTAAGAACATTTCTCCAGTATCGTTTCTTCCTTTGGCTTTCTCTTTCTCTTCTGAAATTTGTTTTATCAACTGATTGAGAACAAACTTGTTCCAATCCAGTTTCTCTCCAAACCAAATAGCATAAATCATCTTCATTTTATCTGATGAGAGAGTGTAGAAGTTTCGAACATGACCAATGACGTTTCTGGTAAAAAGTATCGTCAAGATTGCGAATTCTCTCTTTTGTTGGTAGATGGAGCCAATGAAATTTTTCTCCTTCTTGTTGATTGCTGTGACACTCCAAAGTTTGCCTTTTTCTTCATTCCCAAAATTGAAAGATGAAGATCCTCCGATTATGTCTAACCCGAAGACAAGTGATAGCAAATGTTCATCAACAGTAAAGCTTTTATCTTGAACAGTCGTTTTGAAGCTTTTTCCATTGTTGATGATTTCAGCATTCCTGTAGAAATCTCTGATGCCATCTGGACACAATGTAGTGACCTTTGTATCAATCAGGTTCTCCAATCCTCTAATCTTTTTGATCTTCTGTGCAATTTGGATTGAAAGAGTGGAGTTTGAGAATTTTTGACAAAATTCGTCCAGGCTTGTAGTGATTCCTTCATCAATGTTGTAACGATCCATGGATTTCTGATTTGTGAAATTCTAGGGGTGGAATCTTGAAAGTTTTGAAGTTGATTGAACAGGATTTCGTCAAGATTGCGTCTATCAATCGTTTTCAAAAATGAGAGTTGTGTCACAATCAATGGGATTTTGTAGGGATGAGCTTCTACTTTTTCTCCCAGATTGACAAGTGGCTTCGAGTGATTTGTCATGTCAGCCCAAACGTCAGATGGTAGCTGGAAAGTTTTCTGTTTTTGACCAATTTGTCCTCCATCAGCTTTGTATAGAAGTCAGTTTTCTGAAGATTATGTAAACTAACTTTTCCTGCAAAACAGTTTAAGTTTTCTTCGGTACCCATATCTTTTTGGGTCCGGCTGAGTTAGTTACTGAAGTATTACTTTCAGTTTCTTTGTTGAGAGAATTAAACCTTCTCAACTCTTTTCTAGATAAACCATTTCGCTCAACCTTAGTTGATTTCACAAGGATTCTTTTAGATTTAACATTTTTATTTTCTTTGTGTAATCTACTAGGTCTTCCAGTATCTTGATTTCTAAATTTTATACTTTTTGAAGTCTCAAGACTGGGTAGGGGTGGGGGATTATCATTTCTTTTGTCAAATTTACTAGACATTAATCTTTCAGCTAGATTTGACACCTCAGTTTCAAGAAACTCATTCCAATCTTTTGCTTTGTCAAGTTCTCTGTCTTTTAATTTTAGTTCCAACGTAAGTTTTTCAGTTAACTTGACAAGATCAGAGTTTCTCAAACTGAGTTCAGCAAATGATAACTTATTTGAAGAATGTACCTTTCCTTGATGATTTGATGCAGTTTTAGGATTCGAATGTACACTCTTTTGTTGCTGTGATGAATCTTCTATATCAACAACCACTTGCAACAACTCATTTCCTTCTTCTTTAGAGAGGTCTCTTAGAGATGGAACTCCTCTGGATTCGTTAATATGAACATTGAAGTTTGACACTCGACGTACGATCGTATGGATATTATTACAATGATGGGATTGTAATTTACACGGTAACTATTTCACATGAAAGGTAGTAGTCATTGTATTTGACTCTTCCGATGATTGGGGGTCACAGTGTGTTGCAAGACGCTATCCCGTGATCGTTAGGCATGAAGGGCATTTTCGTAAATTGCACTTTGTGTCTACGGCCAACATATTCGGAAGCCTATCGGGTCACACACATATGAACATCTAGCCGGATTAAAATATGGTTATAGTTGATAACCAAATAAGGAAAGTTTTATCTCACGACTATAAAAGTTATAGTGGTAAATTAATATGGTGGTATTTATTTATTATGAATAAATATAATACAAGATATTAATTATGTTGATTAATTAAATATACATATATTAGATATGTGTATGTCGAATGTATGTGTGTATATGATATACATGAATTTTGCAAATTAATTAGTCATAGTATTATATTATTAATTAAAGAATTTTCCGGAAGCCAATTAATGGCTAAAGGGGGCGTAGGTGTTAAGTGTATGGGATGCACTTGGATAGTGCAATTTAATTAATAAGATTACCATAATATTAACATTAGATATTAATTGATTTTTGGAAAATAGATTTATAGTAATAAAATAAAGATATATTCAATATAAGATATTGTCAATATATATCTTGGAAATATATTTAATATAAGATATTGAATATTAATGAGATAAATCAATCAAAGGGATTTTCCTTATTTTATTAGGAAAATGTTCTCTTTCTCCTTAATCTACTAGGAAGGTAATCCCAATCAGATTGGGGCATAAAGGGGTGCAGACTGTCACTATAAATATAGTGGTGTGTCAAGCTCTTTTGTACAACACAATTCCAAGAGCTGATAGTTCTTGTGAAAAATAGAGAGTTTCTTACGAGAGATTTTGAGAGAGAGAAAAAGTCGGTCTAGCAACCGAATTTTTCTGGTAGCAATCCATGATGGGATTCCGGCGGGCTGTTCGTGTGGATCACCGGTAAAGGCCGAACACTTGAGCGGCTCTATGCAGAACTACTCTCCTTGGACAGTCAAAGCGTCGATCTTTTAGATCAAGCAAGGTAACCACCGTCTTTAGCTTATTTGTTTATTGCTTAAATGAAGTCGATCTTGGGTCGATAGGAAATAAAATTTTGAATTCCGATGCGTTCCCGCGTAGATTTCTAACAGTGGTATCAGAGTGAGCTTCGAGCTTAAGCAATAAGCATGTTAATTTGCATAGTTAATATTATCGTTTAAATCACGTAATTAAAAGATGAAAGATTTTTGGTTCGCTAAACGATACACGAAAAGAATAAAAGAAAAAAAAAGAGATAGGGTGGTGCTCGGCCGACTGGCGGCGGCACCACCATCGTCCGGCGGCCGGCAGCAGCTTTATGGCTGTCGGCTGGCGGCTGCTTGGCGGGTCCTTTCCTTTTGTTTAGTGTATTTTGTGATTCAATATGGTTCATAGTTGTGATTGGTAATTCCTCTTTTGTTTAGTTGTGTCATGTGGCTAACCAATGGTTCAAATAGTTTGGGCCATTAGGATGCCACATGACATTAAAATAATAATGGCATTTCCAAACTTTGTTTGGAATAGGCCTAGGCCCTTTCCAAATATTTGATTTAGAGAAAGGCCTAGGCATAGGCCACTTTCAAAATTTTGATTTTGGAAAGTGGCCAGATATATTAACCAAAATATTGGCATTTCCAAATTTTGTTTGGAATAGGCCTAGGCCCTTTCAAAATATATGATTTAGAAAGCCAAAGGCAAAGGCATCCCTTTTGATTAGGAATCAAAAGGAAATAAACAAATAGCCAAAAGCAAAGACATCCCTTTTGTCTTTGGTTTAGGAAGCCAAAGACATCCCTTTTGATTAGGATTCAAAAGGAAATAAACAAAATAGACCTAATTTTAATTTTGATTTATTTTTTAAATAGTTCTAATTAATTAAAATTAAAATTAAAATCGGTTTCAAATTAATCGTTAATTTTATTTCGATTAAAATCATTTAAGTAATTAAATGTTTATTAGTTAATTGATTGGATAAAATTATTTAACAGATCAAATGTTAATTGATTAATTAAGACGCAAGTAGTTAAATTTTAATTTTATCTTTTTCATACGATGTTATTGTATGGATTAGATATAGTAGATACAATATGATTATATGGACCCCGATTGATCATGGACTCGACCGATAGGATAGATGTGAATGATTTAATTTTTCTGTTGGTTTAAAAATTGTCCTAGGTCGTTATGAAGAACGTGACCTAGTTTATTTTCTGCATTTATCCTATTCCCGTTAGCTCCTCCCGTGTACGGCGGGTGTATTTATTTTATTAGATAGAATTAAATGTAACAAGAATGGAGCAGAAGATGGAAACCAAAAAAAGAAGAATAAAGATCACATTGGAGATGGTGCATTAAAGATCCTATTGGCGGTTGCAACTACCCTTAGATTGTGACCCGCGGTTTCGTCAGTTTGTATTCGAAACCGCACCTAGGAAAAGTCCATGATCATACCGGTTACTTTACGCATTTATTTTGTGCTTGTATTTATTTTATATGATACGATAGATGCATGACTAGGCACGATCTAGATGAATGTGTAGGATGTATGTCTATAGAGATAGATATCCTTGATGAGACCATAATTAAAATTAATTAAGTGAATTAATTTACATATATACTTCCACCTCAAAAAGAATCAAGTTGAAATTGCCTCCCCATATTATAATGACGGTGACGAGCCCTTGTTCGGATCCAACTCATCAGCCAAAGCAGGGGGGTTGACCTACCTCGGGTATATCATCATTATCGAGATATGATCGTATGAGATCTCATGAATATTGGGGTTATGACTTGACTAAGAATTCTCTCGGCCACCAACCAAAGCGGGGTCGTTTGTATTTTAGAGGCAAGGGTTAGACTACTTTATAAGATGAAAATTATCAAAGAGTTGACTAGTCAAACAACAAGAGTCGTATAAGATACGATTGACAAAGAGTTGTCTACCTATTAGACTATTTTCGGCCCACCAGTCAAAGCGGGGGTCGCGGTAGTTTAGTGGGATCTTGTCCACTAAAGAAATTAATAATTCTTGAAAATCAATTGAGAGTAGTTGACTAGTGGGAGCAAATTCATAAACCAAAAGACCATTTTTGATTTTGCATGTATAAACAACAACACTCTTTTATTTTCAATTTTATGTTGTAGTTTTAGCAAACTTTTATATTTATGTTTTATTCTTGATTAGTAAAACCAAATTATGATTGTTACCTTTTGAGAAACGTTCTCAAATATGGTTAAGTAATTTTATTCCTTTTAAAATAAGCAATGACACGAGCAATCCCGTTATAGTAGTTAGAGACAGAGAGACTACATATTTGATGCAACACTCCAATACTTTAATTATTAATGAAAGTGGAAGCTCATGATATGATTGAATCATTTGAAATAAGTTTCAACGAATTAATCATATATTGGATGCGATCCAAGATGATCATTCAGTCATACGATGACAATTAATTCAAACGTTGGATAAGAATGACCACATCTAATTTTGGAAAGGTAGTTTTCAAAAGTAAGATTTAAGTATTGACTTAATTCTATCATTCCTTAAAGGTTAATTAAATAGTCAATGTTTTGAATACGATTCAAAAGGTTAAATAAACTATTTAATAAACTATAGATTTTCTTTATGAAAGGAAATTAAAGACATGGCTCTTGTAATCTTTCTTATGTCTTATGAAGACTACATTAAGAAGCATTTTCAAGTTCTTAAAGGATTAAAAAGGAAAGTTAGGGCATGTGCTTAAATAGAGAACTTATTGAAGTTTCTATTCTAGGCAAGTGAGTTGAGATAAATCTATCTAAGTTTAAGTCAACTCTTAGATATATGATATCTTGCGAGTGTGATTAAATTAGAAAGATTAAATACATATATGGAAGGTGAAGCAAACGTTGTAACACTTACCACGTTCTGGATCTAGTAAACTGATAAGGGAACTAAATAAATGTTATTGTGTTCCGGATCTTATGAAGAACATACTTTCAGTTATTTGTTAGGATTTAGTAGACATATTCAATTGTAAAAAATAAACGTTATTCCGATAAAGTTGGAAGGTCACTGAATCTAACATACTAGATTGATGTCACTATATAGTTGATATGTGTGATGAGATTTCAACTAAATATTTGTATGGCTGTTATCCTTGATATTTGTAGTTGTTCTAGATGTCGACTCTCTGGAAGAGAAACGTATAATCAAATGTCATTTAGATGATGTCTGAACAATGTGATTTTGAATCATGTGGGTGATACGTATCTTATCTAAAGATGACAAAAATACCCTTTTGTGAAAAGGTTATAAAATCTAGAAAAATTGTCTAAAGCCTAAACATACCGATGTTTGTTGGCTTATGACAATTAATGCCACAAATAATTGTTTGTTAATATCTACGACTATTTTTAGAAATAGTTGAATGTACTTATTGAAGTACAACAATTCAGAAAGACTGAAAAGTTTGAGCTAGTACGAATATGAGATTGACGAGCTACTTAGGAATTAATCTTCAATTGGATTGAAGTAATTAATACCAAAGGGTGTTTCAGAAGTCGTCTGAAAAGGAATAAGATTGTCCCTTGAAAGATACCATCTTTGGGATACGCAATTAAATTGTGTTCCCAAAATGGAAACAACACTTTATATGATAAAGGTGTGACGCAAGCCATGCGAAGTATCCCTTACCCGTTTCGGGATAGTGCCCTTATACTTAACCGAGTTCCAAAGAATAAAGGTTGAATAAATTCCATATTAGATATGGAAGGGGATAATGTCGAATCTATCTTAACCGATGATTTGAAGTTTTCATAGGCAAAGTCAGAAAGGCTTGGAGCCTAGTACGACATATGCAACTTTGTGGAATATCTTAGCGAGTACGCTAGATATTATTTACTCATCCGCGGAGCAAAAGGTGTTTGTCTCCAAACATGCTGTCTTCTAGAGGAAGTGTTTCTTCCAAAAGAAACAATGGGAGTAAATTAGATCTCAAAAGAGTTTGAGAACCACAAAGATATATTCAACCAAAGGAACGTGAGCAGACACCGTATAGAGATGAGATGTAGAACACAGCTCAGTGCAAACAAAAGTTCTGTAAGTCTGTGGATAACGTTAAAGCCTGAAAGGGCTACTGGTATGTTCATATTGAAGAATGAATATCTCACGACTTATGAAAGAATGTGTGAAAGGCAAGATTGAGAGATATGGCCGGGAGCCATAATATCTGAATTAGATTCCTTCAGTGACAACCAGGTTATGAACCTAGTCTGTCTTACCTAGAGGGAATGTCCCTGTAAGGCTGAGCCCGGTTCTATTTAGACTATGCTTGTTGTAACTTCATATCATGGCTATATGATAGTGTTGAAGACGTTGGGCAGAAAGCTCGATGTTCATAGACGATGACATGATATGTAAGCCCACGAGTTCCATTTATGGACTCAAACAAGTTTCTCTAGACAATTTCTTTGTTTGATAATCAAAGGAGTTTGATTTAGTCAAAAGAAGGATATGCCCAATGTGCAAGATGGATAGTGGGAGTGTGTTACGATTTTTGAGCAATGTATTGAATATCTCTCTAAAACATTATCACCCCATGTCACAGTCAATTAATGTTTGGTAGTTCAAGGTCTTTACGAAAGCACTTGGAATAGTTTACCTATATAGATATGATGCTAAAAGAGTGTAGCATAGATCGCAACAGAAGGATACTGCTAGCCGGTGTTCTCAAGATCTATCTATGTTAGGACGTTTGTCTGAGTCCCCACGGATAGCGATCCGTTCATGGCTGAGGCTAGTTGCGAGTATTGCATGAGATTCTTGTGTTTCAACTTGGTCTTGTGTGTGCGAGTGATTGGTTTTAGGCCAAGTGGGAGATTGTTGGAATAGTGTCCTAAACCCAATCGGGTTGGACCGGATCCGACCGGGTTGGATCATTTCTACTATTTCTTTATGTTTATACGCATTTTCTGTTGTCATATATATATTCTTTTAAAGAACCAATTAAGAATTGTTATATGATAACGTCCTTAGTATTAAACAGTGATAGAGAAACTATGATGGGCGATTATGGTTGATGAGATCTCTAAACACTTTAATAAGTTTGATACTTAAATGTCTCTAGGCTGATGTACTGTTAAACAGGGCATTGATAGTATGAACAGGCTAGCACGTATTAGATGTCTTTTGTCTTTAATGGTAGGGATAGATCTCGTCTATCGAAGTGTAAAGACACTTGGACTGTACGTGGACGTGTATTAGAGAATGCGTACGTTAGACTGACCCACTTACACTGTTAAGTGTCACACTATGTGGCGGTTGTGTAATTATCTTTAGGACCGGAGCCTACATGGCATCACGGTGTGGAATGTCATGCTTTGACACTATTGAGGTTTCCTCTAGCCACGGGGCGATCATGCGGTAGTGATTGGGTGTGATACTGCAGCATGCGGAATATACATGTTTGGTCGTATGGGAATCGCGTACCCTATCAGTGGGGGTGAATATCCGAAAGGCCCTTCTTATAAGGAATGTCTTACTCTCGTGAATCTTTGCAATGTGGGAGTAGATGAGTTACTTTGAGAGAGCATGATACCCAGTTTATAAGATACGATCGTTAATGTTTGACACTCGACGTACCACCGTATGGATATTATTACAGCGATGGGATTGTAATTTACACGGTAACTGTTTCACATGAAAGGTAGTAGTAATTGCATTTGACTCTTCCGATGATTTGGGGTCACGGTGTGTTGCTAGACGCTATCCCGTGATCGTTAGGCATGAAGGACATATTCGTAAATTGCACTTTGTGTCTACGGCCAACATATTCGGAAGCCTATCGGGTCACACATGTACATCTAGCCGGATTAAAATGTGGTTATAGTTGATAACCAAATAAGGAAAGTTTTATCTCACGACTATAAAGGTTATAGTGGTAAAATAATATGGTGGTATTTATTTATTATGAATAAATATAATACAAGATATTAATTATGTTGATTAATTAAATATACATATATTAGATATGTGTATGTCGAATTTATGTGTGTACATGATATACATGTATTTTGCAAATTAATTAGTCATAGTATTATATTATTAATTAAAGAATATTCCGGAAGCCAGTTAATGGCTAAAGGGGGCGCATGTGTTAAGTGTATTG
This sequence comes from Gentiana straminea, assembly GCA_036785695.1. Classification (NCBI taxonomy): domain Eukaryota; kingdom Viridiplantae; phylum Streptophyta; class Magnoliopsida; order Gentianales; family Gentianaceae; genus Gentiana; species Gentiana straminea. The sequence goes on along the minus strand of JAVUPR010000183.1, from coordinate 22,913,989 downwards.
GATGCACTTGGATAGTGCAATTTAATCAATAAGATTACCATAATATTAATATTAAATATCAATTGATTTTTGGAAAATAGATTTATGGTAATAAGATAAAGTAATATTCAATATAAGATATTGTCAATATATATCTTGAAAATATATTTAATATAAGATATTGAATATTAATGAGATAAATCAATCAAAGAGATTTTCCTTATTTTATTAGGAAAAGGTTTTTTTTCTCCTCAATCTACTAGAAAGCTACCTAATCAGATTGGGGCATAAAGGGGCGCAGACTGTCACTATAAATATAGTGGTGTGTCAAGCTCTTTTGTACAACACAATTCCAAGAGCTAATAGTTCTTGTGAAAAATAGAGAGCTTCTTAGGAGAGATTTTGAGAGAGAGAAAAAGTCGGTCTAGCAACCGAATTTTTCTGGTAGCAATCAATGATGGGATTCCGGCGGGCTGTTCGTGTGGATCACCGGTAGAGGCCGAACACTTGGGCGGCTCTATGCAGAACTACTCGTCTTAGATGGTCAAAGCGTCAATCTTTTAGATCAAGCAAGGTAACCACCGTCTTTAGCTTATTTGTTTATTGCTTAAACGAAGTCGATCTTGGGTCGATAGGAAATAAAATTTTGAATTCCGCTGCGTTTCCGCGTAGATTTCCTAACAAAACACGGTTGCTAGACCGACCTTTTCTCTCTCTCTAAACTCTCCCTCTAAGAAACTCTCTTATTTTTCACATTACAAACTCTTGGAATTGTGATGATACAAAAGAGCTAGACACCCACTACATATAAATAGTGGTGTCTGTGCCCCTATGCCCCAAAATCTGATTGGGAGAAGCTTCTAGTGGATTAGGGAGAAAGAAAACCTTTTACTAGTAAAATAAGGAAAATAGATATTCAAGATTTATCTCCTTAAATACTCAATATCTATATATTAAATATTTCCAAAATATATATTGCAAATATCTAATATGGAATTTATTTTTATTATATTACCATATATATATATATATATATATATATATATATATATATATATATATATATATATATATATATATATATATTAATATATAACAATATAATATATGATTAATTAATTTGCAAAATTCATGTGTATCATATCACATATATTTATTAATCAATATAATTAATATATTGTATTATCATATAAATAAGTACCTATTACAATATCCATATGATCGTACGTCGAGATGTACTTATGTGTGTGACCCGATACAATCAACGACCATATCTTATAATCATCGGACATAATGACTACTACCTTTCATGTGAAACTCTCGTGTAAATCGCTAAGTCGTACGTCATTTCACTCATAATATGGACATCTTTGCAAAGATTCACGAGAGTTAGTCATTCCATATAAGAAGGCCCTTTCGGATATTTACTCATATTCATAAGATACGCGATTTCCAGACGAGCAATATGAATCCTACGTATGCTTTAGTATCACACCCAATCACTACCGCATGATCGCCCCATGGCTAGGGGAAACCTCAATAGTGTCAATGTATGATAATCCACACCGTGATGCCATGAAGACTCCGGCCTTAGGATAATTACACAACCGCCACATAGTGCGACACTTAATAAAGTAAGTGGGTTAGTCTAACGTACGCATTCTCTAATACACGTCCACGTACAGTCCAAGTGTCACTACATTTTGATAGACGAGATATATCGCTACCTTAATAAGATAGAAGACATCTAATACGTGCAAGTCTAATCATACTATTAATGTCCCATTTAATTGCACATACGACTAAAGACATTTAAGTATCAAACCTTTTGAATCGAGTCGAGATCTCATCAACCATAATCACTATTATGATTTCTCTTTCACAGTTTGATACTAGGGATGTTATCATATATACAATAGCATAATTGGTTCATCAAACGAACAAAATATATAATAACAGAAAGCCATTTAATATATGTATAAACATAAATAAATAGTAGAAATGATCCGACCCAGTCGGATCCGGTCCAACCCGATTGGGTTTAGGGCTCTATTTAAACAGTCTTTCCTTTTTCCTCTCACTCTTCCCCTGATCCTACTCCTTTACCTACAGTCTTCCTTGACTCAATCCCCGTTCCCCCTCCTCCCACCGTATCCCCACCCTCACACAACCCGCCCTCCCATTCAGTTGAATCTTTCCTTCCTTCACCTTCTTCTCATGTGTCCTCCTCCTCCTCCTCCTCTTCTATATCCTCCTCATCCCCTACTTCCCCTTCCCCAGTACCTCTCCTCCACCTTCACCCTCTAACCAACCTCATGTGTAACGCTCCAATTTTTAAAGTTTTCTATAAGCTTGTATTTTATAAACAATGTCTTTTTACGTTGATTTAGTAGCCTAGGTTATTATATTTAAATGTTTTTTTATGATAAATGTAGACTTTAAAAAGATTTATGTAACTTGTAGTAACATATGATTATAAGTATATACGTGTTTATGCATATATGTAGATGTATTATGAATATATATCTATGTTACGTAATATATGTTTACTATTGTGTATCTTTAAGATGGATAATTATGTAACTAATAAAATATCCATTTAAAGTATGAAATTTTGGTACGTAGCCACGTTGACTTACCTTTGCTTAGTAGACATGTTGATTGCTAGCCACAGCTCTCCATTGGTGGCACATATACAAGTTAGCTAGGTGGCAATTGCATGGTTACTCACCATCTTGTTTAAGAAGGCTAGAAAGTGTATTATTATTATTATTATTGTATAGTAAAAATAAAAATAAAAAAAAAAGATGGTGAAACAATTGTTACACACCCGAAATGCTGCAGAGAGAGAACTAGTATTTGATTAATGGCATTGTGAGGAGAACTAATGTCACACTAGTATCAATAGAGACAACTAGCGTTCGTCTAATGTTATTGTGTGGTTCTCTACATGTTTATATCTTATAATACGTGTTGTTAATTGTTAGTCTGGTACGTTATGACATATGTAATTTGTTTAAATGTCACTTATGTGCTACTTTGTTATTACTGTTAGATGTAATATCGTCGGATCAATCATAGATTGACCCGATTACGCAGCGGAATGCATCAGATCTAGATCTTAACGAAACAAAGAACATAAATTAAAGATCAAACTACAAGGGGGGATTGGATTTTACCTTTTTATGGTGCTTAACTCCAAGATCAAAAGTAGTATCCACGCAAGTTGAGAAGCCACAGCCTTTCAACGTTTGTTATTCCAGCAACACCAGGTGGATGGTGTTTCCCGCCGCCGGACCTCCTTGATATTCTACCGGAATAATCCCGAAGATTATCCCAACTCGAAACCCTAGTATTATAGCCGAAAATTCCAAGCTATAATACTCTCAATATGGTGTGATATGTGATTGTCAAAAGGCTTGTGAGAACTCTCTTTATATATGAGAGTAATCATTGTCTTCCAAGGATTTAATAATTAACCAATAAATATTAAATTAATCATTTTCCTTAAAAAGATATATCTAAGACATTCCAAAATAAATAAGGATATATAAAAGATATTCTTTTCCTTAAATTATTTAACACATAAATAATTTAATCACATGTCTAATTTAGGAAAACAAATTTCCTAATAATAATACATAAAAATATGCGCCCCCCTTTAATACAAAATTAGGTCACACGCATTTTTAATCACTTTGGGCCGAGTCCACGAAAAATTTCTTTTCCCGTGTATTTAATCATCTAGTCCAACATAACAATTAATCCACATATCAATTAAATAGTCCGATCCAACTATTTAATTATAATTGAGGTGAAGCGACGAGAAAACCTATATGCTATATTTGGAGCCACGTCGGGGACCATGGACATATATTCAGTAGCTACAATAAATCGAATAAAAATTATTCATCAGACAGAATAATTATATCCAACCTATTAATTCCGGGATTACACCACCATAAACCCGAAACTGAACTATATCGAATATAAATAACTTACACTCAATTTACGAGTCAAAAGCGTCCACTGATATAATCATTACATACGGATAAATCCTCCATAGAATGTTCACTTCGATTCGGGATATTTTCGTAAACCCTTCTCGAAACATATTATCCTTATTTACCATTAACCCCTAGTGATCAATTAGTTCATAACCAATATGATATGAACTCGGCCGATCGATCAGTTTCTAGGGTTAACAAATAAGGGAACTATCTGTCTACTTCCCGAGGGAAGGAATGAATTTCATATCTGTGATAGAACAGACTACTCACTCATCCCAGAATAGAGCCAACGAGAAGTGTTGGACCACATACTGCGAAGTGATCCTTACTAACACATCAAACTCTACCCTAGTCTAAGCAGTCGACCGTAATCACCTCAGGATTAAGATTAATCCATATATGATCATCTTGTGATTCGATAAGACTTCTCGATTATGGAATTATATCGAGAACTCAAATCAAATCGGTCCACCCCTATGATTATCATCATATATAAATGCCCCATTAGGTACCCTATTACCGACAATCCGGATAAGACTGTCACACCTAAAGTGTTCTAGGCGCATTATTAGCAAATTAATCTTGAGACCCGTACTCAGATTAATAAACGCTACGGACTAAGTTAATTTTAAGTACATCTCACTAACTCAATCCTCTTGTGTATAACCATACACTGAGTTATGTGATTACATAAACGAGGTACTTAGGGTTTTCAGTAGTGTCTTAATTATAAGCATACATGCATATAATAAGATGAATTATTAATTCTGTCCTAAAACAATTATATAATTGTCTTTCGGGCACTACACCTAACAATCTCCCACTTGCACGAAAGGCAAGTGGATTAATTGTTTTAGAGCATACCCTTTATATCTATATCTACAACATTCTCCCACTTGCTCAAAACAAGTGAGACATATCCCCAAGAGTCATACCCTCCAATCGCATCTTAGTAATTCACGTTTCCAAGTACGACCGGAGTATGCCGCCGTAGGGTAGGTCAGTGACCCGGCGCGTACTTAAAACTGAACACCATGTGACTTGGTACACTGATCAGGTAGGTTGGCGGCTTGAGTCGATCTTTGGGATTGAAAATTCGCCTTTCCATCTAATCAGGTGGTATGATTTCAATATGCCTTTGATTCAACACTGTGGACTAGATCGACTTAACGATCATCCTTAATCTGACCTAAAGCCAGAATCAGTGTTTATCACTTATATTCTAGTTTGCACCTGAATATACTAGCATATTATTCCTCATTCTCCCGAAGATACTTGAGGATTCATTAAACATCCTATTTAGTATTCATCTGCAGGTTTAGATAATCATTCCTGAGAGGTAGGGTAGACTACATCGTTGAATGCTGCATAAATGCAAGAATATCTTAACCAGGTGAATATATGGGATTGCTAATGATCGATTCTCAAGAATTTGAGCGAATCAAATCCTTTAGAATGAATCCCGATGGCATGTCAGACTCTGACTTCAGATAACATACCCATGTTGTTTCCAACTATTTCAGTGTTACCATTCACAAACACTAATCTACATACTACTTTACTAATATTGATGCCGAGTCTACGAAAGACTTATCAATATTCTGGTCAAGTCCACATATTAAAATATTTGACTTTGAAATGACCTATAGGTTTGCTTTAATCCCCAAAGGATATAAGCTATATAGCAGGCATCCTGCCAAAGGTTCTTTCTGAATAAATTAAGATACCGTTAGTCTCGCAAAAAGGTCTTAGGGAATCACCCCTATTTTCTGCTTTGTAACGAATCCGTCATTTGTTCTTAGCTAAAACCCTACTGTTCTGAGTGAATTCACATTCCGTTGTTCGGCAAGGAAGTCTTAGGGAATCACCCATATTTCCCGCTTTCTGACGAAATCAAGCAAGACTGATTAGCACGGTCTGGTTAACTCTCTACCTTTTAGGGAATCACCCTAAATTACTCAGCTTTTCGATGAAAGTTAAACTTTCCTATTCATTCAACTCTTCTCCGTGTAGTTCCAATTACTCCCACGGGCTGGTTCGGGTGGTTCAAAGAGTTTCAACGGGGACTGGAGTATCATACTCCATTCACGGGGTTATGGCTTTTAAACCAACCTCTATGATCGGGATCCTATACGGTCCACGAAGGACTATAGGTCATCAATCTACCCTATCGACCATAAGGTCCTGCAATGGGTAATGGACAAACCATACTCCCACTGCGTTCGGGGTGGAGTGATATACTGATCTAGTTTAGTATTTTTTATTAGTGTTATCACCAACTGCCGGTGTTGGATGTGGACTGAACAAATCAGTTAGTAAATCTTGAGTACAAATACTTCAAGATCTAAGGTTGTTATTTATAGACTCTATCAGACCGAGTTTGACAGTATCACCGTCATTCACTGATTTTACGAGTTTTATAACCAACCTTTACTCAATGCATTAAGATATTTCATGACCTGAACGTGTACGCAAAATTTCCAGTCCTACCTTCAAGAACTAAATGCTAAATGTCTATATTTACGGAAGTGGGGTGAACCGGATTCACTCCTTATCCACAAATGCATAGGCATCTTTTAGGTAGACTTCTAGGTTTTTCATTACAACCGTTATTTTGCAACCAATATCTTAAATGAGTTTAGCAACGTATCGTAGCACATCAATAACTATATAAGGCAAATTTATAGTGTATCCCTTAGTGAAAACATTTCACTGGGAGGCAGGCCGAGCATCAGTCCCGAAGACTACGCAATAACCTATTTCTGAGTATGTAATACTCTATCTCTGGTCAAATCAGAGATTTCCTCCAAATATTTTGGATAAATTTACCGGAGTTTCGAGTAGTTATCAGACAATATGTCACTACTCAGAAGCTCCCACTAGCTTGTATCTTACATATGACCCCGAATGTCGATATGAGCAGGCTATGTAACTTCATTAAATCTATTAACCTTTCCCGATTGAAAAGGAAACTTAGGCATTGTTCCTTTGAGACAGTGTTCCTTTGACTGAGAGATAGGAATCACCCTAAGCCAGTCTTCAGATCTTGTCTTTAAGGAATATCCACTAATTAATAGAATAGAAAGAAGTGTTTATCGAAATACGGAAACCATTTGTGGTTATATAGTTTAAGATGTGTTACATATACCTATTCAGCATTTCTTAGTGGTTCTGACTTTATTAAACAAAATTCCGAGTCTTGGATTCGTGCTACGAATGTTATATTTATCGTCAATAAGACAAATAAATTATCCTATTGAAAATGAATACGTTCGTTACAACGAATCCAAAAATAGAAAATGAATTTTCTGTGATACTCAAGAATTGAATCCGAGATTCATTTTCTTATATCACTCCTACTAGTCTATCTGAAATAACTGCCCGTTGTCTATTTTATTTATCGTTTAATGCAAAGCTACCTAGTTCTTCCAAAGAACTTTAGCTTTCGAGAAAATTGCCAAAGATGCATTGGTCAGTGATCCGAAATCACTTTCTTTATCCTCTAATTTCCAATTTATTAATTTTCCTGTTTAGCCTTAAAACTACTTAGTTTAGATGACTAACACGTATAAACATTCTTTCCCATTCTCGACTTTCCTTATATGGAAAAAGTCTTGAACTAGCAGTTCATTTGAGTAGATACTACTCTTGAACTGTGGGATGTTCAGTGTTACTTGTTTGGACTATCGATTTTTCTAATCGACAAATCATACGACCAAAGCTCCCACTAGTTTATCGGTTCCAAATACCGTCTAACTAGCAACACTTGGTATTTATGATTTTTCAAAGATTAGAACATCACCTAGAACTAAGCTCCCACTAGTTTATCAGTTCCAAATACTGTCTAACTAGCAATGCTGTGTTCATGATGTTTCAAAGATTATAAAATCTCGAGAACTAAGCTCCCACTAGTTTATCAATTCCAAATAATGTCTAACTAGCAACGCTTTATTCTTGTTTTTCCAATGAATGGAGAAACTCATGTGCATTCTATTATATATTTCTAATGATTCAGAAAAACAACAAATCATAAGGCTAAGGCTCCCACTAGTTTATCGGTTCCAAATACCGTCTAACTAGCAACGCCTTATGTATATGATTTTCCAATTTTTCAATTTAGAAATTTGTTGTGTAATTACACTTTTAAAATTCACAAAATGAATTTTATATGATAGTCCTATGTCATCTTTTGTAAACTAAGTATGGTCGTCTCTCGTTCAACACGAGTGACATCCGTGACATACCTATACTATGCCACTTAAGTTTTTAAAGGCTTAAGAGAATAAATCTTGAAAAATTAACTGCATTGTTTTACAACGTACTTGTTACTTTCCATATTTTCAATGAAGTCTTATTACTAACAGTTTAGTAGCCTAGAGATTTAGTTGTAAAAAATATGAAAGTTAAATTCAAAAGAAAATTTTCACTACTAGATTTTTATTTTAGGAATAATAAACTTGTTTAAAGTTTATCCTACCATTCCAAGGATTTAACCTCGCATAGTACTGTCCGAGAGGGTCGATATCAGCACTATGCCGGTTAAACTGAGACAATCTCTCTCAATGATTAAGCTTCGAGAATCGAACATCTCACGGGAATCAGACATCCCGGACTTTAATCATTGATTACCTTCCTTTTATAGCCTAAATATTTCGAAAATATCCATAAAGAGTGTGACCTACTATATCAGATCTCAGAGTACGCCCCGAGTATGCCTACGAGGGGCAGGTCAGTGACCCGGCGAGTACTCGATATCCTATCCTTTCAGAGACCAAGCCTTGAATTTTGATACCGGTGAACACCATCCGAAGGGGGCCAAAATCAAAGCGGCACGAGGCGTCACCATTCTCTCACGTGCTTGCACCTATAGTAGAGGCCGTGGGGTCGGCTGTCGCCTTCCCCGCTCCCACTCAATATTTTGAAAAAGTGGTGGGTTTACTAATTACGGTTTCGGCCTTGACAATAAGAAACAATAAATCAAAGTACTCCGAACAGGGTCGGTTATATAGGCAAGCCTACGCCGTCTTATTCGTTGGAACATATGTGACAGTTTAGGCCAGTCCGGCAAGAGAAGCCCCGTTTAGCCCGAAGGGTTATCGGCTATGCTAATTAAGTCCTGTCGAACTGCTGTAACGTACATCACACGTGGAGGGGAGTCGATTGAGCCGAAGCTCGGTTGAACTCGCCCAACCATGGTTAGACCATTTCCGAACCCATGTACTAAGATTCTCCAATTTCTAAATTGTCACCCAAAGCGTAATCTCGTTTCTGTTTAAGGTGGGTTCACTGAGAAGCCATCACCGAAAATCTCAATGATTTATCCAAGTGGGATTCACCGAGAATCCATCACTAAAATCGTAACGATTGACAAAAACCCGGGTCCTCGGTTTTTATAATTAGCTACTTATTATTTAACTACCACATATTAAATTAATAAGCATTCATACTAATTATTCGAGTTATACACGTCTATTTTAATTCGAAATTTAAAAACTACGTGTATGCATTGGAGTGGAATCATGAAGATGCAAGTCATGGCAATTTTCCGGTTTTAAGCACGTAATCTTGATCAAACACAAAATTATACCGAAAAGTAAACACCGAGATGGAACGTTGGTACCCCCGACTAACTATTTTCTAAGGAAAAGTAAAACATATACTATGTCTTCGAGTCTTGATCTTCGAATCTTGAGCTCGAACCGCCGGATCACGAACCACGAACATCATGAGAGGAGAAAATGCTTTTTAATTAAATAAACAAATATTCTTATAATTATCAAAAACCTTTTTTTTTTATTTTTTTTTATTTTATTAGGTGCGGCTGTATAATAAAAAAAAACAGTTTTTTTTTTATATTGTCCTCTGTTTTTAAATTATCTTTTTTATTTTTAATTTTCTGTCATACGGCAGATTTTATAAAAAGGAAAAAAAAGATCTTAACAATAAAAAATCCATCTCTTCAACCACAAGTTATAGCCGAAAATTCCAAGCTATAATACTCTCAATATGGCGTGATATGTGATTGTCAAAAGGCTTGGGAGAACTCTCTTTATATAGGAGAGTAATCCTTGTCCTCCAAAGATTTAATAATTAACCAATAATTATTAAATTAATCATTTTCTTTAAAAAGATATATCTAAGATATTCCAAAATAAATAAGGATATATAAAAGATATTCTTTTCCTTAAATTATTTAACACATAAATAATTTAATCACATGTCTTATTATTAATTTAGGAAAACAAATTTCCTAATAATAATACATAAAAATATGCGCCCCCCTTTAATACAAAATTAGGTCACACGCATTTTTAATCACTTTGGGCCGAGTCCATGAAAAATTTATTTTCCCGTGTATTTAATCATCTAGTCCAACTAAACAATTAATCCACATATCAATTAAATAGTCCAATCCAACTATTTAATTATAACTGAGGTGAAGCGACGAGAAAACCTTTATGCTATATTAGGAGCCACGTCGGGGACCATGGACCCATATTCCGTAGCTACAATAAATCAAATAAAAATTATTCATCAGACAGAATAATTATATCCAAACTATTAATTCCGGGGTTACACCACCATAAACCCGAAATTGAACTCTATCGAATATAGATAACTTACACTCAATTTATGAGTCGAAAGCGTCCACTGATATAATCAGTACATACGGATAAATCCTCCATAGACTGTTCACTTTGATTCGGGATATTTCCGTAAACCCTTCTCGAAACATATTATCCTTATTTACCATTAACCCCTTAGTGATCAATTAGTTCATAACCAATATGATATGAACTCGGCAGCTCGATCAGTTTCTAGGGTTAACAAATAAGGGAACTGTCTGTCTACTTCCCGAGGGAAGGAATGGATTCCATATCCGTGATAGAACGGACTACTCACTCATCCCGTAATAGAGCCAACGAGAAGTGTTGGACCACATACTTGCGAAGTGATCCTTACTAACACATCAAACTCTACCCTAGTCTAAGCGATCGACCGTGATCACCTCGGGATTAAGATTAATCCATATATGATCATCTTGTGATTCGATAAGACTTCTCGATTACGGAATTATATCGAGAACTCAAATCAAATCGGTCCAAATTCCCTATATGATTATCATCATATATAAATGCCCCATTATGTACCCTATTACCGACAAATCCGGATAAGATCGTCACACCTAAAGTGTTCGGGCACATTATTAGCAAATTAATCTTGAGACCCGTACTCAGATTAATAAACGCTACGGACTAAGTTAATTTTAAGTACATCTCACTAACGCAATCCTCTTGTGTATAGCCATACACTGAGTTATGTGATTACATAAACGAAGTACTTAGGGTTTTCAGTAGTGTCTTAATTATAAGCATACATGCATATAATAAGATGAATTATTAATTCTGTCCTAAAACAATTATATAATTGTCTTTCGGGCACTACACCTAACAGTTACTATCTACGTGCTATTGTTACTCCTACAGTGCCCTCTTGACTGATCTATTTTAATATAATATGTTAAGTGACTATCTACTCGGTGTATATTCAACTATAAATATTTGTGAACGATACACAGTATGCACACATCAAACTTCACTGAGTTAAGAAATTCACACGTTTTGCACCTTTTCAGTTTGACAGGTATGGCTGGCTAGTGAGAGAGGCTTTCAGGTGTTTGGTCGGGGGAGAGGAAGGAGATAGGAATGATGTCGTCAACTAAGGATTAGATATTGTTGCGCCCATTAAGTTAGATGGAATAGTTGTATATAATTTTTAGTAGTTTTTAATAGAACTGGTAAATAAGATATTGTAATTATTTATGGATTTCCTTATTATCGATTTTATTTTATGTCTGAAGTCGCGGCGGGAGCTTCGCAGAATGATCCCACAATGACCCCCAGTGGACCCTGAGGGCAAGGAGCCGGGTTGTCACAAGGTGTTCGCAATAGGTGTGAGTTTTAAACTCAGTGAGGTTCGGTGTGTGCATAATGTGTATCTTTCACAAATATTTATACTTGAACATACACAGAGCAGATAGTCACCGATACATATTATATTAACATATATCACTCAAGAGGGCACAATAGCGGTATCAATATCACGTAGATAGTAACAATAATAGCACATAAGTGACATTTAAACAAATTACATTTGTCATAAAGTTCCAGACTAACAGTTAACATCACGTATTAGAAGATATAAATAGGTAGGGACCTCACACTGACATTAGACGAATGCTAGTTGTCTCTACTGATACTAGTGTGACATTAGTTCTCCTCACAATGCCATTAATCGAATACTAGTTGTCTCTCTGCAGTATTTCGGGTGTGTAACAATTGTTTCAGCATTATAACATAAAATCTACTATATAATAATAATAATAATAATAATAATAATAATATACATACTACACTTTCTGTGCATGGCTTTTATAGCCTGCGTAAACTAGATGGCGAGTAACCATGCAATTGCCACCAAGCTAACTTGTATATGTGCCACCAATGAAGAGCCGTGGCCAGCAATCAACATGTCTACTAAGCAAAGGTAAGTCAACTTGGCTACTTACCAAAATTTCATATTTTAAATGGATATTTATTAGTTTCATAATTATCCATCTTATACATACACAATAGTAAAACATATATTACATAACATAGATATATATTCATAATACTTCACACATATATACATAAACATGTATATACTTATAATATATATATTACTACAAGATGCGTAAATCTTTTTAAAGTCTTCCGTTGTCATATAAAAACATTTAAATATAATAACCTAGACTATTAAATTCAACATAAAATACATCGTTTATAAAATACAAGCTTATAGAAAACTTGGAAAATTGGGGTGTTACATGGATAAGTTTGGACATTCTATGGATAAGGTTTGACTTAAGTGATTACGCTATTCTTTGGTAATCAAAGTGCGTAGTGTAAGCGTGTTGTTTGTTTGATGTACTTACATGTCTTTATCTATTTGATTATGTGGATATTATGTCTAGATGTTGGGCTGGACTTAACGACATTACATATCTTGTTGTCTCATATATCTGACGTCGCATAAGGAGTTAGTCTGCCGGGAGCTAAGTGCTACATCGTGTGAGTTGCCTCTAGAATCCTTTGGAGCTAAGTGCTACGCGATCGGAGCAACCAGTAGAGTCTTTGGTGTTAGGTAATCTACGCGAGAACGCAGGGGAATTTAAAATTTATTTTCATTTTACCAAGATAGACTTCGTTTAAAACAATAAACACGTTAAGTAGTAGACGGTGAATACGTTGTTTGATCTATAAGATCGAAGCTTTGAACGTCTAAGGAGAGTAGTCGTGCGCGCAAGCCTTCCACGTGTCCGGCCTCTATCAATAGCCACACGAGCACCTCGCCAGAGTCCCTCTCTAGATAGTTACGAGAAAAACCTGGTTGCTAAACCGGACTTTTCTCTCTCTCAAAACTCTCAAGAAGACTCTCTAAAATTTTCTAGAAAAATATTTCTCTTGCAATTGTGATGAACAAAAGAGCACCCCTCATCTTATATAGATGAAGGCGGCGCCCCATAGCCCCTTTATTACCTTGGTGAAGAGTCTTGAGTGGAGTAGGGAGAATGAAAGCATTTTACTAGTAAAATAATAGATATTCTTGATTTATCTCATTTAATACTCAATATCTTATATTAAATATTTTCAAGATATATATATTACCAATATCTAATATTGAATATATCTTTAGTATATTACCACAAACATATATATCAATTATATATGTATATATATGACATATATATACTACACATATATATTTATACATTAATTAATATATATATATATATATATATATATATATATATATATATATATATATATATATTTTTTACACGTGTGCACATCTATATCACATATATACATACATAACACACACATAAATATTTATTAATATCTAATATTAATACATAATAATATAATACTATGATTAATTAATTTGTAAGATGCAATCTACACATACTATCTGCGCCCCCATATAGACATAAATTGGGTTCCGGAATATTCTTAATCAATTAACATAATTAATATCTTGCATTTAATTTAATCATAATAAATAAATACTATTATATTATTTTATCACTATAAACACTTTATAGTCGAGATAAAACTTTCCTTATTTGGTTATCACTACAACCGCATTTTAATCTGGCTAGATGTTCTTTTGTGTGTGACCCGATAGGCTTCCGAATATGTTGGCTGTAGGCACAAAATGAATTTTCGAAAATACCCTTCATACCTAACGATCACGAAATAGCGTCCAGCAAAACATCGTGCCCCCAGTCATCGGAAAAGTCAAAAGTGATGACTACTACCTTTCATGTGAAACGGTTACCATGTAAATAGAATGCTATCGCTGTTACAATATCCATACGGTCGTATCTCGAGTGTCAATACATTAACGACTGTATCTTATAATCTGGATATCATGCTCTCTCGAAGTAACTCATTTACTCCCACATTGCAAAGATTCACGAGAGCTATACATTCCTTATAAGAAGACCCTTTCGGATATTTACTCATATTCATAGGATACGCGATTTCCGGACGAGCAACATGAATCCTACGCATGCTTTAGTTTCACACCCAATCACTACCGCAAGATCGCCCCATGGCTAGGGGAAACCTCAATAGTGTCAAAGTATGACAATCCACACCGTGATGCCATGAAGACTCCGGTCTTAAGAAAATTACACAACTGCCATATAGTGCGACACTTAATAAAGTAAGTGGGTCAGTCTAACATACACATTCTCTAATACACGTCCACGTACAGTCCAAGTGTCTCTACAATTTGATAGACGAGATCTATCCCTATCTTCATAAGATAGAAGACATCCAATACGTTGTAGTCTAACCGTACTATTAATGTCATGTTTAATAGTACATACGACCTAAAGACATTTAAATATCAAACCTTTTAAAGTGAGTCGAGATCTCATCAACCATAATCACCATTATGATTTCTCTTTCACAGTATGACACTCGGGACGTTATCATATATATACATTATTATAATTGGTCGTTAAACGAACAAACATATAATAACAGAATAGCCATTTAATATATGTATAAACATAAAGAAATAGTAGAAATGATCCGACCCAGTCGGATCCGGTCCAACCCGATTGGGTTTTGGACACTATTTCAACATTTTCCCACTTGGCCTAAATCCAATCACTCGTACACACAAAACCAAGTTGAAACACAAGAATCTCATGCAATACTCGCAACCAACCCTAAGCGTGAACGGTTCACTATTTGTGGGAACTCAGACTATCCTCACATCATGCTCCAAATGATCAAATCAAAAGAAAATGCCTCTACACACATGAATATCTGATGAGAGGTCCTTGCCTAAGCAATGAATCCACAACTATATCAGCTATATAGAAAATGTGGAAGAACCGCACAAGGTTCAGGAATGAACCCCTTAGATCTATGTACTGCTCCCGCGGCGCTCCAAAGCAATACTTTGTTTTGGCCCAGTTTTAGAATCTACAGTGATATCTAGCTAAGAACATTTCCAGTTCACTGTATCACTTAATCAAAGTGACTGCAAACTCAGACTGTAGCTCCCACTATCTTCATAAGACTCTGGGTATACATCTGTATATCTACGTTTATTCGATTCTAAGTTTCAGTAAACTAGGAACCCGTCCTTAACACCTATAAGGATATTCTCGACATTTACCAGAATCAATTTCATACTTACTCATGACTCCTCATGCAGTTTGAACATCTAGTAAAATTCTTATGACATGGATCTATTGCGGTAGCAAAAGGAACCTTCCATAAGTATCATCTTTCACCTTATCATCAGGACTGACATCCCGTCATAGATAGATCCCGAGAGCACCGACTAGCAGTATCTCTTGACATGATCTATGATAAACTCTTTTAGCATTTCATCTATGCAGGTGAACTGTGATAATTAATAAGTATCTAAATCAATCACTGTAGACTTTTAGTCTAAAATAAGAACTGCTACTTCCAAGAACTTTCAAAAAGAGCTTGAACTACCAAATCTTAATTGACTGTGACACGGGGTGTCGATTCCGAGAAGGATATTCAATACCTTGCTTGAAAACTGTAACACTCCCACTAACCCTATTGCACACTAGGCATATCTTTCTTCTTGATGAAATCAATATCTTTTGATTCTCAAAGCAAAGAACTCATATAGAAAAACTTGTTTGACTCTATTAATGGATCTCATAAGCTTACACATCACGTTATCGTCTATGAACATCAAGCCTTTGGCCCAACGTTTTCAACACTATCGAATAGCCATTATCTTACTAGACTTAAGCATAGCTGGTAGCATAAAGGTAATTACAAGGCTTAAACCCTATAGCCTTTAGCCATCAAATAGTAATCGTATTACTATCCATGTTAGTATTTCATAAAGACCCACTACACCTTTCAGATACATTCCCTTCGGGTTAAACAGACTAGGTTCATAATCCGTTTGTCGCTCATGGAATCTAATTCAGATACAACGGCTCCAAGCCATATCTCTTAATCTTGTCTTTCAATCATTTCTCCACAAGTCACGAGATCTTCATTCTTCAAGATGAACACACCAGTAGCCCTTTCAGGCATGTGGTTATCTGTAGACTCATAGAATACTTGTGTGCGCTGAGCAGTATTCTGCACCTCATCACTATGCGGCGCCTGCTTATGTTACAATGGTTGAATATCTCTCTGTGTCCCACTGTCTCTTTTGGAAGAAACACTTCCTCTAGAAGACAGTATGTTTGGAGACAAACACTTTTGCTCCGTTGGTAAGTAAATAACATCTAGCGTACTTGCCAAGATGTTCCACAAAGTTGCATTGTCATTCTGGGCTCTAAGCCTTTCAGACACTGCCTGCTTATTAGAAGCACGACAACCCTAAATCGTCAGTTAAGATGAATTTGACGTCATCTTATTCCATAACTGATATGGAATTCATTCAATCTTAATTTCAGAACTTGGTTTAGTATATGTTTCATATAAGGGCACTATCCCGAAACAGGTAATGGATACTTTGCATGGCTTATCTCGCATCTTTATCGTATAAAGTGCTATTTCCATTTTAGAAACACAATCTAATTGTGTATCCCAAAAATGGTATCCTTCAAGGGAGAATTTGATTCCTTTTCAGACAACTTCTGAAACACCCTTCAGGGACTAATTACTTCAATCCAATTGAAGATTATTCCTAAATTGTTTACCAATCTCATATTCGTACTAGTCCGAACCTTTCAGACTTTCCGAAATTCATACTTCACTAAGTACATTCGACTATTTCTAAAACTGTCAAAGAGATTAATAACCAATAATATTATTCGTGGCATTAATTGTCACAGGCCAACATACATGGCAATTTTTTAGATTTTATAACCTTTTCATAAAAGGGTATTTTAGTCATCTTTAGATAAGATACGTATCACCCATGCGATTCATAATCAGATGGTTCAGACATCATCAGAACGACATTTGATTACACGTTTCTCTTCCACAGAGACTATGTCTAGAACAACCACAAAATATCAAGGATAACAACCATACAAATATTTGGTTGAGATTTTATCACCTATATCAACTATATGGTGACACCAATCTACTATGTTAGATTCAAGGACTATTCAACTTTATCGGAATAATGTTTATTCCTTACAATTGAATTTTTCCATTAAAGCCTTACACGTCACTGATATCGTGTTCTTCATAAGAACCGGAATACAATAGCATTTATTTAATTCCTTTATCAGTTTACCAGACTCAGAATATGGCAAATGTCACAAAGTTTGCTTCATTTCCCGTATCTTAGGATATTCTGTATTTAATCTTTCCAATTATCATACTCGTAAGATATCATATATCTCAGAGTTGACTTGAGTTTTAGATTGATTTATCTCAACTTACTTGCTTAGAACGGAGACTTTGATAAGTTCTCTATTTAAGCACATGCCCTAACTTTCCTTTTAATCCTTTAAGCACTCATAAATATTTCTTAGTGTAGTCTTCATAAGACTTACAAAAAATCAGAAGAGCTATGTCTTTAATTTTCTTTCATAAAGAGAATCCAAGTTTATTAGATAGTTTTTTAACCTTTTGAATCATATTCAAAACATGAACTATTTAATTAACCTTTTGAATCATATTCAAATCGATACTTAAATCTTACGATTTTGAAAACAACCTTTCCAAAATTTGTTGTGGGCATTTATATCCAACACATCTAGTGTTTGAATTAATTGTCATCGTATGACAGAATGACCTCATTGGACATCGTTGTATCTAACATATGATTAATTCGTTGAAACTCGTTTCAAGTGATGTAACCATATCATGAGCTTCCATTATGATTAATATTAAAGTCTTAGAGCACTCCATCAAATATGTAGTCTTCTTGTCTTTAAATACTATAACATAGTTGCTCGTGTCATTGCTTATTTTAAAAGGATTAAAATTACTTAACCTTGTTTGAGAACGTTTCTCAAAAGGTAACAGTCACTAATTTGGTTTTTAACAATCGAGAATAAAAACATAGAAATAAAAGTTTGTTAAAAACTACAACATAAAAATAAAGATAACAAGAGTGTTGTTGTTTATACATGCAAAATCAAAAATGGTCTTTTGGTTTATGATTTTGCTCCTACTAGACAACTACTCCCCATTGACTTTCAAGAATTTTTTAAAAATTCTTTAGTGGCCAAGATCCCACCTTGTTACGTCGATTCCCTGCTGTGGCTGGTGAACCGAAATAATTCGATGAGTAGGCCAAGATCCCACCTTGTTACGTCGATTCCCTGCTGTTACTATGTGACTCTTGGTTGTTGACCAGTCAACTCATTGACAATACACATCACTATGTGGTGGCCAACCCTTGTCTCTGAAATTACCCGACCCCTGCTGTGGATGATGGTCGAATAAATTTCAGTCAAGTCATAACCCAATATTCGTGAGATCTCATACGATCATATCTCAATAATAACAATATACCCAAGGTAGGTCAACCCCAAGCTGTGGCTGATGGATTGGATCCGAACAAAATCTTTTCACCATCATTATAATATTGGGAAACAAAATTTCGACTTGATTTTTGATGTGGGAGTAATTTTAATTCAATTCACTTAATTGATTTTATTTACGGACTCATCAAATATATCGATCTCTATAGACATACATCCTACACAATAATCTAGATCGTGCCTAGTCATGCATCTATCATATCATATAAAATAAATACATGCACAAAATAAATAAATGCGTAAAGTAACTGGTATAATCATGGACTTTTCCTAAGTCACAAACTGACGAAACCGCGGGTCACAATTCTAAAGGTAGCTGCAACCACCAACAGGATCTCTATGTCGTCTTTCTTTGGCCTTCGTCTTCTGCTCCATTCTTGTTACATAAAATTCTATGTAATAAAATAAATACTCCCGCCGCACACAGGGGAAGCTAACGGGAATGGGATAATACATAAATCAAACTAGTTCACGTTCTTCATAACGGCCTAGAACAATTTCAAAACCAATAGAAAAATAAATCATTCACATCTATCATATTGCTCGAGTCCATGATCAATCGGGGTTCATATAATCATATTATATCAATCACAATATCTAATCCATACAATAAAATCTTATGAAAAAGATAAAATCTAAAGTTTCCAACTTGTGTCTTAATTAATCGATTAACGTTTAATCAATTAAATAATTTTATCTAATCATTTGACTAATTAACATTTAATCAATTAAATGATTTTAATCGAAATAAAATTAACGATTAATTTTAAAATAGATTTCTATTTGAATTTTATTGATTAGAACTATTCTAAAATAAAATAAAAATAAAATAGGTCTTTTTTTGTTTCCTTTCCTTTTGGTTCCTAAGCCATTACCAATTATTTGGTAAAGACCTAGGTTATGCCTTTGGTTTCTTAAACCAAAAGGCATCGATCTAGGCCATTACCAAATATTTGGTAAAGATCTAGGTTAACCTTGGGTCTACAAAAGTGGACCATAGGCCAAACCCTTTTACTCAA
The DNA here is from genome assembly GCA_036785695.1 of Gentiana straminea. NCBI lineage: Eukaryota > Viridiplantae > Streptophyta > Magnoliopsida > Gentianales > Gentianaceae > Gentiana > Gentiana straminea. The sequence continues at coordinate 22,893,911 of JAVUPR010000183.1, read as the reverse complement.
CAAATTGAGTGGTGGACATTTTCATGCTATTTGGCATCCCAATGGTCCAAACTATTTGAATCATCAATTACCCACATGACATCAACTTAACAACAAGATATTTCGATGTACCATAAAAATTCACAAAACGATAAAACAAAAATTCGAGGTCCACATTATCAACACCAGCCGACGCCGGCAGCCCTAGGGCCGCCGCCGGCTACGGTGGGGACACCGCCGCTATCGGCCGAGCTGTCCCTACCCGAATCATTTTTTTTGTTTTTCGTTTCGCGAATTGAAATCATGCATCTATATTTAATTACTACGCAAATTTATTAATGCTTATTGCTTAAACTCGAAATTCGCTCTGATACCACTATTAGGAAATCTACGCGGGAACGCAGCGGAATTTAAAATTTATTTCTTTTTTACCAAGATCGACTTCGTTTAAAACAATAAACACTTTAAGTAGTACACGGTGAATACCTTGTTTGATCTATAAGATCGAAACTTTGACAGTCTAAGGAGAGTAGTCATGCACGCAAGCTTTCCACGTGTCCGGCCTCTATCAATATCCACACGAACACTTCGCCGGAGTCCTCTCTAGATAGCTATTAGAAATACCCGGTTGCTAGACCGGACTTTTCTCTCTCTCAAAACTCTCAATAAGACTCTCTAATATTTTTTAGTAAAATATTTCTCTTGCAATTGTGATATACAAAAGAGCTAGGCACCCCCACAGCCCCTTTATTGCCTAGGAGAAGAGTCTTGAGTGGAGTAGGGAGAAATACAACAAAAATAAGAAAAATAGATATTCTAGATTTATCTCATTTAATACTCAATATCTTATATTAAATATTTCCAAAATATATATATTGTCAATATCTAATATTGAATATATCTTTATTATATTACCATAAATATATATATATATATCAATTATATATGTATATATATCACATATATACTACACATGTATATCACATATATATACTACACATGTATATATATATATATATATATATATATATATATATATATATATATATATATATATATATATATATATATATATATATATATATATATATATATATATATATCTAATATTAATACATAATAATATAATACTATAATTAATTAATTTGCAAAATCCATGTGTATCAATATACACATACTATCTCGCGCCCCATATAGCCATAAATTGGCTTCGGAATATTCTTAATCAATTAACATAATTAATATAATATATTTAATTTATTCATTATAAATAAATACTTCTATATTAATTTATCAAGATAACACTTTATAGTCGAGATAAAACTTTCCTTATTTGGTATCACTATAACCGAATTTTAATCCGGCTAGATGTTCTTTTGTGTGTGGCCCGATATATATCCGGATATATTCATAAGATAGAAGACATACAATACGTGCTAGTCTAAAATTGAAGATTTTTTTGAGTTTTTATTTAATTCTTATATTTTGTTTGTAAATCTCAATGGTATCTTAGTATCTTCTCTAATACTCCATGTTTGCTTTACATTTTGATAGACGTACATATGAACTATGAGACTTGTTTGTGGTTTCCTAGGGTCATGCAAAGCCTATTCCTTAACTCTTCATGAGCACTTGTAGATATGAATTGTGGTTTTTACATGTACACTATAATTACACAAGTAGACCTACGAATGCACAAACAATAGTCTTCCTTTACATACTAGTGTTTTACAACTTGCAAGATGTCCATAAAATAGTCCTCTTAATTATTTTGTATTTTTTTTGTTATTGTATATGTTAGTCTTTCTTAATGTTTCACTTGAGTAAAACAAAATTTCTTTATCAGAGGCTTTGAAGTTAGTTTGTTCCGTTCTGATATGCATTAATTTTTTTTATATAAATGATAAGTTTAAACACTAGTATTTGATTTCATGATTGTAGGTGTGGATCACAATTCATTACTACTAAGTTCAAATGATTTGCTCTGTGTTTTTGTATAATGTTTCTACTCACTACTACTAAGATCAAAGTAAGGCTGGAAACTTAGCCTTAAAGAGTGGGGTTCAACTGTTCAAGTCATTCACCAGGTATAGAAAAATTGTGTTGCTTATATTTGGTTTGCTTGATTATAACATATATGTACATGATGTTTTTAGTTGTTGTCCCTCTGAATATCTGATGCATTAATTGTTTTGTTGCAGGAGAACAATATAAGTAAGAGTGAAAGATTTGACAAAGGTCTACGGCAAGGAAGACCTATATGTAAGTTTATGTTCACACAAAAGAATGATGCACTAGGTTTTATGCTATATGATTATATATATTACATGAAATTGTTCTTTTTGGAAGAACATTACGACTTGTTCGAATATCATACTTAAATAACATTTTGTATTCATAGTTGTGTTGGTTGAATTACATAATTAATGTACTAGATACATGATATTGAGTATTGGATCGGTATTATGTAAATGGAATTGGACTTTGTGATGGCAGGTGAGTATTATTATGAAAATATAATTTTATTTTTCAAAAGAAAAGTCAATTGGCGGCGTGCTAATGCAAGCTACTAAAAAATTTATCACAGCATACAATTTATGCGGTCAATATCATCTTTTGTGGCATGCAGTGCGTGCTGCCAATAATAGCATCAATAGCGTGTGGGGGCATGCCGGGAAAACAGTTATTGCAGCACGCAATGCGCGTCACTTATAAGCGGTGTGCAACTTTGTGCTGCGGATGACTTCAAACTTTTGGCGGCTTTAAACTCTGCAGGACACAATGCGTGCCGCCAATAGCTCTTTTGCATGTCGCGAAAAGCATTTTTTGTTGTAGTGTTTCTCTATCAATACAAAATTTCCCCAATTTTCCTCTATTAATTTCTCTATTTTTCTTCTCCGATACTTGTTGTTCCTCACACTATGGTATATTTCCAGATACAATCATTGTTCACTTTTTATTATATTTTTTTTTTTACTGGACCGTCGTGATCACCGTTACTTAACATTTTCAGACAAGGATAATATATAAAACCCAAGAGTTAGACGAAGAGCTAGTCGATGATGCATATTATTATGCCTCTTAGTTATCTTGTTCTAAGAGTTTCTTTTATTTCCAGTTTGAGACATTGTACCTTTTTTATTTCGTTGGTTACGCACCTGTAGTAACATTGTTGACATTTATGTCATTTCAGTTTCTTTCCTTTAGACAATAGATAGGTAAATAGTCGTATTTATTTTAATTTTGTGGAATTGAAATAGTTGGTTTTTGGGAAATTTTATGGCAATTTTTGGATTATTCTTTTGTTATTTTGTAGTAGCAGATATATCTAGACTTTGACACTACCAATAAAGCTGACTGGCCACCGTTTCAGTGGCAGTGATAACTTCTAGATTCATGTTACTATTTCATATGTTCAGTTCTGACATTGATCAGTTTTGTTTTTAAGTGCATGTTTCGAATTCCGTGCGTTATGATATGGTAAATTTTTTTTTTATCTTCCACTCATTTGTATGGTACGACTTTTTTATAACGCTTACACATGCATTTGATCATGGGATGTTGGTCGTAGAGCCATTGTAGAATGTTTTGTGGATGTGAATGTAATTGTGATGCCAATTTTTTTTAATTTATGTTTTTCATGGAATGTGACAATGTAAAAGCCTTAAGCCATCGTCAAGAATGCTAAGATGATAGAAGCAGCAAAGGCCCAAATTGTCTAAAAAGAAAACTCATAACTAATCCCAACATCATGCACAATAATTAATCCCCTTAAAGAGAAAAAGAATCGACTAAAACTTGGAACTTAGTCCTTAGATTTCACATATTTTGAATACAAACTAAACTAGAATGCAAATCCAAAAGAAAGTCAAAATCAAGATGAATCAACACAATTCATAAACATTTTCACAACACGTTATTAGTATATAGACTGGAGAAATCGTCACAAACATACATCACTCGTCGACACGAGAGCTAAGTCAAAATTCAAAATGCAGGTTTAAATCAAGCCGAATTGATCTCAAGAGACTGACGAGTAGCACGCTTACAACCCTAGTTCGGGCTGCTCGAGTCCTTCTTCCTTCTCGCGCACCACGGGAGCGCCTAGCGCCCAGAGGAGCTTTGCTAATTTTCCTTTTAGGATAAAGCGGTGCATAAAAAAGGCTGACCCATCAAAATTCCGCTTAATGCCAAACAAGAAGGAAAAAAAAAAAAAAAATTTAAAAAAAATAAAAATAAATAAAAAGGCCCAAAATCATCTTTGACAGCAGGTATGAGCAGTAAACTGAATATGCAGATTACTATACTATATAGAAGTAAAGACTCTTGAACATCAGTGAGTTGCAATAATTTAAACATTGAAGCTAAACCACCAATAACACTTATGCTTAACAAAACATACGGTTCTTACAACTAGATAACATCGATCGGGGCTGTGCCGCAGAGCATTATCCATAAGGCCAAACCAAGCTTTCAACATAAGCAGCAACTTCAAAATTTGATGAACTGCCAACATCCACCTCAATCTTCCTAGATTCTTTGTTCTTATAATTGTATACAAGAAAACCAAACCCATTCGCCAAAACAATGTCGCCCGTACTTAAAATGCAAAGAACTAGATGATGGGAGTAAGGCATTTGAGGATGGACATCAGCATAAGGAATGGAAACCACTTTACACCGAGATTCTCCGACTCCGTACTTATCCATTACCCACAAATCCGCTTTCGTTCCGTTATAATCAAAAAGCACAAAAGGTCGTCGTCCACCTAACACTCCCAATTTGAAATCAAAATAACCGGCTACATAATATGGTAGTTGCAGTTCACCATACTTTTCAGTCACCATATCTAGCTTAATAATTTTCTTGTCACTAGAATCACCACGTTCAAAGGCAGACCAATACATCTTGTCATTAGCATAGATTCCAGTCCCATCAATAGGAATAAAACCCTTCAAATCCTCGATTCTCCTCCATGAATCAGCCCGAAGACTATAAACCCTAACCTCAGCCTCAGAAAGAACTTGACCACCAAATACAGTTAGCAAACTAACGACATTATAATCATCATTTGAATGATCATACCCAAAGCAGTAGTCAACACACGTTACACGGGTTTCCTGATTGTCATTCGAACTAGGCAGATGCTTAGATTTTTTCAAAACTGGATTCCATACAAACAAATCATTTTGCCCTATAGCCAAACAAACCAACCCATTAACTATACCAACAATCCGAGGTGGGTAATCGGGATTGTTAGACGGATATTCAATATCAAAAACATGAGTAGAGGGCTCAGCCTCATGCAATACAGAATATAGAGAACATTGCTTCATACCAGGAGTAGGATCGTGGATGGTGAATAAGAGCTGCTGATGATTCAAATACTCGTCTTCCCCGTAAGACTTGGAGAAGTGGTGCCTGATAAAATTTGGGTTTGAGATCAAAGACAGCCATGGTTTTGAGACGCACTTGAATTTCACGAGGGATTTGACCGGAAGGCGTAGAAGGATTTCGGTAACCAGTTCTTGAGGAAGTCGAAGAACTCTTAACGACTCTGAAATAGGAGCCGAAGGATTATCAATTTGGCTAGTGTATCCAGCGGATTCCATGAACCCCAAATGGAGTGATGGAAGTGATTTGTGAGTGGAAGAAGAAGCAGCTTGCCGGTTTTTGTTCGTCCGAGGTATTCTTAGTTTTCTCAGTTTTGTGAGTAAAAGTAAGCAACAAGACAAGATATAGGGATTATTTTTGTTCTGGGCTGCTGCATAGATAAAGCCTTTTTAGTTGCCTTGAATAAGCCCGCATTGAGTACTCGGCCTTGTTAGGGTATTACGGTGGTCCAACCACACAAATTAAACAAGTATGATTTGGTATTCCGGAAAAATGGAATTTTAGTCCGGTAACTTGTCCATTTTTCGATTTTAGTCCTTTTTAACTCGGTGAGAATTTTGGTCCGTTAAGTTTTAAAAAATCGGATTTTTAATCCTTTCTCACGGAATCGCGATGTGTCGTATTAATCCGGTGAGAGGCTGCTGAATTGAAGTCAAGGGGATTCGAACATGTGGGGCCATCTTCGATAAAATAAAAATGAAGTCGGGGATTCAAACCCATGACCCCTTATATAAAATTCACCAATTACCACTATACTATCCAGAGATCAATTAGTATAAATAGGAACTAAAAATTATAAGTAATGTTTATACGTAAGTGTATGTATATAGACACTTATATACACGCACATAAATATGTTTTTGTATATTACGTAAGTGTGTGTGTAAAAATATAAAAACACTATTAGTGTTAAAAACAAGGGGGAATGAGGGAGAAGGACAAAAATATTTCATCAATTAAGTAGAAGGACAGTCTTTTGAAACTTTTGCATAAAGGACAAAACTATTTATCCACTATCGAAATTCACTTGTGTTCGAAATTCACTGTTTAAATTCACTGCCGAAAGTCACTGTCGAAATTCACTAATTTTCAAAATTCATTGTCGGGATTCACCGATTTTCGGGATTCATCTTGTCAAAATTCACTATCGAAATTCACCGATTTCGGGATTCACTAGGGAGATTCACCGATTTTCGGGATTCACTGTTTGTCCTTCTCGCTATAAAAATTATGCGGTTGTCCTTCTCCCTATAAAAAATATGTAGTTGTCCCGTTGCTTAATAATATTTCGTATTGTGTCCTTATCCCTAATTTTCCATAAAAACAAATGTAAAAACACTATTAGTACGTACATGCATATACAAATGTAACAAAATGTCGAGATCGCTACCGATATATATATATATATATATATATATATATATATATATATATATATGCGTGTGTGTGTGTATCCGTACGTACATGCATATACATATGTGTGTGTATATGTAAGTATGTATATAAATATATGTGTATATATATATATGTACATACATGCATACATACATATATATCTATATTATACATATATATATATATATATATATATATATATATATATATATATATATATATATATATATATATATATATATATATATATATATATATATATATATATACATGCATACATACATATATATCTATATTATACATATATATATATATATATATATATATATATATATATATATATATATACACACACTGTTTTTATATTTTTACGTACGTAATATACAAATACATATTTATGTGCGTGTATATAAGTGTCTATATACATACACTTTACGTATAAACATTACTTATAATTTTTAGTTCCCATTTATACTAATTGATATTGGTAGCATAGTGGTAAGGAGTTGGATTTTATGCAAGGGGGGTTCGAATCCCATTTGCTTCATTTTTATTTTCAAACTCGAAGATGGGCCCCACATGGCCGCCAACTCAAGCATGGTAATCCCACATGGCCGCCAACTCAGCAGCTCTCACCGGATTAATATGACACATCAGCATTCCGGCGAGAAAGGACTAAAAATCCGATTTTTTAAAACTTAACGGACTAAAATTCTCACCGGAGTTTAAAAAGGACTAAAATCGAAAAATGGACAAGTTACCGGACTAAAATTTCTATTTTTCCCTGGTATTCCCGACAGTTAAATTTTGTTTAATAAAATTTTAGTACATCACTTAACTGGAATCCACGTTAACAATATTCAGCGATGTGAAGGTTGCTTAACGCTGAATTTGGTTTTGACGTGAACGGTTAACAACGATATTTTGGCTTTTTTTTTTTTTTTTCTTCCACTTTTGAGATAAGAATGCACCTCACGTAAAATATATTTCGTTTGAAGAAACAAAACTATTTATTAAGCCAAGTCCGCAATAGCGGCGGAGATTACATCATGGGGAAGGTCAGTTCCCCAAACAGTACGACCAATATGATCTAAACCATGCCTAGCCAACAAATGCGCTGGAAAGTTACCAGTACGCTTGACAAATGTAAAAGATGAAAAACAAAGGACGGTGAAAGCGCTAGACAGTCACGCGCTAAGCAGCTAAAGACAGACGGATCATCCGACGGCCTCAATAGTACCTGAATACATGGCAGACAGTCAGTCTCAAAGGTAACTGCAGAGAGACCCAAATGAATAGCTTCCTTCATCGCCAATAGAATCGTCTGCATCTCTAGAATCTTGGGGCTTATACCAGGGTCTAGGTGAAATGAGAAAGAAACAATAATCGAGCCTAATGCATCTCTGAAAATGAGGCCCACACCAGAGCCCGAGTCCGTGACAGAAGCGTCAGAGTTACATTTCCAGCTGCCCACATGGGGCGCACTCCAAATGACCAGGTGGGAAGACCTCTCAGATCCCGTGCGAGAAGAGCACATGGACTGATGAAACTCCATTGCCCCGGATAAAGAAGCAGAGACCACACGGGATACATAAATAAGTGCATCATAAAAACTGCATTGCATCGCGCTTTCCAGAGATTAAACAGAAAGTAGAAACCTCATCAAAAGTATAACACGCTATCAACATGCCAAAAAAACTCCTTGAAATTCGACTCATGTTGCATCCTCTGACTACCAAAAGGCGAGGCTGTCCAAATCTCTCTAGCATAGTCACAGTCAAAAAGTACATGTCGTGGGGACTCCATCTCCCTGCCACAGGCCAAGCACTGACCTGTACCCATATTGCGCATAGCAAGCTGCTCCCCAATCGGCAAACAGTCTTGTTGGCACCGCCATAAGAAATGATGAACACGCGGCGGCAAACAGTCTTTCGGCAAACAATCGTAAAAACAGACTCTAAAACAGAAAACTCGATATGAATAAAAAATTATTTATATACAAAATTGACCGTTGGTTCCCCGGCAACGGCGCCAAAAACTTGATGACGTAGATCAAGTGATAATAAAATACTTGACCACCATAAACCAATACTAGCAAGAGGACTAGGTCCATCGTAGTATAGCTATAGCGAATCAAGGTCGATCACACAGGGAACCAATTCTGGGTCATTTATATACAAACAATTAATCATCCATGTCAAGGACATAAAGCGGTCTACGACCAACAAGAGACAAGAAAGATAAAGGACACGACTCGACACAAACAACGTAATTAACCTACCCAATTATTATGTTATCGTTTGGATCTAGAGATTCTATATAATTAAGCGATACTCGACAACTATTAATCTGATTCGTATTTCTTTTATATTGGCTACGGGAGTCATCCCCTAAACTAGATCTAGCTCCGGGTAGGCCATCTAGATCACTATGCTACATCACGTGACTTCGCTTTTTAGGCCTCCATTTCATATGACTTGCACGCTTACAAAACTAGGGATGCCGATATTAACCGTATTCCTCACCTAGGCAATATTCCTGTGATTAGGCGTACTTCCTAAGCGATCGCATCAGTCTCCGTCCCATTAACAATTACCTGCACGGTCTCATGTTAATATACGATTTACGTATAACTAGGTGAGCTCAATTCCCTAATACAGAACAGATCTAGATCTCGCTGAAAGTCCCGGAAGATCAATTCATGAGCCGACCTAGGAGCCCTATATTGGTATTTCCTAATCATACGCTAATTAAAACAGACGAGCAACGTAGCCGTAGCCATACCTACTAAGACAAGAAATTCTAGGTGGACAATCACACCATAAAGACGTGGCTAGATTGACTCGGCGAAAAACTAAATCTTAGCGTTTCTCTATACGTAACGGATAAAATAGAAGTTCATAAAGCAATTATATAGATCTACTAAAAACACGATTGTCGATCATACCAAAGTCATCTATAGGTCACCGGATGACATATCTGGGCGTGTGGATCCTCGTACACAAGGAATCCCCACTGCCTCATATCGTATCCTTAGATCTACATCGTTCGGTGAAGAATGAACAACCTCAAACAATAAACAATAATTGGGGGACTTAATTACAAAGAACAAAGAACAAATAAATACAAGAACTTACATAACTGCAGAACTTGTAAAAAACTGCTCTAAGAAAAACTGAAGATTTAATTATGAATTGTGTATATGTGTCTAAGGTGTATTGTGTGTGTATGGCATGTATGATATGCCTTTATTTATAGGGGTTCAAGCTAATTAAGAGATATACTTCAAAATATCAAAACAAATAAGAGATAACTCTCGGCCGATCAAAAAAGAATAATGCGCCCCCCTTCCATGCGCATCCTCCATTGGCGCCACTCTTCGGATTGGTTTGCCGGCTCTTGTCATGCCTTACTCCTCTTTTCGTGCTTATCCGATCTTTATCTTCAATATATCCGGATTTTCTTGGATTTATCTTGTAATTTAATTTATCCATTTGTAATTATCCTCCAAAATTATCTCAACCTATAAAATAGATATTTATCCCAAAGTGAATAATAAAATAAAAACGGATAAATACCAAATTATATAATAAAAATGGATAAATACCAATAAAAATGGATAAATACCAAATTATATGTTATAAATCACATAACATTAAATAATCAATATAAAACTGCGATTCATTATAAAATATATATTATTAATCTCGAATTAAGGTCAACGTTGATGACTTTTACGGGTATAATTTGACCGTCATCAGCTGCCATAATAGTTGTACTTGGGTGGTATTTTGCATTAAGTAATCGACTCGCAAGAGCGGTGGGACAAGTAAGAAACCGCCATGACTGCTTAGCCAGTAGAGCTAAATTAAAACATTCCGGATTGCGGAACCCTAGGCCTCCAAGATTTTTGGGCAGGCAGCAACTGTCCCAATTTCGCCAATGTACCTTTCGTTTGGCCGCGGTGTCCCCTCAGAAGAAACCACGGATACAACTTTCGATCTCTTGGACTAAAGTGGCAGGGACCTTGAAACATTGCATAATAAATATGGGTATGGCTTGTAGACCCGATTTAATCGTGACTTCTTTCCCTGCAGGGGAGAGGAGCTTATCCTTCGAACCGGACAATTTTTTCCACACTTTTTACCGGAGAAAGTCAAAACCATACCGTTTATTCCTTCCAGTGCCAAAGGGCATGCCCGGATACTTGCCCGAACCATTCTCAACGAAAATCTGAAGAAAATCCGATATATACTCTCTGTCCTCCTGCCGAATAGCCTTACTAAAATATAAACTGGACTAGTGGAAGTTTATAGCTTGACCTGAGAGCATCCCTTACTGAGTAAAATGGTCCATCAACGTCTCTAATGCCTCCTTCATATACTCAAAAAATAGCATGCTATCATCAGCAAAAAGCAAGTGTGAAACCTAAACTTGTGCCTGCCTACCAAATGAAATTCCTCGCAGCAGCCCTCCTCGTACAGCCCGATCAAGCAAGGCTGTCAATAACTCTACACAAATGATAAAAAGGAACGAGGAAAGAGGATCCCCCTGCCGGATCCCCCGGGTGGGAACAATCCGAGGACCAGGCCTACCATTAACAAGAGCTTGATAAGTGACAGACGCAACACACCTCCGCAATAAATCAATAAAAGCCCCTAAAAAGTGCATATGATGCATAACACCCCACATAGATAACTCCATTTCACCCGGTCAAATGCTTTGGCCCTGTCGAGTTTAACAGCTGCATGATTGTGGCAGCCCTGTACCCCCACCTTCATAGAATGAAATGCCTCGAAAGCAATAATGGCATTGTCCGTAATCAATCTTCCTGAAACAAAAGCACTCTGGTTGCCCGATATAATATCTCTAATAATTTGCTTATGTTTGTTAACAATGACACACGATAGCAATTTGTACGTTGAATTACAATGTGCAATAGGCCTCAGCTCAGCCACCCGGGTGGGGGATGCCACCTTAGGCACCAACGCAATGTAAGTCTCACACAACAATCCTGGATCCTTGCCCTTTTTAAGGATAGCTAAAATCACCTGATATACCTCAGATCCAATCACATGCCAGTATTTCTGAAGAAAAATTACATGTATACCATCTGGGCCAGGAGCCTTTCTGCCAGGGAGCTACTTGAGTGCGTAGAGAATCTCAGCCTCCGTAAAAGGCTTATTAAGACGATGAATCTGATTGTCTGTCAGAGTGGAGAATTCCATACAATTAAAATCCTACATTAGTGGTTGGGACAAGGTAAATATATTTATGAAATACCGGGAGACTACCCTTACAAGCTCCCGATGGTCAGTCACATCCACCCCATCCTCATCAAATAAAAGATCTATAGTGGTCCTGGCTCTAAGAGGCCGGTCGCTTTATGATGAAAGTAGCTCCTATTCCTGTCCATGCCCGTCAGTAGTCACTACGCCCCCTCTGTCTCCAATAGTCTTCATCTAGCGTATAAAAATAGTCTAACTCCTTTAAAGATGGTCACTGTGCCCTTTCTATATTATAGCCAGATGCCTCGCGAAACAAACAAAGCTCTTCCTCTTTTGCCGCAATACTCTAAGCTATATTTCCATGTTTTTGCAAACTCCAATTTTTAAAGACGCGGCCTAAATCCAAGACACGCCGAGACAAAGAATCTGGATCCATAGTCTCATAAGACTGTCATCCCCCCTGCATATATTTTCCTCGAACTCATCATCCCGAATCCAGAAGGGGTCATATCGAAGGACAGAAAACCACTTAATCTTGCATCATCGAAACAGGTTAGTTTCAGACAGCAAAATCGGAGCTTGATTAGAACGCGAACCGGACAAATGATACACATGATGATTAGGAAACAGGGATTGCCACTCTACACTTGCCACTCCTCGATCCAAACGAACCCAAGTTGGCCGTACTTCCCGTCTATTACACCAAGTAAAAGGAGCGGCAAAGTAGCCAAGGTCAACTAGCTCACATTCTGTTAAGGCTGACCGGAATGTAATCATCTGTGATATGGGTCTCAAGCGTGGCCCATCCTGCTCAGATTGCAGGAGTATCTCGTTAAATCCACCCTCCACTACCTAAGGCAACTGGAAAGAACCATGTAAATGTTGAAGCGGCATCCAAGAGTGAACCCGCTCCTCCACCACCGGATTGCCATAAACCCTGTAAATCTCCACACCCTACCATCTGCATTAGTTACAAGCGCATCAATATGCCCATGAGAGTAAGTAGAAATTGGGAGGTTAACAGTCGACTTCCGCAGCGCAAACCCCCGCTAACCCCCGAACTACCAGCTGCAATACAAGAGAATTAGGATAGCCCAAAGCACAATGAACTAATTCAAACCTATTTCTAGAAAGTTTTGTTTCAGACAAAAAAAGTAACGACGGAGAAAAATAAAGTACAAGAGCCTTAAGTGCTTTTACTGCATGGGGCTTGCCCAAACCCTGGCTATTCCAACATAAGATATTCATGGCACCGGGTGGGCCTGCTCCTCGGAAGACTCTAGCTATGTCAAAAGTATTAAAGCAAAATTCCTCTTGGGCTCAAGCTCCCCATCCATACAAGTCACAACTTTCCATTTTTTCTCTACGGTGGAACAATACCCGATAACGTTGCACTTGTACGTTGACACCCTTTAACGAGAATTGTGATCCCTCAACAAAGTGGGCATGTCTACCCCTGGATTTATTACAAAGGTTGGAACCAAGCCATTATCCCCAGCCGGTACACCCATTCCCCCGAACTCATCTCCATGCACCTATACGTCCATAAGGGCCAATCAAAGATAGTGTTGTTAAACGAACAGAGCCATTTGTGAACAAACTCATGTTTGGCTCATTAGTATTCGTGATCGTTGGTTCGTTTAGCTTATGTTGGAAGTAGCGCCCGAAAGACAATTTATGTAATTATTTTTATAATTAATAAACGATAGATTTATTCTCATCTTATTACTTGCTTTGTGCTTGTAAGTAATACACTGCTGAAAACCCCAAGTCGTATCATATGTAGCCATATAACTTAGTGTGTGTCACACATGAGGATTAATTTTATGGTGATACACTTGAACCGTTAGTCCGTGGCGAACTTAATCAAAGTATGGGGTCCATTGATTTAACCACCATTAATGCGCCCAGAACACTTTATGGTGTGACCGTCTTATCCGGACCGTCGATATTGGTTATCTAAGTGGGGCATTTATATATGATGTAGTCATACAGGACTGGACCGATTTAATCTACATTTCTCATATAATTTCGTAATTGAGAAATCTTATTAAATCACAAGATGATCATATATAGATTAACCTTAATCCTAAAGTGATTACAGACTCCTACTTGTTTCAAGATAGGGGTTGATGTGTTCGTTAAGGATCTCTAAGAGGCGCGGTCCAAATCACTTTCACGTTGGCACTATTCTGGAATGAGTGAGAAGTGTTGGAAAGGTGTCCTAAACCCAATCGGGTTGGACCGGGTCCGACCAGGTTAGGTCGTTTACCGTCTATTTAGTTCATGTAATAACTTTATTATGATTACTAAAAGCACTTATGTTATTATATATATTTTTTATCTTCATATTATTTGTTTTATATATATAGTAATGTCCCTAGTGTCAAACTGTGATAGAGAAACCATGATAATGATTATGGTTGATGAGATCTCTAATCACTCTAACAAGTTTGGTACTTAAATGTCTCTAGTCTTATGTACTGTCAAATGGGACATTGATAGTATAACTAGACTAGCACGTATTTGATGTCTTCTATCCTATAGAAGGTAGGGATAGATCTCGTCTATCGAAGTGTAGAGACACTTCGATTGTACGTGGACATGTATTAGAGAATGCGTACGTTAGACTGACCCACTTACTTTAAGTGTCACACTATGTGGCGGTTGTGTAATTATCCTTTAGACCGGAGTCTTCATGGCATCACGGTGTGGATTGTCATGCTTTGACACTATTGATATTTCCCCTAGCCACGGGGCGATCATGCGGTAGTGATTGGGTATGATATTGAAGCATGCGGTGTATACATGATTGGTTGGTGGGTCGTCAAACCACCAAAGATAAATCACCTACAACCTCTTTAGCTAGTATAGCAGAAGTAGATCCCCTGGATATGGCCTAGTGGTGAAGGCATGGGTGCGTAGTGCGCCTCTAACCTAAGCTGGAGGTCAGCGGTTTGATTCCCGTAATGGGGTTGATTTCCGATTGATAACACCCTTCGGTGCGAGGGTTTCAAAGGCAGCCCATGTTGGAGCTACTAGGTTACCTGATTAACCTCTCCTCACTTTCCTGTGGGATCGGGGGTGAGGGGACCCTTAATGGTAGGGTTTACCATTTTTAGTATAGCAGAAGTAGGGGTCGAAACAGAATACTATAAAACTAATACAGAACAGAAACAGAACGAAAAGAAAATTTTTTTTCTCTCTCTCGGTAATTACCGAGAGATTTTTATTTTTATTTTTATTTTTATTTTTTATTATAAAAAAACGAAAACAGATAACTTAGTTGACAACAAAACCGAAAACGAAAACTTTCCGTGCCAAGTCCCCGGCAACGGCGCCAAAAACTTGTTACGTCGAAAAGTCTTAAGGCTCTACTACCTATAAAACTTGTTCGCGGTTAAAAACAGGTTCTAAAATTTATTTAAAAACCGACGTCAGCCCCAAGTGCAAAAGCTTGCAGCTAGTGGTGAAACCGGGTCGTATCCGCAGGGACTTGTATGAAAATAACTTTTGCTTTCGATTTCTTTTTAGTGATGATTATGATCTTGAAAACTAGAAATAAAATAAATGTTGCAAAAGTGAAAAGAAATACGATACGTGAAAATTTGTTTAGAGAAAGATTAAAACAACTAGAACACACCGTTGATCCACCACCCCACCGAAATTAACAAGAAAGACACACATTCATTCGTAAGTCTTGGATTATTATCTGCTAAAGAGGCATTTTCCCTTTCGGTTCATCGCCTTTTAATTAGTTCACCATTCTCGGTACAACTAAAGCATTTACGGATCAAAGATATGGATATAAAATCCTAATCTAACAATATTCTCCCTCAACTTACGTATGTTGGAAGAATATCATCACTCTCCTTCACGGTAATCTACGAATTCATCAACTTTCGTATCTAAATTCGATTAGCATGCAACACACATATAGTTCATACACATTGCACATAGACAAAGTAAACATGAAGGAAGAACAAGAAAGCTTACTAGAACAAATGAAAACGAAATCCTTGTTTATTCTGGTGATGGTAGCTTCACAATGGTGGTTCTTGCCTGGAGTCCTTAGCCAATCATCCTTGATTATGATTTCAGAATCAGGGCCGTAGCTCCAGCATTACAACAAGATACTACTATTCTAATTTATTCTCGGCATAACGCCTACGAGTATTTACATAAAAGACGGGAAAAGTAAAAGCTTGGCCAAGAGTGACCAAGGAGGGGCATCTATTACAAGTGAAGGTGGGGGGGGGGGGGGGGTTTATAGCCTAAGCATCAAGGGAATATGCTTAGAATATCCTAAGTTTGTTAGGAGGCATGTGGGAGGTGATGATTACTTAGCATGTGAAGGGGATGAGTCATACAAGAGTTAGTTACAAGCATGTGGAGTTTGTTGGGGAGTAATCATTGCCATCATTAGTCTTCACATGGAGTAACATGCAACCATGTGAAC
This sequence comes from Gentiana straminea, assembly GCA_036785695.1. NCBI lineage: Eukaryota > Viridiplantae > Streptophyta > Magnoliopsida > Gentianales > Gentianaceae > Gentiana > Gentiana straminea. The sequence goes on along the minus strand of JAVUPR010000183.1, from coordinate 22,877,456 downwards.
TAAAATTATCTCCGGTTCGTCCGTAATTCCAGCAGTTCGGTAAAAAAACCATAACTTGAGTTGTAGACCTCCGATTGACGTGATTCAAAATGCGTTGGAAAGCTCATTTTATTATCTACAAATTTCGTCAAGAACTCTTCCCCTGAAAATGCCTCTAAGTCGGGTCAAATTTCCATCGAAAAACAGGTTACGGTAGAAGTGCGTTGGACAAAATTGATTCGTTTAACTCGTAAACTCGTGGCATCTTCTTCAAAATCCATCTTTTAGACCTCAAAACATATTGTTACATGTGATATTTTGAAAACCTTGGTCACCAAGTTTGGCCCGAATCGAATCAAGCTTTCTTTATTCGAATCGAGCTTTCTTCTTAATCTTCATCCGATCTTCGTTTAAGCTCCTCATTTAACATGAAAACGTACCTACATTTATGATAACATCGTGCAAAATGTAACATCTCATATTCAAATATTTTTATCAATGAAACCACATAAACAACACAAATTTGCACTTAAACACTTTTAAAACTCATTTGCTCAATAATTCGATTAAACCCTTAATTTCTATGCAAATTATACGAATATGGAGGAAATCGTTATAAAATATAACGTTATAAATCATGTAGAATCACCCTAAACAGTGCCTCAATCATTTAAGTGCACTGAACCTGAAAAAGTGTGGTCTCGAAATGCATGTCAATGCAAATTCTAGAATGACATTGGAAGTGTGGACACCACTCAAAGGAAAATATGAGCGAGTGCGCTCTTTGGCTAGGTGAAATCCTCACTTTTAAGTGGTTTTTTGTTAGGGATCAATGATTTTACCTCCAAAGTTCATAAGCAAGTGATATAATGTGAGTGTGTATCAACAAAAGTGTGTGATTGCATTGATCAATTACAATTTGATTATTATGACTTCACACAAAATATACATGAAAAAGTTGGTAAAATGTCATCAAAGGCATACTGGTGCTTATGAGATCCTAAAATGTCCTAACGATGCAATTCTAATATGAAAATGCATGAAACGCTCCCCCACACTTATATCATACATTGTCCTCAATGTATGCTAAAAGTGGAGGGAAGAATGCAAAAAATGTCATGAGATGAATCTAACATGGTATGCATGATATGCAACAAAATACTAATCTAATATGAAAGAAAATAAAATAAAATGAAAAAGAAAAGGGAGGAGAATGTTTACAATTCAATCTATGGAAGGAGGAGTATACGTCTTGGAGCGTCCTAAGCATTGCCATATGCAACTGCGTCCTGGGTGGTGCGGAAGGGTAAGATACTTGGAATGATTCTGAACTCACTGATGTCGCTTGTGGATGAAGGAGAGAAAGAGTGGCAATGTGGGAGGTGGGTGTCCTAGGATCCCGACTTGACCAAGAAGTGAAATCCTGCATCCTTGAAACAATTCTCAAATTCCCTAGGATCCCGATTTGATGGAAAATTGAAATTCGCCTTTCTTAAACAAGTCCCCCAAACTTGTGCCTCCACACATGAACTTCAAATGAATGCCTCATATTTCATCACAGAATTCAGTTTTCTCTTCTTCTTTTTTCACCTGCAAAACAGACAAAACCCTCCGCCAAACATGCAAATATCTCTCTCTCTTCACTTATTCAACAAAAAAGAAACAAAACAAAATAAAATTACCAAATTTATTTTAATTGGGTTGCCTCCCAACAAGTGCCTTTCTTTAATGTCTTTGGCTAGACGTACTTACCTCAGCTATCCATTGTCAAATGGAATAGTTTTTCTTTCATGATTCTTCCTTGCATACTCAGTAAGTGAGCCATCCATCTCATCTTCAAGAAGAATCAGCCGTGCCTTGGCTCTAGGCACTTTTATGAAGTATCTTCCCAATAAAAGAAGAATGGGATTAGGGGCCTCCACCTCCCAGTTCATGATATAGTGATCAAGTGGGAAGATCACTTCTTTCTCGCTCACTCGCATGTCCACAATCACCTCAACACTCTTTGGCTTCAACGGCTCCTCAAATATGACTTCCTCCGGGTCACTTAGCTCTAATTTAGGCACATTATCCTCTATATTCTCCAACACCGGGTGTATTTCTTCACCCTTTGGTTGATCAACATCTTCAACCATCTCTAATTTCGGATCCATCATAGGACAATCGTCTTCATCATCATACCATATAGGAGGGGAGGATGTTTTTAACCTTTGTAGCTTAAGCCGATCCACTTCAGTTTTCAGCTCATCAATTCTCCCGTGCATATTCTGAACCCATGCGCTATGCTCTTCTCTGAACTGTGAAATCTCTTGCCCAATTTCTTGTAGTAACTCTACATTAGCTTTTTGGATCATTTGGGTCAGATTGCTAGTAAGAGAATGCATCATGGCCTTAAGAGATTCATTTGAATCAGGAATCGGATTTTTACGTTCAATAGACGGCTGAGAATGTGATTCACCATAGCTCCAATCTGGATAACTCGGCTCACTAAAATAACATCTCTCCTCATATGAATTATTTCCCCGGTATCCATACACATCACGATTCGCCATAGGAGTTGCATAGTGGTAACTTGACATGCTTGCAAACAAGAAAAACACAAAACAACACACAAAAAACTATATACAAAATTCTAAAAGAAATAAATCACTTAACACCGTTCCCCAGCAACGGCGCCAAAATTTGGTGGGTCATCAAACCACCAATGATAAATCACCTACAACCTCTATAGCTAGTATAGCAGAAGTAGGGGTCGAACCCACATGGAATAGTAGATTTATTTCTTCTAAAATTTATAAAATAAAATATATTTTTGTTTTTATGTAATGTCCTACGAAGAAAAGAAAAATATACGAAGAAAAGTTCCAGTCAATTAATCGTTTCCCCCTCAATTCCTACGATTGATCATCGATTCAATGATGACTCGTTAAATTATTAATAAACTAGTTATAGTTGCCGACAATCGCCAAGCAACCAGTTTTTCGTATGTTTGATAAGCAGGACAATCGCCACTACTTATTCTCTAACTGTGTAGCACACTTCTCAACAATCGCCAGAGGTTTGGTGAGAACAATTGCTTTAACGATCAGAAAAACCCAATTCTAGGTATTAACACACATCGGGTTAACTTTAACCTAGATCACTTATTTTCACAACAGTGAATCCTACGGGCTACGAACCGGCAGGCAATATGTTCTTTATCACTTAAAATCAAATCTTTTTGACAATCTCCTAGACTCGAATTTTGGTGCTAGATCAAATTATTCATCTAATCATCCGGCCGAAACAATTAAACGAACAATCAAATCATGAATCAATGAAAGCAGAAAATAAGTAAATACTAACAATTTAATCGAGTAGTACAAACAATTCGATCTTACAATCAATAGCAATTGAGGGATTAACAATTAATTAACTAGAAATTAAAAGCTAACTATACATAAGATAAAAAATAACTAAAGCAAAACCTTTATTAAATGAAAGAAAGTTGCCGGCGACAGGTATGCGCAGCTCCTCCTTTCTCTGTTCAAAGCAAAACTAATATATGTCTAATGTTTTTCTCTTTTGCAAAAACGTAAGCCTCCCCCTATTATTCCCTACATCACGTAAATAAATGGGAAAAGTCGTCCTAATTGGGTCAAGCCCAATATTGTTTATAATAATAATAATAATAATTTAATAGTGATATTATTAATAAAATCTAATTAATTAAAATGCATAAAATAAAAGTCCAATGTGATAAAAGAGAAAATTAACGGTTGACTTTAATAGGCTCCATCTTCTTTTAAGTAGTCGGGATCCCGACATAGACGAAAACTGAAATTCTGAACCCTTTAAAAACCTCTTTTCTTCCATCTTCCACAAAACTTCCAAAAAATGCTCTATAAGTCCCGAAATCTTCCAACATCTCTTCCGTGCTCCTAAAACCTGAAAATCAACCAAAACATACCCGAAACAGAGGATCTCCCGACAAAATAGATATAAAATAAGCACAGAAAATCCTGTAAAATACGGTCTCATCACTGGTCGTCCGGGAATCGCGTATCCTATGATTGGGATCGAATATCCGAAATGGCCTTCTTATAAGGAATGTCTAGCTCTCGAGAATATTTGCAAAGTGGGAGTAAATGTGTTATTCCGAGAGAGCTTGATATCCAGATTATAAGATACGATCGTATGGATATTATTACAGTGATAGGATTGTAAGTTACACGGTAACTGTTTCACATGAAATGTAGTAGTCATTGCTTTTGACTCGTCCGATGATTGGGTGTCACGGTGTGTTGCTCGCTATTCCGTGATCGTTAGGCATAAAGGGCATTTTCGTAATTTGCACTTTGTGTCTACGGCCAACATATTCGGAAGCTTATCGTGTAACACACATATGAACATCGAGTCGGATTAAAATGCGGTTATAGTTGATCCAAATAAGGAAAGTATATATCTTGACTATAAATGTTATAGTGGTAAATTAATTTGGTGGTATTTATTTATTGTGAAAAAATAAAATACAAGATATTAATTATATATACAAATTATATTAATTAAAGAATATTACGAAAGTCAATTTATTGACTATAGGGGCGCCACAATTGATGTGTATAAGATCCACTTGGATTGTGCCATTTAATTAATAAGATTACCAAAATATTAATATTGGATATTAATTGATTTCGGAAAAATATATTTATGGTAATAAGATAAATATAATAAATATAGGATATTGAAAATATTCAGATTTTATTTAATATAAGATATTGTAATAAAAGAGATAAATCAATCTAGGAGATTTTCTTTATTTTCTTTATGATTTGGTGAGCTTTATGGGCCTTCTTGAAGTGGAACTTAGCATCCGAAATTGTCTAAACTATATCATAATAGTTGGCGGCGAGGATACTAGGTACCTTATAGAAAGCATTAACGGATTCCGGGCTAAAGTTTATCATGATTTAGAATAATCATATTTCCTTGATTAAATGAATAGTGTAGATACAAATGTATATAAGCTCAAGCAGACTTGACCAACAAGACAGAAATAATAAATTACGAATAATAATATTTAACAAGACTCAATATTATTCTCGACACGCCCCCGCAATCCCGTGGGATGTGGCTAAATACGGAGATTGGACTTTAAACTAGCAAAATGAGGCTGCGCCAATGGTTTGGTGAGGACATCGGCTAACTGGTCCTTCGATGAGATAAACCAAATGACGAGCTTACGAGCTACAACTAATTCGTGAATATGGTGGAAGTCGATCTCTATGTGCTTCGTGCGAGCATGAAAAACCTGATTGTGAGCAAGGTACGTGGCGCCAATATTATCAGACCAAAGAGTAGGCGGAGAAGATAACGGAACCTGCATCTTATAAAAAAGACTGCAAAGCCACCGAATTTCTGTGGCAGTGTTAGAAAGAGTCTTATACTCAGGCTCAGTGCTTCTCTTTGAAACTGTTAAGTGCTGCTTACTACGCCAACTAATGAGATTATCACCGAGGAAGATACAATATGCCACAATAGAACGACGATTATCACTGTCGGCATCCCAATAAGAATCAGAATAAGCCTGGAGCGAAATAGGTGACCGTTGGGAGAAGAAGAGACCATCGGAGATAGTGTGCTTAAGATACCAATAGATACGTTTAAATGCAACCCAGTGAGCTTCGGTAGGCGCATGCATATACTTACTAACCTTGTGTACTGCGAACGTAATATCAAGCAGAGTGAAACTGAGATACTGTAGACCACCAACAATAGTGCGGTAAAGTGAAGGATCGGCACAGGGAGGGCCGGCTTCAAGTGTAAGACGGGTGGAGGCTGACATAGGTGTCTGACAAGTCTTGGCTTTGTCTAGAGAGGCACGTTGCAAAAGCTATAAGATATACTTGCACTGAGTGAGAAACAACCCATCGGAGGTTGGAAGCACCTCAATGCCAAAAAAATAGGACAGAGAGCCAAGGTCCTTAACCGGAAATTGCCGACTAAGATAAGAGATAACCTGCTCAACAAGAGATGACGACGAGCCAGTAATAACAATATCATCAACATAAATCAGAATATAAACACGAGCACCATCACGGGAAAAAAATATATAAGGAGGTGTCGGCTTTAGATCCCACAAATCCAAACAGAGTCAACACATCAGTGAAGCGAGAGAGCCAAGCATGTGGGACTGACGGAGGCCATAAAGACTACGGCAAAGACAGAATACAAAATCAGGATAATCGGGGTGAACAAACCCCTGTGGCTGCTGCATATAAATGAGCTCAGATAAATGCCCATAGAGGAAAGCATTCTGAATATCCATCAGTTGAAGAGACCAACCCTGCAAAACAACAAGAGACAAAAGAAGATGAATAGTGACTGGTTTGACAACGGGCTAAAAGTGTCAGTAAAATCAACTCATTCGGCCTGATGAAAACCATTGGCCACAAGGCGGGCCTTATGGCGCTCAAAATGATCATCTACATGACGTTTAGTGTGATAAACCTATTTATTGCCAACAATATTCATACGAGGATGCGGAGAAACAAGATCTCAGGTCTGGTTGCGCAACAACGTGTCAATATCCTCTCTCACAGCATTACACCAATTCGGGTGTTTAGAGGCTTCGGTATAGGATGTGGGGTTCAGGGAGTCGGTAGAAGAAACAAAGGCTTTAGGAATCGGGTAGCGGACAAAGTCAGGCCGAGAAATAGGTTTGAAGGAGTTGGTTTTAGTACGAGTAACCACGGTGTGAGTAGGAGCATGTTGGGCGGGAGATGATTCTGGAGAGGCCGAGGCCGAAGTGGATGCAGGAGAGGTGGGTGAGGAAGGCTCGGAAGCAGAAGACAGAAGGGGTGGGGCCGGACTGGAGGGAACCGACATGGGAGGTGGATTTAAGGAAGGTATTGGTAGGAAGACAGGAAGCTGTACAGTGAGACTATCAAGAGTGGGTTTGGAGGGAGAAGGCTTATAACGGAAGACAGATTCATCGAAAACCATGTGGCGAGCAATATAAATACAGCCACAGGCAAGGTCCAGGCACTTATAACCGTGGTGGGAAGGACTATAGCCGAGAAAGATGCAAATTTTGGAGCGGAAGTCAGTTTTGTGATGGTTGTAAGGACGGAGATAGGGCCAGCACACACATCCAAAGATGCGCAATAAAGTATAGTCACCGGACCGATGGTAAACCATTTCGAAGGGAGACTTATTTTTGAGGACTTTGGTGGGAAGACGATTGATGATATAAGTGGCGGTGATGAAGGCATCATCCTAATAAGGAAGTGGAAGGTTAGATTGGGCAAGAAGGGAGAGGCTAACTTCGACAATTTGGCGGTGGTGGCGCTCAATGGCACCAACTTGTTCGTGGATGTGGGGACAGGAAAGACGATGACGGATGCCAAGAGATGTAAGTAGAGCGGAAACGCGACGGTTCTCACCACCCCAGTCAGTTTGGATGGATTTTAGTTTGGTATTAAACTGGCTTTCAATCATAGCAAGAAAGTTAGGAAAGATAGTTTCAACATTAGATTTATTTTTCAGGGGATAGAGCCATAGGTATTTTGTGAAGTCATCCAGAAAGCTGACATAGTAACGAGAACCGTAAATTGAGGGTTCAAAGTAGGGCCCCCAGACATCGGAGTAAATCAGGTCTAATGGGGCAGTGGAGGTAAACTCAGAAGTGTATAGAGGAAGACGATGACTTTTTGCTAACTGACTCGGGGCACAAACAGAAGGCGGTGCATTAGTAGGAGTGAAGGTGGGAAGGCTTTTTAAGGCTTGACGGAGTATGGAATAAGAACAATGACCGAGACGCTGATGCCACGTGATGGAGGAGGTGTGGGAGGAGGCCAAAGCTTGAGCAGGAGCAGGAGGAGGGTGAAGCGGGGTGTGACCGGTGTAATCTTTGACAAGAAAGTAAGACCCATGAAATTCAAAGTACACGGAATTATCCAAAGCAAATTTATGAACAGATAAGAGGTTTCTTGTAATGGAAGGTGCAACAAGATTATTAGATAAATGAAATGAATGGGAAGAGGAATATATAGAAGAAGAGCTGTAATGAGTAATAGTTAAACCTGTACCGTTGCCTACATGCACTTTGTCTGGCTTGGCATAAGGTGCAGATGATAGGGTGAGATTGCAGTGGTCATAAGTTAAAAAGTAGTTTTTGAGAATATACACCACGAATAATTAAGAGCATGCATCAGAACTTCTTTTGTTTACCATTCCTTGAGTGGAGGATTGTCAGCCAATGGAGGATCAATCAAGAAGTAAGAAAACATTCTAGAAGTAAGTGATAGCCCTGCATACACCACAAGAAACAGAGTATAAATAAATTTGAATCATTTAATTTGTGCATTGCAATTATTTAATCCTTAACACAGAAGCAAAATACCGTGGAATGTTGTTGCTTTTACATTGGTTGCAAGGATGACAGGTGTGTTACTTATGTTGTTTGCTATGATACTTCCTTCCACGTCTCCAAATAAGTTCCAGAGTGCTAGAATAAATGGAACTTTAGGATGTGGGTAGAAAAAACAAAGGCTTTAGAAATCGGGTAGCGGACAAAGTCAGGCCGAGAAATAGGTTTGAGGGAGTTGGTTTTGGTACGAGTAACCACGGTGTGAGTAGGAGCATGTTGGGCAGGAGATGATTCTGGAGAGGCCAAGGCAGAAGTGGATGTAGGAGAGGTGGGTGAGGAAGGCTCGGAAGCAGGAGACAGAAGGGGTGGGGCCGGACTGGAGGGAACCGACATGGGAGGTGGATTTAAGGGAAGTACTGGTAGGAAGACGGGAAGCTGTACAGTGAGACTATCAAGAGTGGGTTTGGAGGGAGAAGGCTTATAGAGGAAGGCAGATTCATCGAAAACCATGTGGCGAGCAATATAAATACAGCCACAGGCAAGGTCCAGGCACTTATAACCGTGGTGGGAAGGACTATGGCCGAGAAAGATGCAAGTTTTGGAGCGGAAGTCAGTTTTGTGATGGTTGTAAGGATAGAGATAGGGTCGGCACACACATCCAAAGATGCGCAAGAAAGTATAGTCATGGGACCGATGGTAAACCATTTCGAAGGGCGAATTATTTTTGAGGACTTTGGTGGGAAGACGATTGATGATATAAGTGGCGGTGATGAAGGCATCCTCCTAATAAGGAAGTGGAAGGTAAGATTGGGAAAGAAGGGAGAGGCTGACTTCGACAATTTGGCGGTGGCGGCGCTCAATGGCACCAACTTGTTCGTGGATGTGGGGACAGGAAAGACGATGACGGATGCCAAGAGATGCAAGTAGAGCGGAAACACGACGGTACTCACCACCCCAGTCAGTTTGGATGGATTTTAGTTTGGTATTAAACTGGCTTTCAATCATAGCAAGAAAGTCAGGAAAGATAGTTTCAACATCAGATTTATTTTTCAGGTGATAGAGCCATAGGTATTTTGTAAAGTCATCCAGAAAGCTGACATAGTAACGGGAACCGTAAATTGAGGGTTCAAAGTAGGGGCCCCAGACATCGGAGTAAATCAGGTCTAATGGGGCAATGGAGGTAAACTCAGAAGTGTATAGAGGAAGACGGTGACTTTTTGCTAACTGACTCGGGGCACAAACAGATGGCGGTGCATTAGTAGGAGTGAAGGTGGGAAGGCTTTTTAAGGCTTGACGGAGTACGGAATAAGAACAATGACCGAGACGCTGATGCCATGTGATGGAGGAGGTGAGGGAGGAGGCCAAAGCTTGAGCAGGAGTAGGAGGAGGGTGAAGCGGGGTGTGCCCGGTGTAATCTTTGACAAGAAAGTAAGACCCATGAAATTCAAAGTACACGGAATTATCCGAAGCAAATTTATGTACATATAAGAGGTTTCTTGTAATGGAAGGTGCAACAAGAATATTAGATAAATGAAATGAATGGGAAGAGGAATATATAGAAGAAGAGCTGTAATGAGTAATAGTTAAACCTGTACCATTGCCTACATGCACTTTGTCTGGCTTGGCATAAGGTGCATATGATAGGGTGAGATTGCGGCGGTCATAAGTGAGGTGATGAGTGGCACCAGTATCTGCAATCCAATCAGATCCGGGCTTAATGGTGTGATAAGCGACGTATGCTTGTGGCAGTTTCTAAGGGACGGTGGTTGAAAATGGTCGTAGCGGTAGGGTCTGGAAGGATCAACATGGCCGACTGTAGAGCAAATTTGGAAAGAGAGGTTCATAGCACCACGATTTTGTCCGGAGTAGAGAGGGTGGGGAGGACTGAATCCTTCGCTGCGCCCCCGTTCTTGAAAATGATGAAAGTTGTGTCACGTAGGTAAATAAAATAAATGTATAGTCAAATCTGCTGCTTCTTCAATATAAACCTTTGTCACGCTATAGAGGAAGAAACAACGAATTGACAGATGAGTTGATCCATCTTCTCTTTTATTCCTTCGCCAATTCAGATTGAAGTCGGATTCTTTAGGCGTATCTCTGTAATTCTTCGTTCTGTTAAATTCTTTATTTCTGTCGGTCTATTATCGAGAGAAGAACACGACGTCGGACGCTTATCTATTCAAATACATCATCATTGGAGACACCGGATATGGAAAATCATGTTTCCACCTATAAAATTGTAGATATATTTCTTCAATTACCAGATCTTACTACAAAGGTGCTACTAGGCCCTGCTTGTTTATGATATCACAAGAAGGCAAGAGGAACGAGGCAACTGCGGTGGCAATACCGGAGAAGGTGACCGGAAAATGGTTTCGGGAAAGATGCGGCTATATTTTTGTTGTTGTTGTTGTTTTTATTTATTTAAGAAACGTGTTAGAGTTTAAGGAAGAATTGGCAAAACGGGAGAAAGAAAATTGACATGCTCTGATACCATATCATGATTTAGAATAATCGTATTTCATTGATTAACTGAATAGTGTAGATACAAATATATATAACCTCAAGCCGACTTGACCAACAAAACAAAAATAATCAATTACGAATAATAATATTTAACTAGACTCAATATTATTCTCGACAAAGTTCACTACGGTCCCAGGGATTGTCACTTCGGGTAGAGTCTGCGGTCGCTCACAAAGGTGTGCATAAAATTCCTTGACAATGGTGCTGTTAATGGCTTGGGTCAGAGGTTTACAAAAGTCTTCCCATTTACGGGCCCTTATGATATCTAACACCGACTTATCCGTCTTAATGAAATCAACACCACTCTCGATTGTGATATCAAACTTTGCATAATCCTCCCTAATTGCCTTTTTGACGGCTACGGAAGCTAACTGGTCAAAGGCAAACTCATTGTTTTCAGGACGGATATCTACGGTATGAGGGGAATGGATACCAGAGCAACCGCAAGGGGTCCGGGTATCGGACTGACCATGTTTTTGGGCTTTAGAGGATTGCAAGGATTTTTGGCGAGAGGTCATGGCTAAAGGTGGTAGTGACAACAAAAAGGTACCAAATTCAGGTTATAACAAGCCCCAACTCCAAATTCATGAATTAAAATTGAAATGAAAGCTTGAAATACAATAAGTCAATTACCATGTTATTGAAACCCACACTAAGAAGAATAGAAAGGATGGATGAAAAAATCCCGGAAAATGCAAGCCTTTCCGGAAAAACGTAACCCACGCCGGATTTCTCCAAGACTGTCCCTTTTGACCGAAATTCACAGAACCAACTTGATAAATGAAGAGCCGATTGGAAAAAATGGTTATGGTAGGATTTTGAGAGGATTTGGGAGAGTTATGGAGGAATTTCGAATTTTTTTGGGTGGCGAGATTTTGAGAAAACCGTCAGATGAATGAAAGGTTATGGAGGAGAGAGAAACTGATTAAATTCAATAACGGAGTGTTGGCGGATGCCAAGTTCCTTTTGGAGGACACCAACACACGAGGTAAATTCCCAATACTTCTTTGATTCACCTTGGCGATCGCCAAGTCTGCATTGGCGGACGCCATATCCATTGGTAGTCGCCAATGCTTGTTGGCTAAGGCAAACTCCTCGAATTTCGAAAACCACGACTGCAGTGCCCACCTAACAGGTTGAGGGACGCCAAGGAAGGATTGGCCGCCGCCAAGAACACATCGAGGCCATTGGATGACTCCAAAACATAGTTGGCGGACGCCCACAATAGTGAATTCATCACTGAACTCTCTGTTTGTCTTTGGCAGACGCCAACTACCAAAAAGTCCAATTTTTCCAACTTGTTGCTTCCATCATGATATTGCCATTCACCAACAAAACTGATCATACTTTGACCAAAATTCATTTTAACGGGCTGCCTCCCGGTAGCGCTTTTGTTTAACGTCGTTGTTCAACGGGATTATACGGTAGAGTTAATGGAATTTATACAGATTATAAAATTGTGGTGTTATACGGTAGAAGTATGGATTATATAGTTCTTTGTGAGAGGTTAATACTAACAACTATCCATATAAGCATGCAACAATTTCGCACAAAACCCTACCGAATGATAATTCTTAAAGAATAATGGAAAGATAGTACCAGTGGTTGCTAAATTTATAGTCTATAGGTAGACTTTGCACCACTTAATTCAATGGAAGATCAGTTGGAAGTAGCGCCCGAAAGACAATTTATGTAATTGTTTTTAGAATTAATAAATGACAGATTTATTCTCATCTTATTACTTGCTTCGTGCTTGTATGTAATACACTACTGAAAACCCTAAGTCGTATCATATGTATGTGGGAATAGTGTCCTAAACCCAATCGGGATGGACCGGATCCGACCGGGTTGGATCATTTCTACTATTTCTTTATGCATGTTTGTACATATATAAAATGGATTTTCTGTTGTCATATATCTGTTCTTCTAAAGAACCAATTATGAATTGTTATATGATAACGTCCTTAGTATTAAACTGTGATAGAGAAACCATGATAGGCGATTATGGTTGATGAGATCTCTAATCACTTTAATAAGTTTGAAGCTTAAATGTCTCTAGGCTGATGTACTATTAAATAAGGCATTGATAGTATGAACATACTAGCACATATTAGATGTCTTCTGCCTTTAAGGGCAGGGATAGATCTCGTCTATCGAAGTGTAGAGACACTTGGACTGTACGTGGACGTGTATTAGAGAATGCGTACGTCAGACTGACCCACTTACATCAAGTGTCGCACTATGTGGCGATTGTGTAATTATCCTTTGGACCGGAGTCTTCATGGAATCACGGTGTGGATTGTCATGCTTTGACACTATTGTGGTTTCCCCTGGCCACGGGGCGATCATGTGGTAGTGATTGGGTGTGATACTGAAGCATGCAGAGTATACATGTTTGGTCGTCTGGGAATCACGTACCCTATCAGTAGGGTGAATATCCGAAAGGGCCTTCTTATAAGTAATGTCTTACTCTCGTGAATCTTTCCAAAGTGGAAGTAAATGATTTACTTCGAGAGAGCATGATATCCTGATTATAAGATACGGTCGTTAATGTTTGACACTCGACGTACGACCTTATGGATATTATTACAGCGATAGGATTGTAAGTTACACGGTAACTGTTTCACATGAAAGGTAGTAGTCATTGCATTTGACTCTTCCGATGATTGGGGGTCACGGTGTGTTGCTAGACGCTATCCTGTGATCGTTAGGTATGAAGAGCATTTTCGTAATTTGCACTTTGTGTCTATGATAACCAAATAATGAAAGTTTATCTCGTACTATAAAGGTTATAGTAGTAAATTAATATGGTGGTGTTTATTTATTATGAATAAATTAAATACAAGATATTAATTGTATTATATTATTTAAAGAATATTCCGGATGCCAATTTATTGGCTAAGGTGGCGCAATGTGTGTGCATAAGATACACTTGGATTGTGCAATTTAATTAACGGTATTACCATATATTAATATTAGATATTAATATTTATATATTTGTGCTTACATGCGTGTCATGCATATTAGATATGCATGTGACATTTGTTTCCAATATATATATGTATAGATTTATATGTGTAATATATATGTGTGTGTGTGTGTGATATATACACATATGTGTAAATTGATTTATGCTAATATAATAAAAGATAAATATATATTCAATATAAGATATTGTCAATATATATCTTGGAGAAAATATTTAATATACGATATTGAATATTAATGAGATAAACCAATCAATTCTATTTTCCTTATTTTATCAGGAAAAGGTTTTTCTTTCTCCCCAATCCACTAGAAAGCTAATTCTAATCAGATTGGGAATTGAAAGTGGCGCCCTAACACCTATATAAGAAAGGGGTTGGCTAGCTCTTTTGTACATCACAATTCCAAGAGCTAATAGTTCTTGTGGAAAAATAGAGAGCTTCTTAGGAGGGATTTTGAGAGAGAAAAAGTCGGTCTAGCAACCGAATTTTTCTAGTAGCAATCCATGATGGGATTCCAGCGGGCTGTTCTTGTGGATCACCGGTAGAGGCCGAACACTTGGACGGCTCTTTGCAGAACTACTCTCCTTAGACGGCCAAAACGTCGATCTTTTAGATCAAGCAAGGTAACCACCGTCTTAAGCTTATTTGTTTATTGCTTAAACGAAGTCGATCTTGGGTCGATAGGAAATAAAATTTTGAATTCCGCTGCGTTCCCGCGTAGATTTCCTAACAGTGGTATCAGAGAGAGGTTCGAGCTTAAGCAATAAGCATGTTAATTTGCGTAGTTAATTTTATCGTTTAAATCACGTAATTAAAAGATGAAAATTTTTTGATTCGCAAAACGATACAAGAAAAGAAAAAAAAAAGGGGGATCGGGTGGTGCTCGGTCGACTGGCGGCGGCTAGTCGGCAGCGGCAGGGCAACCTGCTGCCGCGTCGGTTGACCGGTCAATGCTGGCGGATCTCCAAATTATTGTTTTGTGCATTTTGTGATTCAATATGGTTCATAGTTGTGATTGGTAATTCCTCTTTTGTTTAGTTGTGTCATGCGGCTAACCAATGGTTCAAATCGTTTGGGCCATTGGATGCCACATGGCATTAAAATAATAATGGTCTTTCCAAACTTTGTTTGGAATAGGCCTAGGCTCTTTCCAAGTATTTAATTTGAGAAAAGGCCTAGGCCTACGCCACTTCCAAAATTTCGATTTTGGAAAGTGGTCAGGCCTAGTAACCAAAATATTGGCATTTCCAAATTTTGTTTGGAATAGGCTTAGGCCCTTTCAAAATATTTGATTTTGGAAAAGGCCTAGGCCTAGGCCTAGGCTCTTTTCAAAATTTTGATTTTGGAAAGAGCCAAGGGAGATGTCTTTTGGTTTAGGAAACCAAAGGCAACCCTTTTGATTATGAATCAAAATGAAAGAAACAAAAGATACCTAATTTTAATTTTGATTTATTTTTGGAATAGTCCAATTAATTAAAATTAAAATTGAAATCGGTTTAAAATTAATCGTTAATTTTATTTTGATTAAAATCATTTAATTAATTAAATGTTAATTAGTTAATTGATTGGATAAAATTATTTAATAGATTAAATGTTAATTGATTAATTAAGACGCAAGTAGTTAATTATAGTAGATATAATATGATTATATGGACCCTGATTGATCAAGGACTCGACCGATAGGATATATGTGATTGATTTAATTTTTATGTTGGTTTAAAAATTGTCCTAGGCCGTTATGAATAACGTATTTATTCTATTAGATAAAATTAAATGTAACTAGAATGGCGCAGAAGATGGAGACCAAAGAAAGAAGAATAAAGATCCCATTCGAGATGGCGCATTAAAGATCCTATTGGCGGTTGCAGCTACCCTTAGATTACGGTTTCGTCAGTTTGTATTCGAAACCGCACCTAAGAAAAGTCCATGATCATACCGGTTACTTTACGCATTTATTTATTTTGTGCTTGTATTTATTTTATATGATACGATAGATGCATGACTAGGCACGATCTAGATAAATGTGTAGGATGTATGTCTATAAAGATAGACATATTTATGATGAGACCATAATTAAAATTAATTAAGTGAATTAATTTACATAAATACTTCCACCTCAAAAGAATCAAGTTGAAATTGCCTCCCTATATTATAATGACGATGAAGAGCCCTTGTTCGGATCAAACTCATCATCCAAAGAAGGGGGTTGACCTACCTCGGGTATATCGTTATTATCGAAATATGATCGTATGAGATCTCACGAATATTGGGGTTATGACTTGACTAAGAATTCTCTCGGCCACCAGTCAAAGCTGGGTCATTTGGATTTTAGAGGCAAGGGTTTGACTACTTCATAAGATGAAAATTGTCAAAGAGTTGACTAGTCAAACAACAAGAGTCGTATAAGATACGATTGACAAAGAGTTGTCTACCTATTAGACTATTTTTGGCCCACCAGCCAAAGCGGGGGTCGCGGTAGTTTAGTGGGATCTTGTCCACTAAAGAAATTAAAAATTCTTGAAAGTCAATTGGAAGTAGTTGACTAGTGGGAGCAAAATCATAAACCATAAGACCATTTTTGATTTTGTGTGTATAAACAACAACACTCTTATATCTTTATTTTTATGTTGTAGTTTTTAGCAAACTTTATATTTATGTTTTATTCTCGATTAGTGAAACCGAATTATGACTGTTACCTTTTGAGAAATGTTCTCAAGTATGATTAAGTAATTTTAATCATTTTAAAATAAGCAATGACACGAGCAATCCCGTTATAATAGTTAGAGACAATGAGACTACATATTAGATGCAGTACTCAAAGGCTTTAATTATTAATGAAAGCGGAGGCTCATGATTGAATAATTTGAAATAAGTATCAACGAATTAATCATATACTGGATACGATCCAAGATGATCATTCAGTCATACGATGACAATTAATCTGAACGTTGGATAAGAATGACCACATCTAATTTTGGAAGGTTGTTTTCAAAATTGTAAGATTTAAGTATCGACTTAATTCTATCATTGCTTAAAGGTTAATTAAATATTCAATGTTTTGAATACGATTCAAAAGGTTAAATAAACTATTTAATAAACTTTAGATTTTCTGTATGAAAGGAATTAAAGACATGGCTCTTGTGATCTTTCTTAAGTCTTATGAAGACTACAATAAGAAACATTTTTCAAGTGCTTAAAGGATTAAAAAGGAAAGTTAGGGCATGTGCTTAAATAGAGAATTTAATGAAGTTTCTATTGCAGGCAAGTGAGTTGAGATGAATCTATCTAAGTTCAAAGTCGACTCTAAGATATATGTTACCTTACGAGTGTGATTAAATTAGAAAGATTGAATACAGATATGGAAGGTGAAGGAAACGTTGTAACACTTACCATATTCTGGATCTAGTAAACTGATAAATGAACTAAATAAATGTTATTATGTTCCGGTTCTTATGAAGAACATACTTTCAGTTATTTGTTAGGATTTAGTAGACATATTCAATTGTAAAGAATAAATGTTATTCCGACAAAGTTCGAAGGTCACTGAATCTAACATATTAGATTGATGTCACTATATAGTTGATATATGTGATGAGATCTCAACTAAATATTTGTATGGCTGTTATCCTTGATATTCGTAGTTGTTATAGATGTCGACTCTCTGGAAGAGAAACGTATAATCAAATGTCATTTAGATGATGTCTGAACCATGTGATTAAGAATCATGTGGGTGATACGTATCTTATCCAAAGATGACTAAAATACCCTTTTATGAAAAGGTTATAAAATCTAGAAAAATTGTCTAAAGCCTAAACATACCGATGTTTGTTGGCTTATGATAACTAATGCCACAAATAATTTTTTTTAATCTCTATGACTATTTAGAAATAGTTGAATATACTTATTGAAGTACAACAATTCGGAAAGCCTGAAAAGTTCAAGCTAGTACGAATATGAGATTGATGAGCTATTTAGGAATTAATCTTCAACTGGATTGAAGTAATTAATGCCTTAAGGGTGTTTTAGAAGTCGTCTGAAAAGGAATAAGATTCTTCATTGAAGGATACCATATTTGGTATACGCAATTAGATTGTGTTCCCAAAATGGGAACAACACTTTATATGATAAATGTGTGACGCAAGCCATGCGAAGTATCCCTTACTCGTTTCGGGATAGTGCCCTTATACTTAACCGAGTTCCAAAGAATAAAGGTTGAATAAATTCCATATTAGATATGGAAGGGGATAATGTCGAATCTATCTTATTTCCAAAGGAGACAGTGGGAGTAAATAAGATCTCAAAAGAGTTTGAGAACCATAAAGATATATTCAACCATTGGAACATGAGTAGATGCCGCATAGCGATGAGGTGTAGAACAGTGCTCAGTGCACACACAAGTTCTATAAGTCTGTAGATAACCTTAAACTTGAAAAGGCTTCTGGTATGTTCATCTAGAAGATTGAATATCTCACGACTTATGAAAGAATGTTTGAAAGACAAGTTTGAGAAATATGGCCAGGAGCCATAATATCTGAATTAGATTCCATCAGTGACAACCAGGTTGTGAACCTAGTATGTCTTACCTAGAGGGAATGTCCCTGTAAGGCTGAGCCCAGTTCTATTCAGACTATGCTTGCTATAACTTCGTATCTTGACTATATGATAGTGTTGAAGACGTTGGGCAGAAAGCTCAATGTTCATAGACGATGACATGATATGTAAGCCCACGAGATCCATTTTTGGACTCCAACAAGTTTCTCTAGACGATTTCTTTGTTTGACAATCAAAGGAGTTTGACTTAGTCAAAAGAAGGATATGACAAATGTGCAAGATGGATAGTGGGAGTGTGTTATGATTTTTGAGCAAGGTATTGGATATCTCTCTCAAGAATTATCACCCCATGTCACAGTCAATTAATGTTTGGTAGTTCAAGGTCTTTACGAAAGCACTTGGAATGGCAGTTCTTATATTTGGAAATAAGAATCTATAGTGATAGAGTTAACTGCTGTTAGATTATAGTTTACCTGTATAGATGTGATGCTAAAAGAGTTTAGCATAGATCACGACAGGGGATACCGCTAGCCGGTGTTCTCAAGATCTATCTATAGGACGTTAGTCCTAAAGGTGAGGTGAAAGATGATGTTTATGAAAGGTTTCCTTCGCCGCTGTGATAGGAACCATTATAAAGGTAATGCCGGATGTTCATAGTCCATGAAGAGTCATGAGCAAAGTATGAAAGTAAATCAGGTGAATGTCGAGAATATCCTTAAACAAGTTAAGGAAGAGTTCCTAGTTTATTGAAACTTGGAATTAAATAAACGTAGATATACAGACATATATCCTGAGTCTTATGAAGGCGAGTGGGAGCTACCGTCTGGGTTTGCAATCACTTTGATTAAGTGATACAGTGAGCTGGAAATGTTCTTGGCTATGGGTCACTGTAAATTCTACAACCAGGCCAAAACATAGTAGTGCCTTAGAGGCGTAGTAGGAGCAGTAAATGAGTCTATGAGGTTCATTCTTGAACCTTGTACGGTTCTTCCACCATTTATATATGGCTGATATAGTAGGTGGATTCATTGCTTGAAGCAAGGACCAGGGTCTCGTCAGAGATTCATGTGTGTGTGTTGAGGCGGTTCCATTGACTTGGTCATTTGCAGCATGGTATGAAGATAGTCTGAGTCCCCATGGATAGAAATCCGTTTAAGGCTAGAGCTGGTTGCGAGTATTGCATGAGATTCTTGTGTTTCAACTTGGTCTTGTGTGTGCGAGTGATTGGTTTTAGGCCAAGTGGGAGAATGTTGGAATAGTGTCCTAAACCCATCGGGTTGGACCGGATCCTACCGGGTCAGATCATTTCTACTATTTCTTTATGTTTGTACATATATAAAATGGCTTTTATGTTGCCATATATATGTTCTTCTAAAGAACCAATTATGAATTGTTATATGATAACGTCCTTAGTATTAAACTGTGATAGATAAACCATGACAAGCGATTATGGTTGATGAGATCTCTAATCACTTTAATAAGTTTGATGCTTAAATGTCTCTAGGCTGATGTACTATTAAATAGGGAATTGATAGTATGAACAAACTAGCACGTATTAGATGTCTTCTGTCTTTAAGGGCAGGGATAGATCTCGTCTATCGAAGTGTAGAGACACTTGGACTGTACGTGGACGTGTATTAGAGAATGCGTACGTCACACTAACCCACTTACATTAAGTGTCGCACTATGTGGCGGTTATGTAATTATACTTTGGACCGGAGTCTTCATGGCATCACGGTGTTGATTGTCATGCTTTGACACTATTGAGGTTTCCCCTAGCCATGGGGCAATCATGCGGTAGAGATTGGGTGTGATACTGAAGCATGAGGAGTATACATGTTTGGTCGTCTGGGAATCGTGTACCCTATCAGTAGGGTTAATATCCGAAAAGGCCTTCTTATAAGCAATGTCTTACTCTCGTGAATCCTTTCAAAGTGGAAATAAATGCGTCACTTCGGGAGAGCATGATAACCAGATTATAAGATACGGTCGTTAATGTTTGACACTCGACGTACGACCATATGGATATTATTACAGTGATAGGATTGTAAGTTACACGGTAACTGTTTCACATGAAAGGTAGTAGTCATTTCATTTGACTCTTCCGATGATTGGGGGTCACGGTGTGTTGCTCGACACTATCCCGTGATCGTTAGGTATGAAGGACATTTTCGTAATTTGCACATTGTGTCTACGGCCAACATATTCGGAAGCCTATAAGGTCACACACATATGAACATCTAGCCAGATTAAAATGTGGTTATAGATGATAACCAAATAAGGAAACTTTATCTCGTACTATAAAGGTTATAGTTGTAAATTAATATGGTGGTGTTATTTATTATGAATAAATTAAAGACAAGATATTAATAGTATTATATTAATTAAAAAATATTTCGGATGCCAATTTTTTGGCTAAGGTGGCGCAATTTGTATGTATAAGATACACTTGGATTGTGCAATTTAATTAATGGTATTACCATATATTAATATTAGATATTAATATTTATATATTTGTGCTTACATGCGTGTCATGCATATTAGATATGCATGTGCACATTTGTTTCCAATATATATATATGTATAGATTTATATGTGTAATATATATATATATGTGATAGATACACATGTGTAAATTGATTTATGGTAATATAATAAAAGATAAAGATATATTCAATATAAGATATTGTCAATATATATCTTGGAGAAAATATTTAATAGAAGATATTGAATATTAATGAGATAAATCAATCAATTATATTTTCCTTATTTTATTAGGAAAAAGTTTTCTTTCTCCCCAATCCACTAGGAAGCTAATCTCAATCAGATTGGGAATTGAAAGTGGCGCCCCAACACCTATATAAGAAAGGGGTTGGCTAACTCTTTTGTACATCACAATTCCAAGAGCGAATAGTTCTTGTGGAAAAATAGAGAGCTTCTTAGGAGAGATTTTGAGAAAGAGAAAAAGTCGGTCTAGCAACCAAAATTTTTCTAGTAGCAAACCATGATGGGATTCCGGCGGGCTGTTCGTGTGGATCACCGGTAGAGGCCGAACACTTGGGCGGCTCTATGCATAACTACTCTCCTTAGACGGTCAAAGCGTCGATCTTTTAGATCAAGCAAGGTAACCACCGTCTTTAGCTTATTTGTTTATTGCATAAACAAAGTCGATCTTGGGTCGATAGGAAATAAAATTTTGCATTCTGCTGCGTTCCCGCGTAGATTTCCTAACAATGTAGCCATATAACTTAGTGTGTGTCGCACGCGAGGATTAAGTTTATGGTGATACACTTGAAATGTATGTCTGTGGGGAAGTTAATCAATGGGGTCTATTGATTAAACCAACATTTATGCGCCCAGAACACTTTATGGTGTGACCGTCTTATCCAGACCGTCGATATTGGTTATGTAAAGCATTTATATATGATGGATGAGTCATATAGGACTGGACCGATTTAATCTGAGTTTCTCATATAATCCCATGATTGAGAAATTTTATTAAATCACAAGATGATCATAAATGGATTAACCTTAATCCTGAAGTGATTATAGACTCCTGCTTGTTTCAAGATATGGTTTGATGTGTTCGTTAAGGATCGCTAAGAGGCGCGGTCTGAATCACTTTCACGTTGGCACTATTCTGGAATGAGTGAGAAGTGTGTGTCTCACAGATATGGAATCCATTCCTTCCTGCGGAAAGTAGAAAGACAATCCCCTAATTTGTTAATCCTAGAAACTGATCGATCCGCGGAGTTCGTATTGGTTATTAACTAATTGATCATAAGTGGGTTAATGGTAAATAAAGATAAGATGTATTGAAGAAGGTTTACGGATATAATCCTGCTTCTTTACGGATAGTCTATGGAAGGTTAGTTTATATGTAATGATTATATCAATAGACACTTATCGACTCGACTGGACGTTTTGCGAATAAGTTATATCTATAATCGATAGAGTTCAGTTTCGGATTTATGGTTGCGTAATTCCGGAATTAATAAGTTGAGTAGAAATATTATGTTCGATGAATATTTATTCAATTTTTTTTGTAGCTACTGGTTATAGGTCCATGGTCCCCGGTTGGCTCTTAACACGCGAGCGTTTTGTCGTTTTATGGAACCTCGGAAATAAATTAAATAGTTATTCTATTTAATGAATATGAAATATTATTTATTTGGTAAATAATATGTAAAATAGAAAAGACATTTTCTATTAAATTAATGCTGAAATTGGCGCCACATTATGGATAAATTGGGAGAAGAAATTTTCCTAGATTATCTCATATGTGTAATTAATTAATTATCTATTTGTTGGATAATTAATGGAAAAGAGATAAAGAGATTGATTTTTTAGGAATTATCTCTTATCTTTTGGAAAATATCTTTCCTTGTGGGAATTGATAATTGTGGTGTGAAAAGGATAACTCTCTCTTGACTAGTTATTTTCCTATATAAATAGAGTTCCTCCCAACACAATACATCATTCACAATTTGCGACATATATCACATAAAAGAAGAGAAAATTTAGTTTCTTGTTCTAGTCATTCAGAGGAGAAAAACTAAGGTTTTTCTTGTGCATATTCGAGGAGGTTCTACGGTGAGGATCGACGTCCACCAGTCGTCGCTTGAAGATACAATCCGGAAGATCACGGCTTCTCACTCTCTGTCGATTTACTACCCCTCTCCGTTTAGGTAAAACTTCAACCTTCTCATAGTTGCATTAACTATTTATGTTAATAAAATCGTGGTAAAATCGAATGCGAATTTATTCGATCGGTGTTGTGAATCAGATCTGACGATCCAATTATAGATCAGATCCGGATTCGGGTTTCTGTATATCTAGCATGTGGTAGAAGAGACAGGTTAAAGCGATTTTACGATCATGATTGCATAATAAATTAATAAGGAGTGGAATGGAATAAATATTGCATATTTTAAATGTTTATTAAATATATGCGTGATTGACTGATTTGGTTGATGAGATGGATTGAGGTTGGTACTTGTTTACCGTTAGATCTATTGTAAACCCAAATTTTCCTGGGTATAGGAAATTATGTAATTTATTTATTATAATTTAATTTCCTAGTAACTAGAATTATGTACAATTCGGCGCCCATGTTGTATATATATTATGCGAAGATCATCTTCACAAGCTCATACCACAGCGCAGTGGTAAAGACATGAGATCTGCAACCGGAAGACCTAGGTTTGAATCCCCAATGATGCAATTTTTGGGAATTTTTCAGAAAAATATGTTTTTTGGGCTGATAAAAGAAAATAAAAGCACAGCAGCCGGGAATCTAACCCATGTTGCCGCGATGGGAAGATAGCGTGCGTACCAACTCAGCTAGGAGGCATGCTGTTAAAGCAACAGAGCAGATAATTGTTAAAGAATGCGGCGGCTGGATCAAATATGAAATTAGTGAATCCTTTAAAATTAGGGTTTATCTATTTAATTATTTTAGGTTTATAGATTAGATACGGGGGTACCAACGATCTATCTTAGTGGTTTTTTTTCTCATTTATTTTATTTTGTGATTATTTATGTGATATAACCATGCCATGAATCATATTCATGAATTTCACTCCTAGCATATGCATACATGTAGAAAATTAATATTGACGTTAATTAGATATGTGTGAACACGATAATTAATTTAGATTAAAAATAAATTAAATTAATTAAAGGAAACAGAATTTCTGGATATAAAATTCACATGATAAAAATAAAATTTACTCGGTAAATTTAATTTTGGGATCTAAAAAAACATTCGTGGATTTTGATTATGTAGTGACTACATAAAAGAATTTTATTAATTGAAAAATTGGAAAATCCGGAAAAGTTGGACACCAACTGAGCAAAAGGTTCGAAAATTTGTTCAGGCGGTCAACAGGGCTTCGGCTCGACTTGACTTGTCCTTCCAAGTGCGGAGTTAGCCACGGGGGTCCGGCAAGGTCAAGCTATCCGGTTAGCTGAGGCACAATGGGGCAACCTTAGCCCGATTTTCAACCCAGCACCCGCATTCGTGCGACGTTAGTGTCGGGGGTCCGGCAAGGTCAAGCTATCCGGTGAGTTTTGGCTCAATGGGGCAGCCTTAGCCCAATTCATCCAGCAGTCGTATATGAACCAATGAAGAGGACGGGTCGGCTTAGCCAATCCCGACACCATTCGGTAAACTCGGTTAAAGCTCATCCAGAGTTTAATACCGATAAGTTGGTTATTGCCTTTCAAGATTTATTGTTTTCAAATTATTGAGATAAAATTCTATGATCCTAAAATTTTATCATGATTAATTAGGACATTAAAATTCTTTTGTGAATTTTAGTTGTGTAGTGTCTACACAAGAAATTTCTAAATATTCGAAAAATTGGAAAATCATGAACCGACAAACTAGTGGATGCTTCAAATTTTATGATTTATTATTTTTTGAATTATTAGAAAATTCATAAAGTCTTAATGTATTGGGATTATAAAATTCTTGGTGAATTTTAAATGTGTAGCGTCTACACGAGGAATTTTAATAAATACATAAAATTGGAAAATCGTGAATAAGTGACACTAGTTAGACGGTATTTGGAATCGATGAACTAGTGGGAGGATTAATTTAAATATTCATGATTTATTGTTTTTCGGATGATTAAAAAAAATTCTGAAAATCCTAATGAGACTACCTAATTTTCAAAATAATGAGTGGGAGCGGGGAAGGTGACAACCGACCCCACGGCCTCTACTGTTGACACAAGCACGTGAAAGAAGGGTGACGCCTCGAGTCGCTTTGATTACGGCCCCCTGTGGATGGCCTTCACCCCAATCAAAATTCAAGGCTTGGTCTCCGAAAGGATAGGATTTTAGGTACTCGTCGAGTCATTGACTGACCCTGCAGCGGCATACTCGGGCATACTTTGAGGTCTGAAACAGTAGGTCACGCTCACAAGGATATTTTTGGAAATATTTTGGCTGAAAAAGGAAGGTAATCAACAATTAAATGGAGATGTCTGATTCTTAATTGTTTAATTGTAGAGAGAGATTGTCTCAATTTAATCGTCATTGTGCTGATACTGGCCCTATGGTGGCAGTACGATGTGAGGTTAAATCCTTGAAATGGTAGGATAACTGAATGCATGACAAACGAGTATTTGAAGGATACGAGTGAAACGATTTCACTGATGCTCAGCAGATATAGGCTATTGCATAGTATTTAGAACTGATGCTCGGCGTACCTCCGAGTGAAACGATTTCACTGAAAGGATAAACCATGTATTGTCATGTATAGTTATTGATATGCTACATTACACTGCTTAACTCAATTAAGATATTAGTTGCAAAATAACGGTTTACATTATTATGTAATACCGAGAAGTCTACCAAGAAGATGCTTATGAATTTATGGATAAGGAGTGAACTACGTTTACTCCACTTCCGTGAATAGAGGCGTTTAGCACTTGGTGCTTGAAGGTAGAACTGGAGATTTTGCATACACGTTCAGAAGGTGACTATTCGTGAATTATATTAATGGAATGAGTAAAGGCTGGTTATAATATTCTTAAGATTGGATAGTGATGGTTACACTGTTACATCCTTTCTAAAAGAATGTTTAGATAACAACCTTAGACCTTGAAGTACAGTTACTCAAGAAGTTACTATCTGATTTAATCAGACCACATCCAACATTGGTTGTTGGGGATGACACTGATAAATACTACTGAACCATATCAGAATATCAAACCACCCAAATGCAGTGGGAGTATGGTTTTATCCATTGGCTCGCTGTGATTATGCAGACTTTACAGTCTGCAGGGGGTGATTGTTAACCTATGGTCTTTTGGAAGGACTGTATAAGATTCTGATAATAAGAGGTTGGTTTAAAGCCATAAACCCATAAATGGAGTTTTGGTACTCCAATTCTGTTCCCACTTTTGTAGAACCACCTGAGTGTCTCAGGCCCAATGGGAGAAATTGGATCTACATGAAAATAGTCAAATGAATGAGAAAGTTTAACTTTCAAGGCAAAGCCAAGTGGTCTAGAGGTAATTCCCTGAGAAGTAGAGAGTTAACCAGGGGTGATGCCCTAAAACTCTCTCACCATTCCACCTTGCTTGACTCCATGGAAAGTAGAAAGATTAACAGGGGTGATGCCCTGAAACTTTCTTGCAGTACAATGGAGCTTGAATTCATTCGGAATGGAAGGGTTTTAGCTTAAAGCCAATGACAGATGCTTATATCCATTGGTGGATTAAAGCAACCCTCTAGGCCATTAAAAGTCACATGTTTTGAAATGTGTGGGATTGACCAGAATATTGATGAGTCTTTTGTAGACCAGAGAATCAATATTGGTTAAAGTAGTAAACGTTAGTGTAAATAAAAGATAACACTGCAACAGTTGGAAACAACATGGGTGTGTTGTCTGAAGTCAGAAACTTACAAGCCAAAGATTCTCTGAATCAGAGAAGTAGACTATCTTCTTAGAATTTGATTCGGTCGAATTCATGAGAACAAGTTGTTGGCAATATCCCATGCATCTTATTGGTTAAGATGATAATGCATTTTCATATGCAAAATTCAATGAGAGGTTTCCTACCCAACCCCTCACGGAATAATTCTCTGAATTCTTCGGATAAAGAGAACATGGGATAAGTTCTCTTTTGGATAGGGAATGTCAGATTATTAAAAGTCAATTGTAATCAAATCTTGAATTCGAGTATTGATAGAAGTATGGTGCATCCTCAAGTATCTTTAGAGAACGAGGAATCATATGCTTGTGTATTCGGGTGCAAACCTGAGTGTTGTTGACTACACTGATTCTGACTTACAGTCAGATTAAGGATGATCGTTAGTCGATCTCGGGCTCAGTGTTTACTCATTATGATGGAGCTACAGTCTGGAGCAATCCAGCACTGCCAATTTGACTCTGTTAGTTGAATACATAGCAGCTTTTGGAGCAGCTAAAGAGGCAGTGTGGCTTGAGAAGTTCTTTGTTGGACCGGGAAGTGATTCCAGGTCTCGTAAGTCGATATCGCTTTTCTGTGAAAATAGTGGAGAGGTAGCTTATGCAAAGGATCTTCGGAATCACAAAAGGACAAAATCATATTTAAAGTAAATACCACCTGCTCAGACAGACCGGGCAGAGAGGCGACGTTTCGGTCCTAAAGATTGCCTCGAGCCGACAACCTAGCTGATCAGTTTACCAAGATGCGTGGCATCTAATGTCACTGATAAGCACTTGGCGGGTATGAATTAGGGAGATATGTCTCATCTGCTTTAGAGCAAGTGGGAGAATGTTGTGGATATATAGGATAAGGTTGTGGTGCTCTAAAAACAATCATTGCTTGTCTTTACGGGGAAGTGGGAGATTGTTAGATATAGTGTGCCCGAAAGACAATTGTTGTTTGTCTATAAGGGCAAGTGGGAGATTGTTGGAAGTAGCGCCCGAAAGACAATTTACGTAATTATTTTTAGAATTAATAAATGATAGATTTATTCTCATCTTATTACTTTCTTCGTGCTTGTAAGTAATACACTACTGAAAACCCAAAGTCGTATCATATGTAGCCATATTACTTAGTGAGTGTCGCACGCGAGGATTAAGTTTATGGTGATACTCTTGAAATGTTAGTCTGCGGTGAACTTAATCAAAGTATGGGGTCTATTGATTGAACCACCATTAATGAACCCAGAACACTTTATGGTGTGACCGTCTTATCCGGACAGTCGATATTGGTCATCTAAGTGGGGTATTTATTTATGATGGAGTCATATAGGGTTGGACCAATTTAACCTGAGTTTCCCATATAATTCCATGATTGAGAAATCTTATTAAATCACAAGATGATCATATATGGATTAACCTTAATCCTGAATTGATTACAGACTCCTGCTTATTTCAAGATAGGTTTGATGTGTTTGTTAAGGATCGCTAAGAGGCGCGGTACGAATCACTTTCACGTTGGCACTATTCTGGAATGAGTGAGTAGTATGTGTCTCATAGATATGGAATCCATTCCTTCCTGCGGGAAGTAGAAAGACAATCCCCTTATTTGTTAATCCTATAAACTGATCGATCCGTAGAGTTCATATTGGTTATGAACTAATTGATCACTAGTGGGTTAATGGTAAATAAGGATAAGATGTATTGAAGAAGGTTTACGGAAATAATCCTGCTTCTTTACGGATAGTCTATGGAGGGTTAGTTTATATGTAATGATTATATCAATGGACACTTATCGACTCGACTCGACGTTTTGAGAATAAGTTATATCTATAATCGATAGAGTTCAGTTTCGGATTTATGGTGGCGTAATTCTGGAATTAATAAGTTGAGTAGAAATATTCTGTTTGATGAATATTTTATTCAATTTATTGTAGCTACTGGTTATAGGTCCATGGTCCCCGGGTTGGCTCCTAACAAGCGAGTGTTTTCTCGTTTTATGGAACCTCGGAAATAAATTAAATAGTTGGCCTATTTAATGAATATGCAATATTATTTATTTGGTAAATAATATGTAAAATCGAAAACACATTTTCTATTAAATTAATGATGAAATTGGCGCCACATTATGGATAAATTGGGAGAAATTTTTTTCCTAGATTATCTCAAATGTGTAATTAATTAATTATCTATTTGTTGGATAATTAATGGAAAAGAGATAAATATATTGATTTTTTAGGAATTATCTCTTATCTTTTGGCAAATATCTTTTCCTTGTGGGAATAGATAATTGTAGTGTGAAAATGATAACTCTCTCTTGACTAGTTATTTTTCTATATAAAAAGATTTCCTCCCAACACAATACATCATTCACAATTTGCGCCATATATCAAATAAAAGAAGAGAAAATTTTGTTTCTTGTTCTAGTCATTAAGAGGAGAAAAACTAGGGATTTTCTTGTGCATATTTGAGGAGGTTCTACGGCGAGGATCGACGTCCACCAGTCGTCGCTTGGAGATACAATCCGGAAGATCACGGCTTCTCCCTCTCTGTCGATTTACTACCCCTCTCCGTTTAGGTAAATCTTCAACCTTCTCATAGTTGCATTAATTATTTATGTTAATCAAATCGTGGTAAAATCACATGTGAATTTATTCATAGCTTCCGCTGTGCAAGATCGAGTGTCTCGATCGGTGCTGTGAATCAGATCTGACGATCCAATTATGGATCGGATCCGGATTCAGGTTTCTGTATATTCCGTAAGATCATCAAGGAACATCACCTCATCCGCTTGAGGGATGCCTTCTTCTTCAATGTATAGCTTAATGCAATGGCCAATGGCCATGAACGCGGTCTCTCTATCACTAAGCTCAACTACTCCCGATGCATGCGCTTTTGTCACAATGTATGTTCCGGCCACCTAGACTTTAGTTTACCTGAAACAACTTCAAATGTGTACAATAGTACCTTATCACTCACACGGAACTCACGATCAAAGATCTTTTTGCCATGGAATGAATTTGTTCGTTCCTTGTAGATTTTGGCATTCTCCTATGGATCAAGGCGAAACTCGTCAAGTTCGATTAGTTGGAGCAATCTATGTATACCAACAGAATCGGCATCAAAGTTAAGGAACTTGATAGCCCAATATGCATGATGCTCTAACTCAACTGGAAGATGACAAGAATTGCCAAGAACGTGTCTATAAGGTGAACAACCAATGGGGGTTTTAAAAGCCATCCGGTAAGCCCACAATGCATCATCTAATTTCACCGACCAATTCTTACGGTTGGTATCGACCGTCTTTTAAATGATCATTTTCACATCAAGGTTCGATACTTCAACTTTCCCACTTGTTTGTGGGTTGTGCGGTGTCCCAATATTGTTCTACACACCATATTTTTAAAGCAATTTGGTGAATGGTTGATTGCAAAAATGCGCACCTCTATCACTAATGATTGCCTGAGGAGTACCAAATCTCATGAAGTTGTTCTTTTTAAGGAACTTCAACACCACTCCGGCATCATTAGTGGGAAGAGCTTGAGGTTCAACCCACTTAGAAACGACCATCACTAAAATGAACTTGTTACCAAATGAAGGAGGAAATGGTCCAATGAAATCTATGTCCCACTCTTTAAATATTCACAATCCAAGAAAGGTTGGAGGGGCATTTCATGTTTCTTAGAGACATTTCCCCACTTTTGGCATGCCTCACAAGATTGTGCATCTTTATATAAAGTTGGCCAATAAAACCCACATTGAAACACTTTATATGGTTTTCTACCTACCATGGTGGCCGCCTACATCTTGACCATGGAAAAATGAGGGAACGCTAGAGATTTCATTATCGGGAATGCATCTTTGAATGATGCCAGTCGAACACCGCCTAAAAAGGTTCGGTTTCTCCCAATAATAAAATTTCAAATCATGAACGAACTTCTTTCGCCATGCCCAATCGGATGGAAAAAACTCACATGAAAAATAATTAACAATATTCTCAAACCATGGTGTGTGCCTCTTCGGTGTGTCACCAGAATTGATAAGTTGCATGGTTGGAGGAGCATCTACTAACATGAGGTGTTCGTCCAGGAAAGAGTCTTGAGTCTTCATCATCTTTCCTTCTTCTTCGTTGAACTCAAACCGGCTCAAGTGATCCACCACAACATTCTCACTACCTTGCTTGTCTTTAATCTCGATATCGAATTCTTGAAGTAGGAGAATCCATCTAATAAGCCTCGGTTTCGCATCCTTTTTGTTCAACAAATATTTCAAAGCTACATGGTCCATATAAGAAATCACCTTGGACCCTACAAGATAAGATCAAAACTTGTCAAGCGCGAAAAATATAACCAAAAATTCATTATTGGTTGTTGCATAGTTGACTTGTGCGGGATTCAATGTGTGAGATGCATAATAGATCTCTTTAAGTACTTTATCGTGGCGTTGGCCTAACATGGCCCCGACTGCCATATTGCTTGCATCACACATTAACTGAAATGGTCAGCTCCAATCCGGTGCCACAAGAACTGGTGCACTAATAAACCTCTTCTTGAGCATCGCAAATGCTTTTATACATTTCTCATCAAACGCAAAAGGTTCCATCTCTAGCAAATGGGTAAGAGGCTTGGCGAAGCATGAGAAATCCATAATAAACCGTAGACAAAAACCGGCATGCCCAAGGAAACCTTTCAATGTCTTCAAATTAACCTGATGAGGTAGCTTCTCTATCACTTCAATCTTTTCCTTGTCAACTTCAATGCCCGCTTCAAAAATACGATGTCCCAATTCAATACTGATAATGTCTGGATTATCACAAATGGGTTGTGCGGTGTTTGGTGGTAGATATATGGCTGTTTATTAGTGATGAGTGTAAGCGGTCGGACAGAGAGATGTAAAGAGGCGAGCTCAATGTCGACAAATTGGTAGAGTATTTCTACTTTGTATATTATGCAAGATGTGCAAGTTTGTATAATATGTAACATTGTGCCGCTATTTATATGCGGATTGCTAATGACGGTAATTAAAGGAACGACAAGACATAGTGTTGGTCCCTTGAAAAGGCTTTGGTTAAGTTTAGAGGGGGGGGGGGGGGTGAATAAACTTAACACTTAAAACTTTGGAGTTAACAAATTCTGCAACTTCAGCAGTCTGCTGATACTTCAGAGTCCGTCTGAGACTTCGATAGCTCTTGCCGATAAACGATAGTCTACTGATAGTTGAGTTTGCTGAATTTGTGCAGCGGAATTATATCAAAATTAAGCGTTAATACTTGTTGTTAAATATGATACTAAGTATTAGATACTCATTAGTGCAAGTGTGTGATTTCAGTTGCTAGATTCAGTAGGTTGATGTGTAGAATAAACTAAGTGCAGAA
The DNA here is from genome assembly GCA_036785695.1 of Gentiana straminea. Taxonomy (NCBI): domain Eukaryota; kingdom Viridiplantae; phylum Streptophyta; class Magnoliopsida; order Gentianales; family Gentianaceae; genus Gentiana; species Gentiana straminea. The sequence goes on along the minus strand of JAVUPR010000183.1, from coordinate 22,845,267 downwards.
TATAAATGCTAAAAGTAAGTAGGCAGATTTTATAGTGGTTCCAGGTGGTGTAATCCTGCCAGTCCACTCTTCTCTTGTGATGTTGGAGGAAATTCACTAGAGATCTTTGATGTAGCTGTTACAAAGATTCCTAAGTTGTTTGTCCTTCACCAATAACTATGGCTTCACAACCGAAAACTCGGGAACAGTAGGATTGTCGCTCCCGAGTCTTCCACTCGGTCCTTGAAGGGTAGGATTGCCTCTTCACCACTCCACCACAAACAACAATGCCTCTTTCACACCAAAGTGCTTCACTGTCTTCGGCGGAGTTCTTTATAAAATAAAGATTGAATCAACTAAATGATTCGGTTGCAGCCTTGATTAGGATGATATAATCGCGGCTTGCAGTCTTCAAGTGTGTAATCTTGATGTAGCTTGAGTACAGAATGCACTTGAAGAAATTCTCTAGATCAGCAGCTTTATGCTCAGTAAGTTCAGAAGGGTGTTTTTCAGCTCAGAGTTATCTCTTAAAAACTATCCAAAATTCATCATCTTATTTCTGAGTTGAAAGTCCTCTATTTATAGGCAAGAATGCATGTGACTTGTATTTGAAATTCAAATGTAACCGTTCCTTGTTTTTGTCCCATCCGATTTGCATTCTCGTCACTATTCATAGGACCGACACTCGTCGAATTCCTTTTGACAAGCGGTCCGTCCACCCCTTTGACTTGTATCCAATGGATAAAAATATGAATCATTCCAACGTTCTTTTAATCTCAGCCTTTGATTTCCTTGATAAGTCAGAGGTAGTTGGCTGTCCTTATCCATGTAATCTTCCAATAATCTTGAATTAATCGAGGTATTAAATCATCAGATTCATCAGTCTGCTGAGATACCTATCAGTCTGCTGAACTCCAATTTGTTGTGTATAAAATACAATGCAGCTGACTTCTTTTATCTAACTTTTATTTGTGAAGTTAGATTACACCTTTTTAATTATAACCAAGTTCCAAACATCATCCAACTTATGGAACTTAGACCTCCCACACACGGTATATGTGATCATTTTAGGTCATCACAGACTTGCCTAAATTCTGATCCCATATCCTTGACTTAAATTACTAAGTTTGATCCCTTAGCCTTCAGAATCGAGTTTGAACCCTCGGCCTTCGCCTCTTCAGTCTTCAGCAGGTTCCTGACTAGTCTACTGACCTATCTACCCTACTGATATTGACTAGTCTCCTGATGTCAATCAGAAGCCCTTTACAGTGCTTGTTTGATCAAACCTATTTATGAATCAAACTCTAATAAACCTATACAATTGATCTAAACATCTTTTTGCCTTTGCACTATAACAGCTAGTATGACACTCATCATCAAAACATAGAAATAAGTCCAACAATTTCCCCTTTTTTGGTGATGATGCCACTACCCTCACCTAATCAGCAAAGCAAAAAGATTAAGACAAAAACAGAACAAATATTCATCTTTCATTAAAATCATTTGTTCAAAGCTATTACAGTCAAGAATCAGCAAAGACATAATGCAGTTAAAAATATGCTGATCTACTGTCTCTTTTCTCTTTCTTGTCTAGCCTTCTCGGCTTGCTCTTGATAGGCTCGATTTGTTCTATCATATCCCTCATCCACTCATTTTCAATCAAAGTAAAATCAATATAGGGATTAACTTGTTTCCACCGGTTCCAAGCTTCAGCGGGATAAGATTAATATCATTCACTCGAATCCAAACTTCATGTACGCTTCCTTGAATTCATCAAGTGAGTCCTTTGCTTTTGTGATAGGCAAGATCCTATCACCTCTGCCACTTCTTCCACCTCTTCCACCTCTGCCTCCTCTGTAAGTTTCCCTTAAGGCTCTGACTCTTGCTTCCCAAAATTTCAATGCCAAGAAAGAGTTTAGACCTTCATGATATCCCATGTCATGATAAGGTCTCCTTCTGTTATAGTATTCTTTCTTGTATTGTCTAAGGAGATCATCGCAAGTTGAACTCGCCAGTGCGAGTTGCCCGAGAGCATTAATCTCATCCTCCCATCTTTTCTTTGCAAAGAGTCTTGCACCTCTTTTGTTTGCGCACTGATTGGCCCTCTTCCCCTTAGTGACATTATCAACAAAACGGGACATTAGGCCATGAATACCCTCCCGTGAGATTACCACTCTATTCAATTGACCTTCCATAATTTCAGTTCTTGTATCAATTGCAGTAATCCTTGATTGCAAGGTCTCCTCTAGTAGATTGATCCTTTCGGTAAGTTTAGGATCGTGCATAGCAGTTGTTGTGCGGCGAGCGAGCTCGCAGGTTTAGGTGTAGCGACAAGGTTGTCAAGTTTCGATGGATGGAAATAAGTTGGTCTTTCGAAACTTATCTTTCAATGTATTCCCTTGCTTGATTCCCCTTACATCTAGCATCATATCATTGACAACATTTTGAGTGGATGCAAAATTTGAAGCAACTGTATCAGCAGATTGTCTGTTTTCATTTATTAGGTTCATCAGTTCTTCAAATCTCTGTTCTTGTTTGTCCAGTTGAGTTCTTAACTGTTGCATATCATTTCTGAAAGTTCTTAACTCATTCAAAGCTTCAACTGGCACTCCACTGGTCATTCTTCCACCAGTAGTTTCATCGGCAGGCTCCTCCACATTATATTGTGGCCTCTCGATTGCTCATAACCATTGCCCAACTCCTATCCAAATCCGAAATAGGTTAGGTCCTTCATATTCCTCCAGAATAGGATCAATGGCAGGTTCCTCAAAAATAGGTACAAATGCCTGTGGGGGATTAACATCAATATTTTCTTCTTCAGGCATCTGAAATTCCTCATCACTAAAGTCATAGTCCAAGCTGCTCATCCTCATTAACAGCAGTCTGCTGACCATCTTTCCCTTCAGTGGTCTTCTCTCCAAGTAGGCTCCACTACAGCAGCCTCTTCAGCAACAAGGGTTTCCTCCAAACCCAAATCGGTTCCAACCTTTGTCCAGTCTTTGTTTGAGACTTAGCGAAGATGTACCTCTGTTCCAACTTTGTGTCCGAGTGCTTGTTTGTAACTCAAAGAACTCCGTACCTCCTCTTCAACTCTCTGTGGATTGAATATAGCCTCATTATTCACTTGAAATCCTTCAGCATGACCAATCTTGGTTAGGATAAGGGCAGATTTATTGAGAGTACCCTCAAAGTCAAAACCATCTTGATATTCAATAGATGCATCTGAGCTGGCACTAGGTTCACTAAAATCAGTAACCTTTTCTTCATCCAAATCCTCACTCTGTTCAGGTTCAGTTTGTGCAGTAGGCTCTACAACATGGAATGTAGAAGGTTCATCAGCTAGCCTACCAGCACTCAAATTAATTCCCTCATTGATCAATGCTTCCAGATCATCCATGGTGAGATCCTGCAGATCCTCATCCATCTCACCAATCTGCTGGCCCTCAGCAGACTTACCAGTATCAGTGGGCTATGGTACAGGTGGTTCCTTTAACATTGCAGTCCCACTGGTTGCTCCTGGTCCAGAGGGGAAATCTCCTCTGGAATCTGATGATGAGGAAGAGTCATCATTGTCATCTCTTGGATCACTAAACTTGATACCCTCCTCCTTCTGTTGCTCATCAAATAAGTCCATCAATCCGGATTGCGACGAGTAGTATCAACTAGGTCCAACAGATTCTCCACTCCCAACTTGTTAAAAGCCCATTCTTCAAAGTCTATCATAGGTTCAGCAGCTGGCTTTTGTCTCTTGTAGAAACCAAACTTCCATTGAAAATAATCGACAATTTGTCAAGTTTGGAATCCACATACTATTCAGTTTTCTTTCTTTCTTTCACATGCCTTTCAAAGGGCATGAAAGATCTCCTGGGAGCAGCTCCAGTACCTTGTTGACCTCCAAATGTTCCAACAAGTAAATTCATGGTTTCTTCAACAGATGTTTGAAAGTCAGTAGGTTGCTGAGGTTGGACATTTGTGCCTACTGCTTCCATCAGTACCACACTTGATTCCCCCTGACTTACAAGCTCATCAGCAGGGTTAGCAGCAGACTGCTCTTCCCCTTGAGTTCTTGCAACAATTGCAGGGTCTTCAACCAACTCTTCAATTACCACAACAGGTTCAGGTTCAGTGGTTTGCTGTGGTTCTTCAGTAGATACTACAGCAGGCTCAGGGTCAGTAGACTACTGTATATCTTCAACAGATTGCTCAACAACAACTCGTCCGGATCGATAGACTTGACAACCTCTTCGGGTGAGGAGTCGGTAATCTCCACGGGCTTGATAATAGTTAAGGGCTCACCCTCAATAGCCTCTTCTTATTCTTCTACGATGCTTCCTCTTGGACTCTTTGTGCTTCCAAGTTCTTTAGTTCTTTCCTTTTCCATGTTTCTGTTTATGGATAATTTCTTTTCTCCTCTTGGAAATGGGTTCATCATCCTTTTCAGCCACAGTAAACTTCCTTTTTCTACTGGCTTCCTTCTGTTGTTCCCTCAGAATTTCAACAACAGCTTTCCTTGCAAATGACAACGAGGGGTCGGTAACCTCCACCGAACCCTCGCGGAGCGATCGAGCGCTCCGTGCCGTTTGCTTCCTTGTTTTCTTTGAAGGCTTTAATACATCGCTTATCTTCCTTGTATCTCCACCCTTTCTTTTCTCGGCGGACTTTCTTTGGTGCGGCGGGTTTAACGATTTCTTTTTATGTTGCTTGACACCGCTTACCACCAAAGATCACCATCATCTCCACCATTATCATCATCAGCAGCTTCTCCAGCAACCTTTTCATCATCATCTAGACCAGGAATAGCATCATCAATTTCCTTCTTGTATCTAGACTGATTGATCTTTTCAGATGCTACATCAGGGATTCCCAGATGATTCAGTAGGGTCTGAATCATCAAACCTAAGGGCAGGGCCTTGGATTTCCTCTTTCCCTCTTTTTCTTCCTTGGCTACCTTCTTCATGTAGTGAATGAAGTAACCAGCCCAATCAAATTTCATGCTCCTACAAATGATTATCATCAACTCTATCTTGGGTCCTGATAGAGTATCCATACTTCCAACCAGTCCAAGTATGTTTTTAGCAATGAGTTTGCTCAGCAGGTTGTACTCATGCCCAATATGTCTGCAGTTGATGCCTGGAACAGATTTGGTGGCTTCATTAGTTTTGATTTGATCTACAAACGCCATCTTGTCCAATCCCATTGCTTCAGGATTGATTGAACCATCCACCACTTCATCAAATCCAAAAACTTCCCTCAGCAGACTTGAGGAAATTTCTATTTCTTGTCCATTCACAGCCGTTTTAAATGCTTCAGTTCCTTCCTGTATTTGAATGTTTCTCCAGAAACTGACAACATTTGTATATGAGATTGTCTCCAGTCTTATATTCAACACATTCTCCAGACCGGCATATCTCCTTATTCTTCGACCAATGTTAATGGCCAATTTAGTTATGTTTGCATCCACAACAACGCCTCTAACACTTTGGCTTGATTCAATCTGGACATCAACCTTTTCCGCCATTTGTATGAGAAGAGTGAAATGAAGAAGATTGATTCTCAAATCTGTGTTCACACAGTGTAAAAATCGCAGGTGATAAAGCGATTTTGCAAGTAGAGAATCTCGTCGAGATATAGGCTCGTATAAATAGACAAGTGGGTAGTTGTAACCGTCGGTGCACGTACATTGATGCTTGATCACGATTAATCTGAATAAATACTGTCTTGACACGTGGCCCATTACTTCTCCATAATGTTTGTAACCATTAGATCGTGTTAAATGCGGTTATAAAGGATGAAATAAATATCCCGCCAATTCTGCTTTTTGACTTTAATAACTTTGACTGTGTAACGTTCCATTCAGCAGGGTAGTCCTCAGCAGGGTGGGCACAGCAGTCTGCTGATAAAGGTGCTTTAGCGCCTGGCGATCAAGTGACTCTGCTTGATCCTTGTTTTCTCCTTGTTTTGTTCAATTGATAATACAAGATGAAGTTTAATACCAATGACCGATCCGTCAAGTGAGCTCACCCAACATGACAAAGACCAATCCCCTTGGCAACCTCATTTGCTCAATTGTCCAAACATAAGTACATGGAATTGTTGATACCAATGACTAATATGCTAAGTGAGCTCACCCAACATAGCAAAGACTAATCCCCTTGGTGAATTCCGACATTGCCGAATATCGACAACTTTGATAATTCCAAGTTCGGTCCTTAATTTTGCAAATCTTTCACCGTCAAGTGGTTTAGTGAAAATATCGCAAGTTGATCTTCGGTAGGGATGTATAGAACCACCACATCTTTCTTTTCAACATGATCTCTTATAAAATGATGTCTCACATCAATGTGCTTGGTTCTTGAGTGCAAAACAGATTTTCTCGTGATTGCAATTGCACTTGTGTTATCACACATAATTGGAATTTCCTTTTCTTCAATTCCATAATCCCTTAATTGTTCTCTTAGCCATAGTACTTGTGCACGGCAACTTCCAAAGAAGAATGTATTCAAATTTTCGAAGTGGAAGTTGATATAGAATTTCGTTTCTTGGCCGAACCAGGAGACCGATCTATTTCCCATTAACCGACGGTTCTGAGGTGCTTTTTCTATCAATCTTGCATCCAGCATAATCAGAATCTGAGTAGGATATAACTTTGAAGCTTCCTTCCTTGGAATACCATATCCCTACTCCCAAAGTCTCTTTTAGGTACTTGAGAACTCTTTTCACTGCACCTAAATGACTTTCTTTAGGTTTAGATTGAAATCTTGCACAAACACCTACAGCAAAGGATATATCAGGTCTGCTGGCAGTAAGGTACATCAGACTGCCTATCATCCTTCTGTATAAGGTCTGATCAACATCTTTGCCTTCTTTATCTTCATCCAATCTGATATTTGTACTCATAGGGGTTGAATTTTTAGTGCTATTTTCCATACCAAACTTCTTCAACAACTCCTTGGTATACTTGGTTTGATGAATGAAGATTCCATCTTTCATTTGTTTAACTTGCAATCCCAAGAAGTAATTCATTTCTCCCATCATACTCATTTGAAATTTGCTCTTCATTAGATTTGCAAACTTTTCACAAAGTAAATCATTTTCAGAACCAAAGATTATGTCATCAACATAAATCGTACACGGCAGTCTTGTCCCCTTCACTGATTCTGAAAAGTGTCTTGTCAATGGTGCCTTTTGTAAGTCCATTGTCCACCAAGAATTGAGATAGAATCTCATACCAAGCTCTTGGTGCTTGTTTCAATCCATAAAGTGCTTTGTTGAGTCTATACACTTTATCTTCTTGATCTTTAACTTCAAATCCAGGAGGTTGCTGTACATACACTTCCTCCTCTAGAATGCCATTCAAAAATGCACTTTTGACATCCATTTGATATACTTTGAAGTTCTTATATGCAGCATGTGCCAAGAATAATCTGATAGCTTCCAATCTTGCAACAAAAGCATAAGTTTCATCAAAATCTATTCCTTCTGCTTGAGAATAGCCTTTTGCAACTAGTCTGGCCTTATTCCTTACAATGGTACCTGATTCATCAAGTTTATTTCTGTATACCCATTTAGTACCAATGATATTTGCATGACTTGGCCTTTCAACTAGTGTCCAAACTTGATTTCTTTCAAATTCATTTAATTCTTCTTGAATAGCAATTATCCAATCTGGATCTGAAATTGCTTCTTCAACAACTTTAGGTTCCATTTGAGATAGAAAACAAGTAAACATAGCCTCCAATTGTCTTCTAGTCCTAACACCTTGCTGTACATTGCCAATAACTTGTTCAGTAGGGTGATTCCTTAACCATTGTGGATTCTGGTTATTTTGATTATCAGGAACCTCATCTTCAGTAGGGTCTGCTATAGCTTCTTCTACAGGGGGTTCAGCAGATCCTTGAACTGCTTCAGTTGTTGCATCAGTAACATTACCAGCAGGGTGTTCAGCAGGGGCAGTATCAAAAACTTTTAAATCATTGAATCTTTCCAAAACTTCAATACAATCTGGATCAGTGACTTGTTGATTCTCAGCAGGTCCACAATATTCATCTTCCATACCAGTAAACTTAGGTTCATCAAACACAACATGTATTGTTTCTTCATGTTTCGTGACCTCTTGTTCAAGACTTCGAATGCCTTGCTGACTGAAGAATATCCCAAGAAAATTCCTTCATCTGATTTTGGTTGGAATGTTTTCAAGTGTACTTTGTGATTTAGGATAAAACACTTGCTTCCAAATGGATGGAAATAGGATATGTTAGGTTTCCTTCCATTCCAAACCTTATAAGGTGTCTTCAGCAGCTTCTTGTTTACTGATGTTCTGTTTTGTGTATAGCATGCTGTATTGACTGTTTCAGCCCCCCCAAAATCTTTCAGGTAGCAATGCTTCACAAATCATTGTTCTTCCTGCTTCCTTTAAAGTCCTTTTTCTTCTTTCAAAGAACCCCATTTTGCCGAGGTGTACCACTGACAGCAAGTTGATGTAGTACACCATTCTCGTTCACAATATTCTCTTATAACTTTGTTGAGAAATTCAAGTACTCGATCCGATCTTATCTTTATTACGTTAAAATTTTCTCATTCGTAATCTCTTCAAAAGATTAGGCATGCTTTGAAGTGTTTCACTTTTCTTGTTCATAAAAATCACCCAAGTGTATCTTGAATAATCATCCACAACCACTAAGGTGTATTTCTTTCCAAATACACTTGTTGGAGTTATGGGTCCAAATAGATCCATATGCATCGGCTCCAACACTCTATTAGTTGATTGTTTAGTTTTTGACTTGAAGCTTGTCTTTATCTCGTTTACCCCGCCGACATGCATCACATATAGCATCCTTTTTGAATGTGATCTCGGGTAAACCAATCACCACTTCTTCTTCACCAACCGATTAATATCATCAAAGTTTAAATGATTCAACTTCTTGTGCCATAACCAATTGAGTTCAGACTTGGTATGCACAATCAGGCAGGTTTCTGGAACTGCAGTAGACCAATCCACAACATACATGTTTTGTTGTCTTCTACCAGCAAGTACAACTTGATCACCTCTTTCACTAATGAAAATACAATTGTTTTTGTCAAAAGTGACTTTGTATCCCATGTCACAGAATTGTCCAGTGCTTAGCAAGTTGTAGTCCAGTCCTTCCACATATGCAACATTCTTGATTGTAAGTCCATTCCTCACAAGTGTGCCATATCCTCTTGTATATCCAGGTGTATTTTTGTTGCCAAAATTCACCCTAGGACCATCTTTTGCCACAAAGTTTGTTAAACAATGCTTATTCTTTGTCATGTGTCCGGAACATCCACCGTCAAAGTACCGTACACCCTACAAAACAAAGTTAATGCATTTTAGGTACCCAAACCTGTTTGGGTCCATAGTGGTCGATGGTAAGCATGACTTTTGGTAAGTTTCCATAAGGTCTTCTCCTAAAAGTGTCATACTTTGGTTCATACATGTATTCCACACATCCATAGGTTCTAACAAAGGTTGTGTAGGATTCACATATGTTTTCTGGCCTTTTGGTTCATAATGCTGTTTGAAGTGATTCTTGGTGTTAGAAGCATTAGTATAACCATTTGTTTGCTGTCTGTTAGGTACGCGCTGTAATATGGAGTCTGCTGAGGTCTTGTGTAAGTCCTCTGCTAATCCCATTGCCTAGGTTTTACCCTAGCTGCATGGTTATACTTGTTGTTTCTAATAGTAGGTACAGGAGTATTCCAATCATCATCAGTAGGGAACGGTCTACCTTTCCCCCTGAGATAAGTATCCCTTGAATGATTAACATTTTTGGGTTTAGGATTCTTATCCTTGGAATATTTCTCGTTTCTTACCCTTCGTGGTCCAAATAGACTTGGTAGCAGGTCTGCTATCAGCAGGCTTAGAAGGCACAGCAGTCCTATTTTTAGATTTACTATTTTTATTAGGAGTTGTTGACTTCTTTGACTTCTAATTTTGCTTCCTTGAAGCATTCTCATTGGATTTTACTGCCTCAGCAACCTTCCTGGGAGTTGGATCTAGTGCAGGTACAAACTTAGGACCAATTATGGTACTAGGTTCAGTGACCTTACTGAATCCACTCTTGTTAGATTGTTGAGTTCCAAATCCAAGCCCTGTTCTATCACCATAAGGCTTTCCAGATTTTTATGCGACAGAGAGGAACAAGATGGTTCAAATAGATTCGGGCCGCCGGATGATCGACGGACTTACACCGATTCTCGTCCAACATCTTTTTCCTTACCTTTGAGAACCCTTAATTCAAATTTTCAATCTTCCAACTTCTAACTCAAGAGCTTCATTTTCAGCCTTCACAATCTCATAACCAGATTGTATTATCCTCGCTTGATTAAGGATGGCATCCAAAGTCTCATTATTGTCGAATTTCTAGGATTTGAACCACAAGTTGATTCACAATCACTTCCAAAGAGAGTATTGATGGATACGTTGTTGTATACCTCCTCGCTTTCATCCATATTGGCCATCAAAGCATAATCTTCCATATCGGCGACCGGTCTTTGTGTCATCTCGATTCATTTCCCTTTTCGATTCAACTTCATACCCCGATTCATCTTCAAAGCAACCATAGCCTTCTTGCCATATCTTCTTTGTTGACTCTTGGTCTTCGCAGGTCCGGACAATCGGTTTAAAGTGTCCAGGCTTCTTGCAGCTTGAAGCAAAGATAATCGTGTTCCTTGCTTTGTTTTAACTCGGGACATTCGGTTTGAAGTGTCCCGGTTTCTTGCAATGAAAGCACGGATAGTCATTATCTTTCTTTGACTCCTCTTTCTTTCTCTCGGTAGGCCTCTTAGTGAAATTTCTTGCGGGGGCCTTTCCGCCTTCATCATTCCGATTTTCTTGCTCGCAGGGCAATCGCTTCCCGCATCTCATCCAACGAGATCATCTTGTCCTCCCGATGTTTCTTCTTGATGTGAAGCAGCCAATGCGTTGGTCTTTGTCTCTTCCTTTTCAGTCTCAGGTACAAGTTTTTTGCTAAATTCATAAGCCTTGAGATCTGAAAACAACTTGAAGGTGTCTTCTTCATGCAAATTTTCTCATTTCTTCTATTGCGGTCACCTTCATTTTCCAAACATCTTTTGCGGTAGAGCCTCCAAGATTTTGGTGTTTATTTCTTCTTTTGAATAACTTACACTCACAGGGTAAGTTCATCCAGGATTGCATTGAATCTTGATTCCATTTGTTCAATGGTTTCATTTGGCGAAAGATCTTGAACTTTTGGAACCTCTTTCGGCCACACCGATTTTATTCTTCTTTATTGCATCAGTGCCTTCACAGATCAAATGTATCTTGTCCCAAAGTTCCTTAGCAGTTTTGCAATCTTTAACCTTCATGTACATATTGCTATCCAAAGTTCTATAAATGATATCAATAGCAATGTTGTTGAGGTTTATTCTTTTTCTGTCTTTTGCATTCCATTCTCTTTTTGGTTTAGGAATGTACTCAGTTGTATCACCCACTGTTACTGACTTGGTAATCTCCAGTGGTCCATCAGTTAGTACATCCATCATCTCATCATGAGTTGCAGCAAGGTATGCCTGCATTCGACGTTTATACTCATCAAATCTATCAAGAGAACACATCAGCATAGTTCTAGCATAATGGGTGTTGTCCATGATGCAAGTCTTTGAAAATCAGTAACTTGAAAGAAGGTTTCAAAGAATTTTCACAAGCACAACAAGTAGGATTACTTAAGAACAGAAGCACTGCTCCGATACCAATTGTTGGTCCCTTGAAAAGGCTTTGGTTAAGTTTAGAGGGGGGGGGGTGAATAAATTTAACACTTAAAACTTTGGAGTTAACAAATTCTGCAACTTCGGCGCAGAATCTGCGATACTTCGAGTCCGTGAGACTTCGCAGCTCGCCGATAAACGTAGTCTACGATAGTTGAGTTTGCTGAATTTGTGCAAATGGAATTATATCAAAATTAAGCCTTAATACTTGTTGTTAAATATGATACTAAGTATTAGATACTCATTAGTGCAAGTGTGTGATTTCGCTTGCTAGATTCGGTAGGTTGATGTGTAGAATAAACTAAGTGCGTAATATAAATGCCGAAAGTAAGTAGGCGATTTTATAGTGGTTCCGGTGGTGTAATCTCGTCGTCCACTCTTCTCCCGTGATGTTGGAGGAAATTCACTAGAGATCTTTGATGTAGCTATTACAAAGATTCCTAAGTTGTTTGTCCTTCACCAATAACTATGGCTTCACAAACTGAAAACTGGGAACATGTAGGATTGCTTTGCTCCCGAGTCTTCCACTCGGTCCTTAAAGGGTAGGATTGCCTCTTCACCACTTCTCCACCACAAACAACGATCTTTCACACCAAAGTGCTTCACTGTCTTCAAGAGTTCTTTATAAAATAAAGATTGAATCAACTAAATGATTCGGTTGCGGCAGCTTGATTAGGATGATATAATCGGCACTTGCGCCTTCAAGTGTGTAATCTTGATGTAGCTTGAATACGTAATGCACTTGAAGAAATTCTCTAGATCGAGCGACTTTATGCTCGGTAAGTTCGACAGGTGTTTTTCACTCGAGTTATCTCTTAAAGTTTATCCAAAATTCATCATCTTATTTCTGAGTTGAAAGTCCTCTATTTATAGGCAAGAATGCATGTGACTTGTATTTGAAATTCAAATGTAACCGTTCCTTGTTTTTGTCCAATCTGATTTGCATTCTGTCACTATTCATAGGACTGACACTGTCAGAATTCCTTTTGACAAGGTACCGTCCACCCCTTTGACTTGTATCCAATGGATAAAAATATGAATCATCCCAACGTTCTTTTAATCTCATCCTTTGATTTCCTTGATAAGTCAGAGGTAGTTGGCTGTCCTTATCCATGTAATCTTCCAATAATCTTGAATTAATCGAGGTATTAAATCAGCAGGTTCATCAGTCTGCTGAGATACCTATCAGTCTACTGAACTCCAATTTGTTGTGTATAAAATACAATGCAGCTGACTTCTTTTATCTAACTTTTATTTGTGAAGTTAGATTACACCTTTTAAATTATAACCAAGTTCCAAACATCATCCAACTTATGGAACTTAGACCTTCCACACACGGTATATGTGATCAGTTTAGGTCATCACAGACTTGCCTAAATTCTGATCCCATATCCTTGACTTAAATTACTAATTTTGATCCCTTAGCCTTCAGAATCGAGTTTGAACCCTCGGCCTTTCTCGTCTTCGCCTTCGGCGGGTTCCCGACTAGTCTACCGACCTATCTACCCTACTCGATATTGACTAGTCCGTCGATGTCAATCGACACCCTTTACGTTGCTTGTTTGATCAAACCTATTTATGAATCAAACTCTAATAAACCTATACAATTGATCTAGACATCTTTTTGCCTTTGCACTATAACAGCTAGTATGACACTCATCATCAAAACATAGAAATAAGTCCAACACATAGTAAAGTATGATGTGACAGAATTAAACTAGACAGCTATCCAGAAGGACTCATGAGGGGCGGACCCAACACTTGGCCATTTTACCAAGTCTTTGTCTTGTAACCGTCATGTGTGAACCATGTTTGCCTAGTTTAGCAGGCTTGGTCCGAGCTGGCAGACTTGTGAAAGGAAAGGCAAATTGACTGGCCCCCACTGCTTCAGATCGCGCTTGTATTTGGCGGGTTGAAGGCTTGTTGACTGATTCCCGGCCCTTGTCTATCTTATGTCGGTGCTGGCTCATTAGGCCAAGGACCCTATCTATTATTGGGCATTCGTACAAGCCCAATATGGATCCACGGGCACTTTTTATGGGTTTAGCATATCAATGGCCCCCAACTCCTTGTCCGATTCCTTTGTTAAAAAAAAACAATGCATGGAGTAAGTAGCCGGCGACTTGATATAACGTACCTGTTATCGGTGATTTTTACGTTATATATGATGTTATTTCGTAGCAATTTCCTTCGTGTTTTATTACTTTTAATAGAAAAGTAAGTGTTTAAAGGATTTATTGAGAGAATGCATATGAAATTGGGTTAAATGCAAAGTCGAGCTTATTACGTGTTTTTATCGATGATTTTTCCATCAATATATATGGTTCTACATTTTGCACGCTTTGATTATCTTGTAGGTACGCTTGCATGGCAATGAAGGAGCTTAAACGATGTTCTATTGAAGATTAAATAGAATGAGAAAAATGCATATTGAACTTGGAGTGAAGATAAGGAAGCTTTGAAGAACTAAACACGCGTTTATCTCCGTTCAGCTTGGACTGGCGTCCAACTACCTAGACTGGCGTCCAGGAAGAGCCAATGGATTCAGGATTGACAGATATTTGGCGAACGAGTGTCCAAAAAGTAATAGGATGGGCGTCTGATCCAGCTCGGCCCAACTCGACGAAATCCAGCACAGTGGACGGGCGTTCACCCCTTTAAACGGGCGTCCAGTCCGCCGACTTCAGCGTAGCCGACTTAAAAACCTATTTATAGTCGTGTTTTTCAACCCTAGAAACACCACAATTCGATCCCTGGCCGCCCTAGGCCCCTTGAGGGCGCCCTAGCTGCGTTTTCCCACCATCATAAACATCTTTTTATCTTCTTTTTATTTATATGATTTGTATTCCAACAATGAGCTAAGGCTAAGCCTAGAACGAGCTTTGTGAAGCCAATTCTCAGCAGTTTTTGATTTCGACTTTGGATTTGGTTTTGTGAGTTTTTATTTAAATTTGTTTCTTTATTACGTTTTGTATTGATTTTGCAATTTATATCGAGAGATGGTTGCTTTGTGATGTTTAACGTTTGATGAAAATCGTTGTTAGACCTAGATCTCCGTAGTAAAGATGGGATTTTTAACCTAAAAATAATGAGAGTTGCTAGGTTAAATTTCTAGGTTGCTAGATTGAGAAATCTTACACCTTTGTTACGGAAGCGTTAATATTTAAGATCGAGAGATGAAAGATTAATAGGCGAATTATCTACGAGAGTAGGAATTCATACCTTTGATAGGTGAACCACATCTTTATTAAATCTTCATTAAACGATCTAGGGTAGAAATTGAGAGTTGCGGGATAGGTGGATCAATGCTTGTTCTTCGTTAAAATTAATTGAAATTATCTTTGTGCCTTGTTCTTCGTTGTCATCTTAGAAGTTTATTTTCTTTTTTGTTTATAGATTAGAGTTATTTTTGTTTGCAATTATCTTTCCTGGCTTTGGATTGACAATCCTCTGTCCAGTTTATTGTTTTCGTTTTGTTATTTTAGGTTTTAATAATAATGGTATCAATCTTAGGAAAATTAATGAACTAGATACCCCGATTCCCTGAGATCGACTCCGGTATTAATCGCTATATTACGATCCCTACACTTGGGGTACACCGGATTTATAAATTTATTACTTGTTTATTTTGCTTAGATAAAATCCGAGACAGTACCCTGACGACTTGCTATAGTACGGCTTGCAATGTTTGCGTTAGGCTCATGAGCGTGGTCTGAATGCCGAGCTTAGGAGCGATCGGGATTTGATTATGCACTATAAAGCGGACTGTTTGGTATAGCTTTTATGACTTAAAGTGACTTGTTGCAGGGCTCTATGCTATAAATAGGACAGGCCTAAGGTGCCACGCTATGAAGAGGATGGACTTAAGGTGAAGCGAATAAGAAGACATGCTTAGATCATCGCTCTATTAAGAAACATGATTGGAACGTGACCAGGAACCTCCTAGGGGATCAATGACGAGCTTAAAACCTAGTCCTAGAAAATCCAGTCTATGATCTAGGCCAAGAACACTGCAACGGTTAGCTCGAAAAACGCTGCTTCGTTCCTGAAGGGGTTGTTCTCTAAGACGAAGAGAACACTCTCTCGTAAGTGATAAAATTAAGCCAAATCGACTTAATCAAGTGAAATTTCTCTCAATATAATAATAATTGTCTTCATAATGGATTGAATAAAATTGTAGCTAGCATGCCTTTATATAAGCTACAACGTAGAAAGCTAGAAATCTTCTAAACAATGTGGGAGAAATAAACCAAAAAAAAAAAATCTAAATAACCTAGGCAATTTAGGCACCACCTAGGTGGGCTTAATGGCCACTTAGGCCCACAAGGCCTTTATTAAATAGTCTAGTACATAATAATGTAATTAATATAATTCAGGTCTAGTAAATGATATAAATCATCCAAGCCCGTCTTTGCTCTACTCTTCAATATTTTTGGGCTGGATCACATCATTCTCTCATGGTTGGAAAGGATTCATCCTTGAATCAATAGGATTCCATAAAAATGAGCATCATCACAAATAAACCTTGCACAAAGCCAAAAGAACGAACACCGGGATCAAATATGAGTCGAATAAAGACATTCTTATCAATGACATGTTTTGGTACGGAGTCATGCCTCAAAAACGTATCAGCACCATTGTGGGACTTTGAGTTGATAAACATGTGGCTCACTGCCCGTGAAGGAACAAAATAATAATGAGACCAAATTGTGGTCGAACAAGCGTCAATAATCGCCAAAAACGGATCAGAATATCTATGCTCCAGTTTGCCACTAATGTGATCATGATCATGAACCACGGTAGGCAACGAGATTTCCTCATGTGGATAATCGTCATGTACCTGCAAAGAAGATGCAACAAAACTGGAACAAGAATTGAGTAACATGGCATCGTCTTGTGCCTCAACCAAAATCAACTCCTCACGTTCTTCCTCCACAATAGGCTCCTCAGACATTTATACTTTCTCATCCACAAATTCAGGCTCATACATCTCCACTTTCTCATCAAAATATATAGGACTACTTTCTTCCTCCATCTCCACCACACTCTCACTTTCCTCTCTTTTCAACTCCTCTTCACGAATACAAGCAATATCTTCATTTTTTTTCCTTCAACTAATTCTTTTTTCTTTTCAAGTTTAGTCATCCATACGGCCTCGTAATACTTATCCGATAATAGGGCAGTTTCCCACCTCACTTGCATCATACCCTCTCTGTCTTCCTCAATTTTTTGCTCAACTTCTCAAGATTCCTACACTATGTGAACACCTCATTACTTCGATCTATTAACTCATCCTGATGTCTCTGTTCCTCCTTCATTTGTTCCTAATGACGCTTAATATAGTCTATCCTACGGCATCAATATTCTGTCCATTATGAGCTAAAAATAGTTGATTCGACCTATAAATAAGAACCATTTGAGTTAAATATCATGAGTCGGGTTCGTGAGTCGAGTAATTTGCAGTTAACGTTTATTTTCCCTATTTCGATATTATTTCGTGCATTATTTGATTATTTTCAGGATACGAGATATTGGGCTGAGCATTGTGGAAAAATCTGGAGTGGACTGAAGGAAAGGATTGGGCCTAGGGTATTCCAAAACCTTCCAAGCTAAGTCAGCAGAAAGAAAAAAAACGAAAATACCCCCGATTAATAGGGGTATGCTGCCGATTTACCGAGGCTCCAGAATCTTCCGAAACGTGTTTTTTTTGGACGAGGGTAGATCTAGGTGTTTCTAAGTCGGTTTATGTAGCTATAAATAAGAGGCTTCACCTCAGAATTCAGTGTGTCCACTTTTGAGTTCATTGTACCTAAAAACTAACAATTATTATGCAATAAAAGTTCTTTGTTCTTTATTTTATGAGTTCTGGTCGAGGAGACGACGGATTCGCCGTCTAGGAAGAGATCCAAGGGAGATCTACACTCGTCTTCGAGGGTATCATTTTATGTCTTTTACAAGATGTAGATCTGTCATTGTTCTGTTTGACTAGTATGTGCTAATTGTTTATTTAGTTAATTATATAGTAGTTAGTTTATTTTACCCCATGTATATATATATCTAATTCGTTGGTGAAGAAATAATGAAATTGTGATTGCGTTCTTCAGATCTGCGCTGGTCTATATCCCTAGATCTGAATACCTAGTAAATTACTAGTTCATGATAATTGGCGCTAGCTACGTTGATCGATAGATTTAATTTACATGTTAGTAGCCGGATCAACTATTTGCATGTCATCGTAAATTAGCATGAAGGTATGTTAGTGAAGTGTTAATTTGGACATTGTCTTGATGGATCCCTAGGAACGTGTTATTCATAGTCGATAGCTGCTTAGGGAGGTTTTCGGTCTTGAACCGGCAACTCTAGACCATATTGCGTATGAACTAATACAACAAACGAAGGAGGTTAGTTGCATACAGATTGTATGTTGTCCTTACAGTGGAAGTAGATAGGGTTAGGGGTTGCACCCGTAGCTGACAATGAATTAAAATTTACAAACGGGAAGGACTATTGCATGTGTGGGGGAATAACTAATCACTCATGATTAGACTAATGCATTAGAAACTCTTGTTTACTCCGTACGAACTAGCATAGTATTGTTAGTTTGTGGCACCAATTTTACTTCTGTCTATATTATAATTGGTCGTAGACCGTATTTATGACAAGCTCAATCTCGAGAATTTGCATTCTTACGAGTCTCTGTGGGATCGACCTTGACTCGCCAGTACTCTACTACGATAGACCTAGTCCTATTGCTAGTAAGTGCTTTGCACGCGATCGAGATTTTGTGGTGCCGTTGTCGGGGACTCATGTCAAGAATACCTTTTAGTTGAGATTAAGTGTCTGTATATATTTGAGTCTATTTCATTGAGTCTATTTTATAGTTTGTTTATATTGGAGTCATACAGAGTCAGTTCTATTTAAATCTGGAAAGAAATTGCATCCGATTTATCGGGGGTTAACCATGGTAAATCGAGGCTCTCAGATTCAGCAGAATCGGTTCTGTCAGTTCAGCATCGAGTCAGTAGTTAGAGTCTATATTTTTGAGTATGCTAGGCGAGTGTAATAGCCGCCTAGGCAAGTCACTAACTTTTTATTTTTCTTTTTTTGTGTCTTGTAGTACGCTACACGAAGTTCAGCAGCCAAACTCGAAAGATTCATACCTGAGATCGAAAAGTTTGTTAGACAAAAGAGAAAGAAGCTCGAGAGAATATGGTTAGGCTGGCGAATGAAGTGAGTTCACACGAAGGAGATCAAAGTGAGAAGGAGGAAGAAATCCTACATTTGGAGGATACAGATAACACAATGGCGTAGAATGGATAAAACAGTGTCAACGGAAGAGGAAACAGAGAAAGAGTTGTTGTACAAGGAGATAGGAGAAATCTACAGAGTTATGCAATGCAAACGATTGAGCAATTCGTGCTAGCAATTGTTCAGCCAGAGAATGCAGCTGAGGTCTTTCACCCGAAGCCAAACGTGATACAGATAGTGACGAATTACACTACCTTCCATGGAGTACCAAACGAAGATCTTAGTGTACACATCACTAACTTCTTGGAGATAGTCAGCACAGTCAAACCAACAGGAGTACCTAAAGATAACATTAAGCTAAAGTTATTTCCATTGACTCTGAAAGACAAAGCAAAGATACGGTTATTGTCTCTAGTACCAGGATCAATCCAAACTTGGACCGATCTGCTACAGATATTTATGAACAAGTACTGCCCACCTGGGAAGTCACTACAAATGAGACAAGGCATCATGAATTTCAAGCAAAAACCAACCGAAACTTTCGAAGAATCTTGGAAAAGATTTAAGGAAGCACAAAGGAGATGCCCTCACCACGATATCACTCTGCCCGTACAAATACATAGTTTCTATCACGGACTACGGCCGAGTGAACAAATAAGAGTTGATGCATCGAACAATGGATGTTTTGCGTTGTTATCACCTGAAGAAGCTAATGAAAAGTTGGAGCAAATAGCACTTACAAGACAATGGGGAACGAATCAAATTGAGACTGCAAAGGTAGCGGAAGGCGTATTTGGAGAAGATACTTCTTAAAAGATCTTATACCAGTTAATGGTAATGAACGAGAAAATAGATGGCATGCAAGATCGCATTTCCAAGGTAGAGAAAGTTCAAGAAATTGAAGCAACCAACATCGAAGGTGTGTACTATTTGGGGAGGCGAGGGAATCCCTATGGAGGCGGATATCGCCCAGGTTCTCACGACCACCCTAGTTTTCGACTAAGTGATCCTACAGGTGGAGAGAGACCAAGACAAACTAGGGGATTTATGCCTCAATTCAACAAGTCGGGTGGTTGGGAAGCAGCCATGGATAGAATGAGCTCAAATGTGACCGATACGGTCAATCAACTCACAAAATCCATGACTGAGTTGAATACAAACTTCACCACATATTTTCAGAAGAACGATACAAAACTGACCAATCAGGAAGTTTAATGCAGAATCAGTCGCTCCAAGTGGCGCAGATCACTGAACAAGTGTCAGCCTATCCTCCGGCAGGACTGCCAAGTAACACAGAGAAGAATCCGAAGGACGTGAATGCAATTATGACTAAAAGCGGCAAGGAGTTGCCTGGACTAGTTATGCCAACTGTCCAGGAAGAATCATAAAGCAGTCAACATCAAAATGTAGCAGAATCAGGAGAAAAATAGGGGCCGGTAAATCGGGACACCACGCCGATTAACCGTGCATCTGAAAATTGGAACAGACGAGCAGGCAGCATGTAAGACTTCATGAACTATAACAATTAATCCTGCTACTTTACCCTATCCCCATAGGAAATATAAACCGAATCATGATGATGCTCGTTATAAAATTCATAGAGATGTTTAAGAAATTGCAAGTGAATGTTGTTAAAATATTGTCCTAAACCCAATCGGGTTGGACCAGATCCGACTGGGTCGGATCATTTCTACTATTTCTTTATGATTATATATATATATAATAAATGGATTTTCTGTTTTCATATTTTTGTTCTTTTAAAGAACCAATTATGAATTGTTACATGATAACGTCTTTAGTATTAAATTGTGATAGAGAAACCATGATAGGCGATTATGGTTGATGAGATCTCTAATCACTTTAATAAGTTTGATACTTAAATGTCTCTAGGCTTATGTACTATTAAACAGGGCATTGATAGTACAAACAGTCTAGCACGTATTAGATGTCTTCAGTCTTTAGGGGCAGGGATAGATTTCATCTATCGAAGTGTATAGACACTTGGACTGTACGTGGACGTGTATTATAGAATGCGTACGTTAGACTGACCCACTTACACTGTTAAGTGTCACACTATGTGACGGTTGTGTAATTATCCTTAGGACCGGAGTCTACATGGCACCACAGTGTGGATTGTCATGCTTTGACACCATTTAGGTTTCCCTTAGCCATGGAGCGATCATGCGGTAGTGATTGGGTGTGATACTGAAACATGCAGAGTATACATATTTGGTCGTCCGAGAATCGCGTACCCTATCAGTAGGAGTGAATATCCGAAAGGGCCTTCTTTTAAGGAATGTCTTACTCTCGTGAATCTTTGCAAAGTGGGAGTAAATGAGTTACTTCGAGAGAGCATGATATCCAAAATATAAGATACGGTCGTTAATGTTTGACACTCGACGTACGACCGTATGGATATTGTAACAGCGATAGGATTCTATTTACACGGTAACCGTTTCACATGAAATTTAGTAGTCATTGCATTTGAATCTTCCGTTGATTGAGGGTCACAGTGTGTTGCTAGACGTTTTTCCGCGATCGTTTGGTATGAAGGGCATTTTCGTAATTTGCACTTTGTGTCTACGGCCAACATATTCGGAAGCCTATCGGGTCACACACATAAGAATATCTAGCCGGATTAAAATGCGGTTATAGCGATAACCAAATAAGGAATGTTTTATCTCGACTATAAAGTGTTATAGTGATACATTAATATGGTGGTATTTATTTATTATGAAAAATATAATACAAGATATTAATTATATTGATTAATTAGATATATATATTATATATGTGGCCGAAATTTGTGTGTGTATGACACACGTGAGTGCCAATTAGTTGATCATGTATTAATATTTGGATATTAGTATATATATGGATTTATATGTGTAATATATATGTGTGATAGATACACATGTGTAAATTGACTTATCGTAATATAATAAAGATATATTCATTATTAGATATTGACAATATATATCTTGGAAAATATTTAGTATAAGATATTGAATATTAACGAGATAAATCTAAAAAATATATTTTCCTTATTTTATTGGAAATTGGTTTTTCTTTCTCTTATATCCATTAGGAAGCTTGTCCCAATCAAATTGGGATGTGCATATGGCGCCATATATCCTATAACAAGGGAGTTGTGCCAAGCAATTTTACAGCACAATTAGAAGAGTTCTAATTTATTAGAAAAATTGAGAGCTTCCTAGAGAGAGATTTTGAGAGAGAGAAAAGGCCTGTCTAGCAACCAGTTTTTTCTAGTAGCAATCCAATGGTGGATTCCGGCGGTTGTTCGCGTGGATCACCGGTATAGGCCGAACGCTTGGGCGGCTTCGTGCAGAAACTACAACCGTAGACAAAGCGTCGATCCAATTGGATCAACCAAGGTATTCTATTGTCT
Source organism: Gentiana straminea (assembly GCA_036785695.1). Taxonomy (NCBI): domain Eukaryota; kingdom Viridiplantae; phylum Streptophyta; class Magnoliopsida; order Gentianales; family Gentianaceae; genus Gentiana; species Gentiana straminea. The sequence continues at coordinate 22,822,883 of JAVUPR010000183.1, read as the reverse complement.
ATTTATTTTATGCTTGTTGCTTAAATGAAGTCGATTTTGGGAAAAATGAAATCAAAATTTTGAATTCCGCTGTGTTCCCACATTGATTTCCTAACAGTGGTATCGGAGCGAGCTTCGAGCTTAAGCAATAAGCATGTTAATTTACGTAGTTAATTTTATCGTTTAAATCACGTAATTGAAAGATGAAAGATTTTTTGTTCGCAAAACAATGCACGAAAAGAAAAAAAATGAGATCGGGTGATGCTCGGCCGACTGGCGGCCGGTCGGCGGTGGCGGCAGCAGGCCAACCTGTTGCATGCGTTGATTGACTGGTCAAAGGTGGTGGATCTCCAAATTTTGGTTTGTGTATTTGTGATTCAATATGGTTCATTGTTGTGATTGATATCTCTTTGTTTAGTTTGTATAATGTGGCTAACTAATGGTTCAAATAGTTTGGCCCATTGGGATGCCACATGGCATTAAAATATTGGTCTTTCCAAACTTTGTTTGGAATAGGCTTAGGTCCTTTTCAAACATTTGATTTGGAAAAGGTCCTAGGTCTAGGCCCTTTTCAAAATTTTGATTTTGGAAAGGGCCAAGGTAGATGCCTTTTGGTTATGGAAACCAAAGGCATACCTTTTGATTAAGAATCAAAAGGAAAGAAACTAAAGAGACCTAATTGTAATTTTGATTTATTCTTAGAATAGTTCTAATTAATTAATATGAAAATTGAAATCGTTTAAAATTAACCGTTAATTGTATTTCGATTAAAATTATTTAAGTAATTAAATATTAATTAGTAAATTGATTGGATAAAATTATTTGATTGATTAAACGTTAATCGATTAGTTAAAACGCAAGTAGTTAAATTTTAATTTGTCTTTTTCATAAGATATTATTGTATGAATTATATGTGTAGATAAAATATGATTAAATGGACCCCGGATGATCATGGACTCGACCAATAGGATATGTATGATTTAATTTTTCTGTTGGTTTAAAAATTGTCTTAGGCCGTTATGAAGAATGTGACCTAGTTTATTTTCAGCATTATCATATTCCCGTTAGCTTCCCCCGTGTGCGGCTGGTGTATTTATTTTATTAGATAAAATTTATGTAACAAGAATGGAGCAGAAGATGGAGACCAAAGAAAGACGAGATAAAGATCTCATTGGAGAATGACGCATTAAAGATCATATTGGCGATTGCAGCTACCTTTAGTTTGTGACCAGCGGTTTCATCAGTTTGTATTCGAAACCGCACCTAGGAAAAATCCATCATCATACCGGTTACTTTACGCTTTTATTTATTTTGTGCTTGTATTTATTTTATATGATACGATAGATGCATAACTAGGCACGATCTAGATGAATGTGTAGGATGTATGTCTATAGAGATAGATATACATGATGAGACCATAATTAAATTAATTGATATAATTAATTCAAAATTAATTAAGTGAATTAATTTAAAAAAAATTACTCCCACAACAAAAATCTAGTTATATTTGTCACCCAATATTATAATGACGGTGAAGAGCCCTTGTTCGGATCCAACTGATCGGCCCTCCTCGGGATTGACCTACCTCGGGTATATCGTCGTTATCGAGATATGATCGTTATGAGATCTCATGAATATTTGGGTTACGACTCGACTAAGAATCTTGCGGTGATTGGCGCTTGTAACGCCCCGTTCCCCGACACCGAGTCCTTATCCGGAAAAAGAACGTTCGGCACGTATAAAATAAAATAAATTTCACTTCATACGTAAACCTCTAGTACGTCGTATCGAGTTAAGCGAAATGGAAGCAAAAGACTCGGGTAAATTTTTTCCAAATAATTCAAGAATAGAAACTCAATATATAAAAGAAGAAAAGTAAAATTTATTACATCGGAAAAGAAACCGAACGAAACCAAACATACGAATCCTCCAAAAAAATACTAAAAGAAAATACAAGGTCCTCAACAAAACTCCAAGTTGAATAAAATAAGTAAAAGCATGAATAATTGACCTCTTCAACTTCGGCATCCTTAAACGTCGTCATCAAAGTACTCCTCGAACTCCAGATTTACCTGTTCGTCTTCTCTCCCTCAAACACATAAATAAACATGAATTTGAGGTAAGTACAATGTACATAGTAAGAAGTAGAAGCCACAAATTATTAAGGTTCTTTAACTATTTTTATTATAATAATTATCTTTATGAGACCGACTCGAACTAAGGTTCATTCCATGCCCATCGACACTTCATGACTATACGTTTCTAGCTTAGCTTATCTTGGTTACATCATTACTCAAGGACACTACACATAGAGTTCATCAGCCTGAAGATATACTTGCTAACTAACGGTGATTAGCACCGATTAGCTCCAGGGTCTCCCCGGTATGCGTATATGTTGGTCCCTTGGAACGGCTAACACAAGTTTAGAGGGGGGGTGAAACATCCTTGTCCCTAAAACTGGATTTAAAGCAAATTAAGGTTCAGTTAAAAACTTGTGTGGAGTTAAGCTGACAAAGCTGAGATTAAGTCAAACTGACTTAAGCTGAAACTGAGTCAATCGGTAGCGGATATGATTTTAGCCTTTTTCTTGATCTTGTTATTCTATTATGAAAACTGAGTGTTGTGAACTGGAATTCGGTGAATGTCAGTTGTGACTGTGAGGAGTATAACAATCAAGTATCACAATGCTGTAAGTAAATACTGAATAAATAAATAAATGCGTAAAGTAAATAAGGCGGATATTATAGAGGTTACAGGTGATGTAATCCTGTACGTCCTCTCTTCCCATGTGGTATGGAGAAAAATTCCACTAGAACTTCTTGAGGTGAACTATTACAAAAATTCCTAAACAATAGTCCTTGGCTAATCCCTAGCTTCACTATCTAAACAATTGTAGAACAGGTAAAATTGCTGCCATTCAAATGCTTGAACCACTGGTCCTTAGAGGGTAGGATTGCCTCTTCACCAGCTACCACCACAAACACAAGCCTACCCGATCGCTTGTCACAATCTTGTCCTTGGCGAAACCTTCCCGGTTTGCTTCACAGTCTAAAACCTTTGATGTAGAATCAAGGTTGGGCTGAGAATCAATAAGTTGATTCTTGTTTGAGGTTCTTCAAAGTGTTGAATTCTTGATAAATTCTGTGTAGCTTGAAAACTTGAAGAAATACTAGATATGATCTTGTTATAGTTCAGATATGATAGCAATTCGAATAGTCTGATGCACAAAATTGCTTGTTGATTCTTGTATATGCTCTGTTCTATATATTTTGTTGTTGATGCAAAGTCTTCTATTTATAGTGTGAAGTCAAACGTTCATCTGGCTTCAATTTGAATTGTATCAACGTCTATCTTGCAACGGCTATATTTTCTGACCGTTCTGCTGTGTCAGTAACTCATCCAATGAAATTGTTTTCTTTACAACGTTCGACCGTACTTTCGGTTTGTTGGATGGCGACTTATAAACCGAGTTTCCTTATCGCTTTGTACCGAGTTTTTCTTTTGTCGGTTTCTAACCGACTTGAAGCATTAACTCGAGATTTTACTCTTCTTCAAATATCGCACTTTCGTTTTCATCCGATTATAATTGAATTAATCGTAGTACACCAGGATTCATTATCATCTAAGAATTCATTGTCCTTATGATTCTTAGGTCTTCATACAAGATCCATAAAGTCGGTTCGTGTCACCACAATCTTGCACGAAGTCCAACTTTACGGTCTCGACTTGTAATCTTCATAACCGAGTTTGAACCCTCGCTTCTTCATTCTTCAATAACTCGAGTTTGAACCCTCGCTTCTTCGATCTTTTAGATAAGTCAATTGAGTCCGTAACTCTCGGCGAACTTACCTTTTTCGCCTTCATGTAGGTGTATTCGAGTCGGTTGCTTGTCTCGATGATTTCCAGTTTTCTAAATGATTTCCAGTTTTCAATTTTACGAGACACTAATAATTACAGTGCTTGTCTGATGTAACCTATACAAATATTAGACTCTAGTAAAACTTATACATCCAGTCCTAGACATCTTTTAGCTTTCCACTATAACAGCTGGCTTCAGCACTTCATCGATGGGGTTAAGATAATATTTTAACAAATAAGATGAATTATCATCAAAACATAAATTTTATTTCCAACAATTTCCCCTTTTTTGATGATGCCAAAACTCTCCCTAAAATAAAATCTTAAAGATCAAAACAATGTAAAACCGGAAAACTGGTTTTCATTAGAATGAGCAAAAACTGGATAAGTACATTTTGTTCAAATAACTGTGATTAAAGACTAAGCTTCTTCTTAGCTTTTTGCATGACTGGGTCATATCTTTTTGCTTTGTCAAACAAGCAAAAATCATCTTCAAGCTTGGAGTCTTCCTTTGAAAAGGTCTTGTTGTAGTCAACTTGACTACTTTCTTTCCATCTTCTCCATTGAATTAGCTTGGGTAAGCTTGAGTCTTTCAAGTAGTAATTTTCAAATTCTACTAGATCGGCTTTCATTTGTTCAGTCTTGTCTTTAATCTTCAGTTTATCATCAATCCTCTGATTCTTCTTATGTTGTGCAATTTTATTGCTTTGAGTAAATACCAGACAGAAAGTAGTTCAAGGATTCCTTAAATGTTCTGTCCATGTACTTGGCTTTAATAGGATTTTAATCTTTGATAAACTGTGTCCACAGATCCTATCTAAGAGTAACTCTTCTGTCTCCAGGTTGATTGTATTTTTCAATAAGTTGATCATCAGTTAACTCTTTCTTCAAAAATTTAGGATCTGATCTGTATCGTTGTAATTCTTCTTCAAGTCGCTTCATTTCTCCAAGTAATTTCAGCTTTTCATCTTCAGCTTCCCCCTTTTTGGCATCATATAACTGATCTACCAGGGCATGGGTTGCTTTTTGATCTTCTGAAATCCGTCGTTTGAGAAGCATGTACTTCCTTAAGCCGAGTTTCTAACCCGTAGATATGCTTGATTTATATGCCAATGAGCCCGAGCATGAGTTTCTCTATCTATCGCGGTTGAATCTTCGAGTTGTTGTTTGAGTAACACAATCTCTCGAAGCGAGAACTTGAACTTGATTTGTGAATCATCTCTAGTCTTGCATGAACCGAAACATCGCTTCTAGTTCTATAATCAAGATATCCGGAGATGTTTGATAAAAGGCCATTCGTGTATCTCTCTGACTGGGTACAATTTTCAAGTTTTCATGAACTCTGGCCAATTCATCCTTAGATAAAAAATCAGTGGGATCATATGTAGCTTCTATTTGATCCTTATCCTGAGTATTATCAGCAATAACCAACAGTTGTCTGATTTCATCAGCTGCTTGCTGATTGTCAGTTGTCTGATTTCCAACTGGCAATCCTTCTTGCCGTGGTACGCTTGCGTTGCTAGAGGTTGAGATTGAGTGACTATTTGCAAAACTGTAGTATCATCAGCTTCTTTTCTTGACTTATCATGGTCATCATCATCCTTTTTCTTTGAACTGTTTTTAGATGATGTGACTGATTCTCTTCTTTTTGCTAGTTTGGTAAATCTTTTGAAACAGTTGTCAAGAAGTTTTGAAATAGGAAACAGAGAGTAAAGATCTCTAACTTCCAATTTCTCTAAGAGTAAGTTTTTTTCAGTCTGTAAACTGACATCTCGAGAATCTTCTGGTTGAAGTTTCATTTTCATCAGCTTAATGATTTTGTCAGCTTCAAAGACTGGTGCTGATTGCTGAATCGATTGCTGTTGTATCTGAGAAGTATGGTCAGCTGTGACATTCTCTTGAGTAACTTCAGTTGTCAATTGATGTTGTTGTTCCCCCTCAGTTGGTGCTTTATCACTTGAGATTTCAGGGTACAAACATCTTACAACTGAATTTCCTTCTGTGGATTCAGCTTTTCGCTTAGTCCCTTTGTGTTCAGCTTCCTGCTGAGACACAGTTGTCTGACTTGCTTCAAGTTGGGAAGTTGTTTCTGCGATTTCCTTTGATGTTGCAGTTGCCTTGCTTGCTTCCCTTCCTTAATTATTTCTAAATAAAACTGAATGATTCCACTAAGAGTCTTCTTCAGTCGGAATCTGCCATCAGTTACTTGTCCTCCAGCTTGAGCTCTTTTCACACTTTCTAATTCGGCTAAGTGTTGCTTCTTGAACCGATTGACTATATAACCTGCCCAATTAAATTCTATATTATCCCAGATTATGTTCATCAGCAAAATATTTTCTTCCGAAAGTATATTAATTCCTTTGGATTTTCCAATGACGTGTTTGCTGAGCTATCTGTTGAGATTTCCGAATTCCGGCTTGATTTTGTCGACATGAATACCAGGTTCGATTGTTTCTGTAGACGAAGTAATCATTGAGAGAAAAGCTTCTTTCTTCAATGGTAGAGTGGCTAACTCTGTTGAAGTTGCTGCTGTATTTGCGAAGCCAAAGAGTGACCTCATGACTCTTTCATTGAGAACAACGCGATCCCCACGAACTGTAGTTATCAAGGAGTCTCTGAGTAATCGCATATTTTGCCAAAATTGCAAAATGCCTTCCACATCTCGTTTTTCTTTGAAACTAACTTCGAGGAAGTTGTTCAATCCTGGTTGTTTTTCAATTTTATCTCGTACACAGCTGGCTAACAAGGTGTTTTGACACATACCTTAATACATTTCAAGTGTTAGTTCATCAAGCTCTGTGATCAATCGTTTGTCTTTCGAATCATCTGAAGTGGCCATATTTGAGTGTGAACACAAAAATTTGATTTTTGAAAGAGAGGGTTGCAAAGAGTCTATTTTGCTTTCTGAAAATAATTTGAATTTTGATAGAGAATAGTGTGAATGGAGGTTGAATAAATAGGTAGGATATTCTGGCGGTTGAGTGGTACAACTTTTCAAATTCCATGATGGTTTTGATAACCGATACGTGTACTGTTTTGACAATCGTGGGGTGTACACACGAAATTCGACAAAAAGAAACGTGGTAATTTAATGCGATATAACCGCTTGTTGATTCTATCTTATCAACCTTTGACTAAATTTGACTGGTAATGAAAACTGACGCTGAGGTCAGTTCTAGAGATAATTCAGTTCCATCAAATTATTCAGTTTTGTCAAATTCTTCGCCTTTGTCGGTTTGAGATTGTTGATGTCAATGACTAATCGGTAAGTGAGCGCACCCAACATAACAAAGATTAATCCCTTTGACGAATCTCTGGCTTAACTGACTTAACTGACTTTAATTATTCCCAACTCAGTTCTTAATTTGGCAAATCTGTCTTTGTCCAATGGCTTTGTAAAGACATCTCGCTAACCGATCTTCGCAGGTACATAAAGAACTCGTTATATCCTTCTTCTCTCGCATGATCTCTTATGAAGTGGTGACGGACATCAATGTGCTTTGTCCTTGAGTGTAAAACTGGATCATCAGTAATTGCAATTGCACTTGTGTTATCACACATTATGGGAATTGTTCCTTCTTCTATCCCATAGTCTCTTATTGCTGTCTGATCCATAAAACTTGAGCACAACAACTTCCAAATTTGCTATATATTCGGCTTCAAATTTGTTGAAGTTGAGATTGAGTTTTGCTTCTTGCTAAACCATGACACAAGTCTATTTCCCAATAACTGACATGTGCCTGATGTGCTTTTTATGTCCACTTTGCATCCAGCATAGTCTGGATCTGAATAAGAAATCAGCTTGAATTTTCCTTATTTTGAATACCAAATTCCAACTCCATCTGTGTCTTTCAGATATTTCAAAGTTCTTTTCACAACTGTGAGATGACTTTCCTTTGGTCTTGACTGAAATCTTGCGCATACACCGACAGTAAAAGATATGTCTGGCCTACTTGCTGTAAGATAGAGTAAGCTTCCAATCATCCTTCTATAGAGTGTTTGATCAACATCTTTACCTTCTTTGTCTTCATCTAATCTGATATTGGTCCCTATTGGTGTAGAAATTCCAGTAGATTTCTCCATACCAAAATTTTTGATAAGTTCTCTTGTATATTTGGTTTGGTGAATGAAAATTCCATCAGCTAATTGTTTAACTTGCAATCCTAGGAAATAATTTAATTCTCCCATCATACTCATCTGAAATTTTCTTTTCATCAAACTTGCAAATTTCTCACATAACTGTTCATTTTCTGATCCAAAAATGATATCATCAACATAAATTTGAACAAGTAGACTATCTTATCCATTCTTCATCCTGAATAAGGTTTTGTCGATTGTTCCTTTGATAAATCCATTATCCCCTAAAAGCTGAGATAGAGTTTCGTACCAAGCTCTTGGTGCTTGTTTCAGTCCATAAAGAGCTTTCCTTAGTCTGAAAACTTTATCTGCTTAATCTTTGATTTCAAATCCGGGTGGTTGTTGAACATATACTTCTTCTTCAAGAATTCCATTTAGAAACGCACTCTTAACATCCATGTGATAAACTTTGAATTTCTTGTGAGCTGCATAAGCAAGAAATAGTCTGATTGCTTCTAGTCTTGCAACTGGTGCATAAGTTTCATCAAAGTCTATGCCTTCTGCTTGAGAGTATCCTTTGGCTACAAGTCTGGCTTTGTTTCTGATGATGTTCCCATCTTCATCAAGTTTATTTCTGAAAACCCATTTGGTTCCAATGATATTGACATGAAATGGTTTATCTACCAATTCCCATACTTGATTTCTCTCGAATTCATTGAGTTCTTATTGCATAGCTAATATCCAATCTGGATCTTTCAAGGCTTCTTCAATTTCTTTAGGTTCTGATTGAGATAGAAAGCATGCAATCATTGCATCTAGTTGATGTCTTGTTCGAACTCCAACTTGAGTATCACCAATAACTTGTTCTTCGGGGTGATCTCTCATCCATTGATGTGTGTGAGTTTGTATCAACTCGATTTGCATTTTGTTCAACGATTCTTCAAAAATCGGGTTCTTGAACTTGTTCAACCGAATCCGAATGAAGTTGTTCAAGTTGTTGAGCAATTAGAGACTGAGGCTGATCTTGATCTGGACATTCTGAAATTTGTAGTCTTCCAACGTCAACTGAAACTGGTTCTGGCGTGACTGGTAACTGAGACTGAGAAACTGGTTCTGGTCGGTCTTCAGTTGTTTCACCAGGGAAGTCTGGTTCATCAAATACAACATGTATTGATTCTTCATGCTTGAGTGTCCTTTATTTTGTACTCTAAAAGCTTTGCTGACACTTGAATATCCTAGGAAAATTCCTTCATCAGCTTTGGGTTGAAAAACATGAAGTTGATCTTTTCCATTATTGTGTATGAAACATTTGCTTCCAAAAGCATGAAAGTATGAAACATTTGGTTTTCTTCCATTCCAAATTTCATAAGGAGTCTTCTCATGTCTCTTGTTAATGAGAGCTCTGTTCTGAGTGTAACAAGCTGTGTTAACTGCTTTTGCCCAATATCTTTCAGGTAGTTTAGCTTCACAGATCATAGTCCTCCCGGCTTCTTTGAGTGTTCTCGTTTCTTCTTTCAATACACCATTTTGTTGTGGTGTTCCTGTGTGCAAGTTGGTGTAAAACACCATTTTCTTCACAATATTCAATAATCACACTTGTTGAGGAATTCGGTTCCTTTATCGGATCTTATCTTCACAACCGAAACTCCTTTCGATTCGAAGTCTCTTGAGAAGTTCTCGTGAGCTTTTGCTTGGTTTCACTTTTCTTGGTTAGAAAGATTACCCAAGTATATCTTGAAAAATCATCTACTACCACCAATGTATATTTCTTTCCACTGATACTAATTGGTGTAATAGGTCCAAATAAATCCATGTGTAGCAATTCTAAATGTCTGGTTGTTGAATGCTGAGACTTGGTCTTGAAACTTGCTTTTGTTTGTTTTCCTTGTTGACATACATCACATAAGCTGTCCTTCTTATATGATATCTCTGGTAGTCCAATGACTAGCTGCTTCTTAACAATAGTGTTGATGTCATCAAAATTGAGATGGCTCAGTTTCTTGTGCCATAGCCAACTCGATTTCGATTTGGTATGCACGAGCAAACAAGTTTCAAAGAACGGCGCTTGTCCAATCTACCACATACATGTTTTCCTTTCTTCTTCCGGCTAGGACAACTTGATAAGCCGATTCGCCGATGACAACGCGAAATTCTTTATCAAAAGTAACTTTGTATCCCATATCACAAAATTGACTTGTGCTGAGTAGATTGTAGTGTAGTCCTTCTACATAAGATACATTCTTGATTGTAAGTCCATTTCTGATTAAGGTACCAAAACCTCTGGTGTAACCAGGTTTATCTTTACTTCCAAAATTGACTTTTGGTCCATCCTTTGAAATAAAATTACTGAGACGGTCTTTTCTCTTTGTCATGTGTCTAGAGCAACCACTGTCAAAGTACCATATATCCTGCAATGAAAATTAGAAGTTTTTAGGTACCCAACTCAGTTTGGGTCCATGGGGGTCAGTTGTCAGTACAACTCTGGGAATATATCCTTTTGGGATTCTTCGGATATTGTTGCACTTGTTTTCATATATGTAAGCCACACTCCCATAGTATCTATGTTCGGACTGTGTCTTATTTATATGATTTCTCAGATCTTCTTACTGAAATTTGTTTCCATGTTGATTTCTGTTATTAAAGCTAGAGTGATAACCATCATTCCTTCTGTACTGAGGTCTGGATTGACCTTTGTACTGTGACTTATGCTGAGAACTGAGATTAGTCCTCTCGCGAGTTTTGGACTTGAAACTTGTGATAAGTTTTCGGTCCGGAATGATTGTCATTATCGCTTTATTAACAAATTCAAGAAATTCCAATCATCATCGTGGGATATAGTCTTCCTTTCACCCTAAATGTGTGAGTCTTTGAATGATTGACATTCTTGGATTTATTTTGATTGTAATTTTTCTGGTTCCTGACTTCATTGGTTTTTGTGGATCCGGCGGTTGATTTGCCATTTCGGTTTCCATTGGATACGGTGATCTACCATTTGATTTACCTTTGTTGGTAGATGCGCTTGTCTTCTTAGAAAACTCGATTTATCCCGTGTGTGATACGGCTTTACCGGTTCAAGAATTTTCTCGCCTTGTGGAAGTTGCTCGGCTAAAAACTTAATACCGAGTTTGGTACTAGGCCCGAAAGCGGCTTTGCTAGTTCCATTCTTTGAAGATTGCTGTGTATCAAATCCTAAACCAGTTTTGTCTCCATATGGTTTTCCTGATTTGAATCCAGTAATTGAACTTGATTGAGTAAATGATTCAGTTGCTGCTGCTGATGCTTGAATCTTTTCTTTATTAGTTTTAGTCAGTTTCAACATTTTTAGTTCAGACTTCAATCTTTCAACTTCAAGAATTAGCCTTTCTTTCTCAGCTTTGATTGATTCATAACCAGCTTGTATGGTTACTAGCTGATTCATCAACTCGTCAAGTGTTTCTTCTAATTCTAGATTTTTTGGATTGGAGTCAGCAGTCGAAGAACATGCATTTATCATGGAAATCTGAGCTGAAGAGTATTTAGAGTTTGATTCACATACCTCATTTGGATCTTCCATGTGTGCCATTAAAGCTGTGTCATCTGATAATCTTTCAGTACCAGCTTTATAATCTGATTCATCTCCAGCAAGGAGTGCTCTTCTACCAACTCTTCTTGGTGGAGTTTTCTTGATCAGTTCTGGACATTCAGCTTTATAATGTCCTGGTTTCTTGCAATTGAAACAGAGGTATTCATCGTTTTTTCTTTTCTCAGGAGTCCTTTAGATGAACTTTTGAGTGACTGGGTGTCCACTTTTCATTCTTCGAATTCTGGTCATCATTAGAGCCATTTGTTCTTCCATTTCATCTAATTCATGAAGATTGTTAGATGAGTTTTCTTGATTCTCACTTGATGCTGCTGCAAGTGCTGTGGTCTTTGGTTCTTCCAGAGCTTTGATTATTGTAGCTGTGGTTGTGAAATCTTCACTGAATTCATAAGCTTTCAGATCTGAGAAGATCTTGAATGAATCTTCTACATCAAGTCTCCTGGATTCCATAGCAGTGACCTTCATCTTCCAAAGACATTGGTAATGCCTTCAAGATTCTTGTGTTGATGACTTTCTTTGAGTATTCAATCTTGAGTAGATCTAGTTCATCCATGATAGCACCGAATCTTGTCTCCATTTGGTCAACGGTTTCTCCAGAGATTTCATCTTGAAATTCTCAAACTTTTGTTTTGCAACGAAATTTTATTTTCCTTGATTGAATCGTTCCTTCACAAACTAACTGAAGTTTGTCCCACATTTCTTTGGCAGTTGTACATTCTTTCACCTTCAAGTACATGTTGATGTCAAGATTTCTGAGGATAAAGTCCATGGCAACATTGTTGAGATTGTTTCGCTTGCGATCATCACTAGTCCATTCGGATTTGGGTTTTGCAACTCGAACTTGCTCTCCACCAACAGTTTGCATATGAGTGATTTGAATTGGTCCATCAGTGAGTACATCCATCATTTCATCATGAGTAGCTGCTAGAAATGCCTGCATACGACATTTATATTCGTCAAATCTGTCCATGTTGCACATAAGCATTTGTCTTGCATATTGATTGTTATCCATTGTGAGTGAGTGAAGACTGACAGTAGATTAACTGGAAAACTGAGCTTTCAAATAAGAACAACTAGAGGAGATAAAGAGCAAATGATATCTTGTTAAAGAAACCTTGCTCCGATACCAATTGTTGGTCCATTGGAAAGGCTAACACAAGTTTAGAGGGGGGGTGAATAAACTTGTCCCTAAAACTGGATTTAAAGCAAATTAAGGTTCAGTTAAAAACTTGTGTGGAGTTAAGCTGACAAAGCTGAGATTAAGTCAAACTGACTTAAGCTGAAACTGAGTCAACCGGCAGCGGATATGATTTTAGCCTTTTTCTTGATCTTGTTATTCTATTATGAAAACTGAGTGTTGTGAACTGAATTCTGGTGAATGTCAGTTGTGACTGTGAGGAGTATAACAATCAAGTATCACAATGCTGTAAGTAAATGCTGAATAAATAAATAAATGTGTAAAGTAAATAAGGCGGATATTATAGAGGTTCCAGGTGATGTAATCATGTACGTCCTCTCTTCCCCTGTGGTGCGGAGGAAAATTCCACTATAACTTCTTGAGGTGAACTGTTACAAAAAGTCCTAAACAATTGTCCTTGGCTAATTCCTAGCTTCACTATCTAAACAGTTGTAGAACAGGTAGAATTGCTGCTCTTCAAATGCTTGAACCACTGGTCCTTAGAGGGTAGGATTGCCTCTTCACTAGCTACCACCACAAACACAGTCTACCCGACTGCTTGTCACAACTGTCCTTGGCGAAACCTTCCCGGTTTGCTTCACGCCTAAGACCTTTGATGTAGAATCAAGGTTGGGCTGAGAATCAATAAGTTGATTCTTGTTTGTGGTTCTTCAAAGTGTTGAATTCTTGATAAATTCTTTGTAGCTTGAACACTTGAAGAAATACTAGATATGATCTTGTTATAGTTCAGAGATGATAGCAATTCGAAGAGACTGATGCACAAAATTGCTTGTTGATTCTTGTATATGCTCTGTTCTATATATTTTGTTGTTGATGCAAAGTCTTCTATTTATAGTGTGAAGTCCAACGTTCATCTGGCTTCAATTTGAATTGTATCAACGTCTATCTTGCAACGGCTATATTTTCTGACCGTTCTCGTCGTGTCGGAACTCATCCAATGAAATTGTTTTCTTTACAACGTTCGACCGTACTTTCGGTTTGTTGGATGACCGACTTATAAAGCGAGTTTCCTTATCGCTTTGTACCGAGTTTTTCTTTTGTCAGTTTCCTAACTGACTTGAAACATTAACTGAGATTTTACTCTTCTTCAAATATCAGTACTCCTGTTTTCATTTGATTATAATTGACTTAATCAGAGTACACCATGATTCATTATCATCTAAGAATTCATTGTCTTTATGATTCTTAGGTCTTCATACAAGATCCATAAAGTCTGTTCAGGTCACCACAATCTTGCCTCGAAGTCCAACTTTACGATCTCGACTTGTAATCTTCATAACCGAGTTTGAACCCTCGCTTCTTCATTCTTCAATAACTCGGGTTTGAACCCTCGCTCTTCGATCTTTTAGATAAGTCAACGAGTCCGTAACTCTCAAAGAAAGTTACCTTCTTCAGTTTCATGTAGGTGTATTCTGAGTGAGTTTGCTTGTCTCGATGATTTCCAGTTTTCAGTTTTACGACACACTAATAATTACAGTGCTTGTCTGATGTAACCTATACAAATATCAGACTCTCGTAAAACTTATACATTCAGTCCTAGACATCTTTTAGCTTTCCACTATAACAGCTGGCTTCGGCACTTCATCAATGGGGTTAAGATAATATTTTAACAAATAAGATGAATTATCGTCAAAACATAAATTTTATTTCCAACAGTATACATTCGATGAATTTCCTCCACTACCCTTCAGCCTTTTGAGCCAGTAGCGTTGTTCACCTTTTATAAACGTATCACATTGCATATATGAAATAGTGCCTAACTGAGAATAAGTGACGTTTTATCTTTTACTACACTTATGTAATTATTATTGTGAATTAACTAGACACCTAAGTGTTTTCAAAGCAAAACTCACTTATCAACTCTACTCCCTCACTTAGACAGCTAGACATCACATCTATCAAGTACACATACATTGATGAACTCTAGTTCATCAAAGCACAAGCCCTTTCATGCCCTTCCGACGGTCCCGAACTTCAAGTCCCTTTAACAGTACATCTGGTGCTAGAACCAAACGGATCAGAAACTCAATAGGGGCTTTTTTTGTTTAATTAATGTTGTTAGATCAAAGGATTAACATTCAAAACTCATTGCAAAGCTTAAAACCACATTTTTCCTCAAAACAGGGTCCAGTGCGCCGGCACTGGGGTTCAGTGCGCCAGCATTGAGCCTCTATATGTAAAATCCAAAATCTGCTCGACCAGTGCGCCTGTACTAGGTTTGGTGCAGCCGCACTGGGCTCCAGTGTGCCCGCACTAGGGTCTGGGGCGCCAGCACCAACTCTCTAAATGTGAAAAAAAATTTCAGGTTCAGGCCTCCAGTGCGTCCGCGCTGGGCTTGGTGCGCGCACACCAAGCGCAACAACATCCCAAAAACTCAACTTTTGAACCCTAATCGATCCTTAATAGTACCCAAACTTATTCAACATCAATATACTCAAAATATAGCAGAAAAACTCGACTTTTACCAGGCCCTAACATCCTATGATTCATAAACAACTCGTAGCATGAATTCTAACCACCAAACCATCAAAAAATCATAACTTAAATCCTATGAACCGTAATTAACGTGTAGGAAGACCTTCTTACCTTATAAGCAACCTAATCCAAGCCACAAACTCAGAAAGACTACAGCAACGATCCTCCTTCACAAAGAAAACCTATGTGATCAATTCCAAGAGGATTAGATTCGATCACACGCTTCAATTAACACAACACTGTGAAAGATATGAGTTTTGATCTCCAAAAATCATCCAAAACATCAGGTAGGTCAAATTACATACCTTAACAAAGCTCTGATCTTTGCGTATTGAAATGACGCTCCTACCCCGACGATTCCAACGCACTTCTCGAATCTAAAAACAGTTGAGATTCGACTTAGAAAAGGGAAGAAATCTCTCAGCCTTTCTCTCAAGCTCTCATATGCAGAACTAGGAGATTAGGAGATGGAAAATTTGATTCAAAAGGTTAGGGAAACTGATTTGGTTTATTTTCCCTTAAATAGAAAAAATCCCAATAATTACATAATCCCTTAATTTCCTTAATAACCCTTTTACTAAAAAAAATCGATTTCCTTAATATATATATATATATATATATATATATATATATATATATATATATATATATATATATATATATATATATATATATATATTTACCCCGTAAAAACTTAACTCCAATAAAAGAAGTCGAATAATAATATTTTGTTTTCGCAAAATGACACTTCTGCCCTTTCCCAAAAATCGGAATATTACATTCCTTCCCCCTTAAGAGGAGTTTCGTCCTCGAAACTAGAACATACCTGGTAAGTCCATAAAATCTGGGAACTCGCTGATCATATCGTCTTCAAGTTCCCAAGTTACCAAAACCAAAGGAATCATCCTTCTCTTAATTATCTTTTCTTTCCGGTCCAAAATTCTGATCAGTTTCTCATCATACGCCAGATTATCTTGAAGAACCTCCGGATCAACTATGGTTTCAACATCACTCTTCGACAAACACTTCTTCAACATTGATACATGAAAAACATTATGGACTCTTGACATTGATTCCGGTAACTTAAGCTTATATACCAAGGGTCCAACTCTTCTATCTATCTTGTGTTGCCTTCAGATTCATCTTAACCAACTGAACTCTTTCTTTTGCTTGTTCATCCAACTCCCGCCCGGTAACTTGTTTTTCCCCGACTTCATCCCAAAACATCGGCGTTCTACATCTTCTTCCATACAAAGCTTCAAACGGTGGCATGCCTATACTTGCATGGTAACTGTTGTTATAGGAAAACTCCGCTACAGGTAGGTAATCATCCCATAATCCGCCTACTTCCAAAACATAAGCTCTCAACATGTCTTCAAGTGTTTGGATGGTTCTTTTTGACTGCCCATATGTCTGTGGATCAAAAGCCAAGCTCATATCCAACCTTGTACCAAAAGCTTGCTGCAAACCTTTCCAAAACCGACTAATGAACCGACTATCTCGATCCGAGACTATAGAAATAGGTACTCTGTGTAACCTCACTATATTATCCAAGTATAGTGTGGTCATCTTCTTCAAGGGCATATCAACCTTAAACGGTAAGAAATTAGCGGATTTGGTCAATTTATCCACAATCACCCAAATCGCATCTTGTCCACCTCTTGTCCTAGGTAAACCGGTTATGAAATCCATCGTGATCTTATCCCATTTCCATTCAGGGATATCCAATGGCTTAAGCATTCCTCCTGGTCTTCTATTCTTTGCTTTAACTTTCTGACAGGTATCACATTCTGCTACAAACTTAGCTATTTCCACTTTCAGCGAGGGCCACCAAAACTTTTCTTTCAAGTCTCTGTACATTTTAGTAGCTCCTGGATGAACTGAAAAAGTAGTCCTATGTGCCTCTTCCATAACTCTCTGTCTCAAATCACCGACATTAAGCACACACAACCGATCCTGGTACCAAAGGTTCCCATTCTTATCTAACACATAACCTACAATGGGCTTTACTCTTGCAATTCGCTTCATGTCAACCAAAAATGGATCTTTATCTTGCTTTTCGCTAATGTCATCCATGAACTCGGACCTTGCTAACAACGGTGCTGCAAACTACCGGTCTTCAATCTGACCGAAACTCTAGATTTCCAGCCCATCGATCCTTTCTGCAACTTCTTCAACGCTTGAAACTGCAAACACTGGTTTTCTGCTCAAAGCATCTGCCGCTACATTGGCTTTACCTGGGTGGTACTGAATATCCAAGTCGTAATCCTTGACGAACTCTAACCATCTCCTTTGCCTCATATTCAGATTCTCCCGAGTGAAGAATGTTGGTCCCTTGGAAAGGCTAACACAAGTTTAGAGGTGGGGGGGTTGAATAAACTTGTCACCAAAAACTTTCCTAAACTGGATTTAAATCAAGTTATGGTTTAGTTAAAACTTGTGTGGAGTTAAGCTGACTGAGCTGAGATTAAGTCAAACTGACTTAAGAAAAAACTGAGTCAACCGGCAGTGGATATAATTCTAGCCTTTTTCTTGATCTTGTTATTCTTTGTGAAAGCTGAGTGTGGTAAACTGAATTCTGATGAATGTCAATTTGTGAACTGTGAAGTGTAATCAACTATCAAATTGTTGTAACTAAATGCTGAGTAAAAAAATGTGTAAAGTAAATAAGGCGAATATTATAGAGGTTCCAGGTGGTGTAATCCTGTACGTCCTCTCTTCCCCTGTGGTGCGGAGGAAAATTCCACTAGAACTTCTTGAGGTGAACTGTTACAAAAAGTCCTAAACAATAGTCCTTGGCTAATCCCTAGCTTCACTATCTGAACAGTTGTAGAACAGGTAGAATTGCTGCTCTTCAATTGCTTGAACACTAGTCCTTGAAGGGTAACGTATGCCTCTTCACCAGCTACCACCACAAACACAGTCTGTTGTTGGGGAGATTTTGCATCATTAAAACAAAAGAAAATTTATAAACCTATACTTAACATGCAAACTAACTCCTAACCGACCAAATATCGGGTAGTTGATAGCATAGTAGGGTAAGTACAGGGTCGATCCACAGGGAATCGGGATGTTGAATCTAATCTTATTAATCCTACCAATTGCTACTCTAAAAACGAAAAGCAAAAACATAAAAACATAAAAACATAAAGAACAATCAAAATAAATCTAACCTAGGAAACAAAATAAACAATCTAAACTAAGGGACATGGAAACAACCAATATACAAACCTATGTGATCTCAATCCTAGTTCAATTCATGATTTTAATTCAAGTTGTGGTTTCACCTTTTCACGAGATATAAACCCCTAATTCCTTAGTGAATTTAATCTCAAGCTACGGATTCCTAGTTCCTTAGTAAATCCAATTTATCAATCTCTCATCTTCCGAATGTTGAGACTGATTTTGTTGGGGAGATTTTGCATCATAAAAACAAAAGAAAATTTATAAACCTATACTTAACATGCAAACTAACTCCTAACCGACCAAATATCGGGTAGTTGATAGCATAGTAGGGTAAGTACGGGGTCGATCCACGGGGAAAAGGGATGAAGGATCTAATCTCACTAATTCTCTCAATTGCTACTCAAGAAACGGAAGACAAAACGTAAAAACAGAAAATAATTCAAATAATCTAACCTAAGGAATAAAATAAACAATCTAATCTAAAGACATGGGATCAAATAATGCACAAACCTATGTGATCTCAATCCTAGTTCAATTCATGATTTTAATTCAAGTTGTGGTTTCACCTTTTCACGAGATATAAACCCCTAATTCCTTAGTGAATTTAATCTCAAGCTACGGATTCCTAGTTCCTTAGTAAATCCAATTTATCAATCTCTCATCTTCCGAATGTTGAGACTGATTTTCAATACAAAACTCGGTGTAGATTCAAATTACTCTCGTATAATCGAATCTAACAACCTAGATGATTAACCTATTAACTTGTCATCATTAACGGCTAAAGATCCTATCTTTCTATGGTGATCTAACGTTACTCAACTTCCGTATGTTGTAACTATCAATCGTAAACGATCTCCCGATTCAATTCACACATAGCATCATAATCATAAAAAGATACAAAATAAATTAAAGATCATGAAAATAAACTAGAGATTGAATAAATTAAAAAGAGATTAAACTCACAAGGTTTGGTACATGAATGAACTCATGAATCGAAAACGGAAAAAAAAAACTACATCTAATCTAACCCGGATCACCCGAGCACAAGGCTCGGGTGATCGGCCTTGAAACTGCTCTCAAGAGGCCCCTGCTTTGTGTGAAAAGTCGGCTGAATAATTTGTGTGTGTATTATGAATTTAGGGTTGAACATCATGCATGTATTTATATAGATAATATATGTCGGCTGGCAATTAAAAGTAGTATGTCGGCTGATCTTTGTCCAATTAGAAAATTCGCATGGGTAATTTGCGGCTGTGCATGGATAATTCCTAATTAAATTAGGGAATTACATGTCTGCTGCTGCATGGCTTTGGACGAACGCCCGTGTCTTTTGCAGGACGCTCGTTTAATGGAAAGCTGAAGGCTCTGAATTGATTTGGCTGCATGAACGCTCGTTCATCGTCCGTTAGCATGGCTTGGAGCTTCAAACCCTAATCCAGCCCTTGTATCCAATTGCATTAAATCTCCTCTCTTCCATGAAATGAACATCTTTAAAGCCTCTTCTTGGTCGAAATGCGTATCTACAAAACACGAGAAAATATACCAAAGCGTAACATAATCCTAAAATACTATAAAACCACAACTTAAGCATCTAAATCGTTACGTTTGCAATTTAACCGTTGAAAAACATCACTTGCTCAATATTTCAATTATAAGCTCGATTTCTATACAAATAATACAAATATGGAGGAAATCGTTATAAAATATATCATTATAAAACGTGTAGAAACACCCTTAACAACTCCCCCACACTTAAACTTTGCTCGTCCCGAGCAAGACAAAACATAAACATACTATCAAGAATCCACATAACCTGACACGAGATATAGTCAAAATCATGACAAGCTAGTGTTCAGCAAATCGACCTCACTCGGTGATGTGTGTGCAGAACCTACTAAACTTCCACCGATCCTCTCTCGATATAATACATCAAGCACTAACAGTTATCCGGTCAACTAAATGAAAACTTCATTCTATCTACAGCACTTACCTAACAAAAACTAATTACCAAGAACATAGTAACTAACTCACAACTAAATTCCTTTGCTTAGTACCAAGAAAATGCCTTTCGGGTCTCTACTGGGTTTAGATCAACTTGACTTAGAATTCCAAAAAGACTTATATTTTATATTTCCTATCGTCGCGTCTCAAAAGTATAACACACTCCCCTACATTAGAGGCAGTCACCCTGAGATCACTCAAACCCTTCCTGTCCAAGGTAAACCACACTCCCCATTTGGGGCAGTATCCAAATGGACTCGAGGTGATAGTTACAAACAAAATTCCCGCAAAGAAATTTTATTCATTTATTATTTATAGATATATATATTTTTATATTTTTCAAACTCTTCGGAAACTCGCGGTCAAATATTATTTCTAACACATTCAAGACTCTCAAAGTTTTCAAAACACTAAGGTACTGAGATTCTAACTGTGAGTATAGCACGAATTCTTAACTTTCATCAATGCTAAATAAGTGTTATCTGTATCAAGAATTAACTTTCCTTTAACTAACCGGAAACTATTCTATATTTGGCTCTTCATCTAATAGGTTCGTGAAATGAAGTTAAAGTGAGTATCGACTTACTAAACCTATTCTCAGAACATGATATGACTACTGATAACAACTAAAGGGTGCCAGATTATAAAACTAGCATGCAATTGAAATGTTACTCGGGACGAAACAAAAATTTTGAAAAATTTAGCACTTTTCATAGAAAATTATAACTTTCTTAGAGCAAATGAAAGTAGATACACATAAACCATCCCCTCCCCCACACTTAGATTGCAACTTGTCCTCAAGTTGTGCAGAATAAACGAAAAGAGAACTTAGCTGATTGGATGCTTGCAATTCCGGAAAAACCCTTAGAAACCCAAAACTGCTGCATAGCTCAGTAGACTGTGGAGCATCACAGGACAACTGAATTCATCGTGAAAGTGCACAATAGCTATCAAAAATATCCTGCACCACTTGATCAGTGCAAAAAGAGTCTACGGGGAAAAGATTAGACTTATACAAATAAAGCACATAAGGAAAAGAATTTATAGAGATATTCAAATTATGCTCACACAAAGATGGAATACATATACATGAAAATATCACAAACTCGTAGGCTAGGTGCAACTACATGAAAATGCAATACAATGCAAACTACATGACAAATCCTAAAAATTAAAATAAATAAATAAAAACGAGGTAGTATTACGGAAACCGACAGTTAACTACACTCAAAAAGAAAAATAAACTAGGTGGTATTACGAAAACCGACAGTGACCACACTTAAGAAAAATAAAAGGAAAAATAGAAAAACAATGCAACTATATGAAATGCAACTAAATGAAATGCATTTAAATGATATGCAAAAAGAAAATAAAATAAAAGAAAGAAAACTAGCCCACTATATGCAACACGACATATATATAAACGTCTACCACATAATGACGAGGTTACGATAAACGACAGTCTTGTCACTAGTGCCGACGCGCCTTAAGACTTATCGAAAGTGATAGACTTATGGAAACCAACGATCATCTATCTAAACGGTATAACTCATATGGAGAAAGGACGTAGCATACGGAAAACCGACGGTAGCTACCCATATGAACTATAAAAACAAAGGAAGCACGTAAGTCTTAAAAGCTTAAAAGATTCATCGGAGCGGTATGTAGCATACGGGAACCGACATTAGCTACTAATTAACAATAAGACCAGTTATAGCATACGAGAACCGACAGTCACTATAACATGCCTAGATGAATCATATATAAGGAATTGATCAATTGTCTAACATGGATTCATAGATGGAAAGATGTAAACATGTACGTTCAGGACATCTACGTAAACATCAATTAGCCACAGAAGCTCATATGAAAACATCCACATCAAATAAAAGCATTGAAAATAAAATCAAGAAATTTAGAACCTGGACTGAACCCCGGACGAACGTTCACTTAGCGTTCAGAACTGGACGGGCGTTCCACCTTGCAGACGCTCGTCTGCCTTGAAAACCGACCGGACGGGCGTTCAGAAAGTATAGACGCTCGTCTGGTCCTTTAAACCAGAACAGAGTCGAAAATATTTGAACGGACGAGCGTCTAATACTTTTAAACGCTCGTTTACCTGCAGCTAAAGAACTGGACGGGCGTTCACTAACTTGAACGCTCGTCCATACAACGAATACACAAGCGAGAGCGGAAAACGGAGACAAACCCTAAAAACTTAAAACACATATTAACACGGATCACGGCGGCCACTTTCAATTAAAGCACAAAGAGGTTAGATCGAAAACACATAAACACATACTTCACGTTTAAACAAATCGAGTAAAAAACTTTTGCACATTCTTAACCTTATGGTCATCGAAACACGGCAAAATAAAAACTCTCGATTTGGTAAACGCTACTTTTATTAAAACGAAAAATAAACGTAACAAAATCGAGAAATAACAAGATCAGATTCAACATGACACCTATTCCCCGGCAACGGCGCCACTTTTGTTGGGGAGATTTTGCATCATTAAAACAAAAGAAAATTTATAAACCTATACTTAACATGCAAACTAACTCCTAACCGACCAAATATCGGGTAGTTGATAGCATAGTAGGGTAAGTACAGGGTCGATCCACAGGGAATCGGGATGTTGAATCTAATCTTATTAATCCTACCAATTGCTACTCTAAAAACGAAAAGCAAAAACATAAAAACATAAAAACATAAAGAACAATCAAAATAAATCTAACCTAGGAAACAAAATAAACAATCTAAACTAAGGGACATGGAAACAACCAATATACAAACCTATGTGATCTCAATCCTAGTTCAATTCATGATTTTAATTCAAGTTGTGGTTTCACCTTTTCACGAGATATAAACCCCTAATTCCTTAGTGAATTTAATCTCAAGCTACGGATTCCTAGTTCCTTAGTAAATCCAATTTATCAATCTCTCATCTTCCGAATGTTGAGACTGATTTTCAATACAAAACTCGGTGTAGATTCAAATTACTCTCGTATAATCGAATCTAACAACCTAGATGATTAACCTATTAACTTGTCATCATTAACGGCTAAAGATCCTATCTTTCTATGGTGATCTAACGTTACTCAACTTCCGTATGTTGTAACTATCAATCGTAAACGATCTCCCGATTCAATTCACACATAGCATCATAATCATAAAAAGATACAAAATAAATTAAAGATCATGAAAATAAACTAGAGATTGAATAAATTAAAAAGAGATTAAACTCACAAGGTTTGGTACATGAATGAACTCATGAATCGAAAACGGAAAAAAAAACTACATCTAATCTAACCCGGATCACCCGAGCACAAGGCTCGGGTGATCGGCCTTGAAACTGCTCTCAAGAGGCCGCTGCTTTGTGTGAAAAGTCGGCTGAATAATTTGTGTGTGTATTATGAATTTAGGGTTGAACATCATGCATGTATTTATATAGATAATATATGTCGGCTGGCAATTAAAAGTAGTATGTCGGTGATCTTTGTCCAATTAGAAAATTCGCATGGGTAATTTGCGGTGTGCATGGATAATTCCTAATTAAATTAGGGAATTACATGTCTCGCCGCTGCATGGCTTTGGACGAACGCCCGTGTCTTTTGCGGGACGCTCGTTTAATGGAAAGCTGAAGGCTCTGAATTGATTTGGCTGCATGAACGCTCGTTCATCGTGGGTTAGCATGGCTTGGAGCTTCAAACCCTAATCCAGCCCTTGTATCCAATTGCATTAAATCTCCTCTCTTCCATGAAATGAACATCTTTAAAGCCTCTTCTTGGTCGAAATGCGTATCTACAAAACACGAGAAAATATACCAAAGCGTAACATAATCCTAAAATACTATAAAACCACAACTTAAGCATCTAAATCGTTACGTTTGCAATTTAACCGTTGAAAAACATCACTTGCTCAATATTTCAATTATAAGCTCGATTTCTATACAAATAATACAAATATGGAGGAAATCGTTATAAAATATATCATTATAAAACGTGTAGAAACATCCTTAACATCTGTCCCAACTGCTTGTAACAACTGTCCTAGACAAAACCTTCCTGGTTTGCTTCACAGTCTAAACCTTTGATATAGAATCAAAGTTGGGTTGTTGATTCTTGTTTGTGGTTCTTCAAAGTGTCTGATTCTTAATTAATTCTTTGTAGCTTGAACACTTGAAGAAATTATTGATATGATCTTGTTATAGCGCAGAGATGATAGCAATTCGAATGAACGATACTACTTGTTAATTCTGATTGTTCTTGTTCTTAATTCGTGTATGTATCCTTGGTGCAAAGTCCTCTATTTATAGTGTGAGGTCCAACGTTCATCATGCTTGAATTCGAATTGTATCAACATCTATCTTGTAACGGATATATTTTTTGACCGTTCTGCTGTGTCAGTATTTCATCCAATAGAATCGCTTCCTTTACAACGTTCGACTGTACTATCAGCTAGTTGGATGACTGACATATAAAGCTGAGTTTCCTTATCAGTTTTATACTGAGTTTATCATTTGTCAATTTTCTTGACTGACTTGGAGCGTTAACTGAGATTTTACTCTTCTTCAAATATCAGTACTCCAGTTTATCATCTGATTATAATTGACTTAATCAGAGTACACCATGAACGAATATCATCTAAGAATTCATTATCCTTATGATTCTTAGGTCTTCATACAAGATCCATAAAGTCAGTTCAGGTCACCACAATCTTGGCTGAAGTCTAACATTACAGTCTCGACATAGTCTTCATAACTGAGTTTGAACCCTCACTTCTTCAATCTTCTATAACTGAGTTCTTCAATCTTCTATATAAGCCAACTGAGTTTGTGTCCCTCAGCGAACTTATCTTCTTCAGTTTTGATATTGGTGTATCCTGAGTCAGTTTGTTTATCTTGACGATTTCCAGTTTTCTGAATGACTTCCAATTTTCAGTTACGACACACTAACTATTACAGTGCTTGTCTGACGTAACCTATACAATTATCAGACTCTAGTAAAACCTAAACATTCAGTTCAAGACATCTTTTAGCTTTTCACTATAACAGCTAGCTTCAGTACTTCATCAATGAGGTTAAGATAATACTTTGAATAAGTATGATGAATTATCATCAAAACATAAATTTTATTTCCAACAATTTCCCCCTTTTTGATGATGCCAAAACTCTCCCTAAAAAAGCTTAAAGATCAAAACAATGTAAAACTGGAAAACTGGATTTCATTAGAATGAGCAAAAACTGGAATAGTTACATTTAGTCCAAATAATTGTGATTAAAGACTAAGCTTTTTCTTAATTGAAATAAACGTCATCTCCATGTCATACAGACGATAGTCATTTTCTAGCTTGGAGTCTTCCTTTGAAAATGTCTTGTTGTAGTCAACTTGACTTCCTTCCATCCATTTTCTCCATAGAAATAACTTTGGTAAGTCTGATTCTTTCAAGTAGTATTTTTCAAATTCTACTATATCAGTTTTCATTTGTTCAGTTTTGTCTTTAATCTTCAGTTTATCATCAATCCTCTGATTCTTCTTGTGTTGTGCCATCTTCTGATCATGATATTTATCAGACAGGAAGTAGTTCAAGGATTCTTCAATAGTCTTATCCCTGTACTTGGCTTTGATAGGATTATGATCTTTGATAAACTTCATCCATAGATCCTTTGTAAGAATAACTCTTCTATCTCCAGGTATTTTTCAATGAGTTGCTCATCAGTTATCTCTCTGTTTAAGAACGTAGGATCTGATTTGTATCTTTGCAATTCGTCTTCAAGTCGCTTCATTTCTGTAAGTAACTTCAGCTTCCCCCTTTTTGGCATCATACAGCTGATCTACCAAAGCATGGGTTGCCTGTTGGTCGATTGATATACATTGCTGAGAAGCAAGTACTTCCTTAAGCTGATTATCTAACCCGTAGATGTGCTGATTCATATACCAGTGAGCCTGAGCTTGTGTTTCCCTATCTACTGCGGTTGAGTCTTCAAGTTTCTGTTTAAGTAACAGAATTTCTGAAGCAGAACTTGAACTGGATTTGTGGACCATTTCTAGTCTTGCATGAACTGAAACATCTGTTCTAATTCTATAATCTAGATATCCAGAAATGTTTGATAGAAGACCGTTTTGTGCATCCTTGTGACTGAGCACAATTCTTAAGTTTTCATGAACTTTGGCCAACTCATCCTTTGTTAGGATGTCAGAAGGATCATATGTTGTTTCAGTTAGATCCTTAGACTGAGTGATATCTTTAATAATCATAAGTTGTTGATTATTAGTTCCATCAGCTGCTTGCTGAGTGTCAGTTGTCTGATTTCCAACTGGCAAATCTTCTTGTTGACTTACAGTTTGCGTAGCTCGAGGATGAGTTTCTGAATGCAAAAAACTGTAGTCACATCAACTTCTTTCCTTGTATGATCATCTTCATCATCATCATTTTTCTTTGAACTATCTTTGGGAACAGATGATGTGGCTGATTCTCTCCGTTGAGCTAGTTTAGTAAACCTTTTGAAACAATTTTCAAGAAACTTTGATATAGGAAATAGAGTATATAGATCTCCGATTTCCAATATCTCCAGGAGTAACTTTTCTTCAGTCTGTAGACTAATATCACGAGAATCCTTTGGTTTAAGCTTCATCTTCATCAGTCTGACAATTTTATCAGCTTAAAAAACTGGGGCTGATTGCCGAACGGATTGATGTTGTAATTGAGAAGTATTATCAGCAAGAGTGTTTTTCCTTGTATCTTCAGTTGTCAGTTGTTGTTGTTGTTCCCCCTCAGTTGGTGCTGTATTACTTGAAGGTTCTGGGTACAAACATCTTACAACTGATCTTTCTTCTGTTGATTCAGCTTTTCACTTAATCCCTTTGCGTTCAGATTCCTGCTGAGACACAGTTTTCTTACCGGCTTCAGGTAGGGAAGTTGTTCCTGGTTTTGCTGCGATTTCCTTTGTAGCTGTAGCTTGCCTTGCTTGCTTCCCTTCCTTGAGTCTTTATAGATAGAATTGAATGATTCCACTGAGTGTTTTCTTCAGTCGAAATCTACCAACAGTTACTTGACCTTCAGCTTGAGCTCTTTGTACACTGTCTAATTCGGCTAAGTGTTGCTTTTTTATCTGATTGACTACATAACCTGCCTAATTGAATTCTATTTCGTCCCAAATTATGTTTATCAGATAAATATTCTCTTCAGATAGTGTACTGATTCCTTTGGATTTTCCAATGACATACTTGCTGAGCCATCGGCTGAGGCGTCCAAACTCTGGCTTGATTTTGTCAACATGAATACCAATTTCTATGGGTTCCGTAGAAAAAGTTAGTTGCTTTAGAAATGCAACCCTATTCAATGGTAGATTAGTCAAATCTGTTGATGTCACAGATGTATTTGTGAAGCCAAATAGTGACCTCATGACCCTTTCATTGATAGCAATACGATCTCCGCGAACTGTTGTCATTAAGGAGTCTCTTACTAAATGCATATTTTGCCAGAACTGTAAAATACCTTCCAAGTCACGTTCTTCTTTGAAGTTAACCTCCAGAATGTTTCTTAATCCTGGTTGTTTTTTAATCTTCTCGCAGATGTAACTAGCTAATAGAGTGTTTTTACACATAGCTTCGTAAATTTCGAGTGAAAATTCATCTAGCTCTGTTATTAGTCTTTCTTTTTGTGATTTCATTGAAGTGGCCATGTCTGGGTGTGAACACAGAGATTGAACCTGAGATGATTTTGGGTTTGAATAATCTGATTTTGATTTTTATGAAGTGTGAATGGGGGTTGAATATATAAGGGTAGTGTACTGATGGTTGGTTAGTACAACTTTTCAAATTCCATGATGGTTTGGGTAACCAAGGCATGTACTGTTCTGATAGTAATGGGGTGTATACTGTTGCGGTTTTTACACAACAGTGATAAAAATTAACTAAAAACAGATGTCAGCCCCAAGTGCAAAGGCTCGCAGCTATAGTGGTGAAACCGGGTCGTATCCACAGGGACTTGTACGAAAATAGTTCTTGCCTTCGATTTCTTTCTAAGATTTATGATTACGATCTTGGATTAAAAACGAAATAAAGGTTTCAAAAGCGAAAAGAAAGAAAACTACTACTTGATAAATCTTTTTTTGTAACAATTTTAATTAAACAACTAGAACTCACTGTTGTTCCACCACCCCACCGAAATTAACGAGAAAATTACATATTCATTTGCAAGCCTTGGATTAATATCTACTAAATAGGCGTTTCCTCTCCCGATTTAACACTGCTAATTAGTCCACCTCTCGGTGTAACTAATGCATTTACGAAGCAAAGATACGGATAAAAATCCTAATCTAACAATATTCTCCCTCAACTCTCGTTTGTAAGGATAAATATTATCACTCTCCGTCACGGTAATCAATGAATTTATCAACTGTCGTTCATTTAAATTCAATCAGCATGCAACACATGTATGGTTCATACACATTGCAAATAAACAATCAAAACATGAAGGAAGAACAAGAAAGCTTACTAGAACGAATAAATGCAAAATCCTTGTTTATTCCGGTGATGGTGGCTTCACATGGTGGTTCTAGCCTTGGGCCTTCAGCCACTCATCTTCTTCATAAAAAAAACCTTTATTGCTGAATATGAAATTTATTGCTATTCTATTGCAAATGTTTTTTCTATTTTTCTCTGTTTGTTTCTGCCCGAATGGTGCATCTTATATAGGAGTTTTGCCGACATAAGGAAGGATCTAGAAAAAAAAACGCGTCAATTTTTGCCTCGGTAGACCGAACGTCTTGGCTCGGTCGACCGAATAGCACGGCTCGGTCGACCGAATAGCATGGCTCGGTCGACCGAGCGTACCACTTGTCTGCGTTCACACTGTGCTTCGTATACCGTGTTCCCCACTTCACTCTTTCGACCAGATTTGATTTATCCTCTCTTCAATGCTCCGATTTTCTTCTTTATTTTGAAACCACTTGATTGAATGAGATAAATCTCTCAATAAATAACACCCCCTGCATTTCTTTATTTTCTGCAAAAATTGTTGTTACACCAAGTCATCGAACGATAATAATAATAAAATGTGTAACAAAATAACATTTAACCTCAATATTTCCTCAT
Organism: Gentiana straminea; assembly: GCA_036785695.1. Classification (NCBI taxonomy): domain Eukaryota; kingdom Viridiplantae; phylum Streptophyta; class Magnoliopsida; order Gentianales; family Gentianaceae; genus Gentiana; species Gentiana straminea. The sequence continues at coordinate 22,793,427 of JAVUPR010000183.1, read as the reverse complement.
AATTAAATTATAACCTCTCAATAACCATTATAGGAATTTAACGGTTAAAAACACGCTTTTCTCATTTATTTCCCTTAAAGATAAGGTAGATTGTTTAGGGATTAAGCCCAAAAATATAGTAAAATATACCCTAAACAACTCCCCCACACTTAACTTTTTGCTTGTCCCGAGCAAAACAAACAACGATAAACTATCAAAATCCACATAATTTGACACGAAATGTAGTCATGCTCGCGTCAAGCTAGTATCTAGCAAATCGAACTCATTTGGTGATTGTGCGTGCTGAACCTGCTAAATTTCCACCGATCCTCTCTTGATGTAAATCAAGCACTAACAGTCATCCGGTTAAATAAACGAAAGTTTCGTTCTGTCTACAACACTTACCCTACAAAACTACTTATCAAGAACAAAGTAATAAACTCACATTTAAACTCCTTTACTTGGTGCCAAGAAAATACCTTTCAGGTCTCTACTAGGTTTAGATCAACTTGACTTAGAGTTCCAAAAGGCCTATATTTTTTCTTCCATCGTTGCATCTCAAAAGTATAACACTATCCCCTACTTTAGAGGCAGTCACCCTGAGATCACTCAAACCTATATTGTCCAAGGTAAACCACACTCCCCAATTGGGGCAGTATCCAAGTGGACTCGAGGTGATAGTCGCAAACAACTTTCGCAATTTAATTTTTCAAAAATTTTCAAAATTTTTCAAAATTTTTCTTCTTTTTTTCAAACTCTTTGGAAACTCCCGGTCAGGTATCATTTCTAACACATTCAAGACTTTTAAGGTTCACAAGAACACAAAGGTACTTGATTCTAACTGTGAGTAGAGTACGAGTTCCGAACTTTCATCATCACTAAGTAAGTGGTTATCTGCAGCGAGAATTGATTATCCTTTAACTAACCGGAGACTATTTTTTTCTTTGGTTCCTCATCTAACAGGTTCGTGTACTGAGGTTCAAGTGAGTATCTGATCTACCAAACCTATTCTTAGAACATGATACGACTACTGATAATAATTAAAGGTGCCAAATTATAAAACTATCATGTTCTTGAAGTTACTCGGGACTCACAATTTTTCCAAAAAAAAATTCATCAAATTTTTCAAGGGAACAAAACTAGATAGCACAAAAACAAACCTCTAAACCCTCCCCCACACTTAAGTTACATGATGTCCTCAGCATGTGCAAAATAAGAAAAACTTAGCTGGTTGTAATTCGAAGGAGGCAATTCTGGAAGTGGTCCGGAGCCAGATTCAGAATTGCTTGATGAAATCAGTAGACTGTGGACCATCCACCGGTAAACTGATTTATCTAAAAGCTCACAATCGCTATCGCGAATATCCTGCACACCATGGAAAAACAAGACGTACCTCGGGGATAGGGGCACAAAAGATGATAGACAAGGCAATATCATGGAACAAAGCAGAAGCAATGCAAAAATTGATAATAACCGAATCTATGTGAAATGTGGTGCACAAATGTAATATCGAGAGATACTGGGGTACATGAGGAAATAAAAAGAAACAAACATGGGTCATGATGTGGGCAGTTGTCCAAGTACAGATCCATAGTCAGAAACTGCTAGGTGGAAAACATTAGCAACCAACAAGAGAAACAAAGCAAAAATAAACTACAAACAAAAAGAAAAAGATATCGAGGTTACCGTCCTAGTAGGGCTTAATTATAGTCGGGAGCTCGACTAACCAATAAAAACTCAACCGGGGTCAGGCCAGTGAAGCCTCATCCTGGAATTATTCTCGACTTTCTCGGGGTCAACAGGCTAGAATCCACAGGAACAAAGTCTCGCCAACGTTTTGGCCATATCATCAAACTTCTGTATCCACTTCGTACCTATGATTCTTCTCTTCTTCTTTTTAGGTTTCTGTTTCACAAGCCGAGGTGCAACATCAGGGAGCACAACATCATCAAAGAACTCACAGAGATGTAAATCATCGGGTGCCGAAGGATCGGAGCTGGTTTGTCTAGGGACGTCGTTCAGATAGAAAACCACCGGTCGTTCCTTTTGTTGACCAATATAGTGTTTTAACCGATGACCATTTACTCTGAACAACCCGCCCTGCTTATCTTTCAAATCGACTGCTCCACTTGGGAATACCTGAAAGATTTCAAAGGGGCCGGACCAACGGCTACGTAGCTTACCGGGAAACGGATGTAACCGGGTATTATACGATAAAACCCACTCGCCCGCTTTGAATTCCCTAATCTTGATTTTCTTGTCGTGAAGCGAGTTTAGTCCTTTCCTTGCGATTCTCGAGCTCTCGTAGGCACAGTACGAACTCATCAAGCTCCTGCAAGCGCAATAATCGCTTTTCTGCATAATCGGCTATCGAAATTCAAGAATTTAATAGCCCGAACGCTACGTGCTCAAGCTCGATTGGCGGGTGGCGGGCCTTGCCATAAACCATCGAAACGGAGACATGCCAATAGGAGTCTTGAAAGGCTGTCTTGTAGGCCCGAGCACATCATCCGGTTTCGACTCCAATCCGTCCTATTAGAATTCACCGTCTTCTCAAGAATGTTCTTCGGGCTTCGGTTACTCACTTCAACTTGTCCACTCGTCGAGGGTGATAGGGGTAGCGAGTTTGTGTTTTACCCCATATCGTTCTAAGATCTTTTCTAGTGGAGTATTGTAGAAGTGAGTTCCCTCATCACTGATGAGGGCTCGTGGACAGCCAGACCGCGTGAAAATATTTTTCTTCAGGAAGTTCTTGACCACCTTGTGGTCGTTCCGCGGTGTTGCTATCGCCTCTACCCACTTTGACACGTAGTCGACGCAGACCAGAATGTACTTGTTCCCATACGAGGATGGAAACGGTCCCATGAAATCAATACCCCATACGTCGAAAACCTCGCATTCTTGGATGGGGTGGAGGGGCATGTCCATTCGCCGAGAAAGTTTACCGGTGCGTTGGCACCGGTCACACCCTTTTACAAAGTTCTCTGTATCCTTAAAAATTGTTGGCCGGTAGAAACCGGATGAAAAATCTTCGCGGCGGTCTTCCCAGCTCCATAATGACCTCCCACAGGTCCACCATGGAATTGCTCCATAATGTCCCTCTGCTCGAACTCGAGGACACACCTACGGAGCAATCCATCATTGCAACGCTTGAAGAGAATGGGATCGTCCCACACATAATAGTTCAAATCCGAAAAGAATTTCTTCTTTTGCTGATATGTCAGGTCAGGGTCCAGATATCTTCCGCTCAAGAAGTTTGCAAAAGGTGCAAACCAAGGAGAACCTTTTCCAGCACGGGCAGGAGCAACCTCGCACACATCAATGGTCATGAGTTGCTCAGTTGGAAAATCAATTCCAATCTCATCCGACTCTACCTGAGGATCGTCGGTCAGCCGAGACATGTGGTCAGCTACCACATTCTCGCTACCCTTCTTGTCCCGGATATGAACATCAAACTCTTGTAAAATCAAGATCCATCTCAACAAACATGGCTTGGCATCAGCCTTGTTCAACAGATACTTCAATGCCGAATGGTCTGTCGAGACCGTGACCTCCGACCCAAGCAAGTAGCTTCTAAATTTATCCATGGCAAAAACTACTGCCAAAAACTCCTTCTCAGTTGTTGCATAATTTACTTGCGCTGGGTTTAAAGTGTGACTAGCGTAGTAGATGGGTCGGAACCTTCCACTCCACTCTCGACCTAGCACCGCGCCGGCTTGCATAATTAGAAGCATCACACATAAGCTCGAAGGGAGCTTTCCAGTCGGGTGCTATAAGAATTGGCGAGGTAACCAACTTGTCTTTTAATTCTTTAAACGCTCTTTCACACTCATGGGTGAAAATAAACTTCACATCTTCTCTTAAGAGAGATGACAAAGGCTTGGCTATTTTAGAAAAGTCTTTGATGAATCGCCTATAGAAGCCGACATGACCCAAGAATCCTCTTACTTCTCTTGCATTTTTGGGGTATGTAAATTTTTCAATAGCTTCTACCTTCGCTTTGTCGACCTCAATACCTTCTTTGGACACCTTGTGTCCCAGAACAATTCCCTCTTCCACCATCAGGTGGCACTTCTCCCAATTTAAGACTAAGTCCTTCTCTATGCACCGGGACAAAACTTTATCAAGATTGTGTAAACAGTGGTCGAAAGCTGTCCCCGAACACGAGAGAAGTCATCCATAAAAATCTCCATCACCTTCTCCACTAAACCATCAAAGATAGCCAGCATACATCTTTGAAATGTAGCCGGTGTGTTGCAGAGACCAAATGGCATTCTTCGGTATGCGAAGGTGCCTGAGGGATAGGTGAAGGTAGTCTTTTCTTGATTAGTGGGGTCGATAGCTATCTGAAAGTATCCTGAATAGCCATCCAGAAAACAATAAAGTTGCTTGCCACTAAGCCTCTCAAGGAGCTAGTCAATGAATGGCAAGGGGAAGTGGTCTTTTAGAGTTACCTCATTTAGTCTTCTGTAGTCGATGAAAACTCTATACCCAGTGACTTGCCGTAGGGCAATCTCTTCCCCCTTTTCATTCTTCTCGATAGTAATCCCTCCTTTCTTTGGCACCACCTGAGTGGGGCTCACCCATTCACTATCGGTTATTTGGTAGATGATACCCATGTCAAGCAATTTGATGATTTCCTTCTTAACGACCTCCTGCATGTGAGGGTTTAGCCTTCTTTGAGGCTATCGCACCTTCTTCGATCCCTCAACAGTCTTGATCTTGTGCATACAGATATCAGGGCTTATCCCCTTGATATCTCCCACTTGCCAACCAAAGGCGAGGATATTATCTTGCGGCACTTTGATAAGCTTTTCTTCCTCCTTTGGTTCTAACTTAGATGAAATGATCAAAGGGAGCTTATCACCGTCCCTCGGAAAAATGTATTTCAAGTGTTGAGGCAAGGGTTTCAACACTAAATCGACGGTGGCTTCTCCACACTTGGTCTTAATTTATCGCCCTTAAGCTCCGGATCTCCAAGCTTATCATAAGGGCTGCGAAGCATCATGGCCTCCCGACGGACGGGGGTTTCATCCCTTTTGCAAATACGGCCATGTCACCATGCCTCTTCCTCATTTTCTTTCTTACCGTCTCTGGTAATCGAACTTTCCTTTTCCTCCTTCTCAATCTCTTCTAAAAATTTCTTCCACTCCTCATCGGTCCAAGTTGCGGATTGTTTATTGAATTCTTCCTCATCCCAACTACCCATGAACACTTGTTCATCATACTCATCAGTGAAATCGTCCTAAATAGCTAAACAAGTGTCCTTTGGATGTGTGCTTCAACGCATTGCCCACGTTGAACTTTACACTCTCATCCTCCAAATGTAGGGTTATCTCGCCACTTGTAGGAATCTAGTAAGGCACGGGCAGTTGCAAGAAAAGGTCTTCCAAGGATCAAGGGGGTTTTCTCATCGGTCATGTCCATGATTACCCAATCAGCTAGGTATATGAAGTTCTCAACCTTGACCAACACATCTTCTACAATTCCCCTTGCATACTTCACACTTCTATCTGCAAGTTGAAGAGAAATAGGTCTAAGAGTAATAGATTGATCCAATCCAAGAGATTGGAAGATTGAAGTATACATCAGATTGACTGATGCTCCCGAATCGCATAAAACATTATGGAAATCCCTGTTCCCGATAGTACACGAAATCGTGAATTTACCGGGGTCGGGACACTTCACAGGAAGTTTAGTCTGGCCGATTGCGGAGCATTCTTCATTCAACACTATGTGCTCGAGCTCTTGAAGCTTCTTCTTCGAACTCACTGCATCCTTTATAAACTTTGTATATTTTGGCATCCCTACCATAAGATCAACTAATGGAATGTTTGCCTCAGTATTCTTGAGCAAATCGATAACCTTCTTATACTCCTTATCGACTGTTAATGACAACTTGTTCTTGATAGGTGGGTAAGGGAGATCAGCAAAGTCCTCATCAGTGAAGTTCTTCTTTCTTTGTCTTATGATTGATTGCTTTGTCTTCCCTATCTTTCCACCTCACATGCTTCCCAGAACTCAACTTAGAATCCGACTTCTTTTCGGCGGTATTCTCAACTCTCACATTTCTTTCGAATTTCCTTTTTCACTTGGCTACACGGACGTCCTAGCATCCTTCGAGGGAGAAAAAAGATCTTCCCCTCCTCCGCCTCTACCCGCGGGGAGGGGCTATTCGTTTCCCGATTGGCACGACCGCCAACCGCTTTCCCACTCCTCGGATTTACGACATTCAACTCATCTTGACCATAGTTCCATGGTGCGGCCGGATCGGTGCAAGTATTACGGTCATTACGGATCACGTTAACCCCTCGGGGGTTCGTCTCGGTAAAACTCGGCGGTGACCTTGAGGTCGATTTGCTTCTTTGCCCGAAATCTGTCCCATTTGCACCTCTAAATTCCTCACTGTACTGGTCAAAGTACTCAATGCATTTGCCAACTGAGTGTTGGCCGTGACTTGCTCACTCAACTTTTGTTCTAAGATCTAAAATGATTGATTCTGATTTTGATTTTGATTGACCGGTGGATTATTGTTCCATGCCGGTCAAGAGTTGGATTGAAAATTGCTCAGATTAGGCCTAGGGGCCTAAAGCGATGGGGATTTGCTACCACTAGAAGGGTCACTCCGATAATTAAACCCTTGAGTGTTCGATTCGACCCAAAGGTCGATAATTTTGAGCCGAATGCATTCACCGCCTCCGAATGCGGCAATAGATGACATTGATGGAATGTGTGCCCAATAGTATCGCAATTTTGGCAAACAACATTGTTTTGCACGGCTTTGACACGAGAGATCGGGTCAAGGCGCCGATGCTGCGATGGCCTTGGCCATGGCGGTTGTCACATACAAGACTTTGAACATTCATTGCCGCCACTTGCTTCTATAATGCGGCTAACTGAGCCTTTAGAAGTGTGGTCTCATCTACCTCATACTTCATTGGAGTCGAGCTCTTCTGACTGGATGCACCCTTATAGGTAGGGGCATAATTATACTTTGCAATATCTTCAAACAACGTCAATCCCTCTTCAGGTGTCTTTCTCAGAAATGCACCTCCGGCAGAACTATTCACCATTCCCTTAGTCAATTCAGTCAAACCACTATAGAAAGTGTTGACCAATCTTTGTTTATCCAGCCCATAGTGGGGGCACTTTCTCAAGAGAGACTTAAATCGTTTCCATGCATCGCAAAACGATTCCCTCTCGGTTGCACAAAAGTGAATATCGATTTAGAAGATGAGCCGTCTTTGCGGGTGGAAAGTACGGCTCGAAATTCTTTCTCCAACTCCTCCCACGAAGTAATGGAGTCGGCGGTAAAGATTTATACCATTCTTTCGCTTCTCCCTTCGGTGAGAAGGGAAAAAGTTTCATCCTCAGGGCGTCCTCAGTGACCCCTTTGATTAAAGTAGTCCCACACAATTCTAGAAATGAGTGAATGTGATCGTGTGGATCCTCAGTGGAGAAGCCATGGAATGTGGAACCTCTCACCAAGTTGATTAAAGAAGTTTTGAGTTCGAAATTATCAGCCGTGATTTCAGGAATCACGACTGCAGGATTTACTTTCACAGTAGACGGCATGGCATAGTCGGCCAATGTCCTTTGATCTGCCATTTCCTCAACTTGGGCTTCTTCCTCAACGTATTCTTCAGGAACGTTTGCCTCGTCCGTCGATCCGGCGAGTCGAGCCAAACGTCTATTCGGTCGAACGATGGTTCGCTCTAGCTCCGGGTTATATAAAAGTGGTCCCCCGTGAGTTCGAGTTTGCATAAACCACGTTCGAACCAAATGTTCGGGTCAAAATAAATTTTTTTTTTTAAATTAAGTATAATCCTTTAATTAGACTCAACAACTAAAAACTAAAATAAAACAGACTCGAAACAGGCTCGAAAAACGCAAATAAAACGAACAGAATCCTGTAAGACTATCACAGAACAGAAACAGAGAAAAGAAAAAAAAATAAAATAACTCTCGGCCGACCGAGAGGTCAGGTTCGTTTGACCGAACTGAATTTTTTTTTATTTTTTTATTTTTTTTATATTTTATTTTATGAAAGATTAGTACGCACCGGAATTAGCGACTGTCCAGAAATTACAGAGACTGAAAACGAAAACTTTTCGTGCCAAGTCCCCGGTAACGGCGCCAAAAACTTGTTGCGGTTTTTACACAACAGTGATAAAAATTAACTAAAAACCGATGTCAGCCCCAAGTGCAAAGGCTCGCAGTTATAGTGGTGAAACCGGGTCGTATCCACAGGGACTTGTACGAAAACAGTTCTTGCCTTCGATTTCTTTCTAAGATTTATGATTACGATCTTGGATTAAAAACGAAATAAAGGTTTCAAAAGCGAAAAGAAAGAAAACTACTACTTGATAAATCTTTTTGTAACAATTTTAATTAAACAACTAGAACTCACCGTTGTTCCACGACCCCACCGAAATTAACGAGAAAATCACATATTCATTTGCAAGCCTTGGATTAATATCTACTAAATAGGCGTTTCCTCTCCCGATTTAACACCGCTAATTAGTCCACCTCTCGGTGTAACTAACGCATTTACGAAGCAAAGATACGGATAAAAATCCTAATCTAACAATATTCTCCCTCAACTCTCGTTTGTCAGGATAAATATTATCACTCTCCGTCATGGTAATCTATGAATTTATCAATTGTCGTTTATTTAAATTCAATCAGCATGCAACACATGTATGGTTCATACACATTGCAAATAAACAATCAAAACATGAAGGAAGAACAAGAAAGCTTACTAGAACGAATAAATGCAAAATCCTTGTTTATTCCGGTGAAGGTGGCTTCACATGGTGGTTCTAGCCTTGGCCCTTCAGCCACTCATCTTCTTCATAAAAAAACCTTTATTGCTGAATATGAAATTGAAAGACAAATAAAAGAAAGACTATGAATCTAATTTATTGCTATTCTATTGCAAATGTTTTTTCTATTTTTCTCTGTTTGTTTCTGCCCGAATGGTGCTGCTTATATAGGAGTTTTGCCGACATAAGGAAGGATCTAGAAAAAAAAAACGCGTCAATTTTTGCCTCGGTAGACCGAACGTCTTGGCTCGGTCGACCGAATAGCACGGCTCGGTCGACCGAATAGCACGGCTCGGTCGACCGAGCGTACCACTTGTCTGCGTTCACACTGTGCTTCGTATACCGTGTTCCCCACTTCACTCTTTCGAACAGATTTGATTTATCCTCTCTTCAATGCTCCGATTTTCTTCTTTATTTTGAAACCACTTGATTGAATGAGATAAATCTCTCAATAAATAACACCCCCCTGCATTTCTTTATTTCCTGCAAAAATTGTTGTTACACCAAGTCATCGAACGATAATAATAATAAAATGTGTAACAAAATAACATTTAACCTCAATATTTCTTCATAATTAAATTATAACCTCTCAATAACCATTATAGGAATTTAACGGTTAAAAACACGCTTTTCTCATTTATTTCCCTTAAAAATAAGGTAGATTGTTTAGGGATTAAGCCCGAAAATATAGTAAAATATACCCTAAACATATACGCATCATATTTTGACAAACGTAAACTGTCGTTATCAAATGCGATATAACCGTTGTCGCTTTTATCTTGTCGACCTTTGACTTAAGTTGACTGGAATAGAAACTGACGTTGAAGTCAGTTTTAGAAATAACTTTCAGTTTCGTCAAATTATTCAGTTTCAGTAAAGTCTGTCAGTTCTAGTTGATCAGTTTGAAATTGTTGATGTCAATGACTAATCTGTTAAGTGAGCGCACCCATCATAACAAAGATTAATCCCCTTGACGAATTTCTGGCTTAACTTATTTTAACTGACTTTCATTATCCCCAATTCAGTTCTTAGTTTGGAAAATCTGTCTTTGTCCAATGGCTTTGTAAAGATATCTGCCAACTGATCTTCAGTAGGTACATAAAGAACTGTGATATCCTTTTTCTCTGCATGATCTCTTATAAAGTGGTGACGCACATCAATGTTCTTTGTCCTTGAGTGTAAAACTGGATTATCAGTGATTGCAATTGCACTTGTGTTATCACACATTATGGGAATCATTCCTTCTTCTATCCCATAATCTCTTAATTGCTGTCTAATCCATAAAACTTGAGCACAACAACTTCCAGCTGCTATGTATTCAGCTTCAGCTGTAGAAGTTGAGATTGAATTTTTCTTTTTGCTAAACCATGACACAAGTCTATTTCCTAGTAACTGACATGTGCCTGATGTGCTTTTTCTGTCCACTTTGCATCCAGCATAATCTGAGTCTAAATAAGATATTAGCTTGAATTCTCCTTCTTTTGAATACCAAATTCCAACTCCATCTGTGTCTTTCAGATATTTCAATGTTCTTTTCACAACTGTGAGATGACTTTCCTTTGGTTTTGACTGAAATCTTGCACATACACCAACAGTAAATGATATATCTGGCCTACTTGCTATAAGATAGAGTAAGCTTCCAATCATCCTTCTATAAAGTGTTTGATCAACATCTTTGCCTTCTTTGTCTTCATCTAATATGATGTTGGTCCCCATTGGTGTAGAAATTCCAGTTGATTTTTCCATACCAAACTTTTTGATAAGTTCTCTTGTATACTTGGTTTGGTGAATGAAAATTCCATCATCTAATTGTTTAACTTGTAATCCAAGGAAGTAATTCAATTCTCCCATCATACTCATTTGGAATTTGCTTTTCATCAAACTTGCAAATTTCTCACATAATTGTTCATTTTCCGATCCAAAAATAATGTCATCAACAAAAATTTGAACAAGTAGAGTATTTTCTCCATTTTTCATTCTGAACAATGTTTTGTCTATAGTCCCTTTGATGAATCCATTATCTACTAGAAACTGAGATAGAGGTTCATACCAAGCTCTCGGTGCTTGTTTTAGTCCATAAAGAGCTTTCCTTAGTCTGAAAACTTTATCAGCTTGATCTTTGATTTCAAATCCAGGTGGTTGTTGGACATATACTTCTTCTTCAAGAATACCATTCAAGAATGCGCTTTTAACATCCATCTGGTAAACATTGAAATTCTTATGAGCTGCAAAGGCAAGAAATAGTCTGATTGCTTCTAATCTTGCAACTGGTGCGTAAGTTTCATCAAAGTCTATGCCTTCTGCTTGAGAGTATCCTTTAGCTACAAGTCTAGCTTTGTTTCTGATGATATTCCCATCTTCATCAAGTTTGTTTCAGAAAACCTATTTGGTTCCAATGATATTCACATAAGCTGGTCTTTCTACCAATTCCCATACTTGATTTTTTTCGAACTCATTTTGTTCTTCTTGCATAGCTAGTATCCAATTTGGATCTTTCAAAGCTTCTTCTATTTCCTTAGGTTCAGATTGAGATAGAAAACATGCAATCATTGCATCTATTTGATGTCTTGTTCGAACTCCAGCTTGAGTGTCACCAATTACTTGTTCTTCAGGGTGATCTCTCATCCATTGATGAACTGGTGCTTGCATCAAGGGATTTACAATTTGTTCGACTGGTTCTACAAGAGCTGGTTCTTGAATTTCTTCAGTTGGATCACAAACATGTAGTTCAGGTGTGGTTTGTTGAGTAGTTGGAAACTGAGACTGATCTGGATCTGAAGATTCTGAAATCTGTAGTCTTCCAATGTCAACAAAAACTGATTCTGGCGAGACTGGTAACTGAGACTGAGAAACTGGTTCTGGTCTTTCTTCAGTTGTTTCAGCAGGGAAGTTTGGCTCATCAAATACCACGTGAATTGATTCTTCGTGCTTGAGTGTCCTTTTTTTTAGTACCCTAAATGCTTTGCTGACACTTGAATATCCTAGAAAAATTCCTTCATCAGCTTTGGGCTGAAAAACATGAAGTTGATCTTTCCAATTATTGTGTATGAAACATTTGCTTCCAAAAGCATGAAAGTAGGAAACATTTGGTTTTCTTCCATTCCAAATTTTATAAGGGGTCTTCTCATGCCTTTTGTTCATGAGAGCTCTGTTCTGAGTGTAACAAGCTGTGTTAACTGCTTCTGCCAAATATATTTCAGGTAGTTTTGCTTCACAGATCATAGTCCTTCCTGCTTCTTTGAGTGTTCTGTTTCTTCTTTCAGCTACACCATTATGTTGATGTGTTCCTGTGGCAGCAAGTTGGTGTAAAACACCATTTTCCTCACAATATTCAATAATCACACTGTTGAGGAATTCAGTTCCCTTGTCTGATCTAATTTTTACAACTGATACTTCTTTTTTATTCTGAAGTCTCTTGAGTAATTCTGTAAGTTTTTGCTTGGTTTCACTTTTCTTGGTTAAGAAGATTACCCAAGTGTACCTTGAAAAATCATCTACTACCACCAATGTATACTTCTTTCCACTGATACTAATTGGTGTGATAGGTCCAAATAAATCCATGTGTAGTAGTTCCAGATGTCTGGTTGTTGAATGCTGAGACTTGGTCTTGAAACTTGCTTTTGTTTGCTTTCCTTGTTGACAAGCATCACATAAGCTGTCCTTCTTATATGAGATTTCCGGTAGTCCAATGACTAACTGTTTCTTAACAAGTGTGTTGATGTCACCAAAGTTAAGATGACTCAGTTTCTTGTGTCATAGCCAACTAATTTCTGATTTGGTATGCACAAGCAAACAAGTTTCGGCAACGGCTGTTGTCTAGTCTACTACATACATATTTTCTTTTCTTCTTCCGGCTAAGACAACTTGATATGCTGATTCGCTGACGACAACGCCGAATTCTTTGTCAAAAGTAACTTTGTATCCCATATCACAGAATTGACTGGTTCTGAGTAGGTTGTAGTGTAATCCTTCTACATATGATACATTCTTGATTGTAAGTCCATTCCTCATTAAGTTGCCATAACCTTTGGTGTATCCAGGTTTGTCTTTACTTCCAAAATTAACCTTTGGTCCATCTTTTGCAATAAAATTACTGAGACAGTCTTTACTCTTTGTCATGTGCTTAGAGCAACCACTGTCAAAGTACCATATATCCTGTAATAAAAATTAAATAATTTTAACTACCCAACTCAGTTTGGGTCCATGAGGGTCGGTTGTAAGTACAACTTTGGGAATATATCCTTTAGGTATTCTTTGGATATTGTTGCACTTATTTTCATATATGTAAGCCACACTCCCATAGTATCTATGTTTGGATTGTGTCTTATTTATATGATCTCTCAGATCTTTTGACTGAAACTTATTTCCATCATGCTTTCTATTATTAAAACTTCAATAATAATAACCATCATTCCTTCTATACTGAGGTTTGGGCTGACCTTGGTACTGGGATTTTTGCTGAGAACTGAGATTAGCTCTCTGCTGAGTTTTGGACTGAAACTTGTGATAAGTTTTCTGTCTGGAATGATTGCTATTATCAGTTCTATTAGTAGATGCAGTAAAATTCCAATCATCATCAGTGGGATATAGTCTTCCTTTCCCCCTGAATGTGTGAATCTTTGAATGATTGACATTCTTGGATTTACTTTGATTGTAATTTTTCTGGTTCTTGACTTGATTGGTTTTTGTGGATCTGGTAGTTGATTTCCCAGTTCGGTTTTCTTGAGATACATCTGATCTACCATTTGGTTTACCCTTGTTGGTTGATCCAGTTGTTTTCTTGGAAAACTGATTTATCCAATGTGATACTGGCTTTACTGGTTCAGCAATTTTCTCAGTTTGAGGAAGTTGCTCAGCTACAAACTTAATACCAGTTTTGGTACTAGGTTCAGCAGCTTTGCGGTTCTATCCTTGGAAGATTGTTGTGTATCAAATCCTAAACCCGTCTTGTCTCCATACGGCTTTCCTGATTTGAATCCAGTAACTGAACTTGATTGAGCAAATGATTACGTTCTCTGTCGATGCGATGATCGATACTGAATCTTTTCTTTATCAGTTTTAGTCAGTTTCAACATTTTTAGTTCAGACTTCAATCTTTCAACTTCAAGAATTAGATTCTCTTTTTCAGCTTTAATTGATTCATAACCAGCTTGAATAGTTATTAGCTGATTCATCAATTCATCAAGTGTTTCTTCTAATTCTAGATTTTTTGGATTGGAGTCAGCAGTCGAAGAACATGCATTTTGCATGGAAATCTGAGCTGAAGAATATTTAGAATTGGATTCACATACCTCATTTGGGTCTTCCATGTGTGCCATTAAAGCTGTGTCATCTGATAATATTTCAGTACCAGCTTCATAATCTGACTCATCTCCAGCAAGGAGTGCTCTTCTACCAATTCTTCTTGGTGGAGTCTTCTTGGTCAGTTCTGGACATTCAGCTTTATAATGTCCAAGTTTCTTGCAGTTGAAACAGAGATATTCATCGTCTTTTCTTTTCTCAAGAGTCCTCTTGATGAACTTCTGAGTGACTGGGTGTCCACTCTTCATCCTTCGAATTCTGTTCATCATTAGAGCCATCTGTTCTTCCATATCATCCAATTCTTGAAGAATGCTTGATGAGTTTTCTTGATTATCATTTGATGCTACTGCAAGTGCTGTGGTCTTTGGTTCTTCTAGAGCTTTGATTATTGCAGCTGTACTTGTAAAATCTTCACTGAATTCATAAGTTTTCAAATCTGAGAAGATTTTAAATGAATCCTCTATGTCAAGTCTTCTAGATTCTTCCATAGCAGTGACCTTCATCTTCCAGCACATTGGTAATGCCTTCAAGATTCTTGTATTGATTACTTTCTTTGAGTACTCGATCTTGAGTAGATCTAATTCATCCATGATAGCACTGAATCTTGTCTCTATTTGGTCAATGGTCTCTCCAGATTTCATCTTGAACTTCTCAAACTTTTGTTTTGCAATAGAGATTTTGTTTTCCTTGATTGAATCAGTTCCTTCGCAAACTAACTGAAGTTTGTCCCATATTTCCTTGGCAGTTGTGCAATCTTTCACCTTCAAATATATGTTGTTGTCAAGAGTTATGAGGATAAAATCCATAGCAACATTGTTGAGATTGTTTCGCTTGTGATCATCACTAGTCCATTCGGATTTGGGCTTTGGAACTCGAATTTGTCTATCACCATCAGTTTGCATATGAGTGATCTGAATTGGTCCATCAGTGAGTACATCCATCATTTCATCATGAGTAGCTTATAGAAAAGCCGGCATTCGACGTTTATATTCATCAAATCTGTCCATGTTGCACATAAGCATCTGTCTTGCATATTGATTATCCATTCTGAGTGAGTGAAGACTGATAGTAAATTAACTGGAATTGAGCTTTCAAATGAGAACAACTAGAGGAGATATAGAGCAAGTTATATCTTGTCAAAGAAACACCGCTCCGATACCAATTGTTGGTATTGGAAATAACTGAATCTCAAAGCGGTAATATATTTGGATCACCTCCAAAAGGAGGAACCGCTCCGATACCAATTGTTGGTCCCTTGGAAAGGCTAACACAAGTTTAGAGGGGGGGTGAATAAACTTGTCACCAAAAAATTTCCTAAACTGGATTTAAATCAAGTTATGGTTTAGTTAAAACTTGTGTGGAGTTAAGCTGACTGGGCTGAGATTAAGTCAAACTGACTTAAGCAAAAACTTAGTCAACCGGTAGCGGATATAATTCTAGCCTTTTTCTTGATCTTGTTATTCTTTGTGAAAGCTGAGTGTGGTAAACTGAATCCTGATGAATGTCAATTTGTGAACTGTGAAGTGTATAACAATCAACTATCAAATTGTTGTAAGTAAATGATGAGTAAATAAATGCGTAAAGTAAATAAGGCGGATATTATAGAGGTTCCAGGTGGTGTAATCCTATATGTCCTCTCTTCCCTTGTGGTGAGGAGGAAAATTCCACTAGAACTTCTTGAGGTGAACTGTTACAAAAAGTCCTAAACAATAGTCCTTGGCTAATCCCTAGCTTCACTATCTAAACAGTTGTAGAACAGGTAGAATTGATGATCGTCAATTGCTTGAACACTGGTCCTTAAAATGTAACGTATGCCTCTTCACCAGCTACCACCACAAACACAATCTGCCCCGACTGCTTGTAACAACTGTCCTTGACAAAACCCTCCCGGTTTGCTTCACTGTCTAAACCTTTGATATAGAATCAAAGTTGGGTTGAGAATCAATGAATTGATTCTTGTTTGTGGTTCTTCAAAGTGTCTGATTCTTGATAAATTCTTTGTAGCTTGAACACTTGAAGAAATTCTTGACATGATCTTGTTATAGCGCAGAGATGATAGCAATTCGAATGAACGATACTACTTGTTAATTCTGATTGTTCTTGTTCTTAATTCGTGTATGTATCCTTGGTGCAAAGTCCTCTATTTATAGTGTGAGGTCCAACATTCATCATGCTTGAATTCGAATTGCATCAACGTCTATCTTGTAACGGATATATTTTTTGACCGTTCTGTTATGTCAGTATTTCATCCAATAGAATCGATTCCTTTACAACGTTCGACTGTACTATCAGCTAGTTGGATGACTGACATATAAAGCTAAGTTTCCTTATCAGTTTTATACTGAGTTTATCACTTTTCAATTTTCTTGACTGACTTGGAGCGTTAACTGAGATTTTACTCTTCTTCAAATATCAGTACTCCAGTTTTTCATCTGATTATAATTGACTTAATCAGAGTACACCATAAATGAATATCATCTAAGAATTCATTATCCTTATGATTCTTAGGTCTTCATACAAGATCCATAAAGTCATTTCAGGTCACCACAATATTGCCTAAAGTCTAACTTTACAGTCTCGACATAGTCTTCATAACTGAGTTTGAACCCTCAGTTCTTCAATCTTCTACAACTGAGTCTGTGACCCTCAGTTCTTCAATATTCTATATAAGCCAACTGAGTTTGTGTCCCTCAGTGAACTTATCTTCTTCAATTTTCATATTGGTGTATCCTGAGTCAGTTTGTTTATCTTGACGATTTCCAGTTTTCTGAATGACTTCCATTTTTCAGTTTTACGACAAACTAACTATTACAGTGCTTGTCTGATGTAACCTATACAATTATCAGACTCTAGTAAAACCTAAACATTCAGTTCTAGACATCTTTTAGCTTTTCACTATAATAGCTAGCTTCAGCACTTCATCAATGAGGTTAAGATAATAGTTTGAATAAGTATGATGAATTATCATCAAAACATAAATTTATTTCCAACAAAGAAGTACTTGAACTCTTATGGTCGGTGAAGATCCTAGCCTTAACTCCATATAAGTAGTGCCTCCAAATCTTTAAGGCAAACACTGCTGCTGCCAACTCTAAGTCATGTGTTGGGTAATTCTTTTCATGCACCTTCAACTGTCTAGATGCATAAGCGATGAATTTTCCTTCTTGCATCAACACACAACCTAAACCGTGTCCCGAAGCATCAGTATACACGTCATAATTATCAAAGACCTCTGGAACTTCCAAAACTGGGGCCGTAGTCAACTTCTCCTTCAAAGTCTAGAAAGCATCTTCACACTCACTGGTCCACTTGAACTTCACATTCTTTTGAGTGAGCCGGGTAAGTGGTGTAGCTATCTTTGAGAAGTCTTGAACAAACTTCCTATAATAGCTAGCCAAACCGAGAAAAATTCTAACTTCAGAAACTGTAGTCAGTCTGGACCACTTCTCAACTACTTCAATCTTTTCCGGATCAACCTTAATGCCATCTCCAGAAATGACGTGACCCAAGAAACTAACTTGATCCAACCAAAAGTCGCACTTTGAGAACTTAGCATACAACTGGATTTGCTTCAAGGTATCCAACACTATTCTCAAGTGTTCTTCATGTTCCTTCTCAGCCTTTGAGTATACTAGTATATCATCTATGAACACTATCATGAACTTGTCCAAGTATGGCATGAAAACACGCTGCATTAAATCCATAAATGCATATGGAGCATTAGTGAGTCCACAAGGCATAACCAAGAGCTCCTAATGTCCATACCTCGTACTGAAATCCGTCTTCGGTATATCCGCTACCTTGATCTTCAATTGATGATAACCGGACCTAAGATCAATCTTAGAGAACACTCTATTGCCTTGCAACTGATTAAACAAATCATCAATCCTTGGTAAAGGATACTTATTCTTGATGGTAAGATTATTCAGTGCTCTGTAGTCTATACACATCTGCATACTACCATCTTTCTTCTTAACAAACAACACAGGAGCTCCTCAAGGCGAAGTACTCTGTTGAATTATATTTCTCTCGAGCATATCCTTAAGCTGGGCTTTCAACTCCTTCAATTCAGCCGGTGCCATTCTATAGGGTGCCTTAGCAACTGGTGCCGCTCCTGGTATCAACTTGATCTCAAACTCTATCTCTCTATCTGGCATGTTTCCCAGTAACTCTTCCGGAAACACTTCTGGATATTCCTTTAATACAGGGGTTTCCTCTAACTTAGGCTTCACTTGTTCCACATCCACTGCATATAACAAGTAGCCTTCACATCCCTTCTGACAAGCTCTTATTGCCTTAACTGCTGAAATTATCGGATGATGCTTCTTACTAGGCTTGTATACATTACCTTGATAAGTCATAGCTGATTTCCCTGGTACTTTAAAGGTCGCTCTCTTTTCTCTACAATCTAGGTGGACATAATTCTCGGATAGCCAATCTATTCCAAGAATTACATCGAAGTCTGAAAAATCCAATACCGTAAAGTCACTTTTACAACGATATGCTCCTACTCACACATCCACTTGAGGCATCAACTTGGCTACCTTAGTCACTTTTCCTAGTGGTGTTGTTATTTCCAAAGTGTTTCTTAAAGTTTCCATTGGTAAGTTAAGCTTCTTAGCTATCTTAGTTGACACAAAGGTGTTAGACGCTCCCATATTAAACAATGTTGTAACTGCTAAGTTGTCTAATATTATTGTACCTAAGATAACATTATCATCCGGTTCTGCATATTCTGCTTCCACAATGAAAACTCGAACAGACCGACTCGGGCCGCCTTTCCCGCTTCCTTGATGTCGAGTTCCTCTCAGCACCATTAACGACTGAAAGCTTGTCCTTGAAGGTCTCAGCTTCCTACACCTTGTTCAACATTCAGCCATGTTTCTTGGTGTACTTCTCAACCTTCCTGCTTCAACCTCACGGGACAAACCATTCTTGAACAACTGAAACTGCACTATTCAACTTCTACTCGGTGCATTCCTCACCGGATGGTACTTCCTTATGTTTACAATCCATGTAAACAAAATTCTTGGATAGCCGACCTATACCAAGAATTACACCACGATTCATAGAATCAAAACTATAGGGTCATTTTCCTCTTCTTCTTATTTCTCAACGGTAAACTCCAATACGATCATTTACATCTTCTAGATGAACCACAACTACAAGACCTCCATCTTGAACCAAACCACTCGCTTCTTGCTGGGCCTTAGAACTTCCGATTCCAAACTTATCAACACGAGTATCTCTGAGGTTACCTAACATTCTGAAAGATCAGGAAGGATCAGAACGTTACTATGTGGTCTAAAGAGATCTTATCTTAAGGAAGGAAGCCTAAAGGACGCTTCTCTCTGATACCAACTGTAACGCCCCGTTCCCGAATATCGAGTCCTTATCCGGAAAAGGAACGTTCGGCATGTATAAAATAAAATAAATTTCACTTTATACGTAACCCACTACTACGTCGTATCGAGTTAAGAAAAATGGAAACAAATGACTCGGGTAAATTTTTTCCAAATAATCCAAGAATAGAAACTCAATATCTAAAAAAAGAAATGTAACGTTTATTATCGGCAAAAGAAACCAAACATACGAATCCTCCAAAAACATACTAAAATAAAATACAAGGTCCCCAACAAAACTCCAAGTCTAATAAAATAAGTAAAAGCATGAATAAATGAACTCTTCAACTTCGGCGTCCTTAAACGCCGTCATCAAAGTCCTCCTCAAACTCTAGATTTACCTGTTCATCTTCTCTCCCACAGACACATAAATAACATGCATTTGAGGTAAGTACATTGTACATAGTAAGAAGTAGAAGCTACAAATTAACTAAGGTTCTTTAACAATTTTTATTATAATAATTGTCTTTGTGAGATCGACTCGATCTAAGGTTCATTCCATGCCCATCGACACTTCATGATTATACATTTCTAGCTTGGCTTATCTTGGTTACATAACTACTCAAGGACACTACGCATGGCGTTCATCAGCCTGAAGATATACTTGCTAACTAATGGTGATTAGCACCGATTAGCTCCGGGGTCTCCCCGGTATGCGTATACGTTCGATGAATTTCTTCCACTACCCTTCAGCCTTTTGTGCCTGTAGCGTTGTTCACCTTTTATAAACGTATCACATCGCCGATATGAAATAGTGCCTAACCGAGAATAAGTGATGTTTTATCTTTTACTACACTTATGTAATTATTATTGTGAATTAACTAACCACCTAAGGGTTTTCAAAGCAAAACTCATTTATCAACTTTACTCCCTCACTTAAAACGCTAGACATCACATCCTATCAAGTACACAGACATTGATGAACTCTAGTTCATCAAAGCACAAGCCCTTTCATGCCCTTCCGACGGTCCCGAACTTCAACTCCGTTTAAGAGTAAGTCCGGTGCCGGAACCAATCACATCAGAAACTCAAAGGGGCTTGTTTATGTTTAATTAATGTTGTTAGATCAAAGGATTAACATTCAAAACTCATTTCAAAGCTTAAAACCACATTTTTCCTCAAAACAGGGTCCAGTGCGCCAGCACTGGGGTTCAGTGCGCCCGCACTGAGCCTCTGTGCGTAAAATCCAAAATCTGCTCGACCAGTGCGCCCGCACTGGGCTCCAGTGTGCCCGCACTGGGCTACCCTGGTGTGCCCGTACCAGGGTCTGGTGTGCCCGCACCAACTCTCTGAATGTGAAATTCAGGTCCAGGGCCTCCAGTGCATCCGCAATGGGATTGGTGCGCCCGCACCAAGCGCGGAAACATCCTAAAAACTCAGTTTTTGAACCCTAATCGATCCCTAATATACTCCGAAAATAGCAGAAAAACTCGACTTTTACCAGGCCCTAACATCCTATGATTCATAAACAACTCGTAGCATGAATTTTAACCATCAAACCATCAAAAAATCATAACTTAAACCCTATGAACCGTAATTAACGTGTAGGAAGACCTTCTAACTTTATAAGCAACCTAATCCAAGCCACAAACTCAGAAAGACTGCAGCAACGATCCTCCTTCACACAGAAAACTTATGTGATCAATTCCAAGAGGATTAGATTCGATCACATGCTTCGATTAACACAACACTACGAAAGAAGTCAGAATAATAATATTTCATTTTCACAAAATGACACATCTGCCCTTTCCCGAAAATCGGAATATTACAGCCCTAGTCAGGACCGTCTAATTTTAGAGACAAGGGGTTGACTATCGCATAAGATGTGAATTGTCAAAGAGTAGACTAGTCATCCAATGGAAGCCGCATGAGATGCGACCGGTAAGTGTACCCACCTTTCGAAATTGACCTGGTCAATCGGCCCTCGTCGGGGATCGAGTCAACTAGGTTGGATTCCATCCACTAAAGAATTAATTAAAATTCTTGAAAGTCAATTAGGAGTAGTTGACTAGTGGGAGAAAAATCATAAACCAAAAGACCATTTTTTATTTGTATAAACAACAACACTCTTTTATCTTTATTTTTATGTTGTAGTTTTAGAAAACTTTATTTCTATGTTTTTATTTTTGATTGTTAAAACCAAATTATGACTGTTACCTTTTGAGAAACGTTCTCAAGTATGGTTAAGTAACTTTAATCCCTTTTAAAATAAGCAATGGCATGAGCAACCCGGTTATAGTAGCGAGAGACAAGAAGACTACATATTTGATGAAGTGCTCCAAGACTTTAATGAAAAGTGGAAGCTCGTGATATGATTAAATCACTTGAAATAAGTTTCAACGAATTAATCATACATTGGATACGATCTAATATGATCATTCTGTCGTACGATGACAATTAATCCAAACGTTGGATAAGAATGACCACACCGAATTTTGGAAAGGTTGTTTTCAAAATTGTTAGACTTAAGTATCGACTTAATCTTTAATCATTGCTTGAAGGTTAATTAAAGAGTTCATGTTTTGAATATAATTCAAAAGAGATAAATAAACTATTTAATAAACTATAGATTTTCTTTACGAAAGAAAATTGAAGACATAGCTCTTGTGATTTCTCTTAAGCCTTATGAAGACTAAATTGAGAAATATTTACAAGTGCTTAAGGGATTAAAAGGGAAAGTTAGGGCATGTGCTTAAATAGAGAACTTATTAAAATTTCTATTCTAGGCAAGCGTGTTGAGATAAATCTATCTAAGTTCAAAGTCAACTCTAATATATATGATATCTTGTGAGTATGATAAAATTGGAAAGATTAAATATGAAATACACTAAAATGCGGAATGTGAAGCAAACGTTGCGACATTTTCGGTTTGTGTTCTGAGTCTAGTAAACTGATATAGGAATTAAATAAATGTTATTGTGTTCAGTTCTTAAGAAGAACAGGAGCTCAGTTTTTTTTTAGGATTTAGTAGACATCTTCAATTGTAAGGAATAAATGTTATTATGATAAAGTTGAACAGTCACTAAATCTAACGTACTAGATTGGTGTCAGTATATAGTTGATATGGTTGATATAATCTCAACTAAGTGTGTGTATGGCTGTTATTCTTAATATTTGTTGTTGTTCTAGATGTCGACTCTCTGGTAGAGAAACGTGTAATCAAATGTCATTATGATGATGTGTGAACCATGTGATTATGAATCATGTGGGAAATATGTATGTTATCTAAAGATGACTAAAATACGCTTTTATGAAAAGGTTATGAATTCTAGAAAATTTGTCTAAAGCCTAAGCATACCGATGCTTGTAGGCTTATGAAAATTAATGCCACAAATAACTGTTTATTAATCTATATGACTATTTTTAGAAATAAGTCAAGTGTACTTAGTGAAGTACAACAATTCGGAAAGCCGCCCAAAAAGTTCGAGCTAGTACGAATATGAGATCGATGAGCTACTTAAGAATTAATCTTCAATTGGATTGAAGCAATTAATACCTGAAGGGTGTTTCAGAAGTCATCTGAAATAGAATTAGATTCTCCCTTGAAGGATACCATCTTTAGGATACGCAATTAGATTGTGTTCCTAAAATGGAAAGTTCAATTTATATGATAAAGATGTGACGTAAGCCTTGCGAAGTATCCCTTACCTGTTTCGGGATAGTGCCCTTATACGATACATATACTTAGCCAAGTTCCAAAGAATAATGGTTGGATAAATTCCATATCAGATATGGAAGATGATAGCATCAAATCCATCTTAACAGATTATTTAGGGTTGTCGTGCTTCCAGCAAGCAGGCAATGTCTGAAAGGCTTGGAGCTTAGAATGACATGTGTAACTTTATGGAATATCTTAGCTAGCACGCTAGATATTATTTACTTGTCCGGGGAGCAAAAGGTGTTTGTCTTCAGACATGCTGTCTTCTAGAGGAAGTGTTTCTTCCAAAAGAAATAGTGGGATTAAACTAAATCCCAAAAGAGTTTGAGAACTATAAAGATATATTCAACCGTTGGAACATGAGCAGGCGCCGCACAGTGATGAGGTGCCGAACACTACTTAGTGCACTCAAGTATTATATGAGACTACAGATGACCACATGCCTGAAAGGGCTGCTGATATATTCATCTTGAAGAATGAGGATCTCGCGACTTATGCAGGAATGCTAGAAAGGCAAGATAAGAGATATGGCTTGGAACCATAATATCTGAATTAGAAGTGACAACCAGGTTGTGAACCTAGTATGTCTTACCTAGAGGGAATGTCCCTGAAAGGCTGACATGGATAGTAATATGCTTACCATAAGGCTATAGTGACGGATGAAGGGTACGGCGTGTAAACCTTGTAATTATCTTTTTGCTGCCAGCTGAGCCCAGTTCTATTCAGACTATGCTTGTTATAACATCGTATCATGGCTATATGATAGTGTTGAAGACGCTATGAAAATAACTCGATGTTCATAGATTATAACATGATATGTGAGCCCACAAGACCTATTTATGGACTAAAACAAGTTTCTCTAGACAATTTCTTTGTTTGATAATCAAAGGAGCTTGATTTAGTCAAAATAAGATATATGCCCAATGTGCATGAGGTATAGTGGGAGTGTGTTACGATTTTTGAGTAAGGTATTGGATATCTCTCTCGGGAATTATCACCCCATGTCACAGTCAATAAATGTTTGGTAGTTCAAGGTCCTTACAAAAGCACTTGGATTAGCAGTACTTATTTTTTGAAATAAGAATCTATAGTGATAGATTTAACTGCTGTTAGTTTATAGTTTATCTATATAGATGTGATGCTAAAAGAGTTTAGCATAGATCACGACAGGAGATACTGCTAGCCGGAGTTCTCAAGATCTATCTATGTTAGGACGTTAGTCCTAAAGATAAGGTGAAAGATGATGCTTATGGAAGGTTTCCTTTGCTACTGCGATATGAACCATCATAAAAGTATTGCCAGATGTTTATTGTCCATGAAGAGTCATGAGCAAGTATGAAAGTAAATCTTGTGAATGTCGAGAATATCCTTAAACAAGTTACGGAAGGTTTCTTAGTTTATCGAAACTTGAAATCGAATAAATATAGATATACAGACATGCACCCTGAATCTTATGAAGATAGTGGGAGCTACGGTCTGGGTTTAAGTGATACAATGAGCTGTAAATGTTCTTAGCTAGAGATCACTGTTGATTCTACAACTTAGCCAAGACACAGTATTGCCTTGGAGGCATTGTGGGAGCAGTACATGGATCTAGAAGGTTCATTCCTGAACCTTGTACGGTTCTTCCATATTTTCTATATAGATGATATAGTAGTGGATTCATTTCTTGAAGCAAGGACCAGGGTCTCGTTAGAGATTCATGTGTGTGTTGAGGCAGTTCCTTTGAGTTGATCATTTGGACCATGATATGAAGATAGTCTGAATCCCCACGGATAGTGATCCATTCATGCTTAGAGTTGGTTGTGAGTATTGCATGAGATTCTTGTGTTTCAACTTGGTCTTGTGTGTATGAGTGATTGGCTTTAGGCCAAGAGGGAGATTGTTGAAATAGTGTCCTAAACCCAATCGGGTTGGACCAGATCCGACCGGGTAAGATCATTTCTACTATTTCTTTATGATTATACATATATAATAAATGGATTTTCTGTTGTCACTTTTAAAGAACCAATTATGAATTGTTGTATGATAACGTCCTTAGTATTAAATTGTGATAGAGAAACCATGATAGGCGATTATGGTTGTTGAGACTCTAATCACTAATAAGTTTGATACTTAAATGTCTCTAGGCTTAGGTACTATTAAACAGGGCATTCATAGTACAAACAGGCTAGCACGTATTAGATGTCTTCTGACTTTAAGGGCAGGGATAGATCTCGTCTATCGAAGTGTAGAGATACTTGGACTGTACGTGGACATGTATTAGAGAATGCATACATTAGACTGACCCACTTACACTATTAAGTGTCACACTATATGACGGTTGTGTAATTATCCTTAGGACCGGAGTCTACATGGAATCACGGTGTGGATTGTCATGCTTTGACACTATTGAGGTTTCCCCTAGCCATGGGGCGATCATGCAGTAGTGATTGGGTGTGATACTGAAGCATGCGGGGTATACATGTTAGGTCGTCCGGGAATCGCGTACCCTATCAGTAGGAGTGAATATCCGAAAGGGCCGACTCTCATGAATCTTTGCAAAGTGGAGTAAATGAGTTACTTCGAGAGAGCATGATATCCATATTATAAGATACGGTCGTTAATGTTTGACACTCGATATACGACCGTATGGATATTGTAACAACGATAGGATTCTATTTATACGGTAACCTTTTCACACGAAAGGTAGTTGTCATTGCATTTGACTCTTCCAATGATTGGGGGTCACGGTGTGTTGCTAGACGCTATTCCGTGATCGTTAGGTATGAAGGGCATTTTTTTAATTTGCACTTTGTGTCTACGGCCAACATATTCGGAAGCCTATCGGGTCACACACATAAGAACATCTAGCCGGATTAAAATGCGGTTATAGCGATAACCAAATAAGGAAAGTTTTATCTCGACTATAAAGTGTTATAGTGATAAATTAATATGGTGGTATTTATTTATTATGAATAAATATAATACAAGATATTAATTATATTGATAAATTAGAGATATAAATATTATATATGTGGCCAAAATTTGTGTGCGTATGACACACGTGAGTGCCAATTAGTTGATCATGTATTAACATTTGGATATTAATATATATGTGGATTTATATGTGTAATATATATATATATATATATATATATATATATATATATATATGTGATATATGCACATGTGTAAATTGACTTATGGTAACATAATAAAGATATATTCAATATTAGATATTGACAATATATATATTGGAATATTTAATATAAGATATTGAATATTAATGAGATATATAAATCTTGAATATCTTGGTTTTTCTTTCTCCTTTATCCATTAGGAAGCTTGTCTCAATCAAATTGGGATGTGCATATGGCGCCATATATCCTATAGCAAGGGAGTTGTGCAAAGCAATTTTACATCACAATTAGAAAAGTTCTAATTTATTAGAAAAATTGAGAGCTTCCTAGAGAGAGATTTTGAGAGAGAGAAAAATCCGGTCTAGCAACCGGATTTTTCTAGTAGCAATCCAATAGTGGATTGCGGCGGGTTGTTTGTGTGGATCACCGGTAGATGCCAAACGCTTGGGCGGCTTTGTGCAGAAACTACAACCGTAGGCTGATGTATGTCAATCGGATGATAAAATTCTACGATGTTTTACCCCAATTCTTCAGTATATAATGATAATTCGTATCAATTATAATGGAATTAGTTATAAATCGAATCGATTTCATTTCATAATTTTATATGATTAATGTCTAAATTTTATTAATAAATGTTAAGCTAGTTATCTATAATTTATTATCAATAGCTATTAGTATTATGATTTGTTTGTCTTGCAGGGATAGAGGAGAACATAATAAGGAGTGGAAGGAAACTGGAAGCAATCGTCCAAATTTCATGCAAAATTTAGAATTGTTCATGTAGTGGCGCACACCACCATGCAAAGTGGCGCAAGCCACAACATCAAAAGTGGCACAAGCCACAACACCAAGTGGTGCAAGCCACGACATCAAGCTATTCACATGCACATTAAATACAGAAATCATTTTTCAGCTACTTTTGTCACACATGGCGCAAGCCACAACAAAAATGGCACAAGCCACTATATTAAAAGGGCAAAAATTAGCAATATTACTCTTGCTTATCAGTGAAGAAAATGGGGGGTTCGACAGATAGAGTTTTTGGGGAGAAACTTGAAGGCAACATCACAAAGGCTCTCATAGCCAAAATATCCATCAATTTAACATTCAAATCCTTGTAATGTGTTAGAACTATCATTTTGAGAAGCTCAAGTCTTGAAGTGGATGTATAGGAAACAATTAGTTGTGCTCCATCTTCATCAAAACTGGAGTAGATGAATCTCACATTGGGTTCATCATTCGAATTTGGTAATCTATTAGCTTTTACTTTGATATAATTGTTCTTGTTATTATGAATGCTAGCTTTAACTTGTTAGCAGTTATGATGATAAGTGGCTAGTTTCTTGTATTGACTAAGGTCATATAGTAATGATTGTTGATCTTTTGTTGTTTGGAATTGATCGTTTTATTTCTAGCTTCTATTGTGTTGAAATCCTCTTGCTTGCTTTGATTGTTAATATGTGTATTTGAGTAATTAACCATTGCATGCACCTACACAATTAATAGAAACCGAAAGGAGACGTTAGTTGTGAGATAAGGGTAAGAGGAATGGAAGGTAGAATCGACCCTAGTGGAATTCGATTCCTTATCCGGGGAATATTGCATTCATGTGTTTATCGTGTCGAGTCATTAGGTTTAATGTACTTAAACCAAGGAT
This sequence comes from Gentiana straminea, assembly GCA_036785695.1. NCBI lineage: Eukaryota > Viridiplantae > Streptophyta > Magnoliopsida > Gentianales > Gentianaceae > Gentiana > Gentiana straminea. The sequence goes on along the minus strand of JAVUPR010000183.1, from coordinate 22,765,480 downwards.
AAGGCATAGTGTAATTTTATACACTCGTAAGAGGGAAAATTGCATGTTTAGGAATGCACCATTCACACAATAGCACACCTATGTTGATCGATTCCAATTAATTTAAGGGAATTAACTTGAACTATAAACCATCTTAGTTAATTTCTTTTATCGTTTGAACAACCTTTGTAGTTAATTATTAGTCTTTTAAACAAAACTGCGATTCGGATCAAGATAATGATAACTAATCGGTGTTTAACCTCACTTTTCCCTTGGGAGACGACCTTGACCACCACGCTAGACTACGATTGACCCGGTACACTGCCGGTGAGATTGGAACCCTAGGAAGTTTGCATCAAGTTTTTGGTGCCGTTGCCGGGGAGATGTAACGGTTACTACTTATATTAGTTCAAAATTCTTGAGAAAGAATCAAAACTTTTTTCTAACCTATTCTGTTTTATTTTCTTTTGGTACTTACCCCTTGGTAAGTTACCAAGTGTTGTTCACTGTTTTCTTGTTGTTTCTATTTTGCAGTTGATAACCCGTTCTAGAAGCAGTAAGGCCCCTCTCCCTCCATACAAGCCCGACATCAACAGTTACGAAAGGCAGTTACGAGATGAGAATAAGCGAGGTCAAACTAGCCAAGGACAACATGGTGAAGAAACTTCCCAAGAATCATCTAACCAAGAAATAGATATGGCCGAGATTAGCGATGAAATACAAGGTGATCAAGGATTGAATCATGCCCAAGGACATGGTCAAAACCAAGCCAATTTAAATCCACAACCCATTCATCCACTTAAAACAAATCCGAACAATCAAAATCCCAATGACCAACAAAATCAGAATCAAAACCGGAATCAAAACCAAAACAGAAACCAAACGGAATCAAAACAACCGAAATAACCAAAACAACAATCCTCCATTTCGACCCCTTTGTGATCAAACAGTTAGAAGGAATGTACCAAATGATCCTATCCATTTACCTAATGAAGGAGCTAACAACTTTGAAGTGAAAGGTCATCTCTTTGGATTGATTGATACTCGTTGTCAATTTTTTGGTGAAGATCACGAAGATCCACATCAACATCTTCATTTATTTGAGCAATTTTGCAACACGGCTAAGAGCCATGGTGTTCATAAGGAGTTGACAAGGATGTCAAGGTTTCCTTTTTCATTGACCGGAAAGGCCAAGGATTGGTTTTCATCTCTTCCTCATGACTCATTGACTAGGTGGGAGGAAATACAAGACGAATTTTTGAAGCAATATTTCACACCCGGGAGAAATTGGAAATTGAAGGTTGAAATTTCTAACTTCAAGCAAGGAGTTGAAGAATCTCTCGGATGTGCATGGGAAAGATTTAAAAAATTGTTGAGAGCTTCTCCCGATCATGGTTATACTCTTGAAATGCAAATCCAACTCTTTTGTAGACAATTGAGACATGAGTCCCGTGCGGATGTTGATCGTGCATGTGGCGGTTGTCTGATGATGCGTGATGCACAATAGGTGTATGATGCTATTGAAATAATCTCGAAAAACAATAGAATGTGGGAGACCGGATCGAGCACAAGAAAGGTCGCTTTTGTAGGAGAAGCTACGTCCCAATCGGAAGTGCTAGCTCAACTAGCTTCTCTTAACAAGAAATTCGATAGGATGCAATCTAGCAAAACTTTGGATACTTATGCACAAGGTGAATTCCCAATTGAGGAAATGAGGTATGATGATGATACAACTTTTGTATTGGATGAGCCAAGAGAACCTACAAATGAAGAGGTTAGTTTCATGCAACAACATCAAAATTTAAACAATTCTTATTCAAACTCCTTTAATGCTATAAGGAGAGATCATCCAAATTATTGTTGGTCCGACAATGCAAACAAGCAAGGCCAACCACCATTCCCTTTACAACAAAGAACCTCTTTCAACCCAAATTCCCAAACTCGAAATTTCCAAGGAAATTCCTCCACCTATCCACAACAACCACCAACTCGATCTTATCAACAACACACCACCCAAAGCATTCCCATTACTCAAAATACAACACAATCATGTGAAAATGTTGACAAATGGGGAGCATTGATGGATAATCTTATGGGTGTTGTGTCTACTCAAGCCAAGAACATGGAATCCATGATGACTTCTATGAGTTCGGTTACTAAGGATCTTATCTCTTTAAGAACTATGATGAGTGGTCATGATACAAGAATGAAGACCATAGAAGCATCAATGCGGAATGTAGAAGAGCACATGAGTAGAGAGGGTGAAAGAAAGAGTATTGGACCGCCCGGTGGACTTCCTAGCAATACCGAGAGAAATCCAAGGGAGGTTAATGTTATTGTTACTCGTAGTGGAAGGGTTTGTGGAAGCAACGGTGTGGAAAATCCCAGAAATTTCGAAGTGGAAGATGATTTAGATGATAAGTTCGAAAATGAGGAATTGAGCGAGGAAGAAGAGGAGATTGTTGACAACTTTTTGAGAAGGGATAGATATGTTGAAAAGGAAAGTGATAATGAAGAGTGGGTGAAAGTTCCTAGAATCTTGAAGAACCCTAGAGCAAGTGATCTAAGGACTTTATTTATTGAACATGTGAGAGAGGATCAAGTTGAAGAACACACGATTTCTAAAGACTCTCCACCGGTTCACACTCAAAAAGCTCAAAGGGAACCGGAGAAAAAATCAAAGAAGGAAAAGCAAAAAGACATTGATTGGCGTCCACCAAATGCACAAACTTTCGAGGAAGCTACTTCTACTCCTTCTCCACCAAATGACAAGGGTAAGGGAGGTATGAATTCTAATCTCACTTTAATTGACCTTGAATCACTCCCGTAACCCCCACAGGAACAAATTAAAAAGTTGAAGATGGATAAAAAAAATATGCTCGCTTCCTTGATACTTTTCGCCATTTGAATGTTAACATTCCCGTAATTGAAGCCTTAATTAACATGCCTACTTATGGGAAATTCCTTAAAAATATCTTGTCAAATAAAAAGCGTTTAGAAGAATATGAGAAAATTTGTCTTAATGAGGAATGCTCCGCAGTCTTACAACACAAGCTTCCTCATAAACTTAAGGATCCCGGTAGTTTCACCATTCCGTGTGAAATCGGGGGGTTTTGTTTAAGATAGTACTTTGTGATCTCGGTGCAAGTATAAATCTTATGTCTTATGCGGATTATAAAAAACTTGGAATAGGAGAACTTAAAAACACGGAGATGACTCTCCAATTGGCGGATAGATCGATTAAATACCCTAAGGGAGTCATTGAAGATGTTTTAGTTAAGGTTGATAAGTTTTACTTCCCCATTGATTTTGTGGTAATGGAAATGGAGGAAGGGTATTCAACACCCCTTATTCTTGGTCGTCCTTTCCTAGCCATGGGAAGAACTCTTATTGATGTTCAAAGAGGTGAGGTAATTTTGAGAGTTAATGAAGATAAAGTCACTTTTAATATTTTTAAGGCAATGAAACATCCATACAACTCACGAGAATCGTGTTCTTTTATAGATGCTATATCTTCTATTTGTGTGGATCGTACTAACTTACAGGCCTTTGAAGATAAGCTTGAAGAATGTTTGGCCTTATCAATCTATAAAGAAAAAGAGAATGACAAAGAAATGAAGGAAGTGATTTTCCACTTAGATGCCGGTGGCCCTTTTAAAAGACAACCATGGCACCGGTATTTGGAGTTGGATTTGAGTAGATCTGTTTTGAATCCTTCGGTGGAAGAGCCACCAAGAAATTTGGAATTGAAATCTCTACCTTCTAATCTTAAATATGCTTTTCTTGTAAATGATAAATTACTACATGTTATTATTTCTTCGTCACTAACAGATTTGCAAGAGGATCAATTTCTAAGGATGCTTAGAAAGCACAAGAAAGCATTCGGTTGGACAGTAGCAGATATTAATGGAATTAGTCCACAGATTTGTGTGCACAAGATCATCTTGAATGACAATGCTAAGCCGTGCGCACAACCACAACGCTGTCTAAATCCACATATGCAAGAAGTGGTGAAGAAAGAGGTTATCAAATTGCTAGAAATGGGCATAATCTTCCCTATCTCGGATAGTGAATGGGTTAGTCCTACTCAAGTTGTACCAAAGAAAGGCGGTTTTACAGTCAAAGAGAATGAAAAACATGAATGGATTCCTACAAGGGAAGTGACCGGATATCGCATGTGTATCGACTTTCGAAAACTGAATGAGCATACAAGGAAGGATCATTATCCACTACCATACATTGTCCAAATGTTGGAGCGGTTGTGCAGACACAAATTCTATTGTTTCCTTGATGGTTATTCGGGATATCTACAGATTTTCATTGCGGCCGGTGATCGAGAAAAGACAACATTTACTTGTCCTTATGGAACATTTGCTTATAAAAGAATGCCTTTTGGTTTATGCAATGCTCCGGCCACATTTCAAAGATGTATGATGGCAATCTTTTCTGATATGGTAGAGAAATTTTTGGAGATATTTATGGATGATTTTAGTACTTTTGGAGATTCCTTTGATCAGTGCTTATCTCATTTGGAACGTGTCCTACAACGTTGTGAAGATACAAATTTGGTTCTAAATTGGGAAAAGTGTCACTTGATGGTGTCGGATGGCATTGTTCTAGGCCATAGAATTTCAGAAGATGGTATCGAAGTTGACAAAGCAAAGATTGAGGTGATCGAAAAGCTACCACCACCGGTAAACTTGAAGACCTTAAGAGGATTTCTTGGACTTGCCGGATTTTATCGTCGTTTTATTGCGGATTTCTTGAAAATTGCTAAGCCATTAAGCCATCTACTTGAGAAAGAAGTATCTTTCAACTTTGATGAGAAGTGTATGGACGCATTTGAAACATTGAAGAAGAGATTGGTGAGTGCGCATGTCTTAGTAGCCCCGGATTGGAATTTACCGTTTGAATTGATGTGTGATGCAAATGATCTAACGGTTGGGGCCGTGTTAGGCCAACGTCATGATAAGGTTCTAAAGGCAATCTACTATGCATCTCATACTTTGAATGCGGCACAAATCAACTATGCCACAACCGAGAAGGAACTTTTGGCGGTTATCTTCACCTTGGATAAGTTTCATTCTTATCTTATCGGTTCTAAAGTTATTGTCCACACCGATCATGCGGCACTCCGGTATCTAATGAACAAGATGGATGCAAAGCCAAGACTTTTATGATGGATTCTACTTCTTCAAGAATTCGATGTGGATATCATAGATAAGAAAGGCAAAGACAATGTCGTGGCGGATCATTTGAGTAGACTAGAGATTGTCGAAGAGGAAGGGAAAAGAAAGGAGATACAAGATTCATTCCCGGATGAACAACTTATGCTGATCGATGCACCCCCATCCATGCAACTTATTGGAAACAACCCGATGCAAAAAGAGGATTCACCATGGTTTGGTAACATTGTTAATTATTTTACACATGGGTACGTCCCACCTCATTGGACATGGAAAAAGAAAAAGAAAATTTTCCATGATTTGAAATTCTATTATTGGGAGAAACCGGACCTCTTTCGGAGGTGTTCGGATGGCATCATTAGGAGATGCGTTCCTAATAATGAAATTTCAAGTCTACTATCCTTTTGTCATGGACGTGAAGTCGGAGGCCACCACGGTGGATGGAAAACAGCTTATAAGGTTTTACAATGTGGTTTTTATTGGCCTACGTTATATAGAGATGCACATCATTATGCTAAAACTTGTGAGTCATGCCAGAAATGGGGAAATGTATCTAAAAACACGAAATGCCTCTCCACCCTATTCTAGAGTGTGAGTTGTTTGATGTTTGGGGCATCGATTTTATGGGTCCATTTCCTCCATCGTTTGGTAATAAGTTTATTTTGGTAATGGTTGACTATGTATCTAAATGGGTTGAAGCCCAAGCTTTTCCCACCAATGATGCCGGAGTAGTGATGAAGTTCCTTAAAAAGAACCACGAGATTTGGCACTCCTCGGGCCATCATTAGTGATAGAGGTTCTCATTTTTGTAATCAACCATTCACAAAATTGCTTGAAAAATATGGTGTGAAGAACAAAATAGATACACCGTATCACCCACACACTAGTGGTCAAGTGGAAGTGTCTAACCGAGAGGTGAAACGGATCATTGAGAAAACGGTAGACACCAACCGTAAAAATTGGTCGGTGAAACTCGATGATGCACTATGGGCATATAGAACGGCTTTTAAAACACCCATTGGTTGCTCTCCTTATAAACTAGTATTCATAAAATCTTGTCATCTTCCGGTACAGTTAAAGCACCGAGCTTTTTGGGCTATCAAATTTCTTAAATTTGATCCCCAAGCCGTAGGTGATCATAGGTTGCTCCAACTCACGGAATTGGAAGAATTTCGTTTGGATGCTTATGAAAAAGCCTGTATCTACAAGGAACACACGAAGTCATTTCACAATAAAACAATTTTTCATCGTGAGTTCCATGTAGGTGATGAGGTGCTTTTGTATAATTCATGGTTGAAGTTGTTTCCAGGGAAGTTGAGATCGAGATGGACAGGTCCGTTTAAGGTAACTAGGGTATATGCATCGGAGCAGTGGAGCTTACCGATGGAAAGACCACGTTTCTAGCTAATGGACATCGAATTAAATTTTTCGTCAAGGAGGAAGGAATCCCTCAAACTGAGGAGGTGATGTTCCTCACCGACCCCCCCCCCTCCTGACTAAAAAAGAGGCATAGTCTAGCTGTAGACTATAAACTTAGCAAACCCGGGTACTATCTTTCCTTTTATCGCTTATGCATCAATTTTGGTAAGATTATGTGCTTCTGTGCTATGTGTTTAAGTGGTATTAGTTGGTAGTAATCCCTATGATTAATCTATATAAATCCATTTAATCTACCGTACAATCTCGTCGAGCCAACGACGTTAAACGAAGCGCTCCCAGGAGGCAACCCGATAGACCGTATAAATTTTAATTTTAAGTCTAGTTCTTATCTTGATACGTGATAGAAGTAATGTGTTTAATATGTTTGGTGTGTTTGTTCTAAGTGTTAGAGTGTTTTTTGTTTATGATGTGTGTTTTGTGTGTTTTGGATGATAGGAAAATTTTCTAAGTATAAAATTTATGGGTGTTTTGCTCTCTGTTGATGAATAGTGAGTTCTTTTCCGTTTCATGATGTAGTGGCGCACACCATGAAAAGTAGTGTCCTGCGCCACTTTAATTCCTTTTAATTCGACAATTTAATTTAGTGGCTTGCGCCATAGTCCTAGTGGACTATGCCACTTTCTCTGCTTTAATTCAAATTAATTTAGTGGCCTGCGCCACACCCTCAATTCTCGAACTAAAAATCCGTTTCCTCTCACTCCGCCATTACACCAAATTTCTTTCACACACAGCCCTTAAAAAAGTTCCTTTTATCAAACCCTCAACAGCAGCCAGCCCTCTTCCTCTGTCCTCTTCTCGTTCTATCCGTCTCCGCCCGAGTGATAAGACGATGCTAAGGGCGTTAAAGGGACGAATTTCGGTGCTTTAAGGAGTGGAACACCATTAATTCCGGCCACCCTCTTAATTTCCGGCGGTCAACATCAACAACACGGTAACAAGTTATTTCGTTCTTTTTATTCCAATAAAATTATCTTCAATTTCTCATAATTTAGTTAGTTTTAATATCAAACCGAAGGATGGGATTTAATTTAGTTGGATGAATTGTGTTGTTGTTGTCACCACCACCATTACCGTAGATGTCCGGCGGACCCTCTCGTTGTGGTAGAAATCCGTCAACCAAAAAGCATAAAATTGTCACCGTCCCTGCACCCCAGTCGCGAGCTCTAACGCAAGCCGAGCAAGATGTTCTGTTCGAGCTCACGGCTACTGCCGCAGCCCATCAAAATAATGCCAGAGTCTTTAGTCAGAGTCCTGTCTTGTCAGAGCGTAGCCTCAGCATTTCGCATATCACTCCTAGGCTTGCGAAAATCGTTAATGACCGTAGTTGGGAAGCCGTGGCAGCCGAACGAACTGCACCCATTAATTTTACAATGGTGGCGGAATTTTATTCGGTGTTGTCCAGTGTTAATCCAGAAGAGTTTGAGAATGGTGTAGTCAGTTCTGTCACGATTCGTAAAACCAATGTCCCTTTCACCCCTAAAGCCATTAACGAGTTTTATCATATTCCCGAAGTACCAAGAAGCGTTGAGTTTATCACCATTTGGGAGTTAGATGATCCGACTATGTTGTGGGAACGAGCTGAGGCTTTTAAAGAAAGTTGACCAGACTGCTAAGTGGGTTAAGGATAGATTTCCTTTTGGGAATACCACACGTGAAGTTAGGGCCCTTAAGCACTTCCTTGGTCACAATGTTTGCCCTTCTCGTCATCTTTATAGATTCACCTTGGAGGAGGCCTGCCTCGCCTCTGCTATCTTCAAAGGTATTCCAGTCGATGTAGGAAGCATAATTCATGCCAAGGCCGTGTTGATTGCTGAAACATGTCGCCAGGATGGTAACATGCCGTTCCCTAATCTTATCACGGGTCTCTGCACGCTTCATCAAGTCACTCCACTTCCGAGTGATACGATGATTGCCCCATCCTCAGTTTTGATCGGCCCTAATCTCCCTAACACCCATCCTCGTTCATCTTCAGTCCCTCCTGTGTCTCAGTCTCAGCCGCCTCGCTTTCCACCATCATTTGCCCCTTCATCTAGTCAGTCTGCTCCTTGTTCAGGACCTTCCACTCTGGACCCAGCCCTGACTGCCCATTTGAATTTTCAGGGTACTGAGCTAGCTTTCCTCCGTGGTAGTCAGGCTGCCTCCAATGCCAACGAAACTTTAGGATTTGAGCGGATGTGTCTGTGGGCCAACGATATCCGAGTTGGTATTCGCGGCCAGCGTGATTTTCTTGCCAGTGTCAACCCTTCTATGACCGAGTAGTCCAAATCTTATCCCAGTGTTCTGAGACTCCCTACACCGTACCTGACTGGCTTCCTGATGTTCCCGTTTATACTCCTTATCCGCCTTATCCATCTGTGTCTGTTGGTGGTGTGTCAGAGTCAGCTTTCGCAGGTACAGGTCCTGGAGCTTTCCCTCAGACTGGCGTGACTATGCCTTCTTCAGTGGATTCTCTCAGTTCCGGTCTAAATACGCTGGGTCTAGAGAGTTCAGTACGGATGACTGTGTTCGGTGTTAGTTCTGGTCAGTCTGTGACTAGTACTTATTCTATGACGATACAGATGCTCAGTAATCCACGTGCAGCTACATTTCCAAGAGCCGATATTCTTATTCGGATGACTTTTTCTTTGGCTGGTTTTCAGTACGACGGCACTTATCATGACTCGGACGAGCACGAGAAAGATGCTTGATCTGATTATCTGTTATGTTTTTATTTTATTTTATATACATATAAATATATATTACTGTTTCAAACATCCTCATCATTTCACTTTTGACTACTTGGCTTGTTTTATTTTATCTTTGTGTCAGCGAATCTTAAACTGTTTGGCTTGTGTCTATTTTGTGGTTGGAATATGTTAGACTATTCCCTATTTGGAGTCAGATTGAAAGACAGATGCACTTGATTTTGTTTTCTTGATGTATGTTTGATAGGTTTTAGTGTAATATTTATCTCCTGTTTGAGTCAATTATATTTTTTTTTAGCCTGATTGTTGGAGGTAGTGGCTTGCGCCACTTTCAATGATGGCCTGCGCCATTTACCTTTAATTTTACCTTTAATTTCCATTCTACTTTCTGTCCTGTTTGCAGACTCTTTTACAGCTTTCAGTCAAGTGGCGTGAGCCATGACATTGGTGGCCTGCGCCATTTTACACTATTGCTTATCAGAGAGTTTTGCACTCCTTTCCGTTGCTTTCCCCTCTTTTCTATATAATATTCACCCTTTCTTCTCATTACTTCACACCAAAATTACCACACTTCTCTCTTTTATCACTTTATCTCCTATCATGTCTTCTAACAATGAGCTCACTCCACCACCTTCACCCTCCCTAACACCTCCAGACTCTCCCGACTCTACTCCCGAAAATAACCACCCTCGTTCTCCTCCACACATCCTCATGTATGGCTCTGAGTTGGCTATAAGTCGTTATACTTAATGTTTCAACCATGCCCCGATTCAGTTCGAGAAAGAACTGAATCGGAAAAAACTCAATGAGTTCTCTAAAGTGAGAGTCGATTGGGTGGATGGACCAGATTTGTTAGGGCTCCTAGGGGACGTGTCAATGTTTCTATGGTCCGTGAGTTCTATTCCATTCTTTACGGAGCCGGATTGGTGGCTGGCACGAATGAGGTGCCAATGCGTGGTGTTCGCGTCCCTTTTACCCCTAGTGTCATCAATGCCGCTTTTCACCTCTCTGAAATCTTTGTTGAGCCAATGGCTCCCTACGAGCAGTTGTGGGAACTTCATATCCCCGAGAACATGAGTCTCCGTGTTTACGAGTCTCTTGGTACTCTGTTCCGCTCAACCCATGGTCCAGGAGCCATAGATGCTGTCCAACTTGACACTAATACGCGCGTATGGAAACATTTCATCAACTCTAGAGTTTTGCCTTCCACGCAATTCTTGCAGCTTACTGATGAGGAGCTTGTCCTCCTTCACGCTATTCGGGTTGGTGCATTGGTCAACTGGGGCACCAATCATCCATAGGACTGCAATCAACTTTGCTAGAGCTCAGCATCGACCCTTCCAGCCGCTTCCTTATGCTTGGCTTATTACGCATCTTTGCACTCGGGTTGCAGGCCTACCTAACCAAGTTGGTGATGAGCTTATGCCTAGACGTACTACCCGCTCCGGGTTCTTACCAGTTGATCTCCCTGATGGCTTCTCCACTCCACCTTTTTCCACATCCTCTTCTGATTCTGATAATGAATGATCGTTGTGGTGTTCGATTCAGTTGGTTCTATTGTTGGTTCATTTTTTTAGTCTTTCAATAAGGTTGTTGCGCCTGTCGTTTTCCGCTCAGTTTCAGTTTCCTCTACCTTGGTTGTAATAATTTAGTGCTAGGCACCTTTGTTGGCTGTTGTTTCCTTTCTATCTTTGTATAATATAGTAAGTTTATTTCTTTCTAATTTTGGTTAGTCTATTTCTTATCTTCATGCATGCACTTACGTTTGGCCTACGCCATTATATTTGTGGCCTGCGACACTTTTGTTCCATAATTTGAATTAATTCGGTAATGGCCTGCGCCATTTTGATTCAACAATTCAAATTAATTGATCACTCATGGCATGTGCCATGAGGTTGCATGGCCTGCACCACGCCTTTTAATTTCCTACTTTATTTGCATACTATGCTCGATTCGATTTATTACTCATTTCTGTAAGTGATTTTGTGCTTTTCCCTCCTACTATTTCTACCCTCACTAGTTATTGAGGACAATGCTCGTAAGCAGGGAGTGGAGCCGTAGTCGGGAAAAACACAGAATTATTTCACTATATACTTAAGAAACGCTTAACTTTTAGTCAAACTCAAACACCTAAGCGGATAAAATAAATTTTGGTACGAGTTAAGATATGTAATTAAGAGAATAAATGTTTTAACACGGTGAGTAACTTTAATGAATTATAAATGCATTTTATCATGATTCCGTGACTATAGTGTGAACCTTTAGAGTACATATTTCTCAAATTTTGTTAACAAGTAAACTTTTATGTGATCATGCAAGCATACCCCCCTTAGCATCTAGAACTTAGGCTTGATATCCTTTCGAGGCGAAATAGAAATGTGTTCAGAGTTGGAGTTAGGGATGACGGTCCTGGCCTTTCTTTGATTTAGCTAGAGCCAAATGGCCTACCCGAACATAAATTTCCACCTGTCCCCATCTCAGCCTTGTAGAGTGGCGAGACCCCACTCGAACCAGCCGTTCGTGATTAACCTCGTTATAATCCGACCCTTAACCGAATCTTGGTCTACATTTCCATGTTTTCCCGCAAGTGTAGTAAGCTTCTATGGATTGTGCGGTGATGACTTTGGGAGTCGAGAGTTGGATAGTATTCGTGGCACTTTGTTGAGATGCGAGTTTATCGAGTTTGGAGCCATTATTGTATTTTATGTCATTTGTATATTACTAGTTTTGTTGGGAAAAAAAACAACTTTTCATTGGTTTCTTTTCTAGTGTAAATATGATCAAATAATGGCTATAGTACGAAGAAAAATGTGGAAGGACAGATTATCAAAATCAAGTAATGTGGGTTGGGAAGTTGATCAAGTTGGTATGGTGCGTTTATTCTCGTGTTTGTTATGAGGGAGACGTCTTGAGTAACTTTATAAGAGTAGAAGTATCGGTTGACATTTTATTGGAGTCGAAGGTGTAGAATGCTTACTATCTTGCTCATTTCCTTTTGATATATCCTTTTTATCCCTTCGATAAGCCAATTCCTAGGCCTAACGTTACAAGCTTGCAAGTCCTGTCCGATCTATCTCCTTGACTCTGAATGCCTTGATTAGTGGAGATTGGTATCATTCTTAAGCCTATGGATTGCATTTTATGAGTATGCATGCATGATCTTCATGTTTTGAGTGCTTGATAACAATTCTGAGAAATATTCACACACACACTCCGCTATTGTCTTGGATCACGGCAAATGTACATTTATAATTCTGATGAGTTGCATCACCTAGTTGACATCCGGTTCTTGGCATTTCATTATCTTAGCTGTAACTCTAGTTATTCTATCGCTTGTTTGTTCGAGGGCGAGCAAAAGCTAAGTGGGGAGTGGTTCATGTATGTCAATCGGATGATAAAATTCTACGATGTTTTACCCCAATTATTCAGTATATAATGATAATTCGTATCAATTATAATGGAATTACTTATAAATCGAATCGATTTCATTTCATAATTTTATATGATTAATGTCTAAATTTTATTAATAAATGTTAAGCTAGTTATCTCTAATTTATTATCAATAGCTATTAGTATTATGATTTGTTTGTCTTGCATGGATAGAGGAGAACATAATAAGGAGTGGAAGGAAATCGGAAGCAATCGTCCCAATTTCATGCAAAATTCAGAATTGTTCATGTAGTGGCGCACACCACCATGAAAAGTGGCGCAAGCCACAACATCAAAAGTGGCGCAAGCCACAACATAAAGTGGTGCAAGCCACGACATCAAGCTAGTCACAAGTGCATTAAATGCAGAAGTCATTTCTCAGCTACTTTGGTCACACATGGCGCAAGACACAACAAAATTGGCGCAAGACACTATATTAAAAGGGCAAAAATTAGCAATATTACTATTTCTTATCAGTGAAGAAAATGGGGGTTCGACAGATAGAGTTTTTTGGGAGAAACTTGAAGGCAACATCACAAAGGCTCTCATAGCCAAAATATCAATCAATTTAACATTAAAATCCTTGTAATGTCTTAGAACTATCATTTTGAGAAGCTCAAGTCTTGAAGTGGATGTATAGGAAACAATTAGTTGTGCTCCATCTTCATCAAAACTGGAGTAGATGAATCTCACCTTGGGTTCATCATTCGAATTTGGTAATCTATTAGCTTTTACTTTGATCTAATTGTTCTTGTTATTATGAATGCTAGCTTTAACTTGTTAGAAGTTATGATGATAAGTTCATAGTTTCTTGTATTGACTAAGGTGATATAGTAATGATAGTTGATCTTTTGTTGTTTGGAATTGATCGTTTTATTTCTAGCTTCTATTGTGTTGAAATCCTCTTGCTTGCTTTGATTGTTAATGTGTGTATTGGAGTAATTAACCATTGCATGCACCTACACAATTAATAGAAACCGAACGGAGACGATAGCTGTGAGATAAGGGTAAGAGGGACGGAAGGTAGAATCGACCCTAGTGGAATTCAATTCCTTATCCGGGGAATATTGCATTCACGTGTTTATCGTGTCGAGTCATTAGGTTTAAGGTACTTAAACCAAGGATAAGGCATAGTGTAATTTTATACACTCGTAAGAGGGAAAATTGCATGTTTAGGAATGCACCATTCGCACAATAGCACACCTATATTGATCGATTCCAATTAATTTAAGGGAATTAACTTGAACTATAAACCATCTTAGTTAATTTCTTTTATCGTTTGAACAACCTTTGTAGTTAATTATTAGTCTTTTAAACAAAACTGCGATTCGGATCAAGATAATGATAACTAATCGGTGTTTAACCTCACTTTTCCCTTGGGAGACGACCTTGACCACCACGCTAGACTACGATTGACCCGGTACACTGCTGGTGAGATTGGAACCCTAGGAAGTTTGCATCATAGACAAAGCGTCGATCCAATTGGATCAACCAAGGTATTCTATTGTCTACTTCTTTTCTGCTTGTTGCTTAAATGAAGTCGATCTTGGGAAAATCAAATTTTTGAATTCCGCTGCATTCCCGCATTGATTTCCTAACAAATATACCTTTGGTAAATGCTCTAGCCAGAATAACAGAGTACACAAAATTCTTGAAAGAAGCAATCTCTACCGGAAGGAAATTGTTAGACCTTGAGACTATTTGCCTTAACGAGGAATGCTCAGCAGTTTTGCAACGCAAACTTCCTCGTAAGTGTAAAGATCCTGGGAGCTTCCTCATACCTTGCACAATTGGAGGAGTGTGCCTAAACAAAGCGTTGTGTGATGTGGGAGCCAGTGTCAATTTAATGCCACTGTCAATCTTTCATAAGTTAGGCATGAAAGAGTTAAGTGAAACATCTATAACCCTTCAATTTTCTGATAGGTCTATGAAGCAACCTTGTGGAGTGGTGGAGGATGTGTTAGTAAAAGTTAATAAGTTTGTATTCCCCGTAGACTTTTTAGTGCTAGCCATGGAAGATAATCACGATGTTCCACTGATCTTAAGAAGACCTTTCCTAACAACAAGTAAAACTTTGATAGATGTTCATAAGGGTGAGCTAATTCTAAGAGTAAATGAGGACAGAGTAGTATTCAATGTGATGAAAACAATGATGTATGCACAAGATGAGGGAGAAGCATGTTAATTATAGATGCCATAGACGAGCTTGTTTTGGAATTATATCTGCAAGTGGCACTAGACCCTAAAGTAGCAGAGACTTTGGTCTAGAAAGAAGATGAAGAAGGTAATGAAGAAACCTAGCCTGGGTGTAGCGAACGTCAAGTACGAGAAGTAGAGCCTATATCTTCTGTGGATGTAGGAGGAACAATCCATAGACCTTCGTGCCATAAGTTCTTTGGCCTACAATTGACTGGTAAGCTGTTAAGATCACCATTGGAAGAGCCACCAAGGAATTTAACACTGTAACCTTTGCAAGATGATACTCTCCCCCACATAATTTCATCGTTACTATGACCTTTAGTGGAGGAGAAACTTTTAAGAGTATTAAGAGAGCATAAGGGAGCATTCGGGTGGACGATTGTGGATATTGGAGGAATAAGCCCATCGGTATGCATGAATAAAATCTCTGTAGACCCCGAGAAGAAAGCGGTAGCACAAACTCAAAGGAGGCTAACGCCACAACTAAAGGATGTTGTTAAGGAGGAGATTATAAAGATGTTGGAAATGGGAAACATTTTCTCAATTGCGAAAGTGAATGGGTGAGCCCGATTCATATTGTGCGCAAGAAAGGAGGATTCACTGTTCAACCTAATGAATTTGATGAGTTAACCCCATGGAGACTAATTACTGGACATCGAGTTTGCATCGATTTCAGGAAACTGAATGACACAACTCATAAAGATCATTTTTCCTACCAATCATTGAGCAGATGTTAGAAAGATGAAGCAGTCATGCTTTTTATTGTTTTTTTATATGGATATCTGGTTACTATCAGATCCATATTGCCCCCGAGAACCGTGAGAAAACAACTTTCACATGTACCTATAGAACTTTTGCGTACATTCGCATGCCTTTTGGATTTTGTAATGCACCAGCAACATTACAAAGGTGCATGATGTCATTGTTTTTGGACATGGTGGAGGACTTTTTGGAGATTTTCATGGATGGCTTTTCTGTATTTGGAGATAGCTTTGATAAATGCTTGGACAACTTGAGTAGAGTGCTGAAGAGATGTGAAGAGACCAACCTTGTACTTAACTGGGAAAAATGCCATTTCATGGTCACAGAAGGAATAGTGTTGGGTCATAAGATTTCAAAGAAAGGATTGGAGGTGATAAGGAAAAGATAGAGGTAATAGAGAAGTTACCCCCTCCAACAAACTTAAAAATGTTGCGAGCTGTTCTTGGCCACGCTAGATTTTATAACAGGTTTATTATGGATTTCTCTAAAGTTACTAGACCTTTGACGGAATTAATTGCATAGGATGTGCCTTTTGTGTTTGGAGAGGAGTGCAAGCAAGCATTCAACACATTGAAGCATATGCTTACAACCGCCCCAATTCTGGTAGCCCCAGATTGGAACAAACCTTTTGAGCTTATGTGTGATGCAAGCGACACGGAAGTTGGAGCAGCCCGGGGACAAAGGGAGGATAAAATATTTAAGCCTATCTATTACGCCAGTTGTACCCTCAACAGTGCCCAAATGAATTATGCAACTACAGAGAAGGAACTCTTAGCTGTTATATTTGCATTTGACAAGTTTCGACCATATCTGATAGGATCGAAAGTCACAGTATTCACTGACCATGCAGCTCTGAAATACCTTTTAACCAAGCAAGACTCTAAGCCAAGATTGTTGAGATGGATTCTACTCTAACAAGAGTTTGATGTCGAAATCAAGGATAAAAAGGGATCTAAGAACCAGGTGGCCAATCACCTGTCGAGATTAACTATTCTAGAAGAGGAGCAACCGACTGAGATCAGAGAAAGCATTCCCGATGAACAACTCTTTGCTGTCTCAGTAGTAGCTCCAATTGAATCTCAGAACCGACAAAATACTTCAAGAGTGGGCAAGGTATACCCTTGGTTTTCTAACATTGTCAATTATTTAGCAGGAAGGTACCTACCACCGGAATTCACAAGTACAGATAAGAAGAAGTCCTTTATAGATCTGAAGCATTATTATTGGGATGATCCCTACCTATACAAGATGTGCCCTGATACCGTTCTTAGGAGATGCGTCCATGATGATGAGATTCCAAGTATTTTGAGCCAATGACATTCTAGAGAAGTTGGAGGTCACTATGGGCCAGACAAGACAGCAGCAAAGGTGCTGTAGTGTGGATTCTATTGGCCAACAATTCACAGTCTGCTTATGAGTTTACAAGAGCCTATCATTCCTATCAAATGACCGGTAATATTTACAAGTGGAATGAGATGCCACTGCAGAGTATCTTAGAAGTGGAGTTATTCGATGTGTGGGGAATTGATTTTCTTGGGCCTTTCAAATCATCAAAGTCAAATCGCAACAGCCTGGTAGCAGTTGATTATGTTTCCAAATGGGTGGAGGCATAGCCTCACCTACTAATGATGTCAGGGTTGTCCTGAGATTTCTTAAAAAGAACATTTGATGAGGTTTTGAGTACCCAGAGCCATAATTAGTGATGGAGGGAGCAATTTCTATAATAGGTTGCTTGAGAAGTGATGTTGAGATATGAGGTCAGACATAAGATTGCAGCAGCATATCACCCCCAGATGAGTGGACAAGTGGAGGTCACGAACAGAGAGATAAAAAAGATCTTAAAGAAGACTATGAATCCACGAGGAAAGATTGGTCTTTGAAATTAGATGACGCTCTTTGGGCGTACAGAACAACTTATACAACCATAATTAGGATGTCACCATATATTATAGTGTTTGGAAAAGCATGTCATTTACCGGTAGAACTCGAACACCAAGCCTTGTGGGCTATGAGGTTTTTAAACATGGATGAAAGTTTAGCCGGTGAGAAGAGATTACTAGAATTGAATAAATTGGAGGAATTTAGACTTCAAGCGTACGAGAATGCAAAGATATACAATGAGAGAACGAAGCGTCTGCATGTTACGAAGATTCACAACCACACATTTCAAGTTGGAGATAAGGTGCTGGTATATAATTCGCATCTTCGTCTTTTTCCTTGGAAGTTGAAGTCTAGATGGTATGGACAACAAGTAGTCACAAAAGTTATCAATTCAGGAGCGTGTGAATTTAAGAATGAATACTCTGGGAAGACTTTCATAGTAAATGGCCACAAGCTAAAGCATTACCTAGAGCGTTGTTGGACTTATTTCTATGTTTTAGTGATGAGTGCCAGACTAACTGTTATAGTGTAAAGGAAAAAAGATGTCTAGATCAAATGTATAGGTTTATTAGAGTTTGATCTTTGTATAGGTTTGATCAAACAAGCATCGTAAAGGTCACCGACCGAGTTCGACGGACTAGTCTAGGTCGAGGGTAGTTAGGTCAGTAGACTTATCAAGAACCTGTTGAAGACTGAAGGCTGAGGGCTCAAACTCAGTTAATGAAGGCTAAGGGATCAAACTTAGTAATTAAAGTCAAGGATATGGAATCAGAATTTAGGCAAGTCTGTGATGACCTAAACTGATTACATATACCTTGTGTAGAAGGTCTAAGTTCCTTAAGTTGGATGGTGATTGGAACTTAGTTATTTGCAAAAAGGTGTAATCTAACTTCACAAATAAAAGTTAGATAAAAGAAGTCTGTTGCATTGTGTTTTAAACACAGAAAATTATAGTTCAGCGGACTGATAGGTATTACAACAGACTGATGAACATGCTGATAATATACCTCGATTAATTCAAGATTACATTGGAAGATTACATGGAAAATGACAGCTAACAACCTCTGACTTATCAAATAAATCAATGGTTGAGATTAAAAGGACGTTGGGATGATTCAGGATTTTATCCAATGGATATAAGTCAAGGGTGGACAGACTGCACTGTCAAAAAGGATTCTGACAGTGTCAGTCCTATGAATAGTGACAGAAAGCAAGTCAAATGGGACAAAACAAGGAACGGCTATATTTGAATTTCAAACACAAGTCACATGCCATCCTACCTATAAATAGAGGACTTCCAACTCAAAAAAATGATGATGATTGATGAATTTTAAGAGAAAAATATAAGAGATAATTCTGAGCTGCAAAAACACCCTGTTGAACCTACTGAGCTTAAAGCTACTGATCCAGAGAAAATCTACAAGTGTATTCTGTATTCAAGCTACATCAAGTTTACACACTTGAAGTCTGCAAGCTGCTGATTATATCATCCTAATCAAGCTGCTGCAACTTAATCATTTACTTGATTAAATCCTTATTTTATAAAGAACCTGCTGAAGACAGTGAAGCATCTGTTGGGTGTGAAAGACTGTTGTTTGTGGTGGAGCTGGTGAAGAGGCAATCCTACCCTTCAAGGACCAGTGGAAGACTTTGGAGCAGCAATCCTACCTGTTCCAAGTGTTTATTTTGTGAAGCCATAGTTATTGGTGAAGGACAAGCAACTTAGGAATCTTTGTAACAGCTACATCAAAGATCTCTAGTGAATTACCTCCAACATCACAGGAGAAGAGTGGACTGACAGGATTACACCACCTGGAACCACTATAAAATTTGCCTACTTACTTTCTGCACTTACATTCTGCATTTAGTTTACTATACATGTCAACCTACAGAATCTAGCAATTGAAATCACACACATACACTACTCGCATCTAATACTTAGTATCATATTTAACAACAAGTAATAAGGCTTAATTTTTGATATAATTCCGCTGCACAAATTCAGTAAACTCAACTGTCAGTAGACTACGTATATCGACGGAGCTGCGAGGTATCGACGGACTGCGAGGTATCGGCGGTGCGCGAAGTTGCTGAGTTTGTTAACTCCAAAATTTTTAAGTGTTAAGTTTATTCACCCCCCCCCCCCCTCTAAACTTAACCAAAGCCTTTTCAAGGGACCAACAATTGGTATCGGAGCGATTAGCACGTTCTCAAGTAATCCTACTTGTTGTACTTGAGAAAATACTTTGAAACTTTTTCAAATCACGATTTTCAAAGACTTGCATCATGGATAACAACCGATATGCTAGAACTATGCTTGATGTGTTCTCTAGATAGATTTGATGAATATAAACGTCGAATGCAGGCTTACCTTGCTGCAACTCATGATGAAATGATGGATGTGCTGACAGATGGACCACTGGAGATTGTCAAAGTTGTAACAGTGGGAGATGAGACTCAGTACATTCCAAAACCAAAAAGAGAATGGAATGCTGAAGATAGAAAGAGAGCAAACCTCAACAATATTGCTATTGATATAATTTATAGAACCTTGGATAGCAATATGTACATGAAGGTTAAAGATTGCAAAACAGCTAAAGAACTTTGGGACAAAATACAGTTGATCTATGAAGGCACTGATGAAATCAAGAAGAATAAAATCAGTGTGGCAAAGAAGAAGTTCCAAAAGTTTGAAACGAAACCCAATGAAACCATTGAACAAATGGAATATAGGTTCAATGCAATTCTGGATGAACTCACCCTGCTGAGTGTTATTTACTCAAAAGAAGAAATCAACACAAAAATCTTGGAAGCTTTACCTGCTACAGATGGATGGAAGATGAAGGTGACAGCCATAGAAGAAATGAGAAGACTGCATGAAGAGGATACATTCAAGTTATTCTCAGATCTTAAGTCATATGAATTCAAAAAGAAGTTGTCACCTACTACTGAAAAGGAAGAGCCAAAAAATACAGTACTAGCTGCCTCTCATCAAGAAGAAGCATCAGAAGCTAAAGATGACTTACTGGATGAGATGCAAGAGCAGATTGCACTACTGAGCAAGAAGATCAGAATAATGAAAGGTAGAAAGGGTTCTCCAAGGAATTTCAACAAGAAATTCAGTGAAAATAAGAAAGAAGAACCAAATAAAGACAATGATTATCTATGTTTTCATTGCTAGAAACCAGGACACTTCAAACCTGAATGTCCTGAGTTAAAACAAAGTAAGGAACCTGATTATCTATGCTTCAATTGCAAAAAGCCTGGACATATCAGACCTGACTGTCCAGACCTACTGAAGACCAAAAGCCAACAAAGAAGATATGGCAAGAAGGCTATGGTTGCTGAAGATGAATCGGGGTATGAAGTGGAATCTGAAAAGGGAAATGAATCAGATGACACAGCATTGGTTGCTGAAATGGAAGATTATGCATTAATGGCTAATATGGATGAGACAGAGGAGGTATACAATACTGTATCAATTAACACTCATGTTGGAAGTGATTGTGAATCAACTTGTGGTTCAAATCCTACAAACTCTTACAATAAAGAAGCTTTGGATGCCATCCTCAATCAACTGAGGAAAATACAATCTGGTTATCAGATTGTGAAGGCTGGAAAAGAAGCTCTTCAAGTAGAAGTTGAAAGATTGAATGCTGAATTAAGTGTTCTCAAAGGTAAGGAAAAAGATGTTGGACATAATCAGTATAAGCCTGTTGAACATCCAGTCGCCTCTGAATCTGCTGATCCATCTTGTTCCTCTACTGCATACAAATCTGGAAAGCCTTATGGTGATAGAACAAGGCTTGGATTTGGAACTCAACAATCCAAAAAGAGTGGATCCAATAAGGCTACTGAACCTAGTGCTAGAATTGGTCCTAAGTTTGTACCTGCACAAGATCCAACTCCCGAAGGTTGCCGAGAGCGGTAAAACCTACGAGAATGCTTCAAGGAAGCAAAATCGAAGTCAAAGAAGTCAACGACTCTCTAATAAAAAGAACAAATCCAAAAATAGGACGATGTGCCTTCTAAACTCAACGATAGCGGACACGCTACCAAGTCTGCCGGACCACGAAGGGTAAGAAACGAAATATTCCAAGGATAAGAATCCTAAACCCAAAAATTTTAATCATTCAAGGGATACTTATCTCAGGGGGAAAGGTAGACTGTTTCCTACTGATGATGATTGGAATATTCCTGCATCTAATGCTAGAAACAGTAAGAATAACCATGCTGCTAGGGTAAAACCCAAGCATTGGGATCAGCAGAGGACTTACACAAGTCCTCAGCAGACTCCATACTACAGGGTTGTTCCTAACAGACAGCAAACTAATGGTTATACTAATGCTTCTAACAACAAAAGTCACTTCAAACAGCATTATAAACCAAAAGGCCAGAAAACATATGTGAATCCTACACAACCTACTGTTAGAACCTATGGATGTGTGGAATACATGTATGAACCAAAGTATGACACTTTTAGGAGAAGACCTTATGGAAACATCCTAGGGGTCATGCTTACCACTGACCATTATGGACCCAAACAGGTTTTGGTACCTAAAATGTATTAACATTGTTTTGTAGGGTGTCTGGTACTTTGACAGTGGATGTTCCAGACATATGACAAAGAATAAGCATTGTTTGTCAAATTTTGTGACAAAGGATGGTCCAAGGGTGAATTTTGGCAACAAAAATACACCTGGATATACAAGAGGATATGGCACACTTGTGAAGAATGGACTTACAATCAAGAATGTTGCATTTGTGGAAGGACTGGACTACAACTTGCTGAGCACTGGACAATTATGTGACATGGGATACAAGGTCACTTTTGACAAGAAAAATTGTATTGTCATTAGTGAAAGAGGTGATCAAGTTGTATTGGCTGGTAGAAGACAACAAAACATGTATGTTGTGGATTGGTCTACTGCAGTTCCAGAAACCTGTCTGATTGTGCATACCAAGTCTGAACTCAATTGGTTATAGCACAAAAAGTTGAATCACCTAAATTTTGATGACATCAATCAGTTGGTGAAGAAGAAACTGGTGATTGGTTTACCTGAGATCACATTCAAGAAAGATACTATATGTGATGCATGTCAGCAAGGTAAACAGACTAAATCAAGCTTCAAATCAAAGACTAAGCAATCAACTAATAGAGTCTTGGAGCTGATGCATATGGATCTATCTGGACCAATTACACTAACAAGTGTTACAGGAAAGAAATACACCTTAGTAGTTGTGGATGATTTTTCTAAATACACTTGGGTGATATTTATGAACAAGAAAAGTGAAACACTCAAGATGATGCATGATCTTTTGAAGAGATTACAAAACGAGAAAAGTTTGACAGTAGTAAAAGATAAGATCAGACAAGGGTACTGAGTTTCTCAATAAAGTTATAAGAGAATACTGTGAACAGAATGGTGTACTACACCAACTTGCTGCTGCTGGTACACCTCAGCAAAATGGGGTTGCTGAAAGAAGAAACAGGACCTTAAAGGAAGCAGGAAGAACAATGATTTGTGAAGCATTGCTTCCTGAAAGGTACTGGGCTGAAGCAGTTAATACAACATGCTATACACAAAACAGAACCTCAGTGAACAAGAAGCTGCTGAAGACACCTTATGAGATTTGGAATGGAAGAAAACCAAATATATCCTATTTCCATCCATTTGGAAGAAAATGTTTTATCTTGAATCATAAGGAGCATTTGAAGACATTCCAACCTAAATCAGATGAAGGAATTTTCTTGGGATACTCTTCAGTCAGCAAGGCATTCAGGGTACTGAACAAAAGGTCACTAAAACATGAAGAAACTATACATGTTGTGTTTGATGAACCTAAGTTCACTGGTATGGAAGATGAAGGTTGTGAACCTGCTGAGAACCTACAAGTCACTGATCCAGATTGTGTTGAAGTCTTGGAAAGGGTTAATGACTTAAAAGTTTCGATACGCCCTTGAACACCCTGCTGGTGATACTACCGATGCAACAACTCGAAGCAATTCAAGGAACTGCCGAACCTCCTATTGAAGAAGCAACAACAGACCACTGCGAAGATGAGGTTCCTGAGAATCAAACCAACCAGAATCCACAATGGTTAAGGAATCACCCTGCAGAACAAGTTATTGGCAATGTACAGCAAGGTGTGAGGACTAGAAGACAATTAGAAGCAATGTTTACTTGTTTTCTATCTCAAGTTGAACCTAAAGTTGTTGAAGAAGCAATTTCAGATCCAGATTGGATAATTGCTATGCAAGAAGAGTTAAATGAATTTGAAAGAAATCAAGTTTGGACACTAGTTGAAAGGCCTAGTCATGCAAATATCATTGGTACTAAATGGGTATACAGAAACAAACTTGATGAATCTGGTACCATTGTGAGGAATAAGGCCAGACTAGTTGCAAAAGGCTATTCTCAAGCTGAAGGAATAGATTTTGATGAAACTTATGCACCTGTTGCAAGATTGGAAGCTATCAGATTATTCCTAGCACATGCTGCATATAAAAACTTCAAGGTATATCAAATGGATGTCAAAAGTGCATTTTTGAATGGCATTCTAGAGGAGGAAGTGTATGTTCAGCAACCTCCTGGATTTGAAGTTAAAGATCAAGAAGATAAAGTTTATAGACTCAATAAAGCACTTTATGGCTTGAAACAAGCACCAAGAGCATGGTATGAGACTCTATCTCAATTCTTGGTGGACAATGGCTTTACAAAAGGCACCATTGATAAGACTCTTTTCAGAATCAATGAGAAGGACAAAGACACCTGTGCACAGATTTATGTTGATGACATAATCTTTGGTTCTGAAAATGAATTGCTATGTGAAAAGTTTGCAAATCTAATGAAGAGCAAATTCCAAATGAGTATGATGGGAGAAATGAACTACTTTTTGGGATTGCCAGTTAAACAGATGAAAGATGGAATCTTCATTCATCAAACCAAGTACACCAAGGAGCTGCTGAAGAAGTTTGGTATGGAAAATAGTACCAGGATATCAACTCCTATGAGTACAAATATCAGATTGGATGAAGATAAAGAAGGCAAAGATGTTGATCAGACCTTATACAGAAGGATGATAGGAAGTCTGATGTACCTTACTGCCAGCAGACCTGATATATCCTTTGCTGTACGTGTTTGTGCAAGGTTTCAATCTAAACCTAAAGAAAGTCACTTAGGTGTAGTCAAGAGAGTTCTCAAGTATCTAAAAGAGACTTTGGGAGTAGGGATATGGTGTTCCAAGGATGGAAGCTTCAAAGTTATATCCTACTCAGATTCTTATTATGCTGGATGCAAGATTGATAGAAAAAGCACCACGAAGAACTTTGTCGGTTAATGGGAAATAGACTGGTTTCCTGGTTTAGCAAGAAACAGAACTCAATATCAACTTCCACTGCTGAAGCTGAATACATTGCTGCTGGAAGTTTTTGTGCACAAGTACTTTGGCTAAGACAACAATTAAGGGATTATGGAATTGAGGAGAAAGAAATTCGAATAATGTGTGACAACACAAGTGCAATTGCTATCACAGAAAATCCTGTCTTGCACTCAAGAACCAAGCACATTGATGTGAGACATCATTTTATAAGAGATCATGTTGAAAAGAAGGATGTGGTGGTTCTGTATATCCCTACTGAAGATCAACTTGCTGACATTTTCACGAAACCACTTGACAGTGAAAGATTTGCTAAACTAAGGACTGAACTTGGAATTATCAATGTTGGTGATAATCGACGGTGTCTTGGAATTCACCAAGGGGATTAGTCTTTGCTATGTTGGGTGAGCTCACTTAGCAGATTAGTCATTGGTATCAACAATTCCATGTACTTATGTTTGGACAATTGAGCAAATGAGGTTCCCAAGGGGATTGGTCTTTGTCATGATTGAGTGAGCTCACTTGACCGATCAGTCATTGGTATTAAACTTCATCTTGTATTATCAATTGAACAAAACAAGAAGAAATCTAGGATCAGTAGATTTACTATGTCAGCAGGCTGCTGAGCCAACCTTGCTGAATGAAACATTACACATTCAAACTTATTAAAGTCAAAAAGAAGATTGGCGGGATATTTATTTTATCCTTTATAACCGCAGTTAACACAATCCAACGGTTACAAACGTTATGGAGAAAGTAATGGGCCACGTGTCAAGATAGCATTCACTCAGATTAATCGTGGTTGATATGGATGTACGTGCACTGAAAGTTACAACCACTCCCTGTCTATTTACACAGAAGATACTCTCTACTTGCAAAATCTCAGATTTATACTCTCTATTTTTACACTGTGAGAACACAGATTTGAGAAATTATCTTCATCTTATTTTTCTTTAACAATGGCGGAAAAGATTGATGTTCAGATTGGAACAAGCCAAAGTGTGAGGTTTCGTTGTTGATGCTAATAAAACTGAACTAGCAATCAACATTGGTCGAAGAATAATGAGGTATGAAGGTTTGGAGAATGTGCTTAATATAAGACTAGAAACAATCTCATACACAAATGTTGTGAGCTTTTGGAAGAACATTGTGATTAAAGAAGGAACAGAGGCATTCAAAACAACTGTGAATGCCCAGGAGATTGAGATTTCCCCAAGTCTACTGAGGGAATTTTTGGTTTTGAAGATGTAGTAGATGGTCCAGTAAATCCTGAAGAAATGGGATTGTCCAAGATGGATTTTGTTGATAAGATCAAGACAAATGAAGGCATCAAATCAACTCCAGGCATCAATGTTAGACACATTGGGTATGAGTACAACCTGCTGAGCAAAATCATTGCAAAGAATATATTAGGGCTGGTTGGAAGTATGGATACTCTATCAGGACCCAAGATAGAGCTGCTGATGATTATTTGCAGAAGTATGAAGTTTGATTGGGCTAGGTATTTCATTCATTACATGAAGAAGGTTGCAAAAGAGGAAAGAGAAGGAAAGAGGAAATCCAAGGCCTTACCCCTAGGATTAATGATTCAGACCCTGCTGAATCATTTGGAGATTCCTGATGTAGCACCTGAAAAGATTAATAAATCCGAGATACAAGAAAGAGATTGATTATGCTATCCCCGGTCCGGATGATGATGAAGAAGGTGTTCTTTGAAGCCGTGGCGATAGTGATGACAATGGAGATGATGGTGATACGGTGGTGAGCAGGTCAAGCAAACTACTAAGAAATCTGTCAAACCTGATGCACCAAAGAAGACCACTGAGAAGAGAAAGGCTGCTGACACAAGGAAGATAACAGAATTGTTAAAGCCTAAAAGAACAAGGAAGCAAACGAGACACGACGTGAGTCTGCCGAGGTGCGGTGATGTTGAGATTACTGACCCTACTGTAGCTGCTAGAAAAACTGTTGTTGAAATTTTGAGGGAACAACAGAAAGAAGCCACTAGAAAGAGGAAGCCTACTGTGGTTGAAATTGATGATGAGCCACTTTCCAATAGAATGAAAGAGGTTATTCACAAAAAGAAACAAGGAAAGGGGAAACAATTGAAAAACTTAGAGGCTCAAAGGGCACAAGAAGAAGAAGAAGTAGCAGCAGTAGGAGAGGCTATTGATGCTGAGCCATTGACTATTATCAAGCCTACAGAGGATGCAGAGATTGTTCTTGAGCAACCTGCTGAAGAGTCACAGCAAACTACAGAGACTGAACCTGCTGTTGATGTTGTTGAATCCTCACCTGCTAAGGCTGCTGAGCCTACTGAAAGTGAACAGGTTGTTGTTGAGCAATCTGTTGGAGAAACACAAACAGGTCTGTCGCACCGAGCTTCTTGTTATTGTTGAATCTACTGAAGCTGCACAAGTTGTTGTTGAGCAACATGTAGAAGAACCACAGCAAACCACTAAATCTACACCGGCTGTGGTGAGTGTAACATTGGTTCAAGACCCTGCAATTCCTGCAATAGTTCAGGGGGAAGAACAGTCTGCTGTTAACCCTGCTGATGAGCATATAAGTCAGGGGGAACCAAGTGTTGTGCAAATGGAGGTAGTAGGGACCAATATCCAATCTGAGCAACCTACTGACTTTCATACATCTAGGGCTGTAAATGAACGTAAGTATTCGATACGGTTCGGTATATTCGGTCCGAAAAAGCTCAATTCATGATCCGGTTCGAATTTTCGAACCCAAACCGAGCCTTAAAAATCAGATATTCGTCCTACGAGCCGAACTGTATCGAACAGGTTCGGCTCGTTTAAAATATTAAATTATTATTCTATTATATTTATTAATTATTTTTATAATAATAAATTAATTAAATTTTTTTGGTTTATACTTTATACTGAAAGGGAAAGGGAAAACCTAATTGAACTGTATCGAACCTGTTTTTTTTTGGATCGAACCTATTCGGACCGTTCGGCTCGTTCGGACCGAACCGAGCCGAATATTTTTTTATTTTTTAAGCTTCGAACCCGAGCCGAACCCTGAAAAATCAGGTTCGCCCGAGCCGAGCCTTGAGGTACAAAATATTCGTGTCGAGCCGAACCCTGCCAGGGTTCGGTATTATTCGGCTCATTTACAGCGCTACATACATCTATTGAAGACACTTTGAGTTTGCTTGTTGGGACCTTTGGAGGTCATCAAACTACTGAAACAGCTCTTAGAAAGCCAACTATGCCATATGAGAAGGCATCTAAGAAGGACACGAGATCCTAACTTCAGGAAAGTGCAAAATTATTTCCAAAGGAAGTTTGGATTCTACAAGAAACAGAAACCAGCTGCTGATCCAATGAGTGGATTTGAAGAATGGGCTTTTGATCAGCTGGGTGTGGACAGCCTATTGGAATTGATAGATACAACCTTGCTGCAATCTAGGCTGATGGATCTATTGAATGAGGGAAAGAAAAGTGGAGCAATTATGTTCAGAGATCCAAAGTACACACCAGACAGTGATTCATCTGATTCTGATGATGATCCCCCCATGTTCCCTGGGGAGACAAGTAGAGTGGCTAGAGGAACAACCACTGAAGCCACTGGTCAAGGAACCACTGTTGATGCAGAAAGCTGAACCCACTGATATTGATTGGTCTGTTGAGGGCCAGCAGACTGGAGAGATGGATGAGGATCTACAGGATCTCACCATGGATGATCTGGAGGCATTGATCAATGGTGGAATAAGTGGTGCTGCAAATAGGTTGGTTGGTGAATCCTCTACTTTATTTGTTGAAGAACCTACTGCACAATCTGAAGATCAACAAAGTGCTGGTTTGGATGAAGAAAGGATTACTGACCACAGTGAACCTAGTGCCAGTTCAGAGGACTCAATTCAATATCAAGATGGATTTGACATTTGAGGACACTCTTGCCAAAACTGCCTCTATCCTAACAAAGATTGGTCATGCTGAAGGATTTCAAGTGGATAATGAAGCTGTATTCGATCCTCAAAGAGTGGAACAGGAGGTTCAGGTTGCTGAGGTTCAAACAGCACCTGAGCAAAGGTTGGAACAGGAGGTATAGGTTGCTGAGTTGCAAACAGCACCTGGACACAGGTTGGAACAATCTTTGGGTTTGGAGGAAACTCCTGTTGTAGTTGTTGAAGAGGCTACTGTAATGGAGCCTACTGGAGTCAAGGCCACTGTAGGGAAAGATAGTCAGCAGGCTACTGTTGTTAATGATGAAGAACAGATGTTGGACTATGACTACAGTGATGAAGAGTTTCAAATTTACGGATCTACTGATGATGAACCAGTGAATGATGAACCTGCACAAGATCCTATAATGGAAGATATTCTTGGTGCTATGGTTGAGGAAGGACCTCCCCCTGCTGGGAGAGATATGAGTAAAGCAATGGTCATCAGCAGACAAATGGCACAATATAATGTAGAAGAGCCTGCTGATGGAGTTGCTTTGGAGAAATGACTGGTTGAGTGCCAATAGAAGTGTTGAATGAGTTGAGGACTGTCAGGAATGACATGCAATAGTTAAGAACTCAACTGGATAGACAAGAACAAAGATTTGAGGAACTGATGAAGCTGGTGAATAACAACAGACAATCTACTGAAATAGTTGCTTCCAATTTCACATCTACTCAAAATGTTGTTAATGATATGATGCTAGATGTGAGGGGAATCAAGCAAGGAAATACACTGAAAGAGAAGTTTTTGAAAGACCAACTTGCTTCTATCCATCAAAAACTTGATAAACTTGCTGAAACACCGAAGCCTGCTGAGGCTGCTGGAACATCTCAACCTGCTGGATTGGATCCTAAGCTTACTGAGAGGATCAATCTACTGGAGCAAACTCTACAATCAAGGATTACTGCAGTTGATACAACAACTGAAATTATGGAAGGACAACTGACTAATCTGGTTATCACACAGGAGAGTGTTCATGGCCTACTGTCCCGTTTTGTTGATGATGTCACTAAGGGGGAAGAGGGCCAAACAGCAATAGAAAAAGAGGCTGCAAGGATTTTTGTTAAGAAGAAATGGGAGAATGAAACAAATGCATTCAGGGAACCTGCACTTGGAAGAGTTCAACTTACTGATGATCTCCTCAAACAATACAAGAATGAATACTATAACAGAAGGAAACCTTACCATGACAAGGGATTTCATGAAGGTTTAAACTCATTCTTGGGATTGAAGTTTTGGGAAGCAAGGGTTAGAGCCTTGAGGGCAAGTTACAGAGGTGGAAGAAGTGGAAGAGGTGGAAGAAGTGTTAGAGGTGAAAGGAGTTTGCCTATCACAAATGCTAAGGACTCACTGAATAAATTTAAAGAGATTTACATGAGAATGGGATTCAGAGTCAATCAAATCAACCTCATCCTACCTGAAGCATGGAAGTGGTGGAAGGAAGTGAACTCCTACATTGACTTCACTTTGATTGAAAATGAATGGATGAGAGAGATAATAGAAGAAATAAGAGCTTATCAAGAACAAGCTGAAAAAGCAAGAGGGGAAAGGGAAAGAAGACAGTAGATCAGCATACCTATCTGTCTTATTTTTGCTGATGCTAGACTGTAATAATCTTTGAACAAATGTTTATAATGAAAGATGATTAAATTTGTTCTGTTTTTGTTTTAAAATCTTTTTGCTTTGCTGTTAGGTGAGGGTAGTGGCATCATCACCAAAAAGGGGGAAATTGTTGGACTTATTTCTATGTTTTAGTGATGAGTGCCAGACTAACTATTATAGTGCAAAGGCAAAAGATGTCTAGATCAAATGTATAGGTTTATTAGAGTTTGATCTTTGTATAGGTTTGATCAAACAAGCACTGTAAAGGTCACCGACGAGTTCAAATAGACTAGTCTAGGTCAGTAGGGTAGTTAGATCAGTAGACTTATCAGGAACCTGCTGAAGACGGAAGGCTGAGGGCTCAAACTCAGTTAATGAAGGCTAAGGGATCAAACTTAGTAATTAAAGTCAAGGATATGGAATCAGAATTTAGGCAAGTCTATGATGACCTAAACTGATTACATATACCTTGTGTAGAAGGTCTAAGTTCCTTAAGTTGGATGGTGATTGTAACTTAGTTATTTGCAAAAATGTGTAATCTAACTTCACAAATAAAAGTTAGATAAAAGAAGTCTGCTGCATTGTGTTTTAAACACGTAAAAATTATAGTTCAAATAGACTGATAGGTATTACGACGATGATGAACCCGCCGATAATATACCTCGATTAATTCAAGATTACATTGGAAGATTACATGGAAAATGACAGCTGACAACCTCTGACTTATCAAACAAATCAGTGGTTGAGATTAAAAGGACGTTGGGATGATTCAGAATTTTATCCAATGGATATAAGTCAAGGGTGGACAGACTGCACTGTCAAATAGGATTCTGACAGTGTCAGTCCAATGAATAGTGACAGAAAGCAAGTCAAATGGGACAAAACAAGGAACGGCTATATTTGAATTTCAAATACAAGTCACATGACATCCTACCTATAAATAGAGGACTTCCAACTCAGAAAAAGGATGATGATTGATGAATTTTAAGAGAAAAATATAAGAGATAATTCTGAGCTGCAAAAACACCCTGCTGAACCTACTGAGCTTAAAGCTAATGATCCAGAGAAAATCTTCAAGTGTATTAGGTATTCAAGCTACATCAAGTTTACACACTTGAAGTCTGCAAGCTGCTGATTATATCATCCTAATCAAGCTGCTGCAACTGAATCATTTACTTGATTCAATCATTATTTTATAAAGAACCTGCTGAAGACAGTGAAGCATCTGTTGGGTGTGAAAGACTGTTGTTTGTGGTGGAGCTGGTGAAGAGGCAATCCTACCCTTCAAGGACCAGTGGAAGACTTTGGAGCAGCAATCCTACCTGTTCCAAGTGTTCAGTTTGTGAAGCCAAAGTTATTGGTGAAGGACAAGCAACTTAGGAATCTTTGTAACAGCTACATCAAAGATCTCTAGTGAATTACCTCCAACATCACAGGAGAAGAGTGGACTGACAGGATTGCACCACCTGGAACCACTATAAAATTTTCCTACTTACTTTCTGCACTTACATTCTGCATTTTGTTTACTATACATATCAACCTACTGAATCTAGCAATTGAAATCACACACATACACTACTGAGTATCTAATACTTAGTATCATATTTAACAACAAGTAATAAGGATTAATTTTTGATATAATTCCGCTGCACAAATTCAGTAAACTCAACTGTCAGTAGACTACGTGTATCGCCAGCTGCGAGGTATCGAAAACTATCGAGGTATCGACGGTTCGCCGAAGTTGCTTTGAGTTTGTTAACTCTAAAAGTTTTAAGTGTTAAGTTTATTCACCCCCCTCCCCCCCCCCCCTCTAAACTTAACCAAAGCCTTTTCAAGGGACCAACAAGCGCAATTATGACCCTGAATTGGAAGTCTTTATGTTGGAGGATCCAATGTACGAATAAAGAAGCCCAATTAGTACAGTCGAGCTGGCGACTATATATTCAGAACTATTTCTAAACCCTTATTTATTGCTTTTGTTTATTTAAGTTATTTTGAGTCAATAAAGTAGCATGACAATCGGAAGGTTTTTTTCATCACATATATATTCGGTCATCTGGCCAGAGATATATGCGGTTTTTTCCTTCATGATTCTCATGTGATATCCTCATAAAAGTTTTCGCGTCTTGCTTAGGCCAATAAAAGAATAAAGTGGCTTAAACTGTTTTTGCGCATTCCTGAGGTTTGCACAATTACCGCCACCTTATTTTGTTATTGCCCTTCGCATGTAACTCACAGTTTTTGGAAGTATTTTGGAATGCAGTTAACAACTTAAAAGATGGATGACCTAGGAGCCAATGATTTTGCTCCAGGAATTCACTATTTGACTCAGCCGGCCAATTCCAGAGCTAAGTACCTTTCATTTTCTTTATTATTAGTCATTGGGGACAATGCATATAACAAGTGGGGGTAGGCGGTCTTAGCTGGTTAATTGGTTAATCGATAAAGGGAATAAATTTGAAATTTTTAACACTAGTTTTAGCTTGCCTATTGCACGTTTCCGAGTAAGGAATCGGTAGAAAAGGAGCCTAAGAACAATTTGAAGTTAGCTATAGCATATTCAATTTATTATGGAAGAATGAGCATATATTATGTTGCATGAAGTAGTAACTTATTAATTGCTATTCTATCATTGCACTCAATATTTGAGCACGTAATCTAGGTGAGAAGTGTTTGAACTGAGATGACAAATTGTCTTAACCGGCAATCACTATTTGTCTTTCTATATACTTTAACAAATTGTTGTAGGACAAGGGAAGCAACTTGAATGCCACAAGAGGTAAACCGGGACAAAACGGGCTTGTGAGAGAAATAGAGAAAAAGAGTGAGAAATCTGCCTGAAAAAAAATGAAAAAAGAAAAGAAAAGAAAAGAGCAAAAAAATATAATAAAGGCAGTGAGGGAAGCGAACTCGTAGCAAGAAAGGCGCGGCCCTCGCATATAAAAGAAACAAACGAGGATCTAAGAGCAAGACTCGGTCCCCAAGTCCACCCGGCCCGATTAAGGTACCATGTTGTGTAACCAAGTCTGAAGGCAAGATGAGCGAGTGTATGCATAGGTAAGTTAAGATTGTGGTCTTAATACAACTTGATTCTCTTCACGAACGCACTATCATGAAAGATTCATCACACGACACATCGATGCATGGTAAGTAGTGATTAATGGGGAGCTTATGGATTGTGGCTGAATGTATGTTCTGCCTGAAATATTTATTGAATATGTGGTAGTTGATGGAGATTGCTCTTGGAGGTACATTCCGCATTGATACTCTGCTCGAGGACGAGCAAAGGGCTAGTGTGGGGTAGTTGATGATGCTTAAAATAGTCTATCCTGCAGCATCAATATCCTATCCATTATGAGATAAAAATAGTTGTTTCGACCTATAAATATGAACCATTTGAGTTGAATATCATATGTCGGGTTCGTGAGTCGAGTATTTTGCACTTAACATTTATTTTCCCTATTTCGATATTATTTCGTGCGTTAGTTGATTATTTTCAGGATACGAGAAATTGGGCTGAGCATTGTGGACGAATCTGGAGTGGACTGAACGAAAGGATTGGGCCTAGGGTATTCACGAACCTTACAAGCTAAGTCGGCAGAAAGAAAAAGACGAAAATACCCCCGATTAATCAGGGTATGCCGCCGATTTACCGAGGCACCAGAATCTTCTGAAACGCATTTTTTGGACGAGGGGAAGATCTAGGTGTTTCTAAGTCGGTTTATGTAGCTATAAATAAGAGGTTTCACCTCAGAATTCAGTATGTCCACTTTTGAGTTCATTGTACTTCACTTACAATTATTATGCAATAAAAGTTCTTTGTTCTTTATTTTATGAGTTATGGTTGAGGAGACGAAGGAGTCACCCCCTAGGAAGAGATCTGAGGGAGATCTACACTCGTCTTTGAGGGTATGATTTTCTGTCTTTTCCAATATGTAGTTATGTCGTTGTTCTGTTTGACTAGTATGTGCTAATTGTTTATTTAGTTTAATTATGTAGTAGTTAGTTTATTTTACCCCATGTATATATAGATCTAATTTGTTGGTGAAGAAATCATGAAATAGTGATTGCATTCTTCAGATCTACGACGGTATATATCGCTAGATCTGAATACCTAGTAAATTACTAGTTCATGATAATCGGCGCCAGCTACGTTGATCGACAGATTTAATTTACATGTTAGTAGCCTGATCAAATTTTTGCATGTCATCGAAAATTAGCATGATGGACTGTTAGTGAAGTGTTAATTTGGACATTGTCATGATGGATCCCTAGGAACGTGCTAGTCATAGTCGATAGCTGCTTAGAGAGGTTTTCAGTCTTGAACCGGCAACTCTAGAACTTATTTCGTATGAACTAATACAACCAACGAAGGAGGTTAGTTGCATATAGATTGTCTGATGTCCTTACAGTGGAAGTAGATAGGGTTAGGAGTTGCACCCATAGCTGACAATGAATTAAAATTTACCAACGGGAAGGATTATTGCATGTGTGGGAGGAATACCTAATCACTCATAATTAGACCATTACATTAGAAACTCTTGTTTACTCCGTGCGAACTAGCGTAGTATTGTTAGTTTGTGGCACCAATTTTACTTCTGTCTATATTATAGTTGGTCGTAGACCGTATTTGTGACAAGCTCAATCTCGAGAATTTGCGTTCTTACGAGTCTCTGTGGGATCGACCTTGATTCGCTAGTACTCTACTATGATAGACCTAGTCCTATTGCTAGTAAGTGCTTTGCATGCGATCAGTTCCTCCCTAAAAATCCGTCTCCCGTAATAATCAAAACAAGGCATATTGCTCACAACTCACTCGTGTCTCACTCATTCATGTACAGAGATCAACCATAGAACAAATTTCTACAATGAGCAAACCCTAAATATAATGCTGTCAGGATTTCCAGAATTTAAGCAGTGCTTTTTCGTGCATATTGTGATCAAACGATTATGAATCTGGGAAAACTCAAAAGATTAAAGTTTTAGAACGGAGAATTTTCTATAAGTTCACAAAATTTCAGGTAATTTGAGTCGTCTAACGCACGGAAATCGAATTCGAACGACGATTGGCTGCTGCAGTTTTGCGGAACATAGTGTGTGACTTAATAGTCAGTTTTATGCAAGATGTACGTCGCCTTTGGATGGGGTGTAAAGAGAACAATTGTCGAACGAGATGTGTTTGAGATGTGGTAAAAATTTCAGAATTTTTGGAGGTGTTTATGTTATAAAACAAACTGTTGTAAAAATGTGTGTCAGATCAGAAAAAAAAAAATTGATTAGGGTTCTTGATGGTTTGGTTGAAGGTTTGAAGAGGTATGGTGTTCTTGGCTGGGGGGACGAATTTTAAGAAAAAAATAAGAACAATTTTTTTTTTTTTTTGATAATTCTAAATATCAAGAAAAGAAACAACAAGGATATTTGATACATTAGTCGCTAATTCGTTTTTGAAGGGGTGGTTCTCTACGACGAAGAGAACACTCACTCGCAAGTGATAAAATTAAGTCAAATTGACTTAATCAAGAGAAATTTCTCTCAATATATTAATAATGTTCTTCATAATTGATTGTATAGAATTGTACCTAACACGCCTTTATATAGGCTACAATGTAAAAATCTAGAAATCTTCTAAACAACGTGGGAGAATTAAACAAAATAAAAATATCTAAATAACATAGGCATTTTAGACGCCACCTAGGTGGGCTTAATGGACACTTAGGCCCACAAAGACTTTATTAAAGAGTTTAGTGCATTATAATGTAAAATAATATAAATCAGGTCCAATAACTGATATAAATCATCCAAGCCCATCTTTGCTCTGCTCTTCAATCTTCTTGGGTTGAATCACATCACCTCGATTCCGTAATTGATACGACGGCTAATGTGAGGGGTCACGAATTCTGATTTGCTGAGGAGTTTCGATAACTGTTTCGTATTAAATGTCATTCAAAATTTGAAATTTAAAAAGACGCGCCTAATGTCTAAACTGTCGTAACCACCCATTCTCGCCCTATATAAAAAAAGGGAAACCCAACACTTATACACCTTTGGCAAACTGAGTTTCTATAGAAGAAAATTTCCGGAAAGGTTTAAGAGAGGTTCCGATTTCCCTTGAAGTTTCTGGTTGCCGTTTGAAGATTATGGCTTCTCTTTGAAGTTTCCGACCCATTCTCAAGCTTTTTGACCACGATTTCATCAAGTCTCCATGTAATTTCTACAAACTTCTCCGATTTCTTCCCATTTTTCTTGCTTTGACATGGGATTTCCGGCCATGTATGCTTTGTTTGTTCGTTTTCTTGGTTTGAGATAGAAAACATGAACTTTTGAATTTTTTTAACCTCTTATTGCTTGAGTCTTGCATTTTTCATGTATAAGTACCTCTGTTCATTATCCTTGCCCCTGTTTAGGCTAGATTTCCCTGTTTTTGTTGCTTTCACGATAGATTTTTAGGGTTTTTATGGTTCCTTCTCTGTTGATCCGAAAAATGGAGGGGCGAGGTGTCGATGGGTGGACATGTTGATAGCAAAATAACTAACTGCTAACTTTAACCGACAGAGTATCGGGTCAACAGTAGTATAATGGTAGCAAGGTCGAATCCACAGGGAATAACGTTTAAGTACCAAAGTCGACGTAGAACTTAGTTCAGGTCAAGATTATGGTGGAGAGATATTACACTAATACAAAAGTAAAAATTAACTAACAGTTGTAGTTCCAGTGATTAAAAAGTATAGCCGAATTATGATCCAACGAGCTATTTTTACCCCTAAGGGAAGACTTGACAGTGAGCGTGTTTTAACCAACCTACCTTTCCACAGTAATTTAACGACATCCACGGGTGCCAACTCCTAATTCTGGTGTTAAGGTCTGAACAACTCTCACTCAAGACCCTATGTGAAGTTAATTAATTTTCCCTTTAGAAAATCGATTAACCTAACATGATTACGCTCTTAGAGTCGCTCGAACAACGATGAAAAACCTCTGTATTGGAAACGGTCCTAACAACTAGGCCGAATCTACGCAACGATCCCAAAACCCCTTATCCCACATCTCACCGCAAAATACATCTATAGGTTCGATGTGTGTGATAGTGAACTAGGTGATCAATCTAATTCAAAGACGTTTAAAATAAGTTTTAGGACGTGGATTAATCATTAAAACATAAAATTACGCGCTACACAACTCCCGTTTAATCCCCTTTAGGGCGTTTCACTCGATTTTACATAATTCGACTATACACAAATTTAGTTACTCATGATGGTGATAACAACGGAATGATTAAAGGAAATTATACTAAAGACAAGTAAGTAAAAGCGAATTCAACATCATATGAAAACAGTAAATAAGTGCTTAATAATATAGATATATATAAGTGCATAAAAGTATATATATATATATATATATATATATATATATATATATATATATATATATATATATATATATATATATATATATATATATATGCGTAAGTAAATGCGTAAGTAAATATATATATATATATAGTTATAAGTGCGTAAAAGTAAATAAAAGCTCGAAAACAATAATCTATTGATAATTATCCCATTACAACGATATTTTAACTAATTTATATAAAAACATATACATATATATATATATATATATATATATATATATATATATATATATATATATATATATATATATATATATATAGCCCCAAAAGAGATGAAATGAAGAGAAAATGGAATGATAGATATATATATATATATATATATATATATATATATATATATATATATAAGGATATATATATATATATAGATCTAGTGATCACCAATGTTGGTGATGAAGATGATGGTGATGAAGAAATAAAAAGATGGAGAAGATGAAAAGAAGAAGATCTAAGAATAGATATATATATATATATATGTATATATATATATATATAATTATATCACAACAAACATAAAAAAAAATGATCATGGACGATGGAGAAGAGGGGAGGGGGAAGAAGAAAAAGAGAGGTTGGAGAAGAGAGGTGAATGAGCACTCCTTTGTGTTGATTTGGGGGTAGTATATATAGGAAATATATGTATGTATGTATATGTATGTATATGAATGATCATGGCTGATGAAGATGATGAACAGCACGTTCATTCATCATTGAAACAGCCGGATCGATCCGGGTCAAAAATCTTGATCCGTATTGTCAAAATTCGTCTATACGGTATCGCAGTTCAGTAAAATGGCCATATCTTGAGTTGTAGACATCCGATTGACGTGATTCAAAGTGCGTTGGAAAGCTTATTTGAAGCTCTAAAACTTTCATGAAGGAAACTTCTTCAGAAAATGCCATTTTGATGGGTCATTTGTTCGTCGAAGATATTTCTCGATTTCCACTAAATCGAATCGATTAGCCACTTGACCACTTGACTTAGTGACACTTTCTATATCCTTCCAAAGATATGATTATACTTTAAAATGTCGTTACTCGGGGTCTTGGTCAACCTATAATTCTACAATAAACCACCAAAATACCAAACGTAAATCCGACACGACACTCCGGTTACTAAACCGGTACAAAACTTATAAAAACACGATAAAAATACGATATTTTACATAATAACTACTACTAACATATTTGGATGAATCTAAGGAATTAATGACTTGAAATGATATAAAAGTGCTCAAAAGATATCAGAAACGGGGTAAAAAGTTATAAAAATAACTATGAATTTTTCCCTTATCAACAACCCCCCACTTAGCTTTTGGTCGTCATCGAGCAAAACAAGCGATAAAACAAAATGAATGAAGGAAAAATTCATAGCAAAGATAAGATAATAGGGACAACCAGATGATATAACCATTAGAATTACAACCAGGCGTTAACCTCAATATAAATGTATAACAGAGTGTGTGTGTGTGACAAGCCTTTTCAATTTCTACTATCATCTCTTGAATAATTCAAGCAATACGCACAAATATCCATTCAGACAGTCCTAATGACTTTCCTAGGTATAGGTAGTAACAGTTCCACACAAAGTTCTCTCGTGTACATATTAGGATAATCCCTAAAGCATATCATTCAGTTTATACTAGGGATAGTCAGAAGATAACTAAGTTTTCAACCATGCTTAACCAAATTGTCAATTTTTTATTTTTTTTTATTTTTTTTATTTTTATTTTATTTTTATTTTTTTTCACATTTGTAGCATATACCTTCATTCCCAGCAATAGGACGTTTCGTGATAACCCTCTAGCTGGACTACTATCATCAGGCAGTCGGGAGCTTTTAAACCTCATAGTGATATAGGACGTTTCGTGATAACGCCCTACTGCACTCAAATCATTGGTAGCTACAACCGACATATATATAGTTCATCTTAATTTGGTATTTTTCTTTTCATTCCACTTAACTTATATCCTTTCTATCACATTCAAACCTTCAGATATTCACAGTACACGTTCAAAAATTAGGTACTAAGTTACTGCAATTATCTCTAGAATAACCACTAGGATACTGAATGGATACAGTTTAAAATTTTCGCTTCAATATCAAAGGCTTACGTGAACAATGAATTCATGTTACACAAATAAATTTGGGGTTAAAATGCACTTACGGTTCACTTTGGTTATATACATCCAAATCGATCATTACATCATCAAATCCATGAAATATATACCTTATACAATTTATTTTAATCAACTAAATAATGCTCGAAAAAGATCGAAAACTAAGGGATTTTCTGATACAAAACAAGCACTGACCAACCACGACACTACCCCCCACTTACGAACTTGCAGTGTCCTCAATGCATAGTGAGGGTAAATAAAAGTGGTTGGAAAAATAATGGTTCACCAAAACAAGTCAAATAATTACCGAGATGATATAAAAGGGTGGGTGGTTTTTTCAAAGTTATGACCATTGTGTGTACAAATAAAATAAAAGTGTGTGGAGTGTAACATTGTAGTGACAAAAAGGTAGATAATCGCACCACATGAACTTTTATTGATTTAAAACACACAATATTACATAGTAGTTGAACTAATACATAATAAGAAAGATATGTCACACAATATTGGAAACAGACTAGATTATAAAATGAAATGTGCGGCAAAGTATTAAGGAAGACTTAGCTTATAAACCCGGTAGAAAGGCGCTATCGAATCCCATAATAGCCTCGTGTAAGCACGACCCGAATCCCTATATCAACGTAGACAGAAAACAACAAAAAGCATACATGGGACATAGTCCTCGTGCCAGAATATAGAATAGGGATATGGGGGTATACAATGTTAAGGCACTGCTACGTCAGAAAACTCGATACGCATTATGCAACACACCTAATGGATTGCTATAGATGGATAAATATCCCCAACGGGTGAAGTACAGAACATCTAAGCGTGAAAGAAAAACCACAGAGGCATATAATAGAAAAAAAATATCCATAGTGCGTAGTCAATCATCATCCGGGTAAAAGCAAGTATCACATACTCATAGACTCCTAAGTCCAAGAAATGATGCATTTGAATTTTTTCTTTGTTCTCCCTTGGGATTTTCGGATAACCACCTAATTGTTCCTTTAATTACATTCAAACTTTCATCCTAAGACTTAGTTGTACTTTGTGTTGATCTTCCATTGTGTTCATTTTTTTTCACAGATTCTTCATCTCATTAAGACTAGTCTTATCCAAATTATTATTATTTAACGGGCTGCCTCCCGGTAGCGCTTTTGTTTAACGTCGTTTGCTCGACCAATAAAAGCACATAAACAACTATTTAATTTCACCCAGATTTATTAAGGCGGGGTTGCCTCCCCCCAAGCGCCTTTGTTTTATGTCGTTGGCTCGGCGAGACTCGAAACGATTTATCAAGACTCGGGATCGTCAAATGCACAATTTCGAGAGCCTCGTCGAATGGTAACTTCTTATACTTTTTTAGACGCAGGCCGTTCGTGATGAACGTTCCGTGCTTCGGATGTGTTACCTCGATGTCTCCTGAGTCGAAAACTCGCAATACCGTATATGGTCCTGACCACCTTGACTTAAGTTTGCCTTGAAATAAATGGAGGCGAGTATTATAGAAAATGACCTCATCACCTACGTCGAAAATACGAGGTTTGATCAACTTATCATGAGGCATTTTGGTCTTTTCCTTATATTTCGCCGAACAATCGTAAGCTTGAAAGCGAAACTCATCTAACTCGTTCAACTGAGCCATCCTTCTTTCACTGATTAATGCGTCATCCATATTTAGATTCTTAATCGCCCAATAGGCCTTATGCTCTAACTCTACGGGGAGATGGCAAGCCT
This sequence comes from Gentiana straminea, assembly GCA_036785695.1. NCBI lineage: Eukaryota > Viridiplantae > Streptophyta > Magnoliopsida > Gentianales > Gentianaceae > Gentiana > Gentiana straminea. The sequence continues at coordinate 22,723,699 of JAVUPR010000183.1, read as the reverse complement.
TGCCAAAAACAAGCATGTAGGGTGACATACCTATTGGTGTCTTAAACGCAGATTCGGTGTGCCCAAAGCGCATCATCTAACTTCTTTGACCCATCCTTAAGATTAGAATTGACTGTCTTCTCCAAGATTCTTTTAATTCCCCGATTGGACACTTCTACTTGGCCACTAGTCTGAGGGTGGTAGGCAGTGCCTAACTTATGAGTGACCCCATACTTCATTAAAAGCTTATTGAAATCTCTATTTGTAAAGTGACTTCCATTGTCACTGATTATTGCTTGAGGTATTCCAAACCGGGATAGAATATGTTTCTTAAGAAACCGTATGACTACATGTTTTTCGTTAGTAGGCGAAGCAATTGCCTCAACCCACTTTGAAACGTAATCACAGGCGACAAGAATGTACCGATTCCCGAAAGAAGACGGATATGGTCCCATGAAGTCTAATCCCCATATATCAAAAACTTCACACACTATTATCGGTTTAAGGGGCATCTCATTTCTCTTGGAAATCCTCCCCGAGCGTTGACAGACGTTACATGTCTTAACATACGCATGTGCATCCTTGAAAATAGTGGGCCAGTAGAACCCACTTTGTAACACCTTCAATGTTGTTCTCTCGCCCGAGAAGTGGCCACCGGCCTCTTTATCATGGCAGAACGAGAGAATACTCACTATCTCACTGTCATCAACACATCTCCTCAGGATTCCATCTGCACAAAGCCTAAAAAGTAAGGGATCTTCCCACACATATCGGTTCACCTCACTATAGAACTTCTTCTTCGGTTCTCATCAAACTCGGGATCTACGAATCCACACTCATGATAATTAACGAATGGGGCATACCATGGGTTTCCTTTCTTTCCTCTCTCGCGAGAAAATTTCCTCGCTTAACCGGGAGCATCGTATCCACTACGAACAACTTGCTCATCATCCGAAAACGGTCATCAATCTCAACTTTTGTAAAACATCTCTCTTCACTCGGCTCCATCCTACTCAGATGGTCAGCTACTACGTTCTCACACCCCTTTCTATTCTTAATCTCTACATCGAACTCTTGAAGAAGCAAGATCCACCTTAACAAGCGTGGTTTTGCATCCTTCTTGGCAAATAGGTATTGCAACGCAGCATGGTCAGTGTGAACTATGACTTTCGATCCAACCAAGTATGACCGGAACTTGTCGAAAGCAAAAACAACAGCTAAAAGTTCCTTTTCAGTTGTGGCGTACTTTTGTTGAGCCGAGTTCATGGTATGACTCGCATAGTAGATAGGGCGAAACAACTTGTCAACCTTCTGACCTAGGACAGCTCCTACGGCATAATCACTCGCATCACACATCACTTCGAACTCCTTAGACCAATCAGGTGCTACCAAGATAGGAGCCGAAGTAAGAAGTTTCTTAAGAGTTCGAAAAGCATCTAGGCATGCCGCATCAAAAACACAAGGGGCACCCTTCATCAATTGAAGAGTAAGAGGTCTAGCAATGTGGGAAAAACCCGGAATGAATCTACGATAAAAACCTGCATGTCCCAAGAATGAACGTAGAGTCTTCAGATTTGTAGGCATAGGAAGCTTAGAAATTGCCTCTATTTTTGCTCTATCGACCTCTATTCCTTTACCCAATACCTTATGTCCTAAAACAATTCCTTCAGTTACCATGAAATGACACTTTTCCCAATTTAAAACCAAGTTTGTCTTTTCACAACGTGCAAGCACCTTATCAATATTCGACAAACACTCATCAAAAGTATCACCAAAAATGCTAAAGTCATCCATAAAAACTTCCATGAAATTCTCTATCATATCGGCAAAGATAGCCATCATGCATCGCTGGAACGTCGCGGGTGCATTACACAACCCAAACGGCATTCTTTTGAATGCAAAGGTGCCATACGGACATGTGAATGTAGTCTTATCTTGGTCATGTATATCAATGTGAATTTGATAATAGCCACTAAAACCGTCCAAAAAGCAGTAAAATGCATGACCACTCAGACGCTCTAGCATTTGATCAATAAAGGGTAGGGAAAATGATCTTTCCTAGTCTTATCATTCGATGCGAAAATCAATACAAACTCGTGACCGGTAACTAAACGAGTAGGAATGGGCACACCTTTTTCATTAAGCTCAACCGTGATGCCTCCTTTCTTAGGCACGACTTGTGTGGGGCTCACCCATTCACCGTCGAGATTGCGTAGATTATCCCTAACTCAAGCATCTTTACCACGTCTTTTCTTACCACTTCTTGCATATGTGGGTTCAGCCGTCTCTGAAACTGCCTGACCGGCTTGGCACCTTCTTCCAGGATGATCTTGTGCTTGCAGATATCAGCACTAATCCCTTTTATGTCAACCATCTTCCATCCAAAGGCTTTTTTGTGTTTTTTCAGAACGTGGATCAACTTAGCTTCCTGCAAAACGGTTAGTGCAGACAAAACAATAAGAGGAAGTAATTCATCAGGTTCTAAAAAACACATACTTTAAATGCTTAGGAAGTGGCTTCAGCTCCATATCAGTAGGTGATTCCTCGATTGACGGCTTTGGCAGCTTGCCAGTCAAACCGAGCTCTAGCTTCTTATTCCAGCTTGCGTCGACAAAAGGAGTTGCCTCCAAATGATATACCTGAACTCTCATTTGTGGATCGTCATCCTCTGCGGTGCTTGACTTCATCAAGCATTCTTCCATTGGTTCTTGGTATCCCTGCAGGTTAGTGTGCTCCAAAATACAAGGATATATAGTATCAACAGAAAAACAATCACTCTTTTCATCATCAGGATGCTTCATTGCATTATAGACATTTATGGCCACACTCTCTTTCCTGACTCGTAGTATGATCTCTCCCCTCTTTACGTCTATCAAGGTCTCTCATGTGTTCAAGAAAGGCCGACCTAACAAAAGCGGGGCATTGGCATCCATATCTAAGACTACGAAGTCAACGGGGAAAACAAACTTGTCAACCTGCACTAGCACATCTTCAGCTACCCCCATTGGTTTCCTAACGTACCCTATCTCGCCATCCGTAGGGTCATCCCTGTTGGTTCTAGCTTACCCAACCCCAATTTCTCATACACTCCTCTAGGCATCGGGCTCACGTAAGCCCCTAGATCACATAACACATTTTTAAACACAATTTCTCCAATGGTAATTGGGATGGTAAAACTACCTCTATCTTGTAGCTTGGGGGGCATCTTATTCTCAAAGATCGCAGAACATTCCTCACTCAAATGCACCATCTGTTGCATCCTTTCCTTACTCGATAACATTCCTTTCAAAAATTTAAAATATGGGGGAATGCTCGAAATTGCCTCTAATAGGGGAATATTTACCTCTACCTTTCTTAAGAGATTCAGAAATTTCGCCTGACCTTGGGTCAGTATGTCCTTTCTGGGTCCCTTAGGGGGATAGGGTAAAGTATTAACATCAAAATCAGGGGGAGGGGGAGGAATTCTGTTTTTCTTACATTTCTCTTTGGTTGGTGAGGGATCTTCTTCTTTAATGTCCAAGACCACATGGTCGTTCTTCGGTGCTACCCCTTCCACTGCTTTCTGGTTTGCCTCAGCCAATGCCTTTTTCGTCGCTTCCAATTCTTTCTTCATTGCAGCCATTTCTTTCTTCACACTACCAACTTCCAAGTCCTCAATCTCGACTTCACCATACATGGCCCCTTCACGGTCGACTGCCTTCTCTTTCTCAGCCTTATCGCTTCTACGCTTTTTCAGCCCATAATTCCTTCTTCTTATCACTCAGCCCAACCTCTTTACCACTTCGTGTGAACACAGCATTCACACCCTTTAGGTTCCTCTCAGTGTTACTTGGAAGTCCACCACTCAGATTTGTTTTCAATGTGTCGGTTATTTGACCCACTTGGGTCTCCAAGTTCCGAATGGCAGAATGTGTGGCCACTTTTTGCTCTACAAAGTCATTCTTGTTTAGCTCGAAACGAACTGTCTAATCTTTCCAGAAGTATCTCAGCGGGCGTCTTCTGAACACCAGAATTGTTTGATTGCTGACTGTTTTGGTTGTTCTGGTGCAGATGAGCATTCGGATGCTGATAGGTGCCAGAATTAATATTTCTCAATGGTTGGCTCGCTTGCTGATTCTGATTACTTTGCTGGCCCTGATTCTGATTCCAACCTTGATTCTGGCCCCAATTCTGCCCTTGCTGTTGTTGTTGGCCTTGTGACTGAGATTGCGGGTTCTGACTGTTTTGATTCCAGCCTTGATTCTGATTCTGGTATGAACTCTGATTCTGGGGGTTCTGATTCCAAGGTAGGTTGTACGGGCTTTGGTTTTGCCTAAAGCCTTGGTTCTGATTACTGTTTCGATTCCAATTCTGATTCGACCCCGGTTCCAACCTTGATTCTGCTGATTCTGATTCCATTGCCCCTGGTTTCCTTGTCCAACATAATTCACATCATATTGTTGTGAATCATTACCCATACCATAATCCATTTGAGGCCTTTGCTGATTATCAAAGTTCTGATTCCACTGTTGCTGGCCAAACTCTTGCTGATTCATATTCGTTTGACCCATTGCATAGATATCCATTCGCTGTTGGTTATTCTGATTTCCCAACTGTTGTTGCACTGGAGTAGGTTGCAACTGTTGTGGATAAGTGGGTTTTCTCGATGATGTACATTCCATGGCCGAATGCCCACCTCCACAAAGCTGGAATTGCTGTGTTTTCTTTCTTTCTAACTCCATTCGGTCCATCTTTAGTACCATTTCTTGCATATTATCGTGTATGGCCGATTCTCTATCAAGTTCTTCTTTCAACGACTTCACACTTTCCATTGGGGCCCATTGTCTTTCTCCTTCTGCTGCATTCTCAATCTGTCTCATAGCTTGTTCTGGCGGCAGATTCATAATGTCTCCACCACTGGCGGCATTCAGCTTGTTCTGGTCCATCGGCTCTAAGGCCCTGAATAACATAATGACTTGCTCCACCGTAGAAAAACCGTGTGGAGGGCATCTCTTCAGTAAACCCCTAAATCTCTCATAAGTCTCTTTTAATGTCTCTCCCTCGAGACCGTCAAACGAAGAGATTTCTTCTTTCAGATCTAGCATCTTCTCCGGAGGAAAGTACTTTTTTAGAAATACTCTCGCTACATCTGCCCAGATATGCAATGAATCATTGGGTAATGAATCGAACCAATCCTTTGCGGCTCCTCTCAATGCAGACGGAAAAATGATTAGCTTCATCGCCTCGTCACTCACCCCATTATATTTCATCGTTCCACAAATCTGGAGAAAGTGGTCAAGGAAACTGTTCGGGTTCTCAGTTGATTTCCCGTGGAATAGAGCATGTTCCCCCAACATGTTCAGAATGTTCTGTTTGATGTCCATGTTGTTTATATTAATTGGGGGCACTCTAATGGGATTGTGCCCTATAACTTCCTGAGGAGTAGTGACGTAATCTCGGCAAACCCTCGGTCGATGTACCTGCTGAGCCATCTGTGGCTGATAATCCTGTTGTTGTTGTTGTTGATAATCCTGCTGCATAGGTGGTTGCTGATTATATGGGTTTTGGAACCCCTGTTGATTTCCTTGATTCTCTAGCATCTGCAATACTCGATTTACCGTCTCTTGGTCTAATTCGGGTCCTAAGTTCTGCATATTCTGAATATTTTGTCCTCCCCTGTACTGTCCAATCCATGTCCTCTGATTAAGCTGTGGGGTTCTCAACTGACGCAATATTGTGTTGTCTTCTCTTGACGGCTCATGACGAGGGGTCCTCGGTGGAGTATGCAATGGTAGTGTTGCGTTACCACCAGTAGTGTCTGAGGTTTGCCCTTGTACATTGTGCTCGCTTAAGGGCTCTTTGCCATCCCTATGAGTTGGTGAATCCTCCATTCCCTCTGAGTATTCTGACAATGAACTCTCTACAACCCCTTCTTCCTCAAACAAAGGGTTCGGACTGGCAATCAGAGGTTCTCCTCGGCGCTGACTGTTTCTATGATGTGCGTAAGCTTCAATTTCTTCAATTGGCTTGATGAGTGGTTCTTTGGAGCTTCGGGTCATGCACTGACAAACAAGAAACAACGAGAAAAAATAAAAATGACCTAAGCCCAAGCTTTCGGTCAACTTACAAGATATCAAACGTTACCTCCCCGGCAACGGCGCCAAAAGGCTTGATAGCAAAATAACTAACTGCTAACTTTAACCGACAGAGTATCGGGTCAACAATAGTATAATGGTAGCAAGGTCGAATCCACAGGGAATAACTTTTAAGTACCAAAGTCGACGTAGAACTTAGTTCAGGTCAAGATTATGGTGGAGAGATATTACACTAATACAAAAGTAAAAATTAACTAACAGTTGTAGTTCCAGTGATTAAAAAGTATAGCCGAATTATGATCCAACGAGCTATTTTTACCCCTAAGGGAAGACTTGACAGGGAGCGTGTTTTAACCAACCTACCTTTCCACAGTAATTTAACGACATCCACGGGTGCCAACTCCTAATTCTGGTGTTAAGGTCTGAACAACTCTCACTCAACACCCTATGTGAAGTTAATTAATTTTCCCTTTAGAAAATCGATTAACCTAACATGATTATGCTCTTAGAGTCGCTCGAACAACGATGACAAACCTTTGTATTGGAAACGGTCCTAACAACTAGGCCGAATCTACGCAACGATCCCAAAACCCCTTATCCCACATCTCACCGCAAAATACATCTATAGGTTCGATGTGTGTGATAGTGAACTAGGTGATCAATCTAATTCAAAGACGTTTAAAATAAGTTTTAAGACGTGGATTAATCATTAAAACATAAAATTACGCGCTACACAACTCCCGTTTAATCCCCTTTAGGGCGTTTCACTCGATTTTACATAATTCGACTATACACAAATTTAGTTACTCATGATGGTGATAACAACGGAATGATTAAAGGAAATTATACTAAAGACGAGTAAGTAAAAGCGAATTCAACATCATATGAAAACAAGTAAATAAGTGCTTAATAATATAGATATATATAAGTGCATAAAAGTGTATATATATATATATATATATATATATATATATATATATATATATATATATATATATATAGTGCGTAAGTAAATGCGTAAGTAAATATATATATATATATATATATATATATATATATATATATATATATATATATATATATATAAGTGCGTAAGTAAATGCGTAAGTATATATATATATATATATTTATAAGTGCGTAAAAGTAAATAAAAGCTCGAAAACAATAATCTATTGATAATTATCCCATTACAACGATATTTTAACTAATTTATATAAAAACATATACATATATATATATATATATACATACATAGACATATATATATATATATATATATATATATATATATAGCCCCAAAAGAGATGAAATGAAGAGAAAATGGAATGATAGATATATATATATATATATATATATATATATATATATAGATCTAGTGATCACCAACGATGGTGATGAAGATGATGGTGATGAAGAAATAAAAAGATGGAGAAGATGAAAAGAAGAAGATCTAAGAATAGATATATATAAGGATATATATATATATATATATATATATATATATATATAATTATATCACAACAAACATAAAAAAAAAAAAAAAAAAAAAAAAAAAAAAAAAAAAAGAAAATGATCATGGACGATGGAGAAGAGGGGAGGGGGAAGAAGAAAAAGAGAGGTTGGAGAAGAGAGGTGAATGAGCACTCCTTTGTGTGGATTTGGGGGTAGTATATACAGGAAATATATGTATGTATATATATGTATGTATATGAATGATCATGGCTGATGAAGATGATGAACAGCACGTTCACTTTCATCATTGAAACAGCCGATCGATCCGGGAGCATCTAGGATCGATCCGGGTCAAAAAACTTGATCCGTATTGTCAAAATTCGTCTATACGGTATCGCAGTTCAGTAAAATGGCCATATCTTGAGTTGTAGACATCCGATTGACGTGATTCAAAGTGCGTTGGAAATCTTATTTGAAGATCTACAACTTTCATGAAGGAAACTTCTTCAGAAAATACCGTTTTGATGGGCCATTCGTTCGTCGAAGATATTTCTCGATTTCCACTAAATCGAATCGATTAACAATCGATCGACTTGAACTTAGTGACACTTTCTATATCCTTCCAAAGATATGATTATACTTTAAAATTTCGTTCTTTCGGGGTCTTGGTAAACCTATAATTCTACAATAAACCACCAAAATACCAAACGTAAATCCGACACGACACTCCGCACTTAACCTAAGAAAAACTTATAAAAACACGATAAAAATACGATATTTTACATAATAACTACTACTAACATATTTGGATGAATCTAAGGAATTAATGACTTTAAATGATATAAAAGTGCTCAAAATGATATCAGAAACGGGGTAAAAAGTTATAAAAATAACTATGAATTTTTCCCTTATCACATGTCCGTCTCGGCCCGACTTCCATTTTAGGTGACTAACTCTCCACCTCGCCCTTTATTTTTTTAGGATATCTACCAAATCTAGAACTGAAAGCAACGAAGAGGCGTGTGGGTATGCCTCAGAGGAGGAAGAAGAAATAAGCACTGGCGGCTCTGCTGAGGAGGGCAGCTCTGCTAAAGAGGGCAGCTCCGCTGATGAAAGCGAGTCAACAGAGAAGGAAGAGGCGGGGACGAGTAGTCAAGATGCTGTGACTGGCAGGAAGAAGAATAAAAATCAAAACGCCAAAGCCGGATAGCCTCGAGGCAAGGCAAAAGTTCAAGTTGCAGGAGGCTCTTGACAAGCAAATCGAAAATCGGTAGAAGGCGATTTGGTTGCGCCTCGATGCCCCTGCCTTTCTGGTTGAGTTCAACGTCTCGGTGAATTAGAATTTTTCCGGTTTTGGCATAAACGATAGGGCCCACTGCTGCGTGCATGATGAGAAGGACAGGTTGGTCCTCCATTATGACCATTTTGTTGCGGGGCTTTGCCCACCCTTTGACCCCCTTTTTGCTCAAATTTCGATAGATTTCGAGGCCCTGCCTAGCGACTTCACCTTAGGAGCGGTGAGGGTCATAATGGCCTTCATTGTTCTATGACGATTGATGAGGCGAGAGCCGCCCCTTGCAGTCTTCTTGTGATTTTATACCTTCGGTAAGTGCGGGAAGGATGGGCAGATCTCCACGGGAGTTAACAAACCCTGTATGTTCTTCCATCATTCCTTAAAAGTTAAGTCATAGAGCAAACGATGCATGAAGGTGGAGTCCTACGTCGGCTGGTCGTTCCCAAGGTTTGGGCTGATGTTGTCGAAAAAGGCTTCCAAAACCGGGCATGAACTTTAGGACGATGAGAAAACTTTCATTAGTGCCATTATGAAGCTTCTAGGATAGAATGGAAAGACTCAGACGAGGACATTCAACTGAAGGGCCCTGCTCGACATAAATAAGCCGTACTGTAGATTGGCGGGAAATACTTGGCCGAATATAGTTGCGCCGCTAGTTGAGGTTGCCCCCTGATTACTGATTCGGATTGGTACGGGGAGTGCCATTTTGAGTTATGCATGCCGTCGAGCTGTGAGGTCTGCCAAGATGAGCGAGCCAAGCACGGCAGAAGTAATTCTACCTTTATTTTGTCCGCCTTCAGTACTTACTGTTTTTTGTCTTAAGTAAATATGGTATTGTACTTAGATTCTCTCTCTTTGTTGTACTTATCACCTTGTCATTTTTACAGATACAAAGATGGATGCGTCCAAGCAGCGGAATTAAAGGATCATGAGAGCCCGTGTGAGGGAGGCGAAGAGGAAAAAGCTACTTGAGAAGAGCCAAGGCAAGGATCAGCCTACTGTGAACCTCCTAACTTACCCTGCCAATCTGCACTTGAGGGCAATTTTTGATGTTGTTGCCCCGGATGCGGCCAAAAAGAAGAAAAACACCATTGCTGGTGATACTGCTATTGCCAAAGAGATGCATAAGAGATCTAGTGTGGCTGAGGTGGCCGAGAACCCAATTCCCGCTACTCCTGTTAGCTCCCTTGCCATTTTGGATGGGTCTAGCAGGGAGGAAGAGACTCACATTCATAAAAAAACTCAAGTCTGGGATGGCCAAAGCTCAAGTGCCTCCGATATTGTTTCTGTCGAAGCACCCTAATCTCTAGCCATCGATCTGACTAAGGATACTACTGCTGAGGCTGCCATTAAGGCCGTTGATAAAGGCAAGAGTTTAGTGCCAGCTTTGAAAATGGCTCTGAAGCCCAAACCTGCGTTGCCAGTTAAGCCTAAGGGAAAAGCAGCATGTGGTTGGATTCGGACTTCCTTAAACAGCCGATAGATATGGCCAGGGCAGTTCTACTGGCTGAGGAAATTTCTGATGTTCCTCATTTGCATAACATGAAGTATAGCCGACCCAATGATGTACAACTGGAAACCAGCAGAAGATTTCTATCCTGGATGGTGATGACGGATCAGACCAACCCGAAAGCTTGGTACTTGAGGAATTTTGACAATTTTACCGGGTTGTTCGGCACCATGGTGAGCATGGTAAATCCTCCCTATACTTGTCCATTCTTCTCTTATTATTTCTGCTTTTTGCTAATGCCGTAGTAATTTGATGCGCTTATTTTTCTTTATTTCAGGTCGGTACTAGCATAAGGCATTCCGAGAGGATGCATGATGAAGCGCTCCTCGCAAGACATTCTGCCCATGACGAGCTGAAGAAAAGCAAAGCTGAACTTGCCGGTGTAAAAACGCATGACCACGACGGAGGGTGAAATCGTTGAGCTAAAGAAGAAGGCTGGGGAGGATAAGCAGGCCATTGAAATTGAGAGGGTGAAGCTTCAATCTCTGCTATAAACAGAAGACTAAGGATTTCAACCAGGTGATAGCCGATATGCTGGCCAAGCTATAAAGTCTCTAAGCTGTGGTAGAAGGAGCAGGAGGAGAATGTGGCTCTTAAGCAAAAACTGGCGGACTCCAAGGCCATGGTGGAGCGCAGGTTGGCCGAGGCCTGAGAAAAAGCAAGTGTTGAAGCCTTTAAGGCCTATAAAGTCTCCAAAGATCACTCAAAGACTTTTGAGAAGGTCATGGAGGCCAGCTTCGACAAAGGGTTCTATCATATCGCCCGGTGCTGTAAGCATGCTTATGGGGGCACAGCCTCCGGCCTGGAAACCTTATGGGAATGGGTCAGTGCTAATCAGAAGGACCCCTCCTTAAGGATCTTCCATCCCAAAATTCCTTAGACGGATGTGGATTTGGCAACTTATACAACCGATCAGGTGAGAGCGGGGATGGAGGTGTGAAATCCGCCTCCAAAGAATGAGGTGAATCTGACTTCCCTGATCCAAGAGTGGGCTAGATCCGAGGCGGCCGAGAGGGAAGAAGCAGAAGATGCTAAAGCCGATGAGGACACGGATCCATTCTTGGATGCTTCCCTGTCGGATGGCAATATCTCAAATGAAGCGATCCGTCCGGTAGAAGATCAGTAGTAGCTTTACCTTTTAATTTTGTTGATGTAATTTTTGTTCATCCGTTGGGATCTCTATTTGAAACGATCACATGTAATTTTTTTGTAATCGACTAGTTGCCGTACTTTTGGCCTTTATTTATTTATGATTTTTTCATGAATTTATTTAAGTGTTGAGCTTGCCCTCAATTTTGTTTTGATACTGAGCGTTTATCTTCATTTTTTGCTCAAAATTTTACCTTCTTTCGAGTCTGCCGTTTGAACCCGACGAACTGACAGGTAGTATGGCCCCCTTGTTTTGGACAAGGTCGAAGGCGCTAAACTGTGAACTTATCGAAAATAAATGTCGAGCTTGGTACTTGTCGAAATTTTTCAAAGATACGGCCCCCTTGTTTTGGACAAGGACGAAGGAGCTAGATGGAGAGCTTGTCTAAAATATATGTCCAGCCTCTGACTCTGCTCGTGTTCAAACAAACAGAGTGTTGCAAGTAGGTAATTGTATGGACGTAAGCTAAATGTAGAAAATTGGACTTTTATTAGCCTTGCCCGCCACGTTCGGCATGTTGAGTACTTGTACAAATAAAAAAGAGTAATTGTTAATGTTGCAGCAACAATAAACAAAAATCTAAATAAGCTCGTCCCGCCACGTTTGGTAATGAGAACGTACAACGTAAGATAGCTCTCTCTACCAAGTTCTATCGGGTGAGTTCCAAAAATAAGAAAGTGTGGTCGCTTAAGTTGTGAAAAATGACAGTGAACTCCATAACCCATGTTGATGCTACATATAATCTCTTTTGAGGTTGTCCGGATGCCAAGGCCGGTTGAACTCGAGGCCATTCTTGTCTTTTAAAACATAGGTCTCTTTTTTGATTTCTCTTGCAACCTGATAGGGGCCTTCCTAGTTTGCCGATAATTTGCCTTTGTCAGCTTTATGTCTGGTGGCTCCCTTTTAAGGATGACGAAGTCGCCCACTGCAAAAAAGAATGGTTTCTTATCTGCTTGTCATGATGCCTTTTGCCAGATTTCTTACAGTTGAGTAATCGAGTGTAAGCTTGTAGCCGTTTCTCCTTAGATAGGTCGAGCGCAAGTTGCCTTTTTTATTTATTGGCGAGATGATCATAGTGCGAGACACTTAGGCTTCGCAGCGCCATTTCAACCGGTGCCATGGCTTCCGAACCATAAGTCAGGGCGAAGGGAATTTCACCTGTTGTCGTTTTGAATGATGTTCAGATAGACCAAAAAACCGCAGGAAGCTCGTCTACCCATCTTCTTGTTTTATTGTCCAGATTTCATTTTAGAGCCTTGAGAACCGGTTTGATTAAACTTTCCGCCGGACCATTTATTTGCAGATAGCACACCGAGGATTGCGAATGCTTCACGTTTTGCTTAGCGCAGATCATAGTGAACACGTCTCCAAGGATGGGACTAACCAGAAGAGGCAGCTTCTCCAGATAGTCTTTTAGAGCCTAAAATGCCTGGTAGCACTCTGAGTTCCATGTAAATGTCCGGTCACCCTTGGAATTTTGAAGAAAGGTAGGCACTTTTCTGTAGATTTGGAGATTAACCTACCCAGAGCAATAATTCTGTCATTCAGCTTATGTACCTATTTGATGTAAGTTGGTTCTTGCATGTTCAGAAGTGCCTCAATATTTTCTGGATTAGCTTCGATCCCTCGATGACTTACCATAAATCCTATAAATGTACCTTCCTGGACGCCGGATTAAGTTTCATGTTGTGACTTTGGCTGGTAGATTAACAACCATGTCATCAACGTAAGCTTTATATTATTTCCAATTAACAGACTGAAGACTTTGTTAAGCATTATCTGATTGTTGGATTCGGAATTCTTTTGCTCAAATGGCATCATTTCATAATAATACATGCCTCCAACAGCCTGAAAGATGTCATCTCCTAGTCTCGATCCGCCATCTTGACCTGGTAATAGCCGGAGTATGCATCGAGAAAACTGATCATCTAAAACCCGGAGATGCCATCAAGCATCTGATCAATCCTCGAGAAAGGATTGAAGTCTTTGGGGCATGCCTTGTTGAAATCGGTGAAATCAACGTACATCCGCCACTTACCGTTATGTGTTTTGACCATCACGATGTTGGCCAGCCAAGTGGGGTAAGAAAAATCTTTGAGGATGCGCTTGAAAACGTTTGTCGTCTTTGACCTTTATAACGAGCTCCTTTTCATGAGAGAACTGTTGAGTCTTCTGCTACCGGCTTGAAGGTCTGATCGACATCCAGGCGATGCAAAGCGATCTCAATTTCAACCCCTCTCATATCCGTTACGACCAAAGCAAATGCGTAGTGGTTGGCCTTGAGCTTATTTACAAGTTGTTCTCTTAATTGGTCGGATAGGGTGAGCTCTAATTTAAACTTTTTGGTCAGGGTAGACCTCGTATACGATGACCTCGACAAGCTCACCTTCAACAGTGAAATACGGCTCATCCCTTACCTGTAGTGTTTTACATTCGATATCTACAGGGACGAGCTCTATGACAATGTTTACATAACTGGGACCCGTCATGTTCTCTGGTTGATCTGTTCTGGGTTTTTGTACTATCAGTCCATGATTTCCTGATGTGTTCAAGCAATCTCCATGGCCGACTGATTACGACCCGATCCTATCGATGGCGTAGAATTTGGCCATCTGGTGCAGCACCAAGATGACCTTCTGAAATTGTCTAAGGGCCAGGATCCCTAAGATCATGTTATAACTTGATTGAAGGTCGACTACAAGGAAAGTTACATTTTCTGATCTACAGGACTCATAGTTGCCTATTTGCTCATCTATGTCGATGGCACCTTTAACCCGCACATTGGTGAAACTTTCAAGGATGCCAATGTGCGGTCTCAAACATGACTTGCCGAATCCGAGATTTTTTTAAGCACTCATAGTAGAGGATATCTCTGCAAGCTCTTGTATCTACTAAGACTCGATTGATGCCAGTGTTTCTTATACCCGCTGTTATAACGATGGGCACATCCATTACTGGAAGACTTGCCAGTTCGCAGCGGGTAAATGCGAGCGGTTTCTCGGATCCGCCTGGGACGAATGGGTTCTTAGGGCATTGGTTCAAGGGGGTGATCTGGCTCTTGTGTTGATTGTTGCTGGGAAATGATTCTGTGATGATTTGAACTTCCTTTCCATACTGGCAAGCCTAAGGGCTACCTCTGTCAGCGTTCCCTCCATCTCGTTTATATCTGTCCAGCACCCCGTTGGGCAATCAACTTCTCAATATACCTTTTCAAGACCTGACACTCATCTATGGTGTGACTGTGATCCTTATGATAGTTGCAATATTGGGCCGGATCACGGTTGTTCTTTGAGTCGGCCTTCATAAGGCGAGGATTCGACAGGCGGTTCCTGATTTCGTGCATGATTTGACCAGCTGGCGCATTGAGGGGGGTGAAATCCTCCTCCTTGAATTTCTGGGGCTTCTTGAGGTCCCGATTCTTGTTCGCCCCCTCTCTAGGCGGGTTAAGATCGACCTTAGACTTTCCCCTGCCGGATGCTGATGAAGGTCATGTTAGAAAATCTATGCGGGAATGTAGTGGAATTTAAATTTTATTTCCACTTTACCAAGATCGACTTCGTTTAACAATAAATACAATAAGTAGTAGATGATTTATATACCTTTCTTGATGTAAAAGATCGACGCTTTGACCATCTACGGAGAGTAATAGTGGTTCACAGAGCCGCCCAAGCGTTCAGCCTCTACCGCTAGTCCACACGAACAACCCGCCGGAATCCACCATTGGATTGCTACTAGAAAAACTCAGTTGCGACTCCGGATTTTTCTCTCTCTCAAAACTCCCAAAAAGACCCTCTAATATTTTCTAGTAAAATATTTATCTTGCATTTGTAATGTACAAAAGAGCTAGACACCCACCACCTATTTATAATGGAGGTGGCGGCCCAGATGCCCTTTAATTGCTTTGGAGAAGAGTCTTGAGTGGAGTTGGGAGAAAGAAAACATTTTAAGAGTAAAATAAAGAGAATATATATTCTAGATTTATCTCATTAAGTACTTTACATAATCTTATTAATGATTTTCCTTAAAATCATATATGATAAATATTCAATATCATATATTAAATATTTTCAAGATATATATATTGTCAATATCTAATAGGGCATATTAGGTTTCAGTCCACCTTCCGTCCTGTATATAAATTTTAATCCAGTTTGTATTTTTGTTGTTGATTTAAGGACAAAATAATTTCGTTCGGACTAAACTACCCGTTCGTCTTCCAAGCCCTGTCCTTGTCTGTTTTCTTTTTTTTTCCACGAAAGACGAAAGCTTTATTAAAAAAACCGAAAGAAAGAGATTACAACACGGCCAAATGCCGCAATAACAATGCCGATCAGGGCTATCAAGACCAAAGTATCAATGAGACAGGCTTGATAAAAGGGGTGAAGAAGCCAATAGAGGCCGAGAGCTCCACCCCACAACAAAAAAAACTAAAATCTAGTACAAACTGAACAAACTACAAAATAGAACAGACAGACATATACAACTGACAAAAACCCCGGAACAAAAACCCCGGAATCCAGGCAACGCCCAACGCCGCCATCGTACGGTACAGAGAAACCCGAAAGAAAAGCTACTCCTCCTGAATGAGCGGACAGCAAACCACTGACGACGTCGGAGAACCACCACTGGAAACTAGAGGTCCGACGCCCCACCTCCACCGAAGCAGGACCGAAGGGGCCTGAGAAGAGAGGAAATGGCACCGGGAAACATAGCTCACAATGATGCAGCACCACCCTGTAGATGAAGCAATGCCTGCAAGCCGGAGGTGCCTTCCACCGCGGTCACCGGAAATAAGAAGTCGAGCACTGAGCCCTCTCAAATAACACCCGATCTGGAAAGGGAACCGACCCAAACGAAGCTAATACCGGAAGGCAGCCGGATCTGGCCACAGCAACTCACCATGGCGAACTCCCAAGGATCAGGGCCGCCGCCTTAAAACTGAGAAGAAGATGAGTCAGATCACCCAAGCAGCAGCCGGCAAACGAATGGTAGCGCCGGAATCCATGGAGTATGTCGGCGAGAGGGAAGGCAAAACACCGCTAAAACAAACAAATAAAAAGAAAAAATTAATAAATATAAGTACTAGAAGCCACCTCCGGCGGGCCGCCGGATGGGTGGAGGCATAAAAGAGTTATCGGCGGAGGTTTCTTTGCTGAGAAAATGAAAGAGAGAAAGTCGAGAGGCTTCTTTGCTCTGTCCTTGTCTGTTTTCAGTCCACTCTTGACGGCAACTTCCATTGCACTGATGAATTTCCCGATGGAGAAGAGATAACTGAGATTTTATCGGCGGTGATAAAAGTGGCTACTGGGGCAGATGGAAACAAGGAGTCACGTCTCCTCAACAACCATCAGCATTTGCGTTCTCCAGAGTCCCAATATCAGGTAATAAACCTTTACAGAATGAAGAAAACCGACCCATATGCCAGATCTGTGGGAAAGCAAATAATTCAGCCATAAACTGTTGGCATAGATTTGACTATTCCTATCAAGAAGAAGAACCAACAAAGAATCTTGGCACGTTTGATTTTGGGAACAAGAAATCAAACCGACCAATGGTAAAGAAAAATCTCCGGTCGATTTTTTGGGGGACATTGGCTAGGAATTCTGAGTTTGCTAAACTTCTTACCTTTTTGTTGAATTTTTCTGCAAAATTAGTGTCGTTGGGAAGGCTGGAGATGAGTGCTTGACGTTTGACCTGTTGGCTCTTAAAGCACCTCTTGGCCAAAACACGGTAATCTGCATTTTCTACTTTGATCTTTTCATGCATCTTTGTCTTAGGTAAATGATTTCTCCTTGATTGACTGTATAATTGACCCAAGAAAATAATTGATTGGAACTTCCCTTTATCAGTGTTTCCAACTTCCAAGGGATTCACAACGTGTTGCCTTAATTGAGGCTGTTACTATTTTATTTGATGTTGTTGCTGGTAAAGTTAGGATGTATTGCTTTAAAAACTTCATTTTGTTGTTATTTTTTGTTTCATATTCTTTGTATTGTTATTTATTAATAGGTGTTCGTCATTGTGCTTAAATGCGTCTATATGAATTGTGTTTACTAAGACATGCCAGAGTCCCTATTTTTTCTCCTGCCAATATATCTACATTAACAATTCCTTCAGGCTTGTTTATTCGGGAGATTGGTAAATCGGTATTATGCATCGTGTGATATTTTTTTCAGGTCGAACAGTTTCTGATATTTTTTTTCAGGTTTCCCGTCAAATTTCGTCCAAATTTGTACTATTTCGTCCAAATTTGATATAAATCCCGTCAAAAATAAATTACAAGCAAAAAAAAGACGGAATCCGTCCAAATTTAGACGAATCCGTCCAAATTCTGACGGAAACAATATATTTGGACGGTTTCAACTTCAACTTCATGGTTTCAACTTCAACTTCTTCAACCCACCTTATTCTCATCTCTGCTCTTTTCAATAGCATACTGCCTTTTTATTTTCCCCTCCAATATATCAAGAAGATCAAAGAGGAACAAAACAACGAAATACACGCAAGGTATTACGAGTGTTTGTAACAAACTAGAGGAATTTATGGTGGGCTGAGACAGATAATTACTAGAAGGAGTAGGACGAGGAAAAAGAAAGAAAAAAAAAAAAAAAAAAAAAAAAAAGCCAAAAAAAATAGTCCCAGAGAATGAAAGAGAAAGTGAAGGAGAAAGAAGGATGTGCGATAGATAAGAGGAGGAGAGAAGGAAATAGGGAGATGAATGGCAGCTATTGAAAAGAGCAGAGATGAGAAGAAGGTAGGTTGAAGTAGTTGAAGTTTCCTCAAAAAAAAATTTGAAGTTGAAACCGTCCAAATCTATTGTTTCCGTCTAAATTTGAACGGATTCCGTCTAAATTTGAACGGATCCGTCTTTTTTTTGCCTGTATTTCATTTTTGACGGGATTTATATCAAATTTGGACGAAATAGTATAAATTTGAACGAAATTGGACGGGAAACCTGAAAAAAAAATGTCAGAAACTGTTCGACTTAAAAAAAAAAAATATCAGACGATACAGTGGCCTGATTTACCAATCTCTCTGTTTTTTCCAACTTCTGTTTCCGGTGGATGTCTCAGCCCTTGGTCCTCTTATATTTATAGTTACGCACGCTACATGTGTACCAAGCTTGGAGCTTTTTAATTAAGGCATATATGTGCTGAAGGATCTTTAATTTCAAGAATTTGAGCTTGAAGCGTTCTTTTTGTCATTATGAAGGTATGAAGGTGTTCCAGTCGTATCTTTTTTTTTTTTTTTTTACTTGTTATGCTTTTCATTTGTTTAATCAGATTACACATCTAGGCCTATGCCTTCAGCGTACCAATTTGTTTCTTACGATAATAGCTGCATCTTTGGAAATGCTTTCATATTGCTTACGGGCAATAGAGACAGAGGCGTAATTGTCCAAATTTAGGCTCAGAGCCAAATATTATTTTAGGTCATTCTAAAAAGGGTTAACCAAAAAATATATATTGTGTTAGAAATAAAATTTATGTTTTGATGATGATTCATCACGCAATTAGAAAGTTCACTTATAACCCATGATTATGAAGTCATAACTAACTGTTATAGTGCATAATGAAAGAAGAAGCAAGAAATAATCTAGAGAAAAATGTATAGGATCTATCTAGAGTCTGAGCTTTGTATAGGTTGTTTCAGACAAGTATTGTAACAGATAGGAACTAGGCGAACAGCTGAGTCATAGCAAGCAAACTGAGGTTACATCGAAGAAATGAAGAACTGAGGGCTCAAACTCAGTTATTGAAGACTGAAGAACTGAAGGACACAGACTCAGTTATTGAAGACCGAAGAACTGAGGGCTCAAACTCAGTTAGAAGCTGACTAAGTCGTGACTATAAGTCAGGAATCAGGCAAGTCTGTGGTGACCTGAAACTGAACTATAGATCACGTAAAACTGAATAATCTTAAGGGGGAATGAGGGAGAAGGACAGAAATATTTCATCAATTGAGTAGAAGGACAGTTTTTTGAAACTTTTGCATAAAAGACAAAACTATTTATTCACTCGTCGAAATTCACTTGTGTTCGAAATTCAATCGTTTAAATTCACCGACGAAATTCACCGTCGAAATTCACTAATTTTCAAAATTCATCGTCGAAATTCACTAATTTTCGGGATTCACCGTCGAAATTCACCGATTTCGGGATTCACCGGGAGATTCACCGATTTTCGGGATTCACCGTTTGTCCTTCTCGCTATAAAAATTATGCAGTTGTCCTTCTCCCTATAAAAAATATGTAGTTGTCCTGTTACTTAAAAATATTTCAGATTGTGTCCTTATCCCTAATTTTCCATAATCTTAAAGACAAAGATTATCAGTTACCAAGAAATGAAGGAACTGAATGGTGTACTCTGACTTAGTCAATTGAAGTCAGATGTCAAGTATACGAGGTACTCAGTTTTGAATAAGAGTAGAAAACTGAGTTAAGGCATTGTCAAGAAAGAACTGAGGATCTGAAAAAGCTGAGTCAATTAATCAAGGACCGGAAACTGAGAAAGTACATATCAAGTGATCGTACATATAAACGTTGGCTAAACGACAAGCATAACGGCTATAAGATTTATCTAACCGTTACATTACCCCTATAAATACACAGGGAGGAATGTTTGAAAAGAGTATATCTTGGACAAGCTTTAAAAGGACATATCTAAAATCCAGATCCAGAGAATCAGATTCTATATCTAGAAAGAGGAAAGCCAACGTAATTGCCTTGAAGATTAAAAGATAGATCTAGTAACCCATTAAGGGGGAAGAAGGCATCTTGGAGCTACAACGCCATATCCAGAAGAATCAAACAGCTCACTAATGTAATCTTTTGATTGATTCTAAACCTAACCTTTGTGTGACAAAGGGTTGGCTGTGTGTATAGTTTGAGGAAAGCAACTCCACCTTTTCTCATACGGTTGCAACTTGATTGCCACAGCTGTTGGTGCAGTCTGCAGACTGTGGTTTTGTTTGTGGTGAGCTGGTGAAGGAGCAATACCACCTCCGAAGGATCAGTGTGCAGAGTGAAGGGAGCAATCTCACCTTTCTTCATAATGTGTGGACAGTGAAACTATGGTGTTGTGAAGGACTGTCATTAGGCTAGGATTTTGTAACAGTTATCTCAAGATTCTAGTGATACCTCCTACACCACAGGATAAGGGGAGACGTACGGGATTACACCACCCGGAACTTCCATAAAAAAAAACCTTGTGTTGATTTACTTTACGCATTTACATTTATATTGTGATTGTTCTATTAATTGCATAATCATTTCATCACATCACTCAGGAAACTTCAGACACTGAGTCAGCACAGACTGATACATAGGAGTTTAGAATTCTTATTAACACATTTATTGCACAAAGGCTTTATCTTATCCGCTGCAAGTTAGTTCAGTTCTAGCATCAGCTAAACTGAGTTAGCTAACTCCAATACATAGTTTAATGGTAGGAACAGAACTGAGCTCAGTCTTATTGAATATCAGTTAGCCAGTTCAATTTAGAGTTTTGAGAAACTCAGTTCCTGGGGTGCAAGTCAGTTTTTGGAGACAAGTTTATTCACCCCCCCTAAACTTGTGCTAGCCTTTCCAAGGGACCAACAATTGGTATCATAGTAGTTCTTCCTTTTTGGAGGTGATCCAAAGTTATCTTTATAACCAGTTGTTGAAGACCCTCACTGTATCAGTTTTCAAAGCATATAGTTGAGACCTCATGAATACATCAAGAATTAGAAGTTGGCTTATTAATCCTTTAGCTAATTGTTTGCAAAACTCTGTATCTGATTTTCAGGATCAAGTATTTGAAAGGTTCAGTACTACAAATTTACATACTAATCCAGAACCTCTTTTTAGTGATGATGTGGATATCGCTTTCAATGCATATGTTGACAAATCCAGAGAAGTTCCATCACTAAGTGATCTCTCAGAATAAGAAAGAAAGGAGTTGCTGCAAGTAACTGACTACCTAGAAGAGCAGCAAAAGGATGTAAAATCAAACCCTGAAGCTGTAACAAGCAATCAAGAAAATGTACATTCTTCTACTCAGTTATCACTCACTGAACTCAGTCAGAGAAAATTTGAGCTTGTCAATTTAGTTGAAAAACTCACACTTGAGTTGAACTTAAAAGGTACAGAACTTGACAAAGCAAAAGAGTGGAATGAGTTTCTTGAAACTGAGGTGTCAAATCTAGCTGAAAGATTAATATCGAGTAAATTTGACAAAAGCGGTGATAATTCCCCACCCTTACCAGTCTTGAGATATCAGAGAATTTAAATTCTAGACATCAAGATACTGGAAGACCTAGTGGATTACACAGAGAAATTAAAGATGTTAAATTTAAAAGAATCGTTGTGAAATCAACTAAGGTTGAGCGTAATGGCCTATCTAGAAGAGAGATGAGAAAGGTTAATTCTCTCATCGAAGACACTAAATCTTGTACTTCAGTAACTAATCCAGCCGGACCCAAAAAGATATGGGTACCGAAGAAAACTTAAAACTGTTTTGCAGGTAAGGTCAGTTCTTATATTGCTAAATCCACAGAAAAACTGACCTCTACACAAGAAAACTGCAGCATAGCAACGAAGCTGAAAAGGAAAAAGCTGACGAAGGGCAAAATGGTCAAAAGCAGAAAACTTTCCAGCTACCATATGACGTTTAAGCTGATAGACAAATCGCCAGAAGCCATATGTCAATCGAGGAGAAGAAGTAGATGTCCATCCCTACAAATCTCATTGATTGTGACACGACTCTCATTTAAACGATTGAGTGTATACATACTGTTCTTACAATCTTACTCAATCAATCTCAAAACCTTCGTCTCTACCATTTCATCTCAAGATTCCCCCCCCCCCCCCAAGAACTCTTAAATCCTGGACGACTTCAGTCAAAAATTTTTAAACTCCATCCTATCACTTCAGATTGCATACAAAATCAAGAAGATTCGAGGACTCGAAAATCTAATTGATACAAAGGTCAAAATTTTGTGCCCAGAAAATATCATAGATTTTTACAGAAATGCAATATTAGACGATGATGGAAGAATCTTTAGGACCTCAGTCCAAGGGAAAAGCATTGTGGTTAATGAACATCTTCTATCCCTCGTCCTTGGTCTGGATATCTATGAAGGATCTACGTCTCTTACTTTCGGAAATGGAGAAAAGGACAGACTTTGGGAAGTCATAGCGAGCAATAAAGACGTGAAGAATTTCATTGGATCCATTCATCAACAAAAACAAGAGTTCGCATTTTTTACAATTCTTCTGACCAAAAATGTCATTGGTCACACATGGAATTTCTACACTCTTTCGACAGAGAAGCTGAAACTAATCTATGCTATTTGGTTTGAGGAGAAACTGGACTGGAACAAGTTTGTTCTCAAGCAGATGATCAAGCAAATTTCAGATGAAAAAGCAAAAGTTCAAGGAAGGAAGGCAAATCGAGAAAAGTTCATGTTGAAAAAGGGATTTCCATATTTGGTACAAAGAATACTAAACTATTTCTCCATCTCTAGACCTACAGAATCAGAGGTACTAGAGAAATCAATGGCCAGCGGAGCAAAGAAAAGGAAAGTTAATGATGAAGTCAAAAGAAAAACACCAAATTCTAGCTCAAGCTAAATTGAAAACAAGGATGAAAGAACAGCAAGAAGACAAAGGAGGATGATGCTGAAACATTTTCATTAAGGAAGACTAAATCAGAAGACTTAATTCAGATTGATGATGATACTGAAGAAAGTGAATCCTCTGCTGATAAGTATGAAGGATATTCTGAGGAACAAAGAGAAATTTTAGAAGATGCTGAATTTTGTGCAACTGAGTATGAGAAAGAACTGATAAATCATCACCATGAACTCAGTTCTCTATCCCAAGATCCAGCTACGACTACAAGCATACCTCATGTTGCAACTGAAAAGACTAAGCAATATTCAACGCAAACTAAGAAGAAACTGGAAGGGCTAAAAATGATCATAGAGAGCCTGACGCAAACTCTACAGAAGAAGCTCTACAACTTGCATGAGTCTATCTCAATGGCACATTGCTCGGGTTTGTACAGCTACTCCAACATCATCACATTACACAAAGTATTCGAAGAAAGCTTTTGCATATCTTCATACAATGGGGAAGATTATGAAACTGGAGGTGATGTAACTAAAGCTGACGATGGAACTGGAGGTGCTGAAGATAAAACTGAAAGAACAAAGTCTCCTGAAGAAGACCTTGTTAACTGATAATCAAGGAACAAGACAGACAAGTGGATGCTGATTTACTTGTTATTCAACAAAATGGAGAGGCAGCTGACAAATTGATCGAAGAATTAATTGCAGATGAATCCTTTAAAGAGACAAGAACCGAGGAAGATGAAGAAGAGTCAGTCAAAGCAATGTTGAGCATCAGAAAGAAGATTGCAATATGTGCTAGAATGCAAGAAGAGTAGAAGGAAGTTGAAGAAAAAGAGGCAAAGACTAAGGGGGAAAATGTCTTGGAACCAGAAGCAAAAACTAAAGGAGAAGGACATGATTTTATATCAAAAGAAGAAGAAAAGCTGATGGATGAGGAAATCAAGGAGATTTTTGTAAAATTTCAAAACCATGACAACGAAGAAGCAAATCGAATGATCAATGAATACTTGGATATTAAACCCAAGATTGATGAATCGATAGAAGAAGGAAAAGCAAGAAGGCTCCTGGAAACAAAAGGAAGCATCTATCTTGGTGAAAAACTGATGAATTTGGAAAAAGGAAAAACTGTAATAGATTCATAAACTCACTTTTGTTTTGGATCAACCTTGTATTGAACTCAGCTGTTTTAGTTTGTCTTTTTAATTTGATCTGATTTCTTGCATTATTCTCTTATTATTGCTTTTAGGGCCGGTTATGATACATCATCAAAAAAAGGGAAATTGTTGGAAATAAAATTTATGTTTTGATGATGATTCATCACGCAATTAGAAAGTTCACTTATAACTCATGATTATGAAGTCATAACTAACTGTTATAGTGCATAATGAAAGAAGAAGCAAGAAATAGAGAAAAATGTATAGGATCTATCTAGAGTCTGAGCTTTGTATAGGTTGTTTCAGACAAGCATTGTAACAGATAGGAACTAGGCGAACAACTGAGTCATAGCAAGCAAACTGAGGTTACATCGAAGAAATGAAGAACTGGGGGCTCAAACTCAATTATTGAAGACTGAAGAACTGAGGGACACAAACTCAGTTATTGAAGACCGAAGAACTGAGGGCTCAAACTCGCTTAGAGTCGCCTAAGTCGTGACTATTATAAGTCAGGAATCAGGCAAGTCTGTGGTTACCTAAAACTGAACTATAGATCATGTAAAACTGAATAATCTTAAGGACAAAGATTATCAGTTACCAGGAAATGAAGGAACTGAATGGTGTACTCTGAATTAGTCAATTGAAGTCAGATGTCAAGTATACGAGGTACTCAGTTTTGAATAAGAGTAAAAAACTGAGTTAAGGCCTTGTCAAGAAAGAACTGAGGATCTGGAAAAGCTGAGTCAATTAATCAAGGACTGGAAACTGAGAAAGTACAGATCAAGTGATCGTACATATGAACGTTGGCTAAACGAAAAGCATAACGGTTATAAGATTTATCTAACCGTTACATTACCCCTATAAATACACAGGGAGGAATGTTTGAAAAGAGTAGATCTTGGACAAGCTTTAAAAGAACATATCTAAATTCCATATCCAGAGAATCAGATTCTATATTTAGAAAGAGGAAAGCCAACGTAATTGCCTTGAAGATTAAAAGATAGATCTAGTAACCCGTTAAGGGGGACGAAGGCATCTTGGAGCTACAACGCCATATCCAGAAGAATCAAACAGCTCACTGAATTAATCTTTTGATTGATTCTAAACCTAACCTTTGTGTGACAAAGGGTTGGCTGTGTGTATAGTTTGAGGAAAGCAACTCCACCTTTTCTCTTACGGTTGCAACTTGATTGCCACAGCAGTTGGTGCAGTCTGCGGACTGTGGTTTTGTTTGTGGTGAGCTGGTGAAGGAGCAATACCACCTCCGAAGGATCAGTGTGCAGAGTGAAGGGAGCAATCTCACATTTCTTCATAATGTGTGGACAGTGAAACTATGGTGTTGTGAAGGATTGTCATTAGGCTAGGATTTTGTAATAGTTATCTCAAGATTCTAGTGATACCTCCTACACCATAGGAGAAGGGGAGACGTACGGGATTACACCACCCGGAACTTCCATAAACAAACCTTGTGTTGATTTACTTTACGCATTTACATTTATACTGTGATTGTTCTATTAATTGCATAATCATTTCATCACATCACTCAGAGAAACTTCAGACACTGAGTCAGCACAGAACTGATACATAGGAGTTTAGAATTCTTATTAACACATTTATTGCACAAAGGCTTTATCTTATCCGCTGCAAGTTAGTTCAGTTCTAGCATCAGCTAAACTGAGTTAGCTAACTCCAATACATAGTTTAAGGGTAGGAACAGAACTGAGCTGAGTCTTATTGAATATCAGTTAGCCAGTTTAGTATAGAGTTTTGAAAAACTCACTTCCTGGGGTGAAAGTCAGTTTTTGGAGACAAGTTTATTCACCCCCCCTCCCTCTAAACTTGTGCTAGCCTTTCCAATGGACCAACATATTGTTTTTACCTCTAACGGCGGCACCACCACCGACTTCAATAGCTATCTTTTTCCACTTGTTCCCGTAATTCAGAGTCTGCTATGGGTACGATTTTGACTAAATCAAAGGTAAATAACACTTCTAATGTTTCTATTTTGGATATTTCAAGTGTTATGAATTCTGAAAATTCACGTATTGAGTCTGGAAATTCACGTATTGATTCTTAGACTGTTCCTCTAGCAACTGGGGTTGAGAGGAATCCCAAGGCAGGTATTGAAACTGCCATGGTAGATATTGAAGCTACCATTGTCAACTCTTTTGATAACAATGGAGCTGAAACTAATAGTTATGTTGAGAACACAAATAATGGTAAGTCTGTTGTGGTTGATAATATTGGTGATCCCACAGCTTAAGGGTTGCTTTACGGATGCATCTATGATGTTTTAAAGAAAATTAGATTGTGTTGTTCGCTTGGTTCATATCATTAAGCTTTCTAATACACTACTTTTTGGGGTGTTACTGTGTTACTGTAATATCGCTATGTATTCTTCGTAAGAAGTGTTACTGCAAGCATATGGTGTCTTTATTTGGTTTTAATCGTTCCTTGCATTCCACTATTTGTTGTGGTGTGGTTTTGGCCTAGGTGATTGAAGGTTGTTGATTCAAATGGTGAGGCAATGTTGGTGTTTTTTTGTCTTTAGGAAAATGGAGGAGCCTAGATTCTCTATTGATGAGGCCGAGCTGCTGCTATTTAATACATTTTATGCTTCATACATCTTTCATGAAGTTTGATGTGGTGCGTGTTTGAAAGATAAAGGTCTATAGATGGTAAAACATACTTCTTTGTTCTTCAACAACTTGAAGAATGTTTTAGTTCCCCTGATATGCTTTTTGATTATATTCAATAGTATTAGGATTTTATTCTCTTGTTTCATTACGATATCCACCATTTTTTGATAGATTGTTGTATTACGTAATGTTAATGGTGATATTTTGGCTGTTATTGTTGTTGTTGCGATTCTTTATTCTTTATTCTTATTCTTTATTGTTTATTCTTTATTCTTTATCGTTATCGTATTCGTTATCTTATCGTGTTTTTGTTATTCTTGTCTTTGCGATAAAATTCGGCTTTCAAATACTACGTCGAAATGGTATCAAATGAGGTCTCAAAATGAAGATAAAAAAAAATAGGAACTTTGGTTAAACAATTTTGATGATCGGTATTCTAAATCAAAAGTTATGGTCGTTTAAAAGAAAAACGCTCCGGTTAATGCAAATATTTTTCCGGCTTTCAAAATTTACGTCGGAAGGGTATCGTATTTGGGCTCAAATTAAGTGCAAAGAAAAATATGAATTTTGGTGAAAAAATTCCGATGATCGGAGTTATAAATCAAAAGTTACGAGTGTTTGAAAAAAAAAAAAAAAAAAAAAAAAAAACAAACAAACACACCTGAACCTGAAGCGGAAACTGAAGGATGAATGATATGCGCGCGTCCATTTTATTAAAGGGGTAATTTTGTCTGTCTGAAATTTTTTTGTCCTTTTTTCAACTAAAAAAAAGAGTGTGTCCTATTTATTCTTTGTAAATTTTTTTGTCATTTTCCCTCAATCCCCCTATCTAATATTGAATATATGGAAAATTTTGTTATAAATTCATTTTTCTCTCATATATTAAGTTTTAATCCACACTCTTTTTTTTAGTTGCAATAAGGACAAAATAAATTATACCGGACGAATATACCCCTATTGTCTTACAAAACATATCTGACGCAAATTCATATAGATCGGAATTCAATTGGTGCGTTGCTGGTACGCAAATTCAATCTGTATGTTGCTGGCCGGAATGAATCGGTACGTTGTTTTCTTCACACTGCCAACTGTCGTCTTCTTCACCTTGGCCTTCTGATCGTTGCCACTGCTTCTCCAACAGCATTCCAGCCACTATGGAAACATCCCCTTGTCCTACCAGTCTTAGAGGAGGAGAATTTGTCGGTAGGTATGTTTGTTATGGTAGTGGTACGAGATCATAAACTTGTATTTTTTTTTTGCCTTTCTTCATTTTTTTATACACTTATTATTGAAATTTCCCTGAAATTCCCATTGAAACTCCATTGATTTTTTTTTTCTGAAATGAGATGTTCATAAATCATGTAAATAACATGTTTTGATTATGCCAACAGGTACATTGCTTATATAAAACTATAGAAGAAACATCAACAACGCAACTTATTATACACCACCAGACTTGATTATGATGCTCAACCAATCCAACCCTTCAAAAATGCCTTATGAAAACGGCCCACTGATGGTTTTTGATTCCATGATCTTTTATCTTGTTTATTTATCAATATCATCAAACATATCAATGACGTACATGTAAATAAAGGGATTTAGAAGTTTCATTTGAAGCATAATATGACGGGAATATGGTGGAGCTTTACAGATTGAAGATGCATACTTCAATGATCAAGAGAACATCCTAAAGTTGAGAAGAAGTGGAGCAAAACTGAAGCAGTTAGAGTTGCTTTGAGCTATTTTCAAAGTCTTATTTTGAGGCATTTTTAGAGTTGCATTAAAGCAGGTTTTCAGCAAGTAATTTAGGCTGCACTTTGAGCTTAAAACTTGGAGTAAATGGAGATGAAATACTGCCTTGATTTGAGCTAAAAATGAGGTTAAACAGGCTGCATATTTGATGACAATGGAACCGATTTTCAGCTCTGTTTTGACAGCTTTGGAGCTGAACGGATATGGCTATTTTGGAGTAGTTTTAAGAACAGTTTTAGGGCTGCATTTCAAGGGGGATTCAAGCATGGTATGAAGGATATATAAGGGAGTTCTTGGAGCTTGTATAAGGGCACTTAAATGATCAAGAACTCACCACAAGATGAGCTACATTGGAGTAGATTTTTCAGCCCTGTTTTGACAGCTTTTTGGGTTGAACATTATGGTTGTTTTGAGCCGTTTTTAAAGATGATCAGGGGCTCCTTTTGAAGTGAGATTAATACATAATATGAAGCAGCATATGGTGTGGTTCTTACAACAAGATGGAGTGCAATACAATGTCCAATGAAATCACCGAAGTAAAGTGAGGTTAGAGTTGTCAAAGAGCATCCTCTATGTATGTATTCCCTATTTATTCCTAAGACCTATATATTCTGATGTGCATGTACTGGTACTTTAGTTAATCAATGAGAAGAATTATATTTTTTTGCACTTGTTTAAGTTCTGTGTCATATTAATTAACTTTAGCACAAGTTATGTGTCATATTAACTAAAATGCACAAGTTTTGTGTCATATTAATTAACATTAGCAAGCTCACGCACTGTGATAGTGTTTGTGTGTTCTTGTGTTTGAATGTGATATTGTTACTGTGTTATTGTTGTTGTGATATTGTTGTTGTGATACTATTACTGTGATATTGTTACTGTGATCCTGTTATTGTGGTACTGTTACTGTTATGACATATATCAGCTTATCAAATACTCTTATCAAATACTCACAACATATGGATAAAGTTGTGAGTATTTGGAAACATTTCTTGGAAGTAATTTTTTTCCATTGTGATTGAAGATGTTAAATGTGATTGAATGTGTTATTTGAAAATACACAAGTTTTTTGGGTGTTAATGTGATTATATTATTGTCCAAATGGTTTTTAGTTTACGGTTTGTTTTCGTTTTCATCTATAAATTAATAGAGGTTGTCGGTGTTGTTGTGAAGCTTGCTAAGTCCATGATTTATGGATAATCCCATACTGTTAATGGTAATGGTAACGGTGTTATTGTGTTTGTTAATAAAATGTGACATTGTGATACTGTTACTGTGTAAACGCTGCGATTATTCGGATTTCAAAAACTACATCGAATGGTATCATATGAGATCTCAAATGAAGAGAAAAAATATGAACTTTGGTGAAAAAAATTTGATGAACGGTGTTCTAAATCAAAAGTTACGGTCGTTTATAAGAAAAACGCTCCAATTAATAGGGGACGGTCGTTGATATATAGGGTGTTTTTGTCTGTCTAAAATTTTTGTGTCCTTTTTGCAACTTTTTTAAATTGTGTGTCCTGTTTGTTTATATTTATTTAAAAGAGGATTTTAGGCTCCTTCCCTCTTATTAAATTACCATGAATACATATATCAATTATACATTTGTATATATCACATATATATATTACACATATATCCTTATATATTAATATCCAATATTAATACATAATATAATAGTATGATTAATTATTTTGCAAAAATCCATGTATATCATATATACATACATATTTCGACCCATACATAAATAATATGTATATTTAATTAATCAACATAATTAATATCTTATATTTAATTTATACATAATAAATAAATACCATCATATTAAATTACCACTACAGTACCTTATAGTCGAGATAAACTTTTCTTATTTGGTTATCACTATAACCACATTTTAATCCAGCTAGATGTTCTTATGTGTGTGACCCGATAGGCTTCCGAATATGTTGGTCGTAGACATAAAGTGCATTTACTGAAATACCCTTCATACCTAACGATCACGAAATAGCGTCTAGCAACATATCGTGACCCCCAATCTTTGGAAAAGTCAAAAGCGATGACTACTACCTTTCATGTGAAACAGTTGTCGTGTAAATAGAATCATATCGTTGTTACAATATTCATACGGTCGTATCTCGAGTGTCAATACATTAATGACCGTATCTTATAATCTGGATATCATTCTCTCTCGAAATAACTCATTTACTCCCACTTTGCAAAGATTCACGAGAGCTAGACATTCCTTATAAGAAGGCCATTTCGGATATTACTCCTACTATTAGGATACGCGATTTTCGGATGAACAAACATGTATCATATGCATGCTTCAATATCATACCCGAGCACTACCACATTAGTGCCCCATGGCTAGGGGAAACCTCAATAGTGTCAAAGCACAACAATCCACACCGTGATGCCATGAAGACTCCGGTCTTAGGATAATACACAACCGCCACATAGTGCGACACTTAATAAAGTAAGTGGTTCAGTCTAACTTACGCATTCTCTAATACACGTCCACGTACAGTCCAATTGTCTCTACACTTCGATAGATGAGATCTATCCTTACATTCAATATGATAGAAGACATCTAATACGTTCTAGTCTAATCGCACTATTAATGTCCTATTTAATAGCACATACGACTATATACATTTAAACATCAAACCTTTTAAAGTGAACCGAGATAATATAAACCATAATCACTATTATGATTTCTCTATCACAGTTTGACACTAGGGACGTTATCATATATATATATATATACAATATCATAATTGGTTCGTTACACGAACAACTATATAACAACAGAAAGCCATTTATCATATGTATAAACATAAAGAAATAGTAGCAATGATCCGACCCGGTCGGATCCGGTCCAACCCGATTGGATTTAGGACACTATTTCAACAATCTCCCATTTGGCCTAAAGCCAATAACTCATATGCACAAGACCAAGTTGTGACACAAGAATCTCATGCAATACTTGCAACCAATCCTAAGCGTTAACGGATCACTATCCGTGGGGACTTAGACTATCTTCATATCATGCTCCAAATGATCAAGTCAGAAAGAACCGTTTCAACACTCACATGAATCTCTAACGAGACCCTGGTCCTTGCATCAAGCAATGAATCCACTTACTATATATAGAAAAGGTGAAGAACCATACAAGGTTCAGGAATGAACCTCTTAGAACCATGTGCTGCTCCCGCTGTGCCTCTAAGAAAATACTGTGTTTTGGCCCAGTTGTAGAATCTACAGTCATCTCTAGCTAAGAACATTTCCAGCTCCCACTATCTTCATAAGACTCAGGGTATACATCTGTATATCTATGTTTATTTGATTCTAAGTTTCCATAAATATAGGAACCCATCCTTAACACCCTTAAGGATATTCTCGGCATGAACCAGAATCTCATTCATACTCACTCATGACTCTTCATGAAGTATAAACATCTAGCACAACTCTTATGATGGATTCTTTTGAAGTAGCAAGGGGAACCTTCCATAAGTATCATCTTTTACCTTGTCTTTAGGACTGACGTCCTGTCATAGATAGATCCCAAGAATACTATCTAGCAGTGTCTCTTATCGTGACCTATGCTAAACTCCTTTTAGAATCCCATATATAAGGGTGAACTGTGATAGTTAAGCAGTATCTAAATCTATCACTATAGATTCTTATTTCCAAAATAAGAACTGTCATTCCAAGAGCTTTCGTAAAGACCTTGAACTACCAAACATTAATTGACTGTAACATGGGGTAATAACTCTCGAGAAGAACATGCAACACCTTACTCAAAAATCATAACACTCTCACTAAAAGATCAAATCAAACTCTTCTAATTCTCAAAGTAAAGAACTTATATACAGAAACTTGTTTGAGTCCATTAGTGGATCTCATAAGCTTATACATCACGTTATCGTCTATGAACATCAAGCCATTGGTCCAACATTTTCAACATTATCATATAGCCATGATACACGGCTACAACAAGCACAATCTGGATAGATTTGAGCATAGCTGGCAGCATGAAGGTAATTACAAGGTTTTGACCTCGTAGACTTTAGCCATCAATTTAGCCTTAACAAGTAATCTTATTACCTTCCATGTTAGTCTTTCATAAAGACCCACTACACCTTTCAGAGACATTCCCTTCAGGTAGGACATACTAGGTTCATAACCCGGTTGTCATGCATGGAATCTTCTTCAGACATTATGGCTCCTAGCCATATCTCTTAATCTTTCCTTTCAAGCATTCTTACATAAGTCACGAGATCTTCATTCTTCAAGATGAGCATACCAGTAGCCCTTTCAGGCGTGTGGTTATCTGTAGACTCATAAAGTACTTTTGTACACTAAGAAGTGTCCTGCACCTCATCACTATACGGCGCTTTCTCATGTTCCAATTGTTGAATATCTCTTTGTGGTTCTCAAACTACTTTTGAGATTCATAATTTACTCCCATTGTTTCATTTGGAAGAAACACCTCCTCTAGAAGACAGCATGTTTGGAGATAAACACCTTTAGTTCCGCGGGCAAGTAAATAATATCTAGCGTACTTGCTAAGATATTCCATAAAGTTGCACATGTCATACTAAGATCCAAGCCTTAACATTGCATGCTTCCTAGAAGCACGACAACCCTAAATTAACGGTCAAACGATGATTTGAGGTTACTGCCTTCCATATCTGATATGGAATTCATTCAACCTTATTCTTCGGAACTTAGTAATTAAGTATATGTTTCAAACAAGGGCACTATCCCAAAACATGTAAGGGATACTTCGTATGGCCTACGTCATATCTTTATCATATAAAGTGTTGTTTCCATCTTAGAAATACAATCTAATTGCGTATCTCGAAATGGGATCCTTTAAGGGAGATTCTGATTCCCTTTTCAGACAAACTCGGAAACACCCTTTAGGTATTAACTACTTCAATCCAATTGAAGATTAATCCCTAAGTAGTTCATCAATCTCATACTCGTACTAGCTCGAACTTTTCAGGATTTTTGAATTTCAGACTTCAATAAGTAAATGTGACTATTTCTAAAATAGTCCAAGAGAATAATGAACAATAATATCATTTATGACATTAATTGTCATAAGCCAACAGACATCAGTATGTTTAGGCTTTAGGCAACTTTCTAGAATTTATAACATTTTCATAAAAAGGTATTTTAGTCATCTTTAGATAGATAAGTAATACCCACATGATTCATAATCACATGGTTCAGACGTCATCAAAATGACATTTGATTACACGTTTCTCTCCCACAAAGACTATGTCTAGAACAACCAAAAAATTTCAAGGATAATAGCCATACAAATATTTAGTTGAGATTTCATCACCTATATCGACTATATAGTGATAGTAATCTAGTGTGTTAGATTCAATAACTATCCAACCTTATCGGAATACCGTTTATTCCTTACAATTGAATTTGTCCCTTAAATTCTAACTCGTCATTGATATCGTGTTCTTCATAAGAACCGGAATACAATAACATTTATTTAGTTCCTTTATCAGTTTACTAGACTCAGAATATTATATGGTAACTGCAGCAACGTTTGCTCCACCTTCCATATCTTAAAATATTTTGTATTTTAATCTTCCTAGTTTAATCATACTCGTAAGATATCATATATCTAAGAGTTGACTTGAGCTTAGATAGATTTATCTCAACTTTCTAGCGTAGTATAGAGACTTCGATAAGTTCTCTTATTTTAGCACACGCCCTAACTTTCTTTTTAATCCCTTAAGCACTTGTAAATATTTCTTGGCTTAGTCTTCATAAGACTTAAGAAAAATCACAAGAGCGATGTCTTCAATTTTCTTTCATAAAGAAAATCCAAAGTTTATTAGCTAGTTTATTTAACCTTTTGAATCATATTCAATACATGAACTATTTAATTAACTTTCAAGCAATGATTCAAGAATTATGTCGATACTTAAATATTACAATTTTGAAAACAACATTTCCAAAATTTGTTGTGGTCATTCACATTCAACACATCTAATGTTTGAATTAATTGTCATCGTATGACAGAATGGCCCATTGGACATCATCGTATCCAATATATGATTAATTCCTTGAAACTCATTTCAGGTGATTTAATCGTATAATGAGCTTCTATTTTGATTAATAATTAAAGTCTTAGAGCACCCCATCAAATATGTAGCCTCGTTGTCTTTAACTACTATAATGCGGTTGCTCATGTCATTGCTTATTTTAAAAGGATTTAAAATTACTTAACCTTGTTTGAGAATGTTTCTCAAATGTAACAATCATTAATTTGGTTTTAACAATCGAGAATAAAAACATAGAAATAGAAGTTTTGCTAAAAACTACAACATAAAATAAAGATAAAAAGAGTGCTGTTGTTTATACACGCAAAATAAAAAATGGTCTTTTGGTTTATGATTTTGTTCCCACTTGTCAACTACACCCAATTGACTTTCAAGAATTTTCCAAAATTCTTTAGTGGATGAGATCCAATCTAATTATCTCGATTCCCAGCGGTGGTCGATCAATCAAGATAATTTTGAAATGTAGGTAACTTTTTACCAATCACATCTCTAAGTAATTCTCAGTGATTGACTAGTATAATCTTTGACAATGCACATCACTATGTGTTAGTCAACCCCTTGTCTCTAAAATTAAACGGTCCTGACGGTGGCCAATCACCATAAAATTTTAGTTAAGTCACAACCCAATATTCACGAAATCTCATACGATCATATCTCAATAACGACGATATACCCGACGTAGGTCAACTCCTGGCGGTGGTCGATCAGTTGGATCCGAACAAGGGCTCTTCATCGTCGTTATGATATTCGGAGACAAAATTCCGACTTAATTTTTGTTGTGGAGTATTTTAAATTAATTCACTTAATTAATTACGGTCTCATCAAATATATATATCTCTATAGATATACATCCTACACATTTATCTAGATCGTGCCTAGTCATGCATCTATCGTATCATATAAAATAAATACAAGCACAAAATAAATAAATTCATAAAGTAACCGGTACAATCATTGAATTTTCCTAAGTGCGGTTTCGAATACAAACTGACGAAACCGCGGTCACAAACTAAGGGTAGCTGCAACCACCAAGGGATCTCTATGTTGTCTTCTTTGGCCTTCGTCTTCTGCTCCATCTTGTCACATAATTTTATCTAATAAAATAAATAAACCCGCCGCACATTGGGGAGCTTGCGGGAATGGGATAATGCCGAAAATATACAAGGTGACGTTCTTCATAACGGCCTAGAACAAATTTTGAACCAACAGAAAAATAAATCATTCACATCTATCATATTGGTCGAGTCCATGATCAATCGTGGTCCATATAATCATATTATACCTAACATATCTAATTCATACAATAAAATCTTATGAAAAAGATAAATAATAAAATTACTTACCTACGTCGTAATTAATTGATTAACTTTTAATCAGTTAAATAATTT
This sequence comes from Gentiana straminea, assembly GCA_036785695.1. NCBI lineage: Eukaryota > Viridiplantae > Streptophyta > Magnoliopsida > Gentianales > Gentianaceae > Gentiana > Gentiana straminea. Next base: position 22,687,590 of record JAVUPR010000183.1, on the reverse strand, counting down.
TATCTAATCAATTAACTAACTAATTAAATGATTTTATTTGAAATAAAATTAACAATTAATTTCAATTCGGTTTCTATTTTAATTTTATTAATTAGAACTATTCTAAAATAAACACAAAAATAAAAAAAGGTCTCTTTTGCTTCCTTTCCTTTTGATTTTTAATCAAAAGGGATGCCTTTGGTTTCATAAACCAAAAAGCGTTGGCTTAGGCCATTACCAAATATTTGGTAAAGGCCTAGGTTAACCTTAAAGGGATGCCTTTGGTTTCCTAAACCAAAGTCATCGACCTATGCTATTACCAAATATTTGGTAAAGGCCTAGGTTAACCTTAGGTCCACAAAAGTGGTCCATAGGCCTAACCCTTTTACTCAACAAATTGAGTGGTGGTACTTTCCATGCCACGTGGCATCCCAATGGTCCAAACTATTTGTACCATCAGTTGGCCTACATGACATTAACTGAACAACAAGAGATTTTCTTTATACTATAACAATCACAAAACTAGAAAACAAAAATTCGGAGTTCCACAAAAAGAAGCACCAGCCGACGCCGACCACCCCGGAGGGGGCCGACGCCGCCAGTGCCAATTCTGGTGGGGGTACCGCCGCTGATCGGCCGAGCACGCCTAAGGCCGAATAATTATTATTTTTTGTTTTCATTTTGCGAATCTATATCATGCATCTAGAAAAATTACTATGCAAATTTAATGCTTATTGCTTAAGCTCAAAGCTCGCTCTGATATCACTGTTAGGAAATCTACGCGGGAACGCAACGGAATTTAAAATTTATTTCCTTTTTACCAAGATCGACTTCGTTTAAACAATAAACACAATATGTAGTAGGCGATTAATATACCTTGCTTGATCTAAAGGATCAACGCTTTGACCATATACGGAGAGTAATAGTGGTGCTAGGAGCCGCCTAAGCGTTCGGCCTCTACCGCTAGTCCACACGAACAACCCGCTGGAATCCACCATTGGATTGCTACTAGAAAAACTCGATTGCTAGACCGGCCTTTTCTCTCTCTCAAACTCCCAAAAATACTCTCTAATATTTTCTAGTAAAATATTTCTCTTGCAATTGTGATGTACAAAAAAGCTAGACGCCCACCTCCTATTTATAATGGAGGTGGTGCCCCAGATGCCCTTTAATTGCCTTGGAGAAGAGTCTTGAGTGGAGTAGGAAGAAAGAAAACATTTTACTAGTAATATAATACTATGATTAATTAATTTGCAAAAATCCATGTATATCCTTATAATAAGTCCCTTTTAGATATTACTCCTACTATTAGGATACGCGATTTTCGGACGAACAAACATGTATCCTACGCATGCTTCAATATCAAACCCGAGCACTACCGCATTATCGCCTCATGGCTAGGGGAAACCTCAATAGTGTGCACAAAAATCCACACCGTGATGCTATGAAGAGTCCGATCTTAGGATAATTACACAACCGCCACATAGTGCGACACTTAATAAAGTAAATAGGTCAGTCTACCGTACGCATTTTCTAATACACGTCCATGTACAGCCCAAGTTTCTCTACACTTCGATAGACGAGATCTATCCCTACATTCAATAAGATAGAAGACATCTAATACGTGCTAGTCTAATCGTACTATTAATGTCCTATTTAATAGCCTATACGACTAGAGACGTTAAGCATCAAACCTTTTAATGTGATTCGAGATCTTATCAACCATACTCACTATTATGATTTCTCTATCACGCTTTCACACTAGGGACGTTATCATATATATATATATATATATATATATATATATATATATATATATATATATATATATATATATATATATATATATATATATATATATATACACATATCATAATTGGCCGTTAAACGACCAAATATATAACAGCAGAAAGTCATTTATCATATGTATAAACATAAAGAAATAGTAGCAATGATCCCACCCGGTCGGACCCGGTCCAACTCGATTGGGTTTAGGACACTATTTCAACAGTACCATGCTCGGATATTCCATACTTTCTTGCTTTCTCAAGCATATCTTGTAGATTCCCGGGGGGGTCGGAGAGCGAATTCTATTTTGAGGCCGCCCCTGACCAAGCCGGTTTGAAAACCCGTCATGACCATGTTATCTTTCAGTCCCTGACTGCTCGTAGACGTTTTTGAACGGCTCGTAATAACTTTGAGCCAATTCGTTTTCCCCTTGGCTGATCTCGTAAAGATCGTCTATAGTTTTATTTTGCCAACCTACTGACTTAAACTCAGTGGTGAACTTGTTTTCAAGGTCTTCCCAAGAGCGAATTGATCCAGTGGTAGGTTGCGGATCCATGTCGCCACTCTATCTTGCATGGCGCAGACAAATGCGATGCACCAGGCGTATTTGTTCCTTGTAGCCAATGTGATCTTTCTTTGAAACACCGAGAGCTAGTCGTATGGGCAAGAAATTCCATGATAATTTATGAGGGAGGGATAGTGGATGCCTCTTTCCGTTGCTATTTTTAAGATATTCTCAGAGAGGACACTGATTCCCCAGGTCGATCTGTCCTCTTTATCAACCCTCAACCTCTGCATGTTGTCGAGCTGTCTCTGGAGCTGGTCAACTTTGTTTTCCAATGAAGGGGCAGCGGAGCGCCTTGAAACATGCTCCGACCGCGCCCTTTCTGGGGGGGCAGTGGGATTCGCCATGTTGCTCTCTCAGTCTATCTCTGATGTTGTGACGGGCAGACTGGTGACCATCGCCCTTTCACCTTGGGGCCACAACACGTTCGCCATTTCTAGGCCCAAGGAGATTTAGAGCAGATCTCCATTCCCGGACTCGTTCATCAGAGGAATGGACATTTCCTTCACGGTGAGAATGGTTGAGAGCGTTGGGGAGGAGCATCATGAGTTTGAGCAGGATGCTCGACTGGTACACTGATGTTATGGAAAGGTAGATCCTTGATTGGTATGGGAGGTAACCCTGCGGCGATGAGTTGTCAGTTTGCCTCCTACATTCTTTCAACATAATCAGTGTAGGCCAAAGCAACAACTACGTTTGAAGCCCTAGCCGTAGCCACGGCAACTTGAAAGACACGAAAAGACGAGAGCTGTAGTTTGTATTAAGTCGGTTAGGGTTAGCTTATTTAAGTCAACTACAGCTCTATATAAAGTTGTACGATGTCATTATGAATAACAACTCTTGATATATACATACTTTTTACTCCAAATTACTAGATCTATGAAATAAAGCATTCTTTGTGTTTGATTTGAGTTCGTTTCTTGGTTATCTCTCCAATCCATCAACTAGCTTGAGTTTATCAAGCTAGTCGCCATTGATAAAGGTATGAAGCTTTGAACATTCCTTCGTATTTTGATAATGGTAGATTTAGTTAGATTAACGTGTTGTAATTGATCTACATGGCTAAACGAATCATAATTAACTAGAGTAATCAAAACAAAACATTGTAGGTTTCAGAATTATGAACCATCGCTGCCGATCCTGCGACGGTCTATATCACAGCCTCGACAACCCTAAGTCCCCCTAATCTGAAGATTTGGCGTCAGCTACGTTGATCGACAAGTTTAATTAATAGTAGGTTAGATCTGGCCAATCTGCTTATTGTATTCGTAAATTACCATGAAGGACTTGCAAGGTGAAGTGTTGATTAGGACATAGTCCGATCGGTCCCTAGAACGTGCTAGTCAATCCACGATAGCTACTCGTGGAGGTTCTCGGTCTTGAGCCGACATTTTCAAATACTTATTGCGGGTGAGTTAATACAACCAATGAAGGAGGTTAGCTGCACATAGACATCTACTGTCCTTTCAAAGGAAGTAGATAAGATCAGGAGAGAGAGCACCCATAGCTAAATTGAATTAGAAAATGTTCTGGTTGGTCTAGGAAATTACAAGGAAAAGTAGACATAAAGATCAATGACACCAAGTTAGAAGATCGGAGATAAGAGATACACCAATTTCCTTTTCTGTATTTATGTTGGTAAGTGACCATTGTTTGTTTTCTTGTTTAGATTTAGTGGGTCTTATCTAGGTTGCATTGTCTCTGTGGGATCGACATTGACTTGCATATACTATACTATGTTTGCTTGTATTTTGTGTGTATTAGTGTCTTACTATATCCAAATCCCTCAAAAAACCATCTCTCCTTCCTTGAAGATACCTACAATGTCTCTTGTCTCCAACCGGTCTCAAAAGAGTGTACACCCAACAAATCAAATACAATATACAATGATATCCCGTACATCATGATCAAAAGTTGCCGGTATAGAATCACATTCCACCACCTCAAGCCCACTCTCTATCCACCCGCAAAAAATGATTGTTTTTTCCGCCAACTTTTCGACACCCCGTTAACCCCACCACAATGATCAAACTCCACAATGATCAAACTCAAATTTACTACATTCGAATCAATACCGAGAAGATTCCTCACAAATTGTGTCAGGTTGTCCGTTTTTGGAATCTCATAGTTCAATGCCTTTCCACTAACAGGTAAACCCTATGATACAATGGATATCTTTCAATATAATAGTCATTTCACCAAAGGGTAAGTGGAAGGTGTTTGTTTCTGGTTGCCATCTCTCAATAAATCCACAAACGGAAACTCGATTGGCTTGCATATAATAAGTATTGACCAAGCTGTACATTGCGTTGGCCTTCAGCCTTGTCTGAAATTCCTCGCTTTCTTCCTCGACATCCCAAAGCTTTAGTGAAGTTGTGTATTGCTTACACCCTATGACACCTCAATCCTGTATAATTAAACGAATCAAACGGCAATGATATATAAATACTAAACGGTCAACAAATTATAACACAATTTTTAAATTAATATACCTGTGTTTTCTTCAACAAAGCGTATCCAACATGTTTCTCCCAATCTTTCAACAAATCAGAGGTGTCCACATCAACATCACTATCACTATCATCAGCATCTCGTGAGGGCTCACCTGCATTTGTTGTTGCCCTACCACTCCCAGATGCTCCTGCTGATTCTTGCACTCTCAGTTTGAGCTGCCCCACCTATTTCTTGGCCAATGTTTGATGCTTGGGGTGGCTCATTGCCTACCAGCAGAACTGGCCCAACGATTGGGGTTTTGGATGCCTGAGCAGTAACCTCATCAACTTGTCACATATTTAAGGCAGAACCTAACTCTACAATTGTTTGTAAACACGCAAACATAGACTCATCTACATCTTATGTGTCAGCACCATCAACTACCTCTGGAACCACAACTGGTCCTCAACTTGTCCCTCTACACTTGCATCTATTACAGTTGGCACTCTCTCATCACCACCTTCTTGAATTAATTTTAATGCACTGCACTTGCACCGGTGTCAATTGCTCCTTCCACCTGTAATTTTACTTGCTCACTAGTTTGTAATGACATTGCACTTGCACCAGTGTCAATTGCTCCTTCCACATGTACTTCTACTTGCTCACTCGTTTGTAATGACAATGCACTTGCACCAGTGTCAATTGCTCCTTCCACCCGTACTTCTACCTACTCACTGGTTTCAGTTGTACCTTCCACGATGTTTTCACTCATTCGTTTCCTTTTATACACCAAACCAGTTACTCTCGAACCCCCAACAACAGGTGCATTACTTGGTGGAATCGGTGGATCCTTAAGCACTTGATCCACTTCAATATCATTCAGTGCATCCCTTGTTAGCTCGTTCACAGCACTAGATCTCGTCCTAACCATGATTCCCTAAACAAAAAACAAGGCATACCATTCAGAAAATAAGAAACATACTCGGGGATAAGATTCGAAAAATAGCCAAAAATGCCAATAATACCAACGTTAAAATGACACACGGGCGTCAATAACCCTAACGTTTTAAGCTCAAACCCTTTATTAGATTTGCTCAGTCAAACGGCAGCTATACTGACGTTGGGAGTACTAGGCGTCAAACAAGATGATGTTTAAGGAGAGACAGGAAATTCAGTGACAACAACCAACGCCAGACATACTGACGTTGAAACATTCAACATAACGTCAGAGTTGTTGGCGTTACCGGCGATTCCCACCTCTTTCAAACCCAGTCGAATTCGCCAGAAAAAAAAACCGTAAAAAAAATGATAGGTATACATATTCAACCTTAGTGAAAGCGTAATAAAGGAAAAACGATAGAGATTCATCACTTACGTGTTTTGGTTCAAAGATTGGCTCTTGTTTCCTTCAAGTTTGCCTCCACCGGTGCTCTTTAGTTTACTTCGGCGAGATTTCAAACTCTCCGGTCGTTCTCCGATCGTCCGCCTTTAACCTCTGGTATTGGCTTGTATGGAGTTTTTGAAATGAAAAAAACGAGGGAAGTTGAAAAGATATAGGATGGTAGTTTGTATTAAGTTAGGTTAAGAGTGAGTAGTTATTCATTAATATTGGTAAAAGAGGATTGATTTTTAATTTTACAAAATTAAAGGACTAAACTGTATATTATTTAATATATTATTTTCGTGGTGCTATTAGTGATTAGGTGGTGTAGATAAGTAATTGAAAAATAATAAGATAAAGGTGTTGATAATTATTTCGTGCTGCCGATAGAAGCCGCCTTCACATTATTCTTCACATGGCAACAATGACATTAATCAATCAGCTCTGGTAATACCGATTGCCCACTCAACTTGTGGACGCTAAGGAAAGAACTTCCTTTATCGAGAAGTTACACTCGGCCATTTATTTGTGTTAACAACTAATTTTAGGGTGGTCCATGTGCAAGTTTTAGACCACCATGTAATCAATTTGAAACAAATTCATAGGTGGTTGTATTCTATAAGTAGGGACCGAATTTAAAAACAACTTTCTTATTGGTTGAGGACCACCAAATAGGATTTGCACCTGAACCAACCTAAAATTTGTGTTAACGTAAAATGAAGTTTTCTTAAATCATAGAGCAGACATTTTATTAAATGTGATCCACAGAGCTAGAAAAAATTGCATGAGGAAGAGAAGTATCTCATTAATTCTACACCGCCCACTAGACGAAGATCGTCTGTTACTAAAAGATCGGGAGAAATATTTCCTTATATTTAAACAAAAGAAAAAGACACTTTATTGAAACAAGGCCGAAAACACCGTCAATCATTTATAATTCAACCAATAGAGGAAATATCTTCCTCTTTTAGTTGAAGGCGTTTGAAAATGTTAAAAAAACACCATTCCATGATCACTATAAAGAAGATTGGTCCCTTATGTACTCTTGATGGTCAAGTGATGTTCACACATTTATGCTATATACAATTTTTTTCCTTTTTTCTTTTTTCTTTTTTCTCTTACTACGCATAGGACAAATGTGTAAATTCCAATTGACCCTAAGTGTATATGTTGGATACAGTCTCCACTATAAATAAGCTATGTAACGGAAATTATGGAATCCTATTTTCACATTCTCCCATTTCCCTTTCCTGATATTATATTCTCCCAATTCCCATATCAAAACCCTCGTTCAGCCCCTTCACCCACATTTTTTAACTTTTGTCTGGCATTGAAATTCAAAATCTCCTCCCTCTATTCTCCACAACGCTGTTTCCTGCTGGCGCCGCTCCCTGCTGCACCACACGGTCCACACCCCACGGCGGCTGAAGACGCAAGTTATATCTTTCAGCCTCATTTCATAGGTAAATTTGTAGTTGATTTTTGTTTTGATTATTTAAATTTTGAGAAATCCCTGCAATTTGGTGCGAATTGACTGAGCTGTTATAATTAAAATCATGCGGTGAACATGGTGGTACAAACAAATCTCGTTTTGTTTTTTTGGGCCGTTGCTTTTGTAAGTTGTGAGGAAGTGTCTTTGTATCACCTTGAAAAGTTCTTATCTTTATTGGATTTAGAAGCAGGTTTGAACTTTCAATTGGAGGAATGTTTTATATCATGCAACTTCTAAATGCGTTGATGTTTTGCCCCTTGATTGTTTTTGGTTGGGGGCCTTGGGGCATGGTGATAACATTAGGAAATTTAGTGTCAAAGTTTTGTTTGTAATCTTCTGTGAGATCATAAACGGCCTTGAGTATCTGTTTGGATACTGTTTCTCTTTTGAGTAAATGTTAATATTACCGTGTTTGCCTTTTACATTTTAATTTTCGGCTTTTGGGCATTACTTGTTACATTTTTCATCTTTACTTGGCTCTCATTTCAGTTCTTTTACGTTCAGTTTTATTATTTTGCTTTTAATTTTAATTTTTTTGTTTTTGTTTTTGAAGTTGTTCTCTTGGACTGAATTTGTATGTTGAAAGGTTTTTCTTATATATATATTTTTATTAAATCCAGTCATGTGAATCTTTGTAGCTTCCAGAAAAAGAAAGAAAAAAACACAAATCTATGCAGTAAATTGCTTCTTTTGTGCAAGTCTCTAGGCGCTGGGATTCTTCTTTGGAGCAATTGTGTCTTACTCCTACTTGTGTATCTTTTAGTGGCACTTGTTTGTCTTGATTTATGATTATCCTCATTCTAGAGGGAGAGCGCCCCCCCCTGTGCTTTGTTCAAAGTTGGAGTATATTTTCCATGTTAAACTTTACAATTTGTTTTACTTGTTTGTGATACTGGAGACTTTCAGAAGAAGTTTTAGAAATCAATTTTCTTATTCCCCCACAGACCTGAACATGTTCTCTGAATCCCTTCCAAGATTACAAATTCTTGATGCAGTATTATTTTGGTTTTCAAAAAATAATAGTGAACAAATTCTCTTATTCAATGATGCTTACTCAATACACATGTGGAATTAATTTTGTGGGTTGTAGCAAACATGTTCATTAACCTTAAATGTTTCTGTTGTATATATTATTGTCATGCTGCGAAATTTTTAGTATTTCATCCATTTGTTAAAGAAGTATGACTGTACGAATGTCGTATCATGCGCATTGGAAAAAGTGGGAGAAAAAGTACCTAGATATAATAAGGTTGAGGCATAATAGGTTTTGTAACTTGGGTTAACCATTTTAATCTGAATGAGGTCGATGAGTTGAAGTAGTTACTAGAGTCATTATGACTCAACTAATGCAGCTAGACCCATGTTCTGGGGTTTTTACATTGATCAACTTTTGTTATCCGCGTAATTAACATGCATATATACTTCATTTTGTAGTTACAAAGTGTCTTGGTTAAGCATGAAATTAAGGGAAAGAATTTCAGGAGAGATGGGGTTAACACCTGGAGCTTCAGCCCTACGAACTGAAATCTCAACTGAAAATCTAGAATCCGCTCCAAATGCTCCTAGTCCAGCTACTACTGGATCAGGTAGCTCAGAGAAGAGGAAGAGGGGTAGACCAAGGACATCCAGAGCAGATGAGGCTGGTTCCAGTGCACTTCCTCTGTTCCCGTCATTGACATCTGCTTCAACTGTCACCGGTAACGACTTGGATCGCGAGACCTCTGGTGGGCAGCAGAATGCTTTAGCGGAAGAACTTATGGTCATGGCTGGGAATTCAGGTAACTTTAAATGTTTTCAGGCATTTCAGCATTTCAGCATTTCTTAATAAGTTAAATAATAAGCGAAGAATTTCGATATTATGATTGTGCAACAACGTTATTTGTGTAGATGTCACTTGTGCCAACATTTCATTTGTGTTTTTTTTCCGGTCTATATTTTTTTATTTTTTTTATTTTATGCATATACCATTTGGATTGGTGTACTGCATTGTTAAGATTACCTATTGCCACCGGTAGAATTTTCTTTTAAAATTTTTTATTTTGGTAAAACTCTTTTAAAAGATGAAAAAAAACTGAAGTTTGACGAGCCTTTTTCCTGCCCCTCCTCAAAACTGATGTCATCAATGCATGGCCCCACCTCCTCAAAACCTTAGTCTGACAAACCCAATGTGGGAGAAATCCGGTAATGCCACCAATAGATATCATCGCATGAGATGCATTTATGATGTTCTGGAAATAGTTTAATTCAGGTTGGTTACATTCATAAGTAAGGTGTAGCAAAGAACATGCATCATAATGTAACATTGTCTTCATAAATGGGTGTGTTGTAGAAGTTTCGCAGCAAAGATGCTTTCTTTTGCCTTCACTTTTGGAGTCTTTTTTTGTGATGTGGTTTTGGGGGAAGTTTGATTAGGGTTCAGTAAACTACATTTGAAGAATCTGACGGTGTTTGCATTCAAAATTTCTTTGCTGCTTTTCTGCTCTTTAGGTGGTTAAAGTGACTGATGTTTTTTATCCTCTTGAAGAAGTCATTGAGAGGATATGTTTCTTAAAATTATTTCTTTTAATACAAGGAGAGAGTAAGTGAGGGGGAGAGATAGAGAGAGGCGTGTTTGCTTGACTACGAATATTATAATAAACATTCATAGTCATGTCCCCGTTAGCCTTGCTATATGATTTCTCTGAAAAAAGCTGATTTGATTTTTGCACTTTAAACCTTTATTTCTCATGATATGGCTTTTTATTTTTATTTTTATTTTTATTTTATAGACAAAAAAGGATCTATTGTTATGGATTAGACACTTGACGTGTGGCTGGTTCTCGAGGAAATATTATTCTTTTATTCTTGCATCAAGTATCTTAATGATCTTTTGATTTGATGGAATGCGGCAGCTTTCCTTTTGTTCCCTTGGGTTTATTGTGATTGATGTCATGCCTATTCTTAGTATTCTAGGTGCTTTAATTAAGCCATTTAACAAAACATTCTGATTGTTCTTTGGTTTTTTGCTTAACATATCTGTTATTTCCTTTTTAGGTGAAATTGTTCCATATTCATCCGGTTTGGATTATCTGGCCCATGTGATCTTTGTTAATTCTGGAGAGGTATGTTTGAGGATAAACTTTTTTGCTTGTTTGAACATTCCTTGTGTGTCTGTCCATCTCGCTTTCACCTTTCGATGTTTTAGTTGTGTATGCCACCATTGGAGAATGAAATTATGGTTTTAGCCTTTAATTCTACTCGGGATGAATGTGCAGTTTCTCTCTGCTCTCTTTTTATTGATGTTTTTGGTGTTCTTGGAAATGCTATGATTTTATTTTAAAGACAGCCATTTATTTTGTTTGCTGTGGTTGTCAGGATATTTCAATGAAGATAATCTCATTTTGTCAACAAGGACCCAAAACCGTCTTTGTAATTGCTTGTAATGGTTTGGTTTCAAATGCTACTCTTCGACAGCCTGGTTCTAGCAATGAGGTTACTACGTATGAGGTGATTAATTTATGGTATTTAAGAAACTATATATCCAATCATATATTTTGTTAGTAAATTGTGCTATAATGACTAGATTAATTGCGGTAATAATGACTAGATGACGAGTTTCCCCATGTCTTTGAACATGTTGGACGAGAAGAGTTATGGTACAACGGTGATTCGTGGGTTGTACCAAGTAGAGGGCTGTGATGAATCACCGTTTTATCATATTTCTTCTTGTTGGACTTGGTATACCTTGTCATTCCGGTATTCCTGAGTTTAACCCTCTGTAGGAAGGACCCTTGACCCTTTTTAATTTTTTTATTTTCGACTCTCTTTAGTATTCCCCCCCCCCCCCCCCCCCCCTGGGGATGGAGGTAAATAAGGGAAATTTGAACCTGTAAGCCATTTATAAAACATTTTATGAATAATATGGTTTCTTTTTCTGACATAGAAAAATCATGGCTTTTGAACTATCAAAAAACCATCAAAACTATCGAAAAACTAAACCTTTTCAGTGCCAGGAAAATTTAGCGAATGAGTTTCCAGTTTAAAGTTTCCCATAGTGTAGCTGTGTAGGTGCCGGAACAATCAAATCTTTCTGTTATCTTCACTTTGAAGCATAATCTCTTCCACCTACATCAATGCAGGGTTTATTTGAGATTATTAAACTTTCTGGATCCTTCACTGCCACAGACTGTGGTGGAGGTCAGTTTAGTAGAGCTGGTGGATTAACCTTACAAATGGCTAATAATAGTGGTGGCCTTGTTGTGGGTTCACTTGCAGGTGTACTCACAGCTGCCAGTCCTGTGCAGGTATTTTTTCTTTTTCTTCCCCATCATATCTCCCGGTACAGATGTTAATTCAAAATTTTCATGATATCTGAAAGGTAAAATTCTTAGGTGGTAATTCCATATTTGTGGAGTTACATATGTGGTTGAATCTGAACCACACAGTTTCAACTTAGAATGAAACTGTGCGGTCAGATTCATCCACATAGTAACACCACAAATGTGGAGTCACCACACAAGAATTACTTGTCCTAAAGATAATAGATTTCCACTTAAAAATCATGTTTTTGGAACCCTTAACCCACCAGATATCCAGGTTTTTTTTTTTTTTTTTCTTTTCTTTTCTTTTTTCCTTGGGGTTTTTCCAGTAGTTGACTAATGAAGTCGTTGCAGTTGATTCTCGGGAGTTACAGCGATGACACCGACCGTGACCTGAAGGTGAAAAAGCGAAAACACCACACTACAAATCATTGTCATACCGAGGATAATCAGAATTCAAATACTCACGGCGTAAACAGTTCAATCCTGTGCTGAAAGTTTACATGCATCCCATTCTTCTGAAACACTGTAGCAAACTCATTGCAATGATGTAATCACAGACAGTGACACCAACATAGGGAATTGGCACTTCAGACATCTCAAGTTTGCAAAAAACTTGGCAAGAACTTGAGAGGTCTTGGATGGATTGGCTTTGAATTTGTACAAGATTGAGCAAGAACTCGGCACAGAAAATCAAGAAAATACCCCCACATATAGATGAGACTAATTATTGCTGTTAATCTATGGTTGAGACACTTTGTGCATGGCTTTTATAGAGAGAAGTTTTGCCATATTTGCTATTAAGCTGCATGATGATTGAGCAGAATCAAATCTACAATGTCCAATTCAGGCGTTTTGCTTGGGTAATCTCTGGGATTATACCAATTTGGGCTTTGCATGCCCTCGTTTACCGTCTAGGATCCTGGAAGAATTAGTGTACATGTATGTTTGCATGTAAAATTTTTTTTTTTTATTGAACAGGATTCAATTCTAGGTCAAAACTATGAGAGGATCTGGTCTTTCTAGGTTGTTGCATCAAAAGTTCATGAGAAAAACACGGTACACAACATGTTGATATGGTGGGATTTTACTTGATCTTTTAATATTTTGATATTGATGATACAGGTTGTATGTGTTTAGGTAGCTGAAAATCCCTAGAAACTTTGCTAAATGGCGTTTACCCTACTCTTGGATGTCAGATATATATATAAGTAATACATTCACATGGAAAAACAATATTACATGAATATCCCAAAAGATTCAAGGAAAGTACTCCAGAATTTCTATACGTAATTAACAGGTACAAACTAAATTTTCATTGAAATGGTAGCCTCTCTTCTCTCTCTTTACACCACTCTAGATGCCTCTTTGTTCCTCCCGGTTTACGTAGTTACGCTGCCGGCATCCACTTTTTCTTGTTTTTTGCTTTTTCTTTGGCACTTGTGTCCTACATCTGTCCGATCTGAGGCACGAACGTCTCTTTTTTAGCATCTCTAGAGGAAGATGGCGGTGCAACGGTGGTGTGAGATGATATGGTGGTGGAAGAAGCCGTGCTTTTCTGCCCCGATTTTGTCAAGGCCTCCCATAGCCTTGGTCTCTTCTCGCTGATCCAGGAAGGAAAAAAAAAGGTAGTTTATGTCCGGCATTTGGGGCGGGTCTTTCCGGCCTCCGGTTGGTGCTTCGAGTGGTGCTTTGCCCTCGGTGTTCTAAAGTTGGCAGTGCTGTTTGACGCCTTCTCTCATGGACTTCTTAGTCCTACTATTGGCGCTGGGTGCCGGATTTTTGATTGCCGGTGCTATTGGCGCTGGGTGCCGGATTTTTGATTGCCGGTGCCGATTTCTTAGTGCTGCTCGTGGCTACCGTTTGCTTATTCGGGAGGGGATGTCATGCTTGCGGGCTCCTTGTACCACACGGTGCGACGTGAGGTGGAGTTAGCTAGCGGCTGTTTTGGAAAAAAATTATCGATTTATTAATTTTGTAATAGTATGTTTTGTAGTTTTTAGTTGTTGTGGTGAGTGTTCGGTCAGATAATAGATTGATTTAGAGGCTCCATGTTTGAACGTCATTTATTCCTTTGGAGAATTTTTTATTTTGTTCAGCACCGTCATTCTAATCTATTACTTGACTTCATTGTGTTGTGGGCTTGGTTAGTGTTGTAAGGGTAGTCCAGCCGTGTGCTGGGTTGTAGTCTAGCGGAATGCTGGGTTCTTAGTCTAGCTCAGGGTTATTTTTGTTGTATACTACATCCGTCTCAAAATGTAAGTCCGTTTAGCTTTTTGAATTTGTCCTATAATACAAGTCCATGGAGCATTTATTACATTTTTCTTCCTTTTACCCCTAATTTATTATACATTCACATACTTTACAACTATTACATTAATGATATCAAAGGGTATTCTAGATTTTTACCATCAAAATTAATGACACTTAACCACTTTCTTAATCTGTGTGAAAATGACTAAACGGACTTATATTTCGGGACGGAATTAGTATTAGTTTCTGCTTGATGGTACTAAAATCTTTCGTCTTGAAGGGAAAAAAAACTAAATCTTCATTGTAAAGGTGATGAATGTGCTATTTCATTTTTTATATTCTCGTGAAGCCTAAATATATATTCCAAACTGCTCTTCATTTCTTCCTTCAAGAGTAATAACCAAGTGCAATTACTACTTGGCAGAGTAATAACCATACGCCAAGTGCATTTACTACTAGGCAGAGTAATTACGAACCATATGCCAAGTGCATTTACTACTAGGCATTTTCATCGATTGATATGTTTACTACCCGTAGTGCACTTTGTGATATTTCTTGCCATCTTGAATGGATTATTATGACTGTGAGTAGTCTCATTTTGTTTTTCTGCCATACATATCCGTCGACCGAGATGGAGCCTCAACCTCAAAACCTACGCTATAAGGCGAGGTTAGTCCATTTCTTAATATTACAGAGAAAGCAATAACGAGTCCCCACCGTGGGACTATTCACAATCTTTAACAGCTTTACCCTGTTATAAACACTTGTCTCTAAATTTAAGAGATAATTTTGCAAGGGGCTTTTTGTAATAGTAGTCGTTAATGAACTACATGATATCTCCTTGTGATATGTATAGTCGTTGGGATTTCTTGTATGCCGTATACAATGCGACCAAACTTTGACTTTTGTAAGAAAGTTGTTTGTGTAAGCGGTTGAGAAAGTTGTATAATTTGTGTCCCACATTAATCAATGGTGAAGATGAATGTTGTGTTAAATTGTTGTGTAATTTGATTGTGGTTGTATCATTCCTTAAGAAAAAAACAAGATAATTTTTTTTTGGATCAAATGAAATAGGGATACCAATCACACGTCGCAAAAATATCGGTGGTGAAGAATATAACAGAAAGCTTGTACTTGAGAAATATGGCAAAAAAACACATCATGTTCCTTTCAAGTGAAAAAATAAATTAAAACATGCACAACTTGGAAGCATAACATGCCCTCTGTGTTTAAAAGAAATTGATGTTGTAGTGCCACACATATTATATGACCAAGTATATGGCTCGGAGAAAAAAATGTCTCAAGTGTTAATAATGAATAGTATTTGATTCATACGCTATGATGATTCATGTATTAATAATGAATGCCCTCCTAGATGCATGGTTATGCTTTCAAAGTATGATTCACTTGCACTGTGTTCAACACTTTATGCTTCCAATTTTGGAAGTGTGGCTTCAAGTATTGTGGCGAACTGCAATTTTTTTATGTTGATGCTATGTGCCTTTCTTTATCATATACCCAAAGGGTGTATGAATTCTTGAGATTATAGTGTATGTAGAGTGTATTCACTCTTTCTGTAAGGCAATATTGTTCCGATCACATGTCCATGGTTGTAGCAAGTGTCTCAAAAAATACAACGGCTTATGTCTCGAGTTTAGCGTCACTTCAAAAACTCAAGCTCCAGCGAACTACTAGGCGCTCCGACTTCTTTTCGACACAACTCAATAACTTTGTATGCAGAATGATTTGTAGTGGAGAAGAAGAAAATTCGATGATCCAATTCTTAATCATAGAGATTCTTTATATAGTGGAGAAGAGAATCATTAACCGACTTAATTAACGCGTAATTAGCTGACGTAATCCACACGTTTTCCTGTCCCTGAACAAAAGCTAACCGACTCAAATAGAACACGGTCAGCCTCTTTTTCACACAGTTCTAGAACGTTCTTAAACCGCCTTAATTATGTTAATTAAAATTATTTTTGGGTTTAATTTAAAAGAAATTTTGTCCAAAAAGTTAATAATTATTAATAACCCAAATCTGAACTGATCCAAGTGGAGGAGGAGGCGGCGCACGTGTGTATGGTGAACGAAGAGCCATCTAGGTCCTTCCTCTTGCACAAAAGTGCTCTTGCCCCTTGAGGGACATCTCAAAGAGCCAACATAATTCTTATTAGTTGAGCATTTCACTCTCTATTGAACAATGTGGGATGAGGAAGTTGAATCTCTGTTCAACCCGTCTCCCACACACTTTTTCCTCCCACTTCAAGCATTAATTTTCCATTCACCCGATATTTGAATTGTGTGATTCAAAATCCTATCATCAATTACCTTGTATGATGTATTTAATAATATTATAAGCTCTCGATGATACACATCAAAGCCTAACCGGAATTAGCGCTAAAGTTTATTGTTCATCACTTAATCCTAATCCATTACATGGACCAATATACAACAGTCTCCCAAATGAATGAAAACTAGCTCAAATGCGGACTCTGAAAAGAAGTCAAACGGAAAATATTGCATCGGGAAAAGTAGCTTCTTGCCTTGAACCTGCGGAGTACTATTGGATTTACTCGGCTAACCAGTAAACTATGTCTTGAACTGTTCAAACTTTGGTGTAAACCTAGACAATAACACTCACACAACATTTTTCTTAACGCCTTTCGGTTCTCATGGTTGTGTCCATTTTGGCCCTGGACAACACTTGGCATTATATAGTGATTTAGAGAACTGAAGCCAAAATTCTCACAGAAGCGGCCCCACTTCACATTTACATAGGTGAACTCCTATCAAGAGTATTCTTCCATACCCCATTTGGATGTCTTAACCTCATACTCTCTGCACACAGAGCTTTTGTTCTAACAAAATGAGTAAGTACTCAACAATTTCTTGTAAATTAGTTGTCCTTTTTGAACCATGATCTTGGGATCTCCATTCAACATGGTTGGGTTTCCATTACAAGGGTTCATGCGTAATAGTCTCAATCCCATTCTGTTTGTCAACCTTGACTTCTGATCTCTAGCTAAGCCTTTTGTAAGTGGGTCCGCAAGATTCTCTTTTGACTTTACATAATCGATGGAAATCACACCATTAGAGATCAACTGTTTAATGGTATTATGTTTTCGACGTATGTGACGAGTCTTACCATTATACATACTACTTTGTGCCCTCTCTACAACCAACTAACTATCACATTGTATGCTCATAGAAATCACTGACTTAGGCGAACATGAAATATCCTCAAGGATATTCAGAAGCCATTCAACATCTTCGCCTGCCTTATCCAAAGCTATAAACTCAGATTCCATCATGGAACGATCTATGCATGGTTGTTTTGTGGACATCCCGGACACAACCGCACCACCAATAGTGAATAGGTATCCACTGGTGGACTTTGAATTTTTCATATCTAGTATCCAGTTTGCATCACAGTATCCTTCTAATACTGCTGGATATCTTGTATCCTATAATCTCTGACTCATAGTGTACTTCATGTACCTCAGCAGTCGATTTAGATATTTTCAATGATTATGATTGTGTTCGTGAACCTACTTAGTTTGTTCATAGCACAAGCGAAGCCTGGACGTGTACAACTAGTTTTTAACATCGGACTTCCAATCACTTGAAAATACTTCAACTAAACCACTTGTTACCAAATATGGATAAATGAATGTTGGTGCAAGAGGATGTGCACAACTGAACAACTCAGCTCAGTCAGCTCATACAGTAAGTTAAGCTGAATACACTAGCAGAACTCAACCCAGTTGACAATAGAGATGTGCAATTATTGTGGATTTGGCATGCGATTGTGCAAGTATCAACGATCCTCTATGAAAATGTGCAAGTACGTGTATTTTGCATGGAAATGTGCTAGTATCAAGGATTTGGCATGGTAATGTGCAAGTATCAAGTATACTGGGTGGAAATATGCTAGTATCGTGGATTTTATGTGGTGATGTGCAAGTCTCGTGTATTTTACGTGGAAAAGTGAAACTATCGTGGATTTTCTGTGGAAATATGCAAGTAAGTGGATTTGCTTTGGAAACATGCAAGTATATTTTATTTTGTGTGGAAATTAGTAAGTATCATGTAATGTGTGTAGAAATGTGCAAGTATCGAGGATTTTCTATGGAAACGTGCAAGTATCGTGGAATGTACAAGTATCATGGATTTGTCGTGGAACTTTTCAATTATCAAGGATCTTGTATGGAAATATGCAAGTACGTGTATTTAGCA
The DNA here is from genome assembly GCA_036785695.1 of Gentiana straminea. Taxonomy (NCBI): domain Eukaryota; kingdom Viridiplantae; phylum Streptophyta; class Magnoliopsida; order Gentianales; family Gentianaceae; genus Gentiana; species Gentiana straminea. Next base: position 22,669,162 of record JAVUPR010000183.1, on the reverse strand, counting down.
AGGAAATGTTAAAGTATCATTGTAAAGATGATGAATGTGCTATTTCATTTTCTATATTCTCGTGATGCCTAAATATATATTCCAAACAACTCTTCATTTCTTCCTCCAAGAGTAATAACCAAGTGCAATTACTACTTGGCAGAGTAATAACCATACGCCAAGTGCATTTACTACTAGGCAGAGTAATTACGAACCATATGCCAAGTGCATTTACTACTAGGCATTTTCATCGATTGATATGTTTACTACCCGTAGTGCACTTTGTGAGATTTCTTGCCATCTTGAATGGATTATTATGACTGTGAGTAGTCTCATTTTGTTTTTCTGCCATACATATCCGTCGACCGAGATGGAGCCTCAACCTCAAAACCTACGCTATAAGGCGAGGTTAGTCCATTTCTTAATATTACAGGGAAAGCAATAACGAGTCCCCAACGTGGGACTATTCATAATCTTTAACATCTTTACCCTGTTATAAACAATTGTCTCTAAATTTAAGAGATAATTTTGCATGGGCTTTTTGTAATAGTAGTCGTTAATGAACTACAAGACATCTCCTTGTGATATGTATATTCGTTGGGATTTCTTGTATGCCGTATACAATGCGACCAAACTTTGACTTTTGTGAGAAAGTTGTATATGTAAGCGGTTGAGAAAGTTGTATAATTTGGGTCCCACATTAATCAATGGTGAAGATGAATTTTGTGTCAAATTGTTGTGTAATTTGATTGTGGTTGTATCATTCCATAAGAAAAAAACAAGATAATTTTTTTTTGGATCAATGAAATAGAGATACCAATCACACGTCGCAAAAATATCGGTGGTGAAGAATATAACAGAAAGCTTGTATTTGAGAAATATGGCCAAAAAAACACATCATGTTCCTTTCAAGTGAAAAAAAAAAAAAACATGCACAGCTTGGAAGCATAACATGCCCTCTGTGTTTAAAAGAAATTGATGTTGTATTCCGTAGTGCCACACATATTATATGACCAAGTATATAGCTAGGAGAAAAAAATGTCTCAAGTGTTAATAATGAATAGTATTTGATTCATGCGCTATGATGATTCATGTATTAATAATGAATGCCCTCCTGGATGCATGGTTATGCTTTCAAAGTATGATTCACTTGCACCGTGTTCAACACTTTATGCTTCCAATTTTGGAAGTGTGGCTTCAAGTATTGTGGCGAACTGCAATTTTTAATGTTGATGCTATATGCCTTTCTTTATCATATACCCAAAGGTGTATGAATTCTTGAGATTATAGTGTATGTAGAGTGTATTCACTCTTTCTGTAAGGCAATATTGTTCCGATCACATGTCCATGGTTGTAGCAAGTGTCTCAAAAAATACAACGGCTTATGTCTCGAGTTTAGCGTCACTTCAAAAACTCAAGGTCCAGCGAACTACTAGGTACTCCGACTTCTTTTCGACACAACGCATTAAATTTGTATGCAGAATGATTTGTAGTGGAGAAGAAGAAAATTCGATGATCCAATTCTTAATCATAGAGATTCTTTATATAGTGGATAAGAGAATCATTAACCAACTTAATTAACGCGTAATTAGCTGACGTAATCCACACGTTTTCCTGTCCCTGAACAAAAGCTAACTGACTCAAATAGAACACGGTCGGACTCTTTTTCACACAGTTCCAGAACGTTCTTAAACCGTCTTAATTATGTTAATTACAATTATTTTTGGGTTTAATTTAAAAGAAATTTTGTCCAAAAAGTTAATAATTATTAATAACCCAAATCTAAACCGATCCAGGTGGAGGAGGAGGCGGCGCGCGTGTGTATGGTGAACCAAGAACCATCTAGGTCCTTCCTCATGCACAAAAGTGCTCTTGCCCCTTGAGGGACATCCCAAAGAGCTAACATAATTCTTATTAGTTGAGCATTTCACTCTCTATTGAACAATGTGGGATGAGGAAGTTGAATCTCTGTTCAACCCGTCTCCTACACACTTTTTCCTCCCACTTCAGGCATTAATTTCCCATTCACCCGATATTTGAATTGTGTGATTAAAAATCCTATCATCAATTACCTTGTATGTAGTATTTAATAATATCATAAGCTCTCGATGATTCTGAGATCCTAAATTTTTATGATCACAAAATTAGGACTATAAAATTCTTTAGTGAATTTTTGTTGTGTAGTGTCTACACAAGAGATTTCTAACGGAAAATTGGAAAATCATTAAAAGTGTCACTAGTTAAACGATATTTGGAACCGATAAACTAGTGGGAGTTTTGAATTTCGTGATTTATTGTTTTTCTATTTTGTGGGAAATTCATAAGTCCTAATATATTAGGATTATAAAATTCCTGGTGAATTTTAATTGTGTAATGTCTACACAAGGAATATTTGTAAATCCATAAAATTGGAAATCATGAATATAGTGACACTAGTTAGACGGTATTTGGAACCGTTGAACTAGTGGGAGGATTAATTTAAATATTCATGATTTATTATTTTTTGGATTGTTAAGAAATTCTGAAATCCTAATTAGACTACTTATTTTTCAAAATAACGAGTGGGAGAGGGGAAGGTGACAACCGACCCCACGGCCTCTACTGTTGACACAAGCACCGTGAGAATGGTGACGCCTCGTGCTGCTTTGATTTCGGCCCCCTTCGGATGGCCTTCACCGCTATCAAAATTCAAGGCTTGGTCTCCAAAAGGATAGGATTTTGGGTACTCGTCGGGTCACTACCTACCCTTCGGCGGCATACTCGGGGTCTACCTTTAAGATCTGAAACAGTAGGTCACACGCATAAGGATATTTTTGGAAATATCTTGGCTGAAAACGGAAGGTAATCAAAATTAAATGGAGATGTTTGATTCTCAATGGTTTAATTGTTGAGAGAGATTGTCTCAATATAATCGTCACCTCTTTGACCTACCCGTCGACGGCGCTGAGGTACGTATGAGATTAAATCATTGGAATGGTAGGATAAACTGCATGCATGACATCACGTTTATAATTCATAAAATCATTATTTGTTATGGTGTATGATTTGATTTATATTTCTGTCATAATTTATTATTACAACTACATATCATCTCAAGTTGACTAGACTGCTCAAATGATTTAAATTGACTGATGACGACTTAGTAAAAGTGGAAAAGTAAAAAGAACGTTGAACTTGTTAATCGAGAATGCAATAAATATTGGTAGAGGATTCTCCTCTTGAGCCTTCAAACTTAAGTGACATTGATAAGTATGTCAATGTTGTCACTCGTGTTGAACAAGAGACAAACGAAATTAGTTCAAAGATGATGAGAATGATTTGGTATCAATCTCACTAGACATCCCACAGTTCACGAGTAGTGTCTACTCAAACGAACTGCTAGTTCACGGCCATTTCCTTTAAAGAAATCCAAGAATAGGAAGGTAAATGTCTACAAGTGTAAGTCATCTGAACTAAATAAGTTAAAGGCTAAACCGAAATATTAATTAAAAAAATATAGGATAAGGAAAGTGATTTTGGATTACTAACCTATGAATCCTTAGAGACTTTCTCAACCGGGTAATTTGACCCGGAAGCTAAGTTCTTATGTAAGAACAAGGTAGCTAGGCATTCATGATTAAAGAGTGGACAACGGGCAATTAATTTAGCTAAGATAGTGGGAGTGATATAAGGAAAGAAATTTTGGATTTTAATCCTTGAATATCGTAGAAGTTTAATTTCTATTTTCAGATTCGTTTGAACAAATGGATTCACTTTCAAATCGATAGTATAGTTGCCTTAAAGAAAGTGAATATGACATTTGTAGTATGAATCCGAGACTCGGACTTTTGTCTGATAAAGTCAGAACCACTAAGTAATGCTAAAAAGGTATATGTAATACATCAAAAAAACTATTAAGACAAATGGTTTCCATATTGAGATAAACGATTCTTCATCATCTATTAATTAGTGCATTTATCCTAAAGATAAGATCTGAAGATTGGCTAAGGGTGATTCCTATCTCCAGTCTAAGAACACTATCTCAAAGGAAAAATGACTAAGTAACCTTTCAAAGAGCTAAAGAAGTATCATAGCTTGCTCACATTGACATTCGGGGTCTTATAAAGATACAAGCTAGTGGGAGCTTTTGAGTAGTGAACAATTTGTCTGATAGCTGCTCGAAAAACCGATTAGTTTATCGAAATATCTTGAGGAATCTCTGATATTACCAGAGAAGCGAGTATTCATGCTCAGATATAGGCTAAAGCATAGTTTTTGGCACCAATGCTCGGCCTACCTCCGAGTGAAATGATTTTACTGAAAGGATAAACCATGGATTTCCTTATATAGTTATTTATATGCTACAATACACTGCTTAACTCAATTAAGATATTGGTTGCAAAGTAACGATTTAGGTTAGTATGTAATACCGAGAAGTCTACCTAGAAGATGCTTATGTATTTGTGGATAATGAGTGAAGTATGTTTACTCAACTTCTGCAAATAGAGACATTTAGCACTAGTGCTTGAAGGTAGGACTGGAGATTTCGCATACGTGTTCAGATGGTGACTATTCATGAAATGTGTTAATACAATGAGTGAAGGTTGGTTATAAGATTCTGAAGATCGGATAATGACGGTTGTACCGTCACATCCTTTCTAGAAGAATGTATAAAAACAACCTTGGACCTTGAAGTAAATTTGCTCAAGGAGTTACTATCTGATTTAATCAGACCACATCCAATATTGGTTGTTAGGGGTTACGCTGATAAATACTACTAAACCAGATCGGAAAGTCAATCCACCCAAATGCAGTGGGAGTATGGTTTAACCATTGACCCTCTGTGATGATGCAGACTGAAGATCGGATAATGACGGTTGTACCGTCACATCCTTTCTAGAAGAATGTATAAAAACAACCTTGGACCTTGAAGTAAAGTTGCTCAAGGAGTTACTATCTGATTTAATCAGACCACATCCAATATTGGTTGTTGGGGGTTACGCTGATAAATACTACTAAACCAGATCGGAAAGTCAATCCACCCAAATGCAGTGGGAGTATGGTTTAACCATTGACCCTCTGTGATGATGCAAACTTTAAAGTCTGCTTGGGTGATTGATCACCTATGGTCTTTTTGGAAGGGTTGTGTAGGATTCTGATAAAATGAGGTTTGTTTAAAGCCATAGAACCTGTAAATGGAGTCTTGGTACTCCACTTCTATTCACACTCTTGTAGAACCACCTGAGTGCCTCAAGCCTAGTGGGAGTAATTGGATCTACGTGAAAAAGAGATTAATAAATGAGAAAGTTTATCTTTCAAAGCAAAGCTAAGTGGTGTAGGGGTAATTCCCTGAGAAGTAGAGAGGTAACCAGGGGTGATGCCTTGAAACTTTCTCACCATTCAGCCTTGCTTGACTCCCAAGAAAGAAGAAAGATCACCAAAGGTGATGCCCTGAAACTTTCTTGCCGTACAACGGAGCTTGAATCACTCGGAACAGAAAGGTTTATAGCTTAAAGCCAATGGCAAATTGACTGCCTATGCTTTTATCCATTGGTGGATTAAAGTGAACCTCTAGGTCATTGAAAGCCACATATTTGAAATGTGTGGGCTTGACCAAGAATATTGATGAGTCTTTTGTAAGACAGAGAATCAATATTGGTAAAGTAGTAAATGTTAGTGTTAATGTAAGGTAACACTGCACGGTTAAGAACGACATGGGTGTGTTAAATGAAGCCAAGGACTGACGAGCCTAAGCTTCTCTGAATTAGAGAAGTGGACTAAATTCTTAGAATTAGATTCGGTCGAATTCATAAGAACAAGTTGTTGACAATATCCCATACATCTTATTGGTTAAGATGATAATGCATTTTTGTAAGAAACATTCAACGAGAGGTTTCCTACCCATCCCCCTATGGAATAATTCTCCGAATCTTCGGATATAGAGAAAAAATAGGATAAATTCTCTGGTGGATAGAGAATGTCAGATTATTAAAAGTCAATTGTAGTCGAATCTTGGATTTGAGCATTGGATAGTAGTATAGTGCATCCTCAAGCATCTTTGGAGAACGAGGAATTATATGCTTGTGTATTTGGGTGCAAACCAGAGTATTGTTGACTACACTGATTCTGACCTTTAGTCAGATTAATGATGATTGTTAATCGGTCTCGGACTTAGTGTTTACTCATTGTGATGGAGCTATAGTATAGATCAATCTAGCATCGTCGATACGACTTTGTTAGTCTAATACATAGCAGCTTCTAGATCAGCTAGAGAGGCGATGTAGCTAAAAAGTTCCTTGTTGATCTGGAAGTTATTCCAGATCTTGATAATCCGATACCACTTTACTGTGAAAAACAGTTAAGAGGTAGCTTATGCAAAGGATCTTCGCAGTCACAAAAGCTCAAGAGCATATTGAGAGAAAGTACCACCTGATCAGACAGACCGTGCAGAGAGGCGACGTTTCGGTCCTAAAGATCGCCTCGAGCCGACAACCTAGCTTATCAGTTTACCAAGACGCGTGGTATCTGATGTCACAAATAAACGCCTGGTGGGTATGTGATTGAGAGATATGTCTCATCTGCTTTAGAGCAAGTGGGAGTATGTTGTGAATCGGAATAGGGTGTGCTTTAAAAACAATTGTTTCTTGTCCTTACGGGCAAGTGGGAGATTGTTGGAAGTAGTGCCCGAAAGACAATTTATGTAATTGTTTTTATAATTAATAAATGACAGATTTATTCTCATCTTATTATTTGCTTCGTGCTCATAAGTAATACACTACTGATAAACCCAAGTTGTATCATGTGTAGCCATATAACTTAGTGTGTGTCATACGTGAGGATTAAGTTTATGGTGATACACTTGAATTGTTAGTCCGTGGTGAATTTAATCAAAGTGTGGGGTCTATTGAATAAACCACCATTAATGTGTAACGCCCCGTTCCCGGACACCGAGTCCTTATCCGGAAAAGAAACGTTCGGCACGTATAAAATAAAAATAAATTCATTTTATACGTAAGCCTCTACTACGTCGTATCAAATTAAAGGCAAAACGGAAGCAAAACTCGGGTATATAAAATTTTTCCCAAAATTAAAGAGTAGAAAAGAAATCTAAGGGTAGAAATGTAAAATTTTTACATATGGAAAAGTACGAAAATCCCAAAAGACAGAATACGACAAATCGTCAAAACCGGCGGTCTACCTCAAAAGTAACGAAAGTACAACCAAAGAAAAGTAGAATAGAAACATCTTGATTCTTCAACGAGCGGCGTCAAACGTCGTCGTCAAACTCTTCCTCGAAAACCTGTTCGTCTTCTCGTCCCCAAACACATAGAAAAAGTATGCATTCGAGGTAAGTACAACGTACTTAGAAAGAAAGAGAAGCTATGAAAGCAATCATAGTTATAACGAAAAGTTAATTATTTAATTAGTTGATTAAATGAGACCAACTCCATCTAGGGTTCACTTCATGCTCATCAACACGTTGTGACTAACCGTTTCTAACTTAGCCTATCTATGTTACAACCGCACTCAAGGGCACTACGCGCATCCGCCTCGGCGAGTCCCTCTCGTACTTAGGGTCTTTGACCTACGAGTTCTTCTAGCTCGGGGACACTCTTTTGCAACATATTAGTGGATCACACCAATACCCACGAAGTCTAGAAAAGGTAGACTTCGATAGCACGCACACCTCAGCAGAGTCCCTCCGTACTTAGGGTCTTTTGACCTACGAAGTTCCTCCACCTTCAGAGGTAGCACATGCATCGCGATTTAGCCTGGTGCCTAGTGATAAGCGGATTTTCTAGGTCCGGTCGAACAAGTAAAAACTCGAAACCTTAGCAAAATCTACTTTCTAACCGGCAGTGGACCGGGTCGATTGCAGGATAGTGCTTGAGGAGTCCGAGGTCGAACCCACAGAGATTGGTTTTGAATACCACAGTTGACTTAGTGCTCAGTTCAGGTCAAACAGATAGATATGAAGTTATACTATTGTATAAAAGAAAGATTACACTACTCGGAATTCTAACAATTAAAAGAGGTATGGCCGAACTACGTTTCAGCGGATTACTTTACCCTCAGAAAGATTGCCCCGGGAATGTGCCTTACTCTACCCTGCCGTCTAACGATAACTCATAGAACAAACCCCGTATTGGAATTGGACTTGATGACTAGGGCGTCAATCTAGTACACGGGTAGGTGTCAAGCTACCTTTCAAGCTCAAAACTTCTACGGTCTCGAAACCCCGTTCCCACACGTCGCCGCAACATACATTTATAAGCTAAGTGTGTGCAATGGTGAACTAGGTGATCAATCTAGCTCAAAAACGATTCAAACAAGTTTCGAGATATGGATTATTAATTAGAACGTTTATTTACGCACTACACTACCTCCCGGCTCATCAATCTAACAGCGTTTCACCCGCCTTCACATAGTTCAACCATACAAGGAATCTAGCTACTCATAATCGAATCTAAGCAATAAAAACGAAAGAAAAACATCACAACAACAATAGAATAATAAAAGAACATACTCACTTTATTCAACTTGGAGAAGGTACCAAATGTGCTTACAAAAGATCAAATTTTTGCCAAGTGAAAAGTTACGGATCGAAGCTAAAAGTTAGTAGATCAAAGAGAGGGTTGAAAGAGGATTCTAATGATATATAACACTTGTTCTAACTCTAAAAGATGAAGAAAATCGCCCACAATTTCCAAAACTATCTAATATTATCGCCCCCTCTTTCACTCCTTCCCTGCTGTGAGAAAATGAGCAGCTTTATATAGAAAGTAAGCTGTCCGTACGGATGTCCACCCTGTCCGGACGGACTGTTCTTGATTTTCCAGGTGTCCGGACGGATGCATAAGTGTCCGTCCGGATGAGATGCTCTTGTCCGTCCGGATGATGATCTGTCCGTCCGGATATTTATTCTGTCCGTCCGGACGGGTTCTTCATCAAATAATCTTTCAAAAACCAGTGAGTTAGCCGTCCGGACACAACAACTTGTCCGTCCGGACAGCTATTTTGCAGCCCAAATCTTCACTTTTTCACCTCCAACCTCCGTGTTTCGCCTCGGACACGTCCAAACTCATACTTCTCGTCTTTCAGGCTCTCGAGACACCCTAGTCCTGCATCCATATGAAAACAACACGAAAACGCATAACCCCGCAAAATACGGGTGCTCGGGGAAAACGAGTATAAAATGCTAAAATAAGGTCGAGTTTACGGAAATCCGACGATCACTCGCCGTGCAATAAATCCTCATTTAATACTCAAGATAGGTCTAAACTCACCCGAAACATGCCAGAAATGCAATAATCGTGTGCTGAAATGTACAGAAATGTACTGTAAAGTTGGTTCCTATCACCACCACACACTTAGCCTTTACTCGTCCTCGAGTAAATCAGGCGTTCAAACAACACCAAGGAAACAACTTTACGGTACATGCATGTATTTCAAAATATCGAGGTGAAAAGAACTTAGTTAAGTGAATGCATTACTTTGACTCTACTAGATCATGACACGGGGTGAGTGTGTGTTGAATGACGACGACTCATGCTTAATACAATTTCGGGTTTGGAATACCGGACAAATGACTTTACACAATCCTGCCCTTCCTAGAATCTCCACTAATCGGGACTAACCAAGGTTAAACACGGTCCAGCAGGACTTGAATGGTTATGACGTTAGGCTAGGGTAAATTTGGTTAATCGAAAAAAGGTAATTTGGGAAACTGGAGAAAAGAATTACGAGTGAACAAAATCCAAACACGTACCACGTCTTCTTTACCAAACAAACCCACCAAACTCCTTTTTGATCAATTTCAACACTTTGGGGACTATAGGACACTAAGATACCCGAACACATTACCAAACTCGACTATGTTTCAAGTGTCGTGAGATGAGCTCGAATACTTAGTATCTATCTGACTATCCCAACCCTAACATCATCATTGCTTTAAGCTCATTGCTTTTTCAACCCTTTATTTCTATATACAGCACAATTATTTGATTTTTTTTAAATTTTTTTTATAGAATAAAACCCAAGCATCCAGCCCCAATGAGCTCCTCCTCTCCTTATAGCTCTAAAACTGAAGAAACAACACCCCGACTTAACAAAAACATCTCCCCCCACCACACACTTGCCTTGGCAAGTGTGGTTTAACAAAAGACTAAGTCCACTCGTAGGGTCAAATGAAGGGAATGTGACCAAAATAAGGCTCAAGGGTAGGTTTCTGACTAAGTAACGAAACGGCTAATAAAGCGAATGGTGGTCAGACCATTCTATCAAGGCTGAGAGGGGCTACGAAGGTCAAAAGTTCGGTTCAGGCTTATTTGGCTAAAGTAGGGTAAAAAAAAAAGAACGCCAAAACTGTCAACCCGTGTTCCTACCAAGGCCAATCCTTCTATTTCGCCTCGAAACTAGGGGTACAGGTGTGTAAAGTAATCGTGATAAGCATAACCGTCGTCAAACGTGTACTAAAAAGTGTTCCGTATCATGACAATATAGACTCACTGTGAAACATTCACAAAACTAAAGACCTTTCACCACTCAATTGTGAGAAACATGCATGTAACGTGGTGTTAAAATCTTGGAAAAATTTGAAAAACGGCCTAAAAATCGACTCGGAAACGAGTAAAAACCAAGTTTATCACATCACGGCATAATACTTTTACGAACATGCGAATAAGCTAAGTCGTCTCCCCCCTCCCTTTTAAGTGAAGCACCGTCCTCGGTGTGTGAACGAGAAGGAAAAAGAAAGACTTAGCTTATGAGCCCGGCAAAACGGTGCGGTCAAGTCCCGTAACGGTCGTGAAAGTAGTCCATCTCGAAACCCTAATCATTGAAAACATCCAAGAAATACATGCACGGGACATGGTCCGCGTGCCAAAACATAAAATATGGGGGGTTCCGGGGATAATAAAAAGAACGACCTCGTCACGTCAGAAAACTTGAACAAGTATGTCACAAAGATAGTCAAATATGATTCAAACATACAAAAGCAACCAATCCACAAATCCAAGAAAAGTCACAGAAAGTTTGAAAGGGTGAAAAAGTAGCAACAAAGTCATCTCAAAACAAACTAGAAAGAAAGGGGACATGTCCAATAAAAACAGGGGGTGACAATCTAAGGAACGACGCAAAAGGAACAGCATAAACTCTACGCGCTCGTCTGATCCTCAGATGTAGGTGGTACTGTGCCTGCAGCGTCTGTAGACGTAGTAGGAGGAGGCTCAGAAGTCGAAACTGGAGTGGCCTGAGATGTCGGAGCTGGAGGAGTCTGAGAGGGGCCAGCCTCATCCACTGGAGCGAAGCAGCAGCTCTAAAAACTGTCTCAACCGCATCCTCCTCGAGACAAATCGCTATGGCCTCCTCGAGAACCGGTGCAAACTCGTAAGATCGGGTGTCTAAAGGAAGCTCTGGCATAGACGGTACAAGTGTCCCAAGTGCCCGCAAACCCCGAATAACCGTGTTCAACCGCACCCTCTCGTCGGTCTAACATCCGACGCACCCCATCCATCAACAAATAACGATTTCGAGCGGCGATGGGGATGGTAGGAATAAAACCAGATGCAGTCTCCGCTACTGGCTCGGTAACAGGTTCCGGAACCCTAGGCTCTACTGGCTCACTTTCACCCTCCACAGGTGACTTCCCCGGGCCTGACTCGTGCTGAGGACTCAAGGAAACGGGCTTCTTCAGATAACGTTCATCCTCGTCGTACTCCTTCACCCCGGCTCGCAAACACAACCCATTCAACAGATGAATACACATGAGCTTCGTACGTTGATCCTTTCGAGTTCTGGTAAGCTCGTTGTATAAAACCCGGCCAACATCAATTGGTATCTCAAAGTGTAGTGCTTACAGCATCGCCAAATCTATCATGATGAACTTGTGAAAATTATCCTTTGGGAGTAGGCGATTCTGTACAAACCGAGCCTTAACCTTCCAGTCCCGAGAAAAATTAGTCGTCTTAAGCATATACCGGATATCAGTGGCCCCATGGGGTCTCGTAGACCAAGGAATCGCAGGGCTGATTGCTAACCGAAGCTCCTCAAACGGATCCTCTCCCTTGTCTTGCTTCTCTTTTATAACATCTAGGTAATCCGTAGCGACAACCGGAGCCTTGTAAAAAGCAGAAATAGCCTTAGGGGTGAAAGGCACATCCACATTTCTAACTCGAACTACACCCGTGTCTAGGTCCACCTCACTCAAATTGGCCAAAAACTCCCGGGCCAACGTGTAGTTCGGCTTCCTCAAATTGAAGTCCGGTATCTTGACAAAATCAACCCACTTCCGCTTTATCAGATTGTCCCTGAAGCTCTTCTCAACCTTTTCCATGTCGACCTCCCTTTCTAGGATCTCTCTCCCCTTAAACCTCATCCTAAAAGCCAGCTTCCGCACTATCATTAACAAACCTCTCTCGATAGGGCACAACTCCCCCAGTGCCTTCCTAGCCGTAGCTCTCAAATCGAAACTCGAACCCTCTCGGGAGTCACCACTTGACCTCCCGGGGCTGTCCTAACCTCACTAGGTCGCCCAACAGGCCCACTCGCACCCGCGATCGGTTCAATCGTACTAGACTTGGCCCGTCTCGGATCTACCAACGGTACCTCCTCATCATCGAATCATCGTCCGAATCCCCATCGGTCCTCATCTACCAAATCTCCATACAAGGGCCTTTTCCTAGCCTCTCTAACAGTCTACTCTCCCCGTCTCCACCTATGACTAAGGGCTGATTCAACGAATCAACCGGAAAATCCTCAAGCCTTAACTTTTTCGAGGGGTTCTACACCTTCCCTTACCCTTTCCGGTCGTAAATTTGACTTTAGGAGCCATTCTCACACAAACCGAACCAAAACAAACCACCACAATCAACGCACCAACACAATCAACCCCAAACCGCACCCAAAACCGTCAACAAAACCGTAAGCCAAAAATCCAAAACCAACAACCAAACCAGCCCAAAACAACCATGCGTACGTACCCACAACACCCAACACCGCCAACAACAACAATGCAACAACCAAAACGAGAAAAGGAACAAAATCAGTAAAAGCTCGATCGAGGCTCGACTCGAAAATCGACCCCGAGAAAAAAGTTGACAAAACTCAAAAAGTTTGTTGAGACTTACCAAAATTGGTGTTAGGAGTGCAATGGTGCAGTCGGAATCCCCGAACGATCAACGAATGAGCCAAAAATCGGATTTTTTGCAATGGTGCAAAACTTGATGAAATCTCTGATTCTTCCCAATGAGTGTTTGTTTGACGATTTTGGTTGGAGAATCGAAGAGAGGGGGTAGTAAGGTGGTTATAGCAACGAGAACGGAGGAAAACGGGGAAGAAACAAAGATTTGGTGGTTTGGGGAGGAAAAGGGGCGGTTATCGGCTCGTGTGTGTTGAGGAGGGAAATGGAGAAGAAGGGAAAAAAATCGATGGTTATAAGAGGTTTCTGAGTGTGTCCGGACGGACATTTTTCTGTCCGGACGGACAGGGAAGAACTGTCCGGACGGATGGAAAAAGTGTCCGGACGGACAAGTAGTCTGCCCAGCCAATGCAAAACCAGAGATATAGCCGGACGGATAGGTATTGTTGTCCGTCCGGACAAGGCTAAAAACATAGGAAAAATGATTTTTAAGCATGAAGGCCCCTCGGGATCATCCGGATTCAATCCTCAACACAAAAACACAAAAAACAAGTTCAAAACCAAAAAAACACAGAAATGATGGGTTGCCTCCCACCGAGCGCCTTTGTTTTATGTCGTTGGCTCGACATAGTGACTTATACTATATCGGTTTTTTCAAGATTATACTACCGATACGAGCGAGGAAAACGAGGTGTAGAAAGAAAACGAACGGTGAGTTATAAGGTGAAAATGTCATGCATTGAAGTCCATGACGGGACTAAACACTTGGCTTCCTCTATCTTAGGATCCTCCAAAATCACCACTTCGAGAGCTTCATCAAACGGTAACTTTTCATACTTTTTCAAACGAAGGCCATTTGTGATTGAAGTCCCATACTTGGGGTGCTTTATCTCTACAGCCCCTGAGTCAAAAATCCTCTCAACCGTGTAGGGTCCCGACCATCGAGACTTCAACTTTCCCGGAAAAAGATGCAAACGAGTATCATACAACAGAACCTCATCTCCTACCTCAAACTTCTTCGGCTTTATCAATTGATCGTGGAGAATCTTGGTTTTCTCTTTGTATCTTGCCGAACAATCATAGGCTCGTAGTCGAAACTCCTCCAATTCAACTAACTGAGTCATCCTTCTCTCTCCACTAAGGGTCTCGTCCATATTTAACTCTTTAATAGCCCAATGCGCTCTATGCTCAACTTCCACTGGTAAGTGACACGTTTTTCCAAAGACAATCATGTACGGCGACATACCAATTGGAGTCTTGAATGCGGTTCGGTGAGCCCAAAGAGCGTCATCCAACTTTTTAGACCAACTCTTAGAATTTCTATCAACAGCTTCGTTCAAGAATCCTTTTAATACCTCGGTTTGAAACCTCCACTTGGCCACTCGTTTGAGGGTGATAGGCCGTTCCCAACTTATGAGTCACCCCATACTTAAGAAGTAGCTTATCTAAGTCTCTATTCGCAAAATGAGTGCCATTGTCAGAAATGATAGTTCTAGGTAGTCCAAACCGTGTGAAAATGAACTTTTTTAGAAACTTAATGACCACGTGTCTGTCATTAGTGGGGGTTGCAATCGCTTCCACCCACTTCGAGACGTAATCACAAGCTACCAAAATGAACTTGTTGCCAAATGAAGAAGGATAGGGTCCCACAAAGTCAATTCCCCAAACGTCGAAAACCTCACAAACAATGATAGGTCGTTGAGGCATCTCATTTTTCTTAGAAATTCTCCCCGAACGTTGACACGCGTCACGGTTTTTACATAAGCGTAGGCATCCTTAAAAATTGTCGGCCAATATAGCCCGCTTTGCAAAACCTTCAATGCGGTCCTTTGTCCCGAGAAATGGCCCCCGGCCTCTCTATCATGGCAAAAGGATAACACGCTCAATCTCTCACCCTCGCTTATACATCTCCTCGAACGCCATCGACACAATCGAAACAAGTAGGGATCCTCCCAAACGAAGTATCTTGCCTCACTCACTAACTTCCTCCTCTGATTCTCATCTAACTCCGACTCGATAAATCCACTTTCCAGGTAATTCACTATCGGTGCAAACCACGGAGATCCCTCCTTTCCTTTCTTCAGAAAATTCCCTCGTTTTTCCGGTAACATAGTGTCTACAACAAAAAGTCGCTCATCCGGAAACGAGTCATCTATTTCAACCCTTCCTGATTCGTCACCCTAAACTGGCTCAATCCGACTAAGATGATCGGCTACCACATTCTCACAACCTTTACGGTTTCTAATTTCCACATCGAACTCTTGAAGGAGCAAAATCCATCTCAACAAACGCGGTTTCGCATCCTTCTTAGCGAACAAATATTGCAATGCGGAGTGGTCCGTATGGACAATCACTTTAGACCCCACCAGATAGGATCTAAACTTGTCGAACGCAAAAACTACTGCCAACAATTCTTTCTCAGTCGTGGTGTAGTTCTGTTGAGCCGGATTCAAGGTGTAACTTGCATAATAAATCGGTCGAAACAACTTATCTACCTTTTGTCCTAACACTGCCCCTACTGCCAAATCGCTAGCATCGCACATGACCTCAAACTCTTGCTCCCAATTTGGAGCTATCAAAATCGGAGCCTCAGTCAAAAGCTTCTTAATCTCCTCGAAAGCTTCCACACACTCATCATCAAAAGTCACATTTACTCCCTTCTTCAATCTAGAGGTAAGAGGTGTAGCCTTTTGGGCAAACTTAGGGATAAATCTACGATAAAACCCCGCATGCCCCAAGAAAGATCTTAACGTTTTCAAACTAGTAGGCATAGGCAACCTAGAAATAGCATCTACCTTAGCCCTATCAACCTCTATCCCCTCAAATGAAACCTTATGACCTAGGACAATTCCCTCAGTCACCATAAAATGACACTTCTCCCAGTTCAAAATCAAATCGGTCTCCTCACACCTAGCGAGCACCCTATCTATATTGGTCAAGCATGCATCAAAATTGTCCCCAAAAACTGTAAAATCATCCATGAACACCGCCATACACTTATCAATAAGATCAGCAAAAATCGCAAGCATGCATCTCTGAAATGTCGCGGGTGCGTTACACAACCCGAAAGGCATTCTTTGAAATGCAAAGGTGCCATAGGGACAAGTAAACGTGGTCTTTTCTTGGTCATTGACATCGATGTGAATCTGATAATAACCACTAAATCCATCGAGAAAACAATAAAATGCATGACCAGCAAGCTTATCTAACTCTTGATCAACAAACGGGAGTGGGAAATGATCCTTCCTAGTCTTTTCATTCAACATGCGAAAATCAATGCAGACTCGATGACCAGTAACAGGGCGTACAGAAAAAGACTCACCTTGTTCATTTGTTAGCACTGTAATGCCGCCCTTCTTAGGTACCACCTGTGTGGGACTCACCCACTCACTGTCCGAGATGGGGTAGATGATGCCCAACGTCAACATCTTCACCACTTCCTTTCTTACCACTTCCAGTAAATGCGGGTTCAGTCTCCTTTGCGGTTGACGCCTCGGTCTCGCCCCATCCTCGAGGATGATTTTGTGCTTACATATGTCGGCACTAATCCCCTTGATATCCACCATTTTCCATCCAAAAGCTCGTTTCCTCTTCTTCAAGACTTGAACTACCTTTACTTCCCCGCAAGGTCACAATCGGTGAAGCAGATATAATAACTGGAAGTAAATCACTACCTTCAAGGAAAACATATTTGAGGTGTTGAGGAAGCGGTTTCAACTCCAAATCTGTCGGTGGTTCCTCAATGGATGGCCTTGGCATATCCTCTGGCGAACCGATATCCAGTTTCTTAGTCCAGCTGGCTTCCATGAATTCTCCCGCCTCGAGATGCATGGCATAAACTCGCATCACCTGGCTGTCGTCAGTCACCTTGCATGATTTCATCAAACATTTCTCCAGTGGTTCCTTGTGCCCCTGCAAATTCACATTCTCCAAAACACACGGGTGGATAACATCTATCGAGAAACAATCATTCATCTCATTCTCAGGGTGTTTCATGGTTTTGTAAACATTAATCTTAACACTATCTTGACCAACTCTTAAAATTATATCCCCCCTCTTAACGTCTATCAAGGTCTCCCCAGTATTTAGGAAAGGCCGACCTAGCAAAAGAGGTGTCTTAGAATCAGAGTCCATATCAAGAACCACGAAATCAACTGGAAACACAAATTTATCAACTTGAACCAACACATCCTCGGCTACTCCTAGCGGTGTCCTAACTGACCTATCCGCCATTTGTAAGGTCATGCCCGTTGGTTCTAATCTCCCCAAGCCCAACTTATCATAAACTGACTTTGGCATCAAACTAACCGATGCCCCCAAATCGCAAAGCACATTTTTGAAAACAGTCTCTCCTATGGTTATCGGGATAGTAAAACTGCCCCTATCTTGAATTTTGGGAGGGATTTTATTCTCAAAAATGGCGGAACATTCATAACTCAACTGGACCATCTGTTGCATTTTCTCTTTGCTTGAAAGCTAATTCTTTAAAAACTTGAAATATGAAGGGATGTTAGCAATGATATCCAACATTGGCATGGTCACTTCAAATTTCCTCAACATTTCTAAAAATTTGGCTTGACTTTGGGTCAAGACTTCCTTTTTAGTTGTTTTGGGAGGAAATGGTAAAGTGGTCACATCAAAACCCGGGGGAGGAGGGGGAATTTTACCTTTACTACCTTTAGGCCTGAGTGGTGGCGATGGCTCTTCTTCCTTTACATCAATGATTATCGTTTCCGACTTTGGCCTTGACGCTTCTTCCCACTTTCGCTTGTATTCTTCCACTTCCCTTTCCAACCTCGAGATTCTCTCTTTTTCAGCCCTTTTTTCAACATCCTCATCAAAACCTTCTTGCTCACCCAACGGCCCTCTGTAATCACAGAATTTCTCTTTCTCGGAGTTTGGTGTCATCTTCTCAAGTTCTCGCCCTTGTTGATCCGTTTCTTTACCGCTCCGGGTGACTACCGCACAAACATCTTTCGATTCCTTGGGGTTCCTCTCCGTGTTACTAGGCAGCCCCGTACTCAAAGGCGGTTGAGATCTATTCTCGGTCAACTGGCCCATCTGAATCTCCAAATTCCGTATGGCCGCTCTCTCGTTCAATCACAAGCTTATTCAATCGATCAAGCCCTTCTTCCGAAGGCTTCCTTTGACTTCCCGGACTACCCCCTTGTTGATTATTGGAGCTGTTTTGCTTATGGGCATTCGGATGTTGGTAAGTCTCGAAATTTTGGTTCCCGGCTTGTTGAGTATTCGTTGGTTGCTTTGCCTTGTTGCCCTTGCTCTCGACTCCCATTATCTCTATTCTGATTATTGCCCCATTGGCCTTGTCGATTCTGACCCCAACTCTGATTACTTGAACTTTGATTTTGGCCTTCATAACCTTGGTTGTTGGAGTTTTGATGTTGTCGACCCCAACTACCTTGATTATTCTCTCTCCAACCACCTTGGAAATTCTGAGGGTTCCCTTGCTCTCTATTCTGATTCCAACCTCGGTTGCCTTGGCCTTGATTATTTTGGTTCCACCCTCGGTTGCCCCGGTCCCAATTTCCTTGGCCACCTTGATTTCCTTGGTTCCAATTTTGGCCTTGCTGGTTGTTATTCCATGAATTCCCAAAATTCTGGTTCCTCCCATTATTCCCAGAATTGTTGTGATTCCAGCTTCCTTGGTTGTTGTTGCCCTGATTCCAATTCCCTCCAGAATTATTTCCAATGTAATTTACATCATTCGGTTGCATCTCTTCTTCCATGCCAAGTCCCATTGATGATTCAAAATCTTGATAGTATGGTGGAGCCTGCGAGCTTGGATTATTACCCCACTGATTATTTGATTCGCCGGCCCACCAAAACTCTGCTGTTGCCCAAACTGAGGGTTCTTCCCGGGACTTTGTTGACTACTACCACTCGAGCTTCCCACTCCCAATCTGTTGAGTGCGGCTACCAACTCTTCCACCACTGCAACTGGTTGTGGCTGAGATACACTTGCTATAGGTTGTTGAGGAATCGGCTGTGGGACCGGCTGTGGTGTCTGTCGAGGTAACTGTTGAGGACAAGCCGACCTACTCGGATTCGATCAAAACTGAGCTGAATGATTACCTCCACATAACTGACAAACCTGTAATGCTTCTTCCATTTTCTTCACCTTGGTTTGCAGTGCCAACAACTCATTGTGTGCAGCTGTCTCTTTGTCCAACTCTTGTTCTTCAAGTGCCTTGACGAGTTTGGTGAGACTCATTCGGGTTGTCGTCCCCGAACTTGAGACCCATTCATCATCCCTTTCAATTGCATCATTGATATGTTGCATAGCCAGCTCGGGATCAATCCTTGTCAAACCCTTTCCACTTGCCGCATCCAAAAGATTTCTATCCGATTTATCCAAAGCTCGATAGATTTTTATGACTTGTTCAACCGTACTCAAATTGTGGGGGGGACACTTTTTCATCAAAGCTCGGAACCTCTCAACTGTCTCTTTCATAGTCTCTCCTTTTCTCCCACTAAAATTATGAATTTCACGCTTCAAATCTTCAATCTTTGCCGGAGGAAAATACTTTTTCAGAAAAACATCGGCCACTTCTGCCCAAGTAGATAGGGAGCCATTTGGTAAGGTATTAAACCATGTTTTTGCGGCCCCTCTCAAAGCAAGCGAAACATCATCAACTTGAGTGCCTCCTCGGTCACTCCATTATACTTCAATGTCGAAATTATTTGTAGGTAATTGTCCAAAAACTCATTAGGATCCTCATTCCTTTGCCCATAGAAAACCGCATTCTCACTGATAAGATTTATGACATTTTGCTTCGGTTCCATGTTGTTAGCATGGACAGCGGGAATTCTGATTGGATTGTGGCCAGTCCCTTGGTATGGAGTAACCACATAATCTCTCGGCGAAACAAACCCTTGATTGGCGGGTGGGTCATTCATTGCTTGTTGATTCGCGTTATTCGATTAGCTTGAAGAAGCTGATTCTGTGCCGCCAATTGTTGAACCAACTGAAGTAAGTGCTGATTGTCCTGACCCAGTGCTTGTTGTTGAAGTTGTACATTCCCTTCCAAGGCGGGATCGAACAAATTTCTCCCATCTGTCCTTGCAACCAAAGGAGGATTTCTTTCACGTGGAGGAGGGGTGTTTAGATGGCCCAATCCTCCAACTTGAGATGTATCATCACCATTCAACCTATCTCTTCCGCTTGTCGTCATACTTTCTTCCTCTGAAGAAGAATCTGAAGCTTCTTGTCCGTCCACGGTGTCTGAAGCCGAGGCAGACGATCTTTTCCTCAATTGGCTTGTGTGCCTATCAATCTCCGGGTAGAAAGGCTCTAGAGGAGTCCCAGAACTCCGGGTCATACACTGCAAGTCAAATCAAACAACAAGAAAACAATAAAAGAAACCGACCTAAGCCCAAGCTTTCGGTCAACTTTTGTGAAATCAAAGCGTTACCAATCCCCGGCAACGGCGCCAACTTGATAAGAGGATTTTCTAGGTCCGGTCGAACAAGTAAAAACTCGAAACCTTAGCAAAATCTACTTTCTAACCGGCAGTGGACCGGGTCGATTGCAGGATAGTGCTTGAGGAGTCCGAGGTCGAACCCACGAGAGATTGGTTTTGAATACCACGGTTGACTTAGTGCTCGGTTCGGGTCAAACGAGATAGATATGAAGTTATACTATTGTATAAAAGAAAGATTACACTACTCGGAATTCTAACAATTAAAAGAGGTATGGCCGAACTACGTTTCAGCGGATTACTTTACCCTCAGAAAGATTGCCCCGGGAATGTGCCTTACTCTACCCTGCCGTCTAACGATAACTCATAGAACAAACCCCGTATTGGAATTGGACTTGATGACTAGGGCATCAATCTAGTACACGGGTAGGTGTCAAGCTACCTTTCAAGCTCAAAACTTCTACGGTCTCGAAACCCCGTTCCCACACGTCGCCGCAACATACATTTATAAGCTAAGTGTGTGCAATGGTGAACTAGGTGATCAATCTAGCTCAAAAACGATTCAAACAAGTTTCGAGATATGGATTATTAATTAGAACGTTTATTTACGCACTACACTACCTCCCGGCTCATCAATCTAACGGCGTTTCACCCGCCTTCACATAGTTCAACCATACAAGGAATCTAGCTACTCATAATCGAATCTAAGCAATAAAAACGAAAGAAAAACATCACAACAACAATAGAATAATAAAAGAACATACTTACTTTATTCAACTTGGAGAAGGTACCAAATGTGCTTACAAAAGATCGAATTTTTGCCAAGTGAAAAGTTACGGATCGAAGCTAAAAGTTAGTAGATCAAAGAGAGGGTTGAAAGAGGATTCTAATGATATATAACACTTGTTCTAACTCTAAAAGATGAAGAAAATCGCCCACAATCTCCAAAACTATCTAATATTATCGCCCCCTCTTTCACTCCTTCCCTGCTGTGAGAAAATGAGCAGCTTTATATAGAAAGTAAGCTGTCCGTACGGATGTCCACCCTGTCCGGACGGACTGTTCTTGATTTTCCAGGTGTCCGGACGGATGCATAAGTGTCCGTCCGGATGAGATGCTCTTGTCCGTCCGGATGATGATCTGTCCGTCCGGATATTTATTCTGTCCGTCCGGACGGGTTCTTCATCAAATAATCTTTCAAAAACCAGTGAGTTAGCCGTCCGGACACAACAACTTGACCGTCCGGACAGCTATTTTGCAGCCCAAATCTTCACTTTTTCACCTCCAACCTCCGTGTTTCGCCTCGGACACGTCCAAACTCATACTTCTCGTCTTTCAGGCTCTCGAGACACCCTAGTCCTGCATCCATATGAAAACAACACGAAAACGCATAACCCCGCAAAATACGGGTGCTCGGGGAAAACGAGTATAAAATACTAAAATAAGGTCGAGTTTACGGAAATCCGACAGTCACTCGCCGTGCAATAAATCCTCATTTAATACTCAAGATAGGGTCTAAACTCACCCGAAACATGCCAGAAATGCAATAATCGTGTGCTGAACTGTACAGAAATGTACTGTAAAGTTGGTTCCTATCACCTAGCCAAGAGAGACATGTTGTTTAATCTTTTACTAGTCACATACGTTGTTTATTAAATTATTAACTAGCCAGCCTAAGTGTTTTGAAATAATCTCCCTCACACATACTACTCTCTTCCTAGACCACTAGACATGGACAAGTCCTAGCACATACACAGACATTGATGAATCCTAATTCATCAAAGCACAAGCCCATCATGCTCTTCCGACGGATCCGAACTTCAACTCCCTTTAAGAGTACATTCGGTGTTTTAACTGAATGAATCAGAAGCTCAATTCAGGCTTGTCTATGTTTATACCATATTAACATATCATATATAAAGGTTTCATGTAGTTAAAGCATGTTTTCAAGGCTGAACAACAACTAACATAGAAAGGAGGCAGTACAAAACTGGACGCCCGTTTAAAGACTTGGACGCCCGTTCAAGCTTACTGGACGCCCGTCCAGAATAGTGGACGCCCGTCCACCAAACCCATTTCAATCCTGAATGTAAAATTGCACCTCAGACGCCCGTCCAATACAACCAGACGCTCGTCCAAGGTGGAACCTAGGCTGGACGCTCGTCCAGAATACCGGACGCTCGTTCACCTGGGTTCGACCTAAACCCTAACTTCATCACCATGCGATTTCCAGATCGTATTTCAACCAAAAACCAAAAAAAAGACAACACATTGAGCACATAAACCTCATCTAACACTACCATAACCTCTATAGACAATTACCAAAGCAACAACTCAAAGCTCTAACACATAAATTGCCTTAGATCATGATCAAATCCTTATAGCCAACAATTGAATTCATAGAACTGGTTTTCCTTACCTTAAGCAGCCGCAGAACTGATCCAAACAGCCCTCAAAAATCTGCTGCTTTGCAACCGAACTGATACCAAAGCCACGCTCTTATCACGACGAATCCGAAACTCTTGCGTGATCTGAAAACGGTTAACGGATGCTTCAATTATCAAGAAAACTCCTTGGCCTTTTCTCTCCTCAAACTTGCGCGAGAGATGGGGGGAATTCTTAGGCGAATTTCGATTTTAAGGTAGGTCTTAACATAATAAAGGAGTCAATCTTTTCCTTAATTGCCCCTGATCGCTAAAAACTGAATTGTCTTTTAATTATATATATAAAACTCGAAATTATATATATAAATATGTCCAAATAATTAACTCCGAATAAAAAGGAAACCGAACCTAATATTTCGTTTTCGCAAAAAGACACGTCTGCCCTTTCCCGAAAATCGGAATATTACATTCTCCCCCCCTTAAAAGGAGTTTCGTCCTCGAAACTAGAACATACCTGGTAAATCCCCAAACTCTTGGAACTCACTAAGCATGTCGCTTTCCACTTCCCAAGTTGCCTCCTCGGGTGAATGATTGCTCCACTGAACTAACACCAAGGGGATCATCCGTCTCTTAATCATCTTTTCCTTCCGGTCTAGAATCTTGATCGGTCTTTCGTCGTAAGCAAGGTTATCTTGTAAGATTTCTGGATCAACCGTAGTTTCAACATCATTCCTCGTCAGACACTTTTTCAACATTGAAACGTGAAACACATTATGGACTCTCGACATTGATTCTGGCAACTGAAGCTTATAAGCTAACGTCCCAACTCTTTCCAAAATCTCAAAAGGTCCAACATACCTTGGACTTAGCTTTCCTTTTTGTCCAAAGCGTTTCACTCCTTTCATCGGTGAAGTCCGGAGGTAAACTCTATCGCCGACTTCAAACTCAAGAGGTCTTCTTCTAACATTAGCCCAACTTTTATGCTTGTCTTGAGCTGCCTTCAGATTCTTCTTGACCAACTGAACCCTTTCCTTTGCTTGTTCAACCATCTCTGGCCCTGTGATCTGTCTCTCCCCGACTTCATACCAAAACAGTGGCGTGCGACATCTTCTCCCATACAACGCTTCAAACGGCGGCATGCCTATACTTGCATGAAAACTGTTGTTGTAGGCAAACTCCGCTACCGATAAGTAATCATCCCATGATCCGCCTACCTCCAAAACGCAAGCTCTCAACATGTCCTCGAGTGTCTGGATGGTCCTCTCGGATTGTCCATCGTCGAGGATGAAAAGCCGTGCTCAAATCCAACTTGGTCCCGAAGGCTTCTTGCGAGGCTCTTCCAAAACCGACTTACGAATCTCGAATCACGGTCTGAAACTATCGAGATTGGAACTCCATGTAGCTTCACTATATTGTCCAGATATATTGTCGTCATCTTCTTCAATGGCATGTCAACCTTGTACGGTAAGAAATGGGCAGATTTGGTCAATCTATCCACAATTACCCAAATTGCGTCGTGTCCGCCTCTTGACTTAGGTAATCCGGTGATGAAGTCCATTGTGATCTTATCCCACTTCCATTCCGGGATATCCAATGGCTTAAGCATTCCACCGGGTCTTCTATGCTCCGCCTTAACCTTCTGACATACATCACACTCGGCCACAAACTTGGCTATTTCCACTTTCATCGAGGGCCACCAAAATCTTTCCTTTAAGTCTCTGTACATTTTAGTAGCACCCGGATGAACCGCAAAAGCTATCCTATGTGCTTCTTCCATAATTCTTTGTCTCAAGTCGCCAACATTGGGTACACATAGACGATCCCGATACCACAGATTTCCACTCTTATCCAACACGTAACCAACCGTAGGCTTTTCCCTAGAAACACGCTTCAAATCCAACAAAACCGGGTCTTCGTCTTGCTTTCCCCGAATATCATCCATCAACTCTGACCTTGCTAACAACGGTGCCACAAACTGCCGGTCTTCAATCTGATCGAAGCTTCTGATTTCCAACCCATCTAACCTTTCTGCCACTACCTCAACACTGAAAACTGTAAACACTGGTTTCCTGCTCAGAGCATCTGCCACAACATTCGCTTTACCCGGATGGTACTGAATATCCAAATCATAGTCCTTAACGAACTCTAACCATCTCCTCTGTCTCATATTCAGGTTCTCTTGTGTGAAGAAATACTTTAAACTCTTATGGTCCGTGAAGATCCTCGCTTTAACCCCATATAAGTAATGCCTCCAAGTCTTTAAGGCAAATACTACCGCTGCCAACTCTAGATCATGTGTCGGGTAATTCTTCTCATGCACCTTCAACTGTCTAGATGCGTAGGCTATCGCTTTTCCTCCTTGCATCAACACACAACCCAAACCCTGTCCCGAAGCATCCGTGTAGACATCGTAGTTATCAAAAATCTCCGGAACTGCTAACACTGGTGCCGTAGTCAACTTACTCTTCAAGGTATGAAAGGCCTTATCACACTCATTAGTCCATTCAAATTTCACATTCTTCGTGTCGGCTGGTGAGTGGAGTAGCTATCTTCGAAAAATCTTGTATGAACTTCCGGTAGTAACCGACCAACCCAAGAAAACTTCTTACCTCGAAACCTTGTGGTAGGTTTAGGCCAATTCTCAAGCGCCCGATCTTTGCCGGATCAACTTGAATGCCATCTCCGAAATGACATGACCCAAGAAACTCACTCGATCCAACCAAAAGTCACACTTAGAAAACTTTGCATACAAGCGATTCTTCTTCGGTGTGTCCAACACTATCCTTAAGTGTTCCTCGTGTTTCTTCTCATCCTTAGAGTAAACTAGGATATCGTCTATGAACACTATCACAAACTTATCCAAGTACGGCATGAAAACTCGCTGCATCAAATCCATAAATGCAGATGGAGCATTAGTGAGTCCAAAAGGCATGACAAGGAACTCATAATGTCCATATCTTGTACTTGAAAGCCGTCTTCGGTATATCTGCTATCTTAACCTTCAATGGATGATACCCGGACCTCGGTCGATCTTGGAAAACACTCTCTTACCACACGCAACGATTAAACGGATCATCTATCCTTGGTAGAGGATACTTATTCTTGATGGTAAGGTTGTTCGGCGCTCTATGTCGATACACATTCTCATGCGCCATCTTTCTTCTTCACAAACAAGACGGGGGCTCCCCGGGGCGAGTCTTGGGCTGAATTATGTTCCTTTCAAGCATATCTTTAAGTTGAGCTTTCAACTCCTTTAATTCAGCCGGTGCCATTCTGTAAGGTGCTTTAGCAACTGGTGCCGCTCCCGGTATCAGCTGAATCTCAAACTCTATCTCTCTGTCCGGCATGTTTCCCGGTAACTCTTCTGGAAATACCTCAGGGTATTCCCTCACTATGGGAGTCTCCTCGAACTTAGGCTTCACTTGTTCCACGTCCACTGCATACAACAAGTAGCCTTCACAACCACTTCGACAAGCCCTTCGCCTTAACCGGCGATATGATCGAATGTTTCTTCTTACTCGGCTTGTACACATTCCCTTGATACGTCTTGTCGATTTCCCGGTACTTTAAAAGTTACTTTCTTCTCTTTACTGATCCGGTGTACATAATTCTCGGATAGCCAATCTATTCCGAGGATTACATCAAAATCCGAGAAGTCCAAAACTATAAAGTCACTCTTACATCGATAAGGTCCGACTCGAACTTCCACTTGAGGTATCATTCTAGTTACCCTTGTTACCTTCCCTAACGGTGTAGTTATCTCCAAAGTGTTCCTTAAAGGTTCTGAAGGTAAGTTCAACTTCTTAGCTACCTTGGTCGACACAAAAGTATTTGACACTCCCGTATCAAACAAAGCCTTGACCACTAAGTTTTCTAACATTATCGTACCTAGGATGCACATTCACTCATTTAAATACATCACAACATGAATAAACATGCCATACAATATCTTAATAAAGGAATGAAACAAAACATGGTACCTGATATAACGTCATCCTCTGGTTCCACAAAATTAGCATCCGCTGCAAAAACTCGAACCGGTCGGCTCGGGCCGCCTCTCCCGCTATCCTTGGCTCGAACCACTCTTGTTTCCTCTGTTTGGACACGCTCTAGAAAAGTGTCCTTGCTCACCACAAACGTAACAACCGTTACTACTCTTTGCTGCACTCTCTGTATGATTTACGTTGCACTTGGGGCAAAGTGGTGCCTTGTTCGGGGCCTTAGGCTATCTTGTAGGAGCCGTAGTCTTCTTGGCGCTTCTTTGTGGCGCTCCCCTATAACTTGCCTTGACTTGTCCCAAAATTTCTCTTATTATTGACAACCACTTGTAGCTCTCTTCTGAAAGTCTCGACTTCCAAGGCTTTATTCATCAACTCTGCCATATTCCTTGCCGTGAAACCTAGCATGCCCGGCGAATCTCGTAGGCCAACCCATCCTTATAGAGGGCCATCTTTCTCTCTTCCACCTTCATCAATTCCGGATAGAACCTTCCTAACTCATTGAATTTATTAGTGTCTTTGGGACAACTTTGTCGGTTATTACCTTGCTTGTGCTTCGGGAATTGACTTGCTTTATACTGCGAGAACCGTAACCGGGAAGTACTCATTATAAAACATCGTCTTGAACCCTTCCCAATCCGTTACCTTACCGTTGCTGCTTTGTACGGCATCAATCCATGCTTCTGCTGCTCCCAACATAAAACTGACTGCTAGTTGTGCCATCT
Organism: Gentiana straminea; assembly: GCA_036785695.1. Lineage (NCBI taxonomy): Eukaryota > Viridiplantae > Streptophyta > Magnoliopsida > Gentianales > Gentianaceae > Gentiana > Gentiana straminea. The sequence goes on along the minus strand of JAVUPR010000183.1, from coordinate 22,641,520 downwards.
CTGTCTCAGGAACATGTATGTTCCTACAAGCTTTCTCGAATCCTCTTATCCATTCCTCTGCTTTAGAATGCTCCACATTACCGAAGAAGTTCTCAACTCGATTTCTCCTCAATCTCGTATACCAATCCACCGCTGGTGCTTGCTCGAAAGTCGGTCTAGCGGTGGGTGAACCGGAGGGTAACCAAAAGATGCATCTTGCTGATCTGCTTGTTGTTGAGGATAAGGTGGGATTACTTGAGGCTCGTTACGATACGGATAGTACCCACGATAAGGCCCCGATCTTTGTTGAGGCTGCTTTGAAAACCAAAGGGTGGATGACCAACGCCTTCTTTGGTGGTCAAAGCGTGGTGAAGGTGGTGCTTGTAGGTTGAGGAACATGACCTACGGGAGGAGGGTAGAAGACATGCTGCTTCTTGAGGATACCTTTGGAGGATAAGCACTAGATGGTGGTGGATACACATTGGTCCTTGGTGGTGGCGCACTAATCGGTGGAATGTCGCCTACTACGGTGACACGAATAGGTGCTTGTCCGGGCTCTCCATAAATGTAGTTATATCTTGGCGGTGGTCGGGGTGGCGGTTCGATGCGGCCTCGGTGACACATCTGTTGAGTCCGTGGTGTAGGCGTGGCTGTATGGGGTGGTGGTGAAAGACTCAAACGAGGCGAAGGATTACGCCTCACAAATCCGCCCCTACTACGGGCCTTGGGCTCCACCGCCCGCCGGCTAACCCCCGAGCTCCCGGCTCCACGAACGCCTCTCCTTGTCGTTACCATGCTTTGAAAGATCAAGAAAACCAGACGTTACTAAAGATCTAAAGAAACTTATCTTAAAGAAAGGAAGTCTAAAGAACGCTTCTCTCTGATACCAACTGTAACGCCCCGTTCCCGGACACCGAGTCCTTATCCGGAAAAGAAACGTTCGGCACGTATAAAATAAAAATAAATTCATTTTATACGTAAGCCTCTACTACGTCGTATCAAATTAAAGGCAAAACGGAAGCAAAACTCGGGTATATAAAATTTTTCCCAAAATTAAAGAGTAGAAAAGAAATCTAAGGGTAGAAATGTAAAATTTTTACATTTGGAAAAGTACGAAAATCCCAAAAGACAGAATACGACAAATCGTCAAAACCGGCGGTCTACCTCAAAAGTAACGAAAGTACAACCAAAGAAAAGCGAGAATAGAAACATCTTGATTCTTCAACGAGCGGCGTCAAACGTCGTCGTCAAACTCTTCCTCGAAAACACATTCGTCTTCTCGTCCCCAAACACATAGAAAAAGTATGCATTCGAGGTAAGTACAACGTACTTAGAAAGAAAGAGAAGCTATGAAAGCAATCATAGTTATAACGAAAAGTTAATTATTTAATTAGTTGATTAAATGAGACCAACTCCATCTAGGGTTCACTTCATGCTCATCAACACGTTGTGACTAAGCTTGTTTCTAACTTAGCCTATCTATGTTACAACCGCACTCAAGGGCACTACGCGCATCCGCCTCGGCGAGTCCTACTGTACTTAGGGTCTTTGACCTACGAGTTCTTCTACCTCGGGGACACTCTTTTGCAACATATTAGTGGATCACACCAATACCCACGAAGTCTAGAAAAGGTAGACTCCGATAGCACGCACACCTCGGCGAGTCCCTCCGTACTTAGGGTCTTTTGACCTACGAAGTTCCTCCACCTTCGAGAGGTAGCACATGCATCGCGATTTAGCTTTGGTGCCTAGCCAAGAGAGACATGTTGTTTAATCTTTTACTAGTCACATACGTTGTTTATTAAATTATTAACTAGCCGACCTAAGTGTTTTCAAATAATCTCCCTCACACATACTACTCTCTTCCTAGACCACTTTAGACACGGACAAGTCCTAGCACATACACGGACATTGATGAATCCTAATTCATCAAAGCACAAGCCTATCATGCTCTTCCGACGGATCCGAACTTCAACTCCCTTTAAGAGTACATTCGGTGTTTTAAGCGAACGAATCGAAGCTCAATTCGGGCTTGTCTATGTTTATACCATATTAACATATCATATATAAAGGTTTCATGTAGTTAAAGCATGTTTTCAAGGCTGAACGGCAACTAACATAGAAAGGAGGCGGTACAAAGCGGGACGCCCGTTTAAAGACTTGGACGCCCGTTCAAGCTTGCGGACGCCCGTCCGGAATAGTGGACGCCCGTCCACCAAACCCATTTCAATCTGAATGTAAAATTGCACCTCGGACGCCCGTCCAATACAACCGGACGCTCGTCCAAGGTGGAACCTAGGGCTGGACGCTCGTCCGAGAATACCGGACGCTCGTTCACACAGGGTTCGACCTAAACCACTAACTTCATCACCATGCGATTTCCGGATCGTATTTCAACCAAAAACCGAGAAAAAAGACAACACATTGAGCACATAAACCTCATCTAACACTACCGTAACCTCTATAGACAATTACCAAAGCAACAACTCAAAGCTCAACACATAAATTGCCTTAGATCATGATCAAATCCTTATAGCCAACAATTGAATTCATAGAATTTGGTTTTCCTTACCTTAAGCGACCGCGGGGCGATCCAAACGGCCCTCAAAAATCTGTTGCTTTGCAACCGAGCGATACCAAAGCGATGCTCTTATCACGACGATTCCGAAACTCTTGCGTGATGCGAAAACGGTTAACGGATGCTTCAATTATCAAGAAAACTCCTTGGCCTTTTCTCTCCTCAAACTTGCGCGAGAGATGGGGGGAATTCTTAGGCGAATTTCGATTTTAAGGTAGGTCTTAACATAATAAAGGAGTCAATCTTTTCCTTAATTGCCCTTGATCACTAAAAACTGAATTTTCTTTTAATTATATATATAAAACTCGAAATTATATATATAAATATGTCCAAATAATTAACTCTGAATAAAAAGGAAACCGAACCTAATATTTCGTTTTCGCAAAAAGACACGTCTGCCCTTTCCCGAAAATCGGAATATTACATAATGCGCCCAGAACACTTTATGGTGTGACCGTCTGATCCAGACTGTCGATATTGTTTATCTAAGTGGGGCATTTATATATGATGTAGTCATATAGGACTGGACCGATTTAATCAGCAATTCTCATATAATTCCATGATTGAGAAATCTTATTAAATCACAAGATGATCATATATGGATTAACCTTAATCCTAAAGTGATTGCAGACTCCTGCTTGTTTCAAGACTGGGTTTGATGTGTTCGTTATGGATTGCTAAGAGGCGCAATCCGAATCACTTTCACGTTGGCACTATCGGGAATGAGTAGCTGGGAATGTGTTTCATAGATACGGAATCCATTCCTTCCTACAGGAAGTAGAAAGACAATCCCTTTATTTGTTAATACTAGAAACTGATCGATCCCGGGAGTTCATATTGGTTGTGAACTAATTGATCACTAGTGGGTTAATGGTAAATAAGGATAAGATGTAATGAAGAAGGTTTATGGAAACATTCCCGCTTCATTACGGATAGTCAATGGAGGGTTAGTCTGTAAGTAATGATTATATCAATGGACACCTATTGACTCGACACTTTGAGAATAAGTTATATCTATAATCGATAGAGTTCAGTTTCGGATTTTTGGTGGCGTAATTCCAAATTAATAAGTTGAATAGAAATGTTCTGTTCGATGAATGTTTTATTGAATTTAGTGGAGCTACTGGTTATAGGTCCATGGGCCCCGTGTTGGCTCCTAACACGCGAGTGAATTCTCGTATTATGGAACATCGAGAATAAAATTAAATAGTTGGTCTATTTAATGAATATGCGGAATATTATTCGGTAAATAAAATGTAAAATAAAAAAGACATTTTCCATTATATCATGGCATAAATGGCGCCACATGTGTAGAAAATTGGGAAAAGAAATTCTCCTGAATTATATCACATGTGTAATTAATTAATTATTTTTTAAATAATTAATGGATAAAATAAGAGATTGATTTTATCATTTAATGAAGATTATCTCATTTATGGTGATTATCTCTTATTTATGGTAAATATCTTTTTCTTTGGGAAAAAGATAATATCTCGATCGGTGCTGTGAATCAGATCTGACGATCTGAAAATGAACGGAAAAATACACTAGATTAATCGAGACCCCCTCCCGATTAATCGAGCACCGGAAATTTTCTGGATTCTATTTTTTCTGTGTATCGGATCCTGATTCGGGTTTTTGTATATCCATCAGTCTTAACCTCATACTCTTTGCTAGACAGAGCTTTTGTTCTAACAAAATGAGTATGTACTCAATAGTTTCTTGTAAATTAGTTGTCCTTTTTTGAACCATGATCTTAGGATCTCCAGTCAACATGGTTGGGTTTCCATTACAAGCGTTCATGCGTAATAGTCTCAATCCCAATCTGTTTGTCAACCTTGACTTCTGATCTCTAGCTAAGCATTTTGTAAGTGGGTCCGCAAGATTCTCCTTTGACTTTACATAATTGATGGAAATCACTCCATTAGAGATCAACTGTTTAATGTTATTATGTTTGTGACGTGTATGTCGAGACTTGCCATTATACATACTACTTTGTGCCCTCTCTACAACGACTAACTATCACATTGTATGATGATAGCAATCACTGACTTAGGCGAACATGAATTATCCTCAAGGAAATTCAGAAGCCATTCAACATCTTCTCCTGCCTTATCCGAAGCTATAAACTCAGATTCCATCATGGAACGAGCTATGCATGGTTGTTTTATGGACTTCCCGGACACAACCGCACCACCAATAGTGAACAGGTATCCACTAGTGGACTTTGAAATTTTCATATCTAGTATCCAGTTTGCATCATAGTATCCTTCTAATATTGCAAGATATATTGTATCCCATAATCTCCGACTCATAGTGTACTTCATGTCCTCTGCAGTCGATTTAGTGATATTCAATGAGTATGATGTTGTTCATGAACCTACTTAGTTTGTTCATAACACAAGCGAAGCCTGGACTTGTACAACTAGTTATTAACATCTGACTTCCAATCACTAGAAAATACTTCAACTGAACCACTTGTTACCATATATGGATAAATGAATGTTGGTGCAAGAGGATGTGCTCAACGGAACAACTCAGCTCAGTCAGCTCATGCAGTAAGTTAAGCTGAATACACTAGCAGAACTCAACCCAATTTACAATGTGGTTGAATACACCAGCAGAACTCAACCTAGCTGACAACGTAGCTAGGCAGTTAGTTTGTTGTAACCAACTTGTAACTTCCATTTTTTAATTGATTAATGGTGTGTATACTCTATAGATACCACACGACCAGCAGCTTTGCAACTTAACTCATTCATTATTCTGAGTAATAAGAATTCTACATTATATTTTGTGTTGTGTTTTCAATTTCACAGTTTCAACCCCACTGGTTCATATTTATTCTTGACTAAGTGTAGACTTAAGAGAGGTGGGGTTCTCATTAGATTTTCTGTAACGCCCCGTTCCCAGACACCGAGTCCTTATCCGAAAAAGAACGTTTGGCACGTATAAAATAAAATAAATTTCACTTTATACGTAAGCCTCTACTACGTCGTATCGAGTTAAGGTAAACGGAAGCAAAAAGACTCGGGTAATTTTTTTCAAACAACCAAGAATATAAACTCAATATCTAAAGATAGAAATGTAACATTTATTACATTGGGAAAAGAAACCGAACGAAAACTAAACGTACGAAAAACCTCTATACTAAAAGAAATTACAAAATTTCCAACAACTCCAAGTCTAACTAAAAGATAAATAATAAAGTCTTCAACTTCGGCGTCCTTAAACGTCGTCATCGAAGTGCTCCTCGAACCCTGAAATTACCTGTTCGTCTTCTCTCCCCCAAACACATAAATAAACATGCATTTGAGGTAAGTACATTGTCGTAGTAAGAAGTAGAAGCTACACTTTAATTAAGGCTTTTTTAGCAAGTTTTATTATAAGGATTATCCTTATGAGACCGACTCCATTTAAGGTTCATTCCATGTCCATCAACACGTCATGACTATACGTTTCTAGCTTAGCTTATCTTGGTTACATCATTACTCAAGGGCACTATGCATGATGAAAATTCCACCACGAGATGTACTTGCCAACTACGGTGATTAGCACCGATAGTCCCGGGATCTCCCCGGTATGCATATATGTTCGGCGAATTTCCTCCACTGCCATTCAGCCGTTTATAGGCCAACAGCGTTGTTCTCTTTTACTAAACGTATCACATCGCCGATATGAATCAGTGTCTAACCGAGAATAAGTGACGTTTCATCTTTTACTACACTTATGTAATTATTATTGTGAATTAACTAGTCACCTATGTGTTTTCAAAGTAAAGCTCACCTTAACGACTCTACTCCCCCACTTAGACAGATAAACATCACATTCTATCAAGTACATATACATTGATGAACTCTAGTTCATCAAAGCACAAGCCCTTTTATGCCTTTCCGACGGTCCTGAACTTCAACTCCCTTTAAGAGTACGTCCGGAGTCGGAACCAAACGCATCAGAAACTCAATCGAGGCTTGTTTACGTTTATTTAATGTTATTAGATCATGAAACAACGTTTCAAAATCCCAAACATAGCTTAAAATAACTTATTTATCAAAACATGGGCAATGTGCGCACATTCCGGGGGCGGAATTTACATTCAGCTCCGGCCAGTGTGTGCACATTGCTGTTTGGAGTACAGGCACAATAAAAAAAAGTCGAGTTCCCTCTCCATAAGCTAAAATCCAATGAGAGAAATTTTATAATACAACGGTTGTAATATAATTAAATCGCGTGACCTGCCTTATAACTATATATTTCTACTCTTTTTCATACGGTAAACTTGTGCACTGTGGAAAGATAGTAGAAATGTATCAAATAATATACGTAGAAAATCTAGGTCTAAGCCAATATAATTAAGATGAGGGCTCTCGTCCCCAAAATATAGGTTATGAGGTGAGAGAAATTCATATCTTAATATGGTGGGTGATTATGTTCCCAATGTGGGACACTTTAACACGCTCCCTCAAGTGTGGGTCTATAAAGAGCCCTATACAATAAAGGGTGGCTCCAATACCATGTAGAAAATCTAGGGTCAAGCTTATATAAGAGGAGGGGTCTCATCCCAAAACCTAGATTATAAGATAAAGGAAGTCTATCTCTTAATATGATGGGTGATACAATCACAAGTACCTAATTTGGACACTTTAACACAATCTGTTCATTGAAGCCATTAAAAAGGAGGCATTGATTAAAATGGAATTTGATCAGGAATTGAATTGGTACGTATAATTAATTAGATTTGGAAAAAATAAAAAATTGAACCCTAAACCAAATGCCCAACCGCCCCATTCATAAAATTTCATAAAATATGTAAACTGAGTGATGTACCTTCGTACACCTCTTTTTGCTAGGAGTTGTTCCTTTACGGAATCGAATCTCTACGCTTTAACTTAAATGCAAAACTGTCACAATAACATTATGTATCTTACTACTAATGAAATTTACTCCGGAGGAATTTATAATAATAAATTGAAATATCCCAATGCCATGAAGAAGAATTCAACATTAGAAATCGTTTACACTTTTTTATTGATATAAATGGATATTGAGTATCAAACTCCACACCCCCAATGTAAAGGCAAGACTCCCATTACACATCTCTTGATCTTTTACCATTGTGTTTTGACTTTAAGGGCTAAAAGTGCGTAAGAATGAAAAAACGTGATACATACAATTTGATACATCTTTTTTACAATCGTTCTATCATAAAAATCTCATTTAAAGTATTTTGATAACACCCATTCATTCATACATTGACAAGTGTATTTTTTTTCCTTGAAATTAATATTGACAAATGGTGATGTTGACAAATCTAAAATTCCTCCCCACAAAGCACAAACAAATATGTAGTGCACATATCATTTCTCCAAATATAAAGACGTATTATATGTCTTCAAGAAGCTTGAAATAATTGAGAACTATCACATTTGTTTCATCATATATAATGATTTGATTGTAGTGATCATGGTAATTCACCAGTGTAGAATGCAGGTGTAAATGAGCAAAACGGTTTGTGGGTAATCCGATCAAGTTCGGTTCAGCAATTTACTTGCGAATAGCTCGATTTGATAATGTTTGAAATGGAATAGGCTCGATTCGAATTATGTTCGAATAGTAAACGTATCAATCAAAACATCACAATACTCGACTAGTTAGCTCGTGAGCATGCTTGAATTAAATCTACTTATGAGAAATTGTTTATAAATTGGGTTAATACTCATTAATTGTTTTGCATTACTACTTTTAACTATATATGAGTTAAATCGTTAATTTAGATAATTCATTTAAATAATTACTTTTGTTTTAGCATATCAACATTAAATTAAATATATCAATATTATTTTACACTCGATTTTAACACGCATTTTATTTATCCAAAACAAAACTTAATATTCCCCGCTCGAATTTGAAGGTGCTCGTAAACGAACTTGAGTTTGATATATAGAATGTCAAGTTTGGGTACAAACATGGGTTCATTAGATTTGAAGTGTAAAAAACTCGTTTTAATCAACAAGTGCAATTATTATATCGATTATGTCACAAAGTATTATCTAAAACTAAGGTCTATACTAACTATAATATAAAAAACGATGAGTAAAACTAAACTGAAACAGGAAACAGAAAATTCAACTATGGACGGGCGTTCACCAAGGGTGGACGGGCGTCCGATAACACGCTGGAAACAGAAAATATGCAGAAAAACTGTATGTAAAAACTAGGGTTTTAGAAAAAACAACTAAACGAAGCAATCAAAGTCGATACGAGCGATTTGGTTTATCAAATAATAAAAAGGAACGGCAAGGCAACGGGAATCCGCCGATCAACCAACCCAACCCCAACTAGATGGCAAGTTAAAGATACGATTTTTAGTAATGATCTATCACGAATTCGATAAAATTTCCTTAAACGAATTCTAGGGTTTCGTTATCTTTTTCAAGCAAAACTAAACGGCATGCATAACAAGATCATTAGATCGTCTCCAAAACTCTACTCAATTAATCATAAACGATCTCTCGAATTACAACTAATTGCATCAATTGAAATAAACCAAATCTTGAACAATATTCTCATATAAATTCAAAGCATAAAAGTAGTTTTATCAATCTTTCGATTCAAACAAAACGTAGACAATATAAAACGATATTCAATTGACAAAAAACCGTAACTTAACTCACTAAAAATACAGCAGAAATCTCTCTAGTTGGTGTTGATGTTGATCGGTTTCATCCGTTGTCCCACCGCGAATTGCTTAGCCAACAATCATGTTGGTGATCATGATTGTTGGGATGGAAGAGTTCATCTTCTTGTTTTCTCTATAGGATATGCGGCTGCTAGGGTTTGTTGTGAGTGAATAATGCGTATGAGATGTCTCCTAGCTAGGGTTTAATACACGCTTGCTATTTATAGAATTTTAAGGCGTCTAGGGTTAAGTCGGCCTTGAACGCCCGTCCGGAAGGGTGGACGCCGGTCAAGCTTCGGTCAAATCTTCGAATCGGGCCGAGTCACGTCAGACGCCCGTCCTTCTTTAATTTGGACGCTCGTCCACTAAAAATCATCAAACTCTGAATCAAAAATCTCCTTCTGGACGCCCGTCCGGTACTTCAAACGCCCGTCCACTGGACGCCACATCAAACGTGCGTTCAACTTGGTTAAAAAGTGATTTTCTCATCTTTATCTTCAACCGACTTCCCCTTTATCTCTTTTCCTTCGTATAAACTCGATCCTTGACACCATTTAATCCTCTTTTTAGCTCGAAAATGTATATCTACAAAGGGGTAAAAACATGCAAACTGTAGAAATATATATATAGATAGAAAATGACTAATAAACCACATAAATAGCTCGAATTTGCATTTTAATCCTTTTCATACACAACCTCTCAATATTTCAATTAAACTCCTACTTTTCTATAAAAAGTAATAAAATACGAAGAATATTGTTACGGAATAAAGCGATAAAAACCATAAAATTCACCGTTAACAACTCCCCCACACTTAGACATTTGTTCGTCCCGAACAAAACAATCAAAACTAGCTCACTTTCATGCAATCCACATAGATTCCTAACTCACGTAACAAAAGATACAACAACTATAGCAAGTAATACCAACATAGAGATAGATTCTGTGTGTGTGACAAGCCCTTTTCAACCTTCACAATCCTCTCAAACAAATATCCTCTCAAATAATTTTAATGACTATCCTAGGTATAGGCAGTAATCGTTCCACACAAAGTCTTCCCGCGCACTCAGTAGGATAATCCCTACTGCATATCATTCGGTTTATACTGGGTATAAATTCAACGATAACAAAGTCTTTAATTTTTTTCACTTCCTTTTTTCTTCTTTGACGCACATCAAGATGAGCTCTTACCCGTCATAGTAGAATAGGATGTTTTGGGATAACACCCTACCTTACTCAAATCATAGGGTAGCTTTTCCTGACTGTCATGAGCTTTTGGTCATCATAGTGGCGTAGGACATTTCGAGATAATGCCCTACCGCACTCCAATCATCGACCAGCTTTCGACACACCCATTTATTTACTATTGACTCAACTTTTTTAAAAAACATTAGTTACGTTTCACTTATCACATTCAAACCTTCAGATATTCACAGTGCACGTTCTGAACTTAGGTGTTACTTCACTGTTACTATTAAGAACAAATCTCTCTAAGATAAATCACTAAAATAGTGAAAGGATACAGTTCAAAATTTTTGCTTCAATATCAAAGGCTTTCGTGAGTGTAAAAATGAATACTATCTCAAATCAGTAAAAACATGCTATAATTATCTCTCAAAGTCACATAAAATCATTGTCAGGAAACTACAACTAGCAAGCCATTTGTTTCAATTACATGCTCAAGATTTACAAAAAATTTAAAAATTGTCGAGAAAATCACATTTACTCAGAAATATAGCATGATAACATACCCAATTTAGACACCCCCCACACTTAAATCACATTATGTCCTCAGAATGTGCAAATAAAAGAAAAGAATACTTAGCTGGTTTCAAAGTGGCAGAGGTCAGGCCGTAGCATGAATAAACCGCTGCACTCGTATCAGGAACAGACAACATTGAAAGTAATAACTTGCAAACCTGCTCAACGTATCTGCAACACTCGACATAACAGATAATCTCGGGGTACAAGGGGTATATGAGTAAACATGAATGCACACAGAAATGGGCAAATAAAGCATTCACAAATAGGACAGGGATAACCAACACACAAATCACCATAGTTTTATTCCTAATGCCCTAAAAACTTAACTAAAAAGTAACTTAAAAGACTAGGCTGCCTCCTAGTAGCGCTTCTTTTATGTCATTAGCTTGACACAGACTTCGAAGTTAACCCGGATCGGGCCACTTGTGTATAAGGCTAACCACTTCTCTGTCAGAATCAGACTGACTAGGACGGAAATGGTTTTCGCCACAACAACAAGTCAAGTGCGCGAGTAAATCATGAAATTTTTCTCTCCAGACAACACTGACTCTTTTCTTCTTGTTCTTGTTTCTCAGATTCGGCTGAGGTATGCTAACAGGCTCAGGAGCATTGACAGAAGGATTTGTAAGGATAGGGTTAATAATGTCATCATCCACTCCAAAGAAGTAGGATGGAATCTCTTCACAAATAAACGACTCAACCGTTTCATTTCTCCGTTGAAAGTACAGTACTTCAGGCTTTTCCTTGGGTTGCCCAAAGTACTTCTTAATCCTTTGACCATTGACTTTGAACGGTTGATCGCCGTACCCTTTCAACGTTATGGCTCCACCAGGATGAACATCAAGAATCTCAAAGGGGCCAGACCATCTAGATTTAAGCTTACCAGCAAAAAGATGGAGCCTGCAGTTATACAGCAAAGCCATGTCTCCCACTTTGAATTCCCGATCTTTAATCTTAGCATCGTGGAGTGCCTTCGTTCTTTCCTTACTGATTCTTGAATTCTCGTAGGCACGGAGTCGGAATTCATCGAGCTCGTTCAATTGCAATAATCTCTTTTCCCCACAAAGCTGGCTGTCGAAATTCAAGAATTTAATAGCCCAGTAAGCTCTGTGCTCAAGCTCGACTGGTAAATGGCATGCTTTGCCATAAACCATTTGGAAGGGTGACGTACCCATAGGGGTCTTAAACGCAGTGCGATAGGCCCAAAGTGCGTCATCCAACTTCAGACTCCAGTTGGATCTATTTTGTTGGATCGATAATGGCGCAAATAACACTCTAGAGGGGGGGTGAATAGAGTGTTAACCAATTTATAAACTCTTTTCGATAATTCAACACAAGTACTAAACAACTAAGGCGGAAGCTAACTTAGTCGGTTATTCGCTTGTGTTATAAAACCTTAGTGATCAAGAGATTAATTAATTTATTGTGTGATCGAATAAGTTATAGCACAAAACAAATATGTTAATAAGTCAACTAGATATATCGAAAAAACAGGTTGATATAAACAAGTTAAAACTTATAGTCACAAATATTTTGCAAGGGGATATGTTAATTGATTTTAATCAAAGAAGCTGGTTCGACGGTCAATGAGAGGTCAAAATACTTTATATAAAAAAAAAACAAAGAAATAAAAGCGATATTCCTTATTATACTACTTTATTATACTACGACAAAATATATTCAAGAGAACTCAAGTTCCAAGTTTGCAAAGCGGTGCGAGATAAGTTTCGGTTGCGAAAAAGTATTATTCACAAATTTACTCAAACAAATGATACTACAATAAAGGTCCAAACAAAGTTTAAGTCCAAATGGCACGATTCAATTCTAGTCGGATTACAAGATTAAACATCGAACACTTTAACACTATTTTGCTAAGAACAACGACTATACGACCAAGTTTCAAATCAACAAAAATAGTACGAGAGAATACAATACGGGGAGTTCTAAAAACGGGGACGAACTTTCGGTCCAAGCTCAAGGAGATAATCAAAGTGCAACACAATGATTATCAAGCCCGAACTTGTAACGGACCGAATACGGGTTCGGTTTGCCTAAACCTATTGTCTAACAATAATCACAAGGTGTTCTCTTTATCACAAAACGAGAGGTTATGCGGTAGACTCAAGATCGGCAAAGCGACGGGTCCAAAAGCGAAGATATTCGGTATTCGGCAAAAAGAGGCGCGGCGCAAATTCAAATGTAACACACATGGGTGTTCCAACTTTGATTATCAATAACAATGAAGTCTACGATGATCAATATTGGAACCAGACGAGGTTTATGGGGGAATCAAAACAAGACACTCGGACCGAATCAAGCACGGACTTCGTCGATGCAAAAAGCGAGACTTAAGGTATTGGTTCAAATCGGACTCACGAAATGACAATAGAACCCACTTTGGTCGGTCTTGATTTGGTACGTAGACCAATCGGTATCATTTGTCAAGGCATGTGATCAACTTAGAGCCAATCACCAAAATCGAGTTCCAACTTTATGAACGGAGACTCGAAAAGCAAGCAAGACTAGTATCAACAAGACTACTATCAAGCTAATCTAGACAATCACAAATCACACAAAACACGAGAAAATTGAAATGCAATTGAGTTAAAGTGTTACCTAGGCACAAGGAACACGAAACCTCAATTCAACAAGTTCATCAAAGCTATTGATCGAACCTTACTTTTCAATAGCCAAGACCGAATCATAAGCGAAATAGACCAATCTACAAGATTATCAAGCTTCCAACTTCTGTGTTTGCAAAAGGACTAGAAAAGAGAAATTTTGCAGTGTAAAAAAAATGTTGGATTGCTCAAGAAAATGGAATTCGAGTTGTTGCAATCCTAGTTAATATGATCGGCTATTTATAGCCTTGGAGGTATGACTAGACCTCGAGGCCGTGGTGTGAACAAAATCAAAAAGAAATCTTTTAGAATCCGAGGCAATAACTGCGGTGATATTACCGGCCATGGTTTACCGATCCTTCCCTTGGTTCAAAGTGTTGAGTATACTTTCTAATAAAGGGCCGTTGGGCAATAAATGGAGAAAGTAATACTTAACCAATGAACCGAACCGATTTGGTTAACCAAGCAATCAACGATATTGTTTAAACCGATCGATTTCTTTATGATTAAGTTCAATAGCACGGTGTGGAGGCACCCGGTTTGGTCATGGTTCAATTTGACACATTTAGCAACTTACCTCAATTGAACTCGACCTAATCCTAAAACCAAATTCGAACCAAATATAATGCCAAATGGTCCGAATTTAATTTTAGGGCATCGTTGGGTCACTACCCTCGGCATTGACTCGACCCTTGACTTCTTAGGGTGTAAGACCCTCGGTCAATTTACCTAATCCGTACACCAAGAAGGGTCAAGCCTTATACCGAGCAAACCGGGTAGAGATCCACCGGTTTGTGAAGACCGAGGCACCGAAAAGAGCATCACCGCCGTGAAACGGCATTACTTCAATCTCCAAGGTGCATCGGACCGAAATTGGTGTAGTATTCGGTCCTATAACGGTCATGGGTCAAGCCTTCACGATTTGCACGTGTTTCATTTGACCCGAGATATACGCAATCACGGCGTAAGGAAAGGTCAAGGCGATTTCGATTCATATCAAAATTAATACCGAAGGAAATACGACATTAACTAGAAAGATATCACCTTGAATTCGAGTTGACTGCAAGTCCACAAAATCAAACATTAATGGCTCGTATCGGTCACCAAATCGAATGAAAGGTTAAACCTTTCATATCCACACCTTCAATCAAATAGAGGCATAAAATCGAGCGATATCGTATCCAAATCGGACTAATAAAGAGATGATATTAACATTAAATCGAAAAAGATACGACTGATTAACTCGCATGATCAAATAAACTTCGATTTGCTCGTAATTGACACATCTTGAATGCACGAGCCGAAAAGACGAGTCTTTCAAATTTCAATCGTATCGGCGTAGAATCGGGGTGATGAAATCCCCGATTTCATACCTTATACGAGACAAATTTGACTTCGACCAAGGCGACTTCAAATCGAATCAAACGTATGTCTAAGTGTCAAGCCATGTTGCCAGAAGGACAAAATCGGAGCATTGAATGCTCGATTTCATCTGCAAATGGAAAGAGAGAAGATGGCAGCCGGATTTTCTGGGATTTCGAGGTTCAACATTTGAGTCGAAGAAGCGGTGGAGGTTATACGAGAGAGATTAGGTTTTCCGAATAATTGGGGACAAAAGTGATAAAATGGAAATTGGGGTTGGGGGTTCGGGTTTTAGGATTTTTGATATGTAAGTTGGGCCGGACTTAACAAAAAGAATCGGGCCGGATATAAAAGAAATGGCGAGATTAAATAAAAACGGACCGGAAAAAAAAAGATTAGGCTCTTATATTATTTGATCCATCAAGCTTTAAAAACACAAATTAGATAATTAAATAATTTGAATAATTAATAAAACATGTAATAAATTATTTAATTAAATTTACTTAAATGATAAGATGTTTATAAAAGCTTTAACACGGGGAATGTTATTTTTGAAAATTAATCAACACATAACTTAGAGCCACAAAATACTCAACATTCTCCCCCTTTGATTTATTTTCAAAATAACACTTTTAAAGCTTTTAAAGAATAGTTTTAAACACATGGAGAGTATAACTCCCCCTAAATACAAGCTCCCCCTTAATTAGAGCTTTATAACTTTAATAATAAAAATACTTCAACTTTTAAATAAAAATAGTTCAACTTTTAAAAACTTTATAACACTACTTTCTCCCCCTTAGTTTGAAAATTAATCAAATAAGGTTTTTAAAAAACGAGGTTGAAAGTGAACCACAAAAATACTATGATATAAGAGGTATAAGAGACTTCCCTTTTTGATACCAATTGTTTTTCAAACAATTAATTAAGGCACTATTATGCCATATATGTCATTTTAGCACATAAGTGTTGAGACCTGCAAGACAGATTTATATAGTGGTACCCTTTATACTTTGGGTCCTTCAGGGTTAGAATCATTCTTCAAAGAATCTTTCCGAACCCATACTTTTCGTACCCTTGGTTTATGTCCAATCTTCTGAGTCCAAGTGGACTGAGTTGACTGATCACAGTGACGTGGGATTTGAGAGTATGTGTTCTGATGCATTCTCAGAATTTGATCTTGCCAAAACAGCAAATTGACTAAGTAAGGATCAACTTGGGGTTGTCTAAACGTGTAGTTGGGTGCTTGATGTATGCGGGGGTCATGATATGCAGGTGTGTAGAAACTAGGTGCAGCATAGTTAGTATGATGATGTTGGTTCTGTTGAGCATAGCTCTTTGAACCTCTACGATCATATATATATATGCGTGATTTCGTGAAGAACGTTGTGAAGAGTGTGAGTGTGTTGATGAAACGTTCTTTGGTGGTATGGGTGCTTTAGGTGATGGAGCACGCTCTAAGGCAATTGGCCTAGGTGTCAAGTTTTCCGGAGTTGAGACGAGAGGAGTTGGTTTGGGTTGGTTCCCCGCACCACTTACTTCTTTCCCTTTTCCTTTTAGTGTTGAGAGTTGTCCTTGGAGTAGTGAATTCTCCTCTTCAAGTCCTGAAACGACTTGTTTAAGTTTGACAACCTCTTGCTTTAAGGAATTAATCTCAATTTCAGTGTCTTGATACTTAAGCTTTAAGTGACTTAGAGTGTTGATTAGTGATACGGTTTCGTCGTTATCTTTGTTTCTTAAGCTCACTAATCATTTCATTCTTAAGTTTTAGTGTTGTCCTAAGTTGTTCTATTTGATCATGCAACTCTTCTACGAAGATAATGATACCTCACTCTCATTATCGAATGTGGGTTGAGAGCGACCCATGAGGCAGAAAGTAGCTCGCTCGGAAGCAACAGATTTGTTATCACAGTCTGATTCAGAACTATCAGACCACGTAGCCACCATAGCTTTCTTCTTTTTGGACTTTTCTTCAGTCTCATTCTTGGATTGGTGATGTGATTTTGATTTGTGATGAGACTTAGATTTTGAGCTTGAGCTATGCTTTGACTTATTCTTTTTGGTGTTAGGACAAGCATTTGAGATGTGCCCGTAACCCTTGCACTCGTAGCATTGTGCTGTTGTAGTCCAATCCTTTTCTTTATTGCCACGGTGCTTTCCACTATGCTTTTTGGCGTCCTTAGAATTTTGCTTTTGGAATTTGTAAAATTTCTTGAAGTTCCGGGCCGCCATAGCAACTTCTTCGTCACTTTCACTCTCAGATTCGGATTCAGGTTCAGATTGGTGAGCTCTAAGAGCAGTGCTATAGTGAGGGTTTCTATCCCGCTTACGAGCTTCAAGGTGCATCTCGTGAGCGATCAAGATTCCGATAAGTTCGTCTTTCGTGAGAACGTCGGCATCCTTACCCTCCTCAATGGCATACGCTTTGGAATCCCATTCAGGAGGAAGACTCCTAAGAATCTTGAGGATTTGGTCCTCATTCGAGACTGGCTTACCATACGAATCTAGTGCATTAACTATGTCGTTAAACCTAGTGTCCATTTGTTTAACGGTTTCATTTGATTCCATTCTAAACATTTCAAATGCTCTTAGAAGACCGTTGATTTTGGAGCGTTTGACTCGGGAAGTTCCCTCATGTCTTTGAGTGAGAGTCTCCCAAATTTCTTTGGCAGACTTACATGAGTTAACCGCACGAGCCTCTCCGGGACTAAGGGAGTTGACAAGGATGGCCATGGCCTTCGAATTTAATGACAACTTTTTAAAGTCATCATCAACGAGTTCATGGTCAAGCTTGGCAACTTGGATGGTAGTCCCACCCTCAGTGACGGACTTCATAGGAATCAATGGACCATTTTGAATGATTCTCCACAACTGGTAGTCCATTGACTCAATGTGAAGCCGCATTGAGTTCTTCCATTCCATATACCCGGACCCGTCAAAGTAAGGTGGTCTTGCCAAGGACAAGCCCTCCCGTGGGGTCATGGTAGATGCCATGGAAGATAATGCAAGTAAAACTTTTTTTTATTTTTAAATATGAGCTAAGGCTAAGTGAATGCAGTTACAATGCAATATAATGTGCAAAATATAATGTAGTGATACAATGCAAAGTCTATGATATGTTTGAATTTTATTTTATTTTTTTAAATTTTTTTTTTATAGAATCTCAAGAAACAGAAAGTAAACGATGTGGTGTGTGAGATTACCTAAATCAATTTATTAATATTACAGCCTCAAAAATTAAGTGATAACGTAAGGGGTGTGAAACGGTGAATCTGAATCGAAAACGAACCCTTAGGATAGTGATGAGCCGGCTGTAGATGATCTAACTTGATCAAAAAATTTATTCTGCAAAACAACTTAAGACCAAGTGTAAATCGAGGAAATAACCAAAAAAAAATAATCAAACAAAGTGATATCAAGAAATTGATCACTAGGTGACCTTGCTCTGCTACCAATTGTTGGATCGATAATGGCGCAAATAACACTCTAGAGGGGGGGTGAATAGAGTGTTAACCAATTTATAAACTCTTTTCGATAATTCAACACAAGTACTAAACAACTAAGGCGGAAGCTAACTTAGTCGGTTATTCGCTTGTGTTATAAAACCTTAGTGATCAAGAGATTAATTAATTTATTGTGTGATCGAATAAGTTATAGCACAAAACAAATATGTTAATAAGTCAACTAGATATATCGAAAACGGGTTGATATAAACAAGTTAAAACTTATAGTCACAAATATTTTGCAAGGGGATATGTTAATTGATTTTAATCAAAGAACTGGTTCGGCGGTCAATGAGAGGTCAAAATACTTTATATAAAAAAAAAACAAAGAAATAAAAGCGAAGTATTCCTTATTATACTACTTTATTATACTACAAACAAAATATATTCAAGAGAACTCAAGTTCCAAGTTTGCAAAGCGGTGCGGATAAGTTTCGGTTGCAGAAAGTATTATTCACAAATTTACTCAAACAAATGATACTACAATAAAGGTCCAAACAAAATTAAGTCCAAATGGCACGATTCAATTCTAGTCGATTACAAGATTAAACATCGAACACTTTAACACTATTTTGCTAAGAACGTGACTATACGACCAAGTTTCAAATCAACAAAAATAGTACGAGAATACAATACAAAATACGAGTTCTAAAAACGAGGACGAACTTTCGGTCCAAGCTCAAGGAGATAATCAAAGTGCAACACAATGATTATCAAGCCCGAACTTGTAACGGATCGAATACGGAGTTCGGTTTGCCTAAACCTATTGTCTAACAATAATCACAAGGTGTTCTCTTTATCACAAAACGAGAGGTTATGCGGTAGACTCAAGATCGGCAAAGCGAAGCGGTCCAAAAGCGGCATATTCGGTATTCGGCAAGAAAAAGAGGGGGCGGTGCAAATTCAAATGTAACACACATGGGGTGTTCCAACTTTGATTATCAATAACAATGAAGTCTACTTGATGATCAATATTGGAACCGACGGGTTTATTGGGGAATCAAAACAAGACACTCGGACGAGAATCAAGCACGGACTTACGTCGATGCAAAAAACGAGACTTAAGGTATTGGTTCAAATCGGACTCACGAAATGACAATAGAACCCATTTGGGTCGGTCTTGATTTGGTGCTATGACCAATCGATCATTGTCAAGGCCGTGATCAACTTAGAGCCAATCACCAAAATCGAGTTCCAACTTTATGAACGGACTCGAAAAAGCAAGCAAGACTAGTATCAACAAGACTACTATCAAGCTAATCTAGACAATCACAAATCACACAAAACACGAAAATTGAAATGCAATTGAGTTAAAGTGTTACCTAGGCACAAGGAACACGAAACCTCAATTCAACAAGTTCTGTCAAAGCTATTGATCGAACCTTACTTTTCAATAGCCAAGACCGAATCATAAGCGGTAGACCAATCTACAAGATTATCAAGCTTCCAACTTCGTGTTTGCAAAAGGACTAGAAAAGAGAAATTTTGCGGTGTAAAAAAAATGTTGGATTGCTCAAGAAAATGGAATTCGAGTACGTTGCAATCCTAGTTAATATGACTGGCTATTTATAGCCTTGGAGGTATGACTAGACCTCAAGGTTGTGGTGTGAACAAAATCAAAAAGAAATCTTTTAGAATCCGAGGCAATAACTGCAAGTGATATTACCGGCCATGGTTTACCGGTCCTTCCCTTGGTTCAAAGTGTTGAGTATACTTTCTAATAAAGGGCCGTTGGGCAATAAATGGAGAAAGTAATACTTAACCAATGAACCGAACCGATTTGGTTAACCAAGCAATCAACGATATTGTTTAAACCGATGATTTCTTTATGATTAAGTTCAATAGCACGGTGTGGAGGCACCCGGTTTGGTCATGGTTCAATTTGACACATTTAGCAACTTACCTCAATTGAACTCGACCTAATCCTAAAACCAAATTCGAACCAAATATAATGCCAAATGGTCCGAATTTAATTTTAGGGCATCATTGGGTCACTACCCTCGGCATTGACTCGACCCTTGACTTAGGGTGTAAGACCCTCGGTCAATTTACCTAATCCGTACACCAAGAAGGGTCAAGCCTTATACCGAGCAAACCGGGTAGAGATTCACCGGTTTGTGAAGACCGAGGCACCGAAAAGAGCATCACCGCCGTGAAACGGCATTACTTCAATCTCCGGTGCATCGGACCGAAATTGGTGTAGTATTCGGTCTATAACGGTCATGGGTCAAGCCTTCACGATTTGCACGTGTTTCATTTGACCCGAGATATCGCAATCACGGCATAAGGAAAGGTCAAGGCGATTTCGATTCATATCAAAATTAATACCGAAGGAAATACGACATTAACTAGAAAGATATCACCTTGAATTCGAGTTGACCGCAAGTCCACAAAATCAAACATTAATGGCTCGTATCGGTCACCAAATCGAATGAAAGGTTAAACCTTTCATATCCACACCTTCAATCAAATAGAGGCATAAAATCGGGCGGATATCGTATCCAAATCGGACTAATAAAGAGATGATATTAACATTAAATCGAAAAAGATACGACCCGATTAACTCGCAGTCAAATAAACGTCGATTTGCTCGTAATTGACACATGCTTGAATGCACGAGCCGGAAAGACGAGAGTCTTTCAAATTTCAATCGTATCGGCGTTGAATCGGGGTGATGAAATCCCCGATTTCATACCTTATACGACACAAATTTGACTTCGACCAAGGCGACTTCAAATCGAATCAAACGTATGTCTAAGTGTCAAGCCATGTTGCCGGAAGGACAAAATCGGAGCATTGAATGCTCGATTTCATCTGCAAATGGAAAGAGAGAAGATGGCGACCGGATTTTACGGGATTTCGAGGTTCAACATTTGAGTCGAAGAAGCGGTTTGGAGGTTATACGAGAGAGATTAGGTTTTCTCGAATAATTGGGGACAAAAGTGATAAAATGGAAATTGGGGTTGGGGGTTCGGGTTTTAGGATTTTTGATATGTAAGTTGGGCCGGACTTAACAAAAAGAATCGGGCCGGATATAAAAGAAATGGCGAGATTAAATAAAAACGGACTGGAAAAAAAAAGATTAGGCTCTTATATTATTTGATCCATCAAGCTTTAAAAACACAAATTAGATAATTAAATAATTTGAATAATTAATAAAACATGTAATAAATTATTTAATTAAATTTACTTAAATGATAAGATGTTTATAAAAGCTTTAACACGGGGACTGTTATTTTTGAAAATTAATCAACACATAACTTAGAGCCACAAAATACTCAACATATTTGAGTTCACGGACTTTTCTAAAATTCTTTTGAGGCTTTGGTTGCTTATCTCGACTTGTCCACTTGTTTGGGGATGATATGGTGTACCGATTTTGTGTCTAACACCATATTTCTCAAGAACTTTATCAAGCGGCGCGTTGCAAAAATGAGTACCTTCGTCACTAATGAGGGCTCAGGACGGCCGAATGCGGTGAAGATATTCTTTTGCAAGAATTTCTTCACAACTTTGTGATCATTAGTTTGGGTGGCTATTGCCTCCACCCACTTGGAGACGTAGTCTACACAGACGAGAATGTATTTATTACCACACGACGATGGAAAGGGTCCCATGAAATCAATTCCCCACACGTCGAAGACTTCGCATTCCGAATGGGTCTAAGTGGCATTTCCATCCTATTACTCGCCTCCCAATTCTCCGGCACCTATCGCAACCTTTACAAAAGGCTTCGCGTCCTTAAAAAGAGTCGGCCGGTAGAATCCACTTGGAGGATTTTTGCAACCGTGTCTTGGGTGTTCCGTAGTGCCCTCCCCGTGGGACCACTATGACATTGCTCCGAGAATATCCCATTGCTCATGTTCCGGAACACACCTTCTAAGCAACCCGTCTTTACGGACCTTGAACGGATGAGGATCCTCCCACACGAGATATTTTAGATCGAAAAAGAACTTCTTCTTCTCCGATACGTCATTTCCTCTAAATGTCCACTTGCTAAATAGTTGACGTAATCAGCGTACCACGGCCTAACAGTATCAAGCTTCATCAATTGCTCAGTAGGGAAATTGATGCCTATTTCCTTGTGATTTACGCCACCCTCATTTACTAGGCGAGACAGATGATCAGCCACAACATTATCACTACCCTTCTTATCTTTGATCTCAAGGTCAAACTCTTGCAAAATTAGAATCCATCCGAGTAACCTTGGTTTTGCATCCGCTTTGTCCATAAGGTAGCGTAGGGCTGCATGGTCGGTCCAAACTATAACTTGAGACCCTAGAAGATAACTTCTAAACTTGTCAATAGCAAAAACGACGGCTAAGAATTCCTTCTCCGTCGTGGTGTAATTGCATTGAGCCGGGTTCAAGGTGCGGCTCGCATAGTAAATGGGCCTGAACTTTTTATCAATTCTTTGACCTAAAACTGCGCCGACTGCGTAGTTAGAGGCATCACATAATAATTCAAAAGGCTTAGTCCAGTCAGGTGCGATTAAGATAGGGGCACTTATGAGCTTTTCCTTCAGGCAATTGAAAGCTTCTTTGCATTTCTCATCAAACAAGAACATAACATCATCTTTAAGAAGGTTAGATAAGGGCTTGGCTATTGTGGAAAAGTCCTTAATAAATCGCCTGTAGAAGCCAACATGACCAAGAAAACCGCGTACCTCTTTGACAGTTTTCGGGTACGACATTTTTTCAATGGCTTCTACCTTAGCCTTATCAACTTGAATACCAGTACTTGACACCTTGTGTCCCAGAACAATCCCTTCATCTACTAGAAAATGGCATTTCTCCCAGTTAAGCACTAAATTCTTTTCAACACAGCGTTGAAGTACCATATCTAGATTTTCCAAGATCTCATCAAAGCTATCGCCATAGGCGAGAAGTCATCCATGAAGACTTCCATACATTTCTCCACAAGTCCATCGAAAATGGCCAACATGCACCGTTGGAATGTTGCTGGTGCATTGCATAACCCGAAAGGCATTCTGCGAAAAGCAAAAGTGCCTGATGGACACGTAAACGTAGTCTTCTCCTGGTCATTAGGGTCGATGGCTATCTGGAAGTAACCAGAATATCCATTGAGGAAACAATAATACTTATGACCACTCAGTCTTTCAATAAGCTGGTCAATGAAGGGTAAGGGGAAATGGTCTTTGGCGGTGACTTCATTCAATCTGCGATAATCGATGCAGACTCTGTAGCCAGTCACAAGGCGTAAAGCTATCTCTTCCCCCTTTTCATTCTTTTCAACGGTGATACCTCCCTTCTTTGGCACAACTTGGGTGGGACTAACCCACTCACTGTCGGCGATTGCATAGATGATTCCCATGTCTAACCACTTTATAACTTCTTTCTTGACAACCTCCTGCATATGCGGATTCGGCCTTCGGCGAGGTTGTCTTACTTTCTTAGCTCCTTCCTCCGTTCGGATTTTATGCATGCACACATCGGGGCGATTCCTCGGATATCACCCACTTGCCAACGAACGCGAGGATGTTCTTTTCAAGCACTTTTATCGGCGGTGCTTCTTGCTCGGACTCGAGTTTCGAAGAGATGATCAAGGGCAATTTATCACCATCCTTAAGAAAAATGTACTTAAGGTGTTGAGGAAGCGGTTTAAGCTCCAAGTCAGTAGGTGGTTGCTCAATACTAGATTTTAAAGGGCCACCTTTTTCCTTTTGGGCTTGAAGTGGTTGACAATAGAACACCTCATCTTCCCTAGGCATAACCCCAGAAAGGTACTGGATCACATCATCCATAGGGATCCTTCTGTCAGCACCCGCTTTCTCCTTCTTATGCTTGATCATCTTTCTCAACTCTTCTTCTTCTAGCTCCTCCGCTAGCTGTTCCCAATCATCAATCTCCCAATGAGTAGTCTCTCTCCAGAAATCCACTTCATCCCAACTACCCATCAGGGCTTCCTCTTCTACAGGGTTAAAGTCTTCCTGATGCAGCTCATTGAAATCATCGTTCATTGCTTTGGAATCTCCATGTTTCTTGTTCATTGACAGGCTCATTGTGAGCAAGTCGTGAAGACGACTCGTCAGTGACTATGGCCTGTAATGAAACAGAAGATGATCCACAGTCAGCTTGATCTTTAATATTTATAGCTTCGAAAACACCTATCTCTGTTAGCTCGATCGCTTCTTCAGAGTTGGCATCTTCTTCGTCCTCATAAATTGCTTCAACGAACGAGATTTCTTCACTCAAGGTTTCCTCAGGACTTTTCCCTCGTGTGAAGGTAACAGATGTATCATTGACTCTAAGCGTAATCTGAACCTTACAGAAATCAATGAGGGCGGCAGAGGTATCCAAAAAGGTCCGGCCGAGAATTAGGGGCATCTCTTTGTCAGGTGGATAGTCTAAGATAACCCAGTCGGTAGGGAAAACCAAGCCTCCAACATGGAGAAGGACATTGGCAACACAACCGGCTGCTGAGCGGCTAGATCGGTCTACCATCTGAAGAGAAATAGGGCGTTCCCGCATTCTTTTATCTAAACCGAGCTTTTTGCAGACGTTCAATGGCATCACATTTATGGAGGCCCCTGAGTCGCATAAGACATTTTGGAACATGTGGCCTTCAATCTCACAAGAGATCGAAGGTCTCCCAGGGTCACCTCGCTTAGTAGCAACTTTTTGTGAAACCATAGAGCAATCTTCTCTTAAAACTTCTTCTGCCATCCCTTGAAGCTTCTTCTTGCTTCCACAAACTTCCTTAAGATACTTAGAGCACTTGGGCATTTCAGTCAATACCTCAGCTAGGGGTATACTCACTTTGGTATCTCTAAGCATCCTTCTCACACCGTCATATTGTCGTCATGACGGGCGAGGGTATTCTCTTTCTTCTTCGGTGGATAAGGAAGGGCTTTATCATTGTTCATGTCTTGATTTTTTATGGCTTCGTCTTCCTTATCCTTCCATCTGACAAACTTTTCCTCCCTCTTCTTTGTCAGGGGTACAGCCACCTGACTTTTCCTCATTTCTCTATCAGAATCATTTTCATCACCCGAAGAATCATCATTAAGCTCCTCCTCGCTGTTGCTTCCTTCGGTATTTAACTTCTGATTGCCCCCTCCTGAACTTATTGCGTCAGGAGGGGCTACTCGTTTCCCGACATCGTTGCGGGTCCTACCTGCTTACCACTCCTTAAAGTAACCTCATTCAGCTCTTCGGTCCCATAATCCCATTGAGGTGTGATGGCAGTGCAAACATTGATATCTGCTTTAGGATTTCTTTCGGTATAACTTGGAAGTTTACCGTGGGGTCTGTTTGCTTGCTGGTCTGCCAACTGACCAACCTATCTCTCTATTGTCTTAACACTAGTAGCCAGGGTCTTCACCATGTCCACTAGCTCATCGAACTTATGTTGAGGGACACAAGAGGTGGTTTGGTTATGAGGTTGGTTTTGATTCCAACCACTTTGAGGTCTCTGGGAGTTAGGATTGTGAGATTGATTAACCACCCCAGGAGGTGGTCTTTGATAACTTGAGCTGAAGGAAGGTTTGGAATTTGATGGGCCAGGTGGTGCATTGGCTTGATTAAGATTGGGACGTTGAAATCCGGAATAATTCGATTCGATTGAAGTTTACGAAGGGTTGGTTATGATTCTCCATTAAATTTACTTCCTCGGTCATCTCATTTCCCGCTTTGCATTCCCGGGTAATTCAAATCGGCTGCCTTGTTGTTCTTCGCTGCATTTGTAACTCGGCTAGCTCGCTTGCTAATTACTTCCATTTGAGCAACTAACACCTTAGTCTCGGAATTGCTCGCGACGATTCCTTCTTATTCCCACTAACATTGGTCTTCCTAGGACTTGACCACATGTTATTCTTGGCTATAGTTTCGGCTACCCCGTAATGCGAGCGTCATCACCTCCCCCTATGAATGATCCATGAGCGAGTTGAATCTAGGAAGTCTCTATTTGGTTGAGAAACACCTCTCGTAGAACAACTCTACAGTAGCTCGTGTCTCTTTGTATCCATGGTTGGGGCACTTCCTCATCAACAAATTTAATCTCTCCCATGCTTTCCCCACACTCTCACCATCAAGTTGTTCAAATGTGGCTATCTCCCTTTTCATGTCCATGATTGTCCCAGTGAGACAAACTTCGAGCAAAGGCTCTTTTGACATCATTCCGGGTACGGAGAGAATGATGGGCTAAAGATTTAAACCAACGGTTTGCTTCACCCTTTAGAGCAAACGGGAAGAGTTTTAACTTGACAATCTCAGAATCAACACCAGGATAGTGGCCTGCTTCGCAGATTTGAACGAAGGTGGACAAGAAGTCATGAGGATCTTCATCAGCAGTGCCATGAAAAGAACTATTCTGGACCAATCCTACCACTCCATTTTTCAGATCGAAGTTCGCTTGCCCCATGTCTGGAGGGCGAATTGGTCTATGCCCTTCCAGAAAGTCTTGGTCAAGATAGGGAGCATAGGGGTCTTGGTTTAACTGGTTTAGCTGGTTTTGACGGAATTGTTGAAACTGATTATTTATGCCAGCTTGTTGATTCTGTTGTTGCTGTATTGCTTGCATCTGTTGAAGGATCAGATTCATCTGGGCTTGAGGGTCTGCATTTGGAACTTCATTAGCCATGATGTCTGGATTAGGGAAGAGCTTCCTCCTGATAATAGATCGCTCAGGTTCGGGATTAAAGACAAGAGGTCCCTTCTTACTCCTGGTTTGCATAAACCAGAAGAGCAGAATGGAAAGAAATCAACCTTAGGGTTGATGAGAACGAAATGTAGAGGAAATTAGAGGGTTTAGAAAGAGAGAAGAGAAAAGAAATGTCAACTGAAGAGAGTGAACTGGCGTTCAGTATGAGTGAACGTTGGTTCAGGGGAAATTCTGGAAGTGGACGCTCGTTCAGGTTACTGACCTGGCGTCCAGAAGACAAACTAGGGGCAGACGGGCGTTCAGTATGGGTGAACGCTCGTTCAGAAAGTTTTTATTATTATTATTTTTTATTTATTTAGAAAAGATAAAGAAACGGAAACAGGAAAAGAAAACTACCTACGAAAAACTTAAAACAGGAAAAACACTAAGACGGTGGAAAAAAAACGTGTTGAAATCTTCTATGGCTAAAATGGAAGGGAAAACAGTGGATTTTGACCTCGAAAACGGTGTCGAATGGCCATAGGCAGTTTGCCACGTCGTCGGCGTCGGAACGAGCTTTCCGAATTGGGGTCCTGCGCGCCAATCCGACACTCGAGCCGAAAGTTATGGCCAAAATACTGTCGACTCAGAAAACTACACTATGAAGAATCCGACAACCGTTACCGACTCCCCGGCAACGGCGCCAAAAACTTGTTCGGTAAAAACTCGTTTTAAATTTATAAACCGAAACACCCCAAGTATAAGGTTCGTAGTATAGGGTGTTAACGGGTCGTCCTAAGGGAGTCGAATGTCTATCGGATTAAAGTGCAATTATTATATCGATTATGTCACAAAGTATTATCTAAAACTAAGGTCTATACTAACTATAATATAAAAAACGATGAGTAAAACTAAACTAAAACAGGAAACAGAAAATTCAACTATGGACGGGCGTTCACCAAGGGTGGACGGGCGTCCGATAACACGCTGGAAACAGAAAATATGCAGAAAAACTGTATGTAAAAACTAGGGTTTTAGAAAAAACAACTAAACGAAGCAATCAAAGTCGATACGAGCGATTTGGTTTATCAAATAATAAAAAGGAACGGCAAGGCAACGGGAATCCGCCAATCAACCAACCCAACCCCAACTAGATGGCAAGTTAAAGATACGATTTTTAGTAATGATCTATCACGAATTCGATAAAATTTCCTTAAACGAATTCTAGGGTTTCGTTATCTTTTTCAAGCAAAACTAAACGGCATGCATAACAAGATCATTAGATCGTCTCCAAAACTCTACTCAATTAATCATAAACGATCTCTCGAATTACAACTAATTGCATCAATTGAAATAAACCAAAGCTTGAACAATATTCTCATATAAATTCAAAGCATAAAAGTAGTTTTATCAATCTTTCGATTCAAACAAAACGTAGACAATATAAAACGATATTCAATTGACGAAAAAACGTAACTTAACTCACTAAAAATACAGCAGAAATCTCTCTAGTTGGTGTTGATGTTGATCGGTTTCATCCGTTTTCCCACCGCGAATTGCTTAGCCAACAATCATGTTGGTGATCATGATTGTTGGGATGGAAGAGTTCATCTTCTTGTTTTCTCTATAGGATATGCGGTTGCTAGGGTTTGTTGTGAGTGAATAATGCGTATGAGATGTCTCATAGGGTTTAATACACGCTGCTATTTATAGAATTTTAAGGCGGCTAGGGTTAAGTCGGCCTTGAACGCCCGTCCAGAAGGGTGGACGCCAGTCCAAGCTTCAGTCAAATCTTCGAATCGGGCCGAGTCACGTCAGACGCCCGTCCTTCTTTAATTTGGACGCTCGTCCACTAAAAATCATCAAACTCTGAATCAAAAATCTCCTTCTGGACGCCCGTCCGGTACTTCAAACGCCCGTCCACTGGACGCCACATCAAACGTGCGTTCAACTTGGTTAAAAAGTGATTTTCTCATCTTTATCTTCAACCGACTTCCCCTTTATCTCTTTTCCTTCGTATAAACTCGATCCTTGACACCATTTAATCCTCTTTTTAGCTCGAAAATGTATATCTACAAAGGGGTAAAAACATGCAAACTGTAGAAATATATATATAGATAGAAAATGACTAATAAACCACATAAATAGCTCGAATTTGCATTTTAATCCTTTTCATACACAACCCCTCAATATTTCAATTAAACTCCTACTTTTCTATAAAAAGTAATAAAATACGAAGAATATTGTTACGGAATAAAGCGATAAAAACCATAAAATTCACCGTTAACAAAGTGTAATTAATCAACTCAATAATCTCAATACCCAACTTCATTTAAACATGCGGCATGTGATTTTCGAGTGTGAGATGGCAGACAGGGTTTGAAGGGCGTCACCATTCTATGGGACTTTACAGCACCTTCGCTCTGCGTCTCTTTTGCGGAGTTCTTTATGAGGCTGCTTGAGGAACATGACATTCAGGATGTGGCACGATTCGTGTGGCTTATGTGGGGGATCTAGAATGCACGTTGTTCTGCGGTGTTTGATGATCAGGCGGTCTATGTCTCTGCGGTATGCATGCGATCTCTGGCTGCCTCGGCTGAGTATGTGGAGGCCATGGAGAGCTTTCGGGTATAAGATTCGGGTAGCCACTTACCTGATAGATGGAGGAAGCCTTCTACATATGTGGTGAAAAGTAACGTGGATGCATCAGTCACTGAGGCGGGTGCGGGTATAGAGGTTATTTTCCGAGACTCGAATGGACTAGTTCTTCATTCCTTTGCATATCACTTCGATACAGGTGACCCGGTTCAGTACATGGAGCTTAAAGCTATTTCCTTGGCTTTGGAGGAGGTGAAGCACCTAGGGATTCAGAGGCTCAAAATGGAGAGTGATTGTTTGACGTGCATTTCGCGACTTCGACAGCCAGGTGTGGATCTCACGGCTCAGGGCTATTTCGTTCAGGATTGTTTGGCTCATGTGCCTAATTTTGTATCTGTTTCCTTTTCCTTTGTTCGATGCGTGGGGAATGTCCATGCGCACCTTTTAGCTAGACATGGTTTGTATGTTATTGCTCGGACACTCTGGGGTTCCTCGCCCCTGGGTGACTATATATATATATATATGCCTCCACTTTATTCTTGTTTCACAAGAAAACATTAAGCTTAAAATTAAACACATACATAATAGTAATTGACTTAGGACTTCACCAAATACAAAGACAACATAGAGGCAAGATCGAACGGACAATATTGAACGGTCATCAAAAATTAATACAGATCATCATCATCATCATCGTGGTTTCAGAATCATCATCAGTTAACGTAGGATGACTATCATGATCATCTTCGGTTTCATAATTTGGAATGCAGTGGGGAACCGGAACCGGTTCAAGTGAAGGCCGACCCACATTTACATAATCATCCTCCAGACATGTGCAACCTTCATAACTACATACGAATTCTTTTCCATCATGTTCGCAATCTTTTCCTGCACAATCGAATGGTTGTGGAACTAGGATTTCCTCCTCATGTGCAAATGATTGTATATGCGCATGTTTTTAAAATAGTATTATATATATTTGTTGAAAGAAATGCTACTTGCTACTGCCACAACGGTTATGACACAATGAATACAATTTTATACTACTTATGTACTCAAATCTATCAATATATCATACGTGAAATACTATTACCATAACAAATTGACACAACACACGTTTCCACCATTGATAATGCATGATGTAAATCCATTGATCATGCTCGTTATAACCAGATGTGGAAGTGTGTTGCTTCACTCGTATTTATGCGTGAAGCAACATACAAGATAATGTTATTGATGAAGAAATGCTGAAAATGTAAATGAGAGATGAAGAAACTAGGGTTTTTTTGGGGAAAAGTCGGGGAAGGAAACCAACAGAGTTTCCCTTCTTTTTTTTTATTAAAAGTCACACTTTTTGTACAATGAATCAAGACTTATATATTGTCCAAAGTCAATAGAAAATAAAAACAAAATAATAAAAATAAAAAAAATAGTCAACACCCCCTCTCAAGCTGGGGATACAAGCTACTGTACAATATTGAAATGAATCAGCAAAAAACTGATGGTAGGAGCATCCAAAGCCTTAGTGCATATGTCTGCCAATTGTTGCTTAGTGGAGATGGGCAGGAGCTTGATGTACCCAGCTTGAATTTTCTCTCTGATCATGTGACAGTCGATTTCCAGGTGCTTGGTGCGTTCATGGAACACTGGGTTATGTGAAATGTGCCGGGCACTTTGGTTATCACAATAAATGCATGTGGGCACCCCTTCAAAGACCTACAAATCCTGTAACAAGTAATGAAGCCACAGAACCTCACAAGTAGCATTCGATAAGGCTCTATATTCAGCTTCAGCTGAACTTCTAGCCATTGTTGTTTGCTTTTTTGCTTTCCAAGAAATCACAGATGAACCCAGAAACATACCAAAACCAGAAACATATCGTCTTGTAACTTGGCAACCTGCCCAATCTGAGTCAACAAAACCTGAAAGTGTTAAAATAGTATTTGCAGCATAAAACAACCCCTGACTGAGGGTCCTCTTGATGTATCTGAGGACACGGTGGGCAGCATTCATGTGACCAACTGTGGGCACATCTAAGAATTGAGACAATTGTTGCACAACAAAACACAAGTCTGGTCTAGTAATGGTAAGGTACAACAACTTACCAATCAAACTTCTATATTCTGTATTATCACTCAGTAATTCTGAATCCCCAGGCTGCTGAACAGGCTTGGTGGCTATAGGGGTATCTGCAGGCTTGGCTGCAAGAAAACCAAAGGATTCTAACAATTTTGTGGCATACTGCCTTTGACAGATAGTAACCCCTGCCTTGGTTCTATGGACCTCTATGCCTAAGAAATAATGCAAATCACCCAAATCTTTTATCTGAAAGGTCTGATGTAGGAATTGTTTAATATGTTGAATCCCCTCTAAGTCAGAGCTAGCAATGAGGATGTCATCCACATAGACCACAAGTGCCATAAAATTGTCTCCTGGCCCTCTTGTGAACAAACTGTAATCATGAACAGATTGTTGAAACCCTTGACTAATCAGTGCTGAAGTAAGCTTATGATTCCATTGCCTACTAGCTTGCTTGAGGCCATATATGGATTTTTTTTAGCTTACATACTTGCTTAGGCTGAGTTGCTTCATAACCAGGAGGCAATTTCATATAGTCTTCTTCCTCCAAGTCACCATGAAGGAAAGCATTGTTGATGTCTAGTTGTTTGAGGCGCCATCCCTTCATAGCAGTAATGGCTATGAGTAATCTGATGGTGGTGATCTTAGAAACAGGGGAGAATGTTTCCTCATAGTCAATCCCATGAGTTTATGTGTAGCCTTTAACTACTAGCCTTGCCTTGTACCTTTCTATGGTACCATCAGGTTTGTACTTGACTTTATAAACCCATTTGCAGCTAATTGGTTGTTTTCCAGCAGGAAGCTCTGCAAGATCCCATGTCTGAGTTTGTTCTCGAGCTGTGATCTCCTTATTCATGGCTTCTTACCACTGTGGGAACTGGACTGTTTGGTTGTAAGTGGCAGGTTCAGGTATTAAGTCTGGTCTAGAAGTATATAAATCAGTGGGCAGAGATGGGTTAGTTTGGGAATGACTTGGGCACAGAGGTAATCATGCAAGTAGGAGGGGACCTGCTTGGCCCTAAGGGATCTCCTGACTACAGGGACATCAGGCATAGGTATGGAACCTTGAACAGATGAATGGGAACTGTCTGTCGATTGTATTGTGTCTGTGGATGTCAGAGTTGGTGTTTCAAGGGATGGAGTGGTTATGTTATCCTTTGATTGTGGAGCAGGAAATTCATTAGGACAAGGTACAGAATAAGAAAAAGGGACATGCAAGGAAACCATTTCTGAAATTTAGGTAGGACCTGTCCTAAAAGAGTCATGGAAAGGGAAGTAAGACTCATGAAAGATCACATCTCTAGAAACAAACACCTCTCTAGTATTGAAGTCCAATAAGATATAACCCTTGGTGGTCTTGGAGTTTCCAATGTACACACTTAACCTACTTCTATGGTCAAATTTCGATCTATGTGCTTGTAGGGTGCAGGCATACACAAGACAACCAAAAACCTTGAACTGGGAATAATCACTCTCCTTGTGGTATAATCTGTAGAAAGGTGTTTCATCCTTCAAAATAGGTGAGGGAATATTGTTGATCAGGTCTGTGGCATGTGAGAGGCAATATCCCCAAAAGGAGATAGGGAGATTACCTTGGAACTTTAGGGCTCTAGCTACATTAAGGAGATGTTGATGTTTCCTCTCAACCACTCCATTTTGTTGTGGTGTCCCTACACAACTAGTTTGATGTACTATTACTTGTTTGGCAAAAAAATCTTTTAAGTCAAATTCTTTCCCATTATCAGACCTGATTATTTGAATTTTGTGTTGAAATTGAACAGACACATATGCATAAAAGCTTGGAATTAAAATATGTACTTCTGTTTTTTATTTTAAAAGAAAGGTCCATGTAATCTGGAAAAGTCATCTATTACAATCAAGAAATACCTATGACCATGAATGGTTGATGTTTTATATGGACCCCAGATGTCCATATGGATCAATTCAAACAGACAAGTAGAAACAGACTCTCTCAAAGGAAAGGACATTCTCTTTTTCTTGGCCAAAGGGAAGACATGACAAACTCCTTTATTACAATGTGTATTATAGACCCTTCAATGGGTAATTTTTCTAAGACACCTCTAGACAAGTGCCCTAATCTAAAATGCCACAGCATATCAGTGGAGATAACCTCTGTTGCAACATTACAAGACTTATTACCAGATTTTTGTGGAGAGTAACCAGTGGTGAGGAGGTAGAGCCCTTTTATCAGTCTAGCTGCACCAATCCTCTGTCCATTCCTTATGTCCTGAATGACGCAAGAATCCTTTTCAAACTTCACAGAGATACTATTGCTCCTAGTAAGGCACCCTACTGAGATCAGGTTATAGGTGAATGTAGGTATACACAACACATTTTCCAGAATTAGACCTTCCTTTAGTTTCATTGAACCTATGTGACTAACAACAGCCTCATTACCATTTGGTAAACCTACTTTTATGTCTCTAACAAGTTTATACTCACACATAAGTCTCAAATAACACACTATATGGTCAATTGCACAAGAATCTACTATCCAACAATTTGAGAAAACAGTAGATATACATGCACTATCATCAAGAGGACTGAAAGCAGCTGTGAAAGAAGTCGTCTGGTTGACCAAAGGTGAGTTTGATGAAGCTCTAGTTATCTGGTTGGTCTGGATTAGCTTGAGTATCTCCTGATACTGCTCCTTGGTAAAAACCTGCAGGTGCAGTTGCGTGTGCCACTTGTTCCTTTTCATTCATTTGAGTCCCTGACTTTGTGCCATTTATACCTTCTGTTAGGAAATCACTAGTTTAATGCAGCGGAATTTAAAATTTGATTTTCTTTAACTAGATCGCTCTTCGTTTAATGCAATAAACACGTTAAGAAGTTTGACGGTTATACCTTGATGATCTATAAGATCGTCGCTTTGACCGTCAATGGAGAGTAGTACAGTGCGCAAGCCGTCCACGCGTCCGGCCTCTATCGCTAATCCACACGATCTTCTCGCCGGAATCCTCCTTGGATTGCTATTGGAAAAACTCCGGTTGCTAGACCTGAAGGATGCAGGTTCTTACATCTAAACGAATTAGATCTACGCGTAGCGGATGGATCACGATTTATATATCAAAACACATAATTAAAGGACTTAAACTACTACAAGGGGGTTTAAGATCATGTTACCAATAACGGGAAGAGAAGCCTTGATCTTCCGATGTGTTCTCCAAACGGCGGTTTGTGGACACCCTTCTTGATACACGAACCTCATTGATATGCAACACCAAGAAAAACTCCAAGTTTTTCTTCCTCTAAAACCCTAGACAAGAAAAACAAAATTTTCTCTCTTTTTCTAAGGTGGTGGTCGAATTATGCCAATACAATTTCCCTTGGAATAACTCTCCTTTTATAGGAGAGTAAATTCTTGGTCTCCAAGTTTTAATTAATTAAATAAATAATTAATTAAACAAAATAAAAAGATATTTTCCTTAATGAATAATTGTGACATATTATTGACCAATAGGAAACCAAATAACATGTCATACAACCAATCACATAACAAGAATATCTTTTATTTTCCATAACACAAGAAAATTAATTCTTGTGATAAAAGAGACACTAATTGGCGCCACCATTAGGGTTTTAAGCCCACATAAAATGTCTTTTATGTGTATTATATTATTTGGAAAATTAGGGATAAGGACACAATCTGAAATATTTTTAAGTAACAGGACAGCTACATATTTTTTATAGGAAGAAGGACAATAGCATAATTTTTATAGCGAGAAAGACAAACAGTGAATCCCGAAAATCAGTGAATCTCCCCAGTGAATCCCGAAATCAGTGAATTTCGACAGTGAATTTTGACAGTGAATCCCGAAAATCAGTGAATCTCGACAATGAATTTTAAAAATTAGTGAATTTCGAGAGTGAATTTCGGCAGTGAATTTAAACAGTGAATTTCGAAAACAAGTGAATTTCGACAGTGAATAAATAGTTTTGTCCTTTATGCAAAAGTTTCAAAAAACTGTCCTTCTACTCAATTGATGAAATATTTTTGTCCTTCTCCCTCATTCCCCCTATATTATTTAGCCCAACTAAATAATATCCATGCATATCAATTAATTAGCCCAGCCAATTAATTATCACTGAGGCCCAAATAACAAGAATATCATTCCGAATTACAGAAGCCACATCGGGGACTATGGACCCATAATCAGTAGCTCCAATAATTAATTATTCATCGAACATAATAAGTACATTAATTATTAATTCCGGGATTACGCCACCATAAACCCGAAACTGAACTCTACCGATTATAGATGTATACTTATACTCAACCCATAGAGTGAATAAGCGTCCATTGATATAATCACTACATACGGATTAACCCTCCATAGACCGTCCATTACGAGTGGGAAGTCTCCGTGAACCCGACTCGGAATATCTTATCCTTATTTACCATTAACCCCCGATGATCAATTAGTACACATATCGACTAGTAGCTAATTAGTTAAATGTGAACTCCCGGGATCGATCACTTTCTTAGGGCTAACAAATAAGGGGACTCTCTCTACTTCCCGCGGGAAGGAATGGATTCCATGTACGTGAAAATCGAACTACTCACTCATCCGGAGATAGTGCCAATGAGAAGTGGCTTGGAACACATTATTTAAGTGAACCGTAACTAACACATCAAACACTACCCCGGGACAAGCAGCACCCTGTGATCACCTCAGGATTAAGGTTGACCCATAGATGATCATCTAATGATTTAAATAAGATTCCTCGATTACGGAATTATACCGAGAAATTCAGATTAAATCGGTCCAGTCCTATATGAATGCCATCATATATAAATGCCCCACGTAGGTACCCTCTACCGACAGTCCGGACAAGACTCTCACACATGAAGGTGTTCTGGGCGCATTATTGGTGTTTTAATCAAGAGACCCTAAACTCTGATTAAGTTCACCACGGACTAAGAGTTTAAGTATATCACCACTAACTCAATCCTCACGTGCATGCCATACACTGAGTTAAGCGGTTACATACTGATATAATTAGGGTTTGCAGCAGTGTATTATTTACAAGCACAAAGCAAGTAATAAGGTGAGATAAAATCTGTCATCCATTGTTAAAAACAATTACACAAATTGTCTTTCGGGCACTACACCTAACAATCTCCCACTTGCACGAAATGACAAGCAACGATTGTTTTTAGAGCACACCCTTTCTCATCTTATTCACAACACTCTCCCACTTGCTCTAAAAGCAGATGAGACATATCCACCAATGCCGTACCCTCCAAGCACTCGAATTGGTACACTGATTAGCTAGGTTGTCGACTCGAGACGATCTTTAGGATTGAAACGTTGTCGGTCCTTCCAATCAGGCGGTACTCTTTCTCAATATGCTTTTGACTTCTTGTGACCGAGAAGATCCTTCAAAGCTATCTCTTCACTGTTTTCACAATGAAGTGATATCGGCTTATCAGACCTGGAATTACTCCCAGACCAAAAAGGAAATTCTAAGCACTATGAGTAAACACTGAGCCCGAGATAAACTTAATGATCATCCTTAATCTGACTACAAGTCAGAATCAGTGTAGTCAACCATATTCAAGTTTGCACCTGAATATACAAGCATATGATTCCTCGTTCTCTAACGATACTTGAGGACGTACTAAACCGCTACTTATTTCTTGAATCCAAGATTCAACTGCAATTGACTCGTTTTAAGCTGACTTGCCCTTATCCCAGAGAGACTCTATCCCATTTTCTCTTTATCCGAAGATTTGGAGAATCATTCCTGAGAGGTAGGGTAGGACTACTCTCGATGAATGCTGCAACCGTATATGCATAATCATCTTATTCAATAAGATAGGTGGGATAGCCAATGACTCATTCTCGTGAATTTGACCGAATCAAATTCTTAGAATATAGTCCAATTCTCTCATCCAGAGAATCTAGGCGTGTCAGTTTCCGACTTCAGATAGCACACACATGTTGTTTCCAAATATTTCAGTGTTATCATTCATGAACACTAATACTACTATTTTACCAATATTGATACCCAGTCTACAAAAGACTTATCAATATCCTGGTCAAGTCCACATATTTTAAAACATGCGACTTTTAATGACCAAGAGGTTCTCTTACATCCACAAAGGACATAAGTCCCGGTAGTAAACCTTCCATTTGTTCTAACCAAGACCCTTCTGTTCCGAATGAATCCAGACTCCGTTTTACGGCAAGAAAGTCTCAGGGAATCACCCCTATTTTCCGCTTTCTAACGAAATCTTGCAAGACTGAGTGGTGAGAGAGTTCAAGGTCTGGTTAACTCTCTACTTGTCAGGGAATCACCCCTATACCACTAAGCTTTGCACTGAAAATTTAAACTTTCCTATTCATTCGACTCTTTTCGGCGTAGATCCAATTACTCCCACTGGGCCTGAGACACTCAGGTGGTTCTACAAGAGGCTGAACAGAACTGGAGTACCAAAACTCCATTCACAGGGATAAGGTTTTCGAACCAACCTCTCTGATCAGAATCCTATACAGCCCACAAAGAGCCACAGGTTATCAATCACCCCAGCAGACTATAAAGTCCACAAAAACCACAATGGGTCAACGGTTAAACCATACTCCCACTGCGTTTTGGGTGGATTGACATTCTGATCTAGTAGTATTTATCAGTGTAATCACCAACAACCGATGTTGGACGTGGTCTGATTAAATCAGATAGTAACTACCTTTGGGTAACCATACTCCAAGGTTTAAGGCTGTTACTTATAGATTCTAACTTTCTGATCTCAAGAATCTTATAACCAACCTTCACTCGACACATTAAGATATTTCACGAACAGTCACAATCTGAACTTATGAGCAAAATCTCCAGTCCTACCTTCAAGCATTAAATGCTAAATGCCTACATTTACGGAAGTGGTGTGAACCGAATTCACTCCGTATCCATAAATTCACTAGCATCTTCCAGGTAGACTTCTCGGTTTACATAATATTGTTAACCGTTATTTTGCAACCAATTATCTTAATCGAGTCTAGCAGTGTATTGTAGCACATCAATAACTATATAGGGCTAGTCTATGGTTTCTTCCTCAGTGAGAAACATTCCACTAGGAGGCAGGCCGAGCATCAGTCCCAAGACTATGCGATAGCCTATTTCTGAGCATGGAATACTCTATTCTCTGCTAAAATCAGAGACTCCTCCTCGTATTCTTTTGATAAACTAAATCACGTTTCGAGTAGTTATCAGACAAAATGTCACCACTCAAAAACTCCCACTAGCTTGTATCTCTCACTTTAGACCCCGAAGGTCATGGTGAACAAGCTATGTTACCCCTTCAAATCTATTACCCTTTCCCGATTGAAAGGAAACTTAGTCATTGTTCCTTTGAGATAGTGTTCCTAGGCGGAGATAGGAATCATCCTTAGCCGATCGTCGGGTCTTATCTCTAGGATATATGCACTAATTAATAGATATTGAAAGGTCGCTTATCTTAATACGGAAACCTTTTACCTTTAATAGTTTTAGATGTGTTATACTTATTCACTTTTCTTAGTGGTTCGACTTTATCAAACAAAAGTCCGAGTCTTGGATTCGTACTACAAATGTCATATTCACTTTCTATGAGGCAACAATTTATCGAGTTGAAAGTGAATCCATTTGTTTCAACGAATCGTAAACGAAAAAATAAATTTTTCGTGATATTCAAGGATAGAATCCGAAATTCATTTCCTTATATCACTCCCACTATTCTAGCCGAAATTACGCCCGTTGTTACTCTATTAATCGTTAATGCACAACTTCCTTGTTCTTCCAAAGAACTAATCTATCGAGTCAAGTTACTCGGTTATGAAAGTCGCTAAGGATTCATTGGTTAGTGATCGAAATCACTTTCCTTATCCTATACTTTCTTTAATTAATATTTCGGTTTAGCCTTAAAACTTTAGTTAAGATGATTAACACTTATAGACATTCTTTCCCATTCTTAACTTTCCTTAAAAGGAAACAGTCTTGAACTAGCGAGTTCTTTAGAGTAGACACTACTCGTGAACTGTGGGATGTCTAATGAAAGTGTTACCCGAAAGGGGACTAATTTTCTAATAAATTAGAAAAACATAGGATAAAAGCTCCCACTAGTTTATCGGTTCCAAATACCGTCTAACTAGCGACACTTTAACTTATGATTCTCCAATTTTTTTTTATTAGAAAATTTCTTGTATAGACACTACACAATTAAAATTCACTAGAAGAATTTTATCGTCCCAATCATCTTTCAAACTAATTACAGTCGTTTCTCGATCAACACGATTGACAAGAGTGACATCCTTATTTATGTCACTTAAGTCTTGAAGGCTCAAGAGAAATATCTCTTCCAAAAATTAATTGCATTTAAGATTAATAAGCACAACGTTCTAGTTACTTACCACTTTTAACGAAGTCGTTACTAGTCAATATAAAATATACACTAGCGAGTCAAGTACCACTAGAGAGATATATAAATAGTTGTAAATAAAATTGACGAAAAATAAATCCAAATCATACACTACTAATAAATTTTAGGAACATAAACTAAGTACTTATAGTCTATCCTACCGTTCCAAGGATTTAATCTAATGCCTCAGTGCCGCCTTAGGGTAGGTCAAAGAGGTTTTGATTAATATTGAAGATCAACTTGAGAATCGAACATCTCATTTGTGATCGTCAATCACCTTTCCTTTTTCAGCCAAGGTATTACCAAAATACCCTTTATGAGTGTGACCTACTGTTTCAGATCTTTAGATAGACCCCGAGTGTGCCGCCTTAGGGTCGGTCAGTGACTCGGCGAGTACCCAAAATCCTATCCTTTCGGAGACCAAGCCTTGAATTTTGATAGCGGTGAAGGCCTTCCTTAGGGGCCGAAATCAAAGCCGTCACGAGGCGTCACCATTCTCTCACGTTGCTTGTGTCAACAGTAGAGGCCGTGGGGTCGGCTGTCGCCTCTCCCGCTCCCACTCAATATTTTGAAAAAGTGGTGGGTTTACTGATCACGTTTTTGGACTTGATGTTACATTAAGGAACAATAAATCATAGGCCCGAATGTTGTCGGTTATGTGGGCTAGCCCACCCGACCTATTCGTTAGAACATATGTGGCCGTCGGACGGGTCAAGGCTAGGAGAGCTCCGTTGAGCCGTAGTGGCTCTTCGGATGGCTCAGTATTGCCAGACCCCCGTGCAAACGCCACACGTGGAGGGAGAAGTCGATTGAGCCGTAGCTACGGTTGACCACCCAACCGTGGTTAAACCACTTTCGAACATGTTTGCCCGTGATTATCCAATCCTTAAACATCAAACATTCACGTAGTCACTACGGAACAAAAACGTAATCTCGTCTAGGTAAGGTGGAATTCACCGAGAATCCATCACCTTAACCAAGAGGTTTTGGGATTTTACTCCTTATGCTTTCGCAGAGTGGGATTCACCGAGAATCCATCACCCAACCTCAACGATTGAAAAAACCAATGTTCCTCGGTTTTTACCCTAATTAGTTTCTAATTAATATCAAACAATTAATTAAAACTAATCGCGTGTTTTATACATGCCTAACTAATTCCTCGAATTAATTTCTACATGTATGCATATGGAGTGGAATTCATGATATGATGCATGTCATGGCAACTTTCCGGTTCTACTCATACAATCTACACATGTATACTAGTGCGGAAAATAAACACCGAGATGGACCGTTGGCACCCCCGTAACTAATCTATTCGAAAATAAATTAAAACTCTAATCTGCAGCTGTTTAGAATCTTCGACGATCGGCATATCAAACGAACTCGTATCGGGACGAAACTTTCGAGATCTGATCTTCATTCTTCGGACTTCAAGATGGATGGTCGGATCGGAGCTTTGACTTGTCAATCTTCCTCAGTGAGCCGCCCAACTTGCTGCTGAAACAGACTCTTACAGCAGCGCATCATTGACTTCCCGAGGCCGATTGGGGATCTAGATGAATCCCGATCGTCCCAAAAATTTTATCTTACATTAAAAACTCTAGGCTCTGCGATCTGACCGGTCGGATTTTAATTTTAACGGTCCAATTGTTCCCAGAAAATCGAAGAAGTCACAGTTAGGGTTTCTGTGAATCCTGCGTTTTTCTGTTACAGCAGCCACTTCGCAGCAACTAACGGATACCCAAACAGACTCTGATCGACGTCAAATTTTGTGGGATTGTTCATCAACTTCCAAACTTGATTCTGACCGGAGGGATCTTCGTTTTAACGGCTCAAACAATGGAAAAAACGAAAAGACTAAACAGCTAGTGTACAGATCTATTTTCTGGAAATTAAACTTGCAATAAAAATAAATTACATAATTTCCTATACTCATGTAAACGAAATTTTCATCGTTTATATGAGTTTACGATAGATCTAATGGGTAAACAGTGCCAACCCCCAATCCATCTCTTCAACCATAACAATTTATCACTATCAATGCATAAAACAATAAATAAGATTTACCTACATGCAATTCCACTCCTTTAAGTCGTTTAATTATGATTATGACTATATAAATCGTGGAACCTTGCTCCGATACCACATGAAGGATGCAGGTTCTTAGATCTAAACGAATTAGATCTACGCGCAGCGGATGGATCACGATTTATATATCAAAACACATAATTAAAGGACTTAAACTACTACAAGGGGGTTTAAGATCATGTTACCAATAACGGGAAGAGAAGCCTTGATCTTCCGATTTGTTCTCCAAACGGCGGTTGGTGGACACCCTTCTTGATACACGAACCT
Source organism: Gentiana straminea (assembly GCA_036785695.1). Classification (NCBI taxonomy): domain Eukaryota; kingdom Viridiplantae; phylum Streptophyta; class Magnoliopsida; order Gentianales; family Gentianaceae; genus Gentiana; species Gentiana straminea. The sequence continues at coordinate 22,598,985 of JAVUPR010000183.1, read as the reverse complement.
CATTGATATGCAACACCAAGAAAAACTCCAAGTTTTTCTTCCTCTAAAACCCTAGACAAGAAAAACAAATTTTTCTCTCTTTTTCTAAGGTGGTGGTCGAATTATGCCAATACAATTTCCCTTGGAATAACTCTCCTTTTATAGGAGAGTAAATCCTTGGTCTCCAAGTTTTAATTAATTAAATAAATAATTAATTAAACAAAATAAAAAGATATTTTCCTTAATGAATAATTGTGACATATTATTGACCAATAGGAAATCAAATAACATGTCATACAACCAATCACATAACAATAATATCTTTTATTTTCCATAACACAAGAAAATTAATTCTTGTGATAAAAGGGACACTAATTGGCGCCACCATGAGGGTTTTAAGCCCACGTAAAATGTCTTTTATATGTATTATATTATTTAGCCCAACTAAATAATATCCATGCATATCAATTAATTAGCCCAGCCAATTAATTATCACTGAGGCCCAAATAACAAGAATATCATTCCGAATTACAGAAGCCACATCGGGGACCATGGACCCATAATCAGTAGCTCCAATAATTAATTATTCATCGAACATAATAAGTACATTAATTATTAATTCCGGGATTACGCCACCATAAACCCGAAACGAACTACTACCGATTATAGATGTATACTTATACTCAACCCATAGAGTGAATAAGCGTCCATTGATATAATCACTACATACGGATTAACCCTCCATAGACTTGTCCATTCGAGTGGGAAGTCTCCGTGAACCCGACTCGAAATATCTTATCCTTATTTACCATTAACCCCGATGATCAATTAGTACACATATCGACTAGTAGCTAATTAGTTAAATGTGAACTCCCGGGATCGATCACTTTCTTAGGGCTAACAAATAATGGGGTCGTCTCTCTACTTTCCCGCGAGGAAGGAATGGATTCCATGTACGTGAAAATCGAACTACTCACTCATCCGGAGATAGTGCCAATGAGAAGTGGCTTGGAACACATTATTTAAGTGAACCGTAACTAACACATCAAACACTACCCCGGGACAAGCGGCACCACGTGATCACCTCGGGATTAAGTTTGACCCATATATGATCATCTAATGATTTAAATAAGATTCCTCGATTACGGAATTATACCGAGAAATTCGATTAAATCGGTCCGATCTATATGAATGCCATCATATATAAATGCCCCACGTAGGTACCCTCTACCGACAGTCCGGACAAGACTATCACACCCTAAGGTGTTACGGGCGCATTATTGGTGTTTTAATCAAGAGACCACTAAACTCGATTAAGTTCACCACGGACTAAGAGTTTAAGTATATCACCACTAACTCAATCCTCACGTGCATGCCATACACTGAGTTAAGCGGTTACATACTGATATACTTAGGGTTTGCAGCAGTGTATTATTTACAAGCACAAAGCAAGTAATAAGGTGAGATAAAATTTGTCATCCATTGTTAAAAACAATTACACAAATTGTCTTTAGGGCACTACACCTAACAAGACTGGCCTTTTTCCTCCCTCACAAACTCACTATAAGTTGCTCTCTATTTTACACAAGAACTATGAGCTTTTGCAATTGTGATGTACAAAAGATCTTGACACCCACTTCCTTTATATAGGCAAATTGGCGCCCCTATGATGTGTGGAGGAGAAGACAACTTTTTTCCCAATAAAATAAGGAAAATCAATTAGATTGATTTATCTCTTTAATTATAATTAATCTTGCCAATATCTTATATATTGAATATAATTATCTTATTTCCATAAATCTATTTTTCCAAAATCAATTAATATCTTATATTAATATTATGGTAATCTTATTAATTAAAGTGCACAATCCAAGTGTATCTTATACACTTATAGGTGGCACCCCATTAATCAATAAATTGACTTCCGGAATATTCTTTAATTAATATATTTTGTATATAATTAATATCTTGTATTTTATTTATTCATAATAAATAAATACCACCATATTAATTTACCACTATAACCTTTATAATCTAGAGATAAACTTTCCTTATTTGGTTATCAAATATAACCGCATTTTAATCTGACTCGAAGTTCATATGTGTGTGACCCGATAGGCTTCCGAATATGTTGGCCGTAGACACAAAGTGCAATTTACTAAAATGCCCTTCATGCCTAACGTTCACGGGATAGTGTCTAGCAACACACCGTGACCCCTAATCATCGGAAGAGTCAAAAGCAATGACTACTACCTTTCATTTGAAGCAATTACCGTGTAACTTACAATCCTATCGCGGTAATAATATCCATACGATCGTATCTCGAGTGTCAATGCATTAACGATCGTATCTTATAATCTGGATACCAAGCTCTCTCGGGATAACACATTTACTCCCACTTTGCAAACATTCTCGAGAGCTAGACATTCCTTATAAGAAGGCCATTTCGGATATTCGATCCCAATCATAGGATACGCGATTCCCGGACGACCAATCATGTATACTCCGCATGCTTCAATATCATACCCAATCACTACCGCATGATCGCCCCGTGGCTAGGGGAAATCTCAATAGTGTCAAAGTATGACAATCCACACCGTGATGCCATGAAGACTCTGGTCTAAAGGATAATTACACAACCGCCACATAGTGTGACACTTAATGTAAGTGGGTCAGTCTAACGTACGCATTCTCTAATACACGACCACGTACAGTCCAAGTGACTCTACACTTTGATAGATGAGATCTATCCCTACCTCTATAAGATAGAAGACATCCAATACGTGTTAGTCTGGTTATACTATCAATGTCCCATTTGATAGTACATAGGACTAGAGACATTTAAGTACCAAACTTGTTATAGTGATTAGAGATCTCATCAACCATAATCACACTATCATGGTTTCTCTATCACAGTTTGATACTAGGGACGTTACTATATATGTACAACAAATAATATGAAGATAAACAATATATAATAACATAAGTGCTGTTATTAATCATAATAAAGTTATTACATGAACTAAATAGACTGTAAATGACCCGACCCGGTTGGATCCGGTCCAACCCGATTGGGTTTAGGACACCTTTCCAACAATTTCCCACTTGGCCTAAAGCCAATCACCCATATGCCTAAGCCCGTGCAAGTGAACATGTTTCTCATGCTTTGCTTGAGACAATGCCTTGGTTAACGGATCAGCTATGTTATCATCCGTGTGGACTTTCTCTATCTTTACATCTCCTCTATCTACTATCTCTCTAATCAAGTGATAGCGCCGTAACACATGTTTGGACTTCTGATGAGACCTTGGTTCCTTTGACTGAGATAGCGCTCCATTATTATCACAGTACAGAGGCACTGGACCTTCAATGGAGGGAACCACACCAAGTTCAGTAATGAACTTCTTCATCCAAACTGCTTCCTTTGCCGCCTCCGAGGCTGCTATGTATTCGTCTTCCGTTGTAGAGTCTGCAGTAGTCTCCTGCTTGGTACTCTTCCAGCTCACTGCTCCGCCGTTAAGCGTGAAAACAAATCCAGACAGTCATCCTTGTCAGTTTGGAAACTGGCATATGTGTAACCTCGTAAAACTAAATCATCATTCCCAAAAACCAGAAACATATCCCTAGTACGTCTCATGTACTTGAGGATATTCTTGACAGCAATCCAGTGACCATCACCTGGATTGGACTGGTACCTACTAGCCATACTAAGAGGGTACGAGACATTTGGTCTTGTGCACAACATGGCATACATGATAGACCCGATTGCCAAAGTATAAGGGATCTTACTCATTTGTGCCCTTTCCTCCTCTGTCTTAGGACTCATTCCCTTCGACAGGTAGACCCCATTTGACATGGGCAGCAATCCTTTCTTGGACTGCTCCATGTTGAATCTCTTCAGCATCTTGTCTATATAGGTGGATTGCGACAGACCAAGCAACCTCTTAGATCTATCTCTATAGACCTTTATTCCTAGAATATAGGCTGCATCACCCAAGTCCTTCATTGAGAAGTTCTTGGATAACCAAGCTTTGACCGATTGTAACATAGGCACATCATTCCCTATGAGCAATATGTCGTCTACATAAAGCACTAAGAACACAATGGCATTCCCACTAACCTTCTTGTAAACACAGGGCTCATCTTCGTTCTTGATGAAATCAAATTGTTTGATTATCTCATCAAAGCAAAGATTCCAACTCCGAGAAGCTTGCTTTAATCCATAAATGGATCTTTGCCATTTACATACCATCCTGGCATCATTGGTTGTGAAACCCTCAGGCTGTGTCATATACACCTCCTCAGACAGGTTCTCGTTAAGGAAAGCTGTTTTCACATCCATCTGCCAGATTTTGTAATCATGGTATGCTGCAATAGCGAGCAAAATTCTAATGGATTTTAACATGGCAACAGGCGAAAAGGTTTCGTCATAGTCAACTCATTGTCTTTGCTTATAACCTTTTGCCACTAGCCTAGCCTTGTAGGTAGTCACGTTACCGTCCATGTCGGTCTTTCTCTTAAAGACCCATTTACACCCTATAGGAACTATTCCTTCAGGTGGATCAACTAAGTTCCAAACTTGGTTGTCTTTCATGGATTCCATTTCAGAATTCATGGCTTCCAGCCATTTCTCTTTGTCATGCCTTAATAGCACTTCCTCATAAGTTCTAGGGTCCTCATCTTCCATGAGATACACGCCAGTGTACCTTTCGGGTTCACGGCATTCCCTGGTGGATCTTCGAGGTGCTAGTGTGTCTACGGTAGAGGCTGGCGACACATCTGTGTGTGGCAAGTCCTCTACTTCCATCAACTGACTGTTATCCGTAAGTGGTTCTTGAATTTCTTCAAGATCAATTTTACTCCCACTGACCCTATCCAGAATAAACTCTTTCTCCAGAAAGTGGCCAGTCCTGGCAACAAACACCTTTTGTTCCTCAGGATGGTAAAATTGGTATCCTCTAGTTTCGTTAGGATATCCCACAAACAGACATTTGTCGGATCTGACCTCTAATTTGTCAGGCATCATCCGCTTCACATAAGTCGGAAAACCCCAAGGTTTAAGATATGCCATATTCGGTTTCTTCTTGGCCCATACCTCGTATGGTGTAGAATCAACCGTCTTTGATGGAACTCGGTTCAGTGTATAGGATGCGAATTCTAGAGCATACCCCTAAAATGATTTTAGGAGAACTGCGTAGCTCATCATGGATCGTACCATGTCTAACAAGGTACGGTTCCTCCTCTCAGATACGCCATTCATCTGAGGCGTACCTGGAGGGGTCCATTCAAGTAGAATCCCATTCTCCTTCAAATAGTCTTGAAACTCTCCATCTAGGTATTCTCCACCTCGATCGGATCAAAGTGTTTTGATTTCTCTACCTAGTTGTTTCTCCACTTCACTTCTGAATTCCTTGAACTCTTCGAAGGCTTCAGACTTATACTTCATTAAGTATATATAACCATAGCGAGAATGGTCATCTGTGAAAGTGATAAAATAAGAGTATCCTCATTTGGCTTGAATTGACATTGGGCCACACACATCAGTATGTATGAGCTCAAGAAATTCATAGGATCTAATCCCTTTGCCACTAAAAGGTGACTTTGTCATCTTTCCAAGTAAACAAGCTTCGCATGTATCAAACTATTCATAATCGAATTGATCCAACATTCCGTCTTTATGGAGTTTGGAAATGCGAATCTTATTTATATGGCCAAGTCTACAATGCCATAAGTAGGATTCATTCAAGTCATTTGTCTTGGCTTTCTTGTTATTTATATTAAGTACGTCAACATTCATATCTAATATGTAGAGACCGTTGCTAAGTATGCCAGTACCATAAAAAATTCCATCACGTGAAAAAGAACAACATTTATTCTCAAACGTAAATGAAAATCCATCAACATCTTATGCGGAAATAGAAATAATGCTCTTCGTAAGAGCAGGAACAAAATAACAGTTATTAAGTTCAAGTACTAGCCCACTGGGCAATGAAAGAAAATAAACTCCTACGGCTAGTGCGGCAACACTTGCTCCATTTCCAACGTGTAGGTCCACCTCTCATTTCCTTAGCTCTCTAGTTCTTCTTAGTGCCTGCATATTCGTACAAATATGAGAACCACAACCAGTATCTAATACCCATTGGTTAGACTTAGAAGAAGCAATATTGATCTCAATCATAAATATACTTGAAGTCGAAGCATCAGAATGCTTCTTCTTGGTACTCAAGAAGCCTTTGCAGTTTCTCCTCCAATGTCCGGTCTCACCGCAATGGAAGCAAGCATCCTTGGATTTGTCTTTTGCTATCTTAGGCGTTGGCTTAGGTGCAGCCTTCGCCTTCTTGGACTTTTTCTAGGCTTTTGCCTTGCCCTTGCTCGAAGTGACCAGCAACACTTGTTTTCCCTTCCCTACAGTGCCTTCAGCAGTTTTCAACATGTTCAATAACTCCACGCAAGGGAGCAATCTATCTTGTTCATGTGATAATTCATCACGAACTCGCGAGAATGAATCGGGTAGAGATTGTAGAATCAAGTCAATACTCAATTCCCGTTCCAACTTTTGGCCCAGCTTCCCAAGCCTCTCTACGTACCCTATCATCTTAAGCACGTATGGCCCCACAGCAGTCCCAGATGCCATCTTACAACTAATAGGGCCTTTGAGACCTCGTACCTCTCAGTTCGAGACTGAGAAGCATAGAGTTCTTTTAGGTGGACCATGATCGTGTAGGCGTCCATAGACTCATACGGTTTCTGTAGTTCAGGTGTGATAGAAGCAAGCATGATACATGTAGCATCAGTACTGTCAGAACAGTGCTTGTTATATTTCTCGACAGCATCTGCAGCCGAACCCTCAGCGGGTTCTTCCAGTAGGGCCTCGTCCAAGACATAGCCAATCTTCTCGTGCCTCAAAACGATTTTGAGGTTTCTTTCCCAACCGAGAAAATTAGTTTCGTCAAGCTTATTGTCGATGATAAAACGAAGGTTCAATTTGTTTGACATTTTTCTACAACAATAAATAAAGATAGAATAAGTAAAGTTCATGTATAAAAACCCTAAATTTGCACTTAAAATTTTATAAGGTTTTACTCCCACTAGCCAACTATTCCCAATTGGCTTTCAAGAATTTAATCAATTCTTTAGTGGATGGAATCCTATCTAGTTGACTCGATCCCCGACGTGGGCCGATCGACCGGGTCAATTTCGAAGGTGGTTACCTATTACCGATCGAATCTTATTCGATTTTCATTGGTTGACTAGTCAACTCTTTGACAGTTCACATCTCTATGTGATAGCCACCCCTTGTCTCTAAAATCAGACGGTCCTGACGTGGGTCAATCACCGCAAGATTCTTAGTCGAGTCGTAACCCAAATATTCATGAGATCTCATAACGATCAAATCTCGATAATGACGATATACCCGAGGTAGGTCAACTCCCGACGTGGGCCGATCAGTTGGATCCGAACAAGGGCTCTTCACCGTCATTATAATATTGGGAGACAATTTTGGCTCGATTTTTGGCGTGGGAATAATTTTAAATTAATTTTATTTAATTATTGTCTCATCTACTGATGTGCATATTTCTACGATATCATATAAAGTAAAACAGACACAACATTCCGCGGACAAAATAACCGGTATGATCATGGATTTTCCTAGGTGCGGTTTCGAATACAAACTGACGAAACCGCGGGTCACAAACTAAGGGTGTATGCAACCGCCAATAGGATCTTTATTGATGTACGCCAATGGGTTCTTTATCTCTCTTTGGTCTTCATCTTCTTGCTCCATTCTTGTTACATAATAATCTATCTAATAAATAATTACACCCGCCGCACACGGGATGGGAGGTGGGAGCTAACGGGAATGGGATAAATGCAAAAAGTAAACTAGGTCACGTTCTTCATAACGCCTAGGACAATTTTTCAAAAAGCCAACATAAAGAAAACATTCCCATCTATCCTATTGGTCGAGTCCATGATCAATCGGGGTCCATATAATCACATTATATCTACACATCTACTTCATACAATTATATCTTATGAATAGATCAAATTTTAATTTTTAACTACTTATGCGTCTTTATTTAATCACATCAAATAATTAAATAAATTTTAATTAATTATATGACTTAATCAAAAATAAAATTAACATTTAATTTTAAATCGATTTTAATTTCAATTTTATTAAATTTGAACTATTCAAAATACAATTAAAATTATGTGGTCTCCAATTTGTTTCCTTTCCTTTTGATTCTTAATTAAAAGGGATGCATTTGGTTTCCTAAACCAAAAGGCATCTTCCAAAACTAAATTTGGTTTAGGCACGGCACTTTCCAAAATCAAAATTTTGGAAGTGGCCTAGCCTAGGCCTAGGCCTTTTACAAATCAAATATTTGAAAAGGGCCTAGGCCTATTCCAAAAATCAAATATTTGGAAAGGCCAAATAATTTTGGTTTAGGCCTGGCCAATTTTCAAAATCAAAATTTTGGAATTGGCTTAGGCCTAGGCCTTTTACAAATCAAATATTTGAAAAGGACCTAGCCTATTTCAAATCAAAATTTGGAAAGGTCAATATGCCATATGGTTTCCCAATGTCCCAAACTATTTGAACCATTGGTTGGCCATATGACACAACTAAACAGACGAGATATCTATGCACAATAAATATCACAAAACGAAAAGGGTCGATCTCCCTGTTGGAAGAGGACAGCCGACGACGGCAGCCCTAGAGCCGCCGCCGCCGCCGCTGAGGAGGGGGGACGCCGCCAGTCGGCCGAGCCCCCCAATCGAACCCTTTTTTTTGTTTTAAATGTTTTGCGATTATATATCTTGCATCTATTGATTAATTACTACGCAATTAAATTATGCTTATTGCTTAAGCTCGAAGTCTGGCTCTGATACCACAGTTAGAAAATCACTAGTTTAACGCAGCGGAATTTAAAATTTGATTTCCTTTAACTAGATCATTCTTCGTTTAATGCAAAAAACACGTTAAGTAGTTTGACGGTTATACCTTGATGATCTATAAGATCGTCGCTTTGACCGTCAACGGAGAGTAGTACAGTGCGCAAGCCATCCACGCGTCCGGCCTCTATCGCTAATCCACACGATCTCCTCGCCGGAATCCTCCTTGGATTGCTATTGGAAAAACTCCGGTTGCTAACCGGCCTTTTTCCTCCCTCACAAACTCACTATAGGCTGCTCTCTATTTTACACAAAAACTATGAGCTCTTGCAATTGTGATGTACAAAAGAGCTTGACACCCACTTCCTTTATATAGGCAAAGTGGCGCCCCTATGATGTGTAGAAGAGAAGAAAAAATTTTTTTCCCAATAAAATAAAGAAAATCAATTAGATTGATTTATCTCTTTAATTATAATTAATCTTGCCAAAATCTTATATATTGAAGTAATTATCTTATTACCATAAATATATTTTTCCAAAAACAATTAATATCTTATATTAATATTATGGTAATCTTATTAATTAAAGTGCACAATCCAAGTGTATCTTATACACTTATAGGTGGCGCCCCATTAGTCAATAAATTGACTTCCGGAATATTCTTTAATTAATATATTTTGTATATAATTAATATCTTGTATTTTATTTATTCATAAGAAATAAATACCACCATATTAATTTACCACTATAACCTTTATAGTCTAGAGATAAAATTTCCTTATTTGGTTATCAACTATAACCGCATTTTAATCCGACTCGAAGTTCATATGTGTTTGACCCGATAGGCTTCCGAATATGTTGGCCGTAGACACAAAGTGCAATTTACTAAAATGCCCTTCATGCCTAACGATCACGGGATAGCTTCTAACAACACACCGTGACCCCCAATCATCGGAAGAGTCAAAAGCAATGACTACTACCTTTCATGTGAAGCAGTTACCGTGTAACTTACAATCATATCGCTGTAATAATATCCATACGATCGTATCTCGAGTGTCAATACATTAACGATCGTATCTTATAATCTGGATACCAAGCTCTCTCGGGATAACACATTTACTCCCACTTTGCAAAGATTCTCAAGAGCTAGACATTCCTTATAAGAAGGCCATTTCGGATATTCGATCCCAATCATAGGATACGCGATTCCCGGACGACCAATCATGTATACCCCGCATGCTTCAATATCATACCCAATCACTACCGCATGATCGCCCCGTGGCTAGGGGAAATCTTAATAGTGTCAAAGCATGAAAATCCACACCGTGATGCCATGAAGACTCCGGTCTAAAGAATAATTACACAACCGCCATATAGTGTGACACTTAATGTAAGTGGGTCAGTCTAACGGATGCATTCTCTAATACACGTCCACGTACAGTCCAAGTGTCTCTACACTTTGATAGACGAGATCTATCCCTACCTTCTATAAGATAGAAGACATCCAGTACGTGCTAGTCTGGTTATACTATCAATGTCCCATTTGATAGTACATAGGACTAGAGACATTTAAGTATCAAACTTGTTATAGTGATTAGAGATCTCATCAACCATAATCACTATCATGGTTTCTCTATCACAGTTTGATACTAGGGATGTTACTATATAGGTACAACAAATAATATGAAGATAAACAATATATAATAACATAAGTGCTTTTATTAATCATAATAAAGTTATTACATTACTAAATAGACTGTAAATGACCCGACCCGGTCAGATCCGGTCCAACCCGATTGGGTTTAGGACACCTTTCCAACACCTTCTACCAGATTCACCCTCCTTTATGACTTAAAACCGGGGGGAAAGCATGCTTCCTATAGCATGTCTCAGATGTATGTCCATGAAATCCACAATGTGTGCATTGTGCCTTCTTCCCTTGAGACTGTGTACTACCAGAAGTCCTTCCTCCTTTATTGTTGATGTAACCTCCAAAAGGTTTTTCATTTTGATTCCCAAAGGATCTCTCCTGCATCCTATTTGCAAATGCCATAGGTGCACCATTATTGACCTTTGCATAGACAATTTGCCTCTCCAATTTGATTGCCATACCAAAAACAGCTTTGATTTGAGGCATGGGCGTCATAATCATGACCTGATTGCTAATTTGAGAGTATTCTTCATTCAACCCCTTCAGGAATCGTATGACCAGCTCTGTCTCAAAATAATCAGTGAAGACCGTGACGATAGCCTTACAATTACAACCTGGTGGACAGGAACACTTAGGACCAGGCCTCAATATGCATATCTCATCCTATATCACTTTCACTTTGGTAAAATACTCTGTTACCGACGAGTCTCCTTGCTTCACGTTGTTCAATTCTTCTAGCAGATCTGATAGACGATAAGAATCGACATTAGAGAATCGATCCTTCAGATCCTCCCAAACCTCTTGAGCGGTGTTAATCCAGAGAATGCTCCGAGCAATTGTTTTTTGTACGGAATTGAGGATCCACGAAGTGACCATGGTGTTGCACTGGTTCCAAGTATCGAAGTTTCTATCTCCTTCGTCTGGCCTCGGTATAGTTCCGTCAATGAATCATACCTTGTTTTTGGTGATTAGTGCCATCCGCATCGATCTGCTCCATGCGTGATAGTCATTTCCCTCCAGAACAGGATGAACTAGGGTTTGCACAGTATTTTCGTTAGGGTGATGTAAAAGGGGCTCGAAATCGGAATAGTTTCCAAATTCGCCATTGAAACACCTTTGCGAACAACTGAAACGAGCGGATTAATGCTCTGCTACCATGAAGAAATGCTGAAAATGTAAAGGAAAGATGAAGAAACTAGGGTTTTTTTAGGAAAAAGTCGGGGAAGGAAACCAACAGAGTTTCCCTTCTTTTTTTTATTAAAAGTCACACTTTTTGTACAATGAATCAGGACTTATATACTGTCCAAAGTCAATAGAAAATAAAAACAGAATAATAAAAAAAAAAAAAACAACAGTCAACAACACAACACAATTAATGTATACCATTGGTCATGACATAGGACCAATATATATATATATATAGCAAGCAAAACATTCATGGTGAATGATCACACAATATACTTCTTACGTACCGTCGGTCCTGCTGGGAGGATCCAATCCTTCAATCAAAGTGAGAAGTGGACCTGAAATGATGACACAAACCATTAACAAAAGGAAACCTTTTCTTGCCATTGGCACTCTTCTTTTTAATCTCTCTTGAATCTTTAGAAACAATATATATTTGTGAATTCTGTGTTTCTTAAGTTTTATTTTTCTGAGAGTATTTATAGACATAATGTTGTAATTTGGATGTATAGAAGATCAACAATGTCTTGAATTCCTGCAAACTTAGAAGATATTTGAAACCTCACAGTTTCACGAAAACGCTGTCCTTCTTAAATTATTCGACCCGTATACCTTGTCCCGGGTTTCACGAATATTTAAGTGAGATAAAAAACTGAGAGAACAACCTTTAACTCTGGACAAAGAGATTAAAGAGCACTTAGAAGTTTTAACATATATATGATTGACTAGCAAGGATGCTTACATTTGTTGTTATGTTTTTAAAAATGTAAACTTGCTTATATATAGCTCTTGGATCTGAAAGAGAGCAAGAGAATTCATCCCTTAAGTGATAGACACCAAATGAAAAGGTTCCATTTGGTTGTACCCACTTAAAATGACCAAGAGACACCAAAAATTCAGTTTTCGGGCCACAGGCGGGCGCCTGTGAACACCAGAAAACTGAACACGAACCTATCCAACTTTTTGCCTTGGCAAAACACCACAGGTGGCCGCCTGATTTTCCAAAAACGAATTTCCGTTTGTTTTACGAACTCCACTTGCTCATTTTACATCCGTACACTCGTTAAACACTTATATAAGCGTGCACTCCGCACCTCCGTACTTATATCATAGCGTTACGAGCATAACCATCCTTGCACTAAACCCCAATACCTCAATGGCTTGTGATTATACTTAAATCACCAACATTCCTCCCCCATTTAAGTGTAATCCTTGGTTCAGTAAAAACAACAGTCATAATATAAACCAACTCATGCTTCAATGAAAATATCACAAAGATTGAATTTCCACCTAGTATTATTACTCGTAAATATTCGAGTATTGGGGTGTGTCTAAGCATTGAACCCCTTTACACATTTTGAATACATGTACATAACAATACACATGAATTGAGACTACTCCAAAGTACTATTCTTGACACCATTAATTGAAATCCGGCCTTGTGTCCATATCCATTCTTGAGCATATAGAAAGCTAACCCAACTTTCCTTGAAGCGGCCATACCTCATACTCATATAGGTGAATCTTTAATTTACCGTGCACCTGCATTAGCACTTTCAAAAGACTCATTAAGAAGGTAAAACTTCAACCTAACCTCACATGTTTATAGCACATACCTTCGGGATTAATACAAGTGCACAAGTTCCCAATAACAGGCCTACCACATTGAATTTAGCCTAAGGCATTGTACCAAAGGGAAATTGGGCGTCCTATTATCATAAACTTATACGGGTTGTAGACCCATCCCGACAACCAACTTTTGTAATAAGTCCTTAGCTAATCCTTTCGTCAATGGATCAGCTAAATTCCTTTGAGATCTCACATAAACAACCGATATCACCCCGTGAGAGATCAACTCACGTACCGCTGACGGACGTTTTCTAGGCTATCAATCCTTACCGGCAGTGTACCGGGTCAAATTGTAGTGCTAGTCTGGTGAGTCAGGTCGTATCCTCAGGGAAATGAAGGCATAATTCAAAGTGTGGTTAAACACCAAGAAGCTATTGTTAACTCGATCTAAGTCGCAGTTTTTACCATTTTCCTCGGGTTAGATTAGTTAGATTGTTAGTAAAGCAGTAAATAAATATATAAATATAAAAATAGATAATATATAGATATTTTTGAGATCTAGCCAAGAATACGTTACTGAATTACGATCTCTTTTTAGTAGAAATAAATGAGACAGATCTTTTCCTTGATGCAAGGAGGTCAATTATATATGAACCGGTGTACTCCTAAGCTAGACAATTCCTCCTCACACGAGCGTATGAAATTGTCATACGTCTAGTCATCTGTCCAATGTCATCTTAAGCATGGGTCACTCCCGTTTTGTCATTCGGCCAATTTTAAGATTGATTCATTAAACAGGTGATTTTAACGTAATAATATCGTGAGCACAATTTTAATAAGATTTATCTCTCCCAAGATAAATCGCCCCCGGGTAGGAAATCGGATTCCGTTGTCACGTTTTCACTCGGCCAATTTTACCCTCCGGTCTTTCTATTACGATCTCGTATTCTAATCGCGAGTTGTCAATTCATTAGATTACGTTTCTAGTAAAAATCGAGTGGCTAATTCAATTTTTACTTTCATTAAGTGCAAATAGAAAGAGATTCATTATAATTGGTTTTAATTATTATTACCAGAGTCGATCATCCATTTTACCAAAAAGATTAACTAATTCAGATTCATATCTTGGCTAGATATATTTTTAGCTTAACATATATAATATATAAATAGAAATAGAAATAGTAAACATAATAATATTAGAATATATTACCGATTACAACTATTTGAATCGGGGTCGTTTCCACCGGATGTAGTATAACAAAGCTTCGATTTTAACAATCTTCGATAATTATTCCGCCATTACAACGGTACTATAACTACTTTATTTATATATATAAAAACATATATATACATACATAGACATATGTATATATAAGGGCCCCAAAACATAAAAGAAATAAAAAGAAAGAGGTAGAGGAAAATATATATAGATATATATATATATATATATATATATATATATATATATATATATATATATATATATATATTGGGACATCTTGAACAAATGGACTGAGGGGAGTATTTATAGGGGTAGTGCACCGGCTCGGGCCGGTGCTACAGTGCAGATTCTCTCCTGTCAGAGTCCATGTGCTGGTGGCAGAGAGATTCCGGCTCGGGCCGGTTCACTTCGGTTTGGGCCGGATTTTGAAAAATATCCTTTTTCGGTTTTCTACTGTTTCGATATTAATTCTTCAGTTTTTCATCACACGTACCCTGAAACAGTCAAAAACACAAACCACAGTAAATCTGACCACAAAATCATAAGTTTTATTAAATTTATAACGATAATATCTATTTATAACGATTTAGGTTTTTATGAGTTTTTAGTATATTTTTATGAAATTATACGATATTTTATATAATAATTACTACTTATACATTTTGATAAAACTTAGTAATTATGACTTGATTTGATACATAAATGCTCAAAACGGTATCAGAAATGGGGTGAAATGTTATAATAATGAGTGTTAATTTATCTCTCATCACAACCCCCCACTTAGCTTTTGGTCGTCCTCGAGCAAAACAAGCAATAAAACAAATTGAATGAGAGATAAATTCATGAAGATATAAGATATAAGGGACAACCAGATGCTGCAACCATTAGAATTACAACCAGGCGTTAACCTCAATATAAATGTATAACGAGTGTGTGTGTGACAAGCCTTTTCAATTTCCACTATCCTCTCTTGAATAATTCAAGCAAACGCACAAATATCCATTCAGACAATCCTAATGACTTTCCTAGGTATAGGCAGTAACAGTTCCACACAAAGTTCTCCCGTGTACTTATCAGGATAATCCCTAATGCATATCATTCAGTTTATACTGGGGATAGTCAGAAGATAACTAAGTTTTCAACCATTGTCATATTTTTTTTTAATTTTCACATTTGTAGCATATGCCTTCATTCCCAGCAATAGGACGTTTCGTGATAACACCCTAGCTGGACTACTATCATCAGGCAGTCGGGAGCTTTTAAACCTCATAGTGATATAGGACGTTTCGTGATAACGCCCTACTGCACTCAAATCATTGGTAGCTACAACCGACATATAAATAGTTCATCTTTATTTTTATTTTTTTTTATATTCTTCCTTTCATTCCACTTAACTTATATCCTTTCTATCACATTCAAACCTTCAGATATTCACAGTATACGTTCAAAAGTTAGGTACTAAGTTACTGCAATTATCTATAGAATAACCATTAGGATACCGAATGGATACAGTTTAAAATTTTCCGCTTCAATATCAAAGGCTTTACGTGAAGGAATTCATGTTACACAAATATATTTGGAATTACAATGCACTTACGGTTCACGTTGGTTATACACATCCAAATTGATCATTATATCTTCAAATCCATGAAATATATACCTTATACAATTTATTTTAATCAACTAAATAATGCTCGAAAAAAAATCGAAAACTAAGGGATTTATTGATACAAAATAAACATTAATTCCATTGCTAGACCAACGACTCCACTCCCCACTTATGAACTTACTTGTCCTCAATATAAAGTGAGTGTAAATAAGTTGTTGGGAAAGCAATGGTGCACTAAAACAAGTAAAAACAAATACTCGGATGATATTAAAGGGTGGGTGGGTGGGTTAAAGTTATGACCTCCTCAATTCCATAGTATTTGAACTAATACATGTCACGCGTTATTTGAAATTTAAAACAGACTAGATCATGAAATGTAACGTATGGCAAAGTATTAACTCTGAGTCTTTTATACCCGGATCCTCAAGGGTTATTTCAAATCGTTCGAACAACCTAAGTCCAAGAAATGACGCATTTGAATTTTTCTCTTGTTTCTCCATCGGGATTTTCGGATAACCACCTAATCATTCCCTTTTTTAATGACATTCAAACATTCATCCTGAGACTTGGTGAAACAAAATGAAAATCAATCCGAAGTATTCGCAAAGTATCATCCAAAGTATGAGTAATTATTATATTTAACATTTTTGCGGGCTGCCTCCCGGTAGCGCTTTTGGTTAACGTCGTTTGCTCGACAAACTTAAACAACTAATATAATATACTAAACTAAATGGGATACTTCTAACAATTACTCACCAAAGCATGTAACAATTAAGCACACGAATCAACTAGAAATAAATGCTTAATGAGTATATAGGAAGGATAGTACCCGTGATTTCACTATATTTATAGTCTATAGCTAGACTTTTCCTTGCTTCAGTTTTTAATGCACTGGTGGTGGGTCATCCTCACGTACCACATCCTTCTTCAATATCGGTTTCCAACAGAGGTTAGACAATTTCCACCAATCCAAACGATTCTTGACCTTTTCCTTTGATTTTCGAGCCTTCGGTTTGTGAGCTTTTACATTATTGCTGAAGTCATCTTCTTCAATTACCTGCGTGTTAGTACGATCCACAACAAAAGGACACAAAGGGTCCACACAAGAACAAGATTCTAGTGTAGTGCATGGATATTTCAATGAATTGTAAATGTTAAAGACAACGCGCTCATCTTTAATTCCCAAACTAAGCTCTCCCTTATAAACATCGATGAAAGTGCTATTAATTGTTAAGTGCCGAAAATTGTCAAGAAAATGTGCATACTTCTTATCCAACTTCATCTCTTTGATTTCCTTTTTCAGGGAATGGGGGAGTAATTCAAGATCAATTAAAGTAGGGTTAGAATGTATATCTCCCTTACCCTTGTCGTTAAACGAAGATGGTAAAGCTTCCTGGAATGATTGTGCCTTTTGAGGACACTGTGTATCATCATTCTGTACCTTTTTCTTCAAAATACGCACTGGATATGGTGCGGCCCTATCAGATTGAATCGAGGTGAATTTGGGTTGAGCCGGATAAGGTTCGGTTTGAATTGGCCTTTCCAAACTTGATTCATTCTCAACATGATCATTGGTCAAGGTCCTACTAATTTTTGGATTTTTCAATATTCTAGAAACCTTGACCCATTCCTCATCCTTACTTCCAGGTTCAATATATCTGTTCTGTCTTAGGAAATCTTCGATAATGTCCTCTTCCTCTTTGGTGAATTCAGGTTCATCTTTAGATTCCACATTCTTTTCAAATTTACCATCTAAATCATCCTCTACTTCATTATTTCCGAAGTTTTCTAATCCATTACTTCCACAGATTCTTCCACTTCTAGTAATAACAGCAGTTACCTCTTTCGGGTTTCTTTCAGTATTACTTGGCAGTCCTCCTGGGGGTCTACTGTTTTTACGTTCCTCTTCTCTACTCAAATGATATTCCAAATTCCGTAATGAAGCTTCTATAGTTCTTATTCTGGTATCATGTCCACTCATAGATGTTTTCAACGTACTCATATCCTTAGTGACTGTACCTATAGAAGTTATCATTGTTTCCATATTTTGAGCTTGAGTAGACATCACCCCCATCATATTTTCCATTAATTTCTCCCATTTATCAACTCCTTCAGGTTGAGTTGAACTTTGGGTGACTGGTATATTTTGAGTGGTATGTTGTGGATACGGTCTAGGTAATGATTGTAGGTTCTGATTCGAGGTATCTCCTTGATAAACCTTATTAGTATATGGATTCTTATATTGAACTGGATACGGTGGTTGTCCTTGCTTACTAGGGTTTTCAGACCAATGAAAAGTAGGGTGATCTCTTCTAATAGCATTAAAAGAGTTTGAATATGCATCGTTCAAATTCCTATGCTGTTGCAAAAAACTCACCTTTTTCCCTTGAATATCCTTTTGGTTCTTCCATCCCTAATGACACATTATCATGACTTGAGTATTCATTTGGTAAGATATTTTCTGAGTTTACATTTTTACTGGCTAATAAGCCGTCAAATTTCCTACTCAAATTCTCCAAGTGTGCTAGAACTTCCGTATTTGATGTACATTCTCCTGCAAATGCTACTTTTCTGGTGCTAGAACCGGTTTCCCACATTCGATTGTTTTTGGAAATCTTTTCTATAGCATCGTAAACTATTTAGGCTTCACTCATCATTAACGAACCACCACATGCATGATCTACATCTGCACGTAAGTTTTTCCTTAATTTACGACAGAAAAGTTGGATTTGCATTTCTAAGGAATAACCATGATCGGGACAAGCTCTTAGTAGCTTTTTAAATCTTTCCCACGCATTCCCAAGCATTTCTTCAGATCCTTGTCTAAAGTTAGCAATCTCGACTATTAATTCCAATTTTCTACCAGGAGTAAAATACTGCTTTAAGAACTCGGTTTGAATATCCTCCCAACTAGTCGTTGAATGATGTGGAAGTGACGAAAACCAATCTCGTGCTCTTCCTTTTAAAGAAAAAGGAAACAAAGACATCCTCGTTAATTCATAATGAGCACCTTGACTTTTGGCTGTATTACACAATTCTTCGAAAAGATAGAGGTGATGATGTGGATCCTCATCATCCTCTCCTAAAAATTGGGCTCTTGTGTCAATTAAACCAAAAAGATGAGATTTTATTTCGAAATTAATTGCTCCTTTATTGGGTAAACGAATTGGATTATTAATCTGGTACCTTCTTACGGTCTGATCACATATAGGTCTCGGGTTAGGCTGGTTTCGATTATGCTTATTCCGATTCTGATTATTTCTATTATTCTGATTCTGGTTATTAGGTTGAGGTAAATTCTGATTAAGGTTTTGGCCATGCTCTTGAGCATGAGCAATCCCTTGTTCAGGTGTTTCACCAACGGTTTTGACCATTTTCGTAACTCGATTTGACAATTCTTGTGGAATAGAAAATATCGAATAGAAAATAACACAAAATCGATAAAAAAAACCACAATTTTTTTCCTCGGTAATTACCGACTCCACTCGGTATTTACCGAGTGTAAAATTTTTTATTTTTTTTTTTATTTTTTTTATTTTTTTATTTTTTTCGAAATTGGTATCTTACCAATAGGTAGGTACCAACAAAAATAAACGAACCGCGTTTACTTTCTACTATCGAAAATAGAAAATAACTCGAAATTGGTAGAAGAAGAAAATTGGTAATTAAAAGAAGGTAGATACCAACGGAAAATAAAAATAGAAATGTGATAAGAAGAGTGTTGACTTATCCTCGAGAATTTTGAGCTAATACAAGTAGTAACCATAGACACAATGAATTAGCGTCGTTTCCCCGGCAACGGCGCCAGAAAGCTGACGGACGTTTTCTAGGCTATCAATCCTTACCGGCAGTGTACCGGGTCAAATTGTAGTGCTAGTCTGGTGAGTCAGGTCGTATCCTCAGGGAAATGAAGGCATAATTCAAAGTGTGGTTAAACACCAAGAAGCTATTATTAACTCGATCTAAGTCGCAGTTTTTACCATTTTCCTCGGGTTAGATTAGTTAGATTGTTAGTAAAGCAGTAAATAAATATATAAATATAAAAATAGATAATATATAGATATTTTTGAGATCTAGCCAAGAATACGTTACTGAATTACGATCTCTTTTTAGTAGAAATAAATGAGAAATTCATTATTACCAGAGTCGATCATCCATTTTACCAAAAAGATTAACTAATTCAGATTCATATCTTGGCTAGATATATTTTTAGCTTAACATATATAATATATAAATAGAAATAGAAATAGTAAACATAATAATATTAGAATATATTGCCGATTACAACTGCTGAATCGGGGTCGTTTCCACCGGATGTAGTATAACAAAGCTTCGATTTTAACAATCTTCGATAATTATTCCGCCATTACAACGGTACTATAACTACTTTATTTATATATATAAAAACATATATATACATACATAGACATATGTATATATAAGGGCCCCAAAACATAAAAGAAATAAAAATAAAGAGGTAGAGGAAAATATATATAGAGATATATATATATATATTGGGACATCTTGAACAAATGGACTGAGGGGAGTATTTATAGGGGTAGTGCACCGGCTCGGGCCGGTCTTTTCCCGGCTCGGGCCGGTGCTACAGTGCAGATTCTCTCCTGTCAGAGTCCATGTGCTGGTGGCAGAGAGATTCCGGCTCGGGCCGGTTTACTTCGGTTTGGGCCGATTTTGAAAAATATCCTTTTTCGGTTTTCTACTGTTTCGATATTAATTCTTCAGTTTTTCATCACACGTACCCTGAAACAGTCAAAAACACAAACCACAGTAAATCTGACCACAAAATCATAAGTTTTATTAAATTTATAACGATAATATCTATTTATAACGATTTAGGTTTTTATGAGTTTTTAGTATATTTTTATGAAATTATACGATATTTTATATAATAATTACTACTTATACATTTTGATAAAACTTAGTAATTATGACTTGATTTGATACATAAATGCTCAAAACGGTATCAGAAATGGGGTGAAATGTTATAATAATGAGTGTTAATTTATCTCTCATCAACCGCACTATGTCTAACGCCTAAGTGTCGTGACTTACCATTATACACATGACTATAAGCTTTAGACAGTGTAGAGGAGCTATCACAATGGATAGATATCGGTGATATTGGTTTAGGCCATAAAGGAATTTCATGAATCAAATTCCTAAGCCATTCTGCCTCTTTACCGGCTGCTGCCAAGGCAATAAACTCCGATTCCATAGTCGAGCTAGATATACATGTTTGTTTCTTAGAAGCCCAAGAAATGGCACCTCCACCTAAAACAAACACCCATCCACTTGTAGAAGAATGATCTTCTACATTAGATATCCAACTAGCATCCGAATATCCTTCAATCACCGAAGGATATGCAACATAAGTCAAACCAAAGTTTTTGGTAGACTTAAGATATCTCAATACACGAACAACCGCTCTCCAATGACAATTACCTGGGTTACTCGTATATCTACTTAGATTCCCAACCGCATAAGCAATATCCGGTCGTGTACTAGTCATTGCATACATCAGACAACCAATGACTCATGAATATTCAAGTTGATTCACGGTTTCACCTTTATTAGGTCCAAGTTTCTCTTGAGGCTCCATGGGAGAATTTGCCATAGTACAATTTTCACAATTAAATTTCTTCAACACTTTCTCAATATAATGAGACTGTGTTAGTGAAAATCCTCCCGGATTTCTCTTGATTTTAATACCAAGAATAACATCTGTCTCCCCCATGTCTTTCATAGAGAATCTAGAATATAAGAGTTCTTTACACTTATCTACCTGATTTTGGTTCATACCAAAAATCAACATGTCATCAACATATAGACAGATTATCACACCGTTGCCGGTATCATCAAATCTACTATAAATACATTTGTTCGACTGATTGAGTTTAAACCCACTAGCCAAGACAACCTCATCAAACTTTTGATGCCATTGTTTAGGAGCTTGTTTAAGTCCATACAATGATTTTACAAGTTTACATACCTTATGCTCGTTACCAGGCATAATAAATCCTTCCGGTTGCTTCATGTATATTTCTTCATCCAAATCTCCATTTAGAAATGCTGTTTTAACATCCATTTGATGTATCACCAAGTTATGAATTGCGGCTAAGGCAATCAATAACCTGATTGAGGAGATTCTAGCAACGGGAGCATAAGTATCGAAATAATCGATACCTTCCTTTTGCCTAAAGCCTTGTATAACTAACCGGGCTTTATATCGGTCAACCGTACCGTCGACTCTCATTTTCCTTTTGAAAATCCATTTGCAACCTAACGGTTTGCAACCACATGGTAAATCTGTAAGAATCCACGTATTGTTACCCATTATGGAATCCATCTCGTCGTTGATGGCTTCTTTCCAAAATGTTACATCCTGAGATTCCATCGCCTCAGAAAATGTTCTTGGATCATCCTCAATATTGAAACAATATGAGTATTGATATCCAACTTCATTTCTCGAACCTTCCATCAAATAAGTAACAAAATCCGGTGGAAATGTTTTCGCTATTCTAGCCCTCTTACTTCTTTGAAGTTCAGAAGACTCGACTTGAGAATCATTATTCTCCACATTCTCTACTCCAACTTTCGTAGGAGCAATGCCCATTGGTCTGGGAATAGATGTAAATCTATTCTCATCAAATATAGCATCACATGATTCTATAATCGAATGTATAGCCACGGAATCACTAGGTTCTATAATATAAAACCTATATGCCTTGGAATGACTAGCATATCCAATGAAAATGCAATCGATGCCTCTTTCTCCTAAAGTTTTAATTTTAGGATCGGGAAGTCTAACAACCGCCCTACAGCCCCAAACTCTCAAGTAATTCAAGTTTGGTTTCTTTTTAAACCAAAGTTCATACGGGGTAGCAGAATTCTTTTTATTAGGAATTCTGTTTAGTAGATAACAGGCCGTTCACATGGCCTCACCCCAAAATCCACTACTCAATCCCGAGTAGGATAACATGGAATTTACCATCTCTTTTAGAGTACGGTTCTTCCTCTCCTTAATGCCATTTTGTTGTGGCGTATACGGTGCAGTAACCTCGTGTATAATACCACACGACCCGAAGTAGGTTGGATCATAGTATTCTCCACCTCTATCGGTACAAAAACGTTTAATACTAGAATTCAATTGTAATTCTACTTCACTTTTATAAATCTTGAATTTATCTAGTGCCTCATCTTTAGTATTAATTAAATACACATAACAAAAACGAGTATTATCATCTATAAAAGTAATCACATATTTCTTATTTCCCAAAGACGGTGAGGCATTAAAATCACACAAATCACTATGGATAAGTTCCAAGATTGTAGACGACCTTTCAACACCACGAAATGGTTGTCTTACAATTTTAGTAAGCATACAAGTAGTACACTTATCCATATTGATATCAAACGGGGAATTAATGCATTTTTAGACATAACTTGCATACGTTTATAATGCACGTGACCTAACCTTGCATGCCACAACTTTGAGATATTAACATCAGAAATATGCATAACTTGATTAACTTTATTATTTACAATATTAAGCATAAACATATTATTACATAAGTAACCAAATCCTACAAACACACCATGCTTAGATAATATAAACCTATCGGACTCATACACTTGTTTATAGCCCGATTTACATAAAAGTGCACCGGATACAAGGTTTTTCCGGATGCACGGAACAAATATACATCGAAGAGTTTTACAAATTTTCCAGAACTAAAATTTAGAATAACATTTCCAATGCCTTTTACAATGGCCATCGACTCGTTTCCCATCTTTAGTATGGAGCCATCATTCACCGGTTCAAAATCTTCAAACCAGCTTTGATCTTTGCATACATGTCGTGTTGCTCCCGAGTCGATCCACCACGATACATCATCATCCTGCATATAGAATGCTTCAGAAATAAATGGCACATAATTCACAACCGAATTAACACCAAAATTAATATTCTGACCTTGATGCTTGGGTGGTCCTTGGTCTTTCGACCCCCGTTTCCGGACCCTTACTCTTTTCGTTCTTCCGCACTCGGCAATCAGCCTTGTAGTGCCCTGTTTTGCCACAAATCCAACAGGCCCCTTTTGGCCTTTTTTTGGATTCTTTGTTGCCAGCAATGGTTTCTTTTTTTTACCATTACCTTTTCCCTTGTTTGTTTTGGAACACTCCCCGGCCTCCATTACATGAATGGATGTCGATTCATCAATTTCCTTTCCCTTGGATTTCACACCCTCCTGCGCCCTGGCAAATGAAAAAGTTCCATTTGGTTGTACCCACTTAAAATGACCAAGAGACACCAAAAATTCAGTTTTCGGGCCACAGCCAGGCGCCTATGAGTGACAGGCGGGCGCCTGTGAACACCAGAAAACTAAACATGAACCTGTCCAACTTTTTGCATTGGCAAAACACCACAGGCGGCCGCCCAGTGTCACAGGCTGGCACTGATTTTTCAAAAACGAAGCCTGTGACTCTGATTTTCCAAAAACGAATTTCCGTTTGTTTTACGAACTCCACTTGCTCATTTTACATCCGTACGCTCGTTAAACACTTATATAAGCGTGCACTCCGCACCTCCGTACTTATATCATAGCGTTACGAGCATAACCATCATTGCACTAAACCCCGATACCTCAATGGCTTGTGATTATACTTAAATCACCAACACATAAGACATGCCTGCACTATTGCACTCCAGCTTAGTGATTTTTTATAAGAACATTAGTACTTTACTCTGTTTTTTATCCATTTTTTAAAAATGGATTGAAAATTCATTGGATAAAGATATAAAGAAAACCCAATTCCAAATAAAATCAGGGTTTGTTCAACGAAGATTAGGACACAATCAATAAAATAAAAAATAAAAAAATGATTGGTAGTCAATGCTAATCTCGTCATATACAAACTAGCGACGTTCTTGCTCTAAAAAAAATGATGCCATTTACTTGACCTTAATTGTAAAGTCTTACGTCGGTAAAATAGTAGAATCTTATCCCAATATAAGTATGAGACATAAATTTATTGTCAACTCGAGTTAACTCTTTTAAACCAAAGGAGAACAATGATCTAAGCAGTTGACCGTGATAGAAAATTTGAATTGATACGGATGAATGCCAAAAAGAAGATAAAACTGTTTTAGTTTAAATAAAAGATTTATAATTTGTTTTAAATTCATATTAGATTTTGATAGAAGTTTATTTTTATTTTATTATAGTTTAAATAATCACTTTCTCTCCTTTATAGAGGAGTACTAGTGTAACATTTTATCAATTGAATAAAAAGATCAGTTTTGGTTTTATGTTTCCGCGCGCACTCTCCCTCGTCTGATCATTCTTCCGCTGTGAAAAAAAAATTAAAAAAATCCCCATCTATGCATTTTTCTTCCATCAGCATATTCTTTGCATTCTTCCGCCATGAAAAAAAAATCCCCATTTATGCAATTTTCTTCCCTCAGCATATTCTTTGCACTGCTCTTTACAGTTCCCATTCCCAAATGTTTTTCCCCGATCTTCATGTGCTTCAGAAAGAAAAAAAAAAAGTCTAAGTTTGTCATTCATTGCATCCAGAAAGTTGATCCACAGTCCAACAAAATCCATCCAGACAAATAAATATTTTCCCATGCCTTCAACGTCTTCATCACCATAAACTCAGCCTTTATTTTTTTTAACTATTTTTATTTATGTTGTCCGTAATTTTCTATCCAATTTAGGTAAGTTGATTTTTTTTGAATAAATAATCTTAAATATTGCATCAATCGTATCTCCTTTGACATCCATTCTACATGTCTATTTTGTGTATCTGATTAAAGAATGCAGATCCACGGTAGCAATCACAATTGGATGCTGATGTCATCATAAAAAAAATCCACGATTGTTTGACTATTGGAAGAGCCTAAAGACACGCGCCATCAGTCAAGAATCGAAAGCCATTGGACACCACCAAATCCCACACAAACAAAAGGACTTCGGAAGAGCCGTCGAAAAAGACGTGCGCCGGAGTGGAGATGCCCTCTAGAAAATAGCACAACTATGGACTCCGGAAGAAAATCACCGGGGTGGAGATGCCCTCCGAAACATCGATACTACGGACTCCGGAAGAAAATCACCGGGTGGAGATGCGTTCCAAAACATCAATACTATGGACTCTAGAAGACAGACCCACCGGAGTGAGATGCCCTCCAAAAATTGCACAACTATGGACTCCGGAAGAATCACTGGGGTGGAGATGCCCTCCAAAACATCAATACTATGGACTCCGGAAGAGCCACCGGAGTAGAGATGCCCTCCAAATTATGTCATGACAAACTCAGCCTCCAAACCCTGTCTCTTTGAGGGAGGGTGATAGAAGACAAAATTTGAAGTGATACGGATGAATGTCAAAGAGAAGATAAAATTGTTTTAGTTTAAATAAAAGATTTATAATTTGTTTTAAATTCATATTAGATTTTGATAGGAGTTTATCTTTATTTTATTATAGTTTAAATAATCGTTTTCTCTCCTATATAAAGGAGTACCAGTGTAACATTTTATCAATTAAATAAAAACATCAGTTTCGGTTTTATGTTTCCGCACGCACTCCGATTTTCTTTAGACCGGGTCATTTATAATTATACATGCATGACTTGGGCCCAGGCGTTACATAAATAACAAGTCAAATGTGTTGAAATATCGCTGAAATATTGTTGAAATATTATCATGCAATTGTTCTATGAAATTTCTAAGGATCTTTAAATATCAATGATGCCGTTGTATATAATGGTAGTGTATGCCGTTGTGGCGGTGGTCCCAAGATTTCTATAAATAAATCTTAGGATTTTGCGGAATATCTTTCTTTCCTTATAAGAAAACAAGGGAAAATTGCGCTCAGCCTGTACACGTCGACTGTTTTTGGCTATTTTTTCTGTTTGGGCCTTTTCATTAGCGGCCTGTTAACAAACAAAAAAAAAACCTGCTCATCCGTTTCTGATAGAGTGAGATACACAGAACCCTACCATTACTTTCGCCTCTCCTCGCCTCGCCTCGCCTCTCCTCTCCTCTCCTCTCCTCTCCTCTCTTCCCTCGTGTATCCGAAGGAAATCTGTCTTCAAGATAGATCTTTGATTCGATCGTTGATGTTGTCCTCTGAAATGGATTGGATTGTTTCCGGTGCTCGCCGTTTATGGAGATAACACCGTTTAGCTTTACTGCATGTTCAAAGACGGTGTAGTTCAGACGAATTGACGATTTTGGCCTTCCGTCGTATTGGATTTGATCGAGATTCGATGTTTAGATGTGTCAAGAAACTGCTTCTCAGATAAGTTCAAATTTCTCCCCCTTTTTGGTATTTTTTGCTTTTTAGGTTGAAGTATTTCTAGGACTGAAAAACTTTCTGGTGATTAGGACTCAGTTACATGCTTTTGTCCGTTGTGTCCAAGAATGAGATTTTTGCAATGTCCTTTTTGCAGTATCATTTTTTTTTATGGATAAACGTATTAGCTTTACATTGATAACTGAGTGTCAAGATAAACGTGTATAGGATAACTGCTAAAAATTAGTTTATATTGCTTTACATTGTTGATTGATAACTGTCCAAAAGCAATCTAACTGCTAAATGGTGTGTCAAGATTGATAATTAAATGATAACATCGTGTATTTTTCTCAGATAATTAAATGTAAAGCAATCCCAGTAAAGTTATCTAACTACTAAAAAGCAAATGAAAATGTTATCGGCTCAGAGAAGGTTATGGCTTCAAGCTTGAAATCTGTCTTCAGATATGAAGGTACCTTGAAATCTGTCTTCAGATATGAATACCCTACAGATTTCTCAGAGAAGGTTATGGCTTTCTGTTCTTGTTAATTTACATACCGATAAGCTCGTTTTAGGGATTCAATTTCTTAAATGTTCATTTATGCAAATAGCTACTTATGCGTGTTCTGATGATTATCTTTCTGCTGGTTAGTTTTTTATATATCTGAAGATTTGATGGTGAACTTTTTTCCACAGGAAGAAGTGTAGGCCTTTTCCTGCTGTTAGACCTGGTGAAGATTAAACATGAATGGTATGCTTTAAAAGGATTTTTTGTTTTTGTATATACATGCTTTATCTCATATTCAAACAAGTATCTCATTGTTGATGCTGTGATCAACAGGTATCCGATCCGATTTTCTTATCCAGAAAGTTCAAAGTTTGAACCAATTAGCTATTTGATAATATGTAGTATATTCGGGATCTGATTTCCAATGCATTGGAGAACAGAACATGCTTATAATTTTGTTTACAACTCAATTCATTAGCTTGAGCATGATGTTCTTAATTGAGCAACAAATATCTATAGTGTTATATGATCGTAGCTTGAGTTCGATTTCTTGACCAAGTGTTTTTCATAGTTATGCGAATGAAAATGCAGGATAGGTGTAACGTGATGTAGTAGTCAGTGCATAATATGTTGCTCCCGAAATCTTGCGTCGTAGCTATGGAAAAGAAATAGATACATGGAGTGCTGGTGTTATTCTGTATATTTTACTCAGTGGTGTACCTCCATTTTGGGCTGGTAATTAATGACAAAAACTGTTTGATCATAGTCTTGCAAAATTGTGTTCTCTTCACTTATTATTACTATATCTTTATTGTACTACTACTATTATTATTTTTAAAGTCCAATGTGCATTTTGAAGAAACAGAAAAAGGAATATTTGATGCCATTCTTGAAGGAGAACTTGATTTTGATAGTAAACCTTGGCCATCAATATCAAATAGCGCCAAAGACTTAGTTCGTAAGATGTTCACAATGGATCCAAAAAAAAGGATTACCTCTGCACAAGTTTTAGGTATACTTTTTGTTAAATCAGATTAGAGACGGTCTTTTTATGGATGTGCTATTTAACTTAGGTTAAAGGATCAAAATAAGAATACAATGTGATTAATATGCTCAAATGATCCTTTTAAGATGTAGGCCTTTAACAAATTTTTGTTTTTTCTACTGACATTACAGAGCTTCCATGGATCCGAGAAGTTGGAGTAGCATCAGATAAACCAATAGATAGTGCTGTGCTATCTAGAATGAAGCAGTTTAGGGCAATGAATAAGCTAAAACAGCTTGCCTTGAAGGTGACCTGTAACACAGTGTCGAATGTAACGTACCTGTTGTGTTGTAGGTTCAAAGTTCAAGGTTCAAAGTTCAAAGTTCAAAGTTCCAAGTTTGCTTCTACTTATTCTGTTGTAATGCTACCTAAATTCCTTCTTTTGCAAACCAATATGTATCAATTTCACGATTCGAGGTTTTTTATGCAAACTTTTTCAATCATCTTCCACTAAATTGCTTAATTCTTGCTTCTATATAATGTTTTGAATTGTTTAATTTTCCAGGGCATCTGGTTGCCGTGCCTTGCACGGCCGGAACTCACTAGTATATATATATATAAACCGAGAGATTTCCACGGTGGTGTGCTTTCTTGAGTGCCATGATATGGTTGCATGTGGTGGTTGTCTCCCTACCACAGTTTGGTTTTGTTTTTCGAGCTTGATTGGCTTTTTTTTTTTGTGATTCTTCTGTGCGTGTAACTAATGGTTTTAGTTGTGCAAAGTTAGTCGTGTGTCTTGTTGGTTTGGGTTGAGACACAATTAAATGTCGAACAACTTATTATATAATACGGATTCGAATTTCAGGACAAACCGTTATACTGTATATAAAATAGGTCTTAGAACTTGGCTAAGACGATTTCTAAGTCATTACCTTATACATGTATTTTG
Organism: Gentiana straminea; assembly: GCA_036785695.1. Taxonomy (NCBI): domain Eukaryota; kingdom Viridiplantae; phylum Streptophyta; class Magnoliopsida; order Gentianales; family Gentianaceae; genus Gentiana; species Gentiana straminea. Next base: position 22,569,111 of record JAVUPR010000183.1, on the reverse strand, counting down.
CCACAAACATTTCTTTAAGTTTTAATACATATTCTTTTTTTAAGTTGTAATAAGGACAAAATAATTTTGTTTGGCCGGACTATACTCTTTAAACCCATTAAGGCACTGCAACAAACATGTTTTTTTTTTAACGGCAATAAAATAATATTAGAGGGAGTGGATATAAAGGACAGATAAGTAGGTAAAAAATAGCAATCATTATAGTGGAAATACAAATTGGGTGATAAAGAATTTCATTGTTCGTTCTTCCAAATCTATTGTTCGGTGTAGTGGAATTGACGTCAAATCCACTATTCTATTGTTTCACTGTTTCGTTGTTTTTTATGAAAATGACCTTAAAATGACATCGAAAAATTGCAAATTGGGTTGTCTGAATAAAGAGAACGAAAAAAAGAAAAATATGGTGAAAGAATTACGATATTTTGACGTTCAGCTCGAAAGATATATTCATTTTTATAATTAAATATGAGAAAATTTATATTGCATATAGTGAAATAAACACTTGTCTTATTTACCCAATAAGAAATTTCACTGTCATGTTTAAATACTTATAGTTTCAATTTGTCTTTTTTAACATTAAAACCATAATTTTTATTAGGTCTAGTAAGGCATTAGACAATGAGCCAACAAATTCCAAAATCATAATATCCAACACAATACAACTCGATAAATAAAAAAATAAAAACACCGAACCTAATCGAACTATATCGTGTGATAATTAAAAGGATTACTCTTCCAACCGGTCCACTCAATGTACAAGTTTCTTTTCCTACCGGTTAGGCATTAAATTGCAATTTTAGTCCTGTAACTAGACGCGTTTTGAGATTTTAGTCCTGGTTTTTCTCCGCGATAATTTTAATTCTATAAGTGGTCTTTTTTTTTTTTTTACAAAAACAGTACTAAAGGCCGGAAAATACTTACTGTACACATTTTCCGGCCAAAAAATTATTATATGTCATAAAAAAATTGCCACATCAGCTTTTAAAAAAAATTTATAATGCCATATCACCCCCTCTCATTTAAATAAATAAAAAATATACTATCATTTATTTAATAATTAAATCCCAATAATCCACTTTCTTCACTTTCTTTACTAATCCAATCCCAAAATATCCGATCCACTTTCCTCTCTCTTTAATCACTGCCCCCTCTCTTCTCCGACAAACCCCACCTTCTTTCCCCACAAATCTTTGGGCAAAATTAGGATTTTAGTCTAATCTCCTATTTTGGATTTTAGTCGTCTTCAGGAAAATCCCTCTAAGTTTGCTTTTTTTTTTTTTTATGGATTTTAGTCTTATAATAAAATTTTTAAAAATAGTCCTCTAACTAACGTAAGCGTTTTTTAAAGATTCCGGTGCCCAGATTTCCGGCGGATATAAAATCTTTGAGGACCATTTTCCTCACCGAATTAAAATCCAAAATAAAGTTTGGATAAAATCTTTTTGCTCTTTGTCTCCTAAAATCCCCCGTTCTTATAATAAATAAATAATAAAATAGCAGAAATCTTTGAAGAATTGTTTGGATCTTTCTCAAAACCTGCTGCGAAATTTCTCTAAATCTGCTGCGAAATCTTTGAAGAATTTTGGTATTATGGCTTCTTCAATTTCGCAAATCCCTAACCCCCTTTCTTCCCCATCGTTTCTTAGTATTCTGTGGTGTGGTGAGATGTGTGGTTCTAATTTGATGTTTTGAGGTGTGGGAGGCGATGGGATTGCTTGTTTATTTAATTAATGAAAATAAGGGAGTAAAATGGTGTGAATTTGGGGAAGAAATGGGTTAGACATTGTGCCAATTTGTCACATTATCTAAGGAATTTGCAAAAAGCTGCTTGCGATTTGGATTTTGCTGCATTTTTTTTAATAAGAACAGGGATGAAGATGAATTTACGTTGAAGGTAGAAAGATTTTGTGGGGGGAAGAGATTGGTTTGTCGGGAAGAGGGGAGGGATTAAAGAAGGTGGACTTCTGATATATTGAGATTTGTATGTGTATTATTAAAAAGAAAAATTATATTTAATAAAATGTATATTGTGTTCATGTCAAAAAAAATGTATATTGTGACTTGGCATTTTAGTTTATTTAGTTTTAATAAAAAAATGCTGATCTGGCAATTTTTAATGACATGGAAAAAATTTTGCCCGGAAAATGTGTACGGTCGGTATTTTCCGGCCTTCAGAACTGTTTTTGCAAGAAAAGACCACTTATAGGACTAAAATTGTCGTCGGAGAAAAACCAGGACCAAAATCAAAAAACGAGTCTAGTTAGAGGACCAAAATTGCAATTTAGCCCTGCTACAACGTATCAAAAAAATAAGTGTTCAACACCATTGTGATCAGAAATTTTCGCTTCGAAGAACAAATTGTAGATTTGCAAAGAATTTCACGACAGAAGAGTTGTGATTCTCGAATTCGATCACAGTTCTATTAAGATGATGAATTGATGATTAGGGACTTTGAATCAACAGGTGAAATTGTTGCTTTTTTTTAGAGAGGAATTGATGGGTGTGAATATTTTTTTCTAGGAAGTTGTTGAGCTACTGTATTATGCATTCTTTTGCTTGATTTCTTGTAAAATATTCTAAACTTTTCTTCTACGTATCTTTTTTTCGCAAAAGAGGTAATATGGAATGGACTAATGGACTGACCAGAGCAAAAACATGAGTTTAAGACAATAGTAGAAAACATCCAAGGACATGAGTAGCAATTCAAGCCATCCGCAAACATTCAAGGAGGATAGGAAGAACAAGGTGGAGGGGTAATTCAAGCGATTTGCGAACTATAGTTGAAATTGGGAAGACAACGAAAGATCTCATTGTTGAACACAACCCCCATAAAAATGCAGGGTAGAAGAAGCCGCATTACCAGGTGGATGCTATAAATGTATCGTCTTCTTTGTTTTGTTATTCTGTGTTTATTTTGGTTCCCCACCGTTGGAATTCGGGTGAGCCCGGCCTTTTTCCTTTTGGGGTGTGTATCTTGCGGTGTTGTTTCAATGGAATGATTGGACTTTCTCTTGGGGTGTCATTTTGAGGACATAAGTTTTTTGGGTGTTATTGTAAGGATTAAGGGTGTCACTATGAGGACACTAGTTTTTTGGGGTGTCAGTGATTGAAGGTGTTACTGTAATATACACAAGTTTTTTAAGAGTGTAACTGTGAGGACTTAGGGTGTCACTGTGAGGATTGATGGTGTTATTGTGAGTATATAAGGTGTTACTCTTAGGTGTTACTTTGAGAATAAGGTGTTATTGCGAAAAAAAAGGAATTACAACAAAGAGTCACTAAAATACATTATGTGTTACTGTGTATTGTTAATAAAAGATGTTAATGTGAGTTGTTACTGTGAGAATAAGGTGTTATTGTGAAATCATAAGGTGTTACTGCAAAGAGTCAGCGTGTCATTTTGTCGGTGTTACTGTGTATTCTTAACAAAACGTGTTATTGTGAGGGTGTTACTGTATACTCAAGATGTTACTGTGAGGACTGAGGGCGTCACTGTAAGTACACAAAGTGTTACTGTGTGAATAATAGGTTGCTGCAAAATTATAAGTTTTTACTGCAAATAGTCACTAAAATACATAATGTGTCACTTTGATGGTGTTACTTTGTATTGTTAATAAAAGATTTTACTATAAAGTGTTAGTGTGAGAATAAGGTGTTACTGCAAGATTATAAGGTTAGAGTCACTGAAATACGTACATACTACATAGTGTGCCAGTGTGAGGATGTTATTGTGCATTGTTAATAAAAGGTGTTACTGTGAGAGTTTTACTGTATACATAAGGTGTTACTGTCACTATGTATTATTATTAAAATGTGTTACTATGAGAGTGTTACTGTATACGTAATGTTAATGTCAATGTGTATTGTTAAGAAAGATGTTATTGTATTACATAATAAAAAGTGGATTTTTGGCTCTTTCACTCCAATTAATATTACTACACCAAAATATAACCAATATAGTGAAAATTCATTTCATTATATTTAAAAGTAAAACTATATAATCAAAAACACCACTAGCTAGTGGTACAAACATTTGCCTCCACTTTATTCATGTTGCACAAGCAAACATTTATTAAAAGCTTAATTTAAAACTCATACTGATTAGTAATTAGTAATTGATGAATCAGGACTTCACCAAAATACACAGATCGACGACATGGAGACAAGATCAAATGGTCAATATTGATTGTTGGTCATTCAGTCTTCAATATCCATTTCATCAGCTGTAAAATCTTCATTATCTTCATTATCATATTCATATCCAGTTTTATGACTAAAATTTTTGGTTTCGCCAATGATTTGCAAAGTATGTTCAGGTTTGTTGTTGGTTTCATCATTATTAGGAATGTAGTGGGCAACAAAAACAACACCAGGTAACTGTAACTCTTCCGACTCCTCAAAATCCTCCCACTCCTCCATACATCTGCAGCCTTCGTAGTTACATACGTTACACCTACAACTTTTTTGCAAAGTTTTCCTTCACAATCCCCATCTGCATATGATTGTGTTTTTCCAAAAGAATATTATGGTAAGTTATACATATTTGCTAAAGGAAAAATGTAACGCCCCCAAACCCAACCCGTGGTCCGGTAGCTCTAAGTGATCGAGAGTTCGAGACATAAAGAATCCGGTCAACTGCTTAGACCGTCGTCTTCGCTTGGTCTAAAATAGTTAACCCGAGTTGACAAAACATTTATGTCCCAAACTTATAATAAGGTAATGCTTCTCCCATATTTCCGATATTGGATATCACAAAAAATATGGCTAACCGAGCTTTTTCCCATATTTATTTTCCACCCAATCCGCAACAAAGGTAAAAGCCGAACCCAGAAAATGCAGTAAGCATATCAAGTAACCAAGCTAACACTACAAAAAACTTACTATTTAGTGGCGGATTTTAGCGGTGGATTGTAAAATCCACCGCCAGTGATATGATTTATCGGCGGATTTTGAAAGCCACCGTTAATAACATAATTTATCGGTGGATTTGTATATTCCGCCGGTAAAGCTTTATATTAAAATTTTAATAAACAGAACAAATAAGATGTGGATTTGAAAAGTAATAAGATAACTCTAAAAAAAAAAGTAATAAGATGCTGTCAATACTTTCTCGATCTCGTCATTTCGCTTCTTCTCCTTTTCTCATTTCTTCTCCTTTCCGATCTCTGCGGTTTTTTTGGACCGCGATAAAGAAACACTATGATCAAATCCGCGATTTTTCGATCTCTACTTTCTCGATGCTCTGTTTACGATTTTCCTATTTTCCGATTTTTCTTGCTTTTTTCTACTCGATTAAGTCCTTCATGGAAAAAAAAACCAGTTTTCTGGTTGCGTTTAGTACTGCAGTGGCCACAGAAGATTGAATCACACCTCGAATCCTATTTTTTTATGAATATCTGATAAAATCTAACATTTTTCGATGATGATGTGAGGAAATCTAAGGCCAGAAAGGTGTTTTGGATGTCCGATCTGCTAAAAGTCTCGATTTTGATACTGATTGTAATGAAAATCCTAAGAAAATCGATTCGTCTTCCCTTGGTTGAAAGGAGGCTATTTTGGATCTCATGGCGGAAAATGATGGGCTTTCTGGATCTGCTCATGTTGTTTCACATGAGGATAGAGAAACCGACTTGTCTTACAGCTGAGAAATCAAACATTCAGAGGTTGGTCATAAGGTGTTCGATATAATGCAACAAAGACAAGTATTACAAAATGAACCATCTCTGGTGTCAATTTCTCTACTGAGTTCTGGTTATTCAACGAAGGTAAATTATTCGTGTACATATTCTCCTATTGCTTTCGATTCTTACTTGGGAGGTAATTAATTTTTTCTGAATAGAAAGTTATTTGGGAGATTGTGTGGTTATAACCTAATCTTTCATTGTATATCAGTTTGCCGGAGCTGTTAATAGATGGACCTTATGGTGCATCAGCACAAGACTATAGCAAGTATGATGTCTTGCTTCTTGTCGGTCTTGGAATTGGGGCAACGCCTTTTATAAGCATCCTAAAAGATTTGTAGCACAATATTGTCAAAACAGAGGAGCTAGCTGTAAGTTACTTTTGCAAGAATTTCATGTAAATTCTTGGTGCTGTTAGTTTTGTCTTATGCTGTACATTCTTGAAAAACTTAATTCAATTTCCCCAACTTCAGGATTCATGTACTGACACCGGTACACATTCAGACCAGAGTTTTGGATCGACAACATCTAAATAAGGTGCCTGCAAGAAAGAAAAAACAACTGAGGACCACTAATGCTTACTTTTATTGGGTGACTAGGGAACAAGGATCGTTTGACTGGTTTAAAGGTGTTATGTATGAAGTTGCTGAACTTGATCAAAGGGTAACATTTACAAATCATGTATCCTATCCTAATCATAATAAACAATATATTGGTACTTGATGGATGACTTTCATGCTTATGTTTTTGTAGGGTGTTATTGAGATGCACAACTACTCGACTAGTGTTTATGAAGAAGGGGATGCGCGCTCCGCTCTAATCACCATGGTTCAAGCACTTAACAATGCTAAAAATGGAGTGGATATCATATCTGGCTCGAGGGTACGATTTTTTTTTTCAGCATTACTATTTTCTTCCTTTGTTCGAAAAGCAGCAAAAAGGACTTATCTGAAACATATGGGAATGAACCATTACAGTGAGAACTGAGAAGCAGCAAAAAGATTCCAAATTTTTGGGTGTTCTGTTTCCGGCTTTTGCATTATTGGGTGTTTTGTTTCCATTTTGGGGTCTGGATAGAATCCTTATATATCATATAGATCATGTACTGACTTTTATTTTAAGAACATGTACTGACTTTATGTGTGAAGCTTTTCCGATGATCGAACTGACTCAAGGCAAAAGTATACTCTGCAAAGCTGATTTTTAGGAGGTCAGGTTTCCTTTTCTTCAATATTACATGTATCATATACACTCTCTGCTATTACTCATTGTGAGTCGTTTAAGATATACCATGCTTTTTTTTTGCTTGCGTTTACTTATTTATGCTTTGTTTATTATATGCATATGTTACCTTTATTTGCTTATTTTTATTTTTATTTTTCTGTGGTATTTGTTATGTGTTTCATTTCAGTAGGGTTTAGGGACTCCTACCCTAACATGCTTTAACTCAGCATCTTCCAAGGTGTGATAGATATTGGAAGAATTTCATTCTTTTGTGCTTTAATACTTAAACTCTATGCTAATGCATAGGTCACTAGTGGTTATTTTCATTTATTTGCAGATTGTTAATTCAGTGAGTGAAAACAGAGGAGTGAAATAATTGACTATCTAATTCATTATCTTGAAATATTGAAATGAAAAGGACATTGAACCAAGTCATACATACGTGAATTCTGTTTCAGTTACCATTGTGGATTTTGCTAATTTATGGGCATAAATCAGGATGACTCGAATAATCCAAACCAAACCTCTGTTTCTCCTAACAACCGTCAGGTAATTGTGTTTCAGAAAAGTCACGGAACTCGTAGTTGATTAAATTACTACGGCGTTAGTTAAATGTTATGGCCTGATTTTTATGGTGCAGTACATATCATCTGTATGGTCTCTCTTCAAACAGGTGTGTATCCCACCTCTCTTCAGTCTTCAAGTTTATGTTTATGAATTTAGATTATTGTTGTTCGTATTTGATTTTTTTGTCTGGTTGTATCAACAAAGAGCACAAATCAAGGCCCAAGTGCTAAGATATGAAGACGAGCTCGCTCAGAAATGCATGCAGGTGAGAGATAAGTCCCCCTGTGCATACATAGATGCAGTATTGTATCAAGTTTGATTTGAGGTTTGTATCAAGTCCACGGCTGTCAAGTCTAGAACTTGAATACTTGTTTGAATCTGTTTTGCAGTATGGTGGAGCGAAAATCTGTTTGAATCCTCTGTCCATGGCTGCCTCATTTAATGGAAATTACAATGTCCAGGGGTATTTCATCGCATTTTAAAGACTTAGTGTTAGTACTTAGTTTGAATATTTGTCATATTCTTGTTTTAAAGACTGACCCTGACCCTGCCCAGCAGTGCCCTATGCTTTGCATTGGCTTTAGATCTTGTTAGCATCATGTTTTAGGTTGTCTTGTTCATGTCTTTTTGGTTTTTGACCTTGTCTAGACCTTGTTTGGAGCTTGTCCAGGGCATGCCCATGTCTAGTCCAGGACTGTCCAACAGACTTGTCAGGACAAGTCTAGTCTTGTCCAACAGATTTATTTATTATTTATTATTTATTATTTATTATTTTCTATTTATTATTTTGTTGAGTTGAACATGTTTTTTTATTTATTATATTTATTATTTATCAGTTTTGTGAATTAAACCTATAATAGTTATTTATTATTGATTATGTTATTTTGCGGTGGAGTGAAAATCCGCCGCTAAAACCATTTTTTTCCCTGCATTATGTTTATTGTTGGACGAATGTTTTCCTGGCGGTTTTTAGACAATTACCGGCGGATTAAAAACCACTGCTAAATTTTCTTCGCGGCGGATGGAGAAATCCGCCAGAAAAGGGCTTAAAACTTTTAGCGGCGAAGGCAAATACGGCGGATTTTAGTCCGCCGCGAATAAGTTTTAGTGGCGGATTCCCAGATTTTGCGGCGAAAAATTTCCGCCGCTAAAGATCATGTTTTTTGTAGTGTAAGATGAGCAACAACAAACACCCGATGAACACCATCTCAAATTTAAACCAATCCAAACTCATAAATCTTTGAACCGCGGATCTAAGGTGATTTGCCTTCTATTCTTCCCAACTCATCTTCTTCATTTTTTTTTATCAGGAGATAACCGCATGTAGGATACCGATTGAGCATTTCGAAAAATAGCTTCCGGATTCAATACAAATGATCTAAAGATCACTTTGTTTCTAACGCTATTTGTTCATCATTTTTATCAATCATCAGTTCGAAAAAATGATCCCTATTTTTTTTCCACTCGAAGATTGCTCTGGAACGTACAGTTTGTTGGAAAATAATTGTCAAACCACAAAACTGCATAAACAGGAAGATAAAATATTTGCAGCAACAACAACAATAATAAAGTGCTAAAAATAATAAAGTTAAGTATAGAAAAAGCCTGAGTCGAAACACACAGTGGACGCTATCTTTAGAGAGTAAAACGCTCCCACTGCACTGGTAATTTATTGATAATGTTTGCTTCCCAAGATTCGACAACCCGTTGATACTGTCGTGTACAGCGAAAAGTATCCCGAACCACTATATTACTCAATGCTCAATTGTTGTTGTAAAGGTTGTAAGAGTTTATATATGTTATGCAGTCTTTCGGCAGTATTCGGTAAAAACTAAATAATGAAGTGGAGGAAATTAATGCCTAGTGTTTTCTCTTTTTATTGCAACAGAGAAAGAAAGAGTGCTGCCCAATTATTCTTTCCAATGTATATTGTTGGTTTATATAGCAAAATAATAAATACCCGACCAACCCCATTATCTCTACAAAATCAGATTTGTGGGATACAAAAATAACCACCAGTCCACCATTATATCAAGTTTATTGGAGCAAATATCTGATATAGTTTAGAAAAGGTTAAATTAAAGGAGCAAATATCTGATATAGTTTAGAAAAGGTCAAACACGTAAATTAAAAGAAATAAATATAAGGGATATTATTAATTATTTATTTTAACGTATATAATAAAATAATATAAGTTTTTAATATCAATAAATATTTCCAACAATCCCCCACTTGATTTTATAAACTTATTTTTGAAAACAAAATTGAGCATATAATACCGTATAATATGTGAAGGTACCTTTCGGGTTTGAACATCCACTTAGTGAAAATGAATTACCACCTGTAAAACAACAATACCATAAATGTCTTGAACTATGTTTCATATGATCAAATGATAACGCATAACACTGGTATGAGTAAGTATTTGTGGTTCTATCAGTGGTGCGCTTTACGGTCTTGCGTAGGATCATCTTGTGTCAGGAACGTCGATTAGGGAGTAGCCCACACCCCCACAGTGGCGACCCCACCACCACGTTCACCTAGGTGAGTCCTCCAAGGGTGAATTGTGACCAAACACCCCAAAAATATGCCTTTGGACTCATTAAGAGATAACTCAACCTCAAGCGTCACATGAAGAGCACTTACACCATAGGAATGGGATCCGGAAAATTTCCGCGATAAAAATTTTAATCGTGCTCTTCCAAATCACCCATTTAACAGCTTTCGTTTTTACCCGTTGAACTTCGTTCACGGGATCGCCATACCTCTCGAAGACGGGTTTCCACTATCAAGGAAACATGCAATTCGGTGAGAAAGATCGCGTCAAGCCATTGTACTTCCGCGGCGGTATTGGAAAGTGTTTTATACTCGGCTTCGTACTACTTTTAGAGACCGTCGATGTCTTTGCTTAGAGCGCCACCGACAAGATTGCGACCAAAAAAGATACGGTATGCACAAATACCGCGGCGATCATCGAGTCGGCGGCCAATCGGAGTCCGAGTAAGCGGACAAAGTGAGGGAAGACCGGCGGCTAATAAACGAACCCTCGAAATGGTGTGCTTAAGGTACCGAAGAATACGCTTGACGAAGAAGCCGGTGATCGTCGGTGGGAGCATGCATAAACTTACACACACGGTGAACAGCAAAAGCGATGTCTGGGCGGGTAAAGCTGAGATACTGAAGACCACCAACAATGGTCCGGTAGAGAGACGGATCAGCAAAAGGAGAGCCAGAGACTTGCAGCCGAGAAGAAGTAGACATAGGAGTAGGACAAGGTTTGGCCCTGTCCATACCGGCACGCTGCAGGAGATGGAGGATATATTTCCGCTGAGTTAAATAGAGACCATCCGGTGTAGATAATGCCTCAACGCCCAGAAAATAAGACAAAGGGCCAAGGTCCTTGACCGGGAAATGGGAGCCCAAATAAGCAATAACTCGAGAGATAAGAGCATCCGAAGTGCCAGTGATAATCACATCATCAACATAAATAAGAATATACAAGTGAGCACCACCCTGAGAGTAAATGTACAAGGACGTATCAGCCTTGGAACCAACAAATCCAAACTGTTGAAGAACTTCGGTGAACCGTGCAAACCAAGCCCGGGGGCCCGCTTGAGGCCATACGGACTACGTTTCAGACGACAAACATGTGTAGGGAAATCGGATGCACAAAACCCCGGGGTTGCTTTGCATATAAACCGGCTCGGTGAGGAACCCATGTAAGAAGGCATTTTGAACATCAACCTGCCGAATGGACCACCCGCGTGAAACAGCAAGAGACAAGAGTAAACGGATGGTAACCGGTTTAACAACCGGACTAAATGTGTCTGTGAAGTCGAGACCCTGAGACTGATGATAACCTTTGGCCACGAGGCGGGCCTTGTGGCGCTCGACACGACCATCCGCATGGTGTTTGGTGCGATAGACCCATTTGTTACCTACAACATTCATACGAGAGTCAAAAGGAACAAGATCCCATGTATTAGTACGCGAAAGAAAGCATTGATTTCCTCACGCATAGCATTACGCCGGACGGGGGACTTAGACGCAACCGTGTAGGAAGTACGATCGGCGTTGCCAGTGGTGGCTAGGAGGGCCCGAGGTAAGGGATGTTTAATAAAACCATCGAATTGTTTGGGTTTGAGAGTATTAGTCTTAGTGCGGGTGATAATATGGTGTTGTTGTTGAGGGGGAGGCTCCTCGGGAGAAGAGGTGGGTGGGGAGGCCGTGGGCAGGGGTGAGGAAGACGAGGTGGAAGCCGGGCTGGGAGGAGATGGAGGTGGGGTGGGGCGGGTTTCGTGGGCTTGGACGGCCGGAACATGTGCAGAGCCCAGTGACGAAGGTAAGGGAACGGTAAGAGCATCAGGCTTCGGGAGAGTCTCGGAAGAGGTATAAGGGAAGAGGGCTTCGTCAAAAACGACATGACGCGAAATATACACACGACCAGAAGAAAGATCTAGACATTTATATCCATGGAGAGATGGACTATACCCAATAAAGATACAAGACCGAGACCGAAAATCCATTTTGTGAGAATTATAGGGACGTAGATAAGGCCAACAGGCGCAGCCAAAGACACGAAGGAACGAGTAGTCAGGGGAGCGACCATGAACAAGTTCATAAGGGGATTTATTTTGAATAGTGCGGCTAGGCAAGCGATTTATAAGATATGTTGCTGTGACAAACGCATCTTCCCAATAAGGAAGGGGAAGGTTGGATTGGGCGAGAAGGGATAGGCCAACTTCAACAATTTGCCGGTGACGCCGTTCAACAGCGCCGGCTTGTTCATGGGTGTGAGGACAAGTCTTTTGGTGAATAATGCCGAGAGAGGCAAGATAGTGCGTGAGGTGGCGATATTCACCACCCCAATCTGTTTGCAAGACTTTTAACTTTTTATTAAACTGTCGTTCAACCATGGTTAAAAAGGTGCGAAAAGTGCTTTCGACATCAGATTTGCGTTTTAAGGGATACAACCAAACATATTTAGTATAATCGTCAAGGAAGCTAATATAATATTGAGAACCATAAATGGAGGACACATAACATGGACCCCAAACGTCTGAATAAACCAAATCCAAAGGAGCAGAAGAAGTAAACGGAGAAACATTAAGCGGTTTTCGATGGCTTTTGGCCATTTGACACGGTGCACAAACACTAGTAGGTGCTTTATTAGAAAACGAAATAGAAGAACGACCTAATGCTAAACGCAAAACAGGAAAGGAGCAGTGCCCAAGTCTTTGGTGCCAAGTGGTGGAGGAGACGGAAGACGCAGTGAGAGCATGGACAGGAATGTTGGATGGAGAGAAGTGATACAGACCGTCCTTGACAAAACCTTTATGATGGATGCGGCCCGAGTAATCCTTCACAAAAAACACGATTTGTGAAATTCAAAGAAGACAGAGTTATCTTTGGTAAATTGATAGACAGACAATAAATTACGAGTAAGGGCAGGAGACACCAAAACATTATTCAAAACATGAGAACTAGTAGGGGACGGGAACGAAGATGAGCCAGAGTGAGAGATTTGTAAACCTGTACCGTCGCCAACATGCACTTTGTCCGGACCGTCATACGGTTCATAGGAGAGATTAAGGTTTTGCAAGTTGTTTGTAAGGTGATGAGATGCACCTGTATCAGCTATCCAATTCGAAGAGGGGGGGGGGGGATAATACCGGTTGGCATAAAGGGCATGGGGAGGGGGAGGGGGTCGGGGCTGCGGGGGGAAAGGGCGGTTTTGGGGATAATATTGGGAGGGATACGGGTTGTTATACCTGTAATAGCAATGGGAGGCAGAATGGCCGGGTCGGTTACAAATTTGGCAGATAGCGGTAGGATCACCGGAAGGCTGACCACCACGACCACCACGCCACGGCCTCGTCCCCGGCCGCGATAATTATTGCTGCTGCGTCTGCGTGAAGAAGACTGTTGCTGTTGTTGCTGGATGGAGGAGGTGGCTGCATTAGCTTGAGGAGGAGCACCGGACGATGGGACGGCCGGCATGACAGGTCGGTTATGGAGGATGCGTGACTCCACTGTGAGAAGCTGAGAGTATAGTTCGTCAATGGTGACCATCTCACGGCTGCCTAAAGTCGTCACCAGCGAGTCATAATCAGATGGAAGCCCAGCCAATATATATGCTATCAGATCATCGTCTTTCAAAGGATGGCCGGCGAGGGCAAGCTCGTCGGCAATTTTCTTGATTTTAAAGTAATACTCCGACGCAGATAATTCATGTTTCCGAGTCGAGGCCAATTCAGTGCGTAATTGAATGAGCTTGGAACGACTTACAGAGGCAAAGGCAGTTTGCAACGCAGTCCATATCTCGGCTGAGGAAGAAGCCGTATATACCTGCATAAGGACGTCTTCATGAAGCGAGGAAGTAATGGCTGAAAGGATTAAGTTGTCCTGCTTGCTCCACTCTGCATACGCAGGATTAGCAGATTGGGTACCGTCTGTGTTGGTGAGCATGGCTGCTGGCGGCTTGATGGTGCCGTCCACATACCCGAAGACTCCTTGTCCCTTAAGATAAGGTATGATTTGAGAACGCCAAAGATGATAGTTGGTGCGCGTGAGTTTGAGAATATTAATCGAGGAGGACGGTTGAAACGTCGGATACGCTGAAGAAGAAGAATCGCCGGTAACAATGGATTCCGACATGGCTGACGGAGAAGAAGGGAGAAACAGGTAGGGCACAGCCGAAGAACCTGTTAGGTTTTTTTTTTTTTTGTTTGAAAGGAGAAAAAAAGAAAAAAGAGGCTAAGTGTTAAGGGCTAAATTATAGTGATTTTTACATATATTTTCTATATCAATTTCCCCTACATTCGTATGATTTTCATAGATTTTGAGCTATGTATGTAAATATTGAGTAAATGGTGTTTTTAATAGTAAAATATGAAAACGTATCGATTTATATGCTTTATTTGATGATTTTATGTTGTTTTGGAATCGTGTTACGTTTTGGTATGTTTTCGATGTGTGTAGATACATATCTTTAACTTGGGAAAGGATTTGGAAGAGTCAAAATCGAAGTTGAAGTGATTTTGAAGAGATAGAGATGAGAGAAAGAGGATAAAGATGGCGGAAGAAAAGGATAATGATCAAGAAACCGAAGTCCAGCAAATCTGGACGAGCGTCCATGCAGCGTCCATTATGGACGGGCGGTCATCCAAGTGAACGAGCGTTCAGGGGAAGGAATTCAGAACAGAGAGTTCAGACGCTGGCTAAACGAACATCCAGTCTCCGTCCAAGCATTTTGGACGGGCGTCCAGTTGGTTAGACGGGCGTCCACCGCCGCATTCAGCAGAACCGACTTAGGTTACTGTAGCAACCGCCTCAGTTTTCTATTTAAAGCACAGCAGCCCCAAACCCTAATTGATTCAGAAATTTCTTCACATCAAAAGAGAGGCCAGCAGCCGCATCTTGAGAGTTTGAAGGCCGGTCACCCGAGCCTTGTGCTCGGGTGAACCGAGGTTAGGTTAGGAGTAGTTTAGATGCTTTTCGTTTTCGTTCTTGGATCAATTCATGTATGAGACTATGTGAGTTCTTCTTGATTTATTCAATTCAGTTTTTCTTCATGAGTTTAGTTCTTTTTGAACTTTTCTATGTGTTTATGAGGCCATGAGAATAGATTGAAAGATTTGTTTTCTATTGATGTTTATAATACGGAAGTTGCATAAACCTTAGATCATCATAGAAAGATAGGGTTTTTAGCCGTTGATTATGTGACAAATTAATTGGTTAGATTCCTAGGTTGTTAGATTCGATTATACGAGAGTAACTTGAATCTACACCCGTCGTTTTGTCTGGTAAATCGGTCTCAACACTCGAAAGATGAGAGATAGATAATTGAATTCGCTACGAAAGTAGGAGTTCATAGCTTGAGAGATAAGTTCACTAAGAGATTAGGGATTTGTGTCTCGTGAAAGGGTGAAACCACAAACTGAATTAAAATCATGAGATAACTAGAATTGAGATCACTAGGCTTGTTCAATGTTTGACCCCATGTCTTTAGGTTAGATTGTTTGTTTTTGTTTCTTTAGTTTAGATTTATCTTGATTGTTCTTTTCTGTTTTTATGTTTTGTTCTTTCGTTTCTTTTGTTTATTCGTTCTTCGAGTAACAATTGATAGGATTAGTGAAATTAGATTCAACATCCCTTTTCCCTGTGGATCGACCCTGTACTTACCCTACTATGCTATCAACTACCCGATATTTGGTCGGTTAGGAGTTAGTTTGCATGTTAAGTATAGATTTATAAATTTTCTTTTGTTTTTATGATGCAAAATCTCCCCAACACTAAGGGTTTGGCGTGAGGAGAAACGCCACCCGCTCTGATACCATATCGTAAAGTGGAATGGCTCAAAATATTTTCATTGAGTTGTGAGAATGGATACAACCGGTATATATAACCGACACATAGCTTAGCCTACAAGCTATAATAATAAATACAAATAAATTAAATATTATTAACTATTATTAACAATATCCTCGACATCCACTGTGGTGATTTAATTAATAGGCTCCATCTCATTCCCCTCGATGTTTTTATAACTTTCTGACGCGTCAGTCTTTTATTTTTATTTTTATAAGCGGATCCGCAACATCATTTTTCAGATAGTGTGCTCAACAGACTTCCATGATATCGCTCCACCATCCAAGGTAAAGAAATAACCACTAGTTGACATTGTCTCTTGAGAATCAGCTAGCCAAATCGCATCATTGTACATTTCCAAAACATCAGGAAAACCAGAATATTTAATAGAATAATTCATAGTTCTCTTTAAGTATTTAAATAACTAATGCATCCCAATGAGACGTATTTGGATTATGAGTATATCGTGCCAACAAAAGAAATAAACTTATTATTTCTAGTCAACATTATTCCCAAAATAACATCAACAAGACCTAGACTTTCATATCAAAATAATGGGATAAGAATTTCTTTTCTCTCGTTGATAATATCATTATTATTACCAAAAATTAAAATGTCATCAACATACAAACACAAACAATACAGCTATTATTGACATTTTTAATATAAAAATACTCTTATCACCTTTATTAATATGATGCCAGTTGATAACATAACAACACAACCAACAATAGCAATAATAATTTTAGGAATTTCAGGAAGCTTCAAAATTGAAGACCAAAAATCTATAAGTAGTACTATTTAAAAAGTACCCAACAAAGAGCATGATCAACAACTTTGAGGTTTAAATTTTCTTTTCTTAGTTATAGGAAAAATCAACCTTTAAGACACCCCCACACTTCCAAAATAATTAAGCGAAGGATTTTTTTTTTTTCATTTTTTCAAAGTTCATACAGTGTTTTATCGGAATTCTTTTAAAGAACTTTATTTAGAATCTAGCAAGCAAAATATAATGCTTCACTCAAACAAATTTTCGGCAAGCCAAAATTAAGCAACATATTATTCACCATGTCTAATAAAATCATTTTTTTTTCTTTCTGCAACACCGTGAGAATTAGCCGGTGTCACTTCAAGTACAAAACCATGCAATTTACAAAATCAATCATTTCATTTGGAGCGTAATTTTTTTTTCTTCTATCTAGCATATTGTCTACTATAACTTTATACTCCTTAAATTTATCAAACGAATACATTTGGCATTAATTAAATACACATATCAATACTTCAAGAAATCATCATAAAGGTAATGAATTATTGATTGATAAAACACTATTGTTATCACATATGCCATTATAGATTAATTCAATCAATTTACTTTCCCTTTCAACAGATTTAGGCGAGTTTATTTTGTTGCACATAATTTTACATTTTTCGACATAACAGTAGACTTGGGAAGGAGATGTGAAAAACATCAAACCATGTCTAGCAGTCAAGTATCACAACTTCTTGTAACTGTCACATATTGAATTAACAGAAACAAAAGCACCAGACTTGAAATAAACCCTTCCTAAACAAAGAGACTTTTTACCATCAAATTTTAGAGGAGAGTCTCTACAAAAATTTGCAGAAGCAGCACGCTTTTTTTTTTTTTTTTTTTTTTTTTTTTCCGACTAAGGTTAATCCTTTCTTACAAACTATCTCGGCAGCCAAAAACCAAAATAGGAATCAACCAAAATTTATTTTGATCGACTAATTTTTATTTTTATTTTTTCCCTTCTTTGCAGTACGAAGTTTTTCAACTCACATGTCACCAAGCAAAATAGTACTATCACAGACTAGAGTACAGCCAAAAGAGGAGACAATGATATCCACCTTTCAAAACCTATATATTTTTTAATTAATTTTTTTCTTTTCCTGACCGAAACATATATATTTATATATATATATATATATATATATATATATATATATATATATATATATATATATATATGTATTTATCTGAACAACATCATGTTTGAACGACTACATTCTTTTTTTTTTTTAAAGGAGGACAAACAACTATTTTTTAAAGGGCTGAAAAAAGGATTTTTACTCTCTAAACTTGTTGGAAAATAATTGTCAAACCACAAAACTGCATAAACAGGAAAAGAAAAGGTTTGCACCAACAACAACAAAATAATAAACAACAATAATAAAGTGTTAAAAATAATAGAGTTAAATACAGAAAAATTAAGCACGCAGTGGCGCTATCTTTAGAGAATAAAACGCCCCCACTACACTGGTAATTTATTGATAGTGCATTGCTCTCTCAAGATTCGACAATCCGTTGGAATTGTCGTGTGTAGCGAGAAGTACCCCGAACCACTATATTACTTGACGCTCAATTGTTGTTGTAAAGGTTGTAGTGTATATATGCTATGCCGAAAGTGGCAGTATTCGGTAAAAACTAAATATTGAAGTGGAGGAAATTAATGCCTTACCCTCAGAAAAAATAGAAAAAAAGAAAATAATGCCTAGCGTTTTCTCTTTTTATTGCAACAGAGAAAGAAAGAGTGCTGCCGAATTATTCTTTCCAATGTATATTGTTGGTTAAAATAATAAATACCCAATCAACACCATTATCTCTACAAAATACCACCACTATCCCATTATACCTAGTTTATAGGAACAAATATCTGATATAGTTTAGAAAAGGTCAAACACGTAAATTAAATAATATAAAATTTTAATATCAATAAATATTTCCAACACATGAGTTTGCCTAGTTTTTCCAATGTACGTGTACTATAGTGCATTCAAACAGCGCATGTGATATAGTTTCATCTTGGCACGGAGATTAACTGCATGCTCCGTCTACTGATATTTCCCTTGTTCTCAAATTGAGGGCGGTTGGTAACACATTTCCAGTCACCTTCGATATGGACCAAGATCCTCTCAAGTAACTTAAGGGTAAAGTTAGTGTTTTTACATATAATGAACTAAACTACGTAGTTTTAGAAAAAGTTAATCAATGGCTAGATGTTTTACACTTTTGGGATGTGTGGTTGGATCATGCATACTTGAGAGAATATCCTCTCAAGTTACTTGAGAGGATCCTGGTCCCTTGGGTATAAAGTGCATGGCGTATCCTCGACTTCACTTTCAGACCCCATGACAAAATTCGGTCAAATATATTTCGTATGTCTTTCATCAATCACAAGATACAAATATATAGCCACTCTCAGGGCTTTCATAATTCTACACATTGACTAATATACCCGTAATAAATAAATACATAGTAGTCGTAATACCCCCCCCCCCCTCAAGTGGGTGTGTGAAGATCTCAAACGCCCAACTTGCGCAGTAAAAATTCAAATTGTTGACGACCCAACGCCTTCGTAAAAATATCCGCCAACTGATGCCGCGTAGGTACATACGACGGCAAAATCAAACCATCCGTGATCGCATCCCGCACGAAGTGACAATCTGTAACATCCCGACATTTCGTAAAAGGGTAAAATAGTCATTGAGTGTATTTATTACGACCTAATTATTATTTGTCCCATTTATTTAATTAAAAATGAATTAATTAAGGGATTTAGCTATTAATTATAAATGATTTAATTATTGGCTATAAAAAGAAAATTATCCCAAAATACCTTATTTTGGTGTTACACGTTAATTCTGAAAAAGAAGAAGAAGAGAGGAACGGCGCACAGAGGAGAGCAACGCAGAAGATGCCTGTAAAAGGGAGAACGTAAACTTCAACCGTGTGATCAATCTGTTCATCTGTTCAAGATGCCGCATGAGAGAAAATTGATCAGTACGATGAGACGCAACTTTGGAAAATAAAATATCCTTATTCCGTAAGTTTTCAGTTTAGCTTTAATTTTTGGTAACCGTTGAGTTTGATTTTCAAAAATTCGTATCTTGTAATCCGTAGCTCTGTTTTTCAGCCATGAGTAGTCGAAACGATCGTCTTGGAGCGTATATTTTTCTAAAAATAGTTTCACTGCAGTTAATCCAGGTAATCTGCAGTTTTATACACTTTTTCAGTTTCGGTTTTTGCCAAGAAAATAGGATTTTAGGGTTTCTCGTTGAACAAATAGGTTTTGGGGTTGAGGATCAACAGTCGTTGCAGTTGCTTAGCGTTTTGCTTTCGGTTTTGCTTGAAATTAAGGTAATAGGCTCTTCCTAACGAATAATTATGGTTTTACAATGTTTAGGTTGAGTGTTAGTTGTAGCAAGGAATCACGTTTTATGTTGTAGTTAAAATGTTGGATGCTACGTGATGGTTAGTTATGTTGAAATCAGGTTTTACTACTGTTTCTTTGTGATAGCTGATGTTAAACATGTTTGATTTGGGTTAGAAATCGTTAAGTTGCAGAAAATCATGTTTTGGGCTTTTCAGGTGCAATGCGCACGCATTCAACCCAGTTTTAGGTAAATGTTGTTTTAAGCTACGAGTCAAGTTTAAATGTTATTTCTTGACCTAAGAATACTAAATGAAAATGAACAAGCCTCGATTGAGTTTCTGATGCGTTTGGTTCCGGCACCGGACGTACTCTTAAAGGGAGTTGAAGTCCGGGACCGTCGGAAAGGCATGAAAGGGCTTGTGCTTTGATGAATTAGTATTCATCAATGTCTGTGTAATTGCTAGGCCTTGTTTATGTCTAGTGATCTAGGAAGAGAGTAGTATGTGTGAGGGAGGTTATTTGAAAACACTTAGGTGGCTAGTTAACTATTTAATAAATACGTACTTGCTTAGTAAAAGGTTAAACATCATGAGAGCTTGGATAGGCGCAGTACAATATTGGCAATGTGAGGTTTGGCCAGATAAAGTGGCGATGATCACTGCCAGATTCTAGACCCGCCAGATAAAGTAGTGATCATTCCGCTGGACAAACTCACGAACGAGATAGACATTCACCGGTCAGCTAGAGATAAAGTGGAATGACTGTCTCGGGACCGCTAGAGATTTATCTCTATAGGGTTGCGTCTTTTGTCTTAGTGCATATATCACTAAGTATAGTGCCCTCGCAAACATGCTGTAACAAAGATAAGTTAAGTTAGAAACGTTTAGTCATGACATGTTGATGGACATGAAGTGAACCCTAGATTGAGTTGGTCTCATAAAGATAATTTAATAATCATAATAATAACCTTTCGTTGTATAACTTAGTTATTCATTAGCTTCTCACTTTTACTAAGTACTTTGTACTTACCTCATTTGCATTTTCTTTTGTATGCATTGTGGGGTGAGAAGACGAACAGGTTGATCAAGTGTAGATGACGACCTTTGAAGATTTTGAAGTCTTGACAAAGCTCTTAGTTTATTTCTTTGTAAAGGTTGTACTAGACTAGTTGTATTTCTTTTCTTAGACTTGTTGTACTTCTACTTTTAAGACATCGTATTGTATAAGTCTTTGGGTTTTTCATCGTTGCAATTTAACTATCCATCTTTAGCATGATTACTTTCTATTCATAGTAGCATTTATGTTTTTACCCGAGTCTTTTTAGCTTCCGTTTGCTTTTATTTGATACGACGACGTAGAGGCTTGCGTATAATGTTAGATTTATTTAATGCTATAGGCGCCGAATGTTTCTCTTCCGGATAAGGGCTCGGTATCCTGGAGCGGGGCGTTACAGTTGGTATCAGAGCGAAGCGTCCTTTCTTTCCTAGGCTTCTTCCCTATAAGATAAGACTTCTTTAGATCTTTTTGAACTCTTTTGATCTCTCTTGATCTTGGTGGTAAATTCTCGTAGGATTAGGAATCCTTAGAACGTGGTTAAGTTGCACTAGGACCAAGTGAAGAGTCTTCTTTGACGAAGGTTAAGTTGAGTTCTCTGTTCACATCTTTTATGTGATCACCTCAGGTTTTGTTCCTCCTAGTATACTTAGTAGAAATTTTTTCTTCCTTTGAAGTTTCCAAACCATAGCTTGTCACATTGGATTAAGTGAAACCCCTTTAGGTAAAGTTTTGGGATTGGAGTCTTATGCCTACACCTTAAATTCGAGCCCCTCTTGGTTGAATTCCATTTTCCTTACTTTCCCTATTGAAATCTCTTCACCTTCGCTACACGAATGTCTAAGTTTACTTTTATCTTGGCCTAACTTTGTAGAGAATGATTTTTGATTCAACTCTACAAATCCTCCACTTTCCCTTTTCACCGTCGCTTGGTCTGAGTTTATCAACATTCTTAGACCTTTGCTTTGCTTGAGATGGTTCTACACGAACTCAATGTGCAATTCTATTCTTTCCAAGTACCCCTCATTCGTTTCAACTCATAGTGTTAAAGGTCTTCTACTTTGGCACATAGTTTCCATCATCCTCGTGTTTGGCTTTATCCAACATGAGTGAATATTTTTGTTTTCGTGTTTTCCCTTTACCATAAGATTGTTTTCCCCTACTCCGAAAATTCTGCAAATTTTCAGCAAAGTAGATTAATGTCTTATCTACAATTTATCTTTTTACATCAACTCGATAATCATTATGGATTGTTCAGAAATTCATGTTTATGCCGGACATCTGTCCAGAAAATCTGCAGCAGCACTTTAACTTCTTCTTCTGTTTTGAACAGGTTAAACACCCTCAAATGACCTTAATTTTTGATATGTTGCAGGAAACAATTTTATCTACAACTTTTCTTTTGGAATTAAGTTCAGGTACTTTTTCGTTTGATCTCTATTTGCAATTCAACTCAGTGTGTATTAATCTGGAAATTCTGACAGCTTGTGCAATCGTATGAAATAACTGTTTTTGACCGACTTTATCTCATTAATAAATTCCAATATTTTTATATCACCTGGGAAACTCCAGTATCTAAATCTTTTCTCTTTGGATCGTGCTCAAATTCCTCTTCGTTTGTTCTGTACAAATTGATAATGTCAGATCCGGAGTAAATATCATGCACAACAACCTAAAAGGAATTCTCACCTCTGTGACTTAGGGTTTGGGCTAAGAGGATAGTAAGTTATGATTGTCATGTTTTAGGAGTTACTCGAAGTCTAATCTCCTTCTGAGTGAAATCTTTTAGTAGGATGCTCGTAAAGCTAACGTTATAGTTTCTTTTGTAGTTGTAAACAAGAACCAAGATGCTATCCTCCAACATGCCATGTTTGATGTTCAGACCCTTTTGTGCCTTTTGTAATTATACCTTTTCTGGTAATTTATTTCTAATGTAATCACTCACTTGAGATCTTTAAACTCAACAAATCCTCTCTGCTTGTTATCATTAACATATCGCCTTAAGCCCTTCTTTTGAACAAATTCACGCCTTCTTACTTTTCAATCAAGAAACAAGTTCTCTTCAAAAATTCTACATTATTGCACTCACATCCTTCATTTCAAATTCAAGTTTGGCTAAGCCTTCTGTTGTTAGAACATTCTTTTACTTGTGTCCATTCTCAGCTCCCCTCCTAAGAGTAGAGTTGATGTTGTAACTATTTCTCCTAATGCTGCCTGTTCTTTTAAGGTATGCATATATTCTTTTGCTGGTCAAATTTTTATGCCTACCATGACATTATTTTTCAGTTACTTATCTTTAACCTTCTAGCAATTTATGATAAACTAGTTTCAAGCAGAAGGGAGATTTTTTTCTAGATGCCTTCTGAAACTATCTAGCCAACCAACATTTGAACTCCAAAACTCCTATTGAAGTTCAATATAGATGAATGTACCTTGTACCCTTTAGTCTTAAATCTATTTCAGGCCATTTAGAGCCATGAACCGCCATATACACCTTTATGATTTTCCACCTCCTGTCATGGTATTTATATTCCAATTTTGTTATACCGGTTGGAAGTCTATTTTATTTTTTAACCTTTGTATTCCCACACGAGGAATAACCTTGAGCATTAATTCCTTGGCAGAGTACTATTCCTCTCGAATAGTGCAACCTTGAACCGTTGATTTGAATCGTTAATGATCGTTTAAACTTCCTTTGAAGGTTTGAATTAATTCTTTGAAATCAAACCTTATCCGCCAATTCTTAAGTGTCGTTTCCTTTCACTTAAAAGCTTGTTTACCGCTTACTTATTCAATCTTTTATTATTCCCTTACAATTCCTTGAGGGAAATTTCTATTTCTTTTAAATCTCGAAATAACATCTCTTTGACTATTGCAAACTTGGACACTTCTTGACAAGTGTTTATTTTATTCTGAGACCCTTTGGTGTACCCGCCTTGTCTCCATGGCTCCTTCATGTTGAGATTCTCGCCCTCTTTTGATTTCTATCTTTTTAGTCCTTCTGGTGCTCGACCTTGCACCTTTACCTTGATTTTCTGTTGTGTGGTTTTTGAAGGATACAGGTTCTTAGATCTAAATGAATTAGATCTACGCACAGCGGATGGATCACGATTTATATATTACAATACATAATTAAAGGATTTAACAACTACAAGGGGGTTTAGATTATGTTACCAATAGTAGGAAGAGAAGCCAAGATCTTCCGATGTGTTCTCCAAACGGCGGTTGGTGGACACCCTTCTTGATACACGAGCCTCCTTGATATGCAACACCAAGAAAAACTTAGAGTTTTTCTTCTTCTAAAACCCAAGACAAGAAAACTAATTATTTCTCTATTTTTTGCTATAGTGGTCGAAATTTGCCAAGTGTATTGAGGCTTGGGAGAACTCTCTTTATATAGGAGAGTAAACCTTGTCCTCCAAGGATTAAATAATTAAGAGATAATTATTTCATTAATCCTTTATTCCAAATTAAAGATAAATAAAATGATTATCCCAAACAAATTAGGATAAATCACATTATTATCTAATATTCCATGAATTATCATTTAACAAATAAAAGATAAATCACATGTAAAATATCCATCACAAATGGCGCCACATATAGGGTCATTAAGCCCACATAAAATGTCTTTTATGTGTATTATATTATTTAGCCCAACTAAATAATATCCATGCATATCAATTAATTAGCCCAGCCAATTAATTATCACTGAGGCCCAAATAACAAGATTATTGTCCGAATTACAGAAGCCACATCGGGGACCATGGACCTATAACCGTAGCTCCAATAATTAATTATTCATCGAACGTAATAAGTACATTAATTATTAATTCCGGGATTACGCCACCATAAACCCGAAACCGAACTCTACCGATTATAGATGTATACTTATACTCAACCCATAGAGTGAATAAGCGTCCATTGATATAATCACTACATACGGATTAACCCTCCATAGACTGTCCATTCTGAGTGGGAAGTCTCCGTGAACCCGACTCAGAATATCTTATCCTTATTTACCATTAACCCCCTGATGACCAATTAGTTCACATATCTGACTAGTGATCAATTAGTCTAACATGAACTGGGCCCATCGATCATTTTCTTAGGGCTAACAAATAAGGGGACTGTCTCTCTAACTTCCCGCAGGAAGGAATGGATTCCATGTCTGTGAAAATCGAACTACTCACTCATCCGGAGATAGTGCCAATGAGAAGTGGCTTGGAACACATATTTAAGTGAACCGTAACTAACACATCAAACACTACCCCGGGACTAGCGGACCCCGTGATCACCTCGGGATTAAGGTCGATCCATATATGATCATCTAATGATTTAATAAGATTCCTCGATTACGGAATTATATCGAGAAATTCGATTAAATCGGTCCAAATCTATATGAATGCCATCATATATAAATGCCCCACGTAGTACCCTCTACCGACAACCGGATAAGACTATCACACCCTTAGGTGTTCGGGCGCATTATTGGTGTTTTAATCAAGAGACCCTAAACTCGATTAAGTTCACCACGGACTAACTTTTAAGTATATCACTACTAACTCAATCCTCACGTGTAATCCATACACCGAGTTAAGTGGTTACATACGTATATACTTAGGGTTTGCGACGTGTATACTATATAAGCACGAAGCAAATAAGATGAATAATAAAATCTGTCATTTATTAATTTAAAACAATTACAAAATTGTCTTTCGGGCACTACATCTAACAATCTCCCACTTGCACGAATGACAAGTAATAATTGTTTTAGAGCACACCCACTAACTATTACAACAAGAACTACATCTCCCACTTGCTCTAAAGCAAATGACTCATGTCCTTAATACCCATGTTTTCCAAGTGCCTCGTAAAGACCTCAATGGAAAGCGTCTTCGTAAATGGATCAGCAAGGTTGTCGGCTGAGGGGATTTTCGTGACGGAAATGTCTCCTCTTTGAGCAATCTCTCTAATCAAATGGTACTTTCTCTCTATATGCTTTGACTTCTGGTGACTTCGGGGTTCTCTGGAATTCGACACGGCCTCGTTGTTGTCACAATAGAGACGTATCGGATCTTCTGGATTTGGGATTACTCCTAAATCTCCCAGGAACTTCTTGAGCCACACCGATTCTTTAGCTGCCTCAGAGGCCGCTATGTATTCGGCTTCCATATTTGAGTCGGCCGTGCTGGATTGCTTGACGCTTCTCCAGACAATTGCTCCGCCTCCCAGAGTAAACACCGAGCCTGATGTCGATTTACGATCATCCTTATCTGATTGAAA
Source organism: Gentiana straminea (assembly GCA_036785695.1). Lineage (NCBI taxonomy): Eukaryota > Viridiplantae > Streptophyta > Magnoliopsida > Gentianales > Gentianaceae > Gentiana > Gentiana straminea. Next base: position 22,542,752 of record JAVUPR010000183.1, on the reverse strand, counting down.
GTCAGAATCGGTGTACCCTGCTATATCCAGGTTTGCACCCGAATATACAAGCATATAATTCCTCGTTCTCTTAAGATACTTGAGGAGATTCTTCACTGCTGTCCAATGGTCCATGCCCGGATTGGACTGAAATCGGCTGACCAAGCCCACGCCATAACAGATGTCCGGTCTAGTACACAACATAGCATACATTAGACTACCAACACCGAAGCATATGGTATTCGTCCCATACTCTCAATTTCCTCAGGAGTCTGTGGAGACTGCTTCTTAGAGAGTTGAATGCCGTGTCGGGTTGGTAGGAAACCCTTCTTTGCATTCATCATGCTGTAACGCAACAACTTCTTATCTATGTAAGATGCTTGGGACAGAGCCAACATCCTATTCTTGCGATCCCGTATAACTTGGATCCCCAGAATATAACTCGCCTCTCCCAAATCTTTCATTTGGAATTGCGTGGATAACCAATTCTTCACATCTGAAAACATCCCCTTATTAGGTCCAATGAGCAGAATGTCATCAACATATAACACCAAGAACGCCACCTGATCTTTGATGACCTTTTTGTATACACAAGGCTCATCAAAGTTTCGTTCGAAACCATACAACTTGACTGTTTCATCAAATCTATGATTCTAAGACCGAGATGCTTGCTTTAACCCATAAATGGATCTGAGCAGCTTGCACACTTTGTGCTCTTGGCCTTTCTCGATAAATCCTTCTGGTTGCTGCATATATATTTCCTCGTCAAGATAGCCGTTTAGGAAGGCTGTCTTAACATCCATCTTCGCGGATCTCATAATCTAGACATGCGGAATCGAAAGGAGGATCCGAATGGATTTCGCATTGCCACGGGGAGAAGGTTTCTTCGTAGTCGATTCCCTCTCTCTATGTGTAGCCTTTAGCCACTAGCCGAGCTTTAAAGGTTTCAACCTTTCCATCCACTCCTCGCTTTCTCTTGTAGATCCATTTACTGCCTATGGGTTGTACACCCTCAGGGCAATCCACAAGTTTCCAGACTGAGTTAGAGTACATAGACTCCATCTCCTGATTCATCGCCTCAACCCACATGTCCTTATCAGAATCATTCATAGCCCTGCGATAGGACACTGGATCATCCTGTACTCCATCAGAGACGGCGATATTTGCCTCTGGTTGCATACCGTACCGCACTGGTGGCCGAACCACTCTGGTGGTACGTCTGAGTGATCTAGGACTGTCAGGGTCGATAGGTGTATCAGTAGTGTTATTGTTTGTGACACTAGGTGTCACCAGTGGTCTGACTTCGTCAGAAAGTAACTCCTCGAGTACACCTTTACTCCGAGGCATTTCAGAGACTTGCCCAACTGCCTTTCGGCTTCTGCCTGGAACTCCTTAAACTTTTCAAAAGTTTCGGATTTCCTATGCAGTAGATAAACATATCCGAATCTCGAGTAGTCATCGATGAAAGTTACAAAATACTCGAATCCGCCTCTAGCCTGCACATTCATCGGACCACAAAGATCTGAATGTACCAATTCTAAAGGTTCTTTAGCCCTGTTACCCTTTGACGAGAAGGGTCGCTTGGTCATCTTTCCCTCCAGGCAAGACTCGCAGACTGGCAGTGAGTCAACAGATAACTCACTTAAGGGACCATCTTTAGCCAGTCTTTTGATTCTTTCCAAGGAAATATGACCTAGCCTAAGGTGCCAAAAGGTATGTTTTATCATTTTGAGAAACCTTCTGCCTTTTGGCAGAACTTTGATGTGCTACTCTAAACATTTCAGTATTAAGCAGTGGAGTATCGGTTGGTTTAATGACATACAGTCCGTTTTCTATCATTGCAGAACACAAGTCACGTCCATTTCTGGAAATAACAATCTTATTATACTCAAAAGATAAAGAATACAATTGTTCTTGCAAAACAGACATAGAAATTAAATTTCTTCTAAAATGCGGAATATAAAAGACATTGTCCAACTTAAGGACTTTATTCCCAAAGACTAAACTAACTACTCCCACTGCTTTAGCTGAAATGACTGCACCGTTGCCAACTCTCATCTGGTGCGCCCCATCCTCTAGCTCTTCATATGAACTAAGGATCTGCAAAGAAGAACAAACGTGGTTAGTAGCACCAGAATCCAGTATCCAAGTTGATACATCTTTAGCTACACTGTAGGATTCTAAGACAAGTAAATTACCTGTCTTATCCTTTCCCTTGTTTGCCTGGCCCTTTCCTTCCTTCGCCTCATTCAGGTATTTCGGGCAATGCTTGCGCCAATGCCCTACTTCTCCACAGTGAAAGCACTTACCCTTAGGTTTGGAAGGTGTTGCCTTTTTCCCTTTCTTCTTCATGGGCTTTGATTTCTGTTCTTTCACAGGCTTGGCTTTCGGTTTTCCCTTTGTCCCTTTGTTCGACGACTTAGCCTCAGCCAAATTGGCTTCAGCTTTCTTTTCCCCTTCTTGGGCCCGGCTGTTAGACTGGAAACCCTCGAATATCTGCAGCTCGTTTATCAACCGCGTCAAGTCAAACTTAAGCTTGTTCATGACGTAGTTGGTCTTGAACTGGAGGAAATCAGGTGACAATGATTCGAGAATCATGCTCACCTAAGTCACTTCGTCAAACTTGGAACCGTGAGTCTCAGCATCAGCGAAGTAATTGATCATGTTCATTACATGACCCGTCACCGACTGACCCTTCCTCATCTTCACGTTAACAGCCATCCTGACAGCCTCATGTCGGGCCTGATCAGAAGGTGAGCCGAACATGGAAACAAGGTGCTGCATCATTTCTTTTGCTGTGCCAAAATTCTCACATTTGGTCCTTACAATCTCCGACATTGAGGCTAACATGATGCCCCGCGCTTTGTTGTCTGCCTCAGTCCACTTCTGCCGACTTTCTTTTTCGGCTTTGGAAGACTGAGTGGTAAGTGCTGGAATATCCGAAGTCAAGGTGTGTTGAACATTTTCAAAGACGAGAACAACGTTGAGGTTACTTTTCCACTTTGAAAAATTGTTTCCGGTCAACTTATCATTTAACAGTAAAGAAATCTGAGACGACATGATGCTGTAAAGTAAAATGACAGAAATTAAATTCAAATTCATAAACTGCTAATAAATTTTAGGAACTATAAACTAAGTACTTATAGTCTATCCTACCGTTCCAAGGACTTAATCTCTCACCTCAGTGCCGCCTTAGGGTAGGTCAAAGAGGTTTCGATTAATATTGAAGATCAAATTGAGAATCAAACATCTCATTTGTGATCGTCAATCACTTTTCCCTTTTTCAGCCAAGGTATTACTAAAATACCCTTTATGAGTGTGACCTACTGTTTCAGATTTTTAGGTAGACCCCGAGTATGCCGCCTTAGGGTCGGTCAGTGACCTGACGAGTACCCAAAATCCTATCCTTTCGGAGACCAAGCCTTGAATTTTGATAGCGGTGAAGGCCTTTCCTTAGGGAGGCCGGTCCCGAGCCGGCACGAGGCGTCACCATTCTCTCACGTTGCTTGTGTCAACAGTAGAGGCCGTGGGGTCGGCTGTCGCCTCTCCCGCTCCCACTCAATATTTTGAAAAAGTGGTGGGTTTACTGATCACGTTTTTGGACTTGATGTTACATTAAGGAACAATAAATCATAGGCCCGAATGTTGCCGGTTTCATGGGCTAGCCCACCCGACCTATTCGTTGGAACATATGTGGCCGTCGGACGGGTCTAGACTCGGGGAGCACCGTTGAGCCGCAGTGGCTCTTTCGGATGGCTCAGCCTTGCCAGACCCCCGTGCAAACGCCACACGTGGAGGATGAAGTCGATCGAGCCGTAGCTACTGTTGACTACCCAACCGTGGTTAAAACCACTTTCGAACCATGTATGCCTGTGATTATCCCATCCTTAAACACCAAACTTTCACGTAGACACTACGGAACAAAAACGTAATCTCGTCTAGATAAGGTGGAATTCACCGAGAATCCAACACCTTAACCACGAGGTTTCGGGATTTTACTCCTTATGCTTTCGCAGAGTGGGATTCACCGAGAATCCATCACCCAACCTCGACGATTGAAAAAACCCGTGTTCCTCGGTTTTTACCCTAATTAGTTTCTAATTAATATCAAACAATTAATTAAAACTAATCGTGTGTTTTATACATGCCTAACTAATTCCTCGAATTAATTTCTACATGTATGCATATGGAGTGGAATTCATGATATGATGCATGTCATGGCAATTTTCCGGTTCTACTCATACAATCTACACATGTATACTAGTGCGGAAAATAAACACCGAGATGGACCGTTGGCACCCCCGTAACTAATCTATTCGAAAATAAATTATAAAACCCTAATCTGTAGCTGTATAGAATCTTCGATGATCGGCATATCAAACGAACTCGGATCGGGACGAAACTTTCCAGATCTGATCTTCAATCTTCGGACTTCAAGATGGACGGTTAGATCGGAGCTTTGACTTGTCAATCTTCTCCAGTGAGCCGCCCAACTTGCTGCTGAATCTGACTTTTACAGCAGCGCATCAATGACTTCCCGCGGCCGATCGGGAATGGAGATGAAACCCGATCGACCTGAAATTTTTATTCCACGTCTAAAACTCCATATTTATCAATCTGACCGGTTGGATTTGCGTTTCAACGGTCGAAACTCTCCCAGAAATTCGAGGAAGTCACAGGTAGGTTTTCTGTGAATCCTGCGTTTTTCTGTTACAGCAGCTTCTTTGGAGCAATGAACGGACATCCAATCGGACTCTGATCGACGCCAAATTTTGTGCGATTGTTCATCATCTTCCAATCGTGATTCTGACCGAAGGGATCTTCGTTTCAACGGCTCGATTAACGGGAAAAACGAAATATCTAAACAGCTACTAAACAGATCTATTTTCTGGATATTAAAATTGCAATAAAAATAAATTACATAATTTCCTATACTCATATGAACGAATTTTCATCGTTTATATGAGTTTACAATAGATCTAACGGGTAAACAGTGCCAACCCCCAATCCATCTCTTCAACCATAGCAATTTATCATTATAAAACAAAGATAAAATTTTATCTACATGCAATTCCACTACTTTAAATCGTTTATTTATGATTATAACTACATAAATCGTGGAACCTTGCTCTGATACCACATGAAGGATACAGGTTCTTAGATCTAAATGAATTAGATCTACGCACAGCGGATGGATCACGATTTATATATTACAATACATAATTAAAGGATTTAACAACTACAAGGGGGTTTAGATTATGTTACTAATAGTAGGAAGAGAAGCCAAGATCTTCCGATGTATTCTCCAAACGGCGGTTGGTGGACACCCTTCTTGATACACGAGCCTCCTTGATATGCAACACCAAGAAAAACTTAGAGTTTTTCTTCTTCTAAAACCCAAGACAAGAAAACTAATTATTTCTCTCTTTTTTGCTATAGTGGTCGAAATTTGCCAAGTGTATTGAGGCTTGGGAGAACTCTCTTTATATAGGAGAGTAAACCTTGTCCTCCAAGGATTAAATAATTAAGAGATAATTATTTCTTTAATCCTTTATTCCAAATAAAAGATAAATAAAATGATTATCCCAAACAAATTAGGATAAATCACATTATTATCTAATATTCCATGAATTATCATTTAACAAATAAAAGATAAATCACATGTCAAATATCCATCACAAATGGCGCCACATATAGGGTCATTAAGCCCACATAAAATGTCTTTTATGTGTATTATATTATTTAGCCCAACTAAATAATATCCATGCATATCAATTAATTAGCCCAGCCAATTAATTATCACTGAGGCCCAAATAACAAGATTATTGTCCGATTACAGAAGCCACATCGGGGACCATGGACCTATAACCAGGTAGCTCCAATAATTAATTATTCATCGAACGTAATAAGTACATTAATTATTAATTCCGGGATTACGCCACCATAAACCCGAAACTGAACTTTACCGATTATAGATGTATACTTATACTCAACCCATAGAGTGAATAAGCGTCCATTGATATAATCACTACATACGGATTAACCCTCCATAGACTGTCCATTCTGAGTGGGAAGTCTCCGTGAACCCGACTCAGAATATCTTATCCTTATTTACCATTAACCCCCTGATGACCAATTAGTTCACATATCTGACTAGTGATTAATTAGTCTAACATGAACCGGGCCCATCGATCATTTTCTTAGGGCTAACAAATAAGGGACTGTCTCTCTACTTCCCGCAGGAAGGAATGGATTCCATGTCCGTGAAAATCGAACTACTCACTCATCCGGAGATAGTGCCAATGAGAAGTGGCTTGGAACACATATTTAAGTGAACCGTAACTAACACATCAAACACTACCCCGGGACAAGCGACCCCGTGATCACCTCGATTAAGGTCGATCCATATATGATCATCTAATGATTTAATAAGATTCCTCGATTACGGAATTATATCGAGAAATTCGATTAAATCGGTCCAAATCTATATGAATGCCATCATACATAAATGCCCCACGTAGGTACCCTCTACCGACAATCCGGATAAGACTATCACACCCTAAGGTGTTCTGGGCGCATTATTGGTGTTTTAATCAAGAGACCCTAAACTCTGATTAAGTTCACCACGGACTAACTGTTTAAGTATATCACTACTAACTCAATCCTCATGTGTAATCCATACACTGAGTTAAGATATACTTAGGGTTTGCAGCAGTGTATACTATATAAGCACGAAGCAAATAAGATGAATAATAAAATCTGTCATTTATTAATTTAAAACAATTACAAAATTGTCTTTCGGGCACTACATCTAACAGTTTTTCCTCTATGACACTCATGCGAACTGAAGATTTTCCTAGTTCGCCAACATCCATTTCTGTTAACCAAGTGTTTAATAATCAAGGTCACCTGCCCAATGTCCTCAAGTTTAGCAATCTCTTTCCTTCGCATTTAATGTTTCCACATCCATCAGATGATGTTTCCTTTAACGTCTCCACTTTCTCAAAGCTTATATGAAAACTTATTACCATCCTTTCAAGTTACCTCTGAAGTCTTTGCAGACCACCGTATCTTGCAGAATTCCACTCTCTCAAAAGAATTTCATCTGCAAGGCGTTCTTTTGTTTTCCTTCTGGTGGCTATTTTTTGTATTATGATACAATGTCTCATTCTTCAGGTTGGAACCAACTTCAACTTTTCCCCAACACGGAATCATCTTGTTTTGTTTGTAACCCAAGCAACCTTTCTTATTTCAAGTGCGTTGTACCCTTCCTTGGCTTACCTAGTTGACATACCACCCTGGTACTCAACTTGTCACTTTTCAACTTCTTTTATTTTCCAAGCTAACCCTAATTGGCACAAGGATTGGATATGACCTCCAGAGAAAAAGTATGGCAAATCATGTTCTCCATCCCCAAGGAGTCTCAGAGGTCCTTTAGCTGGGATCCTTGCAGTTCTTCAGCAAGCTTGTGGTGCCATGATGGAAGTTGTGATCGAAAGAAGTCAAGTATGCCAGGAAGTTGTGAGTCAATTGGGAAACTCAAGCACTCAGGACATAGGTCAGCAGGAGCAAGCAAAGAGTGTTGAGCCGATGATTGCAAGATTCGAGGTAGTTGATGAGTTCATGATGGAAAAAGATGAATCCAGTGGTTTTGTTTACAAGTGAGTGGTCAGAACCGACCAGCCATTGGTCACGAGTTAGATGAAGATGGCAACAATTGGCATCAGAATCAGCTTTGGGTTCCGAATGCGGAAGATCGGGAAGGACAATGAAGAATGAAAACCACGAGATGGCAAATGCAGTTCATCTCGGAGTGACTAAGATGTACAAGAGTTTGAACAGCACCGTAGACGACCTTTCATGAAGATAGAGATAGAAGAACGTGAGTTTTCTGGGATGAAGTGTAGCGACAACAGAATACGAGACCAGATTTGATACAGCAAGTCAACAAGGAGATTGAAGTGGATCGTCGCAACCTCAAGTAGGCTCAAGACAAGCAAAAGAGTTGGGAAGATGGAAGAAGACGAAGACTGTAAGAGTTAGAAGACGAAACGCTTCGCAAAGTCCAGAGTTCAAGTACCTCTCGGTTACATTCGAGTTTCGAGGACGAAACTCCTCTTAAGGGGGAAGGAATGTAACATCCCGACTTTTCGTAAAAGGGTAAAATAGTCATTGGGTGTATTTATTACGACCTAATTATTATTTGTCCCATTTATTTAATTAAAAAGGAATTAATTAAGGGATTTAGCTATTAATTATAAAGGATTTAATTATTGGCTATAAAAAGAAAATTATCCCAAAATACCTTATTTTGGTGTTACACGTTAATTCTGAAAAAAGAAGAAGAAGAGAGGAACGGCGCACAGAGGAGAGCAACGCAGAAGATGCCTGGAAAAGGGAGAACGTAAACTTCAACCATGTGATCAATCCGTTCATCTGTTCAAGATGCCGCAGGAGAGAAAAGTGATCAGCACGATGAGACGCAACTTTGGAAAATAAAATATCCTTATTCCGTAAGTTTTCAGTTTAGCCCTAGTTTTTGATAACCGTTGAGTTTGATCTTCAAAAATTCGTATCTTGTAATCTGTAGCTATGTTTTTCAGCCATGAGTAGTCGAAACGATCGTCTTGGAGCATATATTATTCTAAAAATAGTTTCACTACAGTTAATCCGGGTAATCTGCAGTTTTATACACCTTTTCAGTTTCGGTTTTTGCCAAGAAAATAGGATTTTAGGGTTTCTTGTTGATCAAATAGGTTTTGGGGTTGAGGATCAACAGTGGTTGCAGTTGCTTAGCGTTTTGCTTTCGGTGTTGCTGGAAATTAAGGTAAGAGGCTCTTCCTAACAAATAATTATGGTTTTACAATGTTTAGGTTGAGTGTTAGTTGTAGCAAGGAATCACGTTTTATGTTGTAGTTTGTTGGTCCCTTGGAAAGGCTAACACAAGTTTAGAGGGGGGGGGGGGGTGAATAAACTTGTCACCAAAAACTTTCCCTAAGCTGAATTTTAAACGGATTATGGTTCAAATAAAACTTGTGTGGAGTTAAGCTGACTAAGCTGTGTTTAAGTCAAACTGACTTGACCAAATCTGAGTCAACCAGCAGCGGATATTATTCTAGCCTTTTTCTTGATCTTGTTGTTCTTTTATGAAAACTGAGTGTTGTGAACTAAATTCTGATGAATGTCAGTTTGTGAACTGTGAACTATATAACAATCAATTATCAAATTGCTGAGTAAATAAATAAATGCGTAAAGTAAATAAGGCGAGTATTATAGAGGTTCCAGGTGGTGTAATCCTGTACGTCCTCTCTTCCCTTGTGGTGCGGAGGAAAATTCCACTAGAACTTCTTGAGATGAACTGTTACAAAAAGTCCTAAACAATAGTCCTTGGCTAATCCCTAGCTTCACTATCTAAACAAGCTTGTAGAACAGTAGAATTGCTGCTCTTCAATTGCTTGAACACTGGTCCTTAGAGGGTTGAATTGCCTCTTCACCAGCTACCACCACAAACACAGTCTACCCGACTTGTAGTCTGAGGTTGGTGCAAAGTCCTCTATTTATAGTCTGAGGTTCAACGTTCAATTCGAATTGTATCAACGTCTATCTTGTAACGGATATAATTTCTGACCGTTCTGCTGTGTCAGTATTTCATCCAATAGAATTGCTTCCTTTATAACGTTCGACTGTACTATCAGTTTATCGGATGACTGACATATAAAACTGAGTTTCCTTGTCAGTTTCATACTGAAATTTTCACTTGTCAGTTTCCTGACTGACTTGGAGCATTAACTGAGATTTTACTCTTCTTCAAATATCAGTGCTCCAGTTTTTCATCTCATTATAATTGACTTAATCAGAGTACACCATGAATCATTATCATCTAACAATTCATTGTCCTTATGATTCTTAGGTCTTCATACAAGATCCATAAAGTCAGTTCAGGTTACCACAATCTTGCCTGAAGTCTAACTTTACAGTCTTGTCGTAGTCTTCATAACTGAGTTTGAACCCTCAGTTCTTCAATCTTCCATAGCTGAGTTTGTGACCCTCAGTTCTTCTATCTGCTGAATAAGCCAACTGAGACTGTGTCCCTCAGCGAACTTATCTTCTTCAGTTTTCATATCGGTGTATCCTGAGTCAGTTTGTTTATCTTGATGATTTCCAGTTTTCTAAATGACTTCCGCTTTTCGCTTTACGACACACTAACTATTACGGTGCTTGTCCGATGTAACCTATACAAATATCGACTCTATTAAAACCTAAACATTCGAGTTCTAGACATCTTTTAGCTTTTCACTATAACAAATTTCGGCTTCAAAGACTTCATCAATGAGGTTAAGATAATACTTTGAATAATTATGATGAATTATCATCAAAACATAAATTTTATTTCCAACAATTTCCCCCTTTTTGATGATGCCAAAACTCTCCCTAAAAGAAAAGCTTAAAGATCAAAACAATGTAAAACAATGTAAAACTGGAAAACTGGATTTCATTAGAATGAGCAAAAACTGGAATAGTTACATTTAGTCCAAACAACTTGTGATTAAAGACTAAACTTTTTCTTTACTGAAATGTACTTCTTTTCTCTGTCATATAGATGATATTCATTTTCTAACTTGGAGTCTTCCTTTGAAAATGTCTTGTTGTAGTCAACTTGACTTCCTTCTTTCCATCTTCTCCATAGAAGTAGCTTTGGTAAGTCTGATTCTTTCAAGTAGTATTTTTCAAATTCGACTACATCAGCTTTCATTTGTTCAGTATTGTCTTTAATCTTCAGTTTGTCATCAATCCTCTGATTTTTCTTATATTGTGCCATTTTCTGCTTTGAGAATACATCAGATAAAAAGTAGTTCAAGGATTCTTCAATTGTTCTGTCCTTGTACTTGGCTTTAATAGGATTGTAATCGTTGATAAACTTCATCCATAGATCCTTTGTAAGAGTAGCTCTCTTTTCTCCTGGTTGACTGTATTTCTCTATGAGATGCTCTTCAGTTAGCTCTTTCCTTAAGAACTTAGGATCTGATTTGTATCTTTGCTATTCTTCTTCAAGTTGCTTAATCTCTTTAAGTAACTTCAGCTTTTCTTCTTCAGCTTCCCCCTTTTTGGCATTATATAGCTGATCTACCAAGGCATGGGTTGCCTGCTGGTCGGTTGATATGCGTTGCTGAGAAGAAATAACTTCCTTAAGCTGAGTTTCTAACCCGTAGATATGCTGATTCATGTGCCAATAAGCTTGAGCATGAGTTTCCCGATCTACTGCGGTTGAGTCTTCTAGTTTCTGTTTAAGTAACAGTATTTCTGAAGCCGAGCTTGAACTGGATTTGTGGATCATCTCTAGTCTTGCATGAACTGAGACATCAGTTCTACTTCTATAATCGAGATATCCAGAAATATTTGATAGAAGGCCATTTTGTGCATCCTTGTGACTTAGCACAATCTTCAATTTTTCATGAACTTTGGCCAACTCATCCTTTGTTAGGATGTCAGAAGGATCATATGTCGTTTCAGGTTGATCCTTGGGCTGAGTGATGTCTTCAATAATCATCAGTTGTCTATTATCAATTTTATCAGCTGCTTGCTGAGTGTCAGTTGTCTGATTTCCAACTGGCAACTCTTTTTGCTGATTTACAATTTGCGTAGCTAGAGGTTGAGGTTGAATTACTGAAGGCAAAACTGTAGTCACATCAGCTTCTTTTCTTGTACGATCTTCTTCATCATCATCTTTTTTCTTTGAACTGTCTTTGGAAACCGATGATGTGGCTATTCTCTCCTTTTAGCTAGTTCAGTAAATCGATTGAAACAGTTTTCAAGAAACTCTGATATAGGAAATAGAGCATATAGATCTCCGATTTCCAACTTTTCCAAGAGTAATTTTTCTTCAGTCTGTAGACTAGCATCATGAGAATCCTCTGGTTTAAGCTTCATCTTCATTAGTCTGACAATTTTATCAGCTTCAAAAATTGGTGCTGATTGCTGAACTGATTGATGTTGCTATTGAGAAGTATTATCGGTAACAGTATTTTTCCCTGTAACTTCAGTCGTCAGTTCTTGTTGTTGTTCCCCCTCAGTTGGTGCTGTCTTCCTTGATGGTTCTGGGTACAAACATCTTACAACTGATCTTCCTTCTGTTGATTCAGCTTTTCGCTTAGTCCCTTTGCGTTCAGCTTCCTGCTGAGACATAGTTTTCTGGCCTGCTTCAGGTTGGGAAGTTGTTCCTATTTGTGCTGCGATTTCCTTTGTGGTTTCAGCTTGCCTTGCTTGCTTCCCTTCCTTGAGTCTTTCTAGATAGAATTGAACAATTCCACTGAGTGTTTTCTTAAGTCAAAATCTTCCAATGGTTGCCTGACCTTCAGCTTGAGCTCTTTGTGCACTGTCTAATTCGGCTAAATGTTGCTTCTTTATCTGATTGACTAAATAGCCTGCCAAGTTGAATTCTATTTCATCCCAAATAATGTTCATCAGATAAATATTCTCTTCAGAGAGTGTGCTGATTCCTTTAGATTTTCCAATGACATGCTTGCTGAGCCATCTGCTGAGATGTCCAAATTCTGGCTTGATTTCGTCAACATGAATTCTAACTTCGATTGGTATCGTAGAAAAAGTTAACTTCTTTAGAAAAGTAGTCCTATCCAATGGTAGTGTGGACAAATCTGTTGATGTCACAGATGAATTTGCCAAGCCAAAGTGCGACCTCATGACTTTTTCATTGATTGCAATACGATCTCCACGAACTGTTGTCATTAAGGAGTCTCGTACCAAACGCATATTTTGCCAAAATTGCAAAATACCTTCCAAGTCACGTTTTTCTTTGAATGTAACTTCCAGAACATTTCTTAATCCTGGTTGTTTTTCAATCTTCACGCAGATATGACTTGCTAACAGAGTGTTTCGACACATAGCTTCATACATTTCGAATGTAAACTCATCTAGCTCTGTTATTAGTCTTTCATCTTGTGTTTTCTTTGAAGTAGCCATGTCTGGGTGTGAACACAAAGATTAAATTTGAGATGAATTTAGGTTTGAAAAATCTGACTTTTATTTTTATGAAGTGTGAATGGGGGTTGAATATATAGGGGTAGTGTACCGACGGTTGGTTAGTACAACTTTTCAAATTCCATGATGGTTTGGGTAACCAAGGCATGTACTGTTTTGACAGTAAATGGGTGTACACGCATCATATTCTGACAAAAGTAAACTGCCGTCATTAAATGCGATATAACCGCTGTCGCTTTTATCTTGTCAACCTTTGACTAAAGTTGACTGGGATCGAAACTGAGGCTGAAATCAGTTTTAGAAATAACCTTCAGTTTTGTCAAATCATTCAGTATAGTCTGTTAGTTTCAGTTGATCAGTTTGAAATTGTTGATGTCAATGACTAATTTGTTAAGTGAGCGTACCCAGCATAACAAAGATTAATCCCCTTGACGAACTTCTGGCTTAACTGTTTTCAACTGACTTTGATTATCCCTAATTCAGTTCTCAGTTTGGCAAATCTGTCTTTGTCCAATGGCTTTGTAAAGATATATGCCAACTGATCTTCAGTAGGTACATATAAAACTGTAATGTTCTTCTTCTCTGCATGATCTCTTATGAAGTGGTGACGCACATCAATGTGCTTGGTCCTTGAGTGTAAAACTGGATTATCAGTTATTGCAATTGCACTTGTGTTATCACACATTATGGGAATCATTCCTTCTTCTATCCCATAATCCCTTGATTGCTGTCAATCCATAACATTTGAGCATAACAACTTCCAGCTGCTATGTATTCAGCTTCAGCTGTAGAAGTTGAGATTGAATTTTGTTTCTTGCTAAACCATGACACAATTCTATTTCCTAGTAACCGACATGTGCCTGATGTGCTTTTCCTGTCCACTTTGCATCCAACATAATCTGAGTCTGAATAAGATATTAGCTTGAATTCTCCTTCTTTTGAATACCATATTCCAACTCCATCTGTGTCTTTCAGATATTTCAATGTTCTTTTCACAACTGTGAGATGACTTTCTTTTGGGTTTGACTGAAATCTAGCACATACACCAACAGTAAATGATATATCTGGCCTACTTGATGTAAGATAGAGTAAGCTTCCAATCATCCTTCTGTAAAGTGTTTGATCAACATCTTTGCCTTTTTGTCTTCATCTAATCTGATGTTGGTCCCCATTGGTGTAGAAATTCCAGTTGATTTTTCCATACCAAACTTTTTGATAAGTTCTCTTGTATACTTGGTTTGGTGAATGAAAATTCCTTCATCTAATTGTTTAACTTGTAATCCAAGGAAGTAATTCAATTCTCCCATCATACTCATTTGGAATTTTCTTTTCATCAAACTTGCAAATTTCTCACATAATTGTTCATCTTCCGATCCAAAGATAATGTCATCAACATAAATTTGAACAATTAGAGTATTTTCACCAATTTTCATTCTGAACAATGTTTTGTCTATAGTCCCTTTGATGAATCCATTATCGACTAGACACTGAGATAGAGTTTCATACCAAGCTCTTGGTGCTTGTTTCAGTCCATAAAGAGCTTTCCTTAGTCTGAAAACTTTATCAGCTTGATCTTTGATTTCAAATCCAGGTGGTTGTTGAACATATACTTCTTCTTCAAGAATTCCATTCAGAAATGCGCTTTTAACATCCATCTGGTAAACTTTGAATTTCTTATGAGCTGCAAACGCAAGAAATAGTCTGATTGCTTCTAATCTTGCAACTGGTGCGTAGGTTTCATCAAAGTCTATGCCTTCTGCTTGAGAGTATCCTTTAGCTACAAGTCTAGCTTTGTTTCTGATGATATTCCCATCTTCATCAAGTTTGTTTCTGAAAACCCATTTGGTTCCTCTGATATTCACATGAGCTGGTCTTTCTAACAATTCCCATACTTGATTTCTTTCGAACTCATTCAGTTCTTCTTGCATGGCTAATATCCAATCTGGATCTTTCAAAGCTTATTCTATTTCCTTAGGTTCAGATTGTGATAGAAAACATGCAATCATTGCATCTAGTTGATGTCTTGTTCGAACTCCAGCTTGAGTATCACCAATAACTTGTTCTTCAGAGTGATCTCTCATCCATTGATACGTGGGTGTTTGCATCAAATGATCTATATCTTGTTCGACTGGTTCTTCAAGAACTGGTTCTTGAATTTCTTCAGTTGGATCAGGAACCTGTAGTTCATGTGTGGTTTGATGTGTAGTTGGAAACTGAGACTGTTCTGGATCTGAACATTCTGAGATTTGTAGTCTTTCAATGTCAACAAAAACTGGTTCTGGTAAGACTGGTAATTGAGACTGAGAAACTGGTTCTGGTCTGTCTTCAGTTGTTTCACCAGGAAAGTTTGGTTCATCAAATACCACGTGAATTGATTCTTCATGCCTGAGTGTCCTTTTGTTTAGTACTCTAAAGGCTTTGCTGACACTTGAGTATCCTAGAAAAATTCCTTCATCAGCTTTGGGCTGAAAAACATGAAGTTGACCTTTCCCATTGTTGTGTATGAAACATTTGCTTCCAAAAGCATGAAAGTAGGAAACATTTGGTTTTCTTCCATTCCAAATTTCATAAGGAGTCTTCTCATGCCTTTTGTTCATGAGAGCTCTGTCTGTGTGTAACAAGCTGTGTTAACTGCTTCTGCCCAATATCTTTCAGGTAGTTTTGCTTCACAGATCATAGTCCTCCCTGCTTCTTTGAGTGTTCTGTTTCTTCTTTCAGCTACACCATTCTGTTGAGGTGTTCCTGTGGCAGCAAGTTGATGTAAAACACCATTCTCTTCACAATATTCAATAATCACGCTGTTGAGGAATTTAGTTCCCTTATCTGATCTTATTTTCACAACTAATACTCCTTTCTGATTTTGAAGTCTCTTGAGTAACTCTGTAAGTCTTTGCTTGGTTTCACTTTTCTTGGTTAAGAAGATTACCCAAGTGTACCTTGAAAAATTATCTACTACCACCAATGTATACTTCTTTCCACTAATACTAATTGGTGTAATAGGTCCAAATAAATCCATATGTAGTAATTCCAGATGTCTGGTTGTTGAATGCTGAGATTTAGTCTTGAAACTTGCTTTAGTTTGCTTTCCTTGTTGACAAGCATCACATAAGCTGTCCTTCTTATATGAGATTTCCGGTAGTCCAATGACTAACTGTTTCTTAACAAGTGTGTTGATGTCATCAAAATTAAGATGACTCAGTTTCTTGTGCCATAGACAACTGATTTCTGATTTGGCATGCACAAGTAAACAAGTTTTAGCAACGGCTGTTGTCCAGTCTACTACATACATATTTTCTTTTCTTCTTCCGGCTAAAACAACTTGATAAGCTGATTCGCTGACGACAACGCATAATTCTTTGTCAAAAGTAACTTTGTATCCCATATCACAGAATTGACTTGGTGCTGAGTAGATTGTAGTGTAATCCTTCTACATAAGATACATTCTTGATTGTAAGTCCATTCCTGATTAAGGTGCCATAACCTTTGGTGTATCCAGGTTTGTCTTTACTTCCAAAATTAACCTTTGGTCCATCTTTTGCTATAAAATTACTAAGACAGTCTTTGCTCTTTGTCATGTGTCTAGAGCAACCACTGTCAAAGTACTATATATCCTGCAATAAAAGTTAAATAATTTTAGGTACCCAACTCAGTTTGGGTCCATAGGGGGTCAGTTTTCAGTACAACTCTGCGGATATATCCTTTAGGTATTCTTCGGATATTGTTGCACTTGTTTTCATATATGTAAGCCACACTCCCATAGTGTCTATGTTTGGATTGTGTCTTATTTATATGATCTCTCAGATCTTTTGGCTGAAATTTGTTTCCATCGTGCTTCCTTTTAAAACTTGAATAATAACCATCATTCCTTTTGTACTGAGGTCTAGACTGACCTTGGTACTGAGACTTCAGCTGAGAACTGAAATTAGCTCTCTGCTCAGTTTTGGATTGAAACTTGTGATAAGTTTTCTGTCTGGAATGATTGCCATTATCAGTTTTATTAGTAGATGCAGTAAAATTCCAATCATCATCAGTGGGATATAATCTTCCTTTCCCCCTGAATGTGTGAATCTTTGAATGATTAACATTCTTGGATTTACTTTGATTGTAATTTTTCTGGTTCTTGACTTGATTGGTTTTTGTGGATCTGGTAGTTGATTTTCCAGTTCGATTTTCTTGAGATACAGCTGATTTACCATTTGGTTTACCCTTGTTGGTAAATCCAGTTGTTTTCTTGGAAAACTGATTTATCCTATGTGATACTGGCTTTACTGGTTCAGCAACTTTCTCAGTTTGTGGAAGTTGCTCAGCTACAAACACCAGTTTTGGTAATTGGTTCAGCAAGTTTGCTGGTTCCATTCTTAGAAGATTGCTGTGTATCAAATCCTAAACCCGTCTTGTCTCCATACGGTTTCCTGATTTGAATCCAGTAATTGAACTTGATTGAGCAAATGATTCGATTCTTTCGCCGCTCGATGCGATAGGGTCGATGCTTTGAATCTTTTCTTTATCAGTTTTAGTCAGTTTCAACATTTTTAGTTCAGACTTCAATCTTTCAACTTCAAGAATTAGATTCTCTTTCTCAGCTTTAATTGATTCATAACCAGCTTGAATAGTTACTAGCTGATTCATCAATTCGTCAAGAGTTTCTTCTAATTCTAGATTTTTTGGATTGGAGTCAGCAGTCGAAGAACACGCATTTTGCATGGAAATTTGAGCTAAAGAATATTTAGAATTGGATTCACATACCTCATTTGGGTCTTCCATGTGTGCCATTAATGCGGTGTCATATGATAGTCTTTCAGTACCAGCTTCATAATCTGACTCATCTCCAGCAAGGAGTGCTCTTTTACCAACAGTTTGCATATGAGTGATCTGAATTGGTCCGTCAGTGAGCACATCCATCATTTCATCATGAGTGGCTGCTAGAAATGCCTGCATACGACGTTTATATTCGTCAAATCTATCCATGTTGCACACAAGCATTTGTCTTGCATATTGATTGTTGTCCATTGTGAGTGAGTGAAGACTGATAGAGAATTAACTGAAACTGAGCTATCAAATGAGAACAACTAGAGGAGATATAGAGCAAATGATATATTGTCAAAGAAACACTGCTCCGATACCAATTGTTGGTCCCTTGGAAAGGCTAACACAAGTTTAGAGGGGGGGGGGGGTGAGGTGAATAAACTTGTCACAAAAAACTTTCCCTAAGCTGAATTTTAAACAGATTATGGTTCAATTAAAACTTGTGTGGAGTTAAGCTGACTAAGCTGTGTTTAAGTCAAACTGACTTAACCAAAACTGAGTCAACCGGCAGCGGATATTATTCTAGCCTTTTTCATGATCTTGTTGTTCTTTTATGAAAACTGAGTGTTGTGGACTGAATTCTGATGAATGTCAGTTTGTGAACTGTGAACTGTATAACAATCAATTATCAAAATGCTGAAAGTAAATGCTGAGTAAATAAATAAATGCGTAAAGTAAATAAGGCGAGTATTATAGAGGTTCCAGGTGGTGTAATCCTGTACGTCCTCTCTTCCCCTGTGGTGCGGAGGAAAATTCCACTAGAACTTCGAGGTGAATCGTTACAAAAAGTCCTAAACAATAGTCCTTGGCTAATCCCTAGCTTCACTATCTAAACAGTTGTAGAACAGGTAGAATTGCTGCTCTTCAATTGTTTGAACATTGGTCCTTAGAGGGTTGAATTGCCTCTTCACCAGCTACCACCACAAACACAGTCTACCCGACTGCTTGTAACAACTGTCCTTGACAAAACCTTCCTGGTTTGCTTCACAGTCTAAACCTTTGATGTAGAATCAAAGTTGGGCTGAGAATCAATGAATTGATTCTTGTTTGTGGTTCTTCAAAGTGTCTGATTCTTGATAAATTCTTTGTAGCTTGAACACTTGAAGAAATTCTAGATATGATCTTGTTTTGGTGCAGTGATGATAGCAATTCGAATGACTAATGCACACGTTAATTCTTGTTAAATCTTGGTATTGTTATCTATTTTATCCTTGGTGCAAATTCCTCTATTTATAGTCTGAGGTTCAACGTTCAATTCGAATTGTATCAACGTCTATCTTGTAACGGTTATAATTTCTGACCGTTCTACCGTGTCAGTATTTCATCCAATAGAATTGCTTCCTTTACAACGTTCGACTGTACTATCAGTTTATCGGATGACTGACATATAAAACTGAGTTTCCTTGTCAATTTCATACTGAAATTTTCACTTGTCAGTTTCCTGACTGACTTGGAGCATTAACTGAGATTTTACTCTTCTTCAAATATCAGTGCTCCAGTTTTTCATCTGATTATAATTGACTTAATCAGAGTACACCATGACTCATTATCATCTAAGAATTCATTGTCCTTATGATTCTTAGGTCTTCATACAAGATCCATAAAGTCAGTTCAGGTTACCACAATCTTGTCTGAAGTCTAACTTTACAGTCTCGTCGTAGTCTTCATAACTGAGTTTGAACCCTTAGTTCTTCAATCTTCCATAGCTGGGTCTGTGACCCTCAGTTCTTCTATCTACTGAATAAGCCAACTGAGTCTGTGTCCCTCAGCGAACTTATCTTCTTCATTTTTCATATCGGTGTATCCTGAGTCAGTTTGTTTATCTTGATGATTTCCAGTTTTCTAAATGACTTTCAGTTTTCAGTTTTACGACACACTAACTAATATATTGCTTGTCTGATGTAACCTGTACAAATATCAGACTCTAGTAAAACCTAAACATTCATTTCTAGACATCTTTTAGCTTTTCACTATAACAGCTGGCTTCAGCACTTCATCAATGAGGTTAAGATAATACTTTGAATAATTATGATGAATTATCATCAAAACATAAATTTTATTTCCAACATAGTAAAATGTTGGATGCTACGTGATGGTTAGTTATGTTGAAATCAGGTTTTACTACTGTTTCTTTGTGATAGCTGATGTTAAACATGTTTGATTTGGGTTAGAAATCGTTAAGTTGGAGAAAATCATGTTTAGGGCTTTTCAGGTGCAATGCGCATGCATTCAGACCAGTTTTAGGTAAATGTTGTTTTAAGCTACGAGTCCAGTTTAAATGTTATTTCTTGACCTAATAATACAAAATGAAAATGAACAAGCCTCGATTGAGTTTCTGATGCGTTTGGTTCGGGCACCGGACGTACTCTTAAAGGGAGTTGAAGTCCGGGACCATCGGAAAGGCATGAAAAGGCTTGTGCTTTGATGAATTAGTATTCATCAATGTCTGTGTAATTGCTAGGCCTCGTTTATGTCTAGTGGTCTAGGAAGAGAGTAGTATGTGTGAGGGAGATTATTTGAAAACACTTAGGCAGCTAGTTAACTATTTAATAAATACGTACTTGCTTAATAAAAGGTTAAACATCATGAAAGCTTGGATAGGCACAATACAATATCGGCAATGTGAGGTTTGGCCAGATAAAATGGTGATGATTACTGCCGGATTCTAGACCCGCCAGATAAAGTACTGATCATTCCGCCGGACAAACTCATGAACGAGATAGACATTCACCGGTCAGCTCTCTAGGGTTGGCCAGACAAAGTGGAATGACTGTCTCGGGACCGCTAGAGATTTATCTCTATAGGGTTGCGTCTTTTGTCTTAGTGCATATCTCACTAAGTGTAGTGCCCTCGTAAACATGCTGTAACAAAGATAAGTTAAGTTAGAAACGTTTAGTCATGACATGTTGATGGACATGAAGTGAACCCTAGATTGATTCGGTCTCATAAAGATAATTTAATAATCATAATAATAACCTTTCATTGTATAATTTAGTTATTCATTAGCTTCTCACTTTTACTAAGTACTTTGTACTTACCTCCTTTGCATTTTCTCTTGTATGCATTGTGGGGTGAGAAGACGAACAGGTTGATCAAGTGTAGATGACGACCTTTGAAGACTTTGAAGTCTTGACAAAACTCTTAGTTTATTTCTTTGTAAAGGTTGTACTAGACTAGTTGTATTTCTTTTCTTAGACTTGTTGTACTTCTACTTTTAAGACATCGTATTGTATAAGTCTTTGGGTTTTTCGTCGTTGCAATTTAATTATCCATCTTTAGCATGGTTACTTTCTATTCATAGTAGCATTTATGTTTTTACCCGAGTCTTTTTAGCTTCCGTTTTCTTTTATTTGATACGACGACGTAGAGGCTTGCATATAATGTTAGATTTATTTAATGCTATACGCACAGAACGTTTCTATTCCGGATAAGGGCTCGGTATCCTGGAGCGGGGCGTTACATAATCCGCCTCAATATGCTTCATGCGTTCATGAAAAACCGGGTTCTGTGCGATATATAAAGCCGACTGGCTGTCACAAAAGAGTCGTATCCTAGGGGGATGACGAATACCAAGGTCAGCAAGCAACTGTTTCAACCATTTCAACTCACATGTAATAGAGGCCATCGATCGATATTCCGCCTCAGCCGAAGATCGGGATACCGTGGTTTGTTTCTTGGACTTCCAAGAGATCAGGGAAAGACCAAGGAAAACAAACCAACCGCTCAATGAACATCGAGTAAGTGGGCAAACCGCCCAATCAGAATCGCACCAACCTTCAAGAAGTAGAGAGCTATCCGAACGCAGTAAAATTCCTTGACCTGGATGCTTCTTCAAATATCTGACGAGACGCAGGGCCGCATCCCAATGGTCAACACGGGATGCCTGCATGAACTAAGATAACACATGCAAGGAATAAGCCAGATAAGGTCGGGTAACACCGAGATATATATATAAGGCGACCAATCAACCGACGATAAGGCCCCGGATCACTCAACAACTCACCCGTAGCAAGGGCCAACTTGTGATTCTGCTCAATCGGCAAATCAGCTGGCTTGCTCTGAAGTAAACCAGCTTCATGAATAATATCGAGGGCATACTTCCGCTGATTCAAGAAAATTCCATCCATGTTCCTTGCCACCTCAATCCCAAGGAAATATTTCAACACTCCAAGGTCCTTCATTTGAAACATTTCCCCAAATAGTCTTTAAAAATCCGTATCGTAACCTTATCGTTCCCGGGAACAATTATATCATCAACGTCAATGAGGACATATAGCTCAAGATGATCTCGTTGCAAAGTAAACAATGAATAATCTGAGTAGGACTAACGAAAACCATAGTCACACAAAGCAGAACCAAGCTTCTCAAACCAGCACCTCAGGGCCTGTTTTAATCCATCTAACGATTTACGCATCTTGCAAACCAAGTTCGATCCCCGCTGTTCAAATCCTGGAGGGATTTTCATATAGATCTCCTCCTCCAAATCCCCATGCAAAAATGCATTATGAACATCCATTTGATGAATGTCCCACTGTTTCACTGCCGCAACACTGAGAAATGTCCGAACCGTAACCATTTTCACCACAGGGGCGAAAGTCTCTGTGTAATCAGTCCCTTCTTCTTGGTGATGCCTAAATGCCACTAACCGGGTTTTCAGACGCTGTAGTGTGCCGTGCTCGTCATATTTCTCTGTATACACCCACTTACTCCCCAATGCCTTTTTCCCGGGGGGAAGGGGTTGCAAAACCCAAGTACCCTGATCCTCAAGTGCCCGAATTTCTTCTGACACGGCCTTACGCCACCCCTCATGTTTCATAGCCTCCTTAAAGATTTAGGAGGACTACCCACTATAATAGCTGCAAGGTACGTGCGATGTTTATCAGAAAATTATCATAATTAATATAATGCATAAGAGGATACGGAGTACCTGAGGAAACTGAGGGAGTGGAAGAGCGTGGAGTAGGACTTTTCGGTGCAACCATAGTATGTGTCACGTAATCCTGGAATCGAGAATTCGGGATCTTCTGTCGTCTGCCTCGGCCTAATTCTTCCGCACTCTCACCTGGTTGTTGAGGTTGTGGTGAGGGTGCAATATCATGTGCCGAATCACCTGCATCATCATGCCTGTGCGTCCCCCACTCAACTTGAGGATCCGGCAATGGTGGATCCCCGGGAGGGGAAGAAGAAACGTCGAACCCCGTATCTACTACGTCAACATCCTCAAAAACTGGATAAGGGAGAGGGGGAGACACACTACCCTTGGTCTGGTGAGAAAAAGGGAAAACATGCTCATAAAATTTTACGTCTCGAGATACAAAAATTTCCTCCGAATCAAGGTCGTACAAGGTCCACCCCTTCTTCCCAAAAGGATACCCTAACAACACACACTTACGACTACGGCTGGAAAATTTATGCGAAGGACGATGGTCGTGGGAATAACACAAACACCCCAAAATCTAAGCATCGATAAATCCATTTTTTTTATGAAATAGAGACTCATAAGGCATTTTATAGTTCAAAATACTCGACGGGGTTCGGTTAATTATATAGGCAGCTGCCATAACACACTCTCCCCAGAACTTAAGGGGCAAATGACCATCAAACCTAAGGGCACGTGCAACATTTAGGATGTGTTGATGCTAACGTTCTACCCTTCCATTCTGTTGCAGAGTACCAACGCAAGAAGTTTAAAAAATGATCCATTCATGTCGAAAATAAGGCAGTAAAGGCTTAAACTCAGTACCGTTATCACTACGAACTCGTTTAATTTTGACCTCGAACTGACGAGAAATCAAAGCGACAAAGTCCAAAAAAACCGTTTCAACCACCATTTTATTTAACAGCAAATAAATCCACACCGAACGAGAGTAGTCATCAACAATAGTTAAAAAATACGTAGCACCACACGTCAAGGGAACACTATAGCGACCCCACAAATCACAATGTATCAACTCAAAGATACGACTAGCTTTATTTTCACTAAGGGGAAAAGGTTCACGGGTCTGCTTTGCCCGAAAGCAAATATCACATCCATCTTTATTTAAATTTTTGGAAATGGAAATATTGGGAACCTGCCGAAGAATTATTTCTGATGGGTGTCCCATATGCCGGTGCCACAAATATGCTGTTTGCTCATTATCAATAGCCAAAACCCGAGCCTTTGGGATGCCCACGAACCAAAAAAGTCCATCCACACGCTCACCCAGTCCAATCAGTGTCCCCGTCAATCGGTCCTGCATAACACACAATTTATCCGTAAACTGCATAACACAATGATTATCATCCATAAATTGAGTCACCGAGATCAGGTTACAATTCAACTTTGGAACATATAAAACATTATTAAGATGCAAATTTCCCGATAGAATAACCGTTCCCTTATGAGTTGCAACTGACGAATGTCCATCTAGCAAGCCA
This sequence comes from Gentiana straminea, assembly GCA_036785695.1. Taxonomy (NCBI): domain Eukaryota; kingdom Viridiplantae; phylum Streptophyta; class Magnoliopsida; order Gentianales; family Gentianaceae; genus Gentiana; species Gentiana straminea. The sequence goes on along the minus strand of JAVUPR010000183.1, from coordinate 22,518,554 downwards.
ATGGGGCAGTGCACAATAGGTTGATAATTAACGAACAAATTTAGGTCACATGTGACATGATTTGTCGCCCCGGTATCAATAATCCAATCTGATTTACCGGTCAAACGATCATGGGCAGTGGGCTGAATTGAAGAGGCGGGCTGAGCCGACATCACAACAGCAGCCTCATGTGCCTTCGGCAATAGAGGATTTCCGGGTGCCGAATTGGTACTTCCAGCCATGGATGATCACCTAGTTTTCCCCTTTTTCTTTTTATTATTATTATTATTATTTTTCTTCTTCTTCTGGCTGTTGCCGAGAACAGGCACTTTGGTTTTTTATTTATTTATTTATTTTTACAATCCCTTATGAAAGAATACACTTCCCCTCCATGCCATCAATGCCATCCGCTGCAATTCTTCGGCTGAGTTCTTCGGTGCAGCAATTTGTTTGTTTTTTTTTTTTTTTTTCTTGTTAGCTAGGGTAACCTGTTTCTGATACCATGACAAAATTCGATCAAATATATTTCGTATGTCTTTCATCAACACAAGATACAAATATATAGCCACTCTCAGAGTTTCTATAATTCTACACATTGACTAATATACCCGTAATAAATAAATACATAGTAGTCGTAATACCCCAGATAATATTCCAAATATTTCTCTCGGATCGGATTAGATGTGGACGTGGCCATATTGGGCATTCGCGTGCTCGCCTCGTATTTCTTCGGTGATTGAGAAATTAAAGTTAGCACAGTGACTTGAAGATTAAAAGGAATAAGGAATATTGTTTGTGAAAAATGAAAATATGGAGTTACTTTCGGAACTTTGGGATTTACTTTATGGAAATATTCGTCTTTTTTTTTTTTGGTGGTACTTTTGAGATAAATGATGTAAATTGGTTCGACGAGTATATATAATCAAGAATACTATTGCTTCAGACGTGTTGATTTATGTGCGTTTCTCAAAACCTTTGTAATAATATTGATTAGTGAACTGTGAACGGCAGTTATGTTGTCTAGATTGGTTTTGTTTTCCATTGATTCATTTTTTAATGCTTTCACGTGTCTAGTTGTGTAAAAGGAGACGTGGCGATGGTTCGAGTTGAGACACATGTCAAACAACTTGTTACCCACTAAAGACTCGGATTTCGGGCAAACCGTTACCAAGCAAGACTTAGAGCTGGGCAATGACAGTTTAAATGTTATATTCATCATGAACTCAATCTTTCGAGTTCACAACACATGGTACAAATACAAAGGTTTTGAGAAACGCACATGAATCAACACGTCTGAAGCAATAGTTTTCTTCTCTATATGATCGATGTCTTAATTTCATGATCATTCTAATTAATGATATCAAATTATGGACACAACACATGGTACAAATACACATGTACTAGTTTTTGCTTTTTATTTTCCATATTGTTTTAGTCAACATAAAAAAAATTGTTGGTCAAATTCAACAAAATTTTGAAGTGCCAAACGAGTTAAACAAATTTAATAGTCAAAAATCAAAAAATTAAATTTAAAAAAAAACACGAAAAAATGATATTGTTTTAATTTCTTATAGGAAACAACTACGATATCAAGGACGGAGCATAAGTATGGGCTGAAGGGGGCTAAGCCCATCCGACTCTTTTTATTTTTTTTCTATATAGTATGTATATTCAGCCCACTAACTCAACAAATCACTTTAGATAATTAAATTTTATAAATTTCCCACCTAACCTAAGCCATTAAAAGTATATGTTACAACAGAAAAATGGTTACATTTTTGACATCACACTTTTATTTCCAACACCACAATCGTTTCAAACCACTACAAGAAAACTGGTTTAAAGGGACAAACTTTAAAGGGACGACAAAGTCGTCCCTTTAAATACATTTTTTGGGACGACAAAGTCGTCCCTTTAAATGAATTCAAACATAGTCAAAGTTTTGGGTGGTTTTTTTGGAGGGAAACTTTAAAGGGACGACAATGTCGTCCCAAAAAATAAAATATTAACCCCACCGTGCGCCAACATTTCCACGCGTGACAAGACTATTTAAAGGACGACAAGACTATTTAAAGGGACGACAATGTCGTCCCATTAAACATTTTCGAAAATAATATCTTATGTACAAGAAATTATAAAATTTTTGTTTTTAGGGACGACAATTGTCGTCCCTTTAAAGGAAATTATATATTTATGTGTCGTCCCATTAAACATTTTTCGAAAATTATATGTTATGTACAATAAATTATAAAATTTTGGTTTTTAGGGACGACAATTGTCGTCCCTTTAAAGGAAATTAAATTTTTTTTTAATATAAAACTTTGAGTTAATAAATAATATTCAGTTTATTATAAAATTCTAATATACATATTCTAATAAACATTGCGTTAAAATATAAAATTCATTATTTTTTATAAAAATTCCTTTATCGAACGATAATACAGGTGATTTTGATAATACTCTCTATTATAGATTGTCAGTTCGTTATCGAAGGATTTATTTGAATCTCGGGGTTCGTTAATAAGCGATTGATCTCAATCCTGAGATCCGACATTTTTATCGAGTGAATGAGTTAACAACATGGTTCGTTATCGAGCGATCGATTTGAATCCCGGGGTTCGTTATCGAGCGAATGAGTTAGATCGTTATCGATCATTGTGATAGTACTATCTACTATGTCTCGATGGATCGTTATCGAGCGAAGGAGTTAAGAGTCGGGGATCGTTATTAAGAGATCGATTTGAATATCATGGTTCGTTATCGAGCGAATGAGTTAGATCGTTATCGATCATTGTCTCGATGAATCGTTATCGAGCGAAGGAGTTAAGAGTCGGGGATCGTTATTAAGAGATCGATTTGAATCTCGGGGTTCGTTATCGAGCGAATGAGTTAAATCGTTATCGATCATTGTGATAGTACTATCTACTATGGCTTGATCGATCGTTATCGAGCGAATGAGTTAACAATGGTCGTGGTTCGTTATCGAGCGATCGATTTGAATCTCATGATTCGTTATCGAGCGAATGAGTTACATCGTTATCGATCATTGTGATAGTACTATCAACTATGTCTCGATTGATCGTTATCGAGCGAAGGAGTTAAGAGTCAGGGATCGTTATTAAGAGATCGATTTGAATCTCGGGGTTCGTTTTCGAGCGAATGAGTTACATCGATATCGATAATTGTGATAGTACTATCTACTATGTCTCGATGGATCGTTATCGAGCGAAGGAGTTAAGAGTCGGGGATCGTTATTAAGAGATCGATTTGAATCTCGGGGTTCGTTATCGAGCGATCGATTTGAATCTTAGGATTCGATATCGCAAATGAGTTAGATCGTTAAGGTTATCGAAGAAGAAAGATCAGCAGACTTCCCAGATGACTTTCACAAACTTGGATACACTTCTCAGTAGACCATCACTCTGCTGATAACCATATTAGTTTTACCAGATGTAGAGTTTAAGTCACTTTGTTGACAAATCTCCACCTTGACTTGAACTCTCATTCATAGTCTACCAGTTGCATAAGCAGATGTACTTGTACCAGATGCATTCTTCAATGCCAGATGTACTGTACCAGATTACTCCACAGAATCCCCTCCGCTGACCTCGCCCTCGGGCGAGCTTCCGCATTTCCGCATTATAAACTTTGAATATTCGGCAAAGTCCGTACACAACCGAAAGCCGCTTCTCGAACCGGTTTAGTGAACATATCGCGGGGTTCTCCTTGGTGCCGATCTTCTTCACTACAACTCTCTTCTCATTCCTTAGAAAATGATACCTCAAATCAATATGTTTGGTTCTCTCATGATGAACGTGATCTTTTGCTAGACAAATTGCACTCAAACTGTCACAATAAATCTCTGCTTGATCCTGATGTAGCCCCAAATCACTGACTAGTCCATTCAACCAGATAACTTTCTTGACTGCTTTAATAAGAGCTATATATTTTTCCTCAGTAGTTGATAAAGCCACCGTTTCCTGAAGAGTTGCTTTCCGGTTAACAACTGAATTGCCCAATGTGAAAACATAACCAGTTATTGATTTCTTACCGTCCGCATCACCCGCATAATCGCATCACCGTACCCCGTGATCGACCTTGAATCTCGGGGTTCGTTATCGAGCGATCGATTTGAATCTTAGGATTCGATATCGCAAATGAGTTAGATCGTTAAGGTTATCGAAGAAAATAGTGTTATATATATATATATTATGAACGAAAATATAATATTAAGGTATTTAATCATAAAAATGTAATATTAGAGTTCATAAAATTGTTTTTTTATAAAAGTTTATTTAAAGGGACGACATTTTCGTCCCTTTAAACAAAAAGTCGAATTTTTATGAAATTTGGGAGGGAAAATTTGCCAAAACTTTTTTTTGGGTTTAAAGGGACGACTTTGTCGTCCCCGTAGACTAAATTGTCGTCCCTTTAAACAAAAACTCAAAAATTGTATGAAATTTTGGAGGGGAAAATTTGGCCGCCAAATTTTTTTTTATGTTTAAAGGGACGACATTTTCGTCCCTTAAAACAAAAAGTCAGAATTTTTATGAAATTTGGGAGGGAAAATTTGCCAAAACTTTTTTTGGGTTTAAAGGGACGACTTTGTCGTCCCTTTAGACTAAATTGTCGTCCCTTTAAACAAAAACTCAAAAATTGTATGAAATTTTGGAGGGGAAAGTTTGGCCGCCAAATTTTTTTTTATTTTTAAAGGGACGACATTGTCGTCCCTTTAAAGATTATGTCGTCCCTTTAAACAAGACAATCGATAATATAATCTGCAAAATTTCATTTTTTTCCTCTTTCTTCTATTTTTTCTTCTTCTCCGTTTTTCCTCAAATATTTCCGGCGATTCCACCAAATTTCCGGCGATTGTTTACGATTTCAACAACCAATCACCTCTAATCTCATCCATAAACTTAGGTAAACCAATTTTCATCTTATTTTCGTCAAATATTTCCTCTCTTTCGCCTCTTTCTTCTTCCTTGGCATAGCTCCGGCGATTTGGGCGAATTTGGGGTGATTTCCGGCGATTCTTCACCATTTTCAACGAAAAACATGTCTAATTTCATCCCAATCAAAGGTGAATCATCTTTTCTTATTATTTTCGTCAATTTCTTCCATTATTTTTGCAAAATACAACATGCTTGTGTTTGTGTAAATGCAATTATTGTGTTAAAGTTGGAAGTTATCATGTTGTGGGTTAAGGTTTCAAATGGGCTCGATTCGGTTCATCCCAATGGGTTCGATTCGGTTTATAGGAAGGTTCAATTCGGTTTCAAATTTACCATTTTTGCTTTTTGGTTATAATTGTTGGGTTCGATTCGGTTTATTGGAGGGTTCGGTTCGGTGTTATAATGGTAGGGTTCAATTCGGTTTATTGGAGGGTTCGGTTCGGTGTTATAATGGTATGGGAGGGTTCGACAATTAGGTTGGATAGTTGTAGTATGATTAGTAATGAGTTATTGATTCGTTTATTTTGGATTATATTTTCGATTTTCGTTTGAGTTAGTAGCTAACATTGGTGTGTGTGTGTGTGTGTGTATAAATGCAATTGTAGTTAAAACTATAGTGAGGATGTGTGCCATTTGTGTACATGGTTGGGTTCGGTTTATGGAGGGTTCGATTCGGTTAGATGACGGTAGTAACAAGTTACAAGTTCAAACCGAGATTGTGTTGTATAGAGTTGATGCTAGTAGTGTATGAGTATGGTGTAGTTTGGATTTGGATTTGGACTTGCATTGAGTTGTGCCATTTTCTAATGAATGAAAATTTTGTGTGTTGTGCCATTTTTTGAATGAGTTGAATGCTATTCTAGTTAAACGAGGTGAATGAAACGAGCGTGAAAGTTTAATATTCGATACGAGATATGGAGCGAGAAGAGAGTAGATATATCACCATTGAATGTGTAGAAAAGGCAAGTGAAGTCATTTATGCAAATCATGTATGCAATTGAGTGGTTAGCGACGATCATGGAAATAATATATGCAAATCTTCTTGTTTATAATATTGCGAGTTTGCGTATGATGTCTTTGGTGGGCGCAAATCTTCATTCGTGTTTTTGTTTGACATTTTAGTTGGAGAATCTGGATCCTTTAGTAAGGCGAGCTATTGTTGCTTTGCGTCTGCGCCGTTCTCCCGATCTTCAAGGTGATTTTCTCTCGCTTTAGATTGAAGTTCTTATGATGAATTCAATTGAAAAAGAACTAAAATTGCTTCTCCTGGGAAGATATCTTTATATCACTAGTCAGTTTCTTTTTCATCGCAATACGTCTAATAGCAAATTGAATTTGTTAACATCATATGCTTTTGATTTTCTGAGTATTCTCTCTAAGTTATACATGTTTCTCCAGACAGGTATCGTTTCATTCCTGAAAGCATCGATTCAAAGCTTCTTCCTTTTCAGCGAGACGGTGTTAGGTTTGTAGAAATATAGTTTTGATATTTTTTGAAGTTTGTACGAGATAGTATGCTCTTTCAGAAAAAATGTATGCTCTTTCTAAACCCTTACTGTGTTCTCTTACTCAGATTTCCTTTCATATAAGGGATTGTTGGTAAAATGGGCATTGAGTGTATGAATGGTTGAGTTTTTTTTTTTAAACATTACAGTGTTGGATTTGTTTATTTTCTTAAGGTTGTGTATGATAAAGTTATGGATAGGAGTCATGGCTTTGCATTAGCAACAATGGGCAGTGTGAAAGAAGCCGAAGAGGCTATACGAATGTTCGACGGATCTGTAAGTTTCTTCACCATTTCTCAAGTTGTCATTTCTCTAGTGTAATTTGTGTTGCTAAATTACTTCTTTAAAGTTCATTGTAAATTGGTGCTTAAGTTTATCTTCAAAAGTTTAGAAATATAATTAAATTGGTGCTAAATTACTTCTTTTTTGTTTTGAATCCCCTATTTTAAAATATATATATTTTTCCTATTTTAAAATATATTTTATGGGTTCATTCAATATTTTTTTTCCAATTTTAAAATATATTTTTTTCGGTTTTTAAATGAATTTTTGGAATTTTTATAAAATTATTAAATGAATTTCTGGAATTTTTATAATTTTTTTTTTCCCAAATATGTTTTAAGGGACGACACATGTCGTCCCTTTAAAGGGTTTTTATAAAAAAATTATTTTTTTCGTATTAACTTTATTATAAAAATTAAATTTATAATCTTTTAAGGGACGACATTGTCGTCCCTTTAAATGGTTTTTTATAAAAAAATTATTTTTTTCGTATTAAACTTTATTATAAAAATTAAATGTATAATCTTTGAAGGGACGACATTGTCGTCCCTTTAAATATTTTTAATAAATAAATTAAAATTTTTCCTCATAAATTTTTTTTATGAAATAAAATGAATTATATTTAAAGGACGACATTGTCGTCCCCTTAAAAGCTTGTTAACGCCACGTCAAGACGTTGAAATTTCTTAAAAAAGTCCGTGCCACGTCAACATACCTTTAAAGGGACGATTTTGTCGTCCCTTCAAAGGAAATCCGTTGTTTAAAGGGACAAAGCAGAAGGACGTCTTTTATAGGGACGACTTGTCGTCCCTTTAAACCTTTGATGGGACGACAAAGGCTGTAAAGGGACGACAAAATGTCGTCCCTTTAAACAAGTTTTCTTGTAGTGAACACTCAAAACATTATTTCAAGTACCAATTATTTTTGGCGGCTTCTATCGGTACCACGAATTTACTATTGACACATTTTTTAGTTTTATCTATTATTTTCATTTATTTCACCACCACCAACAAATTGCTTTTTCGGCACCACGTACGCGCGTCAGTGGCATTGACGTTTTGTTTCATTAAAAATGTTAGTGGTCTGACAATTTTCACCAATGATACATTTATAACTATAATATCAGTGTCACTGATGTTGGTATTGAAAATCACCGTCAGTGTCAGTGACGCCCGTACCGAAAATAAACTTCAGTGACACAGACGTTGTGTTGTACAAAAATAATAAAAATACTATGGTGGTGCTAACAGTAATTTTAAGAGTATCTGAAGTATATAAGGGTGTCAAGTGAAGTAAAAACGTGGTGCTTGAAATAGAAGTTGCCTTATTTTTATTGAATTTAACGTGAGTGGTACCCGACGCTTAAAATACAGCGTCAGTGACGACACTCGCTTTATGGCTACGGAAATGTCACTTGTGAGTAACAAAGATCCGATGAATTGATATTGGAATCAACGTTTGTAGTGTGGTGCAGGAAGTAAAAAAAAAATACATCATAAAATATAAATAAATTTTATTCTTTTTTAGAAAATTAAGTCATATAAATAACTTCGAAAAAAAAATCTCAGCCCACCCGAACAAAAATTTCTGGCTCCGTCCGTGTACGATATTGTCAAATGACCATTCCTTAACGAGTAAAAATGCGGTCATTAGTCTAAGTAAGACCATTTTATAGGAAAATAACATCTTGGGGTTTCTGTATAGCTACAACCATAATAAGTTCATTGCCCCACACATATTTATATATTGAGAGCGATATAGTTACTCACTCAAATCTACATAATCTTTACACAATCGTCATCTCAACATATATTTTTCATTTGTAAAAAAAAATTAAAAAATTGAAACAATCACAATCACAATCACAAGATTATGTTAAGTGTAAAAATAATGTAGATTTGAGCATGGATTAACTCTATTATTACCCTTGATTTTTTAATAACCCAATCCTTTTATAAAAATAACTGTAAAAGGTTTGTACAATGCCTTATCCTAACACTCTCTTATACCAAAAGACGTTGACAAAACGTAGCCATGTCTCCACAAAGTATATGAGTGGCAAATCCAGTGTGGAAAAATCATCTAATAGGAAAGAGTACAGAACCTTACGTTTCCATAAAATGTATTCCCCGGATGAAAATTACAAACGATTACATTGGGAAAATTAAGTGACAAAATTTTTCGCAGAATGTATGAAGCTGCTCTCTCCAAAAGTATCACAGTATGGGTCAACCGACCTGCTAAAAAAATATCACAGTATTAATTTATTTTAGTCTACCTATAGTTATGTGGAACTTGTTAGCATTCATAATGTTGTAAATATAGGGTGTGAAGATGATCAACAATGCCTTGAATTCCTGCAAACGAAAAGATTTGGATCCTCGCAGTTTCACGATAGATCGTTGTCCTTCTTAAATTATTCGACCCTTTTACTTTGTCCCGCGTTTCACGAATATTTAAGTGAGATATAAACTGAAAGATAGCCTTTAACTCTTGGACAAGAGATTAAAGATCACTTTGGATGTGTTTGATATATATTGACAAAACAAAGATGCTTACAAATTGTTGTATATCTATTCCAACAATGTAACTTTGCTTTATATAGCACTTAGATGTCTGAAAATAAACAAGAAGTTCGTTGTTAAGTGTTACACCCCAAGGGAAAAGGTTCAATTTGGTTGTACCCACTTAAAAAGGCCAAGAGACACCAAAAAAAAATCAGTTTTCGAACAACAGGCGGGCGCCTGTGAGGACCCCAAAACCGAACAAACTTTCTGTTCAACTTTTACCTTGCCAAAATGTGACAGGCGGCCGCCTATGCTCACAGGCGCCGGCCTGTCACACTGATTTTCCAAAACTGAATTTCCGCTTGCTTTACGAACTCTACTTGCTCATTTTACATCCGTACACTCGTAAACACTTATATAAGCGTGCACTCCGCACCTCCGTACTTATATTATAGCGTTACGAGCATAACCATCCTTGTACTAAACCCCGATAACCTCAATGGCTTGTGATTATACTTAAATCACCAACATTCCTCCCCCATTTAAGTGTAATCCTTGGTTTAGTAAAAACAACAGTCATAATATAAACCAACTCATGCTTCAATGAAAATATCACAAAGATTGAATTTCCACCTAGTACTATTACACGCAAATATTCGAGTATTGGGGTGTGTCTAAGCATTGAACCCCTTTACACATTTTGAATACATGTACATAACAATACACATGAATTGAGACTACTCCAAAGTATTATTCTTGACACCATTTATAGAAATCCGGCCTTGTGTCCATATCCATTCTTGAGCATATAGAAAGCTAACCCAACTTTCCTTGAAGCGGCCATACTTCTTACTCATATAGGTGAATCTTTAATTTACCGTGCACCTACATTAGCACTTTCAAAAGACTCATTAAGAAGATAAAACTTCAACCTAACCTCACAGGTTTATAGCACATACCTTCGGGATTAATACATGTGCTCATGTTCTCAATAACAGGCTTACCACATTGAATTTAGCCTAAGGTATTGTACCAAAGGGAAATTGGGGGTCCTATTATCAGAAACTTATACGGGTTGTAGACCCATCCCGACAACCGACTTTTGTAATAAGTCCTTAGCTAATCCTTTCGTCAAATGATCAGCTAAATTCCTTTGAGATCTCACATAAACAACCGATATCACCCCGTGAGAGATCAACTCACGTACCGCGCTATGTCTAACACCTAAGTGTCGTGACTTACCATTATACACATGACTATAAGCTTTAGACAGTGTAGAGGAGCTATCACAATGGATAGATATTGGTGATATTGGTTTAGGCCATAAAGGAATTTCATGAATCAAATTCCTAAGCCATTCTGCCTCTTTACCGGCTACTGCCAAGGCAATAAATTATGACTCCATAGTCGAGCTAGATATACATGTCTGTTTTTTAGAAGCCCAAGAAATAGAACCTCCACTTAAAACAAACACCCATCCACTAGTAGAAGAATGATCTTCTACATTAGAGATCCAACTAGCATCCGAATATCCTTCAATTACCGAAGGATATGCAACATAAGTCAAACCAAAGTCTTTGGTAGACTTAAGATATCTCAATACATGAACAACCGCTCTTCAATGACAATTTCCTGGGTTACTCGTATATCTACTTAGTTTCCCAACCGCATATGCAATATCCGGTCGTGTACTAGTCATTGCATACATCAAACAACCAATGACTCGTGAATATTCAAGTTGATTCACGGTTTCACCTTTATTAGGTCCAAGTTTCTCATGAGGCTTCATGGGAGAATTTTCCGGAGTACAATTTTCACAATTAAATTTCTTCAACACTTTCTCAATATAATGAGACTGTGTTAGTGAAAACCCCCCCTGATTTCTCTTAATTTTAATACCAAGAATAACATCTGCCTCCCCCATGTCTTTCATAGAGAATCTTGAAGATAAGAGTCATTTACACTTATCTACCTAATTTTGGTTCGTACCAAAAATCAACATGTCATCGACATATAGACATATTATCACACTGTTGCCGGTATCATCAAATCTACTATAAATACACTTGTCCGACTGATTGAGTTTAAACCCACTAGCCAAGACAACCTCATCAAACTTTTGATGCCATTGTTTAGGAGCTTGTTTAAGTCCATACAATGATTTTACAAGTTTACACACCTTATGCTCATTACCGGGCATAATAAATCCTTCCGGTTTCATGTATATTTCCTCTTCCAAATCTCCATTTAGAAACGCTGTTTTAACATCCATTTGATGGATCACCAAGTTATGAATTGCGGCTAAGGCAATCAATAACATGATTGAGGAGATTCTAGCAACGGGAGCATAAGTATCGAAATAATCGATACATTCCTTTTGCCTAAAGCCTTGTATAACTAACCGGGCTTTATATCGGTCAACAGTACCGTCGACTCTCATTTTCCTTTTGAAAATCCATTTGCAACCCAACGGTTTGCAACCACGTGGTAAATCTGTAAGAATCCACGTATTGTTACCCATTATGGAATCCATCTCGTCGTTGATGGCTTCTTTCCAAAAAGATACATCCTGAGATCCCATCGCCTCAGAAAATGTCCTTGGATCATCCTCAATATTGTAACAATATGAGTATTGATATCCAACTTCATTTCTCGAACCTTCCACCAAATAAGTAACAAAATCCGGTGGAAATGTTTTAGCTATTCTAGCCCTCTTACATCTTCGAAGTTCAGAAGACTCGACTTGAGAATCATTATTCTCCACATTCTCCACTCCAACTATCGTAGGAGTAATAGCCTTTGGTCTAGGAATAGATGTAAATCTATTCTCATCAAATATAGCATCACATGATTCTATAACCGAATGTACAGCCACGGAATCACTAGGTTCTATAACATAAAACGTATATGCCTTGGAATGACTAGCATATCCAATGAAAATGCAATCGATGCCTCTTTCTCCTAAAGTTTTAATTTTAGGATCGGGAAGTCTAACAACCGCCCTGCAGCCCCAAACTTTTAAATAATTCAAGTTCGGTTTCTTTTTAAACCAAAGATCATACGGGGTAGCAGAATTCTTTTTATTTGAAATTCAGTTTAGTAAATAACAGGCCGTTAACATGGCCTCACCCTAAAATCCACTACTCAATCCCGAGTAGGACAACATGGAATTTACCATCTCTTTTAGAGTACGGTTCTTCCTTTCCGCAATGCCATTTTGTTGTGGCGTATACGGTGCAGTAACCTCGTGTATAATACCACACGACCCGAAGTAGGTTGGATCATAGTATTCTCCACCTCTATCGGTACGAAATCGTTTAATACTAGAATTCAATTGTAATTCTACTTCACTTTTATAAATCTTGAATTTATCAAGTGCCTCATCTTTAGTATTAAGTAAATACACATAACAAAAATGAGTACTATCATCTATAAAAGTAATCACATACTTCTTATTTCCCAAAGATGGTGATGCATTAAAATCACACAAATCACTATGGATAAGTTCCAAAATTGTAGACGATCTTTCAACACCACGAAATGGTTGTCTTACAATTTTGGTAAGCATACAAGTAGTACACTTATCCACATTGATATCAAACGGGGGAATTAAAGCATTTTTAGACATAACATGCATACGTTTATAATGCACGTGTCCTAACCGAGCATGCCACAACTTTGAGATATTAACATCAGAAATATGCATAACTTGATTAGATTTATTATTTACAATATTAAGCATAAACATATTATTACACAAATAACCAAATCCTACAAATACACCATGTTTTATATTATATACCTATCGGACTCATATACTTGTTTATAGCCCGATTTACATAAAAGTACACCGGATACAAGGTTTTTCCGGATGCACGGAACAAATAAAACATCAAATAGTTTTACAAACTTTCCAGAACTAAATTTTAAAACAACATTTCCAATGCCTTTTATAACAGCCATCGACTCGTTTCCCATCTTTAGTATGGAGCCATCATTCACCGGTTCAAAATCTTCAAACCAGCTTTGATCTTTGCATACATGTCGTGTTGCTCCCGAGTTGATCCACCACGAAACATCATCATCCTGCATATAAAATGGATCATAAATAAACGGCACATAATTCACAACCGAATTAATACCAAAATTAACATTCTGACCTTGATGCTTGGGTGGTCCTTGGTCTTTTGACCCCTGTTCTGGACCTTTGTTTTTCCCATTCTTTCGCACTCGGCAATCAGCCTTGTAGTGCCCTGTTTTGCCACAAATCCAACAGGCACCTTTTGGCCTTTTTCCGGATTCTTTGTCGCCAGCCTTGAATGGTTTCTTTTTCTTACCATTACCTTTTCCCTTGTTTGTTTTGGAACACTCCCCAGCCTCCATTACATGAATGGATGTCGATTCATCAATTACCTTTCCCTTGGTTTTCACACCCTCCTGCGCCCTGAGGGATTCCTCAATACGCAGGTGGCTACCAAGTTCAACCAAGGAGAGTTCTTCCTTTTTGTGTTTTAACATATGCTTAAAATCTTTCCATGATGGTGGTAATTTATCAATGATACTAGAAACAGAAATGGCTTCATCCATTTCCATCTTGTGTTGTGCAAACTGGCCTAAAATGCGTTGAAGTTCATTGAATTGTTCAATTACAGACCGTGTATCTACCATCATGTATTTCATGAAATTACCAACTAGAAACTTTTTAGCAGATGCATCTTCATTTAAGTATTTAGTTTCTAGTGCATCCCATAATTCTTTTGCAGATGCAAAGTTTTGATAAATATCAAACAACGAATCAGACATACCATTTACAATGTGACCACGACAGATGTAGTCATCATTTTCCCATTTGTTTCGCCTTCGTAATTCCTCCAAAGGTGCATCATCATCGACTTCTGGTATCTCAGTGCTAAGAACATATACCACTTTCAATGTAGAAGGAAATGCATCTTCCTTTGCCACCTCCGAAAATCAACGCCTTCAAACTTGTCTAGTTTCCCGAAATTCATCATCAAGTCCTTTGCATTAGCCATTGTGATCAGAACAATAATTTAAGAATAATTTTGTAGATTGAGGGTGTGAAGATGATCAACAATGCCTTGAATTCCTGCAAACGAAAAGATTTGGATCCTCACAGTTTCATGATAGATCGTTGTCCTTCTTAAATTATTCGACCCTTTTACTTTGTCCCGGGTTTCACGAATATTTAAGTGAGATATAAACTGAGAGATAGCCTTTAACTCTTGGACAAGAGATTAAAGATCACTTTGGATGTGTTTGATATATATTGACAAAACAAAGATGCTTACAAATTGTTGTATATCTATTCCAACAATGTAACTTTGCTTTATATAGCACTTAGATGTCTGAAAATAAACAAGAAGTTCGTTGTTAAGTGTTACACCCCAAGGGAAAAGGTTCCATTTGGTTGTACCCACTTAAAAAGTCCAAGAGACACCAAAAAAATCAGCTTTCGAACCACAGGCGGGCGCCTGTGAGGACCCCAAAACCGAACAAACTTTCTGTTCAACTTTTGCCTTGCCAAAATGTGACAGGCGGCCGCATATGCTCACAGGCGCCGGCCTGTCACACTGATTTTCCAAAACTGAATTTATGCTTGCTTTACGAACTCTACTTGCTCATTTTACATCCGTACACTCGTAAACACTTATATAAGCGTGCACTCCACACCTCCGTACTTATATTATAGCGTTACGAGCATAACCATCCTTGTACTAAACCTCAATAACCTCAATAGCTTGTGATTATACTTAAATCACCAACACATACAACCAAACAAGAATTGAAAAGGTGAAGATGAATGTTGGAAGCTTGTGATATTAAAATGAAAAGCATACCTTGTAGAATACAATATAGAGGCTTATATAGCCAGGCACAAAGCAAAACTAAAAGGAAAAAGACTAAAAAAGCCCTTAAGGCTAAAATACTAATAGCTAATATAAATATATATGCTAACACCCCCTCTCAAACTCACGACGGTACAACAAGAAGCATCGAGAGTTTGTCAACGAAAAATCTATGACGCTCGACAGTGTGAGACTTCGTGAAGAAGTCAGCCAACTACAAGGATGACGGAGTAAACGGTAGAGAAATGGTGCCGTGATCCAAATGATGCCGAGTGAAATGACAGTCAATCTCAATGTGTTTGGTGCGCTCATGAAACACCGTATTGTGAGCAATCTGAATGGCACTCTTATTATCACAATACATAGGAGTGGGGTCAGAAAGAGTAACTCCCATGTCAGCCAGTAACTAACGCTACCATATAATCTCAGCCGTAGTGGAAGCCATAGCACGATACTCTGCCTCGGTGGAAGAACGAGAAACTACATCTTGTTTCTTGCTTTTCCACGAAATAAGAGAATCACCAAGAAAAATACAAAACCCAGTCGTGGACTTCCGAAAAGTCGGATCACCAGCCCAATCTGCATCAGAAAAAGCACGAAGCTCCAAGGAAGAAGTGGATGGAAACAAAAAAAGAGATCCCCGTAGGTAACGCAAAATACGCACAACAGCAGCCCAATGTACAGCAGTAGGTGCTGAAATAAACTGACTAACAATGTGAACAGCATGGGCAATATCAGGGCGAGTGATCGTCAAATAAACAATACTGCCAACAATGGACCTATACAGAGTGGGATCTGGTAGAGGAGTGCCATCATCTGGAGTATACTTTACGTTCAGCTCGAGAGGAGTGTCAGAGGTGCGAGTGTCAATGAGCAGTGCACGGTGAATAATATCAGCACTTGGACTGAGAGATGAGGTAACCTCGTGGTGAGGAGGCAACTTCAGTTCCCAAAAATATCGTAAAGGGCCCAAATCTTTCATCTCAAAGCAACGGGACACGGTTGCTTTCAAATCCACAATACCATCAACATCATCACCCGTAATAATCATATCATCAACATATAACAAAAGGAGAACACGACCAGCAGAAGTTGATCGAACAAATAAAGCAGAGTCATAAGGGCTAGAGACAAATCCAAGGGAGATCACAACCCGAGAAAATCTATCATACCAAGCCCGAAGGGCTTGTTTAAGGCCATACAGCGCCTTCTTAAGGCGATAAACCTGTCCTGGAGCATGAGAAACACCTGGTGGGGGAACCAAATACACTTCTTCCTTCAAGTCGGCATTCAAAAAGGCATTTTTAACATCTATCTGAGATATATGCCACTGATGAACAGAAGCAACAACAATGAGGACACAGACTGAAGTCATCATGGCAACAGGAGCAAAAGTCTCCTCATAATCTAAACCATACTCTTGAGCAAACCCCTTAGCAACTAAGCGGGCCTTGTATCGCTCAATAGAACCATCGGATTTCGTCTTAACTTTGTACACCCATCTAGAACCAATAGTCTTTTTACCTGCAATAAGATAAACAAGGTCCCAAGTACCAGTCTTGTCTAAGACAGACAGTTCCTCAGCCATTGCATTTTGCCAATCACGGGAATGAACAGCCTCCTTATAAGAGGAAGGCTCAGAGATAGGATCAATGGAAACAAGAAAGGAAGCAAAAGACTTAGAATAACAAGAATAGGCAAAATCAGGCAACTGAGTAGACTTACGTATGCGTACTGGATAGCGGGGTTCAGCAAGATCCATCGTCACAAGCGGTGATTAGGTAGCCGTATTAGGGGTCGGAGAATCATCAATAATAGGTGCAATAGGAGGTGAAGAGTCAGACGAGAAAGGATCAATGTGAATAAGATCAGATTTAGTCAAGTTGTGGGTGCTGGCGGGAATGGTAAAGAAAGAGATATGCTCAAGGAAGGAGACATGGCGAGACACGTATAGTTTTCGAGAGGAGGGATCATAACAACGATAACCTTTTTGACCTATACCATACCTAAGGAAAACACATATAGCAACACGAGAAGAAAGTTTGGACAGTTCTACATGTGGACGAAGAACACAGCATGTGGAACCGAAGACTCTTAGGAGAGAATAATTAGGTGTTTGACCAAATAATTGTTCATAAAGAGAAAGGCCATAGTTATGAGCAGTCGGGATACGATTAATAATTTAAGCGGAGGTGAGGATAGCTTCTCCCCAAAACTCATTTGGAACACTAGTGGATAGCAACATAGACCTAGCAATTTCAACAATATGTTGGTGTTTTCTCTCAGCAACACCATTCTGCTGAGGGGTATCAGTGCATGAAGACTGATGCACAGTACCTTCAGAAAGAAAAAGATCAGAAAGGGTTCCACTAGTGTATTCCCCACCCAAATCAGAACGGAAACACTTAACAACAATGGAATGTTGGGTTTTAACATAGGCTTGAAAATCAGTATAAATCTTAGTGAACTCAGATTCGTCTTGACTTGGATGCTTCTGGAATACCCTAGGCCCATTCTTTTCGTGCAGTCCACTCCAGATTCGTCCATCATGCTCAGCCCATCCGTATCCTGAAAATCATCAAATAATGCACGAAATAATATCGAAACAGGGAAAATAAACGCTAAGTGCATTTTTCTCGACTCACGAACCCGACATATGATATTCAACGTAAATGGTTCATATTTATAGGTCGAAACAACTATTTTTAGCTCATAATTGATAGAATATTGATGTCGTAGGATATACTATTTTAACCGTCGTCAACTACCCCCCGCTAGCCTTCTGCGCGTCCGCGAGCAGAGTATGAATGCGGAATGTTCCTCCAAAAACAATCTCCATCAACTACCACACATTCAATAAAGATTTCCGGCAGAAACAAACATCAAGTCACACTCCATAAGCTCCCCATTAATCACTACTTACCACGCATCAATGTGTCGTGTGATGAATCAGTTGTGATAGTGCGTTTGTGAGAAGAATCTAGTTGTATTAACCACACAATCTTAACTTACCTGCGCATACACTCGCTCGTCTTGCTTTCAGACTTGGTTACACAACATGGTACCGTAATTGGGTCGGGCGGACTCGGGGACTGAGCATTGATCTTAAGTCCTCGTTTGTTTCTTTTTATGCGAGGGTCGTGCCCTTTTTACACGAGTTTGCTTC
Organism: Gentiana straminea; assembly: GCA_036785695.1. Taxonomy (NCBI): domain Eukaryota; kingdom Viridiplantae; phylum Streptophyta; class Magnoliopsida; order Gentianales; family Gentianaceae; genus Gentiana; species Gentiana straminea. Next base: position 22,500,293 of record JAVUPR010000183.1, on the reverse strand, counting down.
CCTCACTGCCTTTATTGCATATCTTTTTCTTTTCTTTTTTTTTTTTTTCATTTTTCATTTTTTTTTCTGGCAGATTTCCTCACTTTTTTTCTCTTTCTCTCACAAGTCCGTGTGTCCCGGTTACCTTTCGTCATCCAAGTTGCTTCCCTTGTCTTACAACAATTTGTTGAAGTATATACACAGACAAATTAAGATTCCCGGTTAAAACAACTCATCATCTAATCTTAAACACTTCTCACTCAGATTATGTGCTCAAATATTGATTGCAATGATAGAATAACAATTAATAAGTTACTACTTCATGCAACATAACATATGTTCATTCTTTCATACTAAATTGAATATGCTATAGCTCACTTCAAATTGAAATTGGGCTCATTGTCTACCGATTCCTTACTCAAAAACGTGCAATAAGCAAGCTAAAAACAGTGTTTAAAATTTTCAAAAATATTCCCTTTTTCAATTAACCAGCTATGACGCCTACCCCCCACTTATTATAGACATTGTCCCCAATGACTAATAATAAAGAAAAGGAAAAGTACTTAGCTCAGGAAATGTTGGCTGAGTCGAAACGAATCCCGGAACATAATTGACTGCTACCAGGATGTAACGATTTGATTCTGACGATGTGAAAGGCCCAACAAAATCAATTCCCCAAACTTCGAATAATTCCACTTCTAAGATACTCTGCAGAGGCATCTCGTTCCGCTTAGAAATATTTTCTTGGATTTCTCTTTTCTCGAGGCCTTTTCAATGGTCTCGGTGTCTTCGCTATGTTCTTTGCGATCATAATGGATAACACTTCCCCCCGAGACCGATTGAGGGGGATGAAATCCCTATCATGTAGGGCTCCTTTCTTTCCCAAACGGTCCGAGTTGGGTGCCGTGATACGATCCCAGACTTTCGACTTGCTTTCGGTGCTCTGCCTTTTGGATTGATTCTTATTTGGACCTCGAGTGTCCTTCTTTGAATCCATCCAGTCGGATTGGGTGTGCCTACGCACTGCCTCTTCCCCTTGACAGAATATATGCACCATATTAACACATTCATCCATGGTACGAGGGACATCTCTGCTCAACTTCATATATAACCTTGTATTACGCACCCCTCCCACAAACGATGTGATCAGAATTCGATCATCTGCGTCCTTGACTCGTATGGCCTCAAGGTTAAATCTCTTCAAATAATTTATCACAGTCTCATCTTTTTGTTGCTTCATGTTCATGAGGTGCATAAACGCATCTCGAAATTTGCGAGCTAACATGGAAAAACTAGAGATCGAACCTGGTCGTAGCTTGGTGAACCATTCTCTGGCTCGACCGACGAGCAATGTCTCGAAGGCCCGACACCGCATTTCATCATGTGCGCCGTCCAACCTCATCTGAGCCAGATACCTATGTAGATGGTCTTCTGGATCGGTGGTGCCATCATAAGGTTCTATCTTTGGTATCTTAAACCCCTTGGGTTTGGGGAAATTTTCAATTTCCTTTGTGAAGGGAGATTCAAACCACAGCGAGACCGAACTTTTGCCCAAAATAACGTCCAGCTCCTGCCTAACGCTATCCTCATACACCTTTGATGTTTCTGCTGGATTTCATGTCTCCTTTTCTCCACAGAGCTGGATGACCCACTGATTTCTTCTCTAGGGACTTGCTTGGTTTTTTCTGCGGCGTCTTTCTTGCCACTGTTCTCACGACCCTGAGCCATGAAAGCCTCCGCTACGATTCTGGACATCAATTCGCGATCAGCTGCTGCCAATTGATCTATGATAGCCTAATGTTCTGGAGTAAGGCCCTGTTTCTCCTTTGGGGGATCTTCATGGATAGGATCCAACAACGGATCCCTGTCTCTTGTTCATCCAGATCCACTTGCTCATTGATCTACGAACCCTGTTGGTCCGTGGCTTTGGAATTTGTTTTCTTGGCATTCTTATCCTTGGGAGGCATCGTGATCTTGGTGTATTCAACAGTAGAAGGCTCTCCTTCTAGTGCCAATGACGATGACAAATTATGTCACCTAATGAATCCGGGCCTAAATAAATCTAATGATGAATACTCGAAACCCTAATGCCTTAAGAACGTGTTGTAGATTTTAAGATTTGTGGCTGAGTCTAAGAACTTGTCTTAGATTGCCTACGTATCCTGTTTTTGTCCAGGAATCAAGCCTTACGTAGTTCCTGGAACATGGTATTTATAATGATAATGCATGCCCTAATCCTAATAATAGGTCGGTCTAAGCTATTGTCATATTTAACCTTATAAATGGGCCTCGCCCCTTGCCCAAGTTATCATGCTGATAATGGGTCTTCGTAGCTGGTGCGGACTCTGTCCCTTATGCCGATTCAACCGAATTATGGTGGTCGAGCTGAGACCATCGTCCTACACTGCTTAAGAGTCGATCATCATAGCCCCGAGTCTAGGCATCGACATGCACACCTTGATTCTTATTCATACCGTGGGGACCAACTGGAAGACGACACGTGGATGGGTGAAACCCTGTATCGTCAGTGGCCATATTGGGCATTCGCGTGCTCGCCTCGTATTTCTTCGGTGATTGAGAAATTAAAGTTAGCATAGTGACTTGAAGATTAAAAGGAATAAGGAATATTGTTTGTGAAAAATGATAATATGGAGTTACTTTCGGAACTTTGGGATTTACTTTATGGAAATATTCGTCTTTTTTTGTGGTACTTTTGAGATAAATGATGTAAATTGGTTCGACGAGTATAATCAAGAATACTGTTGCTTCAGACGTGTTGATTCATGTGCGTTTCTCAAAACCTTTGTAATAATATTGATTAGTGAACGGCAGTTAGGTTGTCTAGATTGGTTTTGTTTTCCATTGATTCGTTTTTTAATGCTTTCACGTGTCTAGTTGTGTGAAAGGAGACGTGGCGATGGTTCGAGTTGAGACACATGTCAAACAACTTGTTACCCACTAAAGACTCGGATTTCGGGCAAACCGTTATCAAGCAAGACTTAGAGCTGGGCAATGACAGTTTAAACGTCATTACCTTATACACTGACAAATGTTATATTCATCATGAACTCAATCTTTCGAGTTTCGAGCATCGATGAAGGGCAAGCCCTTTAGTTACAACATTGTTCTTCTCTATATGATGGATGTCTTAATTTCGTGATCATTCTCATTAATGATATCAAATTATGGACACAACACATGGTACAAATACATATGTACTAGTTTTTGCTTTTTAGTTTCCATTTTGTTTTAGTCAACATAAAAAATTTTGTTGGTCAAATTCTACAAAATTTTGAAGTGCCAAACGAGTTAAACAAATATAATAGTCAAAAATCAAAAAATTAAATTTAAAAAAAAACACGAAAAAACGATATTGTTTTAATTTCTTATAGGAAACGACTGCGATATTGTCAAATGACCATTCCTTAACGAGTAAAAATGCAGTCATGAGTCAAAGTAAGACCATTTTATAGGAAAATAACATCTTGGGGTTTCTGTATAGCAACAACCATAATAAGTTCATTGTCCCACACATATTTATATATCGAGAGCGATAGAGTTACTCGCTCAAATCTACATAATCTTTACACAATCGTCATCTCAACATATATTTTTCATTTGTAAAAAAAATTTAATAAATTGAAACAATCACAATCACAATCACAAGATTATGTTGAGTGTAAAAATAATGTAGATTTGAGCATGGATTAACTCTATTATTACCCTTATTTTTTTAATAAGCCAATCCTTTGATAAAAATAACTGTAAAAGGTTTGTACAATGCATTATCCTGACCCTCCTCTTATACCAAAAGACGTTGACAAAACGTAGCCCTGTCTCCTTAAAGTTTATGAGTGGCAAACCCAGTGTGGAAAAATCATCTAATAGAAAAGAGTACAGAACCCTACGTTTCCATAAAATTTATTCCGCGGATAAAAATTTCAAAAGATTACATTGGGAAAATTAAGTGACAAAATTTTTCGCCGAATGTATGAAGCTGCTCTCTCCAAAAGTATCACAGTATGGGTCAACCGACCTGCTAAAAAAATATCACAGTATTAGTTTATTTTAATATACCAATAGTTATGTGGAACTGACCCGCTTCTTTTTATATCTTGATCTGTATTGACTCATATTGAATTAAAATATATAAAACTAAATTTAGTAGTTACAAAATATGACAATTTTTCGACCCGTATCACGAAATTTCTGCAGCCACCCCCGTCAAAATCCCATCCTTTCTTTTCTGCATTGAGTTATCGTCTATCTTCAAAATGGTTCCGTGGATAGATAACTTGCCTTTCAGCTGCAACCTTCTTTTTCCCATTTCTACAAATTTTTGAGTGTAGGTGAGCTATACCAAGTAGTTGCATCAACTTTGTTTAAAAAACAATATAATATGGAAAAGATTACAACTGGATTGCACCTTCCATGCAGATGAAGGGTGCTTCCATATTTCCTCGCCAAGATTTAAACCATGTCGTCAACTTGATCATCACTTCTTGAGTCTTTCGTGCACCAATTGATAGAAGAAGGAGCAAACACATTCTATAAAATATTTATGGTAAAATAAATAAGATAAGTTACAACCTGGTTTGCACCCTTCATGTTAAGATATGAAGGATGCATCCACAGATATATGACATCAATGAATAAACCGTATAGTAAGTAAACCAAGTTGATCTCCATGCAAAAGTTTTCAAAGTTGGTGCGGTATATCATCGCTCTGCTCATAATGCCGAGTAGTTGCATGCACGGAAACTAATTTAGCTAAAAAAAATCCACAACATATTTGATTCCCGATAAATTAATGTGGCTAATGGGGTAAACATATTGGCTTATATACTTATATACAAATATATAAACACACATGAGAGCAAACAAGTGGATTTTTAGAGATTCTTTTCTTTTCTTTTCTTTTTTTGAAAATAGAAAGTGATTTTTTTATTAACAAAACTAACTAGATGTAATTAGAGTACACAATACAAAGTGTTCTTAACCCAAACCAAGAAGGATAAAAAAAAACATTTCTAAAAAGCCTAAGAAGAGTTACAATCTCATCCAAAAGACTGAGCTGGTGTAGAGGTTGATAATTAATTCTAATGATGCCTCATGTGATCAAACATTTGAGGATATTAGAGTTCGTAGTTATGCTTGGATAAATGGTAGAAATAATAAAGTTAGCGTGGATTGAGATTCTTGGAAGTCCAACCCTTTTTGTTTTAGTCCAGTTTAGTTTCTAGGCTTGGTTCATAGAGGTGGTGTTGTTTGAGGCTTGTGTTTGCTCTTTATGCTTTGTACTTTTGTAACTTTACTCTAGCACCTTGCTAAATCTTAATAAATTTCTTTGCTGTTAAAAAAAAAAGATAATCAACATTTATATATTTTTATACCTCTTTCAAGTGCGAGGTTTTTTTTGTATGTGTGTGTGTGTGTGTGTGTGTGTGTGTGTGTGTGTCTTTGGAGAGGCCCAACACTTGATATTTGTTTTTTAAGACAATGTTTTCAAAGATGTTTAATGTTTGAAAATATATTTCTTCCAATGGTGTCGTTCTCTGATACCATGTTAAATCATGCGACCACCTGCTATGATATTATGCTGTATTACTATTGTTTGTAGAAAGGGTCGAACTATTGACCCAGCTCTGATACATGTTCAATCACCATCTCCCCTAAATGCTTGACCTCGCTCTGATACCAAGTGAAATCCCCATCTCTCCTAAAAGTTTGGACTCGCTCTGATATCATATTAAATCACGATCTCTCTACTCTATACTTTAGCAATAATTTTCTATTTACGCGGAATTTAATGTATGTAGATATGTTTGAACTTATAACCTCCCGCTTTGATACCATTTCGTATCACCATCTCTTCAAAAGTTTAGGTTGATGGATGGGTAAATAAGTAACATTATATATATATATATATATATATATATATATATATATATATATATATATATATATATATATTTCAATACGTTTCTTCAAATAATGCATGTCTCCTTTTCTCTCGGAGAGGCCCAATACTTGGTTTTTTTAATTTAAAGACAATGTCCGAAATGAAGTTTGATCCAATGACATCATATTCTAAGAGCACTCGCAGTAGAATCTGTAAATGGTGTTAAATCTCTATTTTAAGAATAAATACAGTTCAAATCTATTAAAAATACAAGTGCATTAGCATCTGTTAGGACGATCTGGTAACCACGGATTCTTAAGATTTTATGGTACATCTCCCGCAAAAGATAAAAATTTCCAGATCCATCATACACTCTCTCTGCTCTCTTTTCTCGAGATATTTCTCTCAACTCCTCCCCTTCGTCTTCATCTGATTTTTCTTCTCCCATTCTACTTCTTTTTTTTTTCTTTCGCTTTTCTCTACTGAATCTGCACATGAATTTAACAACAAAATAGCTTCATTCCGGAAGGGAAAAAAAAACCTTGAAGAATCGAATCTGCGGTGTCTATTTTAATTGATGCATTAGTTTCACAGGTATTTGTTGAATGGGTTTATCTTGAATTGTTATGTTCCTATAATTTTATAATTGTTTGCGAATATGTTTTGCTGACCTTTACCTTGCATTAAAGATGCTGTTGAGATTTCAAGGTGAACACTGTTTTAGTACAAGTCTTGAAGATCGATTTGTTCATGTTGTCACTAAATTTTGCCAGATATCTTATTATCAAGAGTTGGAGTTGATTGAAAAAGTTGTCTTTCTTTTGTTGGTTTAAACGATTTAATCAATTTTTGTCTTTGGTGAATTGCATAGCTTTAATGTTCTAGGGGCAACTGGGTGTCATACCTGCTTCGGTGTTTATAATAGCATAAGATGGATTTTTTTTAAGCAATGTTTAAGATAAAGATGGTTGATAAATCACCCTCCCACTTAAAAGTTTAGCTTAAGTGGTTAGGAAACTTGCATCATGTATCGGCTTGCCAACAAGTGGACAAGAAGCAGTAGCAAGGACTGTAGTTGTAGCAGCTAGTATAAAGGAGGGGGGAGGGGTACACTGAAGTTTGATCACATGACCTTATCATGTGATACACTGATACTATGATAAGTTCCCATCTCACTTAAAAGATTAAGCTGTTAGGAGAAAGTGAAATTTAATCATTTATACACATTATTTGTGGTTGTATGACGGAATGTCTGGAACTATTGAGGTTACAAGCATGTGGATTTCTAGTATAGGTTCTGAGTTTTAGATCTCCTTCTAAAAATCTGGCCATTATTGGACTTGGACTCTAGGTTGCACAAGTCGTGCCTTCAACAGAAAGAATTAGTGGTTGCAACAATGTCATAGATGATTCTATAATGTTTATTGAAATATAATGATGATTTTATGCATTCATGAAGGTGATGTTATGGTTTGTTAATACAGATTCAGAAGGCAAAGTCTATGTACCTAGATTTGCACAAGTGTTCATTTAGGTTTGAGCATTGTTGGAATATATCGAGGAACCAACCAAAATGGAAGGAAACTGAGGGAGTAGCCGGAAGAAAGAAGCAAACCGGGAGGGCAATCGGAAGTAAGGGTTCTCCAACAACGCCTTCGCCGGTTGACTTAGACAAAGAAGGCAACTTCATTGATCTTGAAAGGACGCCTGGGACGAAGGTGGCTATAGCGAATGAAAAGCCACAAAAGCCAAAAAAGCGAAAACATGAATATGACAACCCTCTTGGTAGTATAATCTCTAACTGGTGATAAAATGAAAATAGAACAAGAGAAGATGGCAATGACAAAGAGGGATGAAGAGCTAAGAATCATGACTATGGACTTGAACAATTTAGATGATGTCCAGAAAGAATACATCATGATTCTACGAGCTAACATTATGGAAAAGAATAGAAATCAAGTTTGACATTGTGAAGCCTTATTAAAGTTTGATGCTGCAACTTTGTTTTTTTGTGTACGGGCAAATGAATATGTCATGTCGGTGGTAAAACCATGGTGCTGGATCGTTTTTTGGTAGAGTAAATGAATGTCATCTAGGTGCTAAAACCTTAGTTATTTTATTATGTGATTATGGGTTTTCTTACTGAAAGTGGCTTTATGTTGCTCATATTATGTATGGATCATGATTCAGAAAAATTGCTAAAATCATGTCTTTACTTCTTATGATACAAATATTTTGATCATTATTTCTCATGATGCAAATAATTTAATTTTCTTTATGACAGTAACTATTTTAAATGTTAAAAAACATAGGAGCATAACAATTACTTTTTGTAAATGAATAAATTAATTATCAACGATATGATTAAAAAAACATGTAGAAACCCAATAAAATTTGCTTACAAAGTTTTACTCAATGACCATATTATAAAGGGGGAAGGGGCCACAAGGACAAAAAAATTAATAAATGGGTCTGGAAGGACAAAAGTAACATTTTCATGATTATAAAGGACAAAAATCACAATTGTTATTTTAAAATTGTTACTTCACGTGTTAATGTTACTTTGTGTTTCACAATTGTTACTTCATATTTACTCTATTCCACAATTGTTACTTTATATTTGTTAATTCATAATTGTTACTTTTGTCCTTATTAAATTACAGTTTCCTTCTATACTGATTTATTGATAATTTTGTCCTTCTGGACAAAAATCTATATTATAAATGATTGGTATAAATATTCCACCAATTTAATGATAATAGTTGTTAAAATTAATAGAGAAACTGTAAATAGAGATTCTGCTGCAGTTGTTCTGGATATAGAATATGTAACTTGAGATGCTGATGCAGTCGACCATTTGTAGAGATTCTGTAATATAGGTAAAAGTGGTGTTTGAGTCTGGAAATTAGAGAATCCGTTAAAAGACACTGATGCAAGTGCTCTAATACCGGTACGTGTTTGGACAGTTACTAAGAAAACAACATATTCATTTGAATAAAATAATCTTTTGTCTTAATTTTCTCCTTACAATACATCAATCTAGTTTATTCGACATGAAAATCGATGCAAATATATCTTTGATTTAAGCTTTAATTTCAAAACTTGTAATTATTTCACTATATTTTTTTTGTCATATTTCTTTATATTGAAATCTTATTTGACACTGTTCCGACTTCATTTTCAACGTTACTATCTAAACCGTATCAAAAACAACAAATTCATAGATTTGTGTAGTAGAATGCTAAGTGAAAGGTGTCATGACGTGAACTAGTGGATTTGTATAGTGGAATACTTCATGAAAGTTGTGTTGTAGCCAATGATAAATTTGTGTTCAGTTTCACTGTTGTAAGAGTAATTTTATATTTTATTAGTGCAATTGTCCTGCATATAATATAAAAACATTGATATCCTTTTTTTTGTGACATTTTTTCCTCTATATTGTACTTCAGACCTACTACTCCATTTTTTATGGGCGTCTACACATTCTAATTGTAAATATTTGGTTTTTTTTTGGATGAAGAAGGAGGTCTTAGTTTATGTGATCTAAGTGCTTGGAATATGGCCCTCTCTAATTACCCAAATAATCTCTTTGGGTAATTAAGATGGGTGAATCATTTTTATTTCAAATGCATGGATTAATCCTATGTGTGAATTATCTGTGACACAAGAAAAGGGAGGAAACTGCATGCCCGGAAAAAAATTGGAAGACTCAAAACAATGCAAAAGAAATTAAATATAAGTTCTTGACTCCGCCACCGTCTCAAATGAGAATTAATAAAATTTCTCTTTCCCAAAACATAACCAATATAGTGAAATTCATTTCGTTATGTTCAAATTAGATAATCAAACACCACTAATAGTACACATAGATGCCTCCTCTTTATTCTTCTTGCACAAGCAACTTTAAACTTAATTAAATTATCATCTCTTCCAAAAGTTTAAACTGATGAAAAAGTAGATAATTAACATTTAATATATATCTCAATGATACATAAACGACATGGAGGCAATATCAAATGGACCCTATTGTTCGATATCAGAATCAGTTTCATCATTCGTAGTTTGATATTGATTATCATCATCATCAATGACTACAAAAGGATGACTATGATCACCATGCACCACCACCACCAACAGTACCATCGGGAACGCAGTGGGGAATTTCATATGTATCTTCATCATCATCATCATCATCATCATATTCAACGTATTCAGATGAACATCCGCAACCTGGATAGTTACATGTTTCATCCGTGCAAGGTTGTGATACATGTAAACACTCGACTGGTCCGGTAACTGGGATTTCCTCAACTGCAATTGATTTTTTTTCTTCCGAATATTAGATTATATATATTAGCTATAAAAAATTGCAGTACAAATATGTTGAATTTGTAGGGGATGGATCCAAGGAGAACGATTATATGTATATATAATTAATTTTATTTTTACTCTCTTACATACAGTAGGTGTGACTTGTATGAAAGAGAGTAAAAAATGCAAGGGCATATTGCATGCCACTTGATAAAAACCACTCAGACACTACGAGTAACACAATATTATAGTATTGATTATGATGAGTTTACATTATGATCAATTGTAATACATCATGATTAATGATGTAAAAACATACATGTCGTGTCATTCAATTTTTCACAAATCACAACCACCGTTATGGCAGTACGTCACTAGCGTCCCTATGAGATTGCCCACAAAAATGGCCTAGGCCCCCTCAATATTTACATTTTCAGGACTCCGTTTTATGGAGTTTTGTGTATAACAAATAAAAGCCATATGCTTTTACGCGTAATTCCTCAAGTACATGTAAAAGCATATAAAAGCTGCTAGGGTTTTTATTTATCATACACAAAACTCCATAAAACGGAGTCCTAAAATTTCTCTTTGTCCCTGTCTATGCATATAAAACAGTATACAACTATATATTTATTGAGCTACCATTTTTCCAAAAAAAAAAAAATTAAGCCGATAAAAGTAGATAATTAATATTTTATATATTCAATATATCCTTTCATGTGTTTTTTTGTTCTTGAAAAAATAATGTTTGTAGAGAGATTTGACCTCACGATCATGTTTTTTTCACCCCTGGCCCCAACAGCAACAATTTTCTTGTGAAAATAATGTTTGGAGAAATGTTTGAACTTAGGACCATATGTTTCCATAGCAGTCTCTCCTAAAAGCCTAAGCAGTTTGGAAGTAAATAATTAACATTTTAAATATTTTAATATACCAAAGCACTAACAATTATATAAGATGATATATATATATATATATATATATATATATATATATATATATATATATATATATATATATATATATATATATACCGGTGTTTAAGCCGTTGGAGTCGGCGTCGGCGTCGGCGTCGGCCTCGGAGCCGGGGTTAACAGCATGCCTTCCTTGAATTAAAGTGTGAAGTGGACATGAAACAATGAGCAAAACGAGTAACGGAAGGAAACCATATTTTGCCATCGACCTTTTTATTTTTACTTTTATATATATATATATATATATATATATATATATATATATATATATATATATATATATATATATATATATATATATATATATATATATATATATATATATATATATATATATATCTTGAAACTTTCGATATTATTTGTGAAATATGTGTTTCAATTCCTTATGTTTTATTTTCAGAGAATTTGTAGGAGTATTTTCGGACATGCATGCCTGCACAATATTGTTTTTAGTCCATTTTTTAAAATGGATTGATCATTCATTGGAGGTTTGTAAATAAGATAATGATTGGTAGTCAATGTTGATTTCGTCATATACAAATCGGAACAAAAGAACTCGATATTCTTGCTATAAAAAATTGATGCATATACTTATCAATAACAACAAATCAAACTGTGTTAAAATATTCTTGAAATGTTTAAGCCATTAAATATTTACCTCCCTATCAAATTAACCTTTTGGAAAATATCGATAATCAAACAATATTATATCAAAGCGGTAGGTTATGAGATCGATTTTCGTTGCCAACAGTGTCTTTACATTTATTATGCAAGTATTGGAGCCTTTTGTTGGCTTTGTGTACCCCTTATAAGCCTTTTTGTTTCATGTCGGCTCAGGCTTGTATAAGTGCTGGTCTTTTTGTTCGTCTTGTGTGTTATTTAATGCCTATATTAATAGAAGACAAAATACGAAGAAATGGGATGGATGTCAAAAAAGAGATAAATCTGTTATATTCAGATAAATCGTTTTGAATAAATGATTATTATTATAAATTATTTTAGATTACGATAGTAGTTTTATATTTAGATTTGAATAAATGAATCTATCTCATATATAAAGGAGTACCATTGTATCATACAGTGACGGACCCACAAATTTTTTCCAGTGGGGCCAAATTCAAAAAAATGTAGCAACCAGGTTTTGAACCAATGACCACAAGTATAGCAATAATACTTCTTACTAGTTGAACTAAATAAGTAATTATATTAGAATTTGTCTGAAATAATATACATACACGCTCTTTAATAATATTAGAGAGGTATTTTAGTAACTTCGCACGAAAAGTTGAGTGGAGGCCATGCACCCCCTTTCTACCTTGGGTCCGTCCCTGGTATCATTTTTTTATCAATTCAACAAAAAAACAATTTCAGAGTCCTTCAACATTGGAGAACCGCCCAATCCTCTTATGCTATTACACAATTTTTGTAACCATTGCAGATCAATCCAGTTCCTTTAATTTCTTCCCAGCCGGTGAAAATAATACCATTCATCACCAGCCAAATCACATTCTTTCACCAAATCAGTACCAAAAAAAAAAAAAAAAAAAAAACGACCAATACATTTTTTCGTATTCGTGTTCTATTACCATCCCTCAAACGAGAGGTCGGGTTTGGAGGCAGAGTTTGTCTTTGCATAGAGGTCGGGTTTTGATGCCGAGCAGGGCCGGTCCTGGAATTTTTTGGGCCTAAGGTCAAATCGTCGAATTAGACCTTTTAGTTCGAAATTTCATTCTTGTCGATTCAAATTATGCCAAGTAATTTTTTTGGGCTTTTATCGGTTTGAGTAAATAAAATTGGGCCTTTATCAATTCAAATAAAAAAAATTTGTATTAGTTTGGATCAGATTGAATCTACACGGAATTTTTTTTGGGCCTCCGGACACGGAATTAGACCACTATCTCATTTTCCTTAGTGTTGGGCCGGCTCTGATGCCGAGTTTGTCTTTGCATATTTTGGGGAGCATCTCCACTCCGGAGCGCTTTTCCGGAGTCCATTAGTTGTGATGTGTTGGAGGGCATCTCAACTCCTGCAGTTCTTCCGGAGTCCATTAATTGTTGTGTTTTGGAGGGCATCTCCACTCCAGAGGCTTTTTCGAGACATTTCTGGAGTCCATTAGTTGTAATGTGTTGGAGGGCATCTCCACTCCGGTTGTTATCCCGGAGTCCATTTGTTGTTGTGTTTTGATTCTGGTATGTTGATTCTGCTTGTAGTGACATAATTAACGTGCACATATAAACTTTGAATTAGTGTGTTTCTTGACATTGTAAACAACTGTCCACTAATGAATTATTGTACTCCTAACAATGAATTAGTGTATTTAGTTCTGCTTTGCCCATTATGTGTGTTTTTTGGACCCGATAATGTAAAGCTGATCGCGTGTAAAGCACTTACTAGCAATAGGACTAGGTCTATCGTAGTATAGTATTGGCGAGTCAAGGTCGATCCCACAGAGACTCGTAAGAACGTCTAATTATCAAGATTGAGCTTGTCACGATAACGGTTTACGACCAACTATAATATAAATAGTAGTAAATTGGGTAATAATCAACTAGGAAAATTATGCAAGTTCACACGAAGCAAACTAGAGTTTCTAATGTATTAGTTCAATTATGAGTAATTAGTTATTCCCCCCACACATGCAACAGTCCTCCCCATTAGTGAATTTATTCATTGTTCAGCTACAGATACAACTCCTAACCCTATCTACTCCGACAATGGCAGTAGACAATCTATACGCTAGCTACCCTCCTTAGTTGGTCTGTAATAGCCCATATGCATAAAGAACTAGAGCTGTCGATATTGAGCGCTAACTCATATCGCAAACCCGCCTAGACAGCTGTCGACATTGACCAGCACGTTCCTAGGGTCCATTCTAGATAATGTCCAAACATAGCACTTCACTATTCGTATTTCATGCTAGTTTACGATGACATGGAAATAGTTGATCAGGCTAAAAACATGTAAATTAAATCTATCGATCAACGTAGCTGGCGCCGATTATCATGAACTAGTAATTTACTAGGTATTCAGATCTAGCGATATAGACCGTCGCAGATTTGAAGAACGCACTACTATTTCATGATTTCTTCACCAACGAATCAGATCTATAACACATGGGGTAAAATAAACTAACTACTACATAATTAAACTAAATAAGCAATTAAAACATACTAGTCGAATAGAACAACGATAGATCTAAATCTTGGAAAAGACATAAAACCATACCCTCGAAGACGAGCATAGATCTCCTTCGGATCTCTCCCTAGGCGACGACTCCGTCGTCTCTCCGACCAGAACTCATAAAATAAATAAAATAAAGAACAATGAACTTTTATTGCATAATACTTGTAAATTGTATGGTACATTGTGTTCTGAGGTGAAGCCTCTTATTTATAGCAATCTAAACCGACTTAGGAACATCTAGATCGACCCCTCGTCCAAGAAAACGCGTTTCGGAAGGATCTGGATCCTCGGTAAGTTAGCACCGCCTCCCGGGTTACCGGTGGTACTTTTATCATTTTTCTTCAGCCGACTTGACTTGGATGCTTCTGGAATACCCTAGGCCCATTCTTTTCGTGCAGTCCACTCCAGATTCGTCCATCTTGCTCAGCCCATCCGTATCCTGAAAATCATCAAATAATGCACGAAATAATATCGAAACAGGGAAAATAAACGCTAAGTGCATTTTTCTCGACTCACGAACCCGACATATGATATTCAACGTAAATGGTTCATATTTATAGGTCGAAACAACTATTTTTAGCTCATAATGGATAGAATATTGATGTCGTAGGATATACTATTTTAACCGTCGTCAACTACCCCCAACTAGCTTTTTGCGCGTCCGCGAGCAGAGTATGAATGTGGAATGTTCCTCCAAGAACAATCTCCATCAACTACCACACATTCAATAAAGATTTCCGGCAGAAACAAACATCAAGTCACACTCCATAAGCTCCTCATTAATCACTACTTACCACGCATCAATGTGTCGTGTGATGAATCAGTTGTGATAGTGCGTTTGTGAGAAGAATCTAGTTGTATTAACCACACAATCTTAACTTACCTGCGCATACACTCGCTCGTCTTGCTTTCAGGCTTGGTTACACAACATGGTACCGTAATTGGGTCGGGCGGACTCGGGGACTGAGCATTGCTCTTAAGTCCTCGTTTTATGCGAGGGTCGTGCCTTTTTTACACGAGTTCGCTTCCCTCACTGCCTTTATTGCATATATTTTTCTTTTTTTCATTTTTCATTTTTTTTCTGGCAGATTTCCTCACTTTTTTTTCTCTTTCTCTCACAAGTCCGTGTGTCCCGGTTACCTTTCGTCATCCAAGTTGCTTCCCTTGTCTCACAACAATTTGTTGAAGTATATAGACAGACAAATAAAGATTCCCGGTTAAAACAACTCATCATCTAATCTTAAACACTTCTCACTCAGATTATGTGCTCAAATATTGATTGCAATGATAGAATAACAATTAATAAGTTACTACTTCATGCAACATAACATATGCTCATTCTTTCATACTAAATTGAATATGCTATAGCTCACTTCAAATTGAAATTGGGCTCATTGTCTGCCGATTCCTTACTCAAAAACGTGCAATAAGAAAGCTAAAAACAGTGTTTAAAATTTACAAAATTGTCCCCAATGACTAATAATAAAGAAAAGGAAAAGTACTTAGATCTGGAAATGTTGGCTGAGTTGAAACGAATCCCGGAGCAGAATCATTAGCTCCTAGGTCATTCCTCTTCCAGTTGTTACTTGTTTCCAAAATTCTTTCAAAAACTGTGAATAACATGCGAAAGGCAACAAGAAAATAAGGTGGTGGTAATTGTGCATACCGGAGGAATGCGCGAAAATAGTTTAAGCCACGTTATCCTTTTATCGGCCTAAGCAAGACGTGAAAACTTTTACGAGGGTATCACATGAGAATCGTGAAGGAAAAAAACACTTATATCTCTAGTTTAGTGACTGATGATATATGTGATGAAAAAAACCTTGCGATTGTCATGCTACTTTATTGACTCAAAATAAAATAAACAAAAGCAATAAATAAGGGTTTTAGAAATAGGTCTGAGTTTATAGTCGTCAGCTCGACTATACTAATAGGGCTCCTTCATTCATATTCCTACTCTTCTAACGTAAAGACTTCCAATTCAGGGTTATACTTGTGCTCTAGGTAATGTTTCAGCCTGTGGCCATTAACTGTGAAAGTTTGCCCAGAGTATTCATGTCTGACTTCACACGCACCTGAATTGTAGACTTTGGTGACTACATGTGGTCCATACCACTAGACTTCAACTTCCCAGGAAAAAGACGAAGACGCGAGTTGTACACCAGCACTTTATCTCCCACTTGAAATGTGCGGTTCAGAATCTTCTTATCATGCAGGCGTTTTGTTCTTTCCTTGTAAATCCTTGCATTCTCATATGCTTGAAGTCTAAACTCTTCCAATCTATTCAACTCTAGCATTCTCTTTTCACCGGCTAAATCCTCATCCATGTTTAGAAATCTCGTAGGCCACAGTGCTCGGTGCTCGAGTTCTACCGGCAAATGACATGCTTTTCCAAATACTATCATATATGGTGACATCCCAATCGTGGTCCTATAAGCTGTTTTGTACAGCCAAAGAGCGTCATCTAATTTCAAAGACCAATCTTTCCTTGGAGGATTCACAGTCTTCTCTAAGATCCTCTTAATCTCTCTATTCGTGACTTCTACATGTCCACTCGTCTGGGGGTGATATGCTGCTGCAATCTTATGTCTAACCCCATACTCATCATCAACTTCTCAAACAACCTATTACAGAATGACTCCCTCCGTCACTAATTATGGCTCTGGGCACACCAAACCTCGTCAAAATGCTTTTCTTAAGAAATCTCAGGACAACCCTGGCATCATTGGTAGGTGAAGCTACTGCTTCCACCCATTTGGAAACATAATCGACTGCTACCAGGATGTAACGATTTGATTCTGAAGATGTGAAAGGCCCAACAAAATCAATTCCCCAAACATCGAATAATTCCACTTCTAAGATACTCTGCAGAGGCATCTCGTTCCGCTTAGAAATATTTTCTTGGATTTCTCTTTTCTCGAGGCCTTTTCAATGGTCTCGGTGTCTTCGCTATGTTCTTTGCGATCATAATGGATAACACTTCCCCCCGAGACCGATTGAGGAGGATGAAATCCTTATCATGTAGGGCTCTTTTCTTTCCCAAACAGTCCGAGATGGGTGCCGTGAAACGATCCCAGACTGTCGACTTGCTTTCGGTGCTCTGCCTTTTGGATTGATTCTTATTTGGACATCGAGTGTCCTTCTTTGAATCCATCCAGTCGGATTGGGTGTGTCTACGCACTGCCTCTTCCCCTTGACAGAATCTATGCACCACATTAACACATTCATCCATGGTACGAGGGACATCTCTGCTCAACTTCATATATAACCTTGTATTACGCACCCCTCCCACAAATGATGTGATCAGAAGTCGATCATCTGCGTCTTTGATTCGCATGGCCTCAAGGTTAAATCTCTTCAAATAATTTATCACAGTCTCATCTTTTTGTTGCTTCATGTTCATGAGGTGCGTAGCGCTTAAATGAAACTTTTTATTTACAATAAACGCATCTCGAAATTTGCGATCTAACATGGAAAAACTAGAGATCGAACCTGGTTGTAGCTTGGTGAACCATTCTCTGGCTCGACCGACGAGCAATGTCTCGAAGGCCCGACACCGCATTTCATCATGTGCACCGTCCAACCTCATCTGAGATAGATACCTATGTAGATGGTCTTCTGGATCGGTGGTGCCATCATAAGGTTCTATCTTTGGTATCTTAAACCCCTTGGGTTTGGGGAAATTTTCAATTTCCTTTGTGAAGGGAGATTCCAACCACAGCGAGACCGAACTTTTGCCCAAAATAACGTCCAGCTCCTACCTAACGCTATCCTCATACACCTTTGATGTTTCTGCTGGATTTCACGTCTCTTTTTCTCCACAGAGCTGGACGACCCACTGATTTCTTCTCTAGGGACTTGCTTGGTGTTTTCTGCGGCGTCTTTCTTGCCACTGTTCTCACGACCCTAAGCCATGAAAGCCTCCGCTACGATTATGGACATCAATTCGCGATCAGCTGCTGCCAATTGATCTATGATAGCCTGATCTTCCGGAGTAAGGCCCTGTTTCTCCTTTGGGGGATCTTCATGGATAGGATCCAACAACGGATCCCTGTCTCTTGCGTATCCAGATCCACTTGCTCATTGATCTGCGAACCCTGTTGGTCCGTGGCTTTGGAATTTGTTTTCTTGGCGTTCTTATCCTTGGGAGGCATCGTGATCTTGGTGTATTCAAGAGTAGAAGGCTCTCCTTCTAGTGCCAATAACGATGACAAATTATGTCACCTAATGAATCCGGGCGTAAATAAATCTAATGATGAATACTCGAAACCCTAATGCCTTAAGAACATGTTGTAGATTTTAAGATTTGTGGCTGAGTCTAAGAACTTGTCTTCGATTGCCTACGTATCCTGTATTTGTCCAGGAATCAAGCCTTACGTAGTTCCTGGGACATGGTATTTATAATGATAATGCATGCCCTAATCCTAATAATAGGTCGGTCTAAGCTATTGTCATATTTAACCTTATAAATGGGTCTCGCCCCTTGCCCAAGTTATCATGCTGATAATGGGTCTTCGTAGTTGGTGCGGACTCTGTCCCTTATACCGATTCAACTGACTTATGGTGGTCGAGCTGAGACCATCGTCCTACACTGCTTAAGAGTCGATCATCGTAGCCCCGAGTCCGGGCATCGACATGCACACCTTGATTCTTATTCATACCGTGGGGACCAACTGGAAGACGACACGTGGAGGGGTGAAACCCTGTATCGTCAGTGGCCATATTGGGCATTCGCGTGCTCACCTCGTATTTCTTCGGTGATTGAGAAATTAAAGTTAGCACAGTGACTTGAAGATTAAAAGGAATAAGGAATATTGTTTGTGAAAAATGAAAATAAGGAGTTACTTTCGGAACTTTGGGATTTACTTTATGGAAATATTCGTCTTTTTTTGTGGTACTTTTGAGATAAATGATGTAAATTGGTTCGACGAGTATAATCAAGAATACTGTTGCTTCAGACGTGTTGATTCATTTGCGTTTCTCAAAACCTTTGTAATAATATTGATTAGTGAACGGCAGTTAGGTTGTCTAGATTGGTTTTGTTTTCCATTGATTCGTTTTTTAATGCTTTCACGTGTCTAGTTGTGTAAAAGGAGACGTGGCGATGGTTCGAGTTGAGACACATGTCAAACAACTTGTTACCCACTAAAGACTCGGATTTCGGGCAAACCGTTATCAAGCAAGACTTAGAGCTGGGCAATGACAGTTTAAACGTCATTACCTTATACACTGCAAATGTTATATTCATCATGAACTCAATCTTTCGAGTTTCGAGCATCGATGAAGGGCAAGCCCTTTAGTTACAACATTGTTCTTCTCTATATGATGGATGTCTTAATTTCATGATCATTCTAATTAATGATATCAAATTATGGACACAACACATGGTACAAATACATATGTACTAGTTTTTGCTTTTTATTTTCCATTTTGTTTTAGTCAACATAAAAAATTTTGTTGGTCAAATTCAACAAAATTTTGAAGTGCCAAACGAGTTAAACAAATATAATAGTCCAAAATCAAAAAATTAAATTTAAAAAAAAAAACACGGAAAAACGATATTGTTTTAATTTCTCAAATCTCAAAATAATATTCAACAAATGAAGAAAAGAGATTACAAAATAATACCCATATCAACTATCAAGTATTCAAAGAAAAAATTCAGCCTGAGATGATAAGATTAAATGGTGGAAGAAAGAAGACTGAAATAAGAAATTCAGTCATCCTCAGCTATTAAATCGATTTTGAAGAAGTGATCATTGGATTTGTTGATTTGCTACTTTTTGTTGTTTTTTCATCACTTTTTTTGGGTAGAATTTTCATCACTATTTTGATAACTTGAAGTTTGATTGAGCAAAGAACCGTTTGGTGAAGAAGATAATGCACTAAATAAGAGAATATAATATTGATTTTTTTACCTTGGATGTCGTGCACAGGTGTGGGATGGAAAGTGGACGGATCCACGTTCACCACCACGTTTTTATGCCCCACGGTGTGGTAAAGTGAGCTGCTGGGAGTAAACTTTTGTGCTAAAAGTATATAGCAGTGATTCACAGTGTGTATAAAGCGGCTATTGCTGATACTATAGGAAACAACTGCGATATTGTCAAATGACCATTCCTTAACGAGTAAAAATGCGGTCATGAGTCAAAGTAAGACCATTTTATAGGAAAATAACATCTTGGGGTTTCTGTATAGCAACAACCATAATAAGTTCATTGTCCCACACATATTTATATATCGAGAGCGTTACTCGCTCAAATCTACATAATCTTTACACAATCGTCATCTCAACATATATTTTTCATTTGTAAAAAAATTTTAATAAATTGAAACAATCACAATCACAATCACAAGATTATGTTGAGTGTAAAAATAATGTAGATTTGAGCATGGATTAACTCTATTATTACCCTTATTTTTTTAATAAGCCAATCCTTTGATAAAAATAACTGTAAAAGGTTTGTACAATGCATTATCCTGACCCTCCTCTTATACTAAAAGACGTTGACAAAACGTAGCCCTGTCTCCTTAAAGTTTATGAGTGGCAAACCCAGTGTGGAAAAATCATCTAATAGGAAAGAGTACAGAACCCTACGTTTCCATAAAATTTATTCCCCGGATAAAAATTACAAAAGATTACATTGGGAAAATTAAGTGACAAAATTTTTCGCAGAATGTATGAAGCTGCTCTCTCCAAAAGTATCACAGTATGGGTCAACCGACCTGCTAAAAAAAATATCACAGTATTAATTTATTTTAATCTACCTAAAGTTATGTGGAACTGACCCGCTTCTTTTTATATCTTGATCTGTATTGACTCATATTGAATTAAAATATATAAAACTATATTTAGTAGTTACAAAATATGACAATTTTTCGACCCGTATCACGAAATTTCTGCAGCCGCCCCCGTCAAAATCCCATCCTTTCTTTTCTGCATTGAGTTGTCATCTATCTTCAAAATGGTTCCGTGGATAGATAACTTGCCTTTCAGCTGCAACCTTCTTTTTCCCATTTCTACCAATTTTTTAGTGTAGGTGAGCTATACCAAGTAGTTGCATCAACTTTGTTTAAAAAACAATATAATATGGAAAATATTACAACTGGATTGCACCTTCCATGCAGATGTAGGGTGCTTCCATATTTCCTCGCCAAGATTTAAACCATGTCGTCAACTTGATCATCACTTCTTGAGTCTTTCATGCACCAATTGATAGATGAAGGAGCAAACACTTTCTATAAAATATTTATGGTAAAATAAATAAGATAAGTTACAACCTGGTTTGCACCCTTCATGTTGAGATATGAAGGATGCATCCACAGATATATGACATCAATGAATAAACCGTATAGTAAGTAAACCAAGTTGATCTCCATGCAAAAGTTTTCAAAGTTGGTGCGATATATCATCGCTCTACTCATAATGCCGAGTAGTTGCATGCACGGAAACTAATTTAGCTAAAAAAATCCACAACATATTTGATTCCCGATAAATTAATGTGGCTAATGGGGTAAACATATTGGCTTATATACTTATATACAAATATATAAACACACATGAGAGCAAACAAGTGGATTTTTAGAGTTTCTTTTCTTTTCTTTTCTTTTTTTGAAAATAGAAAGTGATTTTTTTATTAACAAAACTAACTAGATGTAATTAGAGTACACAATACAAAGTGTTCTTAACCCAAATCAAGAAGGATAAAAAAAAACATTTCTAAAAAGCCTAAGAAGAGTTACTATCTCATCCAAAAGACTGAGCTGGTGTAGAGGTTGATAATTAATTCTAATGATGCTTCATGTGATCAAACATTTGAGGATATTAGAGTTCGTAGTTATGCTTGGATAAATGGTAGAAATAATAAAGTTAGCGTGGATTGAGATTCTTGGAAGTCCAACCCTTTTTGTTTTAGTCCAGTTTTGTAACATCCCGACTTTTCAGAAAGGGTAAAATAGTCATTGGGCGTATTTACTATGACCTAATTATTACTTATCCTATTTATCTAATTAAAAAGGATTTAATTAAAAGGATTTAGTTATTCAATTAATGGGTTTAATTAAATGGCTATAAAAAGAAATCATCCCAATCAGGGGCGGACCCAGCATAGGAGAGGAGGAGTGCATGGACCCCACTCAATATTCCGGGCGAAGTTACTAGTATACCCCTCTAATAATATTAAAAATATGTATGTATACATTTTCAGACACTTTTTAGTGTAAATATGTGTTTAGTTTAACTGGTTAATAGCTTTATTATACACCCTAAGGTCACTGGTTCGAATCTTGGGTGATGCATGTTTTTTTCACCTTTTTTTTTTTAATCTGGCCCCCACTGGAAAATTTTCCTGGGTCCGCCACTGATCCCAATTATTTATCATAAGTTACACACGCAATTTCTGAAGAAAAAAAAAAAGAGGAACGGCAATCTGAAGAAGAAAAAACGCGGAGAAGAAAACGAAATAAAAGGAAGAACCGTGTGATCAATCTGTTCATCTGTTCAAGACGCCGCAGGAGAGAGAAGTGATCAGCGCGAGGAGACGCAACTTTGGAAAATAACATCTCTCGATTTCGTAAGTTTTCAGTTTAGCCCTAGTTTTCGGTATTTGTAGAGTTCAATTCTTGAAAAATTAATATCTTTGAATCCGTAGCTCTGTTTCGCAGCCATGAGTAGTCGAAACGATCGTCTTGAAGCATAGAATAATCTAAAAATTGTTTCAAAGCAGTAAACCCAGGTAACCTTCAGTTTTACAGGCTGTTTCTGTTTCGTTTTTCTGCAAAGAAATAGGATTTTAGGGTTTCTTGTTGATCAAATAGGTTTTGGGATTGAGGATCAACAGTTGTTGCAGTTGCTTGGTGTTTTGCTGTCGGTTTTGCAAGCAAATAAGGTAAGAGGCTCTTCCTATGATTTCAATTATCGTTTATAAGGTTTAGATCAAGTTCTAAGGTGTTTAGATGATAGAAAGATGTGTCTTTTTGTTGATCAAAGGATCATAGATGATTTGGTATGTTTAGATATATTTTCCTATGTTTTACTGTGATGTTTCTGATGCCAATTGGGTTAGAAACGAATGGGAATTCGTGTCTTGATGATTTTAGGATTCTGGGCAAAACCCAGGCAGACGGGCGTCTGTATTGGGCATACGGGCGTTTGCGATCGTTGCAGCTCAAACGGGCGTTTGGGTATTCTGGACGGGCGTTTGAGGTGTGACTTATGATTCAGGATGTAGCCCTTTTTGACGGACGGGCGTTTGAGATTAGTGAACGGGCGTTCGGTTTCGGACGGGCGTCCATAGGGTTTTAAACGGGCGTTTGGGGTTAGACAGGCGTTTAGGCTTTTCAAACGGGCGTTTGACCTGTTTTATTTGTTTTCACTGTTTTCACCGTTTCAGCTTAGTTTCAGGTTTTATACACATGTGTTTACTGTTTTAAACCCTTAAACATGATATATTAACATTGAATAAATATAAACAAGCCTGAATTGAGCTTCTGATTCGTTCAGTTAAAACACCGAATGTACTCTTAAAGGGAGTTGAAGTTTGGATCCGTCGGAAGAGCATGATATGCTTGTGCTTTGATGAATTAGTATTCATCAATGTCTGTGTAATTGCTAGGCCTTGTCCGTGTCTAGTGGTCTAGGAAGAGAGTAGTATTTGTGAGGGAGATTAATTGAAAACACTTAGGTGGTTAGTTAATCATTCTAATAAAATACGTACTTGACTAGTAAAAGATTAAACAACATGTCTCTCTTGGATAGGCACCAGTCTATATCGCGATGTGTGTGCTACCTCTGAAGGTGGAAGAACCCGTAGGTCAAAAGAACCACAAGTTCGGGGGACTCTGCTGAGGTGTGCGTACTATCGGAGCCTACCTTGTCTAGCCTCCGTGGATATTGGTGTGATCCACTAATATGTTGCAATCGATATCTCCTGGTGGATATACATCAGGCGTAGTGCCCTTGAGTGCGGTTGTAACATAGATAAGTTCGGTAGAAACGTTTAGTCAATTCATGTTGATGGACATGAAATGAACCCTAGATTGAGTCGGCCATACATAAACAACTAAACGATTAAATATCTTTTCTTTATAAATCTTAATTGTTGTCGTAGCTTCTCACTTTTACTAAGTACTTTGTACTTACCTCCTTTGCATTTTCTTTTGTATGCATTGTGGGGTGAGAAGACGAACAGGTTGATCAAGTGTAGACGACGGCTTTTGAAGACTTAAAGTCTTGACGAAGCTTCTAGATTATTTTCTTTTTAAAGGTTGTATTAGACTGGTTGTATTTCTTCTCTTAGTTTTGATGTACTTCTACTTTTAAGGCATCGTATTGTACGAGTCTTTGGGTTTTCATCGTTGTAATCTTAACTATCTATCTTTAGTATGGTTAATTTCTATTCATAGTAGCTTTTACGTTTTTACCCGAGTCTTTTTAGCTTCCATTTGCTTTTATTTGATACGACGACGTAAAGGCTTGCGTATAATATTAGACTTATTTAATGCTATACGCGCCGAACGTTTCTCTTCCGGATAAGGGCTCGGTATCCCGGAGCGGGGCGTTACAGTTGGTATCAGAGAGAAGCGTCATTTCTGTTCTAGGCATCTCTTCCTCTAAGATAAGAATCCTTTAGACCTTTTAGAACTTGAGCTCGGTGGTAATCCTCGTAAGACTAAGAACCCTTAAACCGTGGTCAATTTATCAGGACCTAGTGAGGAGTCTTCTGAGATGAAGGTTAGGTTGAGTTCTCAGTTCACATCTTTTATGTGATCACCTCAGGTTTGTTCCTTCTAGTATCCTTAGTAGGAACTCTTTCTTCTTTTGAAGTTCCAAACCGTAGCTTGTCACATAGGGTTAAGTGAAACCCCTTAAGTAAAGCTTTGGGATCGGAGTCTTATGCTTACACCTTAAAGTTGAGGTCCTCTTGGTTGATTTCATTTTCCCTACTTCCCCTATTGAAATCTCTTCACCTTCTCTCCACATGAATATCTAAGTTTACCTTTATCTTGGCCTAACTTTGTAGAGAATGATATTTGATTCAGCTCTACAAGTCCTCCACTTTCTCTTTTCACTATCACTTGGTTGAGTTCATCAACATTCTTTGACCTTTGCTTTGCTTGAGATGGTTCTACACAAACTCCATGTGTAACTTTATTATTTCCAAGTACTCCTCAGTCGTTTCAACTCATAGTGTTAAAGGTCTCTTACTTTGGCACATACTTTTCATTGTCCTTGTGTTTGGATTTACCCAACATGAGTGAATGCCTTTGTTTCCATGTTTTCCCTTTAACATAAGACTGTCTCTCCATACTCCAAAAAAAATTCTGCAAATTTTCAGCAAAGTAGATTACTGTCTTATCTACAATTTCTCTTTTTACATCAACTCGATAATCATTACAGATTGTTCAAAAAATTCATGTTTATACCGGACACTCTGTCCAGAAAATCTGCAGCAGCACCTTCACTTCTTCTTCTGTTTTGAATAGGTTAAACATCTTCAAATGACCTGCATTTTTGATATGTTTCAGACAACAATTTTATCTACAGGTTTTATTTTGGAATTAAGTTCAGATTCTTTTTCGTTTGATTTCGATTTGCAATTCAACACAGTGTTTATTATTCTGGAAATTTTGGCAGCTTGTGCAATGTCAGAAATAACTGTTTTGACCAACTTACTTTCATTTAAAAATTCTAATATTTTTATATCACTGGGAAAACTCCGGTATCTAGATCTTTTCTCTTTGGATCGTGCTCAAATTCTTCTTTGTTTGTTGTGTACAAATTGATAATGTCAGATCCAGAGTAAAAATCTTACACAGCAACCTAAAAGGAATTTTCACCTCTTTGACTTAGAGGTTGGGCTAAGAGGGTAGTAAGTTATGATTGTCCTGTTTAGGGGTTCCTCGAAGTCTGATCTCTTCCTGAGTTTAACCTTTTAGTAGGATGCTTGTAAGCTAACGTTATAGTTTCTTTTGCAGTTGTAGACAAGAACCAAGATACTATCCTTCAGCATGCCATGTTTGATGTTCAGACCCTTTTCGTGCTTGTAAGCTAACGTTATAGTTTCTTTTGCAGTTGTAGACAAGAACCAAGATACTATCCTCCAGCATGCCATGTTTGATGTTCAGACCCTTTTCGTGCCCTTTCGTGCCCTTTTCTGGTAATTTGTTTCTCATGTAATCCCTCATTTGAGATCTTTAAAACTCAACAAATCCTCTCTGCAGTGTTGCACTCTCATCATACATGCAAATTCAAAGTTTGCTGAACCTTCTAATGTCAGAACATTCTTTTTACTTGTATTTATTCAGCTCCCCTCCTAAGGGTAGTGTCGATATTGTAACTATTTCACCTAATGCTGCCTGTTCCTTTAAGGTATGCATATCTTCTTTTGCTGGTCAATTTTTAAGCCTATCATGGCGTCCCTTTTCAGTTAATTATCTTTAACCTTCTATCAATTTATGCTAAACTAGTTTCAAGCAGAAGGCATAATTTTTTTAAGATGCCTTACGAACCCAACTAGCCAACCGACTTTTGAGTTCCTAAACTTTTGATCTCCATTTCAGATTATTGTACCTTGTACCCTTCAGTTTTAAATCTCTTTCGGGCCATTTAGAGCCATGAACCGCCAGATGCCCTTTTGATATTTCATCTTCTATTTTAGCATTTCTATTCCAATTTTGCTACAACGGTTGAAGGTCTATTTCAATTTTTTTTACCTTTTCATTCCCACACGAGGAATAACCTTGAGCGTTTATTCCTTGGCAGTGTACTATTCCTCTCGAGTAGTGCAACTTTGAAATCTTGAGTTGAATCGTCAATGATCGCTTAAACTTCCTTTGAAGGTTTGAATTAATTCGTTGAAATCAAACCTTATCCGACAATTCTTATGTGTCTTTTCCTCTTCACTTAAAAGATCTTGCTTACCGTTCACTTATCCAGACTTTTGATATTCCCTTACAATTCCTTGAGGGAAATTTCTACTTCTTTCAAATCTCGTAATAACCTCTCTTTGACTATTGCAAACTCGGACACTTCCTGACAAGTGTTTAATTTCATTCTGAGACCTTTTGATGTGCTCGTTTTCCCTCCAAAGGTACTTCATGTTGAGATTCTTGCTCTCTTTTGATTTCTATCTTTCTAGTCCTTCTGGTGCTCGACCTTGCACCTTTACCTTGATTTTCTGTTGTGTGATGTTCCCTCTACGGAACTCATGCGAACTGAATATTTTTCCTAGTTCGCCAACATCCATTTTTGTTAACCAAGTTTTTAACAATCAAGGTCATCTGCCTACTGTTCTCAAGTCCAGTATTCCCTCCCTTCGCAGTTAATGTTTCTAAGTCCATCAGGTGATGTTTCCTTTAACGTCTCCACTTTCTAAAGGTTTATATGAAAGCCTATTACCATTCTTTCAAGTTGCCTCTGAAATCCTTGTAGACCACCGTATCTTGCGGAATTCGACTCTCTCAAAAGAATTTCATCTGCAAGGTGTTCTTTTGTTTTACTTCTGGTGGCTATCTTTTGTATTATGATACAATGCCTCATTCTTCATCCTGGAACCAACTTAAACTTTCCTCAACACGGAATCATCTTATTTTGCTTGTAACCCAAGCAACCTTCCTTATTTCAAGTGCATTGTACCCTTCCTTGGCTTACCTAGTTGACATACCACCCTGGTACCCAACTTGTCACTTTTCAACTTCTTTTACTTTCCAAGATAACCCTAATTGGCATAAGGATTGAATCAGGCCGTTAGAGAGAAAGTATGGTAAATGCATGTTCCCCATCCTCAAGAAGTCTCAGAAGTCTTTCAACCGGGATCATTGTAGTTCTTCAGCAAGTTTGTGGTGCCATGATGCAAGTTGAGATCGAAGGATGTCAAGTATGCCAGGAAGCTGTGAGTCAGTTGGGAAGCTCAAGCACTCAGGACATAGGTCTGCAGGAGCAAGCAAAGAGTGGTAAACCGATGATTGCAAGATTCGAGGCAGTTGATGAGTTCGTGAAGAAACAAGATGAAGATCCAATGGTTTTGATTACAAGTGAGTGGTTAGAACCGACCAGCCGTTGGTCACGATTTTGATGAAGATGGCAACAGTTGGCATCGGAATCGGCTTTGGGTTCTGAATGCGGAAGATCGGGAAGGACAATGAAGAATGGAAAACCTCGAGATGACAATTGCAGTTCCTCTCGGAGCGACCAAGAAGTACAAGAATAGGAACAGTACTGCTGGCGATCTTTCACGAAGATAGAGATAGAAGAACACGAGTTTCTGGGATGAAGTGGAGTGACAGCAGATTACGAGACCAGAGTTGATACAGCAAGCCCACAAAAAGATTGAAGTAGATCGTCGCCACCTCGAGATAGCTCAAGACAGGTGGAAGAGTTAGGAAGATGGAAGAAGAAGAAGGTTGTACGAGTTAGGAGACGAAACGCTTCGCAAAGTCCAGAGTTCAAGTACCTCTCAGTTACATTCGAGTTTCGAGGACGAAACTCCTCTTAAGGGGGAAGGAATGTAACATCCCGACTTTTCAGAAAGGGTAAAATAGTCATTGGGCGTATTTACTATGACCTAATTATTATTTATCCTATTTATCTAATTAAAAAGGATTTAATTAAAAGGATTTAGTTATTCAATTAATGGGTTTAATTAAATGGCTATAAAAAGAAATAATCCCAATTATTTCTCATAAGTTACACACGCAATTTCTGAGAAAAAAAAAGAAGAGGAACGGCAATCTGAAGAAGAAAAAACACGGAGAAGAAAACGAAAAAAAGGAAGAACCGTGTGATCAATCCGTTCATTTGTTCAAGACGCCGCAGGAGAGAAAAGTGATCAGCGCGAGGAGACGCAACTTTGGAAAATAACATCTCTCGATTTCGTAAGTTTTCAGTTTAGCCCTAGTTTTCGGTATTCGTAGAGTTCAATTCTTGAAAAATTCATATCTTTTAATCCGTAGCTCTATTTCGCAGCCATGAGTAGTCGAAACGATCATCTTGAAGCGTAGAATAATCTAAAAATAGTTTCACAGCAGTAAACCTAGGTAACCTTCAGTTTTACAGGCTGTTTCTGTTTCGTTTTTCTGCAAAGAAATAGGATTTTAGGGTTTTTTGTTGATCACATAGGTTTTGGGATTGAGGATCAACAGTTGTTGCAGTTGCTTGTGTTATAAAACTGATGGAGATAACTTCAGATGCAAGAAATAGAAACAGATGCAATCAAACGTAAATAATCAAAGGAGAAAACAGAAACAAGAAGAACACGGATTTAACGTGGAAAACCCCTCAGTGGGAGAGGTAAAAAACCACGGGCAGAAAAGAGATATTTTATTATGCACTGAATTTACAGATTTCAACACACACGGACAATGAGACAACAACTGTATTTATAGGCACAAATCCCTAAACCCTAGCCGCCAGGAATCTTTGTCTGATGCACCATAAATACCCCTACACGTGTCCTCCTTTTAATGACACCGTATAGTCAAAAATAACGTAATTAGCGATGTGGGACCCCGCTCGTATTCAAGTACTCGACGGACTATCACCCCGCCGATAATCACCCTATCGACGAAGCTCGGTAGACTCCACCCTACCGATGCACGAAAATGAATACACTTCTCACCGTCATCATCACACAGCTGAGTCTTCAGATTGGTTCCACCAGATGTAGAGTTTAAGTCACCTTACTGACAAATCTCCACCTTGACTTCAACTCTCCCTAGAGTCAAACAGATTGCATAACCGGATGTACTTGTACCGGATGCACTCGTCAATGCCGGATGTACTTGTACCGGACTATCTCCACAAAGAACCACTCCATTGATCCGCCTCGCAGAGTTTCCGAAAACAGATTATAAGCTTTGAATATTCAGTAAGTCCAGACAAAGCTGGAACTTACTCTGCTGAACTGGTTTAGTGAACATATCAGCATGATTCTCCTTTGTGCCAATCTTCTTCACTACAACCCTCTTCTCATTCCTCAAGAAATGATACCTGACATCAATATGCTTGGTTCTCCCATGATGAACCTGATCCTTGGCTAAACATATTGCACTTAGATTGTCACAATATATCTCAGCCTGATCTTGATGTAACCCCAAATCACTGACTAGCCCCTTCAACCAGATACCCTCCTTAGTTGCTTCAGTAAGAGCCATATATTCTGCTTCAGTAGTTGATAAGGCTACTGTAGCCTAAAGAGTAGCTTTCCAGCTGACCACTGCATTTCCCAAAGTAAACACATAACCAGTCATTGATTTTCTACTGTCAACATCACCGCATAATCGCATCACGAACTCCGTGACCGGACCGATATCACCTCCATAAATGAGACCAACATCAGCTGCACCTCTCAGGTACCTGAATATCCTTTTAACAGCTTTCCAGTGTTCCTTTCCAGGTTGAGCCATGAACCTGCTGACAACACTGACTGCCTGAGCCAAATCAGGCCTAGTTCAAACCATGGCATACATTAGACTGCCAACTGCACTAGCATAGGGAACTTTTGACATATACTCATTCTCTTCAGCTGACTGTAAAGCATAAACAGACAAATGAACATTTGATGCCATAGGAGTATCTATTGGTTTTGCAGCAGACATCCCAAAGTTGGCCAATATCTTCTGCACATAACCCTGTTGAGACAAGAACAACTTCTTCTGACTCCTATCTCTCCAGATCTCCATCCTTAAGATTTTCTTGGCTGCACCCAAATCCTTCATTTCAAATTCAGCACTGAGAAGGCTCTTCAGATTTTGAACATCAGACTTCCTTGCTGCAGCTATCAGCATGTCATCCACATACATGACAAGATAGATGTATGATCCATCTTTCAGCAGACTGTAGTAAACACAACAGTCATATGGACATCTGTTGTAACCCTGCTGAAGCATGAAACTGTCAAACCTTTTATACCACTGCCTTGGAGCTTGCTTCAAACCATACAATGATTTCTTCAACTTGCAAACATAATTTTCTTTTCCAGGAACTTGAAAACCCTCAGGCTGTGTCATGTATATCTCCTTATCCACCTCACCATATAGAAAAGCAGTTTTCACATCCAATTGCTCAAGTTCCAGATCCTGCTGTGCCACCATTGCTAGTAACACCCTGATTGAAGTGTGTCTGACCACTGGTGAAAATATTTCATCAAAGTCAACCCCTTCCTTTTGACTAAATCCTCTTGCAACCAAACGTGCCTTATACCTGACCCCTTCTGCCTTTGTTATTCCTTCCTTTTTCTTGAAAATCCATTTACAAGTCACAGCTCCCTTGTCGCAGGGTCGTTTGACCAATTCCCAAGTCCGATTCTTCAACAATGACTCCATTTCATCTCCCATGGCCGCATGCCACCGAGATGCTTCTATACATGTCACTTTGCTTCCCCGTAAGTAGTAGGTTCGACAACCTCTACTTCTTCGAAACATGGAGTGCATATCCACCAAATCATCATATCCATATCTCCTTGGAGGTATCCCAACATTAGATCTTCTAGGCTCGCCGCGCCTAGACTCGCCGATCAATGTTTGTATGACGCCCCGCCGAGGTCTCGCAGGCCGGCTTGGATCGGATCTCGGTTCATTGTCCGGATCGGTATAGTGTTGATTTGGATCCACCGATTGTTGCATATCGAGAGACTCCACCTCGAAGCTCCACTGTTTC
The DNA here is from genome assembly GCA_036785695.1 of Gentiana straminea. Taxonomy (NCBI): domain Eukaryota; kingdom Viridiplantae; phylum Streptophyta; class Magnoliopsida; order Gentianales; family Gentianaceae; genus Gentiana; species Gentiana straminea. Next base: position 22,468,288 of record JAVUPR010000183.1, on the reverse strand, counting down.
TCAACACTATCGATTCAAGACCGGTTTCGTACTCGGTAGACCTCCCCATTGATGAGTTTAACATAGAATTTTCATCAAACACAACGTCCCTGCTGAGGATTACTCTGGACTCTGCTGATGACCAAATCCTATATCCTTTCACTTCATCACCATACCCCACAAACACTCCCTTATTGGCTTTTGGTTCTAACTTCCCTTCACTAACATGATAGTAAGCTGTACTCCCAAAAACCCTTAGAACTGAGTAGTCGCGAGCTTGCACGACCACATCTCAAATGGTGTATTGAGATTGATCCTGTGTGAGGACTCCCGTTGATTAAGTAGCAAGTCGTTTTTACGACCTTCTCGCCCAAAATCTCCTTGATAAACCAAATTGAGAAAGCATACATCTTGCCCTCTCCAAGTAGAGTTTGATTCATCCTTTCGGCTACACCATTCTGCTCGAGGTGTATTCCTTACAGTATGATGTCTGGCAATACCCTCAGCTGCACAAAATGAATCAAAATCCGTCCAGCAGAATTCCAGACCATTATCTGTACGAAGCTTCTTGATTTTCTTGCCTAACTGATTCTCCACTAGGGCCTTCCACTGCTTGAAGGTACTGAATGCATCACTTTTGTTCTTCATCATCACCACCCAAGTCAACCTTGAATAGTCATCTATGAATGACACAAAATATCTGTGACCACCCAATGACTCAACTTTTGATGGACCCCAGCAGTCTGAATGGATATAATCAAGTGTTGCCTTTATGTTGTGCAACCCTGCTGAGAACTTACTTCTATGTAATTTCCCAAACACACAATGTTCACGAAGTCCGCATTCTTGACCTTATATCCCCCAAGAAAACCCGTCCGAAGAAAGAACCCGCATACCCCTTTCACCCATGTGACCAAGTCTCATGTGCCACACTCGAGTCCGCGAGATCGGTGAACTGCGAGGATGCAACAAAGAAGAAGCAAGCGTATACGATAGATCCTTGTAATACATACAAGGTTCCCTCTTGATGCCTTTGAGGACTACAACCGAATCTTTGAAGACATTCAACCGTCCACCTTCACCCTTGAAATTGAACCCTTGTCATCCAAGAGATCGAGAGATACCAAATTCTTGGTCATCTCGTGGAACATGTCTTACATCTTTCGGTGTACAAAATTTACCATCCTCTGTCCTTAACTTTACTGAGCCAATTCCCACAACTTTCCAAACCTTGCTGTTGGCCATATAGATTTGACCACCATCCATCTGCTCATAAGTAGAAAACCACTCCCTGTTTGGACAAATATGGTAGGATGCTCCAGAATCAAGTATCCACACATCATTGTGGTGTGTAGAGTCTCCTGCAACTAGAACCAGATCCTCATCAGATTGCTCAGTAGCCAAAGCTGCTGTGCCAGAATTGCCTTCCTGCTGTTTCTTCTTCCTTGGACAATTGGACTTCCAATGTCCCTGCTCCTTATAGTAATTACAGACATCAGTAGACTTAGGACCTTTGGACCCAGACTTCTTTTTCTTCTTCTGTCCATATCCTTTTCCACTATTGCTGCTAGCTACTAGCCCAAGAGCTTCCGACCGTCTATCCCAGCAGCCTTGTGTCTAAGCTCCCTAGCATGTAAGGCAGACCTTACATCCTCCAAAGCTACTGTATCCTTTCTAACTATGAAAGACTGCACAAAGTTTTCATATGATGCCGGTAATGACACCAACAGGATTAGGGCTGCATCTTCATCTTCAATTTTAACGTCAATATTCCTCAAATCAAGCAATATTGTATTCAGCTGATCCAGATGTTCCCTCAGTGGACTCCCTTCATGCATCTTCAAACTGAACAACCTCTGTTTCAACAACAACTTGTTGGTCAGTGACTTGGTCATATACAGGCTTTCAAGCTTTTTCCACAACTTGGCTGCGGTGTCTTCCTCAGCAACCTCAGTGATAACATCATCATATAAGCACAACATGATGGTTGAATGTGCTTTCTCTTCCAGACTGGCATAATCTGCTGCACTTGTGTTTGGTTTGTCAGATAAAGGATTCCACAAACCCTGCTGTTTCAACAGTGCACGCATCTTGATTTGCCACAGACCAAAACTGTTCCTTCCTGTAAATTTATCGATTTTTACGTTTACTGCTGACATCTTTCCTTGCTAAAGATCACAACTTTATCACAGATCCTAGCACCTTGCTGAAGGCCTTGGTGAAGATGAAGTTGATCGTACAGATTGTTTTCTCCAGAACCTTTCTCTGATACCACTTGTTATAAAACTGATGGAGATAACTTCAGATGCAAGAAATAGAAACAGATGCAATCAAACGTAAATAATCAAAGGAGAAAACAGAAACAAGAAGAACACAGATTTAACGTGGAAAACCCCTCAGTGGGAGAGGTAAAAAACCACGGGCAGAAAAGAGATATTTTATTATGCACTGAATTTACAGATTTCAACACACACGGACAATGAGACAACAACTGTATTTATAGGCACACATCCCTAAACCCTAGCCGCCAGGAATCTTTGTCTGATGCACCATAAATACCCCTACACGTGTCCTCCTTTTAATGACACCGTATAGTCATCACATAACGAAATTAGCGATGTGGGACCCCGCTTTGTATTCAAGTACTCGCGGACTATCACCCCGCGATAGTCACCCCCTGCCGACGAAGCTCGCAGACTCCACCCTACTGATGCACAGAATTGAATACACTTCTCAACTGTCCATCACACAGCTGAGTCTTCAGATTGGTTCCACCAGATGTAGAGTTTAAGTCACCTTACTGACAGCTTGGTGTTTTTCTGCCGGTTTTGCAAGCAAATAAGGTAAGAGGATTTTCCTATGATTTCAATTATCATTTATAAGGTTTAGATCAAGTTCTAAGGTGTTTAGATGATAGAAAGATGTGTCTTTTTGTTGATCAAAGGATCATAGATGATTTGGTATGTTTAGATATATTTTCCTATGTTTTACTGTGATGTTTCCGATGCCAATTGGGTTAGAAACGAATGGGAATTCATGTCTTGATGATTTTAGGATTCTGGGCAAAACCCAGGCAGACGGGCGTCTGTATTAGGCAGACGGGCGTTTGCGATCGTTGCAGCTCAAACGGGCGTTTGGGTATTCTGGACGGGCGTTTGAGTTGTGACTTATGATTCAGGATGTAGTCCTTTTTGACGGACGGGCATTTGAGGTTAGTGAACGGGCGTTCGGTTTCGGACGGGCGTCCATAGGGTTTTAAACGGGCGTTCGGGGTTAGACGGGCGTTTAGGCTTTTCAAACGGGCGTTTGACCTGTTTTATTTGTTTTCACTGTTTTCACCGTTTCAGCTTAGTTTCAGGTTTTATACACATGTGTTTACTGTTTTAAACCCTTAAACATGATATATTAACATTGAATAAATATAAACAAGCCTGAATTGAGCTTCTGATTCGTTCAGTTAAAACACCGAATGTACTCTTAAAGGGAGTTGAAGTTCGGATCCGTCGGAAGAGCATGATAGGCTTGTGCTTTGATGAATTAGTATTCATCAATGTCTGTGTAATTGCTAGGCCTTGTCCGTGTCTAGTGGTCTAGGAAGAGAGTAGTATTTGTGAGGGAGATTAATTGAGAACACTTAGGTGGTTAGTTAATCATTCTAATAAAATACATACTTGACTAGTAAAAGATTAAACAACATTTCTCTCTTGGATAGGCACCAGTCTATATCGCGATGTGTGTGCTACCTCTGAAGGTGGAAGAACCCGTAGGTCAAAAGAACCACAAGTTCGGGGGACTCTGCTGAGGTGTGCGTACTATCGGAGCCTACCTAGTCTAGCCTCCATGGATATTGGTGTGATCCACTAATATGTTGCAATCGATATCTCCTGGTGGATATACATCAGGCGTAGTGCCCTTGAGTGCGGTTGAAACATAGATAAGTTAGGTAGAAACGTTTAGTCAATTCATGTTGATGGACATGAAATGAACCCTAGATTGAGTCGGCCATACATAAACAACTAAACGATTAAATATCTTTTCTTTATAAATCTTAATTGTTGTCATAGCTTCTCACTTTTACTAAGTACTTTGTACTTACCTCCTTTGCATTTTCTTTTGTATGCATTGTGGGGTGAGAAGACGAACAGGTTGATCAAGTGTTGACGACGGCTTTTGAAGACTTAAAGTCTTGACGAAGCTTCTAGATTATTTTCTTTGTAAAGGTTGTATTAGACTGGTTGTATTTCTTCTCTTAGTTTTGATGTACTTCTACTTTTAAGGCATCGTATTGTACGAGTCTTTGGGTTTTCATCGTTGTAATCTTAACTATCTATCTTTAGTATGGTTAATTTCTATTCATAGTAGCTTTTACGTTTTTACCCAAGTCTTTTTAGCTTCCGTTTGCTCGACGTAGAGGCTTGCGTATAATATTAGACTTATTTAATGCTATACGCGCCGAACGTTTCTCTTCCGGATAAGGGCTCGGTATCCGGGAGTGGGGCGTTACAAGTTTAGTTTCTAGGCTTGGTTCATAGAGGTGGTGTTGTTTGAGGCTTGTGTTTGCTCTTTATGCTTTGTACTTTTGTAACTTTACTCTAGCACCTTGCCAAATCTTAATAAATTTCTTTGCTGTTAAAAAAAAAGATAATCAACATTTATATATTTTTATACGTCTTTCAAGTGCGAGGTTTTTGTGTGTGTGTGTGTGTGTGTGTGTGTGTGAATGTCTTTGGAGAGGCCCAACACTTGATATTTGTTTTTAAGACAATGTTTTCAAAGATGTTTAATGTTTGAAAATATATTTCTTCCAATGGTGTCGTTCTCTGATACCATGTTAAATCATGCGACCACCTACTATGATATTATGCTGTATTACTATTGTTTGTAGAAAGGGTGGAACTATTGACCCAGCTCTGATACATGTTCAATCACCATCTCCCCTAAATGCTTGACCTCGCTCTGATACCATGTGAAATCCCCATCTCTCCTAAAAGTTTGGACTCGCTCTGATATCATATTAAATCACGATCTCTCTACTCTATACTTTAGCAATAATTTTCTATTTACGCGGAATATAATGTATGTAGATATGTTTGAACTTATAACCTCCCGCTTTGATACCATTTCGTATCACCATCTATTCAAAAGTTTAGGTTGATGGAAGGGTAAATAAGTAACATTTTATATATATATAAATATATTTCAATACGTTTCTTCAAATAATGCATGTCTCCTTTTCTGGAGAGGCCCAATACTTGGTTTTTTAATTTAAAGACAATGTCTGAAATGAAGTTTGATCCAATGACATCATATTCTAAGAGCACTCGCAGTAGAATCTGTAAATGGTGTTAAATCTCTATTTTAAGAATAAATACAGTTCAAATCTATTAAAAATACAAATGCATTAGCATCTGTTAGGACGATCTGGTAACCACGGATTCTTAAGATTTTATGGTACATCTCCCGCAAAAGATAAAAATTTCCAGATCCATCATACACTCTCTCTGCTCTATTTTCTCAAGATATTTCTCTCAACTCCTCCCCTTCGTCTTCATCTGATTTTTCTTCTCCCATTCTACTTCTTTTTTTTTTTTTTCGCTTTTCTCTACTGAATCTGCACATGAATTTAACAACAAAATAGCTTCATTCCGGAAGGGAAAAAAAAAACCTTGAAGAATCGAATCTGCAGTGTCTATTTTAATTGATGCATTAGTTTCACAGGTATTTGTTGAATGGGTTTATCTTGAATTGTTATGTTCCTATAATTTTAAAATTGTTTGCGAATATGTTTTGCTGACCTTTACCTGCATTAAAGATGCTGTTGAGATTTCAAGGTGAACACTGTCTTAGTACAAGTCTTGAAGATCGATTTGTTCATGTTGTCACTAAATTTTGCCAGATATCTTATTATCAAGAGTTGGAGTTGATTGAAAAAGTTGTCTTTCTTTTGTTGGTTTAAACGATTTAATCAATTTTTGTCTTTGGTGAATTGCATAGCTTTAATGTTCTAGGGGCAACTTTGGGTGTCATACCTGCGCTTCGGTGTTTATAATAGCATAAGATGGATTTTTTTTTAAGCAATGTTTAAGATAAAGATGGTTGATAAATCACCCTCCCACTTAAAAGTTTAGCATAAGTGGTTAGGAAACTTGCATCATGTATCGGCTTGCCAACAAGTGGACAAGAAGCGTAGCAAGGACCGTAGTTGTAGCAGCTACTATAAGGGGGGGGGGGGGGTACACTGAAGTTTGATCACATGACCTTATCATGTGATACACTGATACTATGATAAGTTCCCATCTCACTTAAAAGATTAAGCTGTTAGGAGAAAGTGCAATTTAATCATTTATACACATTATTTGTGGTTGTATGACGGAATGTCTGGAACTATTGAGGTTATAAGCATGTTGATTTCTAGTATAGGTTCTGAGTTTTAGATCTCCTTCTAAGAATGTGGCCATTATTGGACTTGGACTCTAGGTTGCACAAGTCGTGCCTTCAACAGAAATAATTAGTGGTTGCAACAATGTCATAGATGATTCTATAATGTTTATTGAAATATAATGATGATTTTATGCATTCATGAAGGTGAAGTTATGGTTTGTTAATACAGATTCAGAAGGCAAAGTCTATGTACCTAGATTTGCACAAGTGTTCATTTAGGTTTGAGCATTGTTGGAATATATTGAGGAACCAACCAAAATGGAAGGAAACTGAGGGAGTAGCCGGAAGAAAGAAGCAAACCGGGAGGGCTATCGGAAGTAAGGGTTCTCCAACAACGCCTTTGCCGGTTGACTTGGACAAAGAAGACAACTTCATTGATCTTGAAAGGACGCCTGGGACGAAGGTGGCTATAGCGAATGAAAAGCCACAAAAGTCAAAAAAGCGAAAACATGAATATGACAACCCTCTTGGTAGTATAATCTCTGACTGGAAGGTGCAAAAGCAAAAGATGCATGAAGATAAAATGAAAATAGAACAAGAGAAGATGGAAATGACAAAGAGGGATGAAGAGCTAAGAATCATGACTATGGACTTGAACAATTTAGATGATGTCCAGAAAGAATACATCATGATTCTACGAGCTAACATTATGGAAAAGAGTAGAAATCAAGTTTGACATTGTGAAGCCTTATTAAAGTTTGATGCTGCAACTTTGTTTTTTTGTGTACGGGCAAATGAATATGTCATGTCGGTGGTAAAACCAGGGTGCTGGATCGTTTTTTGGTAGAGTAAATGAATGTCATCTAGGTGCTAAAACCTTAGTTATTTTATTATGTGATTATGGGTTTTCTTACTGAAAGTGGCTTTATGTTGCTCATATTATGTATGGATCATGATTCAGAAAAATTGCTAAAATCGTGTCTTTACTTCTTATCATACAAATGTTTTGATCATTATTTCTCATGATGTAAATAATTTAATTTTCTTTATGACAGTAACTATTTTAAATGTTAAAAAACATAGGAGCATAACAATTACTTTTTCTAAATGAATAAATTAATTATCAACGATATGATTAAAAAAACAGGTAGAAACCCAATAAAATTAGCTTACAAAGTTTTACTCAATGACCATATTATAAAGGGGAAGGGGCCACAAGGACAAAAAAAATTAAAAAATGGGTCTGGAAGGACAAAAGTAACATTTTCATGATTATAAAGGACAAAAATCACAATTGTTATTTTAAAATTGTTACTTCACGTGTTAATGTTACTTTGTGTTTCACAATTGTTACTTCATATTTACTCTATTCCACAATTATTACTTCATATTTGTTACTTCATATTTGTTACTTTTGTCCTTATTAAATTACAGTTTCCTTCTATACTGATTTATTGATAATTTTGTCCTTCTGGACAAAAATCTATATTATAAATGATTGGTATAAATATTCCACCAATTTGATGATAATAGTTGATAAAATTAATAGAGAAACTGTAAATAGAGATTCTGCTGCAGTTGTTCAGGATATAGAATCTGTAACTTGAGATGCTGATGCAGTCGACCATTTGTAGAGATTCTGTAATATAGGTAAAAGTGGTGTTTGAGTCTGGAAATTAGAGAATCCGTTAAGAGACACTGATGCAAGTGCTCTAATACCAGTACGTGTTTGGACAGTTACTAAGAAAACAACATATTCATTTGAATAAAATAATCTTTTGTCTTAATTTTCTCCTTACAATACATCAATCTAGTTTATTCGACATGAAAATCGATGCAAATATATCTTTGATTTAAGCTTTAATTTCAAAACTTGTAATTATTTCACTATATTTTTTTGTCATATTTCTTTATATTGAAATCTTATTTGATACTGTTCCGACTTCATTTTCAACGTTACTATCTAAACCGTATCAAAAACAACAAATTCATAGATTTGTGTAGTAGAATGCTAAGTGAAAGGTGTCATGACGTGAACTAGTGGATTTTTATAGTGGAATACTTCATGAAAGTTGTGTTGTAGCCAATGATAAATTTGTGTTCAGCTTCACTGTTGTAAGAGTAATTTTATATTTTATTAGTGCAATTGTCCTGCATATAATATAAAAAAAATTGATATCCATTTTTTTGTGACATTTTTTCCTCTATATTGTACTTCAGACCTACTACTCCATTTTTTATGGGCGTCTACACATTCTAATTGTAAATATTTGGTTTTTTTTGGATGAAGAAGGAGGTCTTAGTTTATGTGATCTAAGTGCTTGGAATATGGCCCTCTCTAATTACCCAAATAATCTCTTTGGGTAATTAAGATGGGTGAATCATTTTTGTTTCAAATGCATGGATTAATCCTATGTGTGAATTATCTGTGACACAAGAAAACGGAGGAAACTGCATGCCCGAAAAAAAATTGGAAGACTCAAAACAATGCAAAAGAAATTAAATATAAGTTCTTGGCTCCGCCACTGTCTCAAATGAGAATTAATAAAATTTCCCTTTCCCAAAACATAACCAATATAGTGAAATTCATTTCGTTATGTTCAAATTAGATAATCAAACACCACTAATAGTACACATAGATGCCTCCTCTTTATTCTTCTTGCACAAGCAACTTTAAACTTAATTAAATATCATCTCTTCCAAAAGTTTAAACTGATGAAAAAGTAGATAATTAACATTTAATATATATCTCAATGATACATAAACGACATGGAGGCAAGATCAAATGGACCATATTGTTCGATATCAGAATCAGTTTCATCATTCGTAGTTTGATATTGATTATCATCATCATCAATGACTACAAAAGGATGACTATGATCACCATGCACCACCACCACCAACAGTACCATCGGGAACGCAGTGGGGAATTTCATATGTATCTTCATCATCATCATTATCATCATATTCAACGTATTCAGATGAACATCCACAACCTGGATAGTTACATGTTCCATCCGTGCAGGGTTGTGATACATGTAAACACTCGACTGGTCCGGTAACTGGGATTTCCTCAACTGCAATTGATTTTTTTCTTCCGAATATTAGATTATATATATTAGCTATAAAAAATTGCAGTACAAATATGTTGAATTTGTAGGGGATGGATCCAAGGAGAACGATTATATGTATATAATTAATTTTATTTTTACTATCTTACATACAGTAGGTGTGACTTGTATGAAAGAGAGTAAAAAATGCAAGGGCATATTGCATGCCACTTGATAAAAACCAATCAGACACTACGAGTAACACAATATAATAGTATTGATTGTGATGAGTTTACATTATGATCAATTGTAATACATCATGATTAATGATGTAAAATCATACATGTTGTGTCATTCAATTTTTCACAAATCACAACCACCATTATGGCAGTACGTCACTAGCGTCCCTATGAGATTGCCCACAAAAATGGCCTAGGCCCCCTCAATATTTACATTTTCAGGACTCCGTTTTATGGAGTTTTGTGTATAACAAATAAAAGCCATAGCTTTTACGCGTAATTCCTCAAGTACATGTAAAAGCATATAAAAGCTGCTAGGGTTTTTATTTATCATACACAAAACTCCATAAAACGGAGTCCTAAAATTTCTCTTTGTCCCTGTCTATGCATATAAAACAGTATACAACTATATATTTATTGAACTACCATTTTTCCAAAAAAAAAAACTAAGCGGATAAAAGTAGATAATTAATATTTTATATATTCAATATATCCTTTCATGTGTTTTTTTGTTCTTGAAAAAATAATGTTTGTAGAGAGATTTGACCTCACGATCATGTTTTTTTCACCCCTGGTCCCAACAACAACAATTTTCTTGTGAAAATAATGTTTGGAGAAATGTTTGAACTTAGGACCTTATGTTTCCATAGCAGTCTCTCCTAAAAGCCTAAGCAGTTTGGAAGTAAATAATTAATATTTTAAATATTTTAATATACCAGCACTAACAATTATAAAAGATGATATATATATTTATATATATATATACCGGTGTTTAAGCCGTTGGAGTCGGCGTCGGCCTCGGCCTCGGAGCCGGGGTTAACAGCATGCCTTCCTTGAATTAAAGTGTGAAGTGGACATGAAACGATGAGCAAAACGAGTAACGGAAGGAAACCATATTTTGCCATCGACCTTTTTATTTTTACTTATATATATATATATATATATATCTTGAAACTTTCGATATTATTTGTGAAATATGTGTTTCAATTCCTTATGTTTTATTTTCAGAGAATTTGTAGGAGTATTTTCGGACATGCATCATGCATGCCTGCACAATATTGTTTTTAGTCCATTTTTTAAAATGGATTGGTCATTCATTGGAGGTTTGTAAATAAGATAATGATTGGTAGTCAATGTTGATTTCGTCATATACAAATCGGAACAAAAGAACTCGATATTCTTGCTATAAAAAATTGATGCATATACTATCCATAACAACAAATCAAACTGTGTTAAAATATTCTTGAAATGTTTAAGCCATTAAATATTTACCTCCCTATCAAATTAAGCTTTTGGAAAATATCGATAATCCAACATTGTATCAAAGCGGTAGGTTATGAGATCGATTTTCGTTGCCAACAGTGTCTTTACATTTATTATGCAAGTATTGGAGCCTTTTGTTGGCTTTGTGTACCCCTTATAAGCATTTTTGTTTCATGTCGGCTCAGGCTTTGTATAAGTGCTGGTCTTTTTGTTCGTCTTGTGTGTTATTTAATGCCTATATTAATAGAAGACAAACTACGAAGAATTGGGATGGATGTCAAAAAAGAGATAAATCTGTTATATTCAGATAAATCATTTTGAATAAATGATTATTATTCTAAATTATTTTAGATTAAGATAGTAGTTTTATATTTAGATTTGAATAAATGAATTTATCTCATATATAAAGAAGTACCATTGTATCATCACAAATTTTATGTTGGACCTGGTGTAAATCCTACTTGGTGCACCAAAAAACCAATAGGAATTCAACTTCCGCCAATGGGCCCCTAGCTGTAAAAACTTTCCACCAATGTATCCCTTTGAAAGTGCTGGCTTGGTGGTCCAAAACTTGCACTTGGACCATCCTAAAATTAGTGTTGTATCATTCAGTGACAGACCCACAAATTTTTTCCAGTGAGGCCAAATTCAAAAAAAATGTAGCAAATGACCGGGTTTTGAACCAATGACCACAAGTATAGCAATAATATTTCTTACTAGTTGAACTAAATAAGTAATTATATTAAAATTTGTCTGAAATAATATACATACACGCTCTTTAATATTATTAGAGATGTATTTTAGTAACTTCGCACGAAAAGTTGATTGGAGGCCATGCACCCCCTTTCTACCTTGGGTCCGTCCCTGGTATCATTTTTTTATCAATTCAAAAAAAAAAAACAATTTCAGAGTCCTTCAACATTGGAGAACCCTCGCTCAATCCTCTTATGCTCTTACACAATTTTTGTAACCATTGCAGATCAATCCAGTTCCTTTAATTTCTTCCCAGCCGGCCAAAATAATACCATTCATCACCAGCCAAATCACATTCTTTCACCAAATCAGTACCAAAAAAAAAAAGAAAAAAGAAAAATGACGAGTACATTTTTTCGTATTTGTGTTCTATTACGCTCCCTCAAACGAGAGGTCGGGTTTGGAGGCAGAGTTTGTCTTTGCATAGAGGTCGGGTTTTGATGCCGAGCAGGGCCGGTCCTGGAATTTTTTGGGCCTAAGGTCAAATCGTCGAATTAGACCTTTTAGTTCGAAATTTCATACTTGTCGATTCAAATTAGGCCAAGTAATTTTTTTTGGGCTTTTATCGGTTTGAGTAAAAAAAAAATTGGACATTTATCAATTCAAATAAAAAAAATTGTATTAGTTTGGATCAGATTGAATCTACACTGAATTTTTTTTGGGCCTCCGGACACGGAATTAGACCACTATCTCATTTTCCTTAGTGTTGGGCCGGCTCTGATGCCGAGTTTGTCTTTGCATATTTTGGGGAGCATCTCCACTCCGGAGCGCTTTTCCGGAGTCCATTAGTTGTGATGTGTTGGAGGGCATCTCAACTCCTGCAGTTCTTCCGGAGTCCATTAATTGTTGTGTTTTGGAGGGCATCTCCACTCCCGAGGCTTTTTCGAGACATTTCTGGAGTCCATTAGTTGTAATGTGTTGGAGGGCTTCTCCACTCCGGTTGTTATCCCGGAGTCCATTAGTTGTTGTGTTTTGATTCTGGTATGTTGATTCTGCTTGTAGTGACATAATTAACGTGCACATATCACCTTTGAATTAGTGTGTTTCTTGACATTGTAAACAACTGTCCACTATTGAATTAGTGTACTCCTAACAATGAATTAGTGTATTTAGTTCTGCTTTGCCCATTATGTGTGTTTTTTGGACCCGATAATGTAAAGCTGATCGCGTGCAAAGCACTTACTAGCAATAGGACTAGGTCCATCATAGTAGAGTATTGGCGAGTCAAGGTCGTTCCCACAGACTCTCGTAAGAACGTCTAATTATCAAGATTGAGCTTGTCACGATAACGGTCTACGACCAACTATAATATAGATAGTAGTAAATTGGGTAACAATCAACTAGCAAAATTATGCAAGGTCGCATGAAGCAAACTAGAGTTTCTAATGTATTAGTTCAATTATGAGTAATTAGTTATTCCCCCCACACATGCAACAGTCCTCCCCATTAGTGAATTTATTCATTGTTCAGCTACAGATACAACTCCTAACCCTATCTACTCCGACAATGGCAGTGGACAATCTATACGCTAGCTACCCTCCTTAGTTGGTCTGTAATAGCCCATACGCATAAAGAACTAGAGCTGTCGATATTGAGCGCTAACTCATACCGCAAACCCGCCTAGACAGCTGTCGACATTGACCAGCACGTTCCTAGGGTCCATTCTAGATAATGTCCAAACATAGCACATCACTATTCGTATTTCATGCTAGTTTACGATGACATGGAAATAGTTGATCAAGCTAAAAACATGTAAATTAAATCTATCGATCAACGTAGCTGGCGCCGATTATCATGAACTAGTAATTTACTAGGTATTCAGATCTAGCGATATAGACCGTCGCAGATCTGAAGAACGCACTACTATTTCATGATTTCTTCACCAACGAATCAGATCTATAACACATGGGGTAAAATAAACTAACTACTACATAATTAAACTAAATAAGCAATTAAAACATACTAGTCGAATAGAACAACGATAGATCTAAATCTTGAAAAAGACAAAAAAACCATACCCTCGAAGACGAGCATAGATCTCCTTCGGATCCCTCCCTAGGCGACGACTCTGTCGTCTCTCCGACCAGAACTCATAAAATAAATAAAATAAAGAACAATGAACTTTTATTGCATAATTCTTGTAAATTGTATGGTACATTGTGTTCTGAGGTGAAGCGTCTTATTTATAGCAATCTAAACCGACTTAGGAACATCTAGATCGACCCTCGTCCAAGAAAACGCGTTTCGGAAGGATCTGGATCCTCGGTAAGTCAGCACCGCCTCCCGGGTTACCGGGGGTACTTTTGTCTTTTTTCTTCAGCCGACTTGACTTGGATGCTTCTGGAATACCATAGGCCCATTCTTTTCGTGCAGTCCACTCCAGATTCGTCCATCATGCTCAGCCCATCCGTATCCTAAAAATCATCAAATAATGCACGAACTAATATCGAAACAGGGAAAATAAACGCTAAGTGCATTTTTCTCGACTCTCGAACCCGACATATGATATTCAACGTAAATGGTTCATATTTATAGGTCGAAACAACTATTTTTAGCTCATAATGGATAGAATATTGATGTCGTAGGATATACTATTTTAACCGTCGTCAACTACCCCCCACTAGCCTTCTGCGCGTCCGCGAGCGGAGTATGAATGCGGAATGTTCCTCCAAGAACAATCTCCATCAACTACCACACATTCAATAAAGATTTCCGGCAGAAACAAACATCAAGTCACACTCCATAAGCTCCCCATTAATCACTACTTTCCACGCATCAATGTGTCGTGTCATGAATCAGTTGTGATAGTGCGTTTGTGAGAAGAATCTAGTTGTATTAACCACACAATCTTAACTTACCTGCGCATACACTCGCTCGTCTTGCTTTCAGACTTGGTTACACAACATGGTACCGTAATTGGGTCGGGCGGACTCGGGGATTGAGCATTGCTCTTAAGTCCTCGTTTGTTTCTTTTTATGCGAGGGTCGTGCCCTTTTTACACAAGTTCGCTTCCCTCACTGCCTTTATTGCATATCTTTTTCTTTTTCTTTTTTTCATTTTTCATTTTTTTTTCTGGCAGATTTCCTCACTTTTTTTTTCTCTTTCTCTCACAAGTCCGTATGTCCCGGTTACCTTTCGTCATCCAAGTTGCTTCCCTTGTCTTACAACAATTTGTTGAAGTATATAGACAGACAAATAAAGATTCCCGGTTAAAACAACTCATCATCTAATCTTAAACACTTCTCACTCTGATTATGTGCTCAAATATTGATTGCAATGATAGAATAACAATTAATAAGTTACTACTTCATGCAATATAACATATGCTCATTCTTTCATACTAAATTGAATATGCTATATGACGATACCGGGTTACGCACCTCGATATATCATCATCGAGTAGGCTTCATGGGTTAAATACATGCCAAGGCAAACAAGTCGAACTATCGACGTGGGAGCCATAACACGCATGTCGACCCTCGAGCCTGAAGTATATCTAGGAGCTCGAGGTCACGGCTATCGACTTACGGGCAGTGCAGGACGTGAGTTCCAAGAGTCGATTTTCCCAGGTCGGGCGGATCGATATCGGGAACAGAGTCCACACCAGCTACGTTGGCCCAATGTCCACAGGATAAACTTGGGCAAGGGGTAAGGCCCAATTAAGGGTAAACACGACAATAGCTAATAACCGACTCACATTAGGGTTAGGTCATGCATTGTCTCTATATATACATCGTTCCAGGAACTACGTACGGCTTGATTCCTGGACATATAACAGGATACGTAGGCAATCTAAGAATACCACTTAGATTCAGCCATAAACACACCCACGCCCCTCTTTATTCTTGAGCTAAGGTTCTTGGTTATTCATCACTCTAAGAAGAGTAACCCGGATCTTAATAGGTGACTAATTTGTCATCGTCATTGGCGCTAGAAGGAGGGCCTTCAATCGTTGAATACGCCGAGAACATGCCGCCAAAGGATAAACCACCCAGGAGAACCACTTCCAAGAACACAGATCCGCAAAATCTGCAGTTAGAAGAAGAAGTGGGCGTGGAGGCGCAGGGTCAGAAAGAGCAGAACCTGGAACCGATCCAGGAAAACCCTTTGAAGCAGACGCAAGATCTAGCCCCAGAACAGCAATTGTTGGTGGATCAATTGGCGAGTCAAGACATCGACGCTCCGCAAAAGATCATGCAAGAAGTCCTCGGCGGACAAAATCCTCGGCAAAAAAAAGTGAAGGAGGTTTAAATATTAACATGCCAAACCTAACCCACCCCGGCTTCAGGAGATCAGCGAATCCTCTAGCTCTGTTGAAAAACGGAGGAAGGAAATTCATCAGAAGCATCAAAGGGATGCAGAGGATAGCGCCAGATGCGAGTTAGACGTGATTCTGGGAAAAGACAAGGTTTCATTATCCTTAGAATCTCCTTTCACTAAGGAGATTGAAAGCTTTCCTAGACCCAAGGGGTTTAAGATTCCAAAGATAGAGCCTTACGATGGCACCACCGATCCAGAGGACCATTTACATAGGTATCTATCGCGAGATGAGGTTAGATGGGGCGCCGGACGAGATGCGGTGCCGGGCATTCGAGACTCGCTCGTAGGTCGAGCCGAGAGTGGTTTACAAAGTTGAGGCCCGGGTCGATCTCCGGTTTTTCCATGTTGGCCAGAAAGTTCAGAGACGCCTTTATCGTCAACAAAAAGTTCAAGTTAAGTGAGACGCACCTCATGAACATGAGGCAGCATAGAGACGAAACGGTGTTAGAATATTTAAGACGGTTCAATATCGAAGCAATGCAAGTAAAGGACCCTCAAGACAGACTTCTGATCACTTCGTTTGTAGGGGGCTTGAGGAATACCAAGTTATACGAAAAGTTGAGTAGAACTCTCCCGAGAACTATGGACGAGTGTGTGAACGTGGTCCACAGATTTTGTCAAGGCGAAGAGGCAGTGCGCAGACACACCCAAGCCGAATGGATGGATCCAAGGAAAGAGAGTCGAGGGTCGGGAAAGAGTCAACCTCGACAGCATGAAGCCGAGAGGAAAGCTTCTGTTTGGGACCGAGTCGATAAACCTTCTGTGTTTAATCGAGTTGAAGCATCTGTCTCGGATCGGTCAGAGAAAAAAGGAAAGAAAGATAAAGACTTTGTCCCTCTCAACCGATCGAGATCAGAGATATTGTCCATCATGGTATCAAAGAACCTAGCAAAGAGGCCTCCTCCGATCAAGAAACCTCGAGAGAGGCGGAGGTCAAACAAGTTTTGTGACTTCCACGAGGACATAGGCCATGCAACTGATGACTGCATGGATTTGAAGAGAGACATCGAAGCCTGCATCCAAGAAGGCCACTGGGATGAGGTTATCGACGAACTCGTTATACAGAGCCCAAGGGGCATAGAAACAGTAAGAGAAAGAATCCCGACCAAGATGGATATCGGGGAAGAGATCATCAGAGACGACGAGATCGATCTCCAGATGCTGATAGAGATAACCATGGTCGGGACAGGTATGAAGACAACCGGCCGAACAATTATGTTAACACCATATTTGGGCCGGGGGAAACGGAAAAAGAGCGAGCCAGTCAGGGGTCGGAAGACAGCTCGAGATATGGAAAGCAACAAAGACTTTCGACGGAGGTCGGGTATGGACCGAGAGATGACGTTCCCAAGTCGAGGAATCACAGCGAAGGACTAGTGATAGAGGCAGTAATAAGTCGCACCAGGGTGTCAAGGGTATGCATCGACAATGGCAGCACAGTTAACATCCTATATTACTCAGCCTTCCAAGGAATGAAGTTGAAAGATAAAGACTTGATCCCTATAGCCTCCCCACTGTTCGGGTTCACAGGGCAGGCAGTCCACCCGTTGGGATCCATAAAGCTATTGACGACAGTAGGAGATGGGGAGAGAGGAAGGACGTTTGAGTTAAGCTATGTGGTCGTGAAAGCCCCCTCCGCATACAATGTAATCTTAGGGCGACCTGCCCTCTTCGAGTTACGAGCTATCATTTCGACATACCATAATAGTATGAAGTTCCCAACTCGAAATGGTTCTCACGAGGTCAAAGGGGATATTGAAGTCGCCAGAAGTTGCAATTCAATTATTATGAATGGAAATCTGGCAGTCCAGCAAGTCCTTATCGAAGAACTGATCCCAGAGGAAGAGGAAGATAAATCCTGGGCTTCAAACGAGGCAGTCAAAAATATTGACCTATGGGGGGAACAGAAGAGCAAAATGTCCAAGTCGGGGTTTGGATACCGACTCAGGAAAAACAATTATTGATCGACTTGCTGACGGAATTCCGAGATGTTTTTGCATGGAAAGCTTCAGATATGCCCGGTCTTCCAACGGATATCGCAATTCACAAGCTCGAAGTTGACCAGGCCAAAAGGCCAGTCAAACAGAAGAAAAGAAATTTCGCGTCAGACCGATTGGAAGCCATCGAGTCTGAAGTCGGTAAGCTGTTAGCGGCCAACATAGTATAAGAGGTGTTATATCCCAATTGGCTGGCTAATCCAGTATTGGTGAAGAAACCAGATGGCAGTTGGCGCATGTGTGTGGAATTCACCGATTTGAATAAGGCATGTCCAAAGGACTCTTACCCATTACCCAAAATCGACAGGTTAGTGGACTCGACCATCGGTTTTGAGGTATTTGCCTTTTTAGATGCGTACAAGGGGTACCACCAGATTTTGATGGATCCTCGAGATGCGGACAAGACGGCGTTCATCACGAGTTTGGCACCTTCGTTATGTAACCATGCCATTCGGACTTAAGAATGCCGGAGCTACATACCGAGGGCGATCAATAAAATTTTTGCAAAACAGATCGGCAGAAACATGGAGGTATACGTGGATGACTTGCTCATTAAAAGCCGGTCATTGAAGCAGTTTCTAATCGATGCACGAGAGGTGTTCGAGGTGCTGAGAGATACACAAATGAAATTGAATCCTAAGAAGTGCACCTTCGGAGTACGGTCAGGCAAATTTCTGGGGTACATGATATCGAGGGACGGGATTCGGGCTAATCCGGACAAGATTGACACGTTAAAGAATATGCCAGCCCCTCGAAATACAAAGGAAGTACAGAGACTCACAGGTCGAATGGCGGCACTAAACCGATTCTTATCTCGATCGGCTCGGCGAGCATTGCCCTTTTTCAAGATTCTTCGAAAGGCCGAGTCCTTTCCAATGGGATAATGAATGTCAGACAGCCTTCGAAGAGTTAAAAACATATCTGTCAGAGTTACCTACCCTCACCTCACCCCGAGAGGGGGAAAGATTGTTGGTTTACTTATCGGTATGCGAGGAAGCAGTGAGTGCGGTCTTGGTCCGAGAGGGGGACAAGGGCCAGGTGCCCATATACTTTGTGAGCAAAGCATTACACGGTCCCGAGGTCCGGTACTCACCAGCTGAAAAGCTCGCACTAGCCTTGGTACACGCCTCGAGGAAACTCAGACCCTATTTCCAAGCCCATCCGATCTTGGTAGTCACAGACCAACCACTTAAGCAAGTACTTGCGAAACCGGACACATCGGGTCGACTTGCGAAGTGGGTAATTGAAATGGCGCAAGACGATATAGACTTCACTCCCCGAACCGCAATTAAAGCTCGGGCCTTGCGTACTTTTTTTAGCGGAAGGTATTTCGAAGACAAATCGACCGGAAAAACGAGAATCACGAAGTCAAGTGGATTCTACACGTCGATGGGGCATCGAGTAAAGAAGGAGCCGGAGCGGTGTCCGTGCTAGTCGGCCCGAAAGGAGAAGAGTTTCCTTATGCTCTCCGATTCGACTTCAAGGCAACTAACAACGAGGCCGAATATGAAGCAATGATAACCGGATTGAAACTTGCTCGAAAGTTTGGGGGTCGAAGATCTGACGGTTTATAGTGACTCTCAGCTGGTCGTTAATCACGTTAAAGGGGAGTACGAGGCCAAGGAAGAGACAATGAAGAATTACTTACGAGTCGTTCAAGACCTTAAAGCAAAATTCAATTCAATCCAGATCGAGCAGGTGCCTCGAAGTCAGAATAAGAGGGCCGATGCCCTCTCAAAGCTCGCCTCGAATTTTGTCTCGAGTAAAAAAGTTCTGGTGGAATTGCTAAGTAACAGAAGTTATGAAGAGAAGGAAGCCCAGCCGATCACTCAGCAAGCCACATGGATGGACTCGATTGTTCTATACCTAAGGAACGAGATTCTACCGAATGACAAAGTACAGTCGAGAAAGATCCGACTTCAGTCGGCAAGGTACGCATTTTTCAATGACATACTCTATCGAAAATCTTTCACAAGTCCATGGTTGAGATGTGTGTCAGAGTCGGAAGGCAAGTATATTCTTGAAGAGATTCATAAAGGGGCCTGTGGAAACCATTGTGGAGCAAGAATGTTAGCTCGGAAAAGCAAGTTAGCTGGATACTACTGGCCCTCAATGCAACGAGATGCGAATAGCTTAGTTCGAGGTGTAACTCATGTCAAGTTCACGACAACATCTCCCATCAACAAGCGCAAGAAATGAACGTTATCTCGTCAGCTTGGCCGTTCGATATATGGGGAGTCGATATAGTAGGTCCTTTACCTCGAGCCCCAGGAAATAATCGATTCGTGGTGGTCGCGGTAGATTACTTTACCAAGTGGGTAGAAGCCAGGGCTATACCAGACATCAAAGCAGCCACCATCAAGAAATTTTTGTGGGTCGATATTTTGTGTCGATATGGAATTCCGAAGGTACTGATCTCAGATAATGGAACACAATTCGAAGACCGAAGAGTTCGAGAATGGTTGGCAGAGTATCAGATCGACCAACACTTTACCTCGCAGCGCACCCGCGGTGCAAACGGTCGGGTCGAACGGACCAATCGACGAGATCAAACTCGGATTGAAAAAGAGGTTGGAGGAACAAGGTCGAGACTCGGGCGGTCCAACTTCCGAGCATCCCGTGGTCATACAGACGGCTCCAAATTCATCAACCGGCGAAACACCTTTCTCCCTAGCTTATGGGTGCGAGGCAGTTATCCCTGCTGAAGTCGGAGTCCCTTCTCCTCGAGTTCTGGCGTACAACATCGAAACGAATGAACCCGATGTCCGACAAGAAAAAGACAATCTCGAAGAGAGAAGAGAAATAGCCTCAGCCAGAATGGCAAGGTACAAACAAAAAATCTCTCAATACTACAACGAAAGAGTCAGATATCGATATTTCAAGGTCGGAGATCTAGTTCTCAGGAAAAATGAGGCCAGTAGACAAGAAGAGATGGGCAAGCTAGCCCCGAATTGGGAAGGTCCATACCAAGTTCTAAAGGTTCATCCCAAAGGGTCCTACCAGTTAGGTCGAGCAGACGGAACAACAGTACCCCGACAATGGCATGCAAACAACCTCCGGAAGTATTATGTTTAAGTGTTAGATCGACTAGCTCATATTTACCTTGATCTTGTGAAGCTTGTAATCAGTCCAAGGGACAATTCCAGAGTTATCATAATAAAACGTCTACTTTTGTGTTTATCGTGTTATTAATTCTATTTAACTATAATATTCTAAGTCCAAAGGGACACGAAGTTGTAGTCGAGAATTCAAAAAATTGAGCAATCCGATAGTCGGAACTCGGGACTAAGCCAGAAGCCAAGTTAGCCCACGAGGCGGCGAGCTAATGTAGAGTCTAGATTCGCATGGTCGGGTCAATGTCCGAGTCGAAGCCCAACGACACCTAGGGTCGAATAAGGCAAAGACAAAGGACGGTTCGCAATGTCGGGCCACCGTGTAAGTCGGAAGTCTGTACCTACATATGAGGCAATACGACTGAGATAAGCACAGTTCGCAATGTCGGGCTAACCAACCCAAGTCAATACCTAATAAGCCGATTATATCCGAAAGGCCAAGGCAAAGGGGCCGATTGGGATTCAAATAAATCCTAAGTGTGTTAAGAACCAAAGGTTCAAAACAACACTTGGGGGACAGAACACTTGAATAAAAGCAAGTAGCGAACGGAGTCATAGACTCGACAAGCAAAAAGCAAATAACAAGTAAAAAGCCAAAAAGCCAAGAATAAAGGAAAAATAATAAAATTCCAAAATCGGGCCAGTCGATAAGACCAACCCACAAATCATGATTGACTACAAAATATCATTAAGGATCAAAGTTGATAAAATTTACGAACAATTACAAGTTAAAGTTCAAGACATCAAAGTTTGAAAGAAACAAGACAACTAAATGGAAGCGTCAGGGGTCGGATCAGCATCTTCAGGGGTCGGAGCATGAGCGATAGCAGCGGAAGTCGTATTATCAGGAGCCGGGCTCACTGAAGGACCACCATACTTCTGAGCAAGGGATATGCCATGTTGGAATTCGTCGAAGTACAGGTCGTACAACGCCTCCGAGTCAGGGTCATAGCAGCCAGGCTCTTCGAGCTGGTCGATCTCGACTTCCGGATAGGCCTTCTTCACTTGGTCCACTGCCTTTGTGAATCCTCCAAGTATGGCCGTCTGCATCATTACGTCGAGGTCATTACCCAACTCGTCAGACTTCCGATATTCGAGTATCGCGGCGGTCCTTACTTCCTCAAGTTGCCCGGGGACCTGATCAAGTTCGGTTTTTAATTGATCTCTCTCCTCAGCAACAGTCGCTCCTCGCGCCAGTTCTTCCTCGAGAGCCACTTTGGCAGCAGCCTCCCTCCCCTCGGCCGCAGCCAGATCTCTCCTCAGCTCGGCGATGATAGCTTCCCGCTCCCCCTTGACCTTCTCTATCTCAGCAGCAGCTTCTTTCTTGAAAACATTAAGCTGCGATTCCAGACCAGTGACACTAGCTGACTCGATAGCAAGCCTGTTGTTCAATCTCCGGATTTGTGTCTTCAGCTCTTCCTCATTTTCAGACGGCGTGCTCATACGTCGAGAGGCCTCTCGGCTCATAAAGTAATGCTGCCAAAAAGGGAAGAAGTTAAGACACAGGCGTGATGAGTTCTAAAAAAAAAAAAAAAAAGAGAGACAGGAAATTGTCAAGAGTTAGCCTTTACCACGCGACCCAGCTCTCTGAGGGAAGAGGCCATGACCTGGTCGTCCAGCTTCTCGACATCTTCGGCCGACATCCTACTCGTGGCGAAAGGTCGAGAGAAGGCTTCGTGACCTTGGCTTTCTTAGCCAACCTTTGCTGGTCTCTCACCAGCTCCTCGAGGCCCGACCTCCTCTTCTGCAACCTAGCCGCTTCGGCACACTCGGCTCTTCACCCCCTCCGACGGAAAGTCGATAATGTCCTCTACTTCGCGTATTGACCGGTGTTCATGGGTGAGTCCTCCCGAGGTGAAAGGCGGGGTTGGTTGTGCGACAAGGGTAGTGGCCTCGACACCCTCAGTCGGGTTAACAACGGGAACAGATCCTTCCTCGGACGCCGGAGGAGCAACTCTCGACCTAGATGCAGCAACAGCGGCAGCCACAGCAGAAGCCTTTGGGACAGCGACCTTCGAGAATCTGCCCACTAGACAAATGAAAAAGGAGTCAGTATCGGAAATAATAAAGATACAGCTTCAAAAAACAATAATAAAACTTAGCAACGAAATAGTAAAGCTTCCTACGGTTTTCTTGGTCGGCGGCATGAAGGCCTATACAGGGCGAGGGCCCTGCCTCCTCGAGGCGAGCAAGGTCGTAAAGGAGACTCAGGTCCTGTGTAACCACCTCGAAGGTGAATCTCTCGAGGGACAGAGCTTCGGTAGGAGCAGCTTCCCGACCCAGTTTGTCATCTTTTCCTTCTCTCGACCTCCATAAGCCGACATAAGGATTATCCGACCCATGTCGGAGAAAGAAGAACCTAGGTTTCCAATTCCCGTGAGATGAAGGCCCTCTGGACACGAACTCATGACGATTGGCACGCTTCTGAAACGTGTACCACCCTGAGTCTGGCATCGCAGATCTTGTGCCACCATCGAAACAATGGGATAGTAAACCCGATACCCGCGACTCGGCGGTAATTAGAAAGCCCATCAGAGTCCGGATGGCATTCGGACCCAGTTGAGATATACCGATCTCATAGTGGCGAAGAACAGCCTGGACCGCTGGACATAGGGGAAATCTGAGCCCCATCAATAGTTGGGCCTCGTAGACGGTACAGAACCCTTCTGGGGGCTCATCGGCAAATTGGTGGTGGCCGGAAGGGAGCTGAGCCACCAGTTGAGGGCTAGACAGCCCATATCTCTGCCGTAGTTGGTTGAGATCGTCCATGGTGAGGCAGGAAGTGCACCCCTTGGGCCCTTTTCCGTCCATTCTTGTGGACAATTTCTTAGGTTCCCTGATAATTCCTAAGGGTTCCCTAGGATTTGAAGGAAGGGTTTGATCGGAAGGGGCAGATATGGGTGTTTGATCGCCGGAATGAGACTCCTCTACCCTATCAGAAAGTGTAGCACTACTAGACATGGATGGATTCAAGCAAGAATGGTAAGAACACAGAGAAAGAGGCTAGAAGAAAGAATGCTTACTTGTGTTTTCTGAAGAGATAACGGGGAAAATGGATAGGTAGAAATGATTTCACCGTCTGGACTCCTCTCCCTCTTTGTGCGTTTAAGTTGCAAGTGATAAATGATAAGACGTGTTTAGGGGGGTTACCAGCAGTTATAACCCCCTAGATATTGCGAGAATCAAGGACGACGTCAGTTATGGCAGAAGACGGAACGTTAATGCGTTATGACGTCATAGTGAACGGCCACGATTGGCTAGGGTGACAGGTGGCATGTGAAGCGGTTACACCATTTCCCGCCCAAGATTTAGTCCAACTCGAAGATGATTTCAAATTGGCAGATCTGACCTCGGACAATAGTAGTCGCCTCTCTCAGGTCTGGGGGGCTTATGACGATACCGGGTTACGCACCTCGATATATCATCATCGAGTAGGCTTCATGGGTTAAATACATGCCAAGGCAAACAAGTCGAACTATCGACGTGGGAGCCATAACACGCATGTCGACCCTCGAGCCTGAAGTATATCTAGGAGCTCGAGGTCACGGCTATCGACTTACGGGCAGTGCAGGACGTGAGTTCCAAGAGTCGATCTTCCCAGGTCGGGCGGATCGATATCGGGAACAGAGTCCACACCAGCTACGTTGGCCCAATGTCCACAGGATAAACTTGGGCAAGGGGTAAGGCCCAATTAAGGGTAAACACGACAATAGCTAATAACCGACTCACATTAGGGTTAGGTCATGCATTGTCTCTATATATACATCGTTCCAGGAACTACGTACGGCTTGATTCCTGGACATATAATAGGATACGTAGGCAATCTAAGAATACCACTTAGATTCAGCCATAAACCCACCCACGCCCCTCTTTATTCTTGAGCTAAGGTTCTTGGTTATTCATCACTCTAAGAAGAGTAACCCGGATCTTAATAGGTGACTCATCGTCACTATAGCTCACTTCAAATTGAAATTGGGCTCATTGTCTACCGATTCCTTACTCAAAAACGTGCAATAAGAAAGCTAAAAACAGTGTTTAAAATTTAAAAAAATATTCCATTTTTCGATTAACCAGGTAAGACGCCTACCCCCCCACTTATTATAGACATTGTCCCCAATGACTAATAATAAAGAAAAGGAAAAGTACTTAGCTCTGGAAATGTTGGCTAAGTCGAAACGAATCCCGGAGCAGAATCATTAGCTCCTAGGTCATTCCTCTTCCATTTGTTACTTCTTTCCAAAATTCTTTCAAAAACTGTGAGTAACATGCGAAAGGCAACAAGAAAATAAGGTGGCGGTAATTGTGCATACCGGAGGAATGCGCAAAAACAGTTTAAGCCACGTTATCCTTTTATCGGCCTAAGCAAGACGTGAAAACTTTTACGAGGGTATCACATGAGAATCGTGAAGGAAAACAACACTTATATCTCTAGTCAGGTGACTGAAGATATATGTGATGAAAAAAACCTTGCGATTGTCATGCTACCTTATTGACTCAAAATAAAATAAACAAAAGCAATAAATAAGGGTTTTAGAAATAGTTTTGAGTTTATAGTCGTCAGCTCGACTGTACTAATAGGGCTCTTTCATTCATATTCCTACTCTTCTAACGTAAAGACTTCCAATTCAGGGTTATACTTGTGCTCTAGGTAATGTTTCAGCCTGTGGCCATTAACTGTGAAAGTTTGCCCAGAGTATTCATGTCTAACTTCACACGCACCTGAGTTGTAGACTTTGGTGACTACATGTGGTCCATACCACTAGACTTCAACTTCCCAAGAAAAAGACGAAGACGCGAGTTGTACACCAGCACTTTATCTCCCACTTGAAATGTGCGGTTCAGAATCTTCTTATCATGCAGGCGTTTTGTTCTTTCCTTGTAAATCCTTGCATTCTCATATGCTTGAAGTCTAAACTTTTCCAATCTATTCAACTCTAGCATTCTCTTTTCACCGGCTAAATCCTCATCCATGTTTAGAAATCTCGTAGGCCACAGCGGTCGGTGCTCGAGTTCTACCGGCAAATGACATGCTTTTCCAAATACTATCATAAATGGTGACATCCCAATCGTGGTCCTATAAGCTGTTCTGTACAGCCAAAGAGCGTCATCTAATTTGAACGACCAATCTTTCCTTGTAGGATTCACAGTCTTCTCTAAGATCCTCTTAATCTCTCTATTCGTGACTTCTACATGTCCACTCGTCTGGGGGTGATATGCTGCTGCAAGCTTATGTCTAACCCCATACTCATCATCAACTTCTCAAACAACCTATTACAGAAATGACTCCCTCCGTCACTAATTATGGCTCTGGGCACACCAAACCTCGTCAAAATGTTTTTCTTAAGAAATCTCAGGACAACCCTGGCATCATTAGTAGGTGAAGCTACTGCTTCCACCCATTTGGAAACATAATCGACTGCTACCAGGATGTAACGATTTGATTCTGACGATGTGAAAGGCCCAACAAAATCAATTCCCCAAACATCGAATAATTCCACTTCTAAGATACTCTGCAGAGGCATCTCGTTCCG
Source organism: Gentiana straminea (assembly GCA_036785695.1). Classification (NCBI taxonomy): domain Eukaryota; kingdom Viridiplantae; phylum Streptophyta; class Magnoliopsida; order Gentianales; family Gentianaceae; genus Gentiana; species Gentiana straminea. The sequence continues at coordinate 22,441,662 of JAVUPR010000183.1, read as the reverse complement.
CTTAGAAATATTTTCTTGGATTTCTCTTTTCTCGAGGCCTTTTCAATGGTCTCTGTGTCTTCGCTATGTTCTTTGTGATCATAATGGATAACACTTCCCCCCGAGACCGATTGAGGGGGATGAAATCCTTATCATGTAGGGCTCCTTTCTTTCCCAAACGGTCCGAGATGGGTGCCGTGAAACGATCCCAGACTGTCGACTTGCTTTCGGTGCTCTGCCTTTTGGATTGATTCTTATTTGGACCTCGAGTGTCATTCTTTGAATCCATCCAGTCGGATTGGGTGTCCCTACGCACTGCCTCTTCCCCTTGACAGAATCTATGCACCACATTAACACATTGATCCATGGTACGAGGGACATCTCTGCTCAAGTTCATATATAACCTTGTATTACGCACCCCTCCCACAAACGATGTGATCAGAAGTCGATCATCTGCGTCTTTGACTCGCATGGCCTCAAGGTTAAATCTCTTCAAATAATTTATCATAGTCTCATCTTTTTGTTGCTTCATGTTCATGAGGTGCGTAGCGCTTAAATGAAACTTTTTATTTACAATAAATGCATCTCGAAATTTGTGAGCTAACATGGAAAAACTAGAGATCGAACCTGGTCGTAGCTTGGTGAACCATTCTCTGGCTCAACCGACGAGCAATGTCTCGAAGGCCCGACACCGCATTTCATCATGTGCGCCGTCCAACCTCATCTGAGACAGATACCTATGTAGATGGTCTTCTGGATCGGTGGTGCCATCATAAGGTTCTATCTTTGGTATCTTAAACCCCTTGGGTTTGGGTAATTTTTCAATTTCCTTTGTGAAGGGAGATTCCAACCACAGCGAGACCGAACTTTTGCCCAAAATAACGTCCAGCTCCTGCCTAACGCTATCCTCATACACCTTTGATGTTTCTGCTGGATTTCACGTCTCTTTTTCTCCACAGAGCTGGACGACCCACTGATTTCTTCTCTAGGGACTTGCTTGGTGTTTTCTGCGGCGTCTTTCTTGCCACTGTTCTCACGACCCTGAGCCATGAAAGCCTCCGCTACGATTCTGGACATCAATTCGTGATCAGCTGCTGCCAATTGATCTATGATAGCCTGATGTTCCAGAGTAAGGCCCTATTTCACCTTTGGGGGATCTTCATGTATAGGATCCAACAACGGATCCCTGTCTCTTGCGCATCCAGATCCACTTGCTCATTGATCTGCGAACCCTGTTGTCCATGGCTTTGGAATTTGTTTTCTTGGCATTCTTATCCTTGGGAGGCATCGTGATGTTGGTGTATTCAACAGTAGAAGGCTCTCCTTCTAGTGCCAATGACGATGACAAATTATGTCACCTAATGAATCCGGGCCTAAATAAATCTAATGATGAATACTCGAAACCTTAATGCCTTAAGAACGTGTTGTAGATTTTAAGATTTGTGGCTGAGTCTAAGAACTTGTCTTAGATTGACTATGTATCATGTATTTGTCTAGGAATCAAGCCTTACGTAGTTCCTGGAACATGGTATTTATAATGACAATGCATGCCCTAATCCTAATAATAGGTCGGTCTAAGCTATTGTCATATTTAACCTTATAAATGGGTCTCGCCCCTTGCCCAAGTTATCATGCTGATAATGGGTCTTCGTAGCTGGTGCGGACTCTGTCCCTTATGCCGATTCAACCGACTTACGGTGGTCGAGCTGAGACCATCGTCCTACACTGCTTAAGAGTCGATCATCGTAGCCCCGAGTCCGGGCATCGACATGCACACCTTGATTCTTATTCATACCGTGGGGACCAACTGGAAGACGACACGTGGAGGGGTGAAACCCTGTATCGTCAGTGGCCATATTGGGCATTCGCGTGCTCGCCTCGTATTTCCTCGGTGATTGAGAAATTAAAGTTAGCACAGTGACTTGAAGATTAAAAGGAATAAGGAATATTGTTTGTGAAAAATGAAAATATGGAGTTACTTTCGGAACTTTGGGATTTACTTTATGGAAATATTCGTCTTTTTTTTTCGTACTTTTGAGATAAATGATGTAAATTGGTTCGACGAGTATAATCAAGAATACTGTTGCTTCAGACGTGTTGATTCATGTGCGTTTCTCAAAACCTTTGTAATAATATTGATTAGTGAACGGCAGTTTGGTTGTCTAGATTGGTTTTGTTTTCCATTGATTCATTTTTTAATGCTTTAACATGTCTAGTTGTGTAAAAGGAGACTTGGCGATGGTTCGAGTTGAGACACATGTCAAACAACTTGTTACCCACTAAAGACTCGGATTTCGGGCAAACCGTTATCAAGCAAGACTTAGAGCTGGGCAATGACAGTTTTAACGTCATTACCTTATACACTGACAAATGTTATATTCATCATGAACTCAATCTTTCGAGTTTCGAGCATCGATGAAGGGCAAGCCCTTTAGTTACAACATTGTTCTTCTCTATATGATGGATGTCTTAATTTCATGATCATTCTAATTAATGATATCAAATTATGGACACAACACATGGTACAAATGCATATGTACTAGTTTTTGCTTTTTATTTTCCATTTTGTTTTAGTCAACATAAAAAATTTTGTTGGTCAAATTCAACAAAATTTTGAAGTGCCAAACGAGTTAAACAAATATAATAGTCAAAAATCAAAAAATTAAATTTAAAAAAAAAACATGAAAAAACGATATTGTTTTAATTTCTTATAGGAAACAACTGCGATATTGTCAAATGACCATTCCTTAACGAGTAAAAATGCGGTCATGAGTCAAAGTAAGACCATTTTATAGGAAAATAACATCTTGGGGTTTCTGTATAGCAACAACCATAATAAGTTCATTGTCCCACACATATTTATATATCGAGAGCGATAGAGTTACTCGCTCAAATCTACATAATCTTTACACAATCGTCATCTCAACATATATTTTTCATTTGTAAAAAAAATTTAATAAATTGAAACAATCACAATCACAATCACAAGATTATGTTGAGTGTAAAAATAATGTAGATTTGAGCATGGATTAACTCTATTATTACCCTTATTTTTTTAATAAGCCAATCCTTTGATAAAAATAACTGTAAAAGGTTTGTACAATGCATTATCCTGACCCTCCTCTTATACCAAAAGACGTTGACAAAATGTAGCCCTGTCTCCTTAAAGTTTATGAGTGGCAAACCCAGTGTGGAAAAATCATCTAATAGGAAAGAGTACAGAACCCTACGTTTCCATAAAATTTATTCCCCGGATAAAAATTACATAAGATTACATTGGGAAAATTAAGTGACAAAATTTTTCGCAGAATGTATGAAGCTGCTCTCTCCAAAAGTATCACAGTATGGGTCAACCTACCTGCTAAAAAAATATCACAGTATTAATTTATTTTAATCTACCTAAAGTTATGTGGAACTGACCCGCTTCTTTTTATATCTTGATCTGTATTGACTCATATTGAATTAAAATATATAAAACTAAATTTAGTAGTTACAAAATATGACAATTTTTCGACCCGTATCACGAAATTTCTGCAGCCGCCCCCGTCAAAATCCCATCCTTTCTTTTCTGCATTGAGTTGTCGTCTATCTTCAAAATGGTTCCGTGGATAGATAACTTGCCTTTCAGCTGCAACCTTCTTTTTCCCACTTCTACCAATTTTTGAGTGTAGGTGAGCTATACCAAGTAGTTGCATCAACTTTGTTTTAAAAAAAATATAATATGGAAAATATTACAACTGGATTGCACCTTCCATGCAGATGTAGGGTGCTTCCATATTTCCTCGCCAAGATTTAAACCATGTCGTCAACTTGATCATCACTTCTTGAGTCTTTCATGCACCAATTGATAGATGAAGGAGCAAACACTTTCTATAAAATATTTATGGTAAAATAAATAAGATAAGTTACAACATGGTTTGCACCCTTCATGTTGAGATATGAAGGATGCATCCACAGATATATGACATCAATGAATAAACCGTATAGTAAGTAAACCAAGTTGATCTCCAAGCAAAAGTTTTCAAAGTTGGTGCGGTATATCATCGCTCTGCTCATAATGCCGAGTAGTTGCATGCACGGAAACTAATTTAGCTAAAAAAATCGACAACATATTTGATTCCCGATAAATTAATGTGGCTAATGGGGTAAACATATTGGCTTATATACTTATATACAAATATATAAACACACATGAGAGCAAACAAGTGGATTTTTAGAGTTTCTTTTCTTTTCTTTTCTTTTTTTGAAAATAGAAAGTGATTTTTTTATTAACAAAACTAACTAGATGTAATTAGAGTACACAATACAAAGTGTTCTTAACCCAAACCAAGAAGGATAAAAAAAAAACATTTCTAAAAAGCCTAAGAAGAGTTCCAATCTCATCCAAAAGACTGAGCTGGTGTAGAGGTTGATAATTAATTCTAATGATGCTTCATGTGATCAAACATTTGAGGATATTAGAGTTCGTAGTTATGCTTGCATAAATGGTAGAAATAATAAAGTTAGCGTGGATTGAGATTCTTGGAAGTCCAACCCTTTTTGTTTTAGTCCAGTTTACTTTCTAGGCTTGGTTCATAGAGGTGGTGTTGTTTGAGGCTTGTGTTTGCTCTTTATGCTTTGTACTTTTGTAACTTTACTCTAGCACCTTGCTAAATCTTAACAAATTTCTTTGCTGTTAAAAAAAAAAGATAATCAACATTTATATATTTTTATACCTCTTTCAAGTGCGAGGTTTTTGTGTGTGTGTGTGTCTTTGGAGAGGCCCAACACTTGATATTTGTTTTTAAGACAATGTTTTCAAAGATATTTAATGTTTGAAAATATATTTCTTCCAATGGTGTCGTTCTCTGATACCATGTTAAATCATGCGACCACCTGCTATGATATTATGCTGTATTACTATTGTTTGTAGAAAGGGTCAAACTATTGACCCAGCTCTGATACATGTTCAATCACCATCTCCCCTAAATGCTTGACCTCGCTCTGATACCATGTGAAATCCCCATCTCTCCTAAAAGTTTGGACTCGCTCTGATATCATATTAAATCACGATCTCTCTACTCTATACTTTAGCAATATTTTTCTATTTATGCGGAATATAATGTATGTAGATATGTTTGAACTTATAACCTCCCGCTTTGATACCATTTCGTATCACCATCTCTTCAAAAGTTTAGGTTGATGGAAGGGTAAATATGTAACATTTTATATATATATATATATTTCAATACGTTTCTTCAAATAATGCATGTCTCCTTTTCTAGAGAGGCCCAATACTTGGTTTTTTAATTTAAAGACAATGTCTGAAATGAAGTTTGATCCAATGACATCATATTCTAAGAGCACTCGTAGTAGAATCTGTAAATGGTGTTAAATCTCTATTTTAAGAATAAATACAGTTCAAATCTATTAAAAATACAAAGGCATTAGCATCTGTTAGGACGATCTGGTAACCACGGATTCTTAAGATTTTATGGTACATCTCCCGCAAAAGATAAAAATTTCCAGATCCATCATACACTCTCTCTGCTCTCTTTTCTCGAGATATTTCTCTCAACTCCTCCCCTTCGTCTTCATCTGATTTTTCTTCTCCCATTCTACTTCTTTTTTTTCTTTCGCTTTTCTCTACTGAATCTGCACATGAATTTAACAACAAAATAGCTTCATTCCGGAAAGGGGAAAAAAACCTTGAAGAATCGAATCTGCGGTGTCTATTTTAATTGATGCATTAGTTTCACAGGTATTTGTTGAATGGGTTTATCTTGAATTGTTATGTTCCTATAATTTTATAATTGTTTGCGAATATGTTTTGCTGACCTTTACCTTGCATTAAAGATGCTGTTGAGATTTCAAGGTGAACACTGTCTTAGTACAAGTCTTGAAGATCGATTTGTTCATGTTGTCACTAAATTTTTCCAGATATCTTATTATCAAGAGTTGGAGTTGATTGAAAAAGTTGTCTTTCTTTTGTTGGTTTAAACGATTTAATCAATTTTTGTCTTTGTTGAATTGCATAGCTTTAATGTTCTAGGGGCAACTGGGTGTCATACCTGCTTCGGTGTTTATAATAGCATAAGATGGATTTTTTTTAAGCAATGTTTAAGATAAAGATGGTTGATAAATCACCCTCCCACTTAAAAGTTTAGCTTAAGTGGTTAGGAAACTTGCATCATGTATCGGCTTGCCAACAAGTGGACAAGAAGCGAGCAAGGACCGTAGTTGTAGCGAATAGTATAAAGGAGGGGGAGGGGTACACCGAAGTTTGATCACATGACCTTATCATGTGATACACTGATACTATGATAAGTTCCCATCTCACTTAAAAGATTAAGCTGTTAGGAGAAAGTGCAATTTAATCATTTATACACATTATTTGTGGTTGTATGACGGAATGTCTGGAACTATTGAGGTTATAAGCATGAGGATTTCTAGTATAGGTTCTGAGTTTTAGATCTCCTTCTAAGAATGTGGCCATTATTGGACTTGGACTCTAGGTTGCACAAGTCGTGCCTTCAACAGAAAGAATTAGTGGTTGCAACAATGTCATAGATGATTCTATAATGTTTATTGAAATATAATGATGATTTTATGCATTCATGAAGGTGATGTTATGGTTTGTTAATACAGATTCAGAAGGCAAAGTCTATGTACCTAGATTTGCACACGTGTTCATTTAGGTTTGAGCATTGTTGGAATATATTGAGGAACCAACCAAAATGGAAGGAAACTGAGGGAGTAGCCGGAAGAAAGAAGCAAACCGGGAGGGCAATCGGAAGTAAGGGTTCTCCAACAACGCCTTCGCCGGTTGACTTAGACAAAGAAGGCAACTTCATTGACCTTGAAAGGACGCCTGGGACGAAGGTGGCTATAGCGAATGAAAAGCCACAAAAGCCAAAAAAGCGAAAACATGAATATGACAACCCTCTTGGTAGTATAATCTCTGACTGGAAGGTGCAAAAGCAAAAGATGCATGATGATAAAATGAAAATAGAACAAGAGAATATGGCAATGACAAAGAAGGATGAAGAGCTAAGAATCATGACTATGGACTTGAACAATTTAGATGATGTCCAGAGAATACATCATGATTCTACGAGCTTTTTTTTTTTTTTTTTTTGTAAAACTCAGAATTATATTAAACGAAAAACTGAATTTTTACATGGCCAACCCCTGGCCTCACCACCAAAGAAATTACGTCATCAATACATGTTTATCATCTCCTTAAAACCTTAGTCCGGAAAACCCGTGGGGGAAAAGCCGGGTGCTAAGGAAATAGTATGATCTCCCATGTATTGGAAAAGTAAAACTAAGGAAGAGATATACAAAATATCTAAACATGCTAAAACATCAAAAACAGACTGATGATGTAGAAAACTGGTCCATATGCAGCTTGTCCCCATTGTCATAATCCAACAGCATCTGCAACATTATGGAAAAGAGTAGAAATCAAGTTTGACATTGTGAAGCCTTATTAAAGTTTGATGCTGCAACTTTTTTTTTTTGTGTACGGGCAAATGAATATGTCATGTCGGTGGTAAAACCATGGTGCTGGATCGTTTTTTGGTAGAATAAATGAATGTCATCTAGGTGCTAAAACCTTAGTTATTTTATTATGTGATTATGGGTTTTCTTACTCAAAGTGGCTTTATTTTGCTCATATTATGTATGGGTCATGATTCAGAAAAATTGCTAAAATCATGTCTTTACTTCTTATGATACAAATGTTTTGATCATTATTTCTCATGATGCAAATAATTTACTTTTCTTTATGACAGTAACTATTTTAAATGTTAAAAAACATAGGAGCATAACAATTACTTTTTGTAAATGAATAAATTAATTATCAACGATATGATTAAAAAAACAGGTAAAAACCCAATAAAATTAGCTTACAAAGTTTTACTCAATGACCATATTATAAAGGGGGAAGGGGCCACAAGGACAAAAAAAATTAATAAATGGGTCTGGAAGGACAAAAGTAACATTTTCATGATTATAAAGGACAAAAATCACAATTGTTACTTTAAAATTGTTACTTCACGTGTTAATGTTACTTTGTGTTTCACAATTGTTACTTCATATTTATTCTATTCCACAATTGTTACTTCATATTTGTTATTTCAAAATTGTTACTTTTGTCCTTATTAAATTACAGTTTCCTTCTATCCTGATTTATTGATAATTTTGTCCTTCTGGACAAAAATCTATATTATAAATGATTGGTATAAATATTCCACCAAGTTAATGATAATAGTCGATAAATTTAATAGATAAACTGTAAATAGAGATTCTGCTACAGTTGTTCTGGATATAGAATCTGTAACTTGAGATGCTGATGCAGTCGACCATTTGTAGAGATTCTGTAATATAGGTAAAAGTGGTGTTTGAGTCTGGAAATTAGAGAATCCGTTAAGAGACACTGATGCAAGTGCTCTAATACCAGTACGTGTTTGGACAGTTAGTAAGAAAACAACATATTCATTTGAATAAAATAATCTTTTGTCTTAATTTTCTCCTTACAATACATCAATCTAGTTTATTCGACATGAAAATCGATGCAAATATATCTTTGAGTTAAGCTTTAATTTCAAAACTTCTAATTATTTCACTATATTTTTTTGTCATATTTCTTTATATTGAAATCTTATTTGATACTGTTCCGACTTCATTTTCAACGTTACTATCTAAACCGTATAAAAAACAACAAATTCATAGATTTGTGTAGTAGAATGCTAAGTGAAAGGTGTTATGACGTGAACTAGTGGATTTGTATTGTGGAATACTTCATGAAAGTTGTGTTGTAGCCAATGATAAATTTGTGTTCAGTTTCACTGTTGTAAGAGTAATTTTATATTTTATTAGTGCAATTGTCCTGCATATAATATAAAAAAATTGATATCCTTTTTTTGTGACATTTTTTCCTCTATATTGTACTTCAGACCTACTACTCCATTTTTTATGGGCGTCTACACATTCTAATTGTAAATATTTTGTTTTTTTTGGATGAAGAAGGAGGTCTTAGTTTATGTGATCTAAGTGCTTGGAATATGGCCCTCTCTAATTACCCAAATAATCTCTTTGGGTAATTAAGATGGGTAAATCATTTTTATTTCAAATGCATGGATTAATCCTATGTGTGAATTATCTGTGACACAAGAAAAGGGAGGAAACTGCATGCCGGAAAAAAAAATTCGAAGACTCAAAACAATGCAAAAGAAATTAAATATAAGTTCTTGGCTCCGCCACTATCTCAAATGAGAATTAATAAAATTTCCCTTTCCCAAAACATAACCAATATAGTGAAATTCATTTCGTTATGTTCAAATTAGATAATCAAACACCACTAATAGTACACATAGATGCCTCCTCTATATTCTTCTTGCACAAGCAACTTTAAACTTAATTAAATATCATCTCTTCCAAAAGTTTAAACTGATGAAAAAGTAGATAATTAACATTTAATATATATCTCAATGATACATAAACGACATGGAGGCAAGATCAAATGGACCCTATTGTTCGATATCAGAATCAGTTTCATCATTCGTAGTTTGATATTGATTATCATCATCATCAATGACTACAAAAGGATGACTATGATCACCATGCACCACCACCACCAACAGTACCATCGGGAACGCAGTGGGGAATTTCATATGTATCTTCATCATCATCATCATCATCATCATCATCATCATATTCAACGTATTCAGATGAACATCCGCAACCTGGATAGTTACATGTTCCATCCGTGCAGGGTTGTGATACATGTAAACACTCGACTGGTCCGGTAACTGGGATTTCCTCAACTACAATTGATTTTTTTTCTTCCGAATATTAGATTATATATATTAGCTATAAAAAATTGCAGTACAAATATGTTGAATTTGTAGGGGATGGATCCAAGGAGAACGATTATATGTATATAATTAATTTTATTTTTACTCTCTTACATACAGTAGGTGTGACTTGTATGAAAGAGAGTAAAAAATGAAAGGGCATATTGCATGCCACTTGATAAAAACCACTCAGACACTACGAGTAACACAATAGTATAGTATTTATTGTGATGAGTTTACATTATGATCAATTGTAATACATCAGGATTAATGATGTAAAAACATACATGTCATGTCATTCAATTTTTCACAAATCACAACCACCGTTATGGCAGTACGTCACTAGCGTCCCTGTGAGATTGTCCACAAAAATGGCCTAGGCCCCCTCAATATTTACATTTTCAGGACTCCGTTTTATGGAGTTTTGTGTATAACAAATAAAAGCCATATGCTTTTATGCGTAATTCCTCAAGTACAAGTAAAAGCATATAAAAGCCGCTAGGGTTTTTATTTATCATACACAAAACTCCATAAAACGGAGTCCTAAAATTTCTCTTTGTCCCTGTCTATGCATATAAAATAGTATACAACTATATATTTATTGAAATACCATTTTTCCAAAAAAAAAAAATAATTAAGCCGATAAAAGTAGATAATTAATATTTTATATATTCAATATATCCTTTCAAGTGTTTTTTTGTTCTTGAAAAAATAATATTTGTAGAGAGATTTGAACTCACGATCATGTTTTTTTCACCCCTGGTCCCAACAACAACAATTTTCTTGTGAAAATAATGTTTGGAGAAATGCTTGAACTTAGGACCTTATGTTTCCCTAGCAGTCTCTCCTAAAAGCCTAAGCAGTTTGGAAGTAAATAATTAACATTTTAAATATTTCAATATACTAGCACTAACAATTATATAAGATGATTTATATATATATATATATACCGGTGTTTAAGCCGTTGGAGTCGGCGTCGGCGTCGGTCTCGGAGCCGGGGTTAACAGCATGCCTTCCTTGAATTAAAGTGTGAAGTGGACATGAAACAATGAGCAAAACGAGAAACGGAAGGAAACCATATTTTGCCATCGACCTTTTTATTTTTACTTTTATATAGATATCTTGAAACTTTCGATATTATTTGTGAAATATGTGTTTCAATTCCTTATGTTTTATTTTCAGAGAATTTGTAGGAGTATTTTCGGACATGCATCATGCATGCCTGCACAATATTGTTTTTAGTCCATTTTTTAAAATGGATTGATCATTCATTGGAGGTTTGTAAATAAGATAATGATTGGTAGTCAATGTTGATTTCCTCATATACAAATCGGAACAAAAGAACTCGATGTTCTTGCTATAAAAAATTGATGCATATACTTATCCATAACAACAAATCAAACTGTGTTAAAATATTCTTGAAATGTTTAAGCCATTAAATATTTACCTCCCTATCAAATTAAGCTTTTGGAAAATATCGATAATCCAACATTGTATCAAAGCGGTAGGTTATGAGATCGATTTTCGTTGCCAACAGTGTCTTTACATTTATTATGCAAGTATTGGAGCCTTTTGTTGGCTTTGTGTACCCCTTATAAGCATTTTTGTTTCATGTCGGCTCGGCTTTGTATAAGTGCTTGGTCTTTTTGTTCGTCTTGTGTGTTATTTAATGCCTATATTAATAGAAGACAAACTACGAAGAATTGGGATGGATGTCAAAAAAGAGATAAATCTGTTATATTCAGATAAATCATTTTGAATAAATGATTATTATTCTAAATTATTTTAGATTAAGATAGTAGTTTTATATTTAGATTTGAATAAATGAATTTATCTCATATATAAAGAAGTACCATTGTATCATCACAAATTTTATGTTGGACCTGGTGTAAATCCTAGTTGGTGCACCAAAACCAATAGGAATTCAACTTCCGCCAATGGGCCCCTAGCTGTAAAAACTTTCCACCAATGTATCCCTTTGAAAGTGCTGGCTTGGTGGTCCAAAACTTGCACTTGGACCATCCTAAAATTAGTGTTGTATCATTCAGTGACAGACCCACAAATTTTTTCCAGTGGGGCCAAATTCAAAAAAAATGTAGCTGCCGGGTTTTGAACCAATGACCACAAGTATAGCAATAATATTTCTTACTAGTTGAACTAAATAAGTAATTATATTAAAATTTGTCTGAAATAATATACATACACGCTCTTTAATATTATTAGAGATGTATTTTAGTAACTTCGCACGAAAAGTTGATTGGAGGCCATGCACCCCCTTTCTACCTTGGGTCCGTCCCTGGTATCATTTTTTTATCAATTCAAAAAAAAAACAATTTCAGAGTCCTTCAACATTGGAGAACCCTCGCTCAATCCTCTTATGCTATTACAAAATTTTTGTAACCATTGCAGATCAATCCAGTTCCTTTAATTTCTTCCCAGCCGGCCAAAATAATATCATTCATCACCAGCCAAATCACATTCTTTCACCAAATCAGTACCAAAACCAAAACCAAAAAAAAAAAAAAAACGACCAGTACATTTTTTTCGTATTTGTGTTCTATTACCCTCCCTCAAACGAGAGGTCGGGTTTGGAGGCAGAGTTTGTCTTTGCATAGAGGTCGGGTTTTGATGCCGAGCAGGGCCGGTCCTGGAATTTTTTGGGCCAAAGGTCAAATCGTCGAATTAGACCTTTTAGTTCGAAATTTCAGACTTATCGATTCAAATTAGGCCAAGTAAATTTTTTTGGGCTTTTATCGGTTTGAGTAAAACAAATTGGGCCTTTATCAATTAAAATATAAAAAAATTGTATTAGTTTGGATCATCTCTGGGCCGGCTCTGATGCCGAGTTTGTCTTTGCATATTTTGGGGAGCATCTCCACTCCGGAGCGCTTTTCGGGAGTCCATTAGTTGTGATGTGTTGGAGGGCATCTCAACTCCTGTAGTTCTTCCGGAGTCCATTAATTGTTGTGTTTTGGAGGGCATCTCCACTCCGGAGGCTTTTTCGAGACATTTCTGGAGTCCATTAGTTGTAATGTGTTGGAGAGCATCTCCACTCCGGTTGTTATCCCGGAGTCCATTAGTTGTTGTGTTTTGATTCTGCTTGTAGTGACATAATTAACATGCACGTATCAACTTTGAATTAGTGTGTTTCTTGACATTGTAAACAACTGTCCACTAATGAATTAGTGTACTCCCAACTATGAATTAGTGTATTTATATCTGTTTTGCCCATTATGTGTGTTGTTTGGACCCGATAATGTAAAGCTGATCGCGTGCAAAGCACTTACTAGCAATAGGACTAGGTCTATCGTAGTAGAGTACTGGCGAGTCAAGGTCGATCCCACAGAGACTCGTAAGAATGTCTAATTATCAAGATTGAGCTTGTCACGATAACGGTCTACGACCAACTATAATATAGATAGTAGTAAATTGGGTAACAATCAACTAGCAAAATTATGCAAGTTCACACGAAGCAAACTAGAGTTTCTAATGTATTAGTTCAATTATGAGTAATTAGTTATTCCCCCCACACATGCAACAGTCCTCCCTATTAGTGAATTTATTCATTGTTCAGCTACGGGTACAACTCCTAACCCTATCTACTTCGACAATGGCAGTAGACAATCTATACGCAAGCTACCCTCCTTAGTTGGTCCGTAATCGCCCATACGCATAAAGAACTAGAGCTGTCGATATTGAGCGCTAACTCATATCGCAAACCCGCCTAGATAGTTGTCGACATTGACCAGCACGTTCCTAGGGTCCATTCTAGATAAGGTCCAAACATAGCACTTCATTATTCGTATTTCATGCTAGTTTACGATGACATGCAAATAGTTGATCAGGCTAAAAACATGAACTAGTAATTTACTAGGTATTCAGATCTAGCGATATAGACCATCGTAGATCTGAAGAACGCACTACTATTTCATGATTTCTTCACCAACGAATCAGATCTATAACACATGGGGTAAAATAAAGTAACTACTACATAATTAAACTAAATAAGCAATTAAAACATACTAGTCGAATAGAACAACGATAGATCTACATCTTGGAAAAGAGAGAAAATCATACCCACGAAGACGAGCGTAGATCTCCTTCGGATCTCTCCCTAGGCGACGACTCCGTCGTCTCTCTGACCAGAACTCATAAAATAAATAAAATAAAGAACAATGAACTTTTATTGCATAATACTTATCTAAACCGACTTAGGAACATCTAGTTCGACCCCTCGTCCAAGAAAATGCGTTTCGGAAGGATCTGGATCCTCGGTAAGTCGGCACCGCCTTCCGGGGTTACCGGGGGTACTTTTGTCTTTTTTCTTCAGCCGACTTGACTTGGATGCTTTTGGAATACCCTAGGCCCATTCTTTTCGTGCAGCCCACTCCAAATTCGTCCATCATGCTCAGCCCAATATTCCATATCCTGAAAATCATCAAATAATGCATGAAATAATATCGAAACACGGAAAATAAACTCTAAGTGCAGATTTCTCGACTCACGAACCCGACATATGATATTCAACGTAAGTGGTTCATATTTATTGGTCGAAACAACTATTTTTAGCTCATAATGGATAGAATATTGATGCCGTAGGATATACTATTTTAACCGTCATCAACTACCCCCCACTAGCCTTCTGCACGTCCGCGAGCAGAGTATCAAGGCGGAATGTACCTCCAAGAACAATCTCCATCAACTACCACACATTCACTAAAGATTTCCGGCAGAAACATACATCAAGTCACACTCCATAAGCTCCCCATTAATCACTACTTACCACGCATCAATGTGTCGTGTGATGAATCAGTTGTGATAGTGCGTTTGTGAGAAGAATCTAGTTGTATTAACCACACAATCTTAACTTACCTGCGCATACACTCGCTCATCTTGCTTTCAGGCTTGGTTACACAACATGGTACCGTAATTGGGTCGGGCGGACTCGGAGACTGAGCATTGCTCTTAAGTCCTCGTTTGTTTCTTTTTATGCGAGGGTCGTGCCCTTTTTACACGAGTTCGCTTCCCTCACTGCCTTTATTGCATATCTTTTTCTTTTTCTTTTTTTCATTTTTCATTTTTTTTTCTGGCAGATTTCCTCACTTTTTTTCTCTTTCTCTCACAAGTCCGTGTGTCCAGGTTACCTTTCGTCATCCAAGTTGCTTCCCTTGTCTTACAACAATTTGTTGAAGTATATAGACAGACAAATAAAGATTCCCGGTTAAAACAACTCATCATCTAATCTTAAACACTTCTCACTCAGATTATGTGCTCAAATATTGATTGCATTGATAGAATAACAATTAATAAGTTACTACTTCCTGCAACATAACATATGCTCATTCTTCCATACTAAATTGAATATGCTATCGCTCACTTCAAATTGAACTTGGGCTCCTTTTCTACCGATTCCTTACTCGAAAACGTGCAATAAGCAAGCTAAAAACAATGTTTAAAATTTAAAAAAATATTCTCTTTTTCGATTAACCAGCTAAGACGCCTACCCCCCACTTATTATAGACATTGTCCCCAATGACTAATAATAAAGAAAAGGAAAAGTACTTAGCTCTGGAAATGTTGGCTGAGTCGAAACGAATCCCGGAGCAGAATCATTAGCTCCTAGGTCATTCCTCTTCCAGTTGTTACTGCTTTCCAAAATTCTTCCAAAAACTGTGAGCAACATGCGAAAGGCAACAAGAAAATAAGGTGGCGGTAATTGTGCATACCGGAGGAATGCGCAAAAACAGTTTAAGCCACGTTATCCTTTTATCGGCCTAAGCAAGACGTGAAAACTTTTACGAGGGTATCACATGAGAATCGTGAAGGAAAAAACCACATATATCTCTAGCCAGGTGACTGAAGATATATGTGATGAAAAAAACCTTGTGATTGTCATGCTACTTTATTGACTCAAAATAAAATAAACAAAAGCAATAAATAAGGGTTTTAGAAATAGTTCTGAGTTTATAGTCGTCAACTCGACTGTACTAATAGGGCTCCTTCATTCATATTCCGGCTCTTCTAACGTAAATACTTCCAATTCAGGGTTATACTTGTGCTCTAGGTAATGTTTCAGCGTGTGGCCGTTAACTGTGAAAGTTTGCCCAGAGTATTCATGTCTAACTTCACACGCACCTGAATTGTAGACTTTCGTGACTACATGTGGTCCATAACATCTAGACTTCAACTTCCCAAGAAAAAGACGAAGACACGAGTTGTACACCAGCACTTTATCTCCCACTTGAAATATGCGGTTCAAAATCTTCTTATCATGCAGGCGTTTCGTTCTTTCCTTGTAAATCCTTGCATTCTCATATGCTTGAAGTCTAAACTCTTCCAATCTATTCAACTCTAGCATTCTCTTTTCACCGGCTAAATCCTCATCCATGTTTAGAAATCTCGTAGCCCACAGCGCTCGGTGCTCAAGTTCTACCGGCAAATGACATGCTTTTCCAAATACTATCATATATGGTGACATCCCAATCGTGGTCCTATAAGCTGTTCTGTACGCCCAAAGAGCGTCATCTAATTTCAAAGACCAATCTTTCCTTGTGGGATTCACAGTCTTCTCTAAGATCCTTTTAATCTCTCTATTCGTGACTTCTACATGTCCACTCGTCTGGGGGTGATATGCTGCTGCAATCTTATGTCTAACCCCATACTCATCATCAAGTTCTCAAACAACCTATTACAGATATGACTCCCTCCATCACTAATTATGGCTCTGGGCACACCAAACCTCGTCAAAATGTTTTTCATAAGAAATCTCAGGACAACCCTGGCATCATTAGTAGGTGAAGCTACTGCTTCCACCTATTTGGAAACATAATCGACTGCTACCAGGATGTAACGATTTGAATCTGACGATGTGAAAGGCCCAACAAAATCAATTCCCCAAACATTGAATAATTCCACTTCTAAGATACTCTGCAGAGGCATCTCGTTCCACTTAGAAATATTACCAGTCATTTGACAGGAATGACAGGCTCTTGTAAACTCGTAAGCAGATTTATGAATTGTTGGCCAATAGAATCCACACTGCAGTACCTTTGATGTTGTCTTATCTGGCCTATAATGACCTTCAGCTTCTCTAGAATGACACGTGTGCAAAATACTTGGAATCTCACTATCGTGGACGCATCTCCTAAGAATGGCATCAGGGCACAATTTGTATAGATAGGGATCGTCCCAATGATAATGCTTCAGATACGTGAAAAACTTCTTATCTGCATTATCGAATTCTGGTGGTAGGTATCTTCCTGCTAGATAATTCACAATATTAACAAACCAAGGGTATACCTTGCCCACTCTTGATGTATGTTGTCGGGACTGAGATTCAACTCGAGCTACCGCTAAGATGGCAAAAAGTTGTTCGTCAGGAAAGCTTTCCCTAATCTCAGTTGGTTGCTCTTCTTCCAGCAAAGTTAACCTCGACAGATGGTCAGCCACCTGGTTCTCAGATCCCTTTTTATATTTAATCTCAACATCAAACTCTTGTAAGAGTAGAATCCATCTTAACAGTCTCGGCTTGGAGTCTGGCTTGGTTAGAAGTTATTTCAAAGCTGCATGGTTAGTGAATACAGTGACTTTTGATACTATCAGGTAAGGTCGAAACTTGTCAAATGCAAATATGATAGCTAAGATTCCTTCTCCGTAGTCGCGTAATTCCTCTGGGCACTGTTAAGGGTACGACTGGCATAATAGATAGGCTTAAAGATTTTATCCTCTCTTTGTCCCAGGGCTGCTCCGACTGCCGTGTCGCTTGCATCGCACATAAGCTCAAAAGGTTTGTTCCAATCTAGGGCTACCAGAATTGGGGAGGTTATAAGCATTCGCTTCAATGTGTTGAATGCTTTCTTGCACTCTTCTCCAAATACGAAAGGTACATCCTTTGCAAATAATTCCGTCAAAGGTTTAGAAACTTTAGAGAAGTCCTTAATAAACCTCCTATAAAATCCTGCGTGGCCAAGAAAGGCTCTCAATGTCTTCAAGTTCGTTGGAGGGGGTAACTTCTCTATCACCTCTATCTTTGCTCTATCAACTTCCATTCCTTTCTTTGAAATCCTATGACCCAACACTATTCCTTCTGTAACCATGAAATGGCATTTTTCCCAGTTAAGTACAAGGTTGGTCTCTTCACATCTTTTCAACACTTTACTCAAATTGTCCAAGCATTTATCAAAGCTATCTCCAAATACAGAGAAATCATCCATGAAAATCTCTAGAAAATCCTCCACCATGTCCGCAAATAATGACATCATGCACCTTTGGAATGTTGCTGGTGCATTACATAACCCAAAGGGCATGCGATTGTACGCAAAAGTTCTATAGAGACATGTGAAAGTTGTTTTCTCGCGGTCCTCGGGGGTAATATGGATCTGATAATAACCAGAATATCCATATAAGAAACAATAAAACACATGACCGCTTAATCTTTCCAACATTTGATCAATGAATGGTAGGGGAAAATGATCTTTACGAGTTGTATCATTCGGTTCCTGAAGTCAATGCAAACTCGATGTCCAGTAATTAGTCTCACAGGGATTAACTCATCAAACTCATTAGGTTGGATAGTGAATCCTCCTTTCTTGGGTACCACATGAATCAGGCTTACCCACTCACTGTCTGCAATTAGGAAAATGATTCCCATCTCCAACATCTTTATGATCTCTTCCTTAACAACATCATTTAGTTGTGGCGTCAACCTCCTTTGAGGTTGAGCTACTGTTTTCTTCTCAGGGTCTATAGAGATCTTATGCATGCACACTGATGGGATTATTTCTCTAATATCTACAATCGTCCACCCAAACGCTCCCTTATGCTCTCTCAGTACTCTTAAAAGTTTCTCCTCCTTTAAAGGTGATAATGATGCTGAAATTATAAGGGGGGAGTATCATCTTGTAAGTACACGTACTTCAGGTGAGATGGCAAAGGTTTCAATGTTAAGTTCCTTGATGGCTCTTCTAACGATGATCTTAACAGCTTACCAGTCAACTGTAAGTCAAAGAACTTGTGCCAGGAAGGTCTATGAATTGTTCCTCCTAAATCCACAGAGGATATAGGCTCTATTTCTTGCACTTGACTTTCACTCCACCCAGGCCAGGTTTCCTCATAACTCTCATCATCTTTTAAGAGCAAAGTATCTGCTACTTCAGAGTCTAGTGCCACTTGCTGATATAATTCCAACACAAGTTCGTCTATGGCATCTAGCATGTAGCATGCTTCTCCTTCATCTTGAGCATATCTCATTGAATTCATCACATTGAATACTACTTTGTCCTCATTCACTCTCAAAATCAGCTCACCCTTATGAACATCTATCAAGGTTTTACTCGTAGCTAGGAAAGGTCTTCATAAGATTAATGGAACATCATGATTAGCTTCCATGTCTAGCACCACAAAGTCTACAGGGAATACAAACTTATCAACTTTTACCAAAACATCCTCCGCCACTCCACAAGGTTGCTTCATTGACCTATCTGCTAATTGAAGGGTTATAGATGTCTCATTTAACTCTTTCATGCCTAATTTATGAAAGATGGAGAGTGGCATTAGATTGACACTGGCTCCAAGATCACACAATGCTTTGTTTAGGCATACTCCTCCAATTGTGCATGGTATGAGGAAGCTCCCAGAATCTTTACACTTGGGAGGCAGTTTGCGTTGCAAAACTGCCGAGCATTCCTCGTTAAGGCATATAGTCTCAAGGTCTAACAATTTCCGTTTGGTAGAAATTGCTTCTTTCAAGAACTTTGCATACTCTAGCATTCTAGCCAGAGCTTCTATCAAAGGTATATTCACTTGCAACTTTTTAAACATCTCTATGAACTTCTTATAACGCGCATCATCATTATTCGGCTTATATTTCCTAGGGGGAAGGGTAAAGTAGCAGTATTAATAGTTACAATTCGTGAAGACTTACCTGCTGACTGCTGCTGCTCTACCTGTTTGTCTGCTGAATTTTCAGACTCCCGGTTTACCAGAGAAGTGTCCCGGGTTACCGGCCCCTCTTTTTCTCCAGATTCTGTTGTGTTCTGCTGTTGACTGCTTTCTGATTCCACCTAGACAGGTGGTATAATAGGTCCAGGCAGTTCCTTTATGCTTCTAGTCATGATTGCATTCACGTCCTTCGGATTCTTCTCAGTATTACTTGACAATCCTCCCGGAGGACGGGCTGACACTTGTTCTGTAATCTGTCCCACTTGGTGCGACAGATTCTTCACTAAGGCTTCTTGATTGGTCAGTCTTGTATCATTCTTTTGACAATAAGTGGTGAATTTTGTATTCAGCTCAGTCATGGATTTCGTATGTTGATTGACCGTATCGGTCACAGTTGAGCTCATTTTATCCATGGCTGCTTCCCAACTACCGGACTTGTTGAATTGAGGCATGAATCCACCAGTTTGCCTCGGGCTCTCTCCACTAGTTGAATCATTTTGTCGAAAACCCCCAGTAGGGTCACTCTGTCTAAAACCAGGGTGGTAACGAGAGCCTGGGTGATATCCGCCCCCATAAGGATTTCTTTGCCTCCCTATATAATTCACGTCCTCAGTGTTGGTTGCTTCTATATCTTGAACATTCTCAACCTGGGCTATGCGATCTTGCATGCCATCTATATTTTCATTCATTTCCATTAGCTGGTATAAGATCTTTTGAGAAGTATATTCTCCAAATACGCCTTCAGCTACTTTGGCGGTTTCAACTTGATGTGTTCCCCATTGACTTGTCAGTGCGATTTGATCCAATTTCTCTTCGGCTTCTTCAGGTGATAGCAACGCAAAACATCCATTGCTTGATGCATCAACTCTCATTTGTTCACTTGGCCGCAATCCGTGATAAAAACTATGCATTCGTATGGGCAGAGTGATATCATGGTGAGGGCATCTCATCTGTGCTTCTTTAAATCTTTCCCATGCTTCTTCAAACGTTTCAGTTGGACTCTGCTTGAAGTTCATAATTTCTTGTCTCATCTGTAGTGACTTCCCAGGCGGGCAGTACTTATTCATAAATTTCTGCAGCAGATCGGTCCAAGTTTGGATCGATCCTGGTGCTAGAGACAATAACCATATCTTCGCTTTGTCTTTCAGAGTGAATGGAAACAAATTCAACTTGATATTATCTTCAGGCACTCCTGCTGGCTTGACCATGCTGACTATCTCTAGAAATTTTGTGACGTGTACACTAGGATCTTCGTTCATTACTCCGTGAAAAGTAGTGTAGTTAGTCACCATTTGTATCACATTTGGTTTCGGGTGAAATACCTCAGTTGCATCCTCAGGCTGAACAATTTCTGGCACGAATCGCTTAATCGTAGGCATTGCATAACTCTATAAAGTTCTCCTATCTACTTGTACCACGACTCCTGCTCCATTCTGTCCATTCTATCCGTTCTGTGCCATGTCGATTTCTATATCTTCCAAAGGTGGAATTTCTTCTTCCCTCTCGCTGTGATCTCCTTCGTGTGAAACCACGTCGTCCGCTAGCCTAACAGATTTACCTCGAGCTTCCTTTCTCTTTTTCCTAACAAACTTTTCAATTTCAGGTATGAATATCTCGAGTTTGGCTGCTGAACTTCGTGTGGCGTACTACAAGACACAAAAAGAAAATAAAAAGGTTAGTGACTTGCCTCGGCGGCTGTTACACATGCCTGGAAGACTCAAAAATATAGACTCTTACTACTGACTCGACTTTGAACTAACAGAAACGATTCTATTGAAACTGGCACCCTCAGTTTATCGGGGTGGACCCTCAGTAAACCTGAAGCAATTTTTCTAGATTTTTAACAGAATCGATATTGTATGACTCCAGTATAAACATACTATAAAATAGACTCAATTAAACAGACTCAAATATATACAGAAAACTCAATCTTAAATAAAAAGTATTCTTGACACGAGTCCCCGGCAACGGTGCCAAAAATATTGATCGCGTGCAAAGCACTTACTAGCAATAGGACTAGGTCTATCATAGTAGAGTACTGGCGAGTCAAGATCGATCCCACAGAGACTCATAAGAACGTCTAATTATCAAGATTGAGCTTGTCATGATAATGGTCTACGACCAACTATAATATAGATAGTAGTAAATTGGGTAACAATCAACTAGCAAGATTATGCAAGTTCACACGAAGAAAACTAGAGTTTCGAATGTATTAGTTCAATTATGAGTAATTAGTTATTCCCCCCACACATGCAACAGTCCTTCCCATTAGTGAATTTATTCATTGTTCAGCTACGGGTACAACTCCTAACCCTATCTACTCCGATAATGGCAGTAGACAATCTATACACAAGCTACCCTTCTTAGTTTGTCCATAATAGCCCATATGCATAAAGAACTAGAGATGTCGATATTGAGCACTAACTCATACCGCAAACCCGTCAAGACAGCTGTCGACATTGACCATCACGTTCCTAGGGTCCATTCTAGATAATGTCCAAACATAGGACTTCACTATTCGTATTTCATGCTAGTTTACGATGACATGCAAATAGTTGATCAGGCTAAAAACATGTAAATTAAATCTATCGATCAACGTAGCTGGCGCCGATTATCATGAACTAGTAATTTACTAGGTATTCAGATCTAGCGATATAGACCGTCGCAGATCTGAAGAACGCACTACTATTTCATGATATCTTCACCAACGAATCAGATCTATAACACATGGGGTAAAATAAACTAACTACTACATAATTAAACTAAATAAGCAATTAAAACGGGGTTTGATTTGTTTCTCTCTAGTTTCTCACACTAATATTGCTTCCGGCTACCATAATACGGCAGAGAACCTCACCGGCTACCGGCCGGAGGGGCTTTGCTCCTCCGTCTGTAATAATCACTCAATGGCAGCATCATCATCCACTCCGACTGTAACCCCAACTCCGTCTGCAAAAACGTACGCTCATGCTCTCAACCAAACAAAATCACCAATTCAGGCTACTTTCGATCTGGTACTCTCAACGTACAAGGGTGAATTGGCACTGATTTTGCCTACTCGGGTGGTGGATTATCTTGCAACACCATTTCGGTATGCACTGGTAGGTAAGTTTTCTCAAGGGAGACCATCAATGGAGGCGATTCGTATGTTTATGGTCGTTCAAAATTTCAATTCAGATTACATAGTAGGGCTATTGGATTCCAAGCATGTGCTAATCAATTTCAAAGGGGAGCAAGATTATATTCGATTGTACTCCAGGCCACAGTGGTTTGTCACAAGTAAACCAATGCGAATTCTAAAATGGACGCCTGATTTCCATTTTGATGTTGAATCATCAATTGTTCCTGCCTGGGTACTTTTTCCTAAATTGCCTGCCCACCTTCATGAAAAGGAGATTCTGGAGATAATTGTAAAAGGTTTTGGGGCCTTCTTGAGGACTGATGCTGCTACTAAGAGTTTTAAACGCCCTTCCTTAGCCAGGGTGCAGGTAGAAATTGATCTTCTGAAGCCTATACCGCATAGGATTTGGATTCAACAAGGGGATTCAGAGGGGTTTTGGCAAGAGATCTGTATAGAAACTGAACTGCCACAGTATTGTAAATTTTGTAAGCATGTTGGTCTTGATGAGGATGCCTGCCTTTATAAACATCCAGAACTAAGAGTGCATAGGGTAGAAACAGAGCCCAATAGAGCTAGTGAGGAGCAGTAAATGGAGAAGAAATATACCCAAGTCTGGCAGGAGAAGAAAAATGAGACCCCTCCAATTCATGAGCAACCTTCAATCCAAGCATCAAAAGCTGTTGAGGTTGAGCATGATGCATCCCTCACTGCTGCTAAAACAGCACAAGTCTTGACTCATGGAAAAAGACCATTAGTTTCTATGGATACTAGTATCATATCCTATCTTAAAAGGGCCAGGAATGTTCAGGAAAGTAGGGACAGTGGTTGTGTTTCTGATCAAGACCTCCCAAGTACAAAGGGTTTTACTAGGGAAGCAGACAAGATAAACTTCCAACATGCTAAACAAATGTTTGAGATAGGCTCCATCAAAGAGAGGTTCATTTGGCCCGTCTTGGGAAGGTGATTAATATTGAAGAATCTCCTATGATAAATGATTCTGAGTTTATTTATGTTACTAGCCGAAGGAAAAATAAGAAATCAATAGGGCCAAACATAAGGGGAATATCCTTAGATTTTCGTTCTAAATTCCAACAATGATGAAATGCCTTTTCTGGAATATTAGAGGGCTTGGCTCTACAAGCTCTATTAGACGTCCAAAAAAACTTATAAAAATCAATAATTTTTCTTATGTAGCAATTTCTGAACCAATGCTACAGGATAGTGCTTTAGAAGCTATTAAAAATAAGCTATGTTTTCGGCATTCTTTTGCTGCACCTCAGAATAAACTTTGGGTTTTTTGGTCTTGGATAGGTCATTTTGATGTCTACTGCACCAATGAACAAGCTATGCATATCAAGTTTACTGGTTCTCCTAACTTTCAAGTCACTAGTGTTTATGCTAAATGTACTAGAACTTCTAGAAGCATTCTGTGGGATGATATATGCAATATGATAGATGCTCAGATCCCTTGTGTTATTGGTGGGGACTTTAAGGTCATAAGATCTTTGGAAGAGTATTCTGGTATGGCTCAGCCTAATGCTGGTGCAATAAGGGATTTTAATCAAATGATTGCAACTTGTTGTCTTATTGAATCCTCCACTTCAGGTCCTCTTTTCACTTGGGCGGGATGGAGAAATTCTACCTATGTACAAAAAAGACTGGATAGGGTGCTGATAAATGAAACCTGGTTTGACAGCTTTGGTAGTGGTCTTGTCAAGATTTTGGGCAGGGCAGGTTCAGATCATAGGCCTTTGAGTTTTGATCCAGAGGTTAGGAAAAAAGGCCCCTCAGTTTTTAAATTTTAGAAAATGTGGACAATGCATAAAGATTTTCACAGTATGGTACAGCAGGAATGGAATGTGTTGGACTTATTTTATGTTTTAGTGATGAGTGCCAGACTAGCTATTATAGAGCAAAGGCAAAAAGATGTCTAGATCAAATGTATATGTTTATTAGAGTTTGATCTTTGTATAGGTTTGATCAAACAAGCACTGTAAATGGTCAACTGACTTTCATCAGCAGACCTTGTCCATATCGGTAGGGTAGCTGAGTCGGTAGACTAGTTTAGGAACCGGCGGAAGACGAAGGCTGAGGGCTCAAACTCAGTTATTGAAGGCTAAGGGATCAAACTTAGTATTTAAAGTCAAGGATATGGAATCAGAATTTAGGGAAGTCTGTGATGACCTAAACTGATAACATATACCTTGTGTACAAGGTCTAAGTTCCATAAGTTAAGTGGTGATTGGAACTTAGTTATAATCAAAATGGTGTAATCTAACTTCATAATAAAAATTTAGATATAAGAGAAGTCAGCTGCAGTGTTTTATAAACACAGCAACTTGAATCAGCTGACTTATATATATTTCAGCAGACTTATACCCATAGGAACCTGCTGACACAAATTTCGAATTAATCAGAGGTTATATTGGAAGAATACAAGGATAAGGACAGATAACAACCTCTGATTTTATCAAACAAATCAATGGTTAAGATTAAAGGGACGTTGGAAAGAAACAGAGGTTTATCCAATGGATACAAGTCAAAGGGTTGACAGACTGAAAACTGTCAAAAAGCATTCTGACAGTGTCAGTACTATGTACAGGGACAGAAAGCAAGTCAAGATGGGACAAATCTGAAACGGCTATGTTTGAATTTCAAACATAGGTCACAAGGATTCCTACCTATA
Source organism: Gentiana straminea (assembly GCA_036785695.1). Lineage (NCBI taxonomy): Eukaryota > Viridiplantae > Streptophyta > Magnoliopsida > Gentianales > Gentianaceae > Gentiana > Gentiana straminea. Next base: position 22,416,098 of record JAVUPR010000183.1, on the reverse strand, counting down.
AATAGAGGACTCCTAATTCAGATACAAGTGATGAAAATTAAGGATCTATCTTGAACTATCATATTTCAATCTATTAAACACCCTGATGACCCTACTGAGCTTAAAGCTACTGATCCAGAAAACCTCTTCAAGTGTAATATGTTATCAAGCTACGTCAAGTTTACACACATGAAGAATCCAAGCTGCTGATCATATCATCCTGATCAAGTTGCTGAAAGCTGAATCACTTACTTGATTCATACTTTCTTTTATAAGAAATCTACTGAAGACAGTGAAGCATCTTTGGGTGTCAAGGACTGTTGTTTGTGGTGGAGATGGTGAAGAGGCAATCCTACCCTTCAAGGACCAGTGGAAGACTATGGAGCAGCAATTCTACCTGTTCCAAGTGTTCAGTTTGTGAAGCCATAGTTATTGATGAAGGACAAACAACTTAGGGATTTTGTAACTGCTACCTCAAGGATCTCTAGTTAATTACCTCCAACATCACAGGAGAAGAGTGGACTGACAGGATTACACCACCTGGAACCACTATAAAAATTGCCTACTTACTTTCTGCATTTACTTTCTGCATTTACTTTCTGCATTTGTATATTTATCACATCAATCTACTGAACAAGAAACTGAATCACACACAAACACTACTGAGTATCTAATACTTGGTATCATATTTTAACAACAAGTAATAAGGCTTAATTTAAATATATTCCGCCGCAAATTCGAAAGTCGGTAGTCGGCGGACTGCGAGTGTCGACAGCTACCGAGCTATCGGCGAGCTCTGAAGTTGCTGAGTTTGTTAACTCCAAAAGTTTTAAGTGTTAAGTTTATTCACCCCCCTCTAAACTTAACCAAAGCCTTTTCAAGGTACCAACAATTGGTATCGGAGCAGTGCTTCTGTTCTGAAGTAATCCTACTTGTTGTGCTTGTGAAAATACTTTGAAAACTTTTTCAAGTTTCTAATTTTCAAAGCCTTGCATCATGGATAACAACCAGTATTCAAGAACAATGTTGATGTGTTCTTTAGATCGTTTTGATGAGTATAAACATCGTATGCAGGCTTATCTAGATGCAACACATGATGAGATGATGGATGTGCTGACTGATGGACCACTGGAAATCACAAAAGCTATAACTGTGGATAATGAAACTCAGTACATTCCAAAGCCAAAAAGAGAATGGACTGCTGAAGATAGAAAAAGAGCAAACCTCAACAACATTGCTATTGATATCATATACAGAACTTTGGATAGCAATATGTACATGAAAGTGAAAGATTGCAAGACTGCAAAAGAACTTTGGGATAAGTTACAATTAATCTGTGAAGGTACTGATGCAATCAAGAAGAACAAGATCAGTGTGGCAAAGAAGAAGTTCCAGGAGTTCAAAATGAAACCAAATGAAACTATTGAACAAATGGAGTCAAGATTCAATGCAATCATGGATGAACTCACCCTACTGAGTGTGAAGTACTCACAAGAAGAGATCAATTCAAAAATCTTGGAAGCATTGCCTGCAAAAGAAGTTTGGGAGATGAAGGTGACTGCCATAGAAGAAATGAGAAGCTTACATGAAGAAGACACCTGCAAATTGTTCTCAGATCTCAAGGCATATGAATTCAGTAAGAAACTTGTGCCTGAAACAGAAAAAGAAGAACCTAAGACCACCGCATTGGCTACTGCACATCAAGAGAAAACATCAGGAACTCAAGATGATCTACTGGATGAGATGCAAGAGCAAATTGCCGTACTGAGCAAGAAAATCAGAATGATGAAAACTGGAAAGGGATCTCCAAGGAATTTCACAAAGAAATTTATTGAAAAGAAGAAGAGGAATCCAAGAAAGATAATGATTACTTGTGTTATCTGATGCAAACCTTGTTATACCCAAAGTATTACAATGTGAAAGTAAAAAAAATAAAGAACAGAAAAGATGAAGAACAATTTTATTATATTCTGGACTGACACAAATAGAAACAAAAACAACAAGGATATATAACCGGGACGAGCTAATCTCTGTCCTTAAGACAATTATGCTCCGGCAGTACCCACGGTTTAGCACTTGTCTCCCAGGATAACCCAATTACCTGTTCAGAATTGAGGTACTTCAGCTTCTGAACTCAACGAACTCTTGGTGCTTCAGAATCTCTTCAACAAAAAACAAACTACCTTACTATATGAGATGGAAAAAGTATTATTTGGAAAAACTTGTGTTCTGACATTTCCACCAAAGAGGGTTTATATAGGTGGAAAAAGTAACTCCCACTCCTATTCACTTATGGCACTAAGTAAAAGTTAAGGCCACTAACTCATGTTTTATGGCCACTAAGAGTATGGACATAAATGGACATTTTCTCCAACAATCCCCCACAAAATGGACATTAATGCAAATACAGACCCTGAAGAGATTCGACGTAAAAATATTGCATCGGGAGAGGTAGCTTCGGCTTTGAACCCGCCTTAGTGAAATACTATCGGATCTACTCGGCTAATCGCTGAATTATGTCTTGAACCGTTCACCTTTAATGTAAAACCAAACAATAGTACTCACACAATATTTCCCTTAACACGTATTGGTTCTCATGGTTGTGCTCATTTTGGCCATGAAACACCCCGGTTTCGTAAAGTGCGTTAGAGATTTCAAGCCACCGAATTCTCACGAAGCGGCCCCACTTCACACTTACATAGGTGACCTCCTATCAAGAGTATTCTGTCATACCCTACTCGAATTTAATCAAGCTATAAGAATCATTAAAAGTTTTCACTTATCCTTACACATCTTACAGATAACACTTTTATTCATAGAATGGGTAAGTGTTCAATGAACCTCCATAACTTAGTTGTCCCTTTGAACCATGATCTTGGGATCTCCAGTCAACATGGTGGGGTTACGATTACAAAGTTTCTGTCGTAATTGGCTTCAGTCCCATTCCGTATGTCAATTTTAACATTTGATCTCTAGGTAAACCTTTTGTTAGCGGATCCGCAAGATTGTCCTTTGATTTAACAAAATCGACGGAAATCACGCCGTTAGAGATCAGTTGTTTAATGGTATTATGTCTACGATGAATATGTCGAGACTTACCATTGTACATACTATTTTGTGCCCGGCTTATAGCCGACTGACTATCGCTATGTATGCTTATAGGAGCAATAGGCTTAGTCCAGCATGGAATATCCTCGAGGAAATTATGCAGCCATTCTGCTTCTTCTCCTGCCTTGTCCAATGCAATGAACTCAGCTTCCATAGTGGAACGAGCAATGCAAGTTTTCTTTGTGGATTTCCATGACACAACAGCACCACCAATAGTGAATACATATCCACTTGTGGACTTTGATACATTCGAGTCAGATATCCAATTTGCATCACAGTATCCTTCTAATACTGCTGGATATCTTGTGTACCATAATCCAAGATTCATTGTGAATTTTAAGTACCTCGGTACTCTATGCAATGCTTTCCAATGATCCTCACTTGGATTACTTGTAAATCGCTCGCTTATTTACAAGACATGCTAAGTCCGGTCTAGTACGGTTGGTTATGTACATCGATGTACCCTATGATTTGTGAATATTTTAACCGAGACACAGTTTCTCCTTTATTTTTGACTAAGTGCATAGTCAAGTCAATAGGAGTTTTTATCGGACTTTCATTAAATACGTTAAATCTTTTTAGAACAGACTCACAAAATGAGACCGTGACAATGCAAGTCCATCCGACATTCTAGAGATTTTAATCCCCAAAATTACATCTGCAACTCCCATATCCTTCATATCGAAGTTTCTTGTTAACATCTTCTAAGCATTTATGATTATATCATGAGTACTACCCAAGATTAACATGTCATCAACATATAGACATACTATCACAAAGGAATTAGAAGTGTTATTGACATAAACACATTTATCGCACTCGTTAATTTTAAACCCATTTCATAACATCGTTTGATCAAATTTTTGGTGCCATTGTTTTGGCGCTTGCTTAAGCCCATACAATGACTTAACGAGTCGACATACTTTGTGTTCTTGACCTGGAACCACATAACCCTCGGGTTGTTCCATATAGATTTCTTCTTCCAATTCACCATTTAAGAAAGTAGTCTTTACATCCATTTGATGTATTTCTAGATTATTTACCGCAGCAATTGCAATAAGAACTCGTATCGACGTGATCCGAGTAACCGGTGAATATGTATCGAAGAAGTCAAGACCTTCTTTTTGACAATAACCTTTAGCTACTAGTCTGGACTTATATTTATCGATCGATCCATCAGCCTTGAATTTTTTCTTAAAAATCCACTTACAACCGAGAGGTTTATGTCCCGGTGGGATATTTACTAATTCCCAAGTATGATTTTGCATAATGGAATCGATTTCACTATTGACTGCTTCTTTCCAGAACGGCGCTTCTGGATTTGACATAGCCTGAGCATATGTACTTGGTTCGTTTTCTACCATAGAGGTGAAAAAATCAGGACTGAAAGATGTTGAAGTCCTTGCCCGTTTACTCCTACGAGGTTCTGGACCCTCAGTTTCTAGAGTAGTTTCACTTGTTGGTTCATGTGGCCGCTTATTTAAGCTTGTGTTTTCTTGACTTCTTTCTTTACATGTAAATACATCCTCAAAAAATACATAATTTCTTGATTCCATGAATGTATTCACGTGAACATCCGGATTGTCAGATTTATGCACTAGAAATCTATGTGCACTACTGTTATTTGCATAACCGATAAATATACAATCTATCGTTTTAGGCCCAATTTTTATTTGTTTAGGTTTAAGCACTTTGACCTTTGCTAAACACCCCCGCACTTTCAAGTATTTGTAGCTAGGCTTGTAGCCTTTCCATAACTCGTAAGGTGTTTTATCCATCTTTTTAGACAGAACCCTATTAAGAATGACATTGGCGGAAAGTATCGCTTCCCCCCACAAGTTCTGAGGTAAACCCAAACTTATCAACATAGCATTCATCATCTCCTTAAGAGTACGATTTTTGCGTTCAGCAATACCGTTTGATTGAGGTGCATAAGGTGCAGTCGTTTGATGGATAATGCCAGAGTCTGAACATAATTCATTAAACGGTGCATCATATTCACCACCTCTATCACTACGAACCTTCTTAATTCGTTTGCTAAGTTGATTCTCGACTTCATTCTTATAGTTTTTAAAAGCCTCAAGTGTCTCATCTTTGCTACTTAGCAAATAGACATAACAGTATCTTGTACAATCATCGATAAAAGTTACAAAGTATTTTTTACCGCCTCTCGTTTGTACAAATTTTAAATCACACAAGTCTGTATGAATTAAATCTAACGGTTCGGTATTTCTTTCCACGGAAGGAAAAGGTGCCTTAGTCATTTTAGCTTCGACACATATATGGCATTTTTCATTATTATTAAATTTTAAATTAGGTAATAAATCTAAGTTCATCATCCGTCGAATTGATTTATTATTTACGTGTCCCAATCTATTGTGCCATAAGCAAGAAGTCTCAATCAAGTAAGCAGAAGAGGATGCAATTTTATTAGCCTCATCGGGCACAATAGTCTTTGCCATTACATTAAGCTTAAACATACCCTCGGTGGAATAACCCCTACCGAGAAACACACCATTCTTGGTCAAAATGACCTTATCAGAACCAAAATTCAAATTGAAACCAGACTTGTTCAATTTGTCACCGTAAATGAGATTCCTACGAATCTCGGGAACATGCAAGACATCATTCGAGTCGCTTCTTTCCTGAAGTCATCTTCAGAATCACTGTCCCTGATCCAGCAATTGAAGAAGTTGATGAATTCCCCATGCACAGTTTGTCCCCTGTGCCAGCCTTGTAATTTGAAAACACAGCCCGGTCAGCAAAAACATGTCTTGTGGCTCCAGTGTCCACAAACCATTGCCTTGGATTCCCCACAAAGTTGCATTCTGACACCACAGCGCAGAACATTTCCTCATCACCATCACTTTCAGCCAGATGTGTCCTTGGCTGAATTAGCTTCTTTGAACGGCACTCGCAAAGACGGTGCCCAAACTTTCCACAATTGTTACAAACTTGCCATTGAACTTGTACACGATCTGTGGTTTCTTGTAAGATTCAAAGCATTTTTCTTGGAAGATTGACCGTATTTCTTCCTTTTCGATTCTTTACCTCGCAACATGAGCTTTGGCCTCGTCCAACCCGCACAACGTATTTTCTTTCGGAGCCCTTATTGTCCTCCTCTATATGGAGTCGGACAATCGGATCCTCCATTGACATTTGCTTTCGCTTGTGTTTGAGATAACTCTTATACTCCCTCCAAGATTCAGGAAGTTTCTCAATCACACAGGCTACTTGAAAATTCTCACTTATCATCGTATCTTCTTCTAAAATTTCGGATATAATGATTTGTAATTCCTCAACTTGTTTAATAACAGTTTTGGAATCGACCATCTTATAGTCCAGAAATTTAGCCACTATAAATTTCTTAGCTCCTGCATCTTCAGTTTTATTTTTTTTGTCTAATGCAAGCCACAGTGTTTTTGCACTTTCATACATAGAATAAACACCATACAGACTATTATCTACGCAATTCAAAATATAATTTTTGCATAGAAAATCACTATGCTTCCAACTCTCTACAGCCAGCAACACCTTGTGCTCAATGTTTTCAGGAGGCACAACTGGTTTCTCTTCAGTGAGCATCCTTGCTAGTCCAAGTGTAGTGAGATAGAACAACATCTTCTGCTGCCAACGCTTGAAATTTAGGCCATTGAACTTTTCTGGTTTCTCTCCATGAGAAGTATGAGAAGTACCAGCAATGGTAACAACAGGTTGCGTCACATCAGACACATTAGCATCCAAAAGTGGATTAAGACTTGTGGTTGATGTGGTTCCAATAGTAGTTGTCACAGACGCATCAGTGACTCCAGTCATTTCTATTTAGAATAAAAAACAGAAGATCAACATCACAACTGAGTCGTTTTTGCCAAAAAAACGAGACAAAAAAAGTAGAAAATCGTTTTTTGCCAGAAAACGATAAAAAAGGAAGATGGACCGGTTTTTACCAAAAACCAATACCAAAAAAAACACGGACCGGTTTTACCAGAAACCAATACCAAAAAGGAAGATGGACCGGTTTTGACCAAAAAACCAATACCAAAAAGGAAAGGACCGGTTTTACCAGAAACCGATACCAAAAAGGAGACACCGACACACTGAGTATCACAGATGATACTCAGAATCAGAAAAAATAAAAGGTTAAGCAAGTATACTGAAATTTATTTTTTTATTTCGCAAAGATATACTTTTTAGAGCAAAGAGGCTCTGAAAATAATTGTCTTAAGATTGTTATACCCAAAGTATTACAATGCGAAAGTAAAAAAAAATAAAGAACAGAAAAGATGAAGAACAATTTTATTATATTCTGGACTGACACAAATAGAAAGAAAAAACAGAAAGAAAAACAACAAGGATATATAACCGGGACGAGCTAATCTTTGTCCTTAAGACAATTATGCTCCGGCAGTACCCACGGTTTAGCACTTGTCTCCCAGGATAACCCAATTACCTGTTCAGAATTGAGGTACTTCAGTTTCGAACTCACGGACCTCTTGGTGCTTCGAATCTCTTCAACAAAAAACAAACTACCTTACTATATGAGATGGAAAAAGTATTATTTGGAAAAACTTGTGTTCTGACATTTCCACCAAAGAGGGTTTATATAGGTGGAAAAAGTAACTCCCACTCCTAAGGTCTTTAACTCTCAATAATGACCACTACTACTCACTTATGGCACTAAGTAAAAGTTAAGGCCACTAACTCATGTTTTATGGCCACTAAGAGTATGGACATAAATGGACATTTTCTCCAACAAATCTTCCTAGGGTTCCAATCTCACCGGAAGTGTACCGGGTCAATTGTAGTCTAGTACGGTGAGTCAATGTCGTATCCCACAGGGATGTGTGGTCAAACACCAATTAGTTATTATTATCTTGATCCGAATCGCAAGTTTGTTTAAGAAACTAATGATTAACTACAAAGGTTGATAAAATGATAAAAGAAACCTAACCAAGACAATGTGTAGATTAAGCTAATCTCCCATAGTATCATGGTAATGATTTCCATCCATCCTACCCTTGGTGTTCAAAGTGTGAAACGGTGCATTCCTAAGCAAGTAGTCTCCCCTCATACGAGTGTATGAAACTACTCTATACCTCCTCCTTGGCCTAGGTGCCCTAAACCTAATGAATTGGTATGATAAGCACTTGAATGCAATGACAATGTCAACAACCCCGGATAAGAAATCGAATGCCATTAAGGTCAATTTTACCTTCCGGTTCTTCTATTCCTTCTCCCACACCTAATATCTCCTTTCGGTCTCAACTAAGTGTGTGTGTGTGTGTGTGTGTGTGCTAGTGCTAGGTGATCAATCCAACACCAACAAACAATTCATTACAAATAGGAAAAGATTCATCACAATTGAAACTAACAACATAAACAATCATTCACAATCAACATAAGAGATTAACTAACTATCACTACAACATCATCTTGGCTAGTTACAAATTTAGCTACTCATTATTACAATCACTAACATGTCAAAATTAGCATTCATAATAACAAGAACAACAAAACAAGATAAAACTAGAATTTACCAATCACAAATGTTGAAGTTGCGGTTGGAAAGCTTGCATTCATCTTCCAATGGCATCAATGAAGATTGCACACAAGGCTTGAGCTTTCTCCAATCAATTACCCAAAAGATTAAGCTAGCATTCTAAGGATTACATTTGTGGTGAAATTAGCTAAAAATGGGGTAAATTTGGCTAGGAGAGCCCCTAGGGGCGGAGGTGAGCCTTCAAGAAGAGGAAAAATGGAGAAGATGAAGTTGGGGGTGAAAAATTAGGTAAAATTCGATAAAAAAAAGGGGATTTTTAATGCTGAATCTGCTTTTTCCGACGCATGGCGTGCGCCACAAAAGGTGTGGCGCGCGCCACCACAGATTCTTCATAGCAGCTCGGTAAAATGATCATAACTAGAGTTGTAGAGCTCCGATTGATGTGATTCAAAGTGCGTTCGAAATCAAGTTTTTTGATCTACAACTCTCGTGAAGAAGTCTTCTCCAGAAAATACATCTAAGTTGGGTCAAATGTCCGTTGAATGTATGCTACGGTAGAAACATAAATGACAATTGATCCGTTTGGACTCGTAAGCTTCTGGCACACTCTTCTAGCCCTCAAAATACATGTTTAGGCTCAACACGTGTCGTCAATCGGGGTCTTGGTCAACCTATAATCATGCAATGAATCACCAAAATACCAAGAGTAAACCCGACACGACGCTCCGGTTACTATAACCGGTACAAAACCTATCAAAATATGATATTTTATATAATAATTACTATCTACACATATGGATGAAACTACGCAAAAAATGACTTGAATTGATACGAAAACATCAATAAATGCATGAGAAATGGGGATAAAACATCGTAAAAAGTATCATCTAGTTGACTTACATCAACCACTCCCCACTTAGCTTTTGCTCGTCCTCGAGCAAATAAAGCGATAAAACAACTCAAGTCAAGAGATAGGATCATACAACATCAAGAAGTAAGAGCTCAACTAGATGATGCAACCAATCGTACATATAACAACATATTAACCGCATTCTAAGAAAGTAGTTGAGTGTGTGTGAGTGAATATTCCTCAACTTTGTTACCAAGCCATCAAATATGAAATCATGCATGCATGATTTATTAGGTGCAAACCATAGGCTTACGAATGATACCAATCTCCACTAATCGAGGCATTCGGAGTCAAGAAGATAGGTCGGGTAGGACTTGCAAGCTTGTAACGTTTGGCTCGGGTATTGGCTAATCGAAGGGATAAAAGGATATATCAAAAGAACACATGCAAGATAGCAAGAATAAACACCTTCAATTCCAATGATTTTGAATTGGCACCTCCAACTCTCTCGCGTAATTGCCAAAGACGTCTCCTCAACAATAAACATAAGAGATAAAGTACCACTTCAATTGATTTATCACCCAAACTTACATTACTTGGACTTGAAACACTCGTCCTTCAAAATTGCTTCAAGACTCACCATTTATTGAACTTTATTTACAACCTTTTTTTTTGGAAACTTTTTTTGATTTTTTTTTTTTTTTTACTAACACCAATGGACTCCGAACTTGATAAGATACCATCTCAAATTTGTGCCAATAATGTCATTCAACTCTTGCCCAACTTCTAATGTCGTCACCACAACAATACATAGAAACTTGCTAAGCTTGCGGGATAACAAGGGAATGTAGACCAAAATTAGGCTAAGGGTCGGAATATAATGAGGCTAATCACGAATGGCTAGTTTCGAGTGGGGTCTCACCACTCTACAAAGGCTGAGATGGGGACAGGTGGAAAATATATTCGGGAAGGCCATTTGGCTATGGTCGAGTCAAAGAAATGCCATAACCGTCATCCCTAACTCCGACTCCAAACACCTTTCTATTCCGCCTCGAAAGGATATCAAGCCTAAGTTCTAGTTGCTATGAAATCATGCTTGCATGATTACATAAAAAGTTTACATGTTAACAAAAGATTGGAATATACGTACTCAAATGGTTCACACTACAATAAAGGATTCACGATTACAATGCACTTATATGTCACCAAGGTTAGTCACTTTGTTAATTTACTCACTCTATCAATTGCAAAACCATAAATCATGACAAAAGATAGTTTGTTCAACTTTATATTGCTCAAAATTTCACAAAACTAAGTGTTTCTCAAAGATTTAATGACATTGCCTTTTGTTGGACTAACTACGTTCCCACTCCCCACTTACGAACTTGCATTGTCCTCAATGTAAAGTGAGTGGTAAGAAGGTAGTTAGGGAAACAAAAGGGAATCAAAACAAGTACCGGGATGCCAAAAAAGAGGTGGGTGGGTGGGCATGAACATGAAATGAACCAATGAAATGACAAGCAATCCGAATACTATCAAAGTATCATCCAACATGTAGACACAAAATGATCATTGGCCACACCGGGCCTTACAAAAGAGCAAAAAAAAAATTTTTACGGGCTGCCTCCCGGTAGCGCTTTTGTTTAACGTCGTTTGCTCTACCGGATTATACGGTAGAAAGTGATGGAAATTATACATATCATCATGAAAGATACCACTAACAATTACTCATATAAGCATGTAGCAAATAAGCACCAAGCCAACCGAAAGATAGTACCCGTTGTTTGCTAAATTTATAGTCTATAGCTAGACTTTTCCTTACTTAGGTCTTTAATGCACCGGTGGTGGGTCATCCTCGCGCACCGCATCCGTCTTTTTTATCAATACCGGTCTCCAACATAGGTTAGACGAATTACACCAATCCCAACGATTCTTGACATTTTCCTTTGATTTCCGAGCTTTTGGTTTGTGAGATTTCATATTATTATTAGAGTCATCTTCTTCAACTACCTGCGTGTTAGTACGATCCACAACAAAGGGACATGAAGTGTCCACAAAAGAACAAGATTCTAGTGTAATGCATGGATATTTCAATGAAGTGTATATGTTGAAGACAACGTGCTCATCATTTACTCCCAAACTAAGCTCTCCCTTACGAACATCGATCACAGCTCCCACCGTTGCTAAAAATGGTCTACCTAGGATAAGGGGTGTAGTGTACCCTACCTCCATATCCATAACAACAAAATCGACGGGGAAGTAAAACTTATCGACCTTCACTAGTACATCCTCAATGACTCCCTTTGGACGTTTAATGGACCTATCCGTAAGTTGGAGAGTCATCTCCGTACACTTAAGCTTGCCTATGCCAAGTTTCATGAAATCATTGTAGGACATGAGGTTTATGCTCGCACCGAGATCACATAGCGCCTTCTCAAACAAAAGTCCCCCAATATCACATGGGAGTGTAAATCTCCCGGGGTCCTTAAGTTTAGGAGGAAGCTTGTGTTGAAGCATGGCGGAACACTCCTCACTTAGACACACCATCTCATATTCTTCCAACCATTTCTTGTTGGAGAGTATGTCCTTAAGAAACTTACCATACGCCGGCATATTTGTGAGTGCTTCAATGAAAGGGATGTTAATGGTTAAATGCTGAAAAGTGTCAAGAAAAAGTGCATATTTCTTATCCAACTTCATTTTTTTAATTTCTTCTCGGGGGGATAGGGTAATGACTCAAGATCAATTAAAGTAGGGTTAGAATGTATACCTCCCTTACCCTTGTCGTTTGATGAAGATGGTGAACCTTCCTTGAAAGTTTGTGCATTGGTTGGTCGCCAATTTGGGTCATTTTGCTTTTCTTTCCTTGACTTTTGTATTAGTTTCCTTTGAGACTGTTGGGTATGAACCGCTGAAGGCTCATTAGAAACCGTGTTCTCTTCAACATGATCTTTTCTTACATGTTCATTGAATAGAGTTCTTAGATCACTAGCCCTTGGATTCTTTAATATTCTTGGCACCTTCACTTTTTCTTCTTCTTTCTCCACCTCAACATAGTCATCATTTCCCAATAAACCATCAACAATCTCTTCTTCTTCCTCACTCAACTCATGGTCTTCCAATTCCTTGTCCAAGTCATCTTCAAATTTATTGTTTCCATGAATTGCCACTCCATTACTTCCACAAACTCTCCCACTTCGAGTGATAATAGCATTGACTTCCCTCGGGTTTCTTTCGGTGTTGCTTGGTAATCCACCCGGTGGTCTACTACTATGTCTCTCGTCTTCCCTAGTCAAAAGGTCTTCAATAACTCTTATTGATGCCTCCATCATTCTCATTCTCATTTCGTGCCCACTCATAGATGTTTTCAAAGTACCAACCTCTTGAGACATCATACCAATAGAAGTCATCATTGTTTGCATATTGGCGGCTTGAGTAGACACAACTCCCATCAAGTTTTCCATCAAAATTTTCAAATGGGAGACATCCTCCGTTGATTGAGAACTTTGTTGAACATGGGCTTGTTGAGTAGGAACTTGTTGGTAAAAAGGATGTGGTTCAAGAACATTGGTGTGAGTGTTGTTCAAATCCCGATGTTGTCTCAATAAACTTATTTATTCTTGTGTAGATACATCGGAGTTTGATAATTCTTCGATATGAAAAACACCAACTGTCACATCATCACATTTTCTACGCTTCAACTCTCTCTTTCCCGCTTGTAATTCATCCATCTTCTTATTTATCACCTCCATTTCTATCAAAATTTCTTCCTCATTCTAAATCTTCTCATCCCCAATGGCAACTTCCGTTTCACTTGGACCGGGATCCCACAATTTCTCATTTCTTGTCACTCTTTCAATAGCCTTATAAACATCTTGGGCCGTGCTCATCATAAGTGATCCATGGCATGCCAAATCAATTTTTTTCCTTGACAATTTATGCAAGCCACTACAAAATAATTGGACTTGCATGTCCAAAGTATATTCGTGGTTTGGACACGCCCTCAAAAGCTTCTTAAAACGGTCCCAAGCATTGTCCAAAGATTCAATTAAATCTTGCTTGAAATTAGCAACTCTTACCTTCAACTCCAAATATCTACCCGGTGTAAAGTATTGCTTCAAAACTCAGTTTTTATGTCATCCCATGATTGCAAGTGATGGTGGGGAAGTGACATAAGCCATTCCTTTGCTTGACCCTTCAATGAAAAAGGAAATAATGCAAGACGGGTAAATTCTTGACAAGCACTATTTTGGAATCTTGTGTTGCATATTTCTTCAAGGTTATAAAGATGTAAATGCGGGTCATCATGGGTCTTTCCATGGAATTGAGCTCTACTCTCCACTAGACCGAACATATGAGACTTGATTGAAAATTTTTTAGCATCAATGTGAGGTAGCCGAATAGGATTATGAACTTGATTTTTTCTTTGAGTGGCTTGCTCACAAAGCGGTCTATATTGGTAAAGTGGATTTAGGGGTGGATACGATTCTTGGGGTGGTGGTGGTTCGAGTGGGGGTGGTGGACTTTGTGGATATGGTTCTTGTGGTGGTGGTGGAGGATAGTCATTTGAATTTAAGGGATTTTGTTCAAAAAGGGCATTTTCATGGTTATGCCATCCTTGTGCATTACCTTGCACCTCGTCCATTTCCTCTTCTTGGTGTGATGTCTCTTGTGAAGATGCTTCACCAAGATCCAATTCACTATGAGATTGGCCAACCTTTATCTCAAACAAACCATCCCTAATATAAGTGTTAATATCCGGGATATAAGGAGTATCGGGGACCTTACAACGTAGAGAATGGTTCATCAACTACAAGATAGAAAACAACAAGAACACAATTAATAGCACTTGGTGACTTACCAAAGAGGTAAGCACCAAAAAAATAAAATAGAAACGAGATTAGAAAAAGATTGACTTATTGTCAAGAATTTTGAGCTAGTATAAGTACCAACCGTTACACAATCCACGGCAACGACGCCAAAAACGTGATGCAAACCTTCCTAGGGTTCCAATCTTACTGGCAGTGTACCGGGTCAATTGTAGTCTAGTACGGTGAGTCAATGTCGTATCCCACAGGGATGTGAGGTCAAACACCAATTAGTTATTATTATCTTGATCCGAATCGCAAGTTTGTTTAAGAAACTAATGATTAACTACAAAGGTTGATAAAATGATAAAAGAAACATAACCAAGACAATGTGTAGATTAAGCTAATCTCTCGTAGTATCATGGGAATGATTTCCATCCATCCTTCCCTTGGTGTTCTGTTTACGACTAATTTTGTGGTTTTTTATCGCTTTATTCCGTAACAATATTCTTCGTATTTTATTACTTTTTATAGAAAAGTAGGAGTTTAATTGAAATATTGAGGGGTTGTGTATGAAAAGGATTAAAATGCAAATTCGAGCTATTTATGTGGTTTATTAGTCATTTTCTATCTATATATATATATATTTCTACAGTTTGCATGTTTTTACCCCCTTGTAGATATACATTTTCGAGCTATAAAGAGGATTAAATGGTGTCAAGGATCGAGTTTATACGAAGGAAAAGAGATAAAGGGGAAGTCGGTTGAAGATAAAATCACTTTTTGACCAAGTTGAACGCATGTTTGATGTGGCGTCCACTGGACTGGCGTCCACTATTCCGGACTGGCGTCCAGAAGGAGATTTTTCATTCAGAGTTTGATGATTTTTAGCGAACGAGCGTCTGATTTTGCATAGGACGTGCGTCCAATCCCAGCTCGGCCCGACTCAAATAAGTTTTACAAGCTGGACGGACGTCCACTCTCTTGGACGGGCGTCTAGCCGCTGCATCAGCTAAACCGACTTTAGAATTCTATATAAGGCAGCGTATTTTCAACCCTAATAATCAGAATTTTACACGGAGCAGCCGCAACATACACACTAGAAACATGAGTCTTCTTCTTTCAATCCTCTCTTGGAGATCAAGGATGATTGGGGTTGGGTTGGTTGATTGGTGGATTCCCGTTGCCTTGCCGTTCCTATTAATTATTTGATAAACCAAATCGTTCATATTGACTTTGATTGCTTCGTTTAGTTGTTTTTTCTAAAACCCTAGTTTTTACATACTGTTTTTTCTGCAAATTTTCTGTTTCTAGCGTGTTATTGGACGCCCGTCCACCCTTGGTGAACGCCCGTCCATAGTCGAATTTTCTTGTTTCCTGTTTTAGTTTAGTTTTACTCATCGTTTTTTATATTATAGTTAGTATAGACTTTAGTTTTAGATAATACTTTGTGACATAATCGATAGAATAACTGCACTTTAATCCGATAAACATTCGACTCCCTTAGGACGACCCGTTAACATCCTATACTACGAACCTTATACTTAGGGTGTTTCGGTTTATAAATTTAAAACGAGTTTTTACCGAACATGTTCAAAGTGTGAAACGGTGCATTCCTAAGAAAGTAGTCTCCCCTCATACGAGTGTATGAAACTACTCTATACCTCCTCCTTGGCCTAAGTGCCCTAAACCTAATGAATTGGTATGATAAGCACTTGAATGCAATGACAATGTCAACAATCCCGGATAAGAAATCGAATGCCAATTAAGGTCAATTTTACCTTCCGGTTCTCCTATTCCTTCTCCCACACCTAATATCTCCTTTCGGTCTCAACTAAGTGTGTGTGTGCTAGTGCTTGGTGATCAATCCAACACCAACAAGCAATTCATTGCAAATAGGAAAAGATTCATCACAATTGAAACTAACAACATAAACAATCATTCACAATCAACATAAGAGATTAACTAACTATCACTACAACATCATCTTGGCTAGTTACAAATTTAGCTACTCATTATTACAATCACTAAAATGTCAAAATTAGCATTCATAATAACAAGAACAACAAAACAAGATAAAAGTAGAAGATTACCAATCACAAGTGTTGAAGTTGCGGTTGGAAAGCTTGCATTCATCTCCAATGGCATCAATGGAGATTGCACACAAGGCTTGAGCTTTCTCCAATCAATTACCCAAAAGATTAAGCTAGCATTCTAAGGATTACACTTGTGGTGAAATTAGCTAAAAATGGGGTAAATTTGGCTAGGAGAGCCCCTAGGGGCGGAGGTGAGCCTTCAAGAAGAGGAAAAATGGAGACGATGAAGTTGGGGGTGAAAAATTAGGTAAAATTCGATCTAAAAGGAGATTTTTAATGCTGAATCTGCTTTTTCCGACGCATGGCGCGCGCCACCACAGATTCTTCAGAGCAGCTCGGTAAAATGATCATAACTAGAGTTGTAGAGCTCCGATTGATGTGATTAAAAGTGCGTTGGAAAGCTAGTTTTTTGATCTACAACTCTTGTGAAGAAGTTTTCTCCAGAAAATACCTCTAAGGTGGATGAAATGTCCGTTGAATGTATGCTACGGTAGAAACATAAGTGACAATTGATCCGTTTGGACTCGTAAGCTTCTGGCACACTCTTCTAGCCCTCAAAATATGTGTTTAGGCTCAACACGTGTCGTCAATCGGGGTCTTGGTCAACCTATAATCCTGTAATGAATCACCATAATACCAAGAGTAAACCCGACACGACGCTCCGGTTACTATAACCGGTACAAAACCTATCAAAATATGATATTTTTTTATAATAATTACTATCTACACATATGGATGAAACTAAGCAAAAAATGACTTGAATTGATACGAAAACATCAATAAATGCATGAGAAATGGGGATAAAACATCCTAAAAAGTATCATCTATTTGACTTACATCATTATCATTGCAAGAAACCAGGACACTTCAAACCAGACTGTCCTGAACTAAAACAAAAGAAGGAACCTGATTATCTTTGCTTCAATTGCAAGAAGCCTGGACATTTCAGAACTGATTGTCCAGACCTACTGAAGAGCAAAAGTCAGCAAACAAGATCTGGCAAGAAAGCTATGGTTGCTGAAGATGAATCAGGATATGAAGTACAATCAGAAAAAGGAAATGAATCTGATGATACTGTACTTGTTGCTAATATGGATGATTATGCTTTAATGGCAAATATGGATGAAACAGAGGAGGTATACAATTCTGTATCTATTAACACTCCTGCTGGAAGTGATTGTGAATCAACTTGTGGTTCAAGTCCAAAAAATTCTGACAATGAAGAAACTTTGGATGCCATCCTTAATCAACTGAGGATAATACAATCTGGTTATGAGGTTGTGAAGGCTGAAAAAGAAGCTCTTCAAACAGAAGTTGAAAGATTAAAAGCTGAACTAAGAATTCTCAAAGGAAAGGAAAAAGAAGCTGGACAAAATCAGCATAAGTCTGCTGTACATTCGGTAGCTGCTGAATCTGCTGAACAATCTTGTTCCTCCACTGCATTCAAATCTGGAAAGCCTTATGGTGATAGAACAGGCCTTGGATTTGGAACTCAACAATCCAACAAGAGTGGATCCAGTAAGGTTACTGAACCTAGTACCAGAATTGGTCCTAAGTTTGTGCCTGCATAAGATCCAACTCCCAAAAGAGTTGCTGAGGCAGTGAAGCCTACTGAGAAAGCTTCAAGGAAGCAAAATCAGAAGTCAAAAAGGTCAACAGCACCCAACAAAAGGAATAAATCCAAAAGTAGGACTGTTGTACCTTCTAGACCTGCTGATAGCAGACCTGCTACCAAGTCTGCTGGACACAAAGAGGTAAAAATCAAAAATATTCCAAGGATAAGAATCCTAAACCTAAGAATGTCAATCATTCAAAGGATACTTATCTCAGGGGGAAAGGTAGACTGTTCCCTACTGATGATGATTGGAATATTCCTATTTCTACTGCTAAAAACAACAGATATAACCATACTGCTAGGGTAAAACCTCAGCAATGGAATCAACAGAGGACTCAGCAGAGGACTTATATAAGACCTCAGTAGACTCCATACTACAGGGCTGTTCCTAACAGACAGCAAACTAATGGTTATGCTAGTGCTTCTAACAAAAGAAATCACTTCAAACAGCATTACATACCAAAAGGCCAGAAAGCATATGTGAATCCTACACAACCAAATGTTAGACCTTATTGTTGTGTAGAATACATGTATGAACAAAAGTATGATACCTTTCAAAGAAGACCTTATGGAATCTTGCCAAGGGTCATGCTTACCACTGACCATCATAGACCCAAATAGTTTTGGGTATCTAAAATGCATTAACTTTGTTTTGTAGGGTGTCGGGTACTTTGATAGTGGATGTCCCAGACATATGACAAAGAATAAGCACTGTTTGTCAAATTTTGTTGCAAAGGATGGTCCAAGAGTGAATTTTGGCAACAAAGATACACTAGGATACACAAGAGGATATGGCACACTTGTGAAAAATGGATTAACAATCAGGAATGTTGCATTTGTAGAAGTACTAGACTACAACCTACTGAGCACTGGATAATTTTGTGGCATGGGCTACAAGGTCACTTTTGACAAAAACACATGTATTGTCATTAGTGAAAAAGGTGATCAAGTTGTGTTGGCTGGAAGAAGACAACAAAACATGTATGTTGTGGATTGGTCTACTGCTGTTCCAGAAACTTGCCTGATTGTGCATACCAAGTCAGAACTCAATTGGTTATGGCATAAGAAGTTGAATCATCTAAATTTTGATGATATTAATCAGTTGGTGAAGAAGAAACTGGCGATTGGTTTACCTGAGATAACATTCAAAAAGGATGCTATATATGATGCCTGTCAGCAAGGTAAACAAACAAAATCAAGCTTCAAGTCAAAGACAAAACAATCAACAAAGAGAGTTTTGGAGCTGATGCACATGGATCTTTTTGGACCAGTAACACCAACAAGTGTAACAGGAAAGAAGTACACTTTAGTAGTTATGGATGATTATTCAAGATACACTTGGGTAGTATTCATGAACAAGAAAAGTGAAACACTTCAAAAGATGCCTGAACTTTTGAAGAGATTACAAAATGAGAAAAGTGTAACAGTAGTGAAGATCATATCAGACAAGGGTACTGAATTTCTCAATAAAGTTATAAGAGAATACTGTGAACAGAATGGTGTACTACATCAACTGGTTGTTGCTGGTACACCTCAGCAAAATGGGGTTGCTGAGAGAAGAAACAAAACTTTAAAAGAAGCAGGAAGAACTATGATTTGTGAAGCATTATTACCTGAAAGATATTGGGCTAAAGCAGTAAATACAGCATGCTATACACAAAACAGGGCCTCAGTGAACAAAAAGCTGCTGAAAACACCTTCTGAGATTTGGAATGGAAGGAAACCTAATATATCTTATTTCCATCCATTTGGAAGCAAATGCTTTATTTTAAATCATAAGGAGCAATTGAAGACATTCCAACCAAAATCAGATGAAGGAATTTTCTTGGGATACTCCTCTGTCAGCAAGGCATTTAGGGTACTGAATAAAAGGACACCGAAACATGAAGAAACAATACATGTTGTATTTGATGAACCTAAGTTCACTAGGAATGGAAGATGAAGCTTCAGAACCTACTGAGAATCAACAAGTCACTGATCCAGAATGTGTTGATGTTTTGGAAAGGATTGATGACTTAAAGATTTCTGACTCTGCCCCTGCTGAACACCCTGCTGATAACACTACTGATGCAACAACTGAAGCAGTTCAAGGATCTGCTGAACCCCTTGTTGAAGAAACAGCAGACCCTACTGAAAATGATGTTCCTGAGAATCAATCTAACCAAAATCCACAATGGTTAAGGGATCACCCTGCTGAACAAGTTATTGGCAACATACGGCAAGGTGTGAGGACTAGAAGACAATTAGAAGCAATGTTCACTTGTTTCCTATCTCAAGTGGAACCTAAAGTTGTTGAAGAAGCAATATCAGATCCAGATTGGATAATTGCTATGCAAGAAGAATTGAATGAATTTGAAAGAAATCAAGTTTGGACACTAGTGGAGAGTCAGTTAATTCACTTGACCGTTCAGAGAACAGCCAAGTAAACCTTACTTAATCAGATTTTGAAATATGATGAAGATACAGAAGATCAAACATTAAATGCACAATCAATAGAGAATCAATCAAGGGTGGATTTTCTGATAAATGTTTGAAGAAAAATCCGATCACTGAAATCAAGGAGAATACAATTAAGGGGGAATCAAGAATAAAATCAAGGATTATTCCTCTCTTTAATATAGCCAACGGACGGAAATTCAAATCAAGGATTATCAAGGCTATAAATAGAAGGCATTGACAGAAAAAGAAAACAACAAGAAGAAAATGATCAACAAGCAGAAACTCTGTCAAATCAAAAAGGCCTTCATCTGTGCTTAAAAAGGAATATCCAGTGATGAACTCAAAACTGAGAGCTACAATTCAAACATCAAGCATTGAGATTGATCAACAAGTTTGTGAATTCAATTCACATCAAACAAGCAACTGAATCAGAGCCATCTGAGAAGGAGTTGTGTTTGTGATAGCTGCTGAAGGATTTGATCCCAATGAGCAGTGAAAGAGACTGAGTCACTGAAGCTGTTGCAGTCAAGGAGTGATAGTCTTGTAGATTGTGAAGCTTGTGAAGTCAAGGACAATCGTACTATTGTATCTGTGAAAACAATAGTGAATTCCTCCAATCATCACAGGAGAAGAGTGGATTAAGGGATTACACCACCCTGAACCACTATAAGCCTTGTGTCAATTTACCTTACTGCATTCATTTGATTACTTATATTATATTCTATATCTGTGATTGCCTAAACTACTTTGAAACAACATAGTAAGAAGGGACTTATCCACTGCCCAAAAGCTTTTAAATACAAGAAAGTTTTTGAAACTCCACTATAGTCATTCACCCCCCCTATGACTATAGTTTTACCCTTCTCTAGGACCAACAATGCAGATAATGATGCAGATGATGATGCAGGTGAAGACAACAATGGTAACCAAAATCCCTGTTTTGAGACGACGCTGACAAACTCGGCCTTTTCACATGGTTATGTGGTGAGATATTATAAAAACATCTTAGTTATTTTCTTATTTTATGATTTTCCCTCATTGCATTTTCTATCACTATTTAATTTTGTTGTGATTGGTAGAATAGTCCACTACCATTTGCTACGACTCATGACATGCTGCGATGCAGGACTGTGGAGCTGCGAAGTGCCACAGGGGATTCATGGCCGGCTAGACTTGTAGCGCGTGCTGAACCCTATCGACAAGCTCGCATCACAGGGTTAAACGGTTTCTTGACGGACAATGACCTCAATGTTGGAGATGATTGCAGTTTTGAAGTCGTTGATCAGCCTAGAGAAAATCATGTCGTGTTTAATGTGGTGATTACTAAACACTGACAAACATTTATTTAGGGACGTTGAATTATTAACGTTTGGATTATTTCTTGATCATTTTTGTTTGATCATTTTAAACCGTATGGATTATTTTTGTTTTTGTTTTGATCCTTTTAAACCGTTTGAATGGCATTGTTTGAATTACGTTGTATTTATCGTTTTGAACGGTTGTATTTTTGTTTGCATGATTGTTTGTACCATGTTTGGATAATGGAAAAACACCAACACAAATATTTTAAATACTGGGATCCAGAACGTCACTATATCTGGCGTTTATATAGCAAGACCTATTCAGGCATGCTGACGTCAACATACATGACGTTAGTTTGCAAAACCAACGTCGAAATGGCTTCCGTGTGTTAAACAGAAACTCATTTAGGGGCCATTTGTTAAATCTGAAGTCTGAAGACTGACGTCTGAAATCTGAAGTCTGAATATGCTAAGTAACTGAATATTTTAAGTGCTGAAACTCCAGTATGAATGTCTGAATCTGAAATCTGAAAATAATTAGATCGTTTGATAACATCACACATCTGACATACGGAAACGGCTCCATTTTACAGTTTTGAACTTATAAAATTTTCATATTAATGAATAAAACATTTCTATACATACTTTTTTCACATAATTGTTTTAACAAAGCAATATATATATATATATATATATATATATATATATATATATATATATATCAATATATCAATTATCAAAATCATCTAAAATCATGATAAAACACATATGTAAGTAAATAATATTTTATAATTAAATATTGAAAAAGGTCGCATTCGCATCCGTAAATTCTTTTGTAATAAATTCACGGTGAGAAGTTGATTGTTTAATTTTTCAAAAAAAAAAAAAAGGAGATCTTTTAAAAAAAATAAAATAAAGGAGTTAACAGTGATAATGACAATGGAAATGTCACAAACGTGGGTGGTTACTGTGCCTACCTTTTTTTTCCGCCAGTTTATAATATTCAGTGATTATGGAATTAAGTGATCAACAAGAGTTTTATGCCTGAAAATTTTACACTGGAATTCAGATCTTCTTAATTCATTAAGTCACCTATAATGCATTATTAAACACATCTAAATTCAACTACCACTTAATTTCTTAAGAATAAGTGCTTAATTGTATTACCAATGAGGCCCTTAGTCCTGGAGTGCTTAACGTCATCACGCTTGACGTTTGGTTTAATTCTAAACGTCACATTTGTTGGCGTTTTTGAAACAAAGGATATTCAGCTCTGATATCCGGAACGTCACTGTCTCTAACGTTTGTTTCTAATAACAACGTCACATTTGTTGGCGTTTTGGAAACGAAAGATATTCAGTTCTGGTATCCAGAATGTCAAGGGATCTGACGTTGCTAGTGTCAACGAACGTCAGTCCTGATGACGTTTGGTGGGTTGCCGGCCGGAAAATCCAGTAGCCGGTCGGAAAACTCTAAAAAAAACTTCATTTTCTTTAATTAATTGGCGTTTCAACCCATTTAGCATGTGCTTCAGTGTTATATTATGAAAATCCAAGACAGAGAAGATGAAGAAGAATTTTGATAAAGAAGAATTTTGATGAAGAAGAATTTTGATAAAGAAGATGAAGACGAAGATGATTTTTTGATAATAAAGATGAAGTTGACTTTTTAATGATGAAGATGAAGATGAATCTCTGGATCTTGATGATGATTTGGGGTGAAAAATAAGTTGAGGGATTATAATGTTTCATTTTAATTATCAAATGATTAAATTGTATTTTATAAGATTTGTGGTATGAGAAGTAATTTTTTCATTTTTTAAGTGATGCATGAAGTAAAATGAATAATAAAAATATTCAATGTGGTGTCAAAAATAATTTATAAAACGTCAAGAGTAATTGTGATAACGTGAGCAGTTTCGTAATGCCGATAAAAACAGTCTATTTATATTAACATCTAGGGTTTCTTATCTATCCACACTGACCAAACTCTCCTTGCTGGTATAAGTACGGAATATCTCGCACTTAATGGTTTAATTAAATTTTTATCACATATATACTAGGCATCATAATTGAAAATCGAAAGACGTGCTTCGACAAACATGGTACACTCTCGCAACTTTTTGAACGGAGCGACTTTCGGACGACCAAAAAAGAGTGGGAACATGGCCACACTCGTGGATACATAGTGGAAGTAACCGCCTTAACCGTCTCCATATAAATATGTAGAAGAAAAAAAAAATCCAGAATACAAATTCATGCACGCCCTCTTCAAAGAAATAGGGATTTAACTTTTGCAAATATACTGCACCACGTTCAGACCAAATAACAAACAACTTGCATGCAACTATAATTTCGCGGAAAACTTGACAGAAATGGGCTGATTTTTTTTTTTTTTTTTACTTCGGTTTAAAGAAATGAATTTGAAGACCAGCAGCAGAGTAATTGACGAAATGGGAGAAATTAAAAAAGGCCCATGGAAGGCTGAAGAAGATGAGGTGTTAATACACCATGTGAAGAAGTTTGGCCCTCGAGACTGGAGCTCCATTCGATCCAAAGGTCTTTTGCAGCGGACTGGCAAGTCTTGTCGACTCCGTTGGGTTAATAAACTCAGACCCAACTTAAAGAAGTATGCTTTCTTCCTCCTCTGTTTCTTTTTCTTGCTTTGGTATTGTGTTCTGATTTTCAATTTTATCTCAGTTTGTATAAGCAGATGAGTACTTTATTCCTATGAACCAGAGAAGATAGTGAAAAATTTTAGGGTTTCGATTAGGCATTTTTTTTCTTTGATCCGGAAGTTTCGATTTAAACCCTGTAACTGCTTTGGTGGTTTCAAGTTACTGGATTCTGCAGTGTATGTCTGTGATTTTGGGGAATGTTGATAGTTAACTCTGATGTGCCAAAAGCAAGTATTTTTGTATGTAAGGATCATACTTCTGGAAGCATTCTGTGTCTTTTCTGCTATGATTTTCTTGAATTTTATGGTTTGAGGTTTTTTTGTTACTTGATACTTTTCTGATTACTACTTCAATGTAGTGGGGTGAAGTTTTCAGCAGAGGAGGAAAGAACAGTGATTGATCTTCAAGCCCAATTTGGCAACAAATGGGCAAGAATTGCCACCTATTTGCCCGGGAGAACAGATAACGATGTCAAGAATTTCTGGAGTAGCAGGCAAAAGAGGCTGGCAAGGATATTACAAACACCTGCATCATCATCAACATCCTCATCTAGCAAGTCCCAGAGAATCAACAAGTCTGCCCAACCCGTTCGTAGTGTCCCCTCCATAAAGGTAACCCAAAAAGTTCATCCAGTACATATCCTTATGGTAATGTCTTTTTGGCTCTTTGATATCCAAGTTGATACTGTTTAGCTCATTGTTGTACTATGAAGCATTAGTCTTATATGGTTTACTAGTTGTTTGTCTTTCCGTATGAACAATAGAGTTGGATTTATTAGCGTCTAACGTTCTTCTTTTCGGGAATACAAAATGACCAACTAAAATGGACACAAAGATGTTATTACTGTGAAATAGTTGATAAAGTTTATACTTGTTAATTGCTATCTCACCTATTTGAGTCTTGTTAACAAATGGGAAGTCTTTATATGTTGAAATTTTTGTTCTTTTCAGTCTGGTGTTGTTTTAGAGACGGTCTTGAAAGAAAAATACACTGAAAAAGGGTGAGAAGTGGAACATTAATCTGTCATGTTGGCATGAGATTTTGTCATAGCTAAAACTATTTTGGTGCTTTTTCCTAATCATTCACGTTATACGTCCCAGGTTTCCAAGTTCGGCTCATTGAATGAGGAAAAGACATTTCTCAACTCACAGTCCTGCTCATCATTCATTGATCAATCTCAAACATTGAAAATGATACCCTTACCAGAGCTGATGCAAACAAATCCGGTGCATTACGTGCAGAGTTTCCTGCAACCTGATCTCAGTCCTGCTGAAAAGATGCCTTGCACCGAGACTGCATTATCTCAGCTCTCTTTCCCTCTGGTTCCTATGCACTCCGATTTTATGCCATCTCTAGAAAACCAGGACTTTGTTACTGGAAAATATGAAGACAGAGAAACTCCGGGGACTGATCTGGGATGGATACCGGAAAAGCATGATTACGAGTTTCTGGATTCTAACTATCTCGATGCTCTTGGACAAACCAATTTCTCTGAATTAGGTAATCTTCAAATTCCGCCCTTGATATGCTTGGAGTCTGAGAGATGCTCTGAAGTTATGGTGAAGAAAGAAAATTGTTCTGTGACAGAGAGCTTACTGGATGATCTCCCAATAGACGTGTTCGATCACATTGATCGACTTCCTAGCCCGTCCAATTGGTGATGGGTGAACATGCTTTTGTTGTTCTCTTTGTTATTGTGTACTAACTAGCTATAATGCACTATTCATCATTCTGATTGGAAATGGAAGAATATTCTGTTTGCTTTTGTGTCTTTATGGCTTCAATCAAACTAACTGCTTTGAATTCAGTTCTAATGGATTAATTGTTGCTTAAGCTTTTGGTAGTAGTTCGATCTTGTGGTTTTGCTGTTTATTTTCATGGGATGTTGTTTACCTTTTGCAATACTTCTTTGCCAGAAAAACACAGTACAAAAACCACTATATATAAGGGTCATTCTGTGATAGCATTTCCTATTTCCTGTAATGTTTGTATCATGATCAATGACAAAAGTTGTCGTTTATATTAGGCATTTTGCTTTTAAAAAAAAAGAACATTATTAATTTTTCAATTTTGTCTACCTTTGAGCATAATCTTCCAGCTTCTATCAGGCATGTAAGAGTTAAGTAATTCTCACTGATTCTCCTTAACTCACATTAGTTATTAGTAGAGGTTTGGAGTTTGATTTGGAGCCAGGATTTGAAACAACAACAAGCAGATTAGCCCAAAAAAGGTTCAGCTCCTGCTTCTGTTTTCACTTCAGTCTCCCTTGCCTCTTCTTCGTATATTGAGCTCGTTCGTAGTTCTTGCAACAACTTACAACCTCTCATTTTCATAGGTTGAGATTGCGTGGATAATGATCCATTGCAAAGCTTGATCGCTTGAGCAAAAAGTCTGAAACACATGTATAAGTGTATCCATTGATGTGTTGTAGGATAGAATTGTGTATCACATGCTCAAGTTCACTTCATCATCATTGTATGTCTGGGGTTGAATTTCACTGTGGATAAAACAATGAAATTCTTCCCACGTTTCAAGTTTTAATTTTACCTCAATGGCATACAATATTGTTGGTCCGCGATATAAGGCTTGCAAGAGTTCACAGGAGGGGGGGGTGTTTAATTGAACTCTTCTGGTTTTTATAACTTCTTCGGACAAGAATAGAATAGATTTTCGATCATAAGAGTATGTAACTCTTCTGATTAACCCATCTGATTCTAATTCACAGAATGATCCAGCGAAAATATATTTTACAAGCCTGAGCTTGGTTTTCTGATCTATGTAAGATGCAGAAGGTGTTGCACTCTATGTAGTAAACTGGGCACAATCTGATTACATTGACTAGAAAACGAATAAGCAAAATTACAACAAAAAGAAATTACAACAAATCGAAATTACAACAAAACAAATTACAGTTTGTTTTGAAACAGATTAAAAGTAGAAGGAAACCAAGCCGTGTGTTTAACACACTTTCCTTAAGACTAATTCGTCCCCTCACCGTCGAGTGCTTGAGCTTCAATGAAACGTTAGTCTCCCAGGA
Organism: Gentiana straminea; assembly: GCA_036785695.1. Classification (NCBI taxonomy): domain Eukaryota; kingdom Viridiplantae; phylum Streptophyta; class Magnoliopsida; order Gentianales; family Gentianaceae; genus Gentiana; species Gentiana straminea. The sequence goes on along the minus strand of JAVUPR010000183.1, from coordinate 22,388,688 downwards.
TAGAACGGTTAACAAGGACAGGTTGCACCATACCTTCCTTGTTTAAGAACTATTTGCTTGAACTCTCTATTTTCCATAAGAAAGGTAGAAGGAGGAGGAATTTCGGTGTATCAGCTTCTGGTTCGTAAGCTCTCTTTTTCCTGTTGTATTTGTGGATGTATATATAGGCAGGCTCTAGTAGAGGAGAGTGGATAAACTGATGGAAGATGGAATGGAACAGTCTCATCATCTGTATTTAATGTCGTAAGTGTAGCAAAACTGGAAGGTCTCAGCATTCACGTTGGAACAGTCTCACAGTAGCATTCAAGAGCACTCAGTTTGAAAAAATAGAATAAAATAAAGATTTTATTTGCATAACTGAGCCTTATCGTGTACGCAGGACAAGCGGGCATGCACAAGCCCAAGGGTAAATCCGGATTGGATTTGCACCCCCCCTGCGTGCGCGAGATTGTGTATAATGTTGGTTTCTTATTCCAACTACACTAAAACAACATCATATAAATATTGACTCTTTTCCCTTCTTCCAACCAATGTGGGAGAAATAGCTTCTTCCCATTTTTCCTTTCCATAACACTTTCCATTCACACACTTAAGCCCAATAGGCCCAATATGACATATCATTTAAAATATTCCATTTTAACCATCAATTTTCCAACAATCCCCCACATGAATGGAATAGTGTTTAAACCCTAGCAAAGGCTCTAAGAATGAAATTGAGAGTTCGGCGGTAGATCAATGCATAGGATAGGTATGTGTGACCCTTTGAACCTTCCCTTGATTAAATATGTTTACTTTACTGGCTGACTAGTAGACGCGATGTCCTTGAACTATTCTGCCGTTGATGTAAATGATGACATATCAACCACACTGCATCTACCTATCAACATAGGTTCTTGCGGTTATGTCCATTTTGGTCGTGGACATCTGTCTGGTTCTGCAAGAGTTTCTAAGAATTGCGCCCTCACAATTCCCTTTGAAGCGGCCCCTCTTCTCTCTTACATAGGTGATTCTGTAATTCAAAATTTTCTCAAAATATTCTTCTTACACAAATCATTAAAAGCTCTTCTGTGAGCTTATCCTCGTTCAATCTCACTGTTTCTTCATCTTAGGAATGAGCTTGAGGGTTACCCCCCACAGTGACTTTACTTGGGCAATTAGGTTTTCCCATTGAACCAAGATCTTGGGATCTCCAATCTACAAGGTAGGGTTTTCCTTCACAAAAGTTTATTCCATGGGCTTTAGTCCCATTCCTCTTGATGACTTTGCAACTACTTCTCTATTTAACCCTTTGGTTAGCGGATCCGCAAGATTATCCTTTGACTTAACATAGTCTAAGGTAATTGTACCATTAGAAAGTAGTTGTCTAATGGAGTTATGTCTTCAGCGTATATGCCTTGACTTACCATTATATATTTTGTTCTGTGCTCGTCCAATCGCAGATTGACTGTCACAGTGAATACATATTCCTGGCACAGGTTTTGGCCATTGAGGAACATCCTCTAGGAATTGATGCAATCATTCTGCCTCTTCTCCACATTTATCTAAAGCTACAAACTCAGATTCCATTGTGGATTTGGTTATCACAGTTTGTTTAGAAGATTTCCAAGACACATTACGCTCCACCTCCTAATGTGAATACAAAACCACTTGTGGATTTTGAATCCTTTGAATCGATATCCAATTTGCATCGGTATATCCTTCTATAACAGTAGGTTCTCTTGTATAGTGAAGGCCATACTTACGAGTATATTTTAAATATCTCAGTAACCTCACTATAGCTTTCCAATGATCATTACTCGGATTACTAGTATATCTGCTTAGCTTGCCAACATCATAAGCGATATCCGGTCTAGTACAACTCATTAAGTACATTAGACTTCCAATAATCCTTGCGTACTCTAATTGAGATACACCCTCACCTTTATTTTTGAACAAAGGTTGACTTTGATCTATTGGAGTTCTAGCTTCATTTGAGTCATCTTTATTGAATTTTTCCAGGATTTTATCAATATAATTAGATTGACTCAAAATGAGACCATTAGAATTTCTTGTAATTCTAATTCCCAATATCATCTCTGCTAAACCCATATCTTTCATTTCAAATCTGGCGTTTAACATATCTTTGGTAGATTTGATCACCTTATCATTACTACCAACTATCAGCATGTCATCCACATAAAGACATAAGATGACATAGCCATCTTTTGTTTCTTTCATGTAAATACATGATCAAACTTTTGATGCCATTGTTTTGGTGCTTGTTTTAAGCCATATAATGACTTAACCAATTTACACACTTTCTTATCTTGTCCTGGACTAGAAAAACCCTCAGGTTGTTCCATGTAGATTTCTTCTTCTAAATCTCCATTTAAGAAAGCGGTTTTCACATCCATTTGATGTACTTCTAAATTACGCAAAGCATCTATAGCAAGTACCATCCTAATGGAAGTTATTCTCGTCACTGGAGAATATGTGACAAAATAATCAAGACCTTCTTTTTGACTATAACCTTTTATTACTAGTCTGGCCTTATATTTATCAATAGATCCATCAGGTTTCATTTTCCTCTTAAAGATCCATTTTGATCCTAGAGGTTTACATCCTGGAGGTAGATCAACCAACTCCCATGTATGATTTTGCAATATAGAATTTATTTCACTATTTATTGCTTCTTTCCACATTGGACCTTCAGAAGAAGTGGTAGCTTCCTTAAAATTTTGAGGATCTGTTTCTCACATATATGTGATAAAATCTTTACCAAAAGATTTTTCAGTCCTCGACCTTTTACTTTTTCTTGGCTCAACCTCAGTTGGCTCTTCCTCATTCACTTGTTCAGAAGGGTGATCCTGAACATGAACACGCATTAATGAACTAGGTTCATTTGTTTTAGCCGGGAATACATTCTCAAAGAATGATGCATTTCTTGATTCCATTATCGTATTTTTGTGTATTTCAGGATTATCTGATTTATACACAAGAAATCGATAATCACTACTAGTGTGTGCATATCCAATGAATATACAATCAAAGGTTTGTAGATCCTATCATCTCCTTTTTAGGTTTAAGTACTTCAACCTTAACCACACACCCCCACATTTTTATGATTTTGTAGTAATGTTTGCAACATTTCCACAATTCATATGGGGTTTCATCCTTCTTCTTAGAAGGGATTTTATTAAGAATGAATTTCACCGAGAGAATAGCGTCCCCCACAAGTTCTGAGTTAAACATGAACTTAACAACGTAGCATTCATCAGCTCTTTAAGAGTTGAGTTCTTGCGTTCAGCAATACCCTGTGACTGATGTGTCATGTGTATATGGTGTAGTTGTTTGATGAATGATGCCGGCGCCTCAGCAAGACTCATGAAACGGTACATCATATCCACCACCACAGTCACTACGAATAGTTAAATTTGTATGCTAAGTTGTTTCCCACCTTCATTCTTATAACATTTAAAAGCATTAGAGCCTCATTATCTTCAATGTCATTAAAGGGTTTGTAGAATATCAATATTCTACTTATTATCAAGGTTTAGTTAAAACCTTTACATTCATTTTAATAGTCATCAACACCACTATTAAATCCCGTTAACTATGACAGTTGAACTTTTAAATAATCATAAATTAATGATTACTATTCATAATCTCTGAACCTTATAGACGTTTTAAGAAATAATAACCATCAATACCATGAATGCTATTAATTCTCATTAACTTTGACAATGAAACGTTTTCAATAATTATTACATATTCCAAACCGGTCATCCGGTAACAATTCAGTTCAACACAATTTGTATTCCACAAGATACAACCATAAATTTTTAATTATTTAAAATTTATCACGAGGATTTAAATCAAACCCGATTTAATTCATACACATAATCACTCGGTTTTTCCGTTTATTCACCTTAATGATTATTTCTATTTCTGTGTAAATACATAAACCGATAGTTATTTAAACATATTGCATGTCAAAATAAGGGTTTCAGAAAATCTAGTATTTCAAACAGAAATAGCAAGATATTGAATTAATTTACACAAACTTGATACTAAAACACAATATTTAGTACTCACAACCAATTCTGTTAACAACAGAGTATAAACTATTATTTCCTATATAATTTGTATAGGAATAATTATTATGTCACGAAATAATATTGTGTCACAACAGATTATAACACTATAATCAAATAAAGAATTATAATTAAATAATTCTCAATCGAATAATTATTTCCTTCCCGAAATAATAACAACAAAACTCATTTACAAAAATGATTTTGAGTCCACAAAAATTTTCCTCTGAAAATATATTACATGCGTCACAACAAACACAATTACATATATATATGTATAAATTTTGATCATCTTCATATGATCATGTATTTTTTATATATATTATAATATTTACTATATAATAATATCATAAAATATGCTCAATATGTTAATGAATTGACTCATAAATAATTATAAAATGTTTCTTGAAATATCTATTATGACTACTTTCTTGATTTTAGAACCAGAACCGCTTGTTTTCATTACAACTCGATTCGTTTTCTTCAAGAACAGAAAACTGAACCATTTAATCTCGTTTCGTTTTCTTCAAGAACGGAAACTTCAATGAGATTATTTTATCATCATAAACCGATTCGGTTTAAAGCCGATTCGTTTATGACTCGTAATGGTTGTCATATCTGAAATTTAACACAAAATGATTAAATTTCTTTCAATACTGTATAGAACGTTCGTGAACCGAACTATACTAATTAAAACAATCTCGAAATTGTTTATGTTAAATTTCTTTCAATAATATATAAAACGATCTCGAAATTGTTTCTATTATATAAAACAATCTCGAACTTGTTTCTATACTGATTATTGAACAAATCGTTTGAGAATCCTGTATGATTACTCAAAATATTCGTGAGTATCTTAGACGATCACTCCACGAAAATTCTGCTCCGTTTATAATTTTGTTTTGAAACAGAAAACGAGCCTTCGATTCGTAAACAACAGTTTACTGTTCGTTTTCAATTCTGTCAATGAACCAGAATTATACTGTCATCGGCTCACCGATACAGAAACACGATTTAGTCTTAAGATTGTTGCACTCTATGTAGTAAACCGGGCACAAATTGATTACATTGACTAGAAAACGAATAAGCAAAATTACAACAAAAAGAAATTACAACAAATCAAATTAAACAAAACAACTTACGCTTTGTTTTGAAACGATTAAAAGTAGAAGGAAACCGAGCCGTGTGTTTAACACACTTTCCTTAAGACTAATTCGTCCCCTCACCGTCGAGTGCTTGAGCTTCAATGGAACGTTAGTCTCCCAGGATAGAACGGTTAACAAGGACAAAGTTGCACCATACCTTCCTTGTTTAAGAACTATTTGCTTGAACTCTCTCGTTTTCCATAAGAAAGGTAGAAGGAGGAGGAATTTCGGTGTATCGGCTTACGGTTCGTAAGCTCTCTTTTTCCTATTGTATTTGTGGCCGTATATATAGGCAGGCTCTAGTAGAGGAGAATGGATAAACTGATGGAAGATGGAATGGAATAAGCAACAGAGCCTCATCATCCGTATTTAATGTCATAAGTGTAGCGAACTGGAAGGTCTCAGCATTCACGTTGGAACAGTCTCACAGCAGCATTCAAGAGCACTCAGTTTGAAAAAATAAAATAAAATAAAGATTTTATTTGCATAACTGAGCCTTATCGTGAGCCCTTCGAATCGAGCTGCATTCGTGTACGCAGGACATGCGGGCATGCACAAGCCCAAGGGTAAATCCGGATTGGATTTGCACCCCCCTGCGTGCGCGAGATTGTGTATAATGTTGATTTCTTATTCCAACTACACTAAAACAACATCATATAAATATTGACTCTTTTCCCTTCTTCCAACCAATGTGGGAGAAATAGCTTCTTCCCATTTTTCCTTTCCATAACACTTTCCATTCACACACTTAAGCCCAATATGCCCAATATGACATATCATTTAAAATATTCCATTTTAACCATCAATTTTCCAACAGAAGGTAGTAAATAGGGAAAGTAAAGTGCAATAAGATAAGAGTCAGAGAGAGTTTGTTTTCGATCTTCGGAGTGGTGTGATCTCCTACATGAACGCTTCTCCTGTGACTGAGGAGGTATCACTATTGTACTCTTCACTAATACAATAGGTAAAGTGTCATTGACACCCAACAGATGCTTCACACTTTAGCGGCCAATCCTTCAAAGACCTTGTTTGAATGGTTAGCTTCAGCAGCTCTTCTTGAATGAGTTTCTTATTTAACACATGCATCTTAGAATCTCTATTGATGCAGCTTCATAGTAAAAATTTAATTGATTTCAAGTGCATAGCTCTTATTCAGACTATGTTCCTAATCATTGAACCTGTATAACAACTTTAGTTCTTTCAATAAAACCGATACTTCACTTGACCATTGTCGATGCCTGAAATCGTCAAGATTTGATCTGACCGCTGAAGTTGAAATGTATGCTTGGTTGGATGATCAACCACTGAATCTGATGAGAATGATGCCCAACGACATGGCGTCATGCGTCATATCTATTGTAAGAAGCACCAAGGAATGACCTTCGTAAGATCTTCCGCTGGAGGAGCCTTTATGTCGAGGATGAGAAATTAAAAAAGGTCCATTGAAGGCTGAAGAAGATGAAGTGTTAATAAACCATGTGAAGAAGTATGGCCATCGAGGCTGGAGCTCCATTTGATCCAAAGGTCTTTTGCAGCGGACTGGCAAGTCTTGTCGACTCCGTTGGGTTAATAAACTCAGGCCCAACTTAAAGAAGTATGCTTTCTTCCTCCTCTGCTTTTTTTACTTTGGTATTGTGTTCTGGTTTTCAATTTTATCTCAGTTTGTATAAGCAGATGAGTACTTTATTGCTATGAACCAGAGGATAGTGAAATTTTGGGGTTTTGATTAGGCATGTTTTCTTTGATCCGGAAGTTACAATTAAACTCTGTCACTGCTTTGGTTTCATGTTATTGGGTGGTAATTTGTGTGCGGGTGTGTGTTTGAACTTAATCAGGTTTCACGACACTGCATTCTTTTATCCTCCGATAATTTTGATGTCTCTGCACTCTGCAGTATATGTATGTGATTTTGAGGAAAGTTGATAGTTAACTCTGATGTGCCAAAAGCAAGTATTTTTGTATGTAAGAATTGAAAGCATTATGTTTCTTTTTGCTATGTTTTTCTTGTATTTTTCTGCTAGGATGCACGGATACTTCATCCCGCAGGCGTATCCCGTATCCGATACGTATCGGATATCGATACTCGACATATACTCCGGATACTCTGTTGGATACGTATCTGGGGCGAATTGTAATTTTTGAAAGTTAGATACTTTACCGGATACACGTATCTTGACTACATATACAAGTATCCGAAAACATGATAATGAGTTTGAACCTTATATATATATATATATATATATATATATATATATATATATATATATATATATATATATATATATATACACACACAAGTGTGTATATATATTTATACGCCGGCCTAGGGCCGAGCAAGATGGGCGACCGCCCAAGACCATGATATAAATGGGCCGAAACTTACATATGTTGCAATACAGTAAATATTATATAAATGTCTCAAATTTTATATCTTACTAATAATGTATGTTGGTTTAGTGGAAAAACGGTGGTATTTGTTCTTAGTGACTCAAATTTGACTCTAGCCAATGACAATATACGATTTTTACTTGATGTATGAATTTACCGTTACACCCTTTTTGGAACAATGTTCCGAATGAAAAAACCTTATCAACGACATCCTCTTCCCCGTATTTTTTTTCCTAGTCATCTAATGCGCTTAAAAAAATTTCGTAATTTAATCTACCATCTCTCATCCCTCTTATTTCTCCTTCCACTGCCCGTTGCACGCACGGCTTATGCCAGTTGCACGGACGGCTCATGCCCGTTGCACGCACGGCTCAAGGCCTCCATTGTACATTTAAATTTCTGTAATTTAATCTACCATCTCTCATCCCTCTTGTTTCTCTTTCCACCGCATGTTGCATGCACGGCTCTTGCACTTAACAAAAGTTAAAATGCACTTAACAAATGTTGTAAAACTCTAATGAGAAAACAACTCACAACAACAATATTATTAATCAATTCAAGGTGAGAAATACATTTGGTGTGACCCTACTTTTATAGGCCAAGAAATTGGCATTTTATTTTCTAGAAAAAAAAATAAAACACGAAAATGTTAAATAAAAATGAACCTAAACAACTCCTAAGTCTAGGCGAAATAAAGAAAAAAGATAATTCCAAATTACAAGAGATTTTCAAATCACAAATTATTAAATAATCTCTCAATTAGATTGATTTATTATCAACCAAAAATAAGATGAAGATTTGATTGAATCAATCACCATAAGACTTCTAATTTCGTGCTACATGGCCTAGGTAGTGTTGGCACATATAATTATTTAACATGCCTTAGACAACAAACTATCAAACTGTACATAAAATTGAACATAACACAAATGCTGAAAATAATAATGACAGAAAATGTATAAAATGAAAACTTATGGATTGAGGCGAGCTGGCGCTCTATTCTTAAAACGAATTTGCGCCGAATTCGCCCACGGTAATCACAATCGTCTCTCAAGAGACAACAATCCTTACCTTTCGGCCATACGGCACTTGTAATGAATCAGAAGCGGCGAACTCAAAAGCCTGGATATGAAATTTCTTCTTCGCTTTGAAAAATGCAAAGTATAGAATATGGTATGCGAAAATTCTGCAGAGTATTTGTATTGAACGATGAATTAATTTTCATTCAAGGTGTTCTTCTATTTATAGGGGAAATTATCACTTCACCATAGGATGCATCTCTTCATATGTAATGGTTCATCCAAAGTGACGCAACTTTACGATATGATTGATGCATCTCTTGAATCAAATTGTCACATCTCTTGAACCGAAAGGTTGCACCAATTCGGTTCCGTTTGATTGAACAGACGCAACCATTCGAATAAACTAGTTCGATTCGAATAAGTATCATTTTCTCTATCTTTAACATTAATTTCTCATTCACCCGATACCCGAATCGAGTGATTCAAAAGCTTATCATTATCTACTTTTTAAGTAGTATTTAATGATACAATAGGCTCCCAATAATTTTTATTGTATACTATCCGAAATTAATAATGAAGTGGATTACCTTTTTAATCTATAGTGAAGGAAAATAGATCGTTTCTTCAAAGTTCTTATGCCCGGTTTCTAAACAAGTTTGGTACGTGATTATTAATTAATTATGTTACATTTTTATCGCTCATATTACGATGAAGTAACGTGATGTCTTTTTCTTCATAGAAACTACATACATCATACGTTCATAGTTTGGACCAAATGGTGTGGAACTCAAGTACGGTTGTTCTCAATAGCCGCTTAGGGAGATGGGTAGTGAGGGTTGGAGAGACCGATGATGAATCTCTTCGTTTCTTTGGAGAGGGTTTGGAAGCATATGTACCAAAATCTCTTCGTTTCATTGTGTTTGAACGTATAGAGTCAATTTAAATTTTGATACTATTGTGATAGATCACACTTCCTGTGAGAATGCTTTTTCTATGTCCGAGAGTGAAGTATAGGAAGCAGATGATAAAGCAGGAGGAGACAACAATGGTAAACAAAATCCCCGTTTTGAGACAACGCTGGCAAACTCGGCCTTTTTACATGGTTATATGGTGAGATATTCTAAAAAAATAGTTATTTCCTTGTTTTATGATTTTTCCTCATTGCATTTTCTAACACTATTAAATTTTGTTGTGATTGGTAAGAATATTCCAGTATCATGCTATGACTCATGACGTGTTGAGATGCAAATCTTTGGAGCTACGGAGTGCCACAACGGATTCATGGACGGCTAGACTTGTAGCTTGTGCCGAACCCTATCGACAAGCTCGCTTCACAAGGCTAAACGTTTTCTTGACGGCCAATGATCTCAAAGTTGGAGATATATGTACCTTTGAACCCGTTGATTAGCCAACAAAAGATCATATCGTGTTGGATATAGGCATTACTAGAAGCTAAAATCCTTATAACTTAACACTTTTGTTTTGAACATTTTAAATCATTGTATTATATGTTGAATTACATTTGCAACTTGTGGATGATTTTTGTTTGGATCAATGTTTGGATATTTTTGTTTGGATCAATGTTAGGAAAGTTGAATTACATTTTGAACAGTTGTATTTAACAATGTTCGGATATTCGTCATTATCATTGTTTTATGACCGTTATTTGCCACAAACAGAGTCAATTAGGATAAGTACAACATAACATATTACTTCATTGTTTCTTATCTTAAAATACTCATCGTCTTCGTCGTCTTCTACTACCCCCGCATCATTTCTCTTGTCATTATTTGTTTCATCACATTATTTATATAGATTAAATATTAAAAAACTACAAGTAAATGGTAGTTCAATACACACGAACGGAAAAAGTGAAAAAAAAAATACACAGAACGTCGGCGTCGGTGATGTTCTTATGCTCTGGTAACGCCACCATCACTGACGTTATGATGTAACTAGAAAGCAATTAGTCACCCAACTTAACGTCGCCATGAACATCATATGTAGCAACATAGCAACGTCACTTAACCTAGCGTCCCATGAACGTCCCTAGCACCGACGTTGTTTTGTGTAATTAACGCCAGTATAACCGACGTCCAGGCAATAAATGTATGTAATCGTTTACTCGGTTGACGTTAGACTAGAGGACGCTCATGTTGAAATAGTGTCCTAAACCCAATCGGGTTGGACCGGATCCGACCAGGTCGGATCATTTCTACTATTTCATTATGTTTGTACATATATCAAATGACTTTTCTGTTGTTATATATTTGTTCGTTTAACGGACCAATTATGATATTGTATATATATGATAACGTCCTTAGTGTCAAACTGTGAAAGAGGAATCATAATGGTGATTATGGTTGATGAGATCTCGACTCACTTTAAAGGGTTTGATACTTAAATGTCTCTAGTCGCATGTGCTATTAAACATGACATTAATAGTACGATTAGACTAGCACGTATTAGATGTCTTCTATCTTATTGAAGATGGGGATAGATCTCGTCTATCAAAGTGTTGAGACACTTGGAATATACGTGGACGTGTATTAGAGAATGCGTACGTTAGACTAACCCACTTACTTTATTAAGTGTCACACTATGTGGCGGTTGTGTAATTATCCTAAGACCGGAGTCTTCATGACATCACGGTGTGGATTGTCACACTTTGACACTATTGAGGTTTCCCCTAGCCATGGGGCGATCATGCGGTAGTGATTGGGTGTGATACTGAAGCATGCGTAGGATTAATGTTGCTCGTCCGGAAATCGCGTATCTTATGATCAGGAGTAAATATCCAAAAGGGCCTTCTTATAAGGAATGTCTTATTCTCCAAAGTCTTTGCAAAATGGAAGTAATATGTTACTTCGAGAGAGTAGGATATCCAGATTATAAGATACGGTCGTTGATGTTTGCCACTCGACGTACGACCGTATGGATATTGTAACAACGATAGGATTCTATTTACACGGTAACCGTTTCACATGAAAGGTAGTAGTCATTGCATTTGACTCTTCCGATGATCGGGGGTCACGGTGTGTTGCTAGACGCTATTCCGTGATCGTTAGGTATGAAGGGTATTTTAGTAAATGCACTTTGTGCCTACAACCAACATATTCGGAAGCCTATCGGGTCACACACATAAAGAACATCTAGCCGGATTAAAATGCGGTTATAGTGATAACCAAATAAGGAAAGTTTTATCTCGACTATAAAGTGTTATAGTGATAAATTAATATGGTAGTATTTATTTATTATGAATAAATTAAATACAAGATATTAATTATGTTGATTAATTAAATATACATAGTTGATGTATAAGTCGAAATATATATTTGTGTATATTGATACACATGTATTTTGCAAATTAATTAATCATAGCATTATATTAATTAAGAATATTCCGGATGCCAATTTATTGGCTAAAGGTGGTGCAATTTTGGAGTGTATATGATACACTTGGATTGTGCAATTTAATTAATAGTATTATCATATATTAATATTAGATATTAATGACTATAGATTTGCACACATGTGTAAATTGATTTATGGTAATAAGATAAAGAAGTCAATATTAGATATTGATAATATCTTGGAAATATTTAATATGAGATATTAAATTAAATGAGATAAATCAATCAAATATATTTTCCTTATTTTACTAGTAAAATGTTTTCTTTCTCCTTAATCTACACAAAAGCTTTTCCTATTGGGAATAGGATACGTTGGGGCGCACCACTCCCCTATTTAAGGGAGGCTTGGCTAGCTCTTTTGTACATCATAATTCCAAGAGACTAATAGTTCTTGTGAAAAATAAGAGAGCTTCTTAGAGAGATTTTGAGAGAGAGAAAAGGTCGGTCTAGCAACCGAGTTTTTCTGGTAGCAATCCATGATGGGATTCCGGCGGGCTGTTCGTGTGGATCACCGGTAGAGGCCAAACACTTGGACGGCTTCGTGCAGAAACTACAATCGTAGACAAAGCGTCGATCCAACTGGATCAACCAAGGTATTCTCTTGTCTACTTCTTTTATGCTTGTTGCTTAAACAAAGTCGATCTTAGGCTAAAAGGAAATAAATTTTAAATTCCGTTGCGTTCCCGCGTAGATTTCCTAACAGTGGTATCAGAGCAAGTTTCGAGCTTAAGCAATAAGCATTAGTTAATTTGCGTAGTAATTAATCAATAGATGCAAGATCTAGATTCACGAAACGACAAACAAAAAAAAATAAAATAAATATAATTCGATAGGGAGCTCGGCCGACGGCGGCGGCTCCCCACCGTGTAACCGCCGGCGGCGGCGGCGCCTTAAGATACTGCCGGCGGCTGGTGGTGCATGGTGGATCCCGAATTTTGTTTTGTTATTTTGTAATATTTTATTATGCATTGATTTCTCTTTATTTAGTTGGTGTCATGTGACTAACTAATTGTTCAAATAGTTTGGGCCATTGGGATGCCATATGACATTAAATAATATTGGCATTTCCAAATTTTGTTTGGAATATGCCTAGGATTTTGGGTAAAGGCTTGTGCTTTTCAGATTTTGCATCCCTTTTTTGGTTTTGAAAAAATCAAAAAAAAAAAAGAAACTAAAGAGACGTAATTTTAATTTTGATTTAAATATGAATAGTTCTAATTAATTAAAATTAAAATAAAAATCGTTTTAAAATTAATCGTTAATTTTATTTAGATTAAAATCATTTAATTAATCAAATGTTAATTGGTTAATTGATTAGATAAAATTATTTAATTGATTAAACGTTAATCGATTAATTAAAGACGCAAGTTGGTAGTTTTAATATTTATCTTTTTCATAAGATTTTATTGTATGGATTAGATGTGTTAGATATAATTGGACTTGACCTATGTGAATGATTTATTTTTTTCTGCTGGTTTAAAAAATTGTCCTAGGCCGTTATGAAGAACGTGACCTAATTTATTTTCTGCATTATCCAATTCCCGTTAGCTCCCCCCGTGTGCGGCGGGTGTATTTATTTTATTAGATAGAATTTTATGTAACAAAAATGGAGCAGAAGACGGAGACCAAAGAAAGACGAATAAAGATCCCATTGGAGATGGCGCATTAAAGATCTTATTGGCGGTTGCAGCTACCCTTAGATTGTGACCCGCGGTTTCGTCAGTTTGTATTTGAAACCGCACCTAGGAAAAGTCCATGATCATACCGGTTACTTTACGCATTTATTTATTTTGTGCTTGTATTTATTTTATATGATACGATAGATGCATGACTAGGCACGATCTAGATGAATGTGTAGGATGTATGTCTATAGAGATAGATATATTTGATGAGGCCGTAATTAAAATTAATTAAGTGAATTAATTTACATAAATACTTCCACAACAAAAATTAAGTCGGAATTGTCTCCCAATATTATAATGACGGTGAAGAGCTCTTGTTCGGATCCAATCCATCAGGCATAGCTGGGGGTTGACCTACCTTGGGTATATCGTTATTATTAAGATATTTATGTAAGTGATCTCGCGAATATTGGGTTATGACTTGACTAAAATTATTCGATCATCAGCCACAGCAGGGGTCGGGTAATTTTTAGAGACAAGGGTTGGCCACCACATTGTAATATGTATTGTCAAAGAGTTGATTGGTCAACGACCAAGGTCACATAATGATGTGATTGGTGAGGTGTCACCTACTCATCAAATTATTTCGGTTCACCTGCCACAGCAGGGAATCGACATAACAAGGTGGGATCTTTGACACTAAAGAATTTTGAAGAATTCTTGAAAGTCAATTGGGAGTAGTTGACTAGTGGGAGCAAAATCATAAAACAAAAGACCATTTTTTATTTTACATGCATAAACAACAACACTCCTTTTATCTTTATTTTATGTTGTAGTTTTTAGCAAACTTTTATTTCTATGTTTTATTCTCGATTGTTAAAATCAAATCAATGATTCTTACCTTTTGAGAAGCGTTCTCAAATAAGGTTAAGTAATTTTTTTAATCCTTTTAAGATAAGCAATGACACGAGCAACTACGTTATAGTAGTTAAAGACAAGAAGACTACATATTTGATGTTGTGCTCTAAGACTTTAATTATTAAAACGGAAGCTCAGGATATGATCAAATCACTTGAAATTAGTTTCATCGAATTAATCATTTATTGGATACGATCCAATATGATCATTCTGTCATACGATGACAATTAATTCAAACATTAGATGTGTTGGATGTGAATGACCACATCGAATTTTGGAAATGTTGTTTTCAAAATTGTAAGATTTAAGTATCGACTTAATTCTTTGACCATTGCTTGAGGTTAATTAAATAGTTCATGTATTGAATATGATTCAAAAGGTCAAATAAACTTTGGATTTTCTTTATGAAAGAAAATTAAAGACATAGCTCTTGTGTTTTTATCCTTAAGTCTTATGAATACCAAGCTAAGAAATATTTACAAGTGCTTAAAGGATTAAAAGGAAAGTTAGGGCATGTGCTTAAAATAAGAGATCTTATCGAAGTCTCTATTCTAGGCAAGTGCGTTGAGAAAAATCTATCTAAGTTCAAGTCAACTCTTAGAAATATGAAATCTTACGAGAATGATTAAATTAGAAAGATTAAATACGGAATACACTAAGATACGAAAAGTGAAGCAAACGATACAACATTTTCGGTATTGTATTATGAGTCGGGTAAACTGATAAAGGAACTAAATAAATGTTATTACACTCCGGTTCTTATGATGATCTCAGTTAATTCTTAGGATTTAATGGACAATTTCAATTCTAAGGAATAAACGTTATTCCGATAAAGGTTAATAGTCATTGAATCTAACATACTAGATTGATCTCACTATATAGTTGATGTAATCTCAACTAAGTATTTGTATGGCTATTATCCTTGATATTTGTGGTTGTTCTAGATGTCGACTTTATGGAAGAGAATCGTGTAATCAGATATCATTCTGATGATGTCTGAACCATGTGATTATGAATCATGTGGGTAGCACGTATCTTATCTAAAGATAACTGAAATATCCTTTTATGAAAAGGTTATGAAATCTAGATAATTGCCTAAAGCCTAAACATACCGATGTTTGTTGGCTTTTGACAATTAATGCCACGAATAATATTGTTTATTACTCTCTATGACTATTTTAGAAATAGTCAAGTGTACTCAGTGAAGTGTGAAATTCGGAAAGCCCAAAAGTTTGAGCTAGTACGAACAAGAGATTGATGAACTACTTAGGAATTAATCTTCAATTGGATTGAAGTAATTAATACCTGAAGGGTGTTTCAGAAGTTATCTGAAAAGGAATTAGATTCTCTCTTGAAGGATACAATTTTTAGAATACGCAATTAGATTGTGTTTCTAAAATGGAAATAGAATTTTATACGATAAAGATGCGACGCAAGCCATGCGAAGTATCCCTTACCTGTTTCGGGATAGTGCCCTTATTCGAAGCATGTACTTAACCAAGTTCCAAGGATTAAAGGTTGAATAAATTCCATAACGGATATGGAAGACGATGACATCAAATCCATCTTAACCGATGATTTAGGGTTGTCATGCTTCTAGCAAGTAGCAATGTCTGAAAGGCTTGAAGCCTACTACAACATATGCGACTTTGTGGGATATCTTTGCAAGTACGCTGGATAACATTTAATTACCTGCAGAGCAAAAATGTTTGTCTCCAAACATGTTGTCTTCTAGAGGAAGTGTTTCTTCCAAAAGAAACAGTGGGAGTAAATAAGATCTCAAAAGAGTTTGAGAACCACAAAGAGATATTCAACCATTGGAACATGAGCAGACGCCACATAGTGATGAGGTGTAAGACGCTGCTCAATGCACACGAGTATTTTATGAGTCTGAGGATAACCACATGCCTGAAAAGTCCACTGGTATGTTCATCTTGAGGAATGAAGATCTCACGGATTATGTAGGAATGCTTGAAAGGAAAGATTAAGAGATATGCTTAGAAGTCATAGTATCTGAAGCAGATTCCATGTATGACAACCGGGTTATGAACCTAGTGTGTCTTACCTGAAGGGAATGTCCCTAAAAGGTGTAGCATGTCTTTGTGAAAGACTGACATGGAAGGTAATACGATTACTAGTTAGTGCTAAGTTGATGGCTAAAACTTGTGATTACTTTCTTACTGTCAGTTGTGCTTAAGTCTATTCAGATAGTGCTTGTTGTAGCTACGTATCATGGTTGTATGATAGTGTTGAAAACGTTGGGTCAATGGCTTGATGTTCTTAGACAATAACATGATGTGTAAGCTTATGAGATCCATTTATGGACTCAAACAAGTTCCTCTATATAAGTTCCTTGCATAGATAAATCAAAGGGGTTTGATTCTATCAAGAGGAAATATATGCCTTATGTGCAGAAGGGTTAGTGGGAGTGTTATAGTTCTTGATTGAGGTATTGGATATCCTTCTCGGAATCAGCACCCCATGTCACAATCAATTAATGTTTGGTAGTTCAATGACTTTACGAAAGTTCTTGGAATGGCAGTTCTTATTTTGGAAATAAGAATCTATAGTGATAGGTTTAAATACTGCTTGATTAACACAGTTCACCCGCATAGATGAGATGCTAAAAGAGTTTAGCATAGATCATAGTGAGAGATACTGATAGCTCGGGATCTATCTATGTTAGGACGTCAGTCCTAAAGGATATGGTGAAGGATGGTACTTATGGAAAGTTCCATTTGCTACTGCAGTAGGGTCCATCATAAGTGTTGTGAGTTAAACCAGATGTTTATACTTCATGAAGAGTCATGAATAAGTATGAAAGTGGTTCTGGTAGATGTCGTGATTATTCTTAAAAGTGTTAAGGATGGGTTCCTAGTTTATTGAAACTTGGAATTGGATAAACATAGTTATACAGAAATGTACCCTGAATCTTATGAAGATAGTGGGAGCTACAGTCTGGGTTTGCAGTCACTTTGATTAAAGTGACACAATGAGCTAGAAATGTTCTGAGCTAGAGATCACTATAGATTCGACAACTGGGCCAAAAATCAGTATTGCCTTGGAGGCACATCGGGAGCAGTACATGGATCTAAGAGGTTCATTCCTAAACCTTATTCGGTTCTTCCACCTTTACTATATAGATGATATAGTGGTGGATTCATTGCTAGAAGCAAGGACTAGGGTCTCGTCAGAGATTCATGTGTGTGTTGAGGCGGTTCCTTTTGACTTGGTCATTTAGAGCATGATAT
Organism: Gentiana straminea; assembly: GCA_036785695.1. Taxonomy (NCBI): domain Eukaryota; kingdom Viridiplantae; phylum Streptophyta; class Magnoliopsida; order Gentianales; family Gentianaceae; genus Gentiana; species Gentiana straminea. The sequence goes on along the minus strand of JAVUPR010000183.1, from coordinate 22,370,856 downwards.
GAAGATAGTCTGAGTCCTCACACGTAGGGTTGGTTGCGTGTATTGCATGAGATTCTTGTGTTTCAACTTGGACTTGTGTGTACGAGTGATTGGCTTTAGGCCAAGTGGGAGATTGTTGAATAGTGTCCTAAACCCAATTGGGTTGGACCGGATCCGACAAGGTCGGATCATTTCTATTATTTCTTTATGTTTGTACATATATCAAATGGCTTTTCTGTTGTTATATATGCTGGATATACAGAAACCCAAATCCGGATCCGATCCATAATTGGATCGTCAGATCTGATTCACAGCACCGATCGAGACGCTCGATCGTGCACAGCGGAAGCTACGAATTAAATTCACATGTGATTTTACCACGATTTAATTCACATGATTAATTAACATAACTACAAGATAGTTAAAGATTTACACAAACGAAGAAGGAGCCGCAATAGACAAAAGAGAAGCCGCATTCTTCCGGATTGTATCTTCAAGTAACAACTAGTGGACATCGATCCTCGTAGTAGAACCTCCTTGAATATGCTAAAGAAAAACCCTAGGTTTTTCTTCTCCTAATGGCTAGAATAAGAAACTAAATTTTCTTTTCTTTTAGTGAATGTGGCGCCAATTTGATTGTGTAATTGTGTTGGGAGGAACTCTCTTTGGATAAGAAATTAACTAGTCAAGAGAGAGTTTTCCTTTTCACAATACAATTACCTATTTCCATAAGCAAAAGATATTTGCCATAAAATAAGAGATAATTCCCATAAAATCAAACTCTTATTTTTTTCCATTAACAATTAAATAATTAATTAATTACACATGTGACATAATCTAGGAAAATTTCTTTTCCTAATTTCCTCCAATATGTGGCGCCACCTTAGCCATTAATTTTAATAGAAAATGTATTTTCTATTTTACACATTATTTACCAAATAAATAATATTCGCATATTCATTAAATAGACCAACTATTTAATTTATTCTCGAGGTTCCACAAAACGAGAAAACACTCGCGTGTTTGGAGCCAACCCAGGGACCATGGACCTATAACCAGTAGCTACAATATATTGAATAAAATATTCATCGAACAGAACATTTCTACTCAACTTATTAATTCCGGAAATACGCGAAACTGAACTCTATCGATTATAGATATAACTTATTCTCAAAACGTCGAGTCGAGTCGATAAGTGTCCAATGATATAATCATTACATACAAACTAACCCTTCATAGACTATCCGTAATGAACTGGGATTATTTCCGTAAACCCTTTTTAAAACATCATATCCTTATTTACCATCAACCCACTAGTGATCAATTAGTTCATAACCAATACGAACTCCCGGGATCGATCAGTTTCTAGGATTAACAAATAAGGAAATTGTTTTTCTACTTCCCGTAGGAAGGAATGGATTCCATATCTGTGAGACACACACTACTCACTCATTCCAGAATAGTGCCAACGTGAAAGTGATTCGGACCGCGCCTCTTAGCGATCCTTAACGAACACATCAAACCCTATCCTGAAACAAGTAGGAGTATGCAATCACTTCAGGATTAAGGTTAATCCATATATGATCATCTTGTGATTTAATACGATTTCTCAATCACGGATTTATATGAGAAATGCAGATAAATCGGTTCAGTCCTATATGACTACATCATATATAAATGCCCCACTTAGACAACCAATGTCAACGGTCCGGATAAGACGGTCACACCATAAAGTGTTCTGGGCGCATTAATGGTGGTTTAATCAATAGACTCTATACTTTGATTAAGTTCACCACGGACTATTATATCAAGTATATCACCATAAACTTATTCCTTGCGTGCGACACACACTAAGTTATATGGCTACATATGATACGACTTAGGGTTTTCAGTAGTGTATTACTTACAAGCACGAAGCAAGTAATAAGATGAGAATAAATCTGTCATTTATTAATTCTAAAAATAATTACATAAATTGTCTTTTGGGAGCTTCTTCCCACAATATCCCACTTCCCTGTATAGACAAGCAACAATTGTCTTTCGGGCACACTATATCTAACAATCTCCCACTTGCCCGTAAAGACAAGCAATGATTGTTTTTAGAGCACCACACCCTTATTCTATCTATCCACAACATTCTCCTACTTTCTCTAAAGCAGATGAGACATATCTCCTTAATTCATACCCGCCAAGCGCTTATTAGTGACACTAGATGTCACACAACTTGGTAAACTGATCAGCTAGGTTGTCGGCTCGAGGCGATCTTTTAGGACCGAAATGTCGCCTCTCTCCACGGTCTGTCTGATCAGGTAATATTTACTTTCAATATGCTTTGGACCTCTTGTGATTGCGAAAATATTTTGCATGAGCTACCTCTAAACTGTTTTCACAGAAAAATGGTATCGGCTCATCGAGATATGGAATCACTTCCCGATCCAACAAAGAACTTCTCAAGCCACATTGCCTCTTTAGCTGCTCCGAAAGCTGCTATGTATACGACTAACAGAGTCAAATTGGCAGGGCTGGATTGCTCCAGACTATAGCTCCATCACTATGAGTAAACACTGTTCCTGAGATCGATTCACGATCATCCTTAATCTGACTTAAAGTCACAATCAGTGTAATCAATACTCAGGTTTGCACCCGAATATACAAGCATATAATTCCTCTTTCTCTAAAGATATTTGAGAATGCACTATACTGCTATCCAATGCTCGAATCCAAGATTCGAATTTAATTCGACTTTTAATAATCTGACTCTCCCTATCCAAAAGAGAATTTATCCCATTTTCTCTATATCCAAAGATTGAGAGAATTATTCCGTGAGGGGTTGGGTAGGAAACCTCTCGAGTAATATTGCATACAAATAAACATCATCATCTTAACCAATAAGATGGATGGGATACTGCCACAACTTGTTCTCATGAATTCGACCGAATCGATTTCTCAGAATATAGTCCACTTCTCTGATTCAGAGAAGCTTTGGTTCGTCTTGACTTCAGATAACACGCTCATGTTGTTCTCAACTGTTGCAGTGTTATCCTTTATAAACACTAACGTCTACTACTTTACCAATATTGACTTTCCAGTCTACAAAAGACTCATCAATACTTTTGGTCAAGCTCACACATTTCAAATATGTGGATTTTAATGACCTAGAGGTTTGCTTTAGTCCATCAATGGATATAAGCATATGCAGTCAATCTGCCATTGGCTTTGAGCTAAAACCCTTCTGTTCTGAATGAATTCAAGCTCCGTGGTTGGGCAAGAAAGTTTCAGGGCATCACCCCTGTTAATCTTTCTGCTTTCTATGGAGTCAAGCAAGGTTGAGTGGTGAGAAATTTTTAAGGGCATCACCCTTTTTTTAAACTAACTACTTCTCAGGGAATTACCCTTAGACCACTTGGCTTTGCCTTGAAAGATAAACTTTCCATTCATTCTCATCACGTAGATCCAATTACTCCCACTAGGCCTGAGACACTCAGGTGGTTCTACAGGATTGTTAACAGAACTGGAGTACCAAAACTCCATTTACAGGTTTATGGCTTTAAACCAACCTTCTATTGTCAGAATCCTATACAGTCCTTCCAGTGGTCCATAGGTTATCAATTACCCCCAGCAGGCCGTAAAGTCTACATAATCACAGCGGGTCAATGGTTAAACCATACTCCCACTGCTTTAGGGTGAAATGATATTATGATCTTGTTCAGTAGTATTTATTAGTGTAATCCCCAACAACCAATGTTTGATGTGGTCTGATTAAATCAGACAGTAACTTCTTGAGTGAATGTACTTCAAGGTCTAAGGTTGTTATTTAAACATTCTTTTAGAAAAATTTGTAATAATGTAACTGTCACGATCCGATCTTAAGAATCTTATAACCAACCTTCACTCATTGTATTAAGATATTTCACGATCAGTCACCATCTGAACGTGTATGCTAAATCTTCAGTCCTACCTTCAAGCATAAATGCCAAATGCCTCTATTTGCGGAAGTGGAATAAATTTACTTCACTCCTTATCCACAAATTCATAAGCATCTTCTAGGTAGACTTCTCGGTATTGCATAACAATGTAAACCGTTATGTTGCAATCAATATCTTAATTGAGTTAAGCAGTGTAATGTAGCATATCAATAACTATACAAGACAATACATGGTTTATCCTTTCAGTGAAATCGTTTCACTCGGAGGTAGGCCAAGCATCAGTGCCAAAAACTATGCTATAGCCTATATCTGAGCATGGAATACTTGTTTCTCTGGTAATATCAGAGATTCTTCCAAATATTTAGATAAACTAATCGGCGTTTTGAGTAGCTATCCGAGAAATTGTCCACTACTCAAAAGCTCCCACTAGCTTGTATCCTTCATAAGACCCCGAAGGTCAATATGAACAAGTTGTGATACTTCTTCAGCTCTATTACTTTTTCCTAATTGAAAGGTAACTTAGTCATTTTTCCTTTGAGATAGTGTTCTTAGACTGGGAGATAGGAATCACCCTTAGCCAGTCTTCAGATCTTATCTTTAGGATATATGCACTAATTAATAGATGTTGAAGAATCGTTTATCTAAATACGGAAACCATTTGTCTTAATAGCTTATGATGTGTTACATATACATTTTCAGCATTACTTAGTGGTTTTGACTTTATCAGACAAAAGTCCGAGTCTCAAAATTGTATACAAATGTCATATTCACTTTCTTTGAGGCAACTATATTATCGATTTGAAGGTGGATCCATTCATTCCAACGAATCCGAAAAAAAGAAATAAAATTTCTACAATATTCAAGGATTAAAATCCGAAATTTGTTTCCTTATATCACTCCCATTTTCTTAGCTGAAATAATTGCCCGTTGTCTACTCTTTATCATGAATGCCCAGCTACCTTGTTCTTACAAAAGAACTTTAGCTTCTGAGTCAAATTACTCGGTTAAGAAATTCTCTAAAGATCCATAGGTTAGTGATCCGAAATCACTATCCTTATCCTATATTTCTCTTATTAATATTTCGGTTTAGCCTTTAACTTATTTAGTTTAGATGACTTGCACTTGTAGACATTTACCTTCCCATTCTTGGCTTTCTATAAAGGAAATGGCCATGAACTAGCAGTTCATTTGAGTAGACACTACTCGTAAACTGTGGGATGTCTAGTGAGATTGATACCAAATCATTCTCGTCATCTTTGAACTAATTTTGTTTTGTCTCTCGTTCAACACAAGTGACAGCAGTGACATACTTATCAATGTCACTAAAGTTTGTAGGCTCAAGAGGAACATCCTCTTCCAAAAAATTAATTTGCATTCTCGATTATTGAGTTCAATGTTCTTGTTACTTTTCCACTTTTACGAAGTCATCATTAGTCAATTTATCGTGTTTAGCAGTTTAGATACCTTGAGATGATATGTAGTTGCAAAAATAAATTATGACAGAAATATAAATCAAATCATACACCACAACATATAATAATTTTAGGAATAATAAACGTGATGTCATGCATGCAGTTTATCCTACCATTCCAAGGATTTAATCTCACACCTCACTGCCGCCGTAGGGTAGGTCAAAGAGATGACGATTAAATTGAGACAATCTCTCTCAACAATTGAACCATTTAAGAATCGAACATCTCCTATTTAATTGTTGATTACCTTCCTTTTTCAGCCAAGATATTTCCAAAAATATCCTTGTGAGTGTGACCTACTATTTCAGATTTTTAAGTACGCCCCGAGTATGCTGCCGTAGGGTAGGTCAGTGACCCGACGAGTACTTAAAATCCTATCCTTTCGGAAACCAAGCCATGAATTTTGATAGCGGTGAAGGCCATCCGTAGGGGGTCGAAATCAAAGCGGCACGAGACGTCACCATTCTCTCACGTGCTTGTGTCAATAGTAGAGGCCGTGGGGTAGGTTGTCACCTTCCCCGCTCCCACTCGTTATTTTGAAATTAGGTAGTCTCTTTAGGATTTTAGAATTTTCTAATAACCCAAAAACAATAGATCATGAATATTTAATTAATCCTCCCACTAGTTCATCGGTTCCAATTATCGTCTAACTAGTGTCACTTATTCACGACTTTTCAATTTTATGAATTTTTAAATTCTTTGTGTAGACGCTACACAATTTAAAATTCATCAAGAATTTTATAATCCTAATATATTAGGACTTATGAATTTCCCACCAAATCGAAAAAACAATAAATCACAAATTTAAAGCTCCCACTAGTTTATCGGTTCCAAATACCGTCTAACTAGTGATATTATATTCATGATTTTCCAATTTGTCGATTATTTAAAAATCTCTTGTGTAGTCACTACACAACAAAAAATTCACCGATGAATTTTAAAGCCCTATTTTTATCTTGATAAAAATTTCGGATCTCAGAATTTTCCAATAATCGAAAACAATAAATCATGAAAAACAATCAACAACTTATCGGTTACAAATGCCGTCTAGTTGGTGTCCAATTTTTCATGATTTTCCAATTTTTGATTATTAAAATTATATTTATGTAGAAACTACATAATTAAATCCTCAAAGAATTTTAGATCCATAAATTAAGTTTATCATGTGAATTTTATATCCCGATAAAATTCCGTTTCCTTTAATTAATTTAATTTATTTTAATCTAAATTAATTATCGTGTTGATACATGTCTAATTAATTTCAATATTAATTTTCTTCATGTATGCATATGCTATGAGTGAAATTCATGAATATGATGCATGGCATGGTTATATCACATAAATAATCACAAAAGAAAATAAATGCGAAAGATAAACCACTGAGATGGACCATTGGTACCCCCGTATCTAATCTATAAATTGAATAAACCCTAAGCATAAAAAAAATATTAATCTACTATTTTCTTCAGCCACCTCATGTATTTAATTTTCTCCTCTTGTTCTTTTATCAAAAACTGCTCTAGCTGAGTTGGTAAAAGTCTCCTTCTGCCTTCATTATCACCCGAGTTCGATTCCCCTATCCCATTTTTTTCCGATTTCGTTTTTTTTTTCGAGCAGGAAAAAAAAAAGAAAGATTTTCGAACAGGAACGGAAAAAAAAAATTCAGAATTAATCCGGCCAAGGGGATTCAAACTCGGGTATGCACACAATTGAACCTGTATTTTGACCACTGTGCCACTGCTTTTATTCTTTACAATCTTCATCCGAATTAAAAAAATGGGCCTCGGCCGAATTAAAAATAAATGCAGAAAATTAAGATTGCAAAAAATAAATTACATGATATCCTATACCCAAAATAACGGGTTTACAACTCGATCTTGCACAGCGGAAGCTACGAATTAGATTCGTTTACAATTTTACCACGATATGATTCGCATAATAATTTAATCTACAAGAAGGTTAGTATATTTACCCCAACCGGAGAGAAATAGGCAATCGACCAAAGGGGGAAGCCGTGATCTTCCGGATTGTATCTCCAAGCGACGACTGGTGGACGTCGATCCTCGCCGTAGAACCTCCTCGAATATGCACTAGGTTTTTCTTCACTTAATGACTAGAACAAGAAACTAATTTTTCTCTTCTTTTATTGTAATGTGGCGCAAATTGTGTGTTCAATTGTGTTGTGAGGAACTCTCTTTATATAGGAAAATAATTAGTCAAGAGTTATCATTTTCACACCACAATTACCTATTCCCACAAGGAAAAGATATTTGCTAAAAGATAAGAGATAATTCCCAAAAAATCAATCTCTTATTTTTCCATTAATTATCCAACAAAATAGATAATTAATTAATTAAAAATGTGAAAAAATCTAGGAAAAATTCTTTTCCTAATTTATCACAATAGGGGGGGCGCCACATATATCATTAAATTAATAGAAAATGTCTTTTCTATTTTACATATTATGTACCAAATAAATAATATTGCATATTCATTAAATAGACCAACTATTAATTTATTCTCGAGGTTCCACAAAACGAGAAAAAACTCGCTTGTTAGGAGGCAACCCGGGGACCATGGACCTATAACCAGTAGCTACAATAAAATGAATAAAATATTCATCAAACAGAATATTTCTACTCAACTTATTAATTCCGGAATTACGCCACCATAAATCCGAAACTGAACTCTTTCGATAATAGATATAACTTATTCTCAAAACGTCGAGTCGAGTCGATAAGTGTCAATTGATATAATCATTACATACAAACTAACCCTTCATACACTATCCGTAATGAAGCGGGATTATTTCCGTAAACCCTCTTCAAAACATCTTATCCTTATTTACCATCAACCCACTAGTGATCAATTAGTTCATAACCAATACGAACTCCCTGGATCGATCAGTTTCTAGGATTAACTAATAAGGGGATTGTCTTTCTACTTCCCGCGGGAAGGAATGGATTCCATATCTGTGAGAGACACACTACTCACTCATTCCAGAATAGTGCCAACGTGAAAGTGATTCGGACCGCGCCTCTTAGCGATCCTTAACGAACACATCAAACCCTATCCTGAAACAAGTAGGAGTATGCAATCACTTCAGGATTAAGGTTAATCCATATATGATCATCTTGTGATTAAATAAGATTTCTCAATCACGGATTTATATGAGAAATGCATATTAAATCGGTTCAGTCCTATATGACTACATCATATATAAATGCCCCACTTAGACAACCAATGTCAACGGTCCGGATAAGACGGTCACACCATAAAGTGTTCTGGGCGCATTAATGGTGGTTTAATCAATAGACCACATACTTTGATTAAGTTCACCACGGACTATTATTTCAAGTGTATCACCATAAACTTAATCCTCGCGTGCGACACACTAAGTTATATGGATACATATGATACGACTTAGGGTTTTCAGTAGTGTATTACTTACAAGCACGAAGCAAGTAATAAGATGAGACTAAATCAGTCATTTATTAATTCTAAAAACAATTACATAAATTGTATTTCGGGCACTTCTTCCAACATAAGATACATAAGGACAATGAAATGTTAGATGATTTATTTAATAAAGGTGTACTCTGATTAAGTCAAAGAAATCATATGAATAGAGTACTAAGTTTTGAAAAAGAGTAAAAACTCAGTTAACGCTCTAAGTCAGTTGACAAACTGATAACTGACATACTCAGACTAAAACTGATAAAGATACTCAGTTATAGGGTCAGTCATCCAAAGAACTGAATCAACATATGAATGTTACGAATCAAGCAATGTTATTGGATGAAGCACTGACATGTCAGAACGGTCACTGACATCTGGCATCTGAAAATATAGCCGTTGATAGCTAAAGGATTCAAAATTCAAGCAAGATGAATGTTGGACCTCACACTATAAATAGAGGACTTGGCATCAAGGATCTACACCAAGAATCGAATACAAGTTTGCAAGCATTTTAAAGACAAAGCCATGTTCATCTGAATTGCTATCAATTTATGTGCTTACAAGAATACATCTAGATTTCTTCAAGTGTTCAAGCTACAAAGATTTAATCAAGATCCAACACTCTGAAGAACCACGAGCTTTACTTGATTCTCAGCCCAATTTTGATTTTTATCAAAGGTTTAGACTGTGAAACAATCCGGTTTAGGATTTTCCAAGGACAGTTGTGGTGGAGCTGGTGAAGAGGCAATACAACCCTCTAAGGACCAGTGATTCAAGCAGTTGCAGAGCAACAATCACAAATGTTCTACAGTTGTTTAGATAGTGAAGCTAGGAATTAGTCGAGGACTATCATTTAGGACTTTTTGTAACCGGCTACCTCAAAGAGTTCTAGTGGAATTTTCCTCCTACATCATAGGGGAAGAGTAGACTGACAGGATTACACCACCTGGAACCACTATAATTCTTGCCTTTCTTACTTTACGCATTTTACTTAATGTCAATTTTATTATAGCTTGTGTGATTGTTTTCATATAAGTTTCTTATACAGCATAACTGAACAAACTGATTGTTCTTCACTCACAGCTCACAAACTGACATTCACCAGAATTCTGTTTTGCATGCTCATCAGCTTTTTCTTAGAAACAACAAGATCGGTATAAAGGCTAAAACATATCCGCTGCCGGTTAACTCAGTTTTAATATAAATCAGTCTTGATTTATATTTCAGCTTTGTTAGCTCAACTCCACACAAGTTTAAAATTGAACTTAATCTGTCTTGAGATCCAGTTTTTGGTGACAAGTTTATTCACCACCCCCTTCCCCCCCCCCCCCCTCTAATTTGTGTCAGCCTTTTTACAGGACCAACAATAATCTACACAGAAGCTTTTCCTATTGGGAATAGGATACATTGGGGTGTACCACTCCCCTATTTAAGGTAGGCTTGGCTAGCTCTTTTGTAAATCATAATTCCAAGAGACTAATAATTCTTGTGAAAAATAAGAGAGATTTTGAGAGAGAGAGAGAAAAATGTTGGTCTAGCAACCGAGTTTTTCTGGTAACAATCCATGATGGGATTCCGGCGGGCTGATCGTGCGGATCACCGGTAGAGGCCGAACACTTGGGCGGCTTCGTGCAGAAACTACAACCGTAGACAAAGCGTCGATCCAACTTGGATCAACCAAGGTATTCTCTTGTCTACTTCTTTTATGCTTGTTGCTTAAACGAAGTCGATCTTGGGCTAAAAGGAAATAATTTTAAATTCCGATGCGTTTCCGCGTAGATTTCCTAATAGCTCATATGTCAAGACGAGCGTCATCGTGGTTGACGTTCCCTGCGTCTGACATTGCTGCTCGAGAAATTAACAGAACGCCGGGGAAAGCCTTACGACAATCGGAAAACGCAAAAAAAAAAACCACAATTTCTTCCATAAATCAATGACTACCATGGTAGTATGGATGTAGGCGGTTTACCCATTCACTTAATTCACACGATGAACATCAAAATAATATTTTTAGATTAGAAATGTTGAAGATTTGAGAGTTTCATCATCTTCTCCACTTGGCTAGAAAATGGTATTTCTTCAAATGAGATTTGTATATCATCTTCATTGCAATGCAAGGCTTCAATTATTTGAGTTGGTTCAAGATGATGAAGGTTCCAAGGTTTTTTAGATCCATGATAAGCAATAGCAAGGGAATAATTATTTTTTGAAAAAAAACAAAGAACTCTTCGCACGGAACTTTTAGTAGTATAATACAAACAATTTTCTAACATATTATACATTTCACTAGAGTTGGAGCCCTTTGTATTGTCTCTGTTGAAAAAAAGAAGCAGAATAAAAATGATTACCTCAAAAAGGGGGCAAAATGTGTTGCTACTATTACAGTTACAACGTACAAACAATTTTTTCCCTAATGATGTTTGTGCAAAAAGTCAGACTTGCTGCTATTCAGTTGCAGACAACATCTGAATAGAATCCTATTGTTCTTCTCTTGCAATCTTGGATGCTAAGCAGCTCTACATCAAAAACTTCAAATTGTTTTGAGCTGAAAAACGTCGAAGGTCCCACCTGTTATATATAAATATTGCATTTAACAACCTCTCAACGTGTTACGTAAGCATGTTATATAGATGCTCAAAATCCCCCCCCCCCCCCCCACAAAACACACACAAAAGAACATAAATTCTCAAACATTACAATGTCCGTTTGGATTGTGTAATAAAATGGATTGCAAATATTACATTACAACATTTTGTATTTGATTTAATAAAATGAATAAAAGTAATTTTGTTACGACAAAGTACCCCACCCACCTCACCCCCATCCCCACCACCCATACTCGTACCTACCCCTTAAACCATTTCCACCCCCCACACCACCTCACCCTACCCTACCCCCAGGGGCGGCTGTAGAAATTTCGACATAAGGGTCAAAAATTTGTCAAATTTTTTTCTGTATCACACATATATTTGGATATTCAATTCTATACCTATAATTATGTGGCAATAGATAAAAATAAGGGGTCAATACATAAAAATAAGAGGGTCAATTTCACACATATATATATACATATATATGTGTTTATAGAAAAAAATTCTCTACTATTTGTATATAATATTTTTATTTTAGAGGGTCGGCCACACTCCCAATCTCCAATGTAGAGCCGCCCATGCCTACCCCCAACCCCCACCACATCCACCTCACCTTACCCATTGCCCCGCCAATCCCTCACCCACCCTACCCCGTTGGGAGAAAGTAGGGTGGAATATGCAAGGTAGGGTAGCTGGGTGAGGTCGGGTAGGTGTGGGCTAGTGGTGTCTATTTTCATTACCTCCATTCCTGCTATTCTCAGATGAAATGGAAAAGAACAAAAAAAAAACAAAAAAAAAAAAAAAATCACTATGTTGAAATGGAATTTCATTACGTTTATTCATTATAACCATATTCAAAACAACGTAATGAAAATACCTCTAAAATATATTGTATGGGCTCCTCCTGGACTACAACCCTCTCACGAGCATTTTCAAAATCAGGATTTTAGCCTCCAAGAAAGTCATAAATCATGTCTTTCTCCACTAACTTCTTATAGTGTAATGCATCATTTGGACTCTCCCACTTAATGAGAAGTCAATTGTTCCGATTCCTACCAAACGGGTTTTCAGTTCATATTTTGTTCCATGTCGTACCTCTTAAAAACATGGTTTTGAATGATACGCCGGGGCAAAGTTATCTTGATTTGAGTAAGTAGCTGCCACAACATCCCATACCTTATTGGCAGTGGTGTGAAAGTGGGAAACTTGCCTTACTTAAGGCTCTATGCAGTTAATCAACCAGGCCATGATCATTGCATTATTCTGTGATCCAAATCTGGTAACCCTCAGATTACCATGTGTCCTGTAATGAACATTTTGACAGGCTGAGACCACTGCAAATAGTTTAGTCCGTTAAGTTTTAGATTGGTGATTTGAAGGGTAGGACTGTCATTTGTCAAGGAAGAATGAGAAACTCCAAAACTCCTTGTTTTGAGAGTTTGTGTTTTGGCTAGAAGCGAAATCTGACATGGTTGCAAAGTCTAAACGTGCGCTTTCAAAATCTGATACCATATGCGATAGAATAAAAGATTGGATGAAAGATGAAGTTTTTCTTGTATTTCCATGAGTAAACAAAGGCCGCCCTGTTTATACACAGGACTGCTAACATAAAAATCTGCTGATATCTCTCTAAATTAGTTTAACCAAATCTTCTGGATTTGTGAAACGATTACCAAGATTCTGCACATTCTACATGTGCTGTAAATCAGGAAAAAAATACAATCAATGCAGTAAATTTGATATCTACACAATCTTCAAATGAGTATTTCTACAATCATGTTGATCAAGTAGTTGGCAGTTAGAACCGCCTTGCCCCAACAAAATTTGTGTACATTAATGGCAAACATAATGGATCCCGTGACCTCAAATAAATGTTTGTTTTCCTCTCTGCTATCTATACAAAGCAGATTATGTGAAAATTTTATTTTTCAGTTAAAAAATCTTTTAGAGGATTTTCCAAATATTATATTCCGTTATCAGACCTTAAGGTTTAATCTTGACTCCAAATTGCGTCTGAACAAGATTAATGAAAATTTGAAAGACATTTCCAGCTACAGACTTGTTTTAGTAAGTACACCCAGGTAACCCTAATGTGACCAGTAACAAATGTTATGAAACGCCTTGTTCGGGTAAGGATCACCACATTTGATAGACCCCAAATACCACCAAGTACTTGGTTAAAAGGGTGTGATTGTTTATAAGATTTAGGAGCATACATGTTCCTCACTTCCTTGTATGTTTAGCCAACTGACAAGTTTCACAAACAAGAGATCTAGGAATTATTATATCATTGAATTCCGTTTCACAAACAAGAGACCTTCCGTTACCTCTGTTTTTGCCATTTTGGCAAGACTTGCTTTGTTGGCGCCCGATTTTGTACTATAATTTCCGGTTCTTGGAGCCTTCCAGTTATCTAGTTTACTATACAACTTCCACAAACTTCTCTTGTATGCCATGTTTTCTTGCATTAACTGCACTAAGGCTTGTCTCAGTTGTCCTTATTTGGCCTCTTTGCATTAAGTACCGAGCTTTATTGGGCTTGTACCATGTCAATCATGACTTTTTGTATGTATTCTTCTTGTCTAACTTTTGAGAACACAATTTTGATGGGTGGTAGGGGGTTTGTACAAATAATTCCACCCATTAAGATCCAGCAGATTACACCATTAAGTCCTGATTAAGTACCGATAAATAATTACGCCATTAAAGTGCATCTCACTTGATGACGTTAAGACAGAAGGGTGATGAGCATGTTTGTGATTTCACGAAGGGTTTAATGCGGAGAGCCTTTAGCTATAGGGCATATATGATTCAACTTTGAAAATGTCTTTCATTGGAGGCCTCAACACAACAACTATCACACTACGGACTATATGGATGTGTGCAATGAAGCGCCTAGCAAATTTGAAAAGCATTCACATGTATTGCATGAGTGGATATATACGGATACTAATACGTGGGTGTGGAATCTTTTAAGGAGACAGGTACGGAGGGGATACACGTAAGTATTTAAATAAAGGACTAACACGTACTCCCTCGGTACCAAAATATATGTCATTTTGACTTTTTTGGTTTGTTTCATAATATAAAACCATTTTGAATACCAATGGAGTACTTATTACATTTTTCCTTCTTTTACCCCCTAATTTATTATCAATTCAGCAACTTTTCATTACTTTACAACTATAACTTGAATGATAGTCAAAAGGCATTTTAGACTTTAGTCATTAAAATTTGTGACAATCTTCTATGTTCTTAAACTTTGTGAAAAAAGAAAAAAGACCTTATATTTTGGGATGGAGGGAGTACATAATAAAACTAAAAGGCCAGCTTCAAAAAAATATTTAAAATTACAGCAAAAGAAACGATTTCTAGTGGATTTTCTTCCTTTTGGGCGGTTTTTCTTTAATTTTCTGACGGCTTTCCTTTAATTTTCAGCATGGTTTCTTCCTTTCACGAATCTGAGTTATGGATATCCGAATCTCATATCCAACATCTAAAAATTGCACATTCACCATAAGCGTGTATTCTCAGTACCTAGTGCGTATCCGTGTCAAATAAGATATGTATGGCATATTGGATACGTGACTCGATACCAAGCAGGAGATCGAAAGCAATAAACAGGCTAGTTCAAAATCCTACTATGAATACGCTATTGGTTAACCAGCAGATAATAATTGTCATTGTTTTATGAGAACTTGAAGAGTTGATTTAAAAACTTAAACTCCCTGGGAGCATGGCCATATTTTAGCTTTCGACCCTCATTGCCCAACTGCTTGAAATATAACACCAATATATATATATATAAACAGGGAAGAAATTGATTGAATGAAGAACTGGCAGAGATGCAATAGAATTTATCTACGAAATTAAACTGAAACTCACAGGTGGGCCTAATTCTGGAGGAATAATTATTCTTCGTTTTCCCCCGGGTTTCATGTCACGAATTCCTTCTTCAAAACCTGTCGAATATTTTGACTATCAAATCCCGACTACTATTTAGTAAGAAAAAAAAAAAGAGATCCAAGCTTCAGAACTTCAAAACTTTCTCACCTGGAACCAACGCGTTAGTGCCTAGTCGGATTTTTGCAGGAGAACCTTGTAAATAGGTACTGTCGATACGGCGGCCTGACTCATTATAACCAATATAATGGAAAGTGACCTGCAACAAAGAGAGATCAACACTTGGTATGATATAGTATACCATAACACGGAGTAAGGCAGACTACTACTCATGAATCGATAGTGATCATAATGTCGCCTTATTCATACCTATTCTGTTCCGTGTTTTCCTTGTTTTAATCTGTTTTAATTGCTTTCTGGGAAGCTCAACAGTTTCTAGCCGTTTGATGGCAACTGTAATGAGCTTTTGGCTTCTAGCCGTTAGAATAGGTTTATTTAAACATTTGTAATCCTCTTTCCCTTGAAGTATAATTAATACAATAAACCTTTCAGGTTCTTTACGTAGTATCAGAGCTTTAGGCTCATCTTCTGCCATTTTCCATGTTTTTTTTTTCTTTTCCCGGTATTTTCTCGAAAACACGATTATCCTGTCTGGTGAAGAGGTTCAGGATTAGCCACGTGACATATGGTCTTCTAATAAAGGGTTCGGTACTCTCAGATCTCATGTTTTTGCATGTCAGAGGCTCAACTATAAAGCCCAGGTCTGAGATTGACCCTTTGCACACTGATTAATTAGAGATGGCTCCTTAGCCTTATGGATCGGCCACGAGGGGCCTTAACTTCGTACAGGCCCTGTCAAAGTTTGGGATATCTTATAAGGGTCTCAGAGCACTGTCTCGATTCTCTTATTTTCTACAGGGGCATTTCAGCATTGGCTTAGCCCTCGGGTTCCGTTGGGCCTCTAAGTGTCAACTCGACCTTCGGTCTCTGAGCGTTTGCTTGCTCGACCTTTATCTAGATGAGATTTGTCTGATCTTCACCTCGGAGACACCTTCGGCATGCTCCAAGGCCCATGACATGTGAATAGAATGTTCTCCATCTTGTCAGAGACACACGTAGTCATGCGGCAATAAATCTACTATCAATATTGCTCATAACCCTGTTCAACATGATAGGACAAAGCATATTGAAGTAGACAGACACTTTATGAAGGAAAAGATTGAAAGTGGTCTTATTTGCACTCCTTTAATACCATTTAAGGACAGCTTCTAGCAAAGGTCTACCAAAGGTGTTCCAAGAGCTAAAAGGCAAACTAGGAATGACTAATCCATATTCACCAGCTTGAGGGGAGTGTTAGAATATATTAATGCATTTTATTATTTCTCTGTTTTATTTATGTTCCTCTACCTTCTTTAGCTAATGCTAACCTTGTTACCTGAAAGGTCTCTAGCCGTTAAGATGAGCGGCAAATATTTAATTTGTATTTCTAGCCGTTGTAATTTCCTTGTAATCGCCTATTTAAATTCTGTAATCTCTCGTCTATCAATAATAAGCATTATTCCATTCTATCCTTTTTCTAACATATACAACTAAGCTTGAGGGATTGTAGAAGTTATAACACATAAGTTACAAGTGTTATAAGTTTTAGAACCGTTTTAGTTGTAATTAGCTGTTTAAGAGCCTTTTGGCACTCTGCCGCCCTTATTTAAATTAATACTAGTTGTTAAGGCCTCCTTTGTACCTTTTTAAATCGTTCTTAGTTTGAATGAAATAATCAAGAAGATAAATCTTGATTCATTCTCCAACCCTTCACTAAATATGGACATGTTATCTTTGCTATAGCATGTCTACTCTTGTTCACGTGTGGGATAGTTCACATGCGATGGTGCGTGGTAGATATAAATGTATAAATTACACTTTTTCTTTAATAGATTAAGCTTTTAAGTAAGTTGGTTATTTAACAGTACAAACTATCAGCTTGGTAAAGGGACTAAACATAAAGCATTTTTGTTCAACGCTTCCATCGCTGCCTATATGTGCACTCGTGAACTCCAACACCAAATAAGAGCAAAAGAGAAGGCAGTAACAATAAACGTTACACAAAGAAAGTTAACCTGTTGACCAGGCTCTGGACAATCACCTTCACCAACAGCAATATCCCACAATACAAGACCAGAGTTACGTGTCACATATTTATCTGATGTCAACACCTTAACTGCAAATCCTGCACAACCCCATATAATACCTTTCACTTCAACCACCGTAATGAAGAAAAATAACCGAAACAAACTGAATGTTCAGTCAGTAAACAACGCGTGTAGTTAGTGGCGGATGCAGGAATTTTATTCAGGGGAAGTCCGAAATTTTTTTTCCAAAGTAAATTTTTTTTTTCACGGGGTCCGAAATTTTTTTCTATAGATAAAATGTAGAGTTTTTTCATTTTTAGTGGGGTCCGCGGACCCCAATTTGTATACTGCATCCACCTATGCATGTAGTACATAGTCTTAGTCAATTTTAACAAAAATCTGAACCATGAGCTAAAAGGTGTAAAGAGAGCAAACCTTCTCTAACAAAATTCGGGAAGTCTGGAGGTGCATTGTTATCCTTCTGTATCTGCCTATTCTGCTCTAGTAAGCGTTTTTCATCATACGGATTTTTACTTTTTGTTTTCCCATAAGATGGAAAAGTCGGATAGAGTCCAGAAGCAGCAAGTATGATCAAGAGCCTCCGGTTCAAGGTTTGTTCCCATCTTGACTTAATTTTCTCCTGTTGTCTAGCATGAAAATTTTTGTAAAGCCAGTTAAATTAAAAATCCGTGTGAAAAGAATAATAAGAAGGGGGAAAAAAAAAAGCTGGAATTTTCAAAGGCAACAGACTAATTATTCTTACATATCCTCAGACAAGGTGAAACCTTTATGACAATGTGCAGTGAACCTTGTCTGAAAGCACACAACTGGAGACTTTTGGCATGTGAAGTGGGTTGTGTCTGAACAAAATGAACATACACGACCAAGTTAACACTAGCACAAAACTGTAATTGCAGGTCTAGGTATTTTACCATTAAATCGTTTCCCATAATTTCGAAACATGAGGGTATATAAAGGGTGTGGAAACTATTTCCATGATCATTAATACAAGAGGAAATATCAATACTAAAGTGTTGAGCAAGTATACCACTTACTTCCTAAAACATATGCCTACACTGTCAACACCCTCTTGTTCGGAAAACTATAAATGTTCAGGATCATGGCAGACATATGCTAACAATTTTTTTTTTTTTTTTTTTTTTTTTCACAAGATTTAAAGGAAATATCCCCACTTTAACCAATGATTTATGCATCTGTAACATCCCTAGGAAACAAGCTTTGCGAAGCTATTTTCTTCATCTTCGAGTATTAGTCCTAAATGTGCGTAATTGAATAACCTAAACCAGTCCTCCGCCATGGATGACAAGACAAGTTTGGGAGTTTCCTCTGCAATTTTCTTCTAAAATCCTGATATACAGCATTGGCTAAAAGATCATAGTATCCTACTACCAAGTATCAAAAGCTCCTCAACGGTAATAACAAAATACAATGTAATAATAAAGTGTCAAAACTACGTCGTATCGCTTCCTCAACACGCCCCCGCAATCCTGTGGGTAAAGGGTAGACACGGAGATTGGTCTTCAAGAAGGCAAAGCGCGGATTCCCCAAAGGTTTGGTAAGAAGATCCGCAAGTTGGTCCTTGGAGGTGAGGAAGGCAACGATGAAGCAATCTCAATATGCTTGGTGCGAGCGTGGAATACGGGGTTGTGAGCAAATTCAATACATGCTTCAAGAAAAAAAAAAGAGAGTATTGAGTAAATCTCTGTGCTTCACTAACATGAAAACAAAAAATATCTATTTTTAGGCGTACTTCCAAACCAAATCACTGAGCTCCCACCATTCAATCAAGTAACCAGAAAGAAAAGGCAACACAAAAAAAAGTCAAAAGAAAGAAATTTCTATCCAGATAAAGACTCACTAGAACATAATGCCGCTCGAGGAAGAGTAGAAGACAGTAGCAGCATGGCCATTCCAGCACAAAATTGTGTTTTTTTCAAAATTTCAGCATAATAATATCACCAACTCTTGTGGGATCTTATGAATTTAGTAAGGAACGTTAGAGGATCAAGCTATTTTTTCTTTGCAATGTTGGCTAATTTTTTCCCCTTCAATACGCTTATCTTTTCAGATTTGAGGATAAAGAAATATAAATTGGCCTTGTTTTTTTTCTTTGCGGGTTATCTTTTCAGATTTGAGGATAAAGAAATATAAATTGGCCTTGTTTTTCGTTTTCGGGTTCTATTGGCACATCCTATTTACTATTGGTAATCCTTTCTTTCTGAACCACAAAAAAATTACTTCAGGCACCTGCTGATTTTTTATATAAGGAACGTCAGTGGTACCGGTGTTCCTTGTGGAGCACCGTCACTTTTTATAAGAGTGAAGTAATTTTTTTGTGGTTCTTTTTATAAGAGTGTTAAAACATAAAAAACGTCAGTCCACGATTTTGCACCGGCGTTCCTTGTTGAACACCAACGTCAGTGATGTTGATGTTCAACAAGCGAACGCCGACAGACTGACGTTTTTTTCGTCCGAAAAAATATTCATTAAATGGGTGCCGGAACTAACTTCCTCCCTACTGAAGGTGAATGACTAACTTATCCAGGGAGCTCAGACTGACGTTCGGTTGTTTCAGTCAAAGTCAACGGAAAGATTAAGGGTGCCCTTTAGAATCCCCTTTGCTTTTTCATTTTTAAATTTTTTAGTAGTTTTTCGACACTGTAATTTTGCTGCCTGTTGGCCTTGATTAATAAGGGAGTTAATAAATAAATAAATGACGTATACTCCCTCCGTTTTCTAGTGTAACTTTTCAAAATTTGTTTTGTTTTTATTTAAGTCATTTTATATATGCATCATTTATTATTTTTCCTCTTATTTATCATTAATTTCAATAACCTAAATTTTGGTATAATTTTTCATACATAATGAATGAAGGGTAATTTTATTATTTTACAATGTATTTAAACACATTAATCATTTTCTTAATCTGTGTGATTCTTTTCTCCAACAGTTAGAAAAAACGAAGGGAGTACTTTGTTATAAAATTGAAAAAATTGAGTTCGTAATAGAGAAAGGACATGAAGGAAAACAAAGTATAAGAGGAAAAATGTTTGAGGTTTATTTGAATGATATAAAGAGCTCTTGGTCATGTCTTATATCTGAGTAAGAGTCAGACTATGCAGGCACAATCCGGGCCGAACTCCGGATTAGTCGAATCAGTGGGTTTCGGATTCCGGAGCTTTAAGCAAAAAAAATGATATAAATGGTATTTATAATAGAAATTAAAATGTAAATACAATAAAGTAGATAACTTATAAAATATATGTAAAATCAATATGAATAATAACTAACCATAATTTTATCTTTTATATAACACTTTCCTTTTGATATCTAATATTCAATAACCAACAAATATTATATGACTTGTTAAAACCTTACCAAGAAAAAACACTCATTGGAAAAAAATATTAGTTAAGAAAAAAATATATATATTTATTTGTGTTTGATTTACTCCTCATAAACCAAGAATCACTTAAGATCTTTCAAATGTCGCATCACAATGCTCTTTCAGTAGTCTTTTCAATGTTGCATTTGGCAATTCTTGGTAAATAATTTTGCTAGATTATTAGTTCATTGAATTTGTTGCACATTAATCTTCATTCTCTTTCAAGTCAAATAAATGACTGAATTGAATCTGAGCTGCATAACGTATATATCATGTACTATAAACTTTGCTGGAAAAATTCAGTGGGAAAAAACTAGACAAGGAAAATAATTCATGTCATATGTGTTGCACTAATGTCGCGTTAAAAACATTTAACTAAGAAAACCTTATGGGAAACAACTTGGTTAAAGAGAAAAATAGTACATTCGTTGGTTTTAAGACCAAATTCTCAAAATAGTTTTTGAAGTTGTCGCTCCCCGGCCGACAACATTCTTTCAAATGTACGCATTCCATTACTATAAATAAATTTCTCTATGATAGATGTAAGAATGATCTTAATGAACAAATCTACTAGATTGTTACTTGAGCCGTTGAGCATATTTTTGTATATCATTTTTTACTAGAGCTCATGTAGATAATTGAATGTAGGGGCTAAAAAATGTCATGTCCACTACTTATTCGTGCAACACATGCCGCACAATCAGCACTATTTCTTTCCACAAACGAAAGTTTATTAAAAACTGGACAGATCCGGACAAAGCCACCACACGGTGGACCAAAAGGAAACGGAGCCTACCGGAACAAAAAATGAAACAAAGCCACACAATGAGTCAAAAGAGGCGGGCTGAGCGAAAGAAGAAATTTTTTAAAGGTGCAGACATACAGAGGTGCTCAGACAGGGCCTCAATAGCAACTCGTTGCCTCAATCAGCACTATAATCATAAAAATAATGGGAGAAGTACTACAATCGCAATTTCCGCTATCACACTTCGTAATGCTATAAAATTCATGACATAAAGCATGAGTTACATATATATTCCTTCCTCAATTGGAATACTCAAATAGTCATATTTCATTCAACATGAATTTAACGAAATTTACAACTTAACAATATGCTTATTGCGTGCCAGAGTATGACTTAAACTCTACATATGATGGAACTAATCTGGGGTCAGCTGAGAATGATGGTCAGCTGAGCAAGAGTATTCAAAACTGTGGAAGTCAACTGAGATCTTTCTGTTCAGTAGTCTGCTGAGTATATGAATGCTGCTGAGTTCTGCAATCTGGTCTGCTTGATTACAAGTCTAGGAAAGTCAATTGAGCTGAGTTTCGTCTGGCGGAGACAGCTGGAACGGGGATCCACATCTGGGGCATTTATGGGAATTCCGACAATGTCATAATGGCGGCTAGGGTTAGGATTCCAAAGCTATAAATACCCAATGTTGTAATCAATGTAAAATGTGGAATACTCATATATTTCCGTGCATAGTAAAAGTTTTTCTTTTCTGTCCTTGTATTAGTCGGCACAATGTCGGAAACCAGGTGAAATCACAGTGTTCTTCTTGTTTTTGTTATTTTGTCTTTGCCATTAATCTTTTACGTTTGATTTTCTTCTGTGTTTGTTCTTTCTTGTGCAACAAGTTCCTCATCTGATTTAACAAACTGGTATCAGAGCGTTGGTTCAGAGGAAGTTGCAGGTTGAACGGAGTTGATCTTCACCAAAACCGGTGACCGGTGCTAGGACTCTGTGATCAAAAGGTATGTTTTAGCAAGAAGGATGTCGGCAATAAACGTTAAGATTGACAAATATATAGGGAGAAACAGTTTCAGTCTATGGCAAATCAAGATGCGGGCCTTGTTGAAACAACAAGGATTGTGGACTCATTTATCTTGTAAAGAGTATGCCAGACTAGAGGAGAAAACACATTCAAACATTATGTTGTGATTATCTAATGATGCAATCACATAAGTGGTTAAGGAAGACACCGCTGCCAAGATATGGTTAAAGCTTGAAAGCATGTATATGACTAAGTCATTAACCAACAAGTTGCCACTGAAGCAGAGGTTGTTCAGCCTAAGGATGCAAGATAGGGCTTAGTTGAGAGATCATCTTGATCGGCTGAACACAATATTACTTTATCTCAGGAATATTGATATGAAGATTGAGGATGAAGATACTGCTGTAATTTTGTTGGTTTCACTGCCAGCTTCATGTGAGAACTTTGTGCAGCCCTTCATAGTTGTGAAGGATACGGTGGCTTTGGAGGATGTAGGGTCAGCCTTGCCTGCCAGGAGCTGAGACATAAGGCAGCAAGGGCAGACAGTCAGGCTGATGGACTAGTAGTCATCAGCAGCAGTGGGAAAAAAGGGCATGGGTAGTCTGGAAAGAATAAATCCAAGAAGACAGAGTCCAAAGGTCCTAAGTCCACAGATGTCTACAATTACTGTAAGGAGCATGGACATTGGAAGTCCAATTGTCCAAAGAGAAATAAACAGTAGGAGAACAGTTCTGGCATAGCTGCTGTAGCAGCTGAGCACTCAGATAAGGACATGGTCCTAGTGGCAGGAGTGTCAGCACATCATACTGATGTGTATTCTAGACCCTGGGGCATCCTATCATATTTGCCTTCACAGAGAGTGGTTCTCAAACTTGAACAGATAGATGGTGATCATATATCTATGACAAACAACAAGGTCTTCAAGATAGTGGGGATTGGCTCAATTCCGCTGAGAAGAGAGGATGGTAGATTCTGTACACGGAATGATATAAGACATGTTCCACAGATGACCAAGAATTTGGTATCTCTTGGTCTACTTTCTCTACAAAGAACTGTTTGGATTTCTGTTGTATCGGGGTGAAGGTCGGATCGACACTTAAGTGATATAGTGCAACCTCGGGCTCGACTCCTCTCATGTCTGTCACAACCCATGCAAATGCATCTAGGTTGGACTTGAGTAGCGAGATCTGATTGGCTCGCTGGCTTTTGTCATTCCTTACTCCTCTTTTCGCACTGATCCGGTATTTATCTTCAATGCACTCCGAATTTTCTTCGATTTATCTTGAGATTTAATTCATCCATTTGTAATTATCCTCCAATTTATCTCAATCTACAAAATAAATATTTATTGCACAGTAAATCGTATTTAAATGATAAAAACGGATAAATACCAAATTATATTCTATTAATCACATAGCATTAAATAATCATTATAAACATGTGATTTAACATAAAATATATATTATTAGGCTTGATTTAAGGATAACGTTGATGACTTTTACGAGTATATTTTGACCGTCATCAACTACCCCCCACTTAGACTTTGATCGTCCCGAACAAAGCATTGATAAGTCATTCCCCAAGAAAACATTTTCCACGGTCAAATCATACTTACACAAGAAACTCGAGTCAACTCATACCATTCATGCTCATAAGCTATCCATTATTCGCTACTCGCTTTGAATCGAAGTGATGTGTGCATGTGCATTCAGTTTTATATAATCGTGGCAAGATTAGAGTTTATGCTAACTTCGCAATCTCAACCTACCAACATCAGTATTCCCATTTCTTAAGCCTCGCATGGGCAAAGACATGGTGCAATAAGCAAACGCGTCATCCATAAGGTTTTTGGACTCGGAGACCGAGAAATACTCAAAGCCTCTTAAAAAGTTGAATTTCTTCGAATTTTCATAATTTCAAGCATTAACACCTCTCGAGAAAGAAACTTGCTTTAAAAGTAAATTATGCATTGCAAGAATCCCCTTTCACGGATTGGTCAATAGCATTGAATATTACCACAAGCGCGAAGCTACTTTGGTAATGTTACTACAAGCCCAGTGTTTAACACTTTGTTAAAACACATATAAATCTCAAGCTTATTACTCCGCTTTAATGGCCAGAATATAGGAATACATCAGCAGATAAATATCGACACTAAGTTCACATAACCAATCATCTACGCAATGTACACATAATTTCTTCAGTTATTATAATTCGTGCGGTAAAAATCGATTCAAAGATTGAGTAATCGAATAATAAATAACTACTTGCAACAATCGGCATGAATATCCTTAAATTTACATTCACATAAGTATAAAATTATCACGTCCTCATGCAACTTGGTTCCTTTCCTATCAATTCTTATCTAGGAACTCACAATTCTAAGGGTACGAGATAAATAATATGGCATTTATTCAATTTTTTCAATTTTTCTTAAATTTTCTACCATACCGTTTCTTTTAATTTTTAATTATAGCACATCATAGCTAAGTCTCCTACCCCCCACTTAAGCATGTCATTGTCCCCAATGACAAAGAAAAAATGAGAATGTAAGAAAAAGACTTAGCTCGGGAAACGGCTCTCAAGTAAGAAGCAGAATATCGGAGTGGTCCAAGCACGTCGAGGAACTTCTAGGAATATAAGCAAACCGGAGATCGAACACGAAGTGCTATCGCTGCAAAATAAGTCTTCAACAAAGCTCGAAACTCGTTACATCGTTAGCTCTTAAAAAATAATAATCGAAAAAAAAAGGGACAGTAAAAGGAATATATTAAACCTTAAACATTTTTAAGTCCATAAAACGATTACATTTTTGAAACATTGAAATTATTAAACCCGACTTGTTTTTAGTACAACATTATGATTTAACAACAGACTCGATACAAAGGAAATATATACTAAATAGAAAGAAAAATAAGCAAGCAACTAAATATGGTAGTCTTCATCTATAACCTCCACCGCTTAAATATTCTTAAAACCAGGTGGAGAAGACAAAGATCAAAAGGCATGACCCCACGTGGGAAAACACTGTTAGGTGTAGTGCCCGAAAGACAATTTGTGTAATTATTTTTTATAACAAAATTTATCTCACCTTATTACTTGCTTTGTGCTTGTAAGTAATACACTGCTGCAAACCCTAAGTATATCAGTATGTAACCGTTTAACTCAGTGTATGGCATGCACATGAGGATTGAGTTAGTGGTGATATACTTAAACTGTTAGTCCGTGGTGAACTTAATCAGAGTTTAGAGTCTCTTGATTAAAACACCAATAATGCGCCCGAACACCTTAGGGTGTGATAGTCTTATCCGGACCGTCGGTAGAGGTACCTACGTGGGGCATTTATATATGATGGCATTCATATAGGACTGGACCGATTTAATCTGAATTTCTTGATATAATTCCGTAATCGGGGAATCTTATTAAATCATTAGATGATCATATATGGATCAACCTCAATCCTGAGGTGATCCCAAGGTGCTGCTTGCCTCGGGGTAGTGTTTGATGTGTTAGTTACGGTTCACTTGAATATGTGTTCCAAGCCACTTCTCGTTGGCACTATCCCCTGATGAGTGAGTAGTTCTGATTTTCACAGACATGGAATCCATTCCTTCCTGCGGTAAGTAGAAAGACAGTCCCCTTATTTGTTAGCCCTAAGAAAGTGATCGATCCCGGGAGTTCACATTTGACTAATTAGCTACTAGTCAGATATGTGTACTAATTGGTCATCAGGGGGTTAATGGTAAATAAGGATAAGACATTTTGTGTCGGGTTTACGGAGACATCCCACACAGAGTGGACAGTCTATGGAGGGTTAATCCGTATGTAGTGATTATATCAATGGACGCTTATTCACTCTATGGGTTGAGTATAAGTATATATCTATAATTGGTAGAGTTCGGTTTCGGTTTATGGTGGCGTAATCCCGGAATTAATAATTATATATATTTATTCTGTTCGATGAATATTATATTTAATTATTGGAGCTACTAGTTATAGGTCCATGGTCCCCAATGTGGCTTCTGTAATTCGGGCTAATATTCTTATTTATTTGGGTCTCAGAAATAATTAATTGGCTGGGCCAATTAATTGATATGCATGAATATTATTTAGTTGGGCTAAATAATATAATACACATAAAAGACATTTTATGTGGGCTTCTAACCCTAGATGTGGCGCCATTTATGGTCTTTTTAGCACAAGAATTAATTTTTTTGTGTTATGGAAAATAAAAGATATTATTGTTATGTGATTGGTTGTATGACATGTTATTTGGTTTCCTATTGGTCAATGACATGTCACAATTATTCATTAAGAAAATATCTTTTATTTTATTTGATTAATTAATTATTTAATTAATTAAAAATTGGAGACCAAGGATTTACTCTCCTATAAAAGGAGAGTTATTCCAAGTGTAAATGAGACTTGCAAATTTCGCCCCATATCACTAAAAAGGAGAGAAAAAATTGTTTTTCTTGTCTTGGGTTTTAGAAGAAGAAAAACTATAAGTTTTTAATGGTGTTGCATATCAAGGAGGTTCTTTTATCAAGAAGGGTGTCCACCAACCACCGTTTGGAGAACACATTGGAAGATCAAGGCTTCTCATCCTAAGATCTTGGCTTCTCTTCTTTCTATTGGTATGATTTTCTTAACCCCCTTATAGTTGTTAAATCCTTTATTTATGTATTGTAATATATAAATCGTGATCCATCCACTGCGCATAGATCTAATTCGTTTAGATCTGAGCTCCTACATCCTTCCTGTGGTATCAGAGAAAGGTTCCACAATTTATGTAGTTATAATCATAAATGAACGATTTATAGGAGTGGAATTGCATGTAGATAAATTTTAACTTTTTATATGCATAGATAATGATTGGTTGTTGTGGTTGAAGAGATGGATTGGGGTTGACACTGTTTACCCGTTAGATCTATTGTAAACTCATATAAACGAAGAAAATTCGTTCATATGAGCATAGGCAATTATGTAATTTATTTGTTGTTGCAATTTAATTTCCCAGAAAATAGATCTGTTTAGTAGCTGTTTAGTTTCTCCATTTTTCCCATTGATCGAGCCGTTGAAACGACGATCCCTCCGGTCAGAATTAATATTGGAAGATGGAGAACAAGTCCACAAAATTTGGCATCGATCGGAATCCGTATCCATATCCGTTCGTTGCAATAAAGTGGCTGCTATAACAGAAAAACGCAGGATTCACAGAAACCCTAGCTGTGACTTCCTCGAATTTCTGGAAGAGTTTGGACCGTTGAAACGCAAATCCAACCGGTCAGATTAATAAACATGGAGTTATTGACATGCCATAAAAGTTCCAGGTCGATCTGGTTTCATCTCGATTCCCGATCGGCCTCGGGAAGTCACTGGTTCTCTGCTGTAAGAGACAGTTTCAGCAGCAAGTTAGGCGGCTCACTGGAGAAAATTGACGATCCATATTGAAGCCCAAGGAGTGAATAACAGATCTGGAAAGTTTCGTCACGATCCGAGTTCGTTTGATTTCACGATCATCGAATAATTTGAACAGCTGCAGATTATGTTAGAAAGTAGTAAACCCTAGTTAGGGTTTGGTTATTTATTTTCTAATAGGTTAGATAAAAGGGTGCCAACGGTCTATCTCGATGTTTATTTTCCGCACTAGAATACATGTTTAGATTGTATGTGTAGAACCGGAAAATTGCCATGACATGCATCATATCATGAATTCCACTCCATATGCATACATGTAGAAATTAATTCGAGGAATTAGTTAGGCATGTATACAACACGCAATTAGTTTTTATTAATTGTTAATTAGAAACTAATTAGGGTAAAAACCGAGGATCAAGGGTTTTGTCAATCGTCGAGGTTGAGTGATGTATTCTCGGTGAATCCCACTCTGCGAAAGCATAGGGAGTAAAATCCCGAAACCTCGTGGTTAAGGTGTTGGATTCTCTGTGAATTCCACCCTACCAAGACGAGATTACGTTTTTTGTTCCGTAGTGTCTACGTGAAAGTTTGATGTTTAAGGATTGGATAATCACGGGCAAACATGGTTCGAAAGTGGTTTAACCACGGTTGGGTGGTCAACAGTAGCTACGGCTCGATCGACTTCACCATCCACGTGTGGCGTTTGCACGGGGGTCCAACAAGGCTGAGCCATCCGACGAGCCACTACGGCTCAACGGAGCTCCCCTAGTCATGACCCGTCCGACGGCCACATATGTTCCAACGAATAGGTCGGGTGGGCTATCCCATATGACTGATACCATTCGGGCCTATGATTTATTGTTCCTTAATGTAACATCAAGTCTAAAAACGTGATCAGTAAACCCACCACTTTTTCAAAATATTGAGTGGGAGCGGGGAAGGCCTCTATTATTGACACAAGCAACATGAGAGAATGGTGACGCCTCGTGCCGGCCTGGGACCGGCCTCCCTAGGAAGGCCTTCACCGCTATCAAAATTCAAGGCTTGGTCTCCGAAAGGATAGAATTTTGGGTACTCGCCGGGTCACTGACCGACCCTAAGGCGGCATACTCGGGGTCTACCTAAAAATCTGAAATAGTAGGTCACATCATTATGGGTATTTTTGGTAATACCTTGGCTGAAAAAGAAAGGTAATCGGAGATTAAAGTTGGATGTTCGATTCCATTTTAATCATCGAGAGAGAAAGATCTCAATTTAGTCGTCACCTCTTTGACCTACCCTAAGGCGGCACTGAGGTGTGAGATTAAGTCCTTGAAACGGTAGGATAAACTATAAGTACTTAGTTTATAGTTCCTAAAATCAATTAGTAGTGTATAATTTGGATTTATTTTCTGTCATTTTTTTATTTACAACTATTTATATATCTCTCTAGGGTACTAGACTGCTAGTGTATGTTTTATATTGACTAGTAACGACTTCGTTAAAAGTGGTAAGTAACTAGAACGTTGTGCTTATTAATCTTACATGCAATTAATTTTTGGAAGAGATGTATGTCACTGATGTCACTCGTGTTGAACGAGAGACAATCATAGTGAGTTTGAAAGATGATTGGGACGGTAAAATTCTTTTAGTGAATTTTTAATTGTGTAGTGGCTACACGAGAAATTTTCTGATAGAAAAATTAGAGAATCATAAATTAAAGTGTTGCTAGTTATACGGTATTTGGAACCGATAAACTAGTGGGAGCTTTTATCTTATGTTTTTCTGATTTATTAGAAAATTAGTCCCACTTGGTGACGCTTTCATTAGACATCCCACAGTTCACGAGTAGTGTCTACTCAAACGAACTTGCTAGTTCAAGACTATTTCCTTTTAAGGAAAGTCAAGAATGGGAAAGAATGTCTGCAAGTGTTAATCATCTAAACTAAGTTTGAGGCTAAACCGAAACATTAATTAAAGAAAGTATAGGATAAGGAAAGTGATTTCGGATCACTTAACCAATGAATCCTTAGCGACTTTCTTAACCGAGTAACTTGACTCGGTAGCTTAGTTCTTTGGAAGAACAAGGAAGCTGTGCATTAACAATTAATAGAGTAGACAACGGGAAGTTGTTTCAGCTAGAATAGTGGGAGTGATATAAGGAAATGAATTTCGGATTCTATCCTTGAACATCATAGAAAAATTTATTTTTCTGTTTATAGATTCGTTGAAACAAATGGATTCACTTTCATCTCGTGACTACAGTTGCCTTAAACAAAGTGAAGATGACATTTGTAGTACGAATCTGAGACTCGGACTTTTGTTTGATAAAGACAAAAACACTAAGAAAAGCTGAATAAGTAAGTGTAACACATCTAAAACTATTAAAGGTAAAAGGTTTCCGTATTAAGATAAACAACCCTTCAATATCTATTAATTAGTGCATATATCCTAGAGATAAGACCTGACGACTGGCTAAGGGTGATTCCTATCTCCCAGTCTAGGAACACTATCTCAAAGGAACAATGACTAAGTTTCCTTTCAATCGGGAGAGGGTAATAGATTTGAAGAGGTAACATAGCTTGTTCATAATGACCTTCGGGGTCTAGTGAGAGAAACAAGCTAGTGGGAGTTTTTGAGTGGTGACATTTTGTCTGATAATTGCTCAAAACACGATTTGGTTTATCGAAAGAATACGAGGAGGAGTCTCTGATTTTAGCAGAGAATAGAGTATTCCATGCTCAGAAATAGGCTATCGCATAGTCTTTGGACTGATGCTCGGCCTGCCTTCAAGTGAAGTGATTTTCACTGAGGAAGAAACCGTAGCCTCGCCTTGCATAGTTATTTATGTGCTACAATACACTGCTTAACTCGATTGAAATATTGTTGCAAAATAACGGTTAACACTATTATGTAAACCGAGAAGTCTACCTAGAAGATGCTTGTGAATTTATGGAAATGAATGAATTCGGTTTACTCCACTTCCGTAAATATAAGCATTTAGCACTTAATGCTTGAAGGTAGGACTGGAGATTTTGCGCATACATTCAGATTATGACTATTCATGAAATATCTTAATGCGACGAGTGAAGGTTGGTTATAAGGTTCTTGAGATCAGAAAGTGACGGTTGAACTGTCACAAACCTTCTGATAGAATCTATAAGTAACAGCCTTAAGCCTTGGAGTACGGTTACCCAAAGGTAGTTACTATCTGATTTAATCAGACCACGTCCAACATCGGTTGTTGGTGACTACACTGATAAATATTACTAGATCAGAATGTCAATCCACCTAAAACACAGTGGGAGTATGGTTTAACCGTTGACCCATTGTGGTTTTGTGGACTTTACAGTCTGCTGGGGTGATTGATAACCTATGGCTCTTGGTGGGCTGCATAGGATTCTGATCATATAGGTTGGTTTGAAAGCCTTAACCCTGTGAATGGAGTTTTGGTACTCCGGTTCTGTTCAGCCTCTTGTAGAACCACCTGAGTGTCTCAGGCCCAGTGGGAGCAATTGGATCAACACGGAAAAGAGTCGAATAGGAAAGTTTAAACTTTCAGCGCAAAGCTGAGTGGTCTAGGGGTGATTCCATGACAAGTGGAGAGTTAACCAGACCTTGAACTCTCTCACCACTCAGTCTTGCTAGATTTCGTTAGAAAGCAGAAAATAGGGGTGATTCCTTGAGACTTTCTTGCCGAAAAACGGAGTCTGGATTCATTCGGAATAGAAGGGTCTTGGTTAGAACAAATCACAGGTTGACTGCCGGGAATTATGTCCTTTGTGGATGTAAGAGAACCTCTCGGTCATTAAAAGTCGCATGTTTTAAAATATGTGGACTTGACCAGAATATTGATAAGTCTTTTGTAGACTGGGTATCAGTATTGGTAAAATAGTAGTATTAGTGTTCACGAAAAGTAACACTGAAATTGTTGGAAACAGCATGAGTGTGTTATCTGATGTCAGAAACTGACACGCCAAGATTCCCTGGATGAGAGAATTGGACTATATTCTAAGAATCTGATTCGGTCAAATTCACGAGAATGGGTCATTGGCTATCCCATCCATCTTATTGAATAAGATGATAATGCATGTACGTATGCAACATTCATCGAGAGTAGTCCTACCCTACCTCTCAGGAATGATTCTCCAAATCTTCGGATAAAGAGAAAATAGGATAGAGTCTCTCTAGGATAAAGGCAAGTCAGCTTAACACGAGTCAATTGCAATCGAATCTTGGATTTGAGCAATAAGTAGCGGTTTAGTACGTCCTCAAGTATCTTTAGAGAACGAGGAATTATATGCTTGTATATTCAGGTGCAAACTTGAATATGGTTGACTACACTAATTCTGACTTGTAGTCAGATTAAGGATGATCATTAAGTTGATCTCGGGCTCAGTGTTTACTCATAGTGCTTAGAATTTCCTTTTTGGTCTGGGAGTAATTCCAGGTCTGATAAGCCAATATCACTTCATCGTGAAAATGGTGAAGAGATAGCTTAGAAGGATCTTCTCAGTCATAAGAAGTCAAAAGCATATTGAGAGAGAGTACCGCCTGATTGGAAGGACCGGCAACGTTTCAATCCTAAAGATCGTCTCGAGTCGACAACCTAACTAATCAGTGTACCAAGTCGAGTGCTTGGAGGGTACGACATTGAAAGATATGTCCAGGGCCGGCCCAACCAAACCCGAGGCTTAAGGCGAATCGGTACGGTGGGCCTTTGCAGTTAAATTTTTTTTTTCTCTTGAACACATACTTACAAAATATATCAACATTGTATTTATAACATCCGTAAATACAAAATTCGAGTTCATTAATAGCCTCGAAACATACCTAGAAGTAATAATTCAAATTCATATCATCATATGCATAAACAAAAGTACAAAACATACTTGATACTTGTTGGAGAAAATGTGGAATTGAATTAAAAATGAATTAAAAATGATTTTATAATCATTTTATTCAGTGACTTTGTAAGCTTATTTCGGATATATTCTTGTATAGAATATATGTAATGTTTTATTAATTCTGAAAACTACGTGAGTCGTAGATGAATTCAGATTTGGAATCATTCAATTCGGATAACGAGTGAATGAGAAATTAACGCTTAAAGTCGGTTTGTTGGAAAATTGATGATATGTCATATTGGGCCTATTGGGCTTAAGTGTGTGTTATGAAAAGGAAAAATGGGAAGAAACTTTTCTCCCACATTGGTTGGAAGAAGGAAAAAGAAGCAATATTTATATGATATGGTTTTAGTGTAGTTGGAATAAGAAACCAACATTATACACCGTTCTCTACGCGGGCGCAGGGGGGGTGCAAATCCAAGCCAGATTTACCCTTGGGCTTGTGCATGCCTGCGTACACGAATGCGGCTCGATTTGAAGGTTCACAGTCAGAGTTCGGTTTTGCATTGCAACTGTTAATTTATTTCTGTCAGTCTGTTGAGAGTCCCTTGGGCTTGTGCATGGACCAAATTTTTTTTTTTTTTTGCAAAACAGGTAATCCGAGGCCCACCCTTCCAGTGGGCTTAAGGCTGGTGCCTGGCCTGAAACCCTTCCAGTGGGCTTAAGGCTGGTGCCTGGCCTGCCTTATGGGTGGGCCGGTCCTGGATATGTCTCATCTGCTTTTAGAGCAAGTGGGAGAGTGTTGTGAATAAGATGAGAAAGGGTGTGCTCTAAAAACAATCATTGCTTGTCATTTCGTGCAAGTGGGAGATTGTTAGGTGTAGTGCCCGAAAGACAATTTGTGTAATTGTTTTTTATAACAGAATTTATCTCACCTTATTACTTGCTTTGTGCTTGTAAGTAATACACTGCTGCAAACCCTAAGTATATCAGTATGTAACCATTTAACTCAGTGTATGGCATGCACATGAGGATTGAGTTAGTGGTGATATACTTAAACTGTTAGTCCGTGGTGAACTTAATCAGAGTTTAGGGCCTCTTGATTAAAACACCAATAATGCGCCCAGAACACCTTAGGGTGTGATAGTCTTATCCGGACTGTCGGTAGAGGGTACCTACGTGGGGCATTTATATATGATGGCATTCATATAGGACTGGACCGATTTAATCTAAATTTCTTGATATAATTCCGTAATCGATGAATCTTATTAAATCATTAGATGATCACATATGGATCAACCTTAATCCTGAGGTGATCACAGGGTGCTGCTTGTCTCGGGGTAGTGTTTGATGTGTTAGTTACGGTTCACTTGAATATGTGTTCCAAGACACTTCTCGTTGGCACTATCCCCTGATGAGTGAGTAGTTCTGATTTTCACGGACATGGAATCCATTCCTTCCCGCGGGAAGTAGAGACAGATCCCTTATTTGTTAGCCCTAAGAAAGTGATCGATCCCGGGAGTTCACATTTGACTAATTAGCTACTAGTCGGATATGTGTACTAATTGGTCATCGGGGGTTAATGGTAAATAAGGCTAAGACATTCTCCGTGTCGGGTTTACGGAGACATCCCACACGAGTGGACGATGCATGGAGGGTTAATCCGTATGTAGTGATTATATCAATGGACGCTTATTCACTCTATGGGTTGAGTATAAGTATATATCTATAATTGGTAGAGTTCAGTTTCGGGTTTATGGTGGCGTAATCCCGGAATTAATAATTATATATATTTATTATGTTCGATGAATATTATATTTAATTATTGGAGCTACTAGTTATAGGTTCATGGTCCCCAATGTGGCTTCTGTAATTCGGGCTAATATTCTTGTTTATTTGGGTCTCAGAAATAATTAATTGGCTGGGCCAATTAATTGATATGCATGAATATTATTTAGTTGGGCTAATAATATAATACACATAAAAGACATTTTATGTGTGCTTCTAACCCTAGATGTAGTGCCATTTATGGTCTTTTTAGCACAAGAATTAATTTTCTTGTGTTTTGGAAAATAAAAGATATTCTTGTTATGTGATTGGTTGTATGACATGTTATTTGGTTTCCTATTGGTCAATGACATGTCACAATTATTCATTAAGGAAAATATCTTTTTATTTTATTTGATTAATTAATTATTTAATTAATTAAAACTTGGAGACCAATGATTTACTCTCCTATAAAAGGATAGTTATTCCAAGTGTAAATGAGACTTGCGAATTTCGCCCCATATCACTAAAAAGGAGAGAAAAAAATTATTTTTCTTGTCTTGGGTTTTAGAAGAAGAAAAACTATAAGTTTTTCTTGGTGTTGCATATCAAGGAAGTTCTTTTATCAAAAATGGTGTCCACCAACCACCATTTGGAGAACACATTGGAAGATCAAGGCTTCTCATCCTAAGATCTTGGCTTCTTTTCTTTCTATTGGTATGATTTTCTTAACCCCCTTGTAGTTGTTAAATCCTTTATTTATGTATTGTAATATATAAATCGTGATCCATCCGCTGCGCATAGATATAATTCGTTTAGATATGAGCTCCTACATCCTTCAAACACGAGGTTGACTGGATCAACAATGTATACAATCCAGTGTAAAAGGGACACTTGGTAAGGTATAACAGATTGAATGTGACCTATTGGCTAAAGATAAAATCAAATACTTAGCGCAGAAACTTCCCGCTTGCATTGGATATCAACAACTTAGGGAGATGTAGCTACTCCTCGAAATTACTAATTACCCAATTTAGCACGTTGAAGGGCTCAACGTCATCAACAAGGTCGGATCGGTGTGATATTTTAGAACAAAACTCTTCCGGTAGAAAGAGAAGTTGTATTTCGATCGAACCAAAAACTTATAAATCTAGCTAGGTTCAGAGCTACACTTACCCCAGTCATGAAAACCAAAATGATAAAATATAATCATTAAAACTTAGCAATATTTCTAACTCCGCAACACAAGGGTATTTTGTAAACAAAATGGAGGTTGAGAGTATGATGGGTTTAGAAAAAGATATATAAGGATGGTAAGAAAAGATAAAGGGTGGGTAAGAAATTGTGTTTCGGGTGGGTTGAAAATTGGTTAAGGAATTGGGTTTGGGTAGGTATTGTTTAAGGGATTGGGTAGGGTGGGAGAGTGAAATAGATGGAAAGAAAGAGAGGGGATGAAAGAATGGTTAGAAATGTGAACTGTTGGGGCAGATTGGTGAGAGGATCGAAAAGGTTGAAGGGTGAAAATGTATAAAGGAAAGGATAAGGGTAGTCGAGAAACACAACTTTGGATTTTCACTCGATCGCCATTCTAAAAGGTTTTGGAAGTTGACCAAAAATTGTTCTTGTTCGCACCAATCATTCTCTGTTACATTTTCAGTAATTCTCAAGTTCTCATAATGCTTCCATCTTAACGTTGATTGCTAAATTTCATTTTCTTTAGCAATTTCTCGACTCTCCTAAGAAACTCTATTTCACGTGGCCTATATTGAGTAAAAATGTTTTGCACATCCTTAGCCTAATGGCCATCGGAACACGGCAAATAAAAAACCTCAACACATGTCACGTTACTTCTTATTTGACTCAAAGAAAACAAAACCTAAAAAACTAAAAAGAAATCCTAAGGGTTTTAAAGAAGTAGTTCTGAGTTTAAAGTCCTCAGCTCGACTTTCCAAAAAAAGTATCCTTGTCAGTCATCCTTCATAGCTCGCTAGACTTTGACCCTTTGAGCACTGTAAGAGGTGGGCTCGTCGCTTTTGCGGATTAATACCCTTCCCTTGGTTGTGAGACCTAGGAAACGACATTTATCCATACTATTTATACAACGCTCTTACCTCGGCTCTCGTTTTAGGAACTAGTGAATTCTAGGGAGATTTAGTCCTAGGGACCCACTTTAATCACATCCTCTATTATGCTACTTCATTATGCTCTCTCAAAACTCAACGTCTTCTTTAGATTGCGAATTCTTAAAACTACACAAATTTTTGCTCCCATGGCCAGTAAAAGCAATCTCATGCAAAGACAAAGAGATTTTAACAGAACTACGAGGAACTCTTTATTCACTGCTTCCTTTCAACGACTACATGTTTCCCTACACCCTCTAGATGAGACAGATTTGGGGCAGAACCTTCCACACTAATAAAATTAATCTTACAAACCAACTCCGGGCAAAGATTCATACTCAGGTTCATGTATAGGCTAACTTATGTTCAAAAAAAACAAAAGATAGTAAAACATAAGCAAAAAAAAAGGTAGTACATTGCCTTCAACATTGTACCACGAATAATTCGAACCTTTTAATATTTATTTTCTCGGAGCCATCTTGGTGCTTTAAAGGTGTTGCTTCCATTGCTTTTCCCATCGTAGTTTCGTAGCTCCACATGTTGCTGGGTTATTTTCTCAGCGGCCGCGAAAAAGTACTGACTCGGATTATTGTTTCCCTGGTTTCTGCAAACAGGAGAAAAACAAAAAACAAATAGACCGTAGACTGACTTTAACATGGTTTCCCATGCTGCTATCAGACTTACGGATTAAACATACGGAGATGAACAGACACACGAAATCCCATAGAAAGTGACTGGCTCGCTGGCAGCGAGTGATACCCTCGCTGGGAGCGAAACAGGCTCTCCAAAATCTGGAATTTTCACAACTTACAGACAACCAGAGGGACTCAAAAACATAAAAACAAACTCTAAAACAGAAAACTTAACATGAATAAAAAATTATTTATATATAAAATTGACCGTTGGTTCCCCGGCAACGGCGCCAAAAACTTGATGACGTAGATCAAGTGATAATAATACTTGACCACCGTAAACCAATACTAGCAAGAGGACTAGGTCCATCGTAGTATAGCTATAGCGAATCAAGGTCGCTCCCACAGGAACCAATTGTGGGTCATTTATATACAAACAATTAATCATCCATGTCAAGGACACAAAGCGGTCTACGACCAACAAGAGACAAGAAAGATAAAGGACTCGACACGACACAACACATAAACAACGTAATTAACCTCCCCAATTATTATGTTATCGTTTGGATCTAGAGATTCTATATAATTAAGCTAGACTCGACAACTATTAATCCAATTCGTATTTCTTTTATTTTGGCTACGGGAGTCATCCCCTAAACTAGATCTAGCTCCGGGTAGGCCATCTAGATCACTGTGCTACATTACGTGACTTCGCTTCGTAGGCCTCCATCTCATATAACTTGCACGCTTACAAAACTAGGGATACCGATATTAACCGTATTCCTCACCTAGGCATCATTCATGTGGTTAGGCGTACTTCCTAGGCGATCGCATCAGTCTCCGTCCCATTAACACTAACTTTGTAGGTATCATGTTAATCTACGATGTACGTATAACTAGGTGCTAGCAATTCCCAAATATAACACAAATCTAGATCTAACTGAAAGTCCCGGAAGATCAATTCATTAGCCGACCTAGGAGTACTATATTGGTATTTCCTAATAATACGCTAATTAAAACAGACGAGCAACGTAGCCGTAGCCATACCTACTAAGATAAGAAATTCTAGGTGGACAATCACACCATAAAGACGTGGCTAGATTGACGCGGCGAAAACCTAAATCTTAGCGTTTCTACATACGTAACGGATAAAATAGAGTTTCATAAAGCAATTATATAGATCTACTAAAAACACAATTGTTGATCAAAATAAAGTCATACTTAGACCACAAGACATAGGCATGGGCGTGTGGATCCTTATAGACGAGGAATCCCTACTGCCTCACGTCGTAATCCTAGATCTACATCGTTTAACTAAGAACAAACAATCTCAAACGATAAACAATAATTGGGGACTTAATTATAAAGAACTAAGAAGAAATAAATACAAGAACATACATTATTGCAGAACTTGTATAAAAACCACTCTGAGGAAAACTGAGAACTTTATTATAATTTGAGAGAAGTGTCTAAGGTGTGTTTTTGCTAATGAAATAGCACAAGTATATATAGGGGTACAAATAGAGTTAGGATAAGAATTAACCGATCTAAAATAGGTTTCCTAAATCCAAATGAAGTCTAAAAACGCGTTAGGATAACTCCAAGTCGATCCGGTGGCTTTAGGGAACTCGCTCCCAGCGAGCTGAGCACTTGCTGCCAGCGAGTCCATCAACTTTTGATTGGCTCGCTGGCTCTTGTCATTCCTTACTCCTCTTTTCGCGCTGATCCGGTATTTATCTTCAATGCACTCCGAATTTTCTTCGATTCATCTTGAGATTTAATTCATCCATTTGTAATTATCCTCCAATTTATCTCAATCTACAAAATAAATATTTATTGCACAGTAAATCGTATTTAAATGATAAAAACGGATAAATACCAAATTATATTCTATTAATCACATAACATTAAATAATCATTATAAACATGTGATTTAACATAAAATATATATTATTAGGCTTGATTTAAGGATAACGTTGATGACTTTTACGAGTATGTTTTGACCGTCATCAAGATCAGCCCCTCTTTCTTGCTAAGGCAGATGTACTCCAATCTTAATTTTCTACTCTGGATAGGCTTCATTAATTATGACCTCGATCAGTTCGTCTTCTGCCTTAAAATAGAGCTTGTCCCTTACCTGTAAGGTTTCACATTCTATTTCTGAGGGGACAAGATCTTTAACCATGTTGATACGATGGGAACTTGTTGGGATCTCTGATTGTTCGAATCGAGCGTTCCCGCTTCGATCTTTCCGGACTTGATCGAGCATTTCACCTAGCCGGATGACTGTGACCCTGACTCTGTCTCTAGTCGGAAATTTAACCCTCTGGTGTGGGATGGAGACAACCATCTAAAATAGCCTCTGGGATGGTATCCCAATGATCATGTTATAACTTGAACGAAGGTCGACTACTAGGAAAGTTACATTTTGGTTAGAAATGGCTCATAATCCCCCAGTTGAACTTCGATGTCAATGGCACCTTTCTCTTGAACCTTGTCGTTGGTGAATCCCTCGAGAATGCCAAAGTGTGGTCTCAGATCCGAGTCACGGAAACACAGCTTCTTGAAGCAGTCATAATACATTATTTCCCTATAGGCTCCTGTGTCGATCAATACCATATGCACTGTCAGCTCGTTGACCCCAATTGTTATGACGATGGGCATCACTAGCACACCGGGCGGATTGACCAGTTCACTGCGGGTGAACGTAATAGGTTGTTCTGACCCGTGCAGGACAACTGGCTGGCCCATGTCTATCTGATTCAGGGAGTTGATTTGCGACTTTAGCTGATTGTTACTGGGGAATCGCTCTGTTATCATATGGATGTCTCCCCTTCTTTGACGAATTGGGGGACAACCCATATTGGCTTGACCTCCGTCCAACTTGTAATGATTCAAAGCCCTTCGGGCTACCAACTTTTCAATCTCTCTTAAGCTGCTTGCATGTGTCTGTGTCGTGACCATGATCTTTGTGGAAGTCGCAATACTTGCGTATGTCACGCTTTCCCTGTGGATCGGGCTATATGGGACGAGGTGGTGTCAGCTCGTCCTTCACCTTGTGCATGATCTTAGAGATTGAAGCGGAGAGAGGAGTGTAATGATCTTCTTGAAATTTCTCAGGCTTCTTGATGTCCCAACTTCGGTTGGTGTTTTCCTTATTTGGATTGGGCTCGACCTTAATTTTCCCTTGTTGGATGACGCCGATGGAGGAGGCTCGGCTCCAAACATTCTTTCTTTATCCAACATTTCTTGCACAATTTCGGGTTGACAGAGCGCGAACTCAGCTGTTAGGACTCCCTTGGCCAGACCACTCTGAAAACTGCTCATTACCACACTGTCACTTGGACCATTGGTCTGCTCGTACACCTTGGTAAACCGCTAGTAATAGATTTCTCGCATTGACGAATTCTATAGAGATCAGGCTAAATTTTCTTTGGATGTCCCGCTGACTTGAACTCGACAACAAACTTGTTCTGGAGGTCCTCCAAAGATTTGATGAACCCGCGGGTAAATTTCTAATCCATGATGCCGCCCTATCTTGCTTTACGCACACAAACGCAATGCACCATGTAGATTCGTGCCTCGTTGCTATGGGCTACCTTGCTCTGAAATGCAGAGAGCCAGTCATAAGAGCAGCTCGATCCTGTGTAATTCTCAAAGGTTGGATAGTAATGTAACCCCTCTGGTGCGGTTTTCAGAATCTCGCTATCAAGGATGCTTGTTCCCCAATACTTCTTAATTTCCTTTCCCCGCTTATATTTTTGCAGCTCATCGATCTGTCCTTGAAGCTTAGCAACTACTTCTTCGAATGGATTAGGAGCAAGTTGCTTGTGGCTGCTGACTGACTTAGACTTTCAGCATGCTGATTGGCCTCTCCGAGTCGAGGTCCCAATCTTGACTTGACGTTTCTATGAGTCAACTGCACCTCGTCGCTCCTTTCTTTCCTTATCGGTTTGTTTGGCTTATCAGTTGTTGGCATAGTTATTAGACCCGGCCCGGCCTGGCGATCGAACCGGTCGTCCCGGTGACCCGGTCCCAAACCCGGTCCGGGTCAAGCATTCGACCGTTTAAGCAAGTGAACCGTTCTGACCCGTCCAACCCGGCGGTCGGACCGGTCGACCAGGCGGTTGAACCGGTCGACCCGGCGGTCGGACCGGTCAACCCGGTGACTCGGGCGGTTTCCCATCAGCCCAGTTTTTTTTTTTGTCATCAGGATTTCATTCACCCTCAACCGGTTCTAAAAAAAGCTTCAGTTCTAAATAATATAAATCTCAAAACATCGAGCAAATTTTGTCAAAAAAAAAAAGAACATCGAGCAGATCTCTCACCAAGAAAAAAAATCGAGCAACGGTATGTATTATTTTTTGTTTTTTAGGAAATAATTATTGGTATTTAGGGGTATTTGATCTTTTGTTACCGTCAAAAACTTGAAGTGAAGATAATGAGCTTGTTTTCATTATGGTTGAATGTATTGCTGTGCTTTATTAGGAATGTATGAAATTGTAGTAGTAGCTACAATACTTACCTAAAGAAAAGGCTAATTATTTGCGCTTTAACTTGCACAACAGATAATCATTTGAGCATTTTATGTTGTCTAATTTGTAATTGTGTTTGTTGGAGTATTTTAAAAATAATTGTGGTTGTCATATTTTATTTTATCTTTATGTTTTGAATATTCAATTATATTTTTTAAGTATATGATGTGACCCACCGGTTGAACCACTAACCCGGTGACCCGGTGTCTTTCCCGGGTCAATGACCCGGCCGGGTCTGATAACCATGGTTGTTGGGCCTAGACGATCCTGAACGGGTCTACGACCCTAGTGTCTTACGGATGAGGAATGAACACTCGCTTCTCTTTCATGATGTTAAACAGAAGGACCCATTGACTGATCCGGGATGTCAATGTACCTGTCTAATGTGTGGGATCTCGGTGGAGGAAAAAACTGCCGATATGGAGTGTTGGACGATTCAGACGGATGATCTCATGGTTGGTTTGATGTATCCTCTCCGCATAGGCAACATGAGCAACCAATGCTTTCGTGTAAAGGTTTTCATATACCTCTATCTCCTCACGGGGAGATGGCTGGTGCGAATGGATGGGACGAGACGTCTCACCCACATGCCTTTCTTGGTTTTGCTTGTTGGCGGCATCGAGCTGGCCAAGAGCTTCATTTGATCTCGCTCTGTTGTCGAGATGAGTACGTGCATTGTACTGAAGTATGCCATCACCTTGAGGACTGGTGTTAAATGTACCTCGGGATTAGGGTGTACATTATTCTGACATGCTATCGCACCGTCTATCGCCTGTACGGCCCCGTTGTTGTATGTGCTTCTTGGCGGTTGGTGGTAAACACTCATACAATAGAGCTCCGGCAGACCTTGTTTTCGACATGGTAACACCGAAAATGAAGGTCTGCTAACGTAAATGATGTTCTTGAAGAAGAGGCGTCGAACTTGACGGAGGTTTAAGGACCTATTGCGATTCCAAAAAGTATTTAGGGTTTTCTTGACGGTGACGCAAGAAAGCTTTGCTAGATTTCTAAGAATCTAGGTGAATATTTTGTAAATCTGGGGTCTCTGGATGAACTGGATGAAGTTTCTGATGAATATTCAACCGAAAGAGTGAAAAAGATGGCTCTAAGTCACCGGAAAAGTGGAAAAGTACAACCTTTTGTAGCCAAAGCTAATAACTGGCTACAAAACTCATATCTGACCGGAGAAAAATGCAAGAACACGAAGTTTTCCCGGTAACAAGGCCAACTGATATTGTCGGAAATATCACAAACAAAATTTATCGGTTGATTTGTATGGATATCTGGCTTGAATGTGTGTTTTATGGAGTTTTGTAGTACTTAGCTCAAGAAATATATGAAGATATAAAGAACACTCAAGAACACAAAGACAATAGACAAATTGGCAGGGCTTCGCCTGCTTTTTCTTTTATGCGTCCCATTGCTAGGGTTTAAGGTGCCGCTATTTATAAAGCTTACATAGTCGGTGATTACATGGCGGCCTAAAAAAGTACATGCAGTTCACTAATATAAGTAAATATAATAATACGGGTCGAGATTCTGACATGCGAGCTGGTGTGTATCTCGACCAATGTGGACTCTTCGCCTGTAACTTGACTTGGCTGCCTAATTGTGTGGCCTTCAAGTTGAAGGGCAGGCGACTTGGCCCCCAGTGCTTCGTCTCGCCTAGTATATGGCGTGTGAAGGCTTTGATCCCAACGCCCATCGCATGACCAATGATATGTATCGTAATGGTGATTGGACCATGGACCTTATTCGATATTGGGCCTGCTTAGAGGCCCAACATGAATCCGTGGGCTCATGTACGGGCTTGGCATATCATTTATCATTGTTTGAACCATGTTTGGATCATGTTTGGATCTTTGCTTGAATCATGTTTGGATCATGTTTGGATCATTGTTTGAATCATGTTTGTATAATGAAAATACACTAACATAAGTATTTTCAGTAGTGGGTGCAAACGTCACCACATATGATGCTCCTATTTCAAGACCACGTCGGGTTGGCTGGCATTTTGAAAACGAAGCATATTCAGTTCTACTGTCAAAAACGTCACCAAGCTTGACGTTTCTTGTACAATACCAATGTCAACGTGGATGGCGTTTTGCAATCAGACACATAATAAGTCTGAGTGTCTTTAACATCAGTAGATCTGACGTTACAAAAGCATAAGTAACGTCAGTTAGGGTGGCGTCAGGCCTTCAAGTTACATACAACCAATACATGGCCTCTGCCCTAAGAACGTCACTTGACCCGACGTTGCTCATATGAACCAACGTCAAACATGATGATGTTCGTCTTACTAAAGTAACGTCTAAAGATCCAACGTTAATAATTAAATTGAACGTCATATTTGCCGACATTTCTAGCATCAGAAGCGGGAAGCTCGACTGCGTACTA
Organism: Gentiana straminea; assembly: GCA_036785695.1. Lineage (NCBI taxonomy): Eukaryota > Viridiplantae > Streptophyta > Magnoliopsida > Gentianales > Gentianaceae > Gentiana > Gentiana straminea. The sequence continues at coordinate 22,326,515 of JAVUPR010000183.1, read as the reverse complement.
AACTTCCGGAGAAACCCTATATCTCATTGGAAAACGCATAATAGTATGATTTTATTCTTCACAAATCATGCTTTTACATGTTCTTCAGGGTGTAATAGGGTAACTCATTCACCTATTTCGAGTTTTGAAATGAAAATCAAGATTTTATTTTAATGAAGCTTTTGATGATTTTGATGATTTTGATGTGATGAAGAAGATGAAGGTGTGTATAAAATGAATGTATTTTGAGATGATAAAGGAGATGAAGATGTGTAGAGTAAAATATGAATTTGTGTAGATCCATGGTGTGTAGAAAAGGATAAAGAAAAAGGGTTTGTGTTTTTTTTTTTTTTTTTTTTTTTTTTTTTTTGCCTTTTTTGGAATGAAGAAATGAATTTTGACGATGAAGAAGGTTGTAGTATTTGGGTTAATGGTGATGATTTGGAAGAAGATTAAATGTGTGGATATCCCCTGGATATGGCCTAGTGGTAAAGGGCTCGGGTGTTGTAGTGACAGCTGGACCAGGAGCTGGAGTGTGGAGGTTCGAATCCCGTAAAGGGACGACTTCTTTCAGTTTCTTGGTAAAAAGGCAGCCCTCGACTCTGAGTTGTTAGGTCCCTGATTAACATCTCCACTCATTCTGTGGGATCGGGTGAGTGGAGACCCTCAAGGTTAGGCTTTAACTTTTAAGATTAAATGTGTGGATTGTTATAGATGTTGGATAATAATTGTAGATTAGACGATTTTATTAGATTGAGAAAGGATTATAATGTTTTATCTTAATGAAGGGAAAAAAAAATCCGGAACGGAAGTCATATCTTGAATGTTGATTTACTTTGTTTATTTAATTTAGATTAGAATTCATGTTGCTGTTGTGTTTTGCTCTTTTTTTTTTTTTAAATTTTTTTATTTTACTTCACCTGGACGCTGAATGTTTTTTTTTTTTTTCTGGACGGAATAAGTTGATTTATTCTTATTTTAAACATTGACCACCGTGATGCATTGACCACCGCGATCCATTGATCACCGCGATGAAGTGACACCGTAATGGACTGACAACCGCGATGCAATGACCACCACGATGCAGAGACACCGCGATGAAATGACACCACGATGCATTGACATCGGCAATCATATATGCAGTGACATCGGCAATCATATATGCGTGACATCAACAATTTATGCAGTGACATCGGCAATCAGATATGCAGTGACATCAACATTTTATGCAGTGACATCAGCAATCATATATGAATGACATCAACATTTTATGTAGTGACATCGGCAATCATATATGTAGAGACATCGCGATGAAGTGAAACCGCGATGCGGTGCCACCCCGATGTAGAGACACCGCGATGAAGTGGCCACCCCCGATGCAGAGACCATCGAGATGCAGTGATCACCGGGATGCAGTGACATTTGATAAAACAACACCGTGATGACATTTGATATTTTTCCGACTTAATTTCATAAAATCGATTTATTTTCTTCATAAAATCGACTTCAAATCGTTATATCTTTTGATATAAAACTACGATCAACATACATCTTTCACCTTAATTCATATTTTTATGCAGTTACATCGGCAATCATATATGCAGTGATATCAACATTTTATGCAGTGACATCGGCAATCATATATGCGTGACATCAAAAATTTATGCAGTGACATCAACATTTTATGCAGTGACATCGGCAATTTATGCAGTGACATCGGCATTTTATGCAGTGACATCAACAATTTATGCAGTGACATCGCCAAATCATACACAAACCCACCATCAACGTATAGCTTTTCTTTCTTTGTTTCAAGGTGATGCATGTTAAACTAATTGATCATTATTATATCATGATCAACGGTGTCGATACACGATGTGACATCCCATTCACTTACTAACATCAAACAAAATGACACAAACTTAGGTCTTCAATGGTCATTACAAAATTACAAAAAACTTGCATTATTATAGTTGCAGAATTTATTTGATTCCCCCTAATCTCATATTCAAAGCATAAAGGCAAAAGGAACCTTTACAAACTTCTATTGTTTAGGGGAGGCAAGCGGGAGGGAGAGAGAGAGAGGGAGAAAAGTGCCAAGATTCACATTTCAAAACCAGTGGTAGTAACATACACACAGAATGACAAAAAATTCCTCCATTTTTGTTGGAATATACAATGCATCCTATTTACTTGCTAACATCAAACAAAATGTAAGATACTTAGATCTTCAATGGTCACTACAACTATAGAAAATCTGCATTATGGCTACATAATTTATTCAATTCCCTCAAATTTCATATTCAATGCATACTTTGTAAAAGGGAGACACCGTACAAATTTCTATATCAAGACAAAAAAAAAGCAAACGGCCAGAGTTTTCGTTAATTTCAAATGCAAAAGAGTAATCAATCAAGAAAACATGTTGTTTGCCAAAAAGCATTCGACATGCCTCAAATCCCTACCCTTCAATGTCCTTCCGGCGCCTTCCATTACCGAACAAGACAAAATGGATGAGTCTTTTGCGACGAGTGATCTCATGTGGGAAGGATCTCACCGGTATTGTTCTATTCCTCCTCGTCGGAATAGTCAATTAAGTCATATAAACCTCTTGTTTGCTTTCTCTTACAAATAGCTTCAAATAATACATGCACGTTAACCGGAGCCGACCGGTGGTGGAGGTGAAGCATTGATATATTCCAAAGCCGTACTTAATAATACATTTCCACAATTTTCATGAAATCGGCTATTAAATTAGCACAAAGCAAACAAATCAATAGAAAAAAAACCGCAAAATTCATAGAAATCATTGCTTGAAGTTTAGCGACAAAAAGACTTTACCTTTGGGCGAAAATGGGGAAATGATCGGGTAGCTAAACGGTACACCGAACCACGGTAGATGGAAGAGAAGCATGAGAGTTGAAAGATCGGCTACGAAGCCATAACTTTCGGGAGGTAATTGTAGTAGAGGGAGCTACTTACTTTGTAGTATATGTGGTAGTAAACTCAACTTAGCAATGGTAACAACACCCAAAAACTCAATGTGAACGCAATCAAAACGATCGTATATTCACCATCAAGTGTCGGTATATTTTCTCCTTAATTGGCTTTGGGAGAAAATATACTTATTTTACAAAGTTACCAAACTTTTAAGCAAAAGAGACACGTGATATGAACATTTTATGAAGTGACATCGGCAATCATATATGCAGTGATATCAACATTTTATGCAGTGACATCGGCAATCATATATGCGTCACATCAACAATTTATGCAGTGACATCGGCAACATTTTATGTAGTGACATCAACAATTATATAGACATCAACAATTTATGCAGTGACATCGGCAATCAAATATGCAGTGACATCAATATTTTATCTGCAATGCACATAACTGATGAAAGAGCCAGCATAACAAATTACTCAAATTATGATGTCAACTACAAAATTAAAGTTTACCGATGCAAACCAATGTTAAGGAACCACTTGAACTTATATTGATGTTCTATATAATATTAGATTTGTTTTAACATAATTAAGCAATACAGATGCATTTAATCTGCATCTTTTTCAACTTTGTATCACTTGCATATCAATGATTGCCGGTCGACTATCAGCATCCTAAGCAATATGATAGGCGCAACTTGCTCATGGTTCAAATACACACTTTCCTTCATTTTGCTCAACTTATTGTCATTTGTCAATTAGTAACACACGAAATAACAAATTACCATGATGAACTAATTGTTTGTATCTTCAACATATCAAAATTACTAGAATCAAGTACTCAAAAAAATGAACTATGAATCAATACAAATCTAAAGATAAATCGACGAGATTTGAGATAAAAAATTACATCGGTCAAGGCGCTTGTTGACTTCCTCAACCTCCTCGTCCAGTCCGTTAACGAACCGACGCATGATCGCCCCGTATGTCAAAGTGAAAAGCTTCGCATTCTGTAAAAATTCATTCAAAATCAAACAAGGTGAAATACGTTAACAAATCATGAAGCATATTTGAATTAGCTGAGAAATCATTAGAACAAGCTCACTCGTCTTCTTCATTTAGTCAAATCATCAAACACTATCAGTGCAAAGATTATTTTACCTATATTCGACGTGTTCTCTGTTAATCTCTTCCGTCCGTTTCCTCCCACCAGCTACTGCTCCACCGTCTGTGTCTTACTGGACGATGAAGAGCTCGCCGCTAAACCGACAACTTTATGGCCACACCTACAATTAATAAACGAGATTCTCCAAAATCTGCTAACAAGTTACAAGAAGGAGAGCGAAGAAGTAAAACGAAAAAGAAAATGGAACATAAAAGATGGAATGTTTTATTTTAATCCTCAAATGACGCAATTGTATTTTTGTAAGATTTGTTGTATGAGAAGTAAATTTTTATTTTTTTTTTTGTTGTGATGCTTGAAGTAAAAATAAGAAAAATATTATTATGAATAATTTAAAGAATGCGGAAATGAGTACGATGCGAGAAGCAAAAACGTGATGGGCGATAGAAACCGTCTACATTTAAAGAGTAAGCAGTCGACATCAAGAGCTTCATAGATGTACTTGTTGAGCAGCCCAATATATGCATGGTAGTTAGTTCCCGGTAGCAGCCATCATCTTGGTGTTGAGTTGGGAGTGATGCGTTGAACTGGTGAAGTATGAATTAACATACTTGGTTCATATTGCTCTGCGTGGAACTTAATTATTATACTTTAGTTCTCAAAAAAAAAATTATTATACTATAAGGTTCTGGGAATAGAATTTCTCCTTGTGTTTCCATATTTAAGAATATGTATACACACCACACTACCAAGTACAATGCTTACCATGGAATATGATAAGAAAATATAAACCGAAGGGAGCTTTAGTGGCACCATACCACATTCGAGGACCTCTCCAAAGCCGTTTCTTCTTGACCTTAATATCGACTTTGCAAAGACCAAATACATACATAAGTACATAAAAGCACATACGACCGGCTAAAAGTCGATTCTAAGAGATTGGCGGTAAAGGCAAACTCAATCATGTGGTTCCACTAAAGACTCTCGTTTTAAAACAACAACAACTAGCAATTGCTTTGTTACTCCATTGCTATGCAGTCCTGTTTGCAAGAATACAATCCAAAAACAAATTGTGCCCTTTACAATCGGTTGAAGATGGGTGATACTAATAAAAAGAATGCTACTAATAAAAACACCCATTAAAAGATGATAACTGCAATTCATTGCTATCACTAACTTTTCCATGTCAATGGCGGCACTAAAATGCATGAATTTATTAAATTATTCAGGGCATTATAGCCTCCGTTAAGTTTTTTTTTGCAAGCAAGGCGTAAAGTAATGGAGAATAAAATGATGAAAACTATAAATAAAACGAAGAAGATTGGAATACTTAACAGAGATGAAAAAAAACATTGAAACATTGATGGTCCACGCCGCCAAAGCTCAGATTCGTTTAACTTTGAGAAACCATCCCGATTGCAGTCGTAGCAGCTTCTTCTAGTGTGCTGCTCTCTATGCTAGAGCAATGTTTCAAGCATCATGTATTATATGGTCCACTTGAGTTTCATTAGATGATAAAAAGCCCTTTTGACACAAGATGGTATTTCATTTAACAACTTTGTCAGAAACAATTGTGAAAACATCAATGGCAGATGCATCATTTCATGGTTCCTTGCTGTTTGATTCTTGAGGTGTCCCAGTGGAGTAAATGCAGTTGCCTTTTTCATGATTTGTAGCTTCACAAAAGACCTGTACAAAGGGATACATCTTCTCTATCACCATATCATTCCTAAAGACGGTTCCTTTGATGTATTAGTGTCATGATATTTGATGGAAAAAAGCTCCATCAAGGCAAAAGATTCCCTGTCAACAACTTTTGATTCAATAGTCATATGAAAGATCCAATCCTGTTCTGATGGCATCATTGCTGGATTGCATTTCTTGCTGTTTGTTTGCATATTCATACAATTTTTCATTGAAAACTACTTGGGGATCCTTGTTAAACAAAACTCCATCCTTCCCATAAGCATCCTTCAAAAACACACACCAGTTCATCTCTGTTCCGGCCAAATAAAACGTCCATGGCTGCTTTAAAAGCATCTGGTAAGTGTGTTTAGTAAGACTAAACTCTTCTTTAAACTCCACAATGTTATGTATATAAGCCCTCTTCTCTAATGTCAAACTTAGGAACTCATGGATCACACCAATCCTATACTTCTCAGCCTCTAAAGTCCACAAATCAAGCTTACTCCCATCAGAATATGGTGAAACCAATGGCAATGTATTCAACAAATTCAGATTCCTCTCATTGTCTTCATCCAATTCCAATGCCTTACGATGCTTTATCCGAAATTTAAAAGCGCTCTTCACTTTATCCTCATCAACCATAAACTCCTTCTCCAAAGCACTCACTGCCATTGAAGTATCCCATTTCACAAGCTGTAGCATTCTTTTACCATCTTCCTCTACAACTACTCTAAAGTACTCTGGGAACTTGAGTACCCAGTCCCTTAAATTCTCCGGTATCCCGAAGAGAAGCCTATTATGGTAAATCTTGCTCAATGCAATTGTCTTATTAGCAGACATCATCAACAACTTCTTAATAACATTCAGTCTGTCGTTCTCCATTTTCTCCATGATTGCACGCTCCTCACCCAACAACTCATTCATTAAATCACTAAAACCTAACCACATTTTGTTGTCCGTGTGGCGATAAACATGAAACATCAAAGGGTGTTTGTGGAGATACTTGGCGATTTTGCGGCCACGAGGGAAACCCAGTTGCTGATGAAGTTTTCCAGCATCGTCAAGGCGAAGGACTTGATGGGGCTGTTTGGAGAGGTAATCTTTCGTTCTTGTTAAGAACCTGAAATGAGCATCACGTATGAGGATGTTTTCGAAGTGGGGGAGTAGGTTAGGTTTGGTTTGAACAAGGGTTGTACGAGCGCTGGGTTTTTTCTTTCGCTTTTTCCTGAACTTTTTGGGTGTTTTTGTGATGAGGAATGAAGTGGAAAAGTAGTTTGGAGTGAGGATTGATGACAGACGTTGGGGTTTAAATATCAAGCAGGAGGGGTTTGCTATGGAGGAGGGGTTGTGGAGAAGCTGCCGCAGGATCATTTGATGGACGTCGTGGAAGGCCCGTTTCCCGCTCGAGAAAACCTTGATTCCGCAATCCCTCACACTGAAAATCAGCCCTTTGTGGCTAAAGGCCTGAGGACACATACAATAACAAAACACTTTATAACGTCTGCTAGTGTAAATACATATGCCGTGCCTTGCACGGCATGCCCGATACAATCTATGATGATTAAATATGGAAAATGCAAAATAATATTACATTTTTACATTCATAGAAGTTACAAACTTCTATTATATATGAAAAAAATCATTTGAAACATTCCTCCAAAAGCACAATGAAATTATCATATAGAAGTAGATATTCCACCAGCACCCCAAAGACAACAATAAATTTAATTTTCTACACTATTTCAATCATTAAAGTATATAACATTTTATGACATATAACCATACCTCACAACATGCCTTTTATGTGTGCATGATGAAAACAAAGACCGGAAGTTTGGGGAAGGTTTAGTACTGAACAACTTTTAATGTTATTCTGATGGGCTCAACAATGCCCACTACAATGTTCTGTTTAGTAACTAACAGAATATAAAGATAAAAGGAAACTTCCCTCAATCCCTCCTCAAAAAGGCCACTTTTAATATTTCCATATAAACTCAAAATGGTAACATCTAATCCGTGTACCCCTTGATCAATGACAAATTTTCCCTTCTATGATACAATACTATATAGTTAATTCTACAGCTACAAAGACCTGCATTTAAAGAAAAGAACCAGCTAAGATGCTGGTGCAACTATCCCAATGATGTTTACGTCATAAGTTCAACACTTGCATAGCCTGAACAAACCATCAAATACCAAAATCATGACCAAAAAGCGAAACATCAAAGCTTTAGCAAGCTAAACAGAGCATGATATCCTTTCAAACTATATTTAAGAAACATAAAAAAAAAAAAAAAAAAAACAGCGTCAATTCAGACTAAACCTAACAAAAGTATCAAAACCACATCAAGGACATACGACTATTTTTTCAATTAAAGACAACCAGCCTCGGAACATATATAATACCATTGTTCATTTACTAAATTGACTATAAAATTGTTTAAAAGATGGCTGAACAAACCTTTCTTGTCCCTGCATTGTGTAAAAAATTCAAAGAAGCTAATGAGAATCAAAATACCAAAGATTCTCTCAAACATATTGTGCATAGGATCACATTGACCGATTTTCACAAGCAAGTATCACATTGGCATATTTTCTTTGACCTATTATGTTGGGGGAAATACTTATTAGAGACTCCCAATGCATCCAACATATTATCTAGTAATAATTCTACAGGTAGAAACTCTTATTATTAATGATCATATGTAGCCAAAACAAAAGATTGTGTTCTAGTAGTCAACTACACTTGCAATCAACCATCACCAAATATAAGCAATTAATCTTATAAGCCTCCTTGATTAAGCAAGATATAGATGACCCTGGGATCAAACTCAACAAGTCAGGAATATTTTGATAGTTCTTTGAATTATCAAAATTTTAGTGCTTATTCATATAACTTGCTTTCTCTATATGTGTTATCACTCTCAAAAGTCAAACAATCAATTAGCAAGTTGCTACATAAAAGCATACAAATGGTTATACAAATATTTTACTTTTTTTTGTTGTCCATTTAAGAGATAAGGTGTTATAAAATAAAAGCTTAAAATTTTAATAAAAAGAATTATAAGTACTAATAAAACAACAGAGAGACCCCAATTTTTAATTTTATTATTACTGATGGAGCAAGAAAGACATTAATGTTGCTGCAACACAAAGTAGGAATGTAACAGAGAACTTCTAAATACACCCTTAGAACAGAGATTTATATTATGGCATCCACATCCCATCATTTACTTCCAGAACCAGCACATTTTCAAAATTGCATACATATAATCTCACATATTGCCCTCTACAATAGATCGGTACTACCATCAGTCAGCTACCACCTTAATTATTTCATCACTTAGAACTAGCACAACAAAATTGGATGTCAGCCAAGACCGGGCAAAATTGGAAGATACCCCAAGCCAAAATGCAGGAAAAGTCTGCCAAACCATATCAAAGGCTGGCGCCAACTCACAAAATCGCACACATCAGAAAAGCTCTATGAGATTGTGGCTAGATGAAACGAGTAGATAGCATCCTTTTTATGCTTCCAAACTCTAATCCCACGATGTATATAACACAAAATCCTTACTTGGTCATGAAAATAATTGAAAGAAAACACATCTCTATGGAATTGAGGGTTTCGCCTTACACACCAAAGTTCTAAATTTTTGCCTTATTGGCCATCAGGTTGCAAATTATTTTGATAAATCAATTCAAAAAAATATGAGTCAATAAAAATTACTACAACTGCCCATTAGTCAATATCATAAATTTTCTGAAAGAAATCACAAAAGAAACAATGGTAGTTGAAAAATGAAATCAGAGGCCTTTCTATAGTCGTGTTTCACATATTCATTAAGAATCAGGTAGCATGGAAAGACCGTGTGTGAATCGAACCTGAGAAACCCTCCATTCTCCCCACTTAGCAAGTCAATAACTATTTTTCAGCCTCAATACTCATCAGTCGCAGAAATTTATCAAAGCAGGAGGAATTATAGTCAGAGAAAATGAGCAGATAGCGAAGAACCAAAAAATAACATCATCAAATTTTCATAAGCCTCATAATCACTGTAATACCAAACGATTGAACAATAAAGACCCAATGAACCAAATTAACAAAATGGAAGATAAATTAAAAGGATCATATAGCAAGTTACTTTGTTGCACATCGCAGAAACAATAGAGAGGTAATTAATGACGAAAAAAATTAATCTACAACAATATGAAGTTATTGAAAAAAAAAGACCCAATAACCAAATTAACATGTAAATGTCATATAGCTTACTTTGTTGCACATCGCAGAAACAATAGGGGTAATTAATGACTTTTACAACAATATGAAAATTGATTCAATTGCTACAGAAGTTTTGAAAATTGAAAGTTGAAACAGATAATGGAGATGGTGGCGCCGTGGTGGAGCCTCAGCCTTTCCGTTCGCCGACAGATTGCTGGAACTGGAAGAATGGAGACGGAGGAGTGGAGGACTGGAGCAGGTTCCCGTTCTTTTTAGGTTTGAAGAAGTGAGGACGATAATAGAGCATGTTTTATTAAAATTATCGGGTCGGAATATTTTTGACGTCAATAATATTGACACTAAGAAACATTTAACGTCAATAATGTCGACGTAAAATGACCTCTTTATGTCAATAATAATCACCCATTCCCTATGATGCACCGACACTTCATTCTGATCGTTGTTTGCGTTGTCCTATACAAGACACGACATTACTTTTTCCGACACGCTTTAACACCGTGTCCGACGACTTGTCGGCTGATTAAATTAATATTATATAAAATTTAAATATTCGATACACTGTCGACACTCTTCAACACGACACCGACATTCCTGAACCCAATTTTTTAATTTTTTTTTCTTTATTTAAGTTTTCTTCGATAGAAACGTTAAAATACTCAATTTTCATTTCTATTTATATGCTTTTTGTTGACAAACAATCATTTTTACAATTTGTAATACTTTGAGGTCAATCACAATTTTTTTTGGCACCGTATAAAGGTCAAATATATATTCTATATATTCATATAGTTTATGTAATACCTATTTTATTTTGTCTAGTTTTTGCAGATGCTTAAGGATATTTTTTTTGATAATATTTTTTTATATATATATATATATATATATATATATATATATATATATATATATATATATATATATATATCCGTGCCGTGTCGTATCGTGCGACGTGTCCATGTCTGTGCAACATAGCCCAACTGATGTGATACGTGTCCAGGAAGGTATTAATGGATCAATGGCGAGCTAAAAACCTAGTCTTCGAAAATCCAATCTTAGATCTATGCCAAAATAATACAACGTTTCGCACGAAAAACGTTGATTCGTTCTTGAAGGGATGGTTCTCTACAACGAAGAGAACGCTCACTTGCAAGTGATAAAATTAAGCCAACTCGACTTAACCATGAGAAACTTCTCTCAATATATTGATAATGATTTTCATAATTGTTTGTTCATAAAATTACAAGTAGAATTCATTTATATTGGCTACAAAACACTAACAAACTCCTAAGCAATGTGGGACAAATTACGTAGTAATCTTCGTCCCTTTATTTTAACTTGACTCTAATAAGCCCAAAAAGCTTTTATTTGCTGAAAATAAAGACTTGGCCCAATATACTAACATATAGGCAACCCCCTAATGGGCTTTTGGCCTTTTACTACTAAAAACATCATAAAAGAACAAAAATAAATTAATCAAGCCCAATAGACCTAATTGGACATAAACAATGCGCATTGGCTTCTATCTTCGACTGATCTTCTTGCTTCTTGGATAAATGGCGCGTCCTCGTTCTTCTTGAATTGGATCACATCACCATCCGTATTGATGCTTTGGGATCATTTATAGTCGATATTATTGACGCTAATAGCATTTTAGGTCAATAATATTGACGTTAAGCACTTTAATATTAGGAAAAATTAGGTTTTAAACCATGTTTGAAGCATATATTAGACATTAATTCACACACATTTTTTTTAGTTGTAATAAGACAAAATAATTTTAGTTGGACTGAAATAACCCTCGTATATCACAGGCAAAAAAGGTAAAAGAATCTCCAGCTAGTGTAACGCCCCGCTCCCAGATACCGAGCCCTTATCCGGAAGAGAAACGTTCGGCGCGTATAGCATTAAATAAATCTAATATTATACGCAAGCATCTACGTCGTCGTATCAAATAAAAGCAAACGGAAGCTAAAAAGACTCGGGTAAAAACGTAAAAGCTACTATGAATAGAAATTTACCATATTAAAGATGGAAATGTAACTTTATTACATTAAAAGGAAAATACGAAATCCAGAATAAACGTACGACAAGTCTCGAAAGACCAAAAGCCTACTCCAAAGGTACTAAAAAGTCTATTAAATGAATAACAGAATAAGTAAAAGAAAAATCTTCAACGAGACGTCGTCATCGAAATCCTCCTCGTAAACATGCTCAACCTGTTCATCTTCTCACCCCACGATGCATACAAAAGAAAATGCAAAGGAGGTAAGTACATAGTACTTAGTAAAAGTGAGAAGCTATGACAACAATTAAGATTGATAAAGAAAAGATATTTAATCGTTTAGTTATCCTTGTGTGACCGACTCAATCTGGGGTTCATTTCATGTCCATCAACATGAACTGACTAAACGTTTCTACTTAGCTTATCTATGTTACAACCGCACTCAAGGGCACTACGCGCATCCACCTCAGCAGAGTCCCTCCGTACTTAGGGTCATTATGACCTACGGAGTTCTTCCACCTCGGGACCACTCTTTTGCAACATATTAGTGGATCACACCAATATCCACGAAGTCTAGAAAAGGTAGACTCCGATAGCATGCACGTCTCAGCGGAGTCCCTCTGTACTTAGGGTCTTTTGACCTACAGAGTTCCTCCACCTTCAGAGGTAGCACATGCATCGCGATTTAGCCTGGTGCCTAGCCAAGAGGGACAAGTTGTTTAATCTTTTACTAGTCAAGTACGTTGATTATTATGATGATTAACTAGCCACCCTAGTGTTTTCAAATAATCTCCCTCACACACACTACTCTCTTCCTAGACCACTAGACACGGACAAGTCCTAGAAATTACACAGACATCGATGAATGCTAACTCATCAAAGCACAAGCCTATCATGCTCTTCCGACGGATCCGAACTTCAACTCCCTTTAAGAGTACATTCGGTGTTTTAACTGAACGAATCAGAAGCTCAATTCAGGCTTGTTCAAGTTTATACAGTGTTAACATATCACGTTTAAAGGTTTAGAAATGATAAAACGTACTTATAAGGCCGAACAACAACCAAACGCCCGTTTAAAGACATGGACGCCCGTCCGGAACCTTACGGACGCCCGTCCAAAACTCGGACGCCCGTCCATTTTCCCCAGACGCTCGTCCACCCTAAGACTGCTACAACCTGAATGTAAAATAACACCTCAGACGCCCGTCCAGAGGAACCAGACGCCCGTCTGAAATGTAGCCAAGGCAGACGCCCGTCCACATTAAGTAGACGCCCGTCCGACCTGGGTTTCGGCTAGAACCCTAAAATTTCCAACACGATTTCCACATCGTTTCTCAACCAAACATCAGTAAAATTAACACAGTGAAGCTCGAAAAAACCTCATCTAAATGTACCATATCATCCATAGTCATTAACCAAAGCAAAACTCATCTTTCTAACACCAAAACTTCTTAAGAAAAGATCTAATCCTTACAACTAAGAATTGAAATCATAGGAAGAGCCTCTTACCTTAATTGCCAACAAAACCGCAAGCAAAATGCCAAGCAGCTGCAACAACTGTTGATCCTCAACCCCAAAACCTATGTGATCAACAAGAAACCCTAAAATCCTATTTCCTTGCAGAAAAACGAAACTGAAAAAGCCTGTAAAACTGAAGATTACCTGGGTTTACTACTGTGAAACTATTTTTAGATTATTCTACGCTTCAAGACGATCGTTTCGACTACTCACGGCTGCGAAACAGAGCTACGGATCACAAGATATGAATTTTCCAAGAATCGAACTCTACGAATACCGAAAACTATGGCTAAACTGAAAACTTACGAAATCGAGAGATGTTATTTTCCAAAGTTGCGTCTCCTCGCGCTGATCACTTTTCTCTCCTACGGCATCTTGATCAGATGAACGGATTGATCACACGGTTCTTCCCATTATTTCGCTTTCTTCTGCGTTGCTTTCTTCCTTCAGCGCCGTTCTCCCCTCTTCTTTTTCAGAAATATGCGTGTGTCAATTGTGGGGAAATAATTGGGATTATTTTAATTAAATAACTTTTTTAATTAAATCCAATTAAATAATTAAAATAATAATTAGGTCGTATTAATTAAATAACTAAATTTAATGACTTTTAATTAAATCCTAAGTTGTTTAATTAAATAAATAGGATATATTATAATCCGATGCTAAAATTCCTCTCATTAGTTGTACATTTTTAAATTAAATTGAAATTTCCTAAACAAAAAATCAGAACTTTCTCTAAAAAAAGACAAAAAGAACAAAAACCCAATACATCGTTCCCAACCCTAATTTTATCCCATAGAATCAAAATTGGTATCATCGGCCTCCAACAACTCCTGTTCTTCAACAACCTCCGTAAACCAGTAATCACTCGGCCCGCCTCTCTTTGTCATCCAATACCAAGAGGTCAAGTCGGCAAGACCACATCTGAGTTTCATCCAAAAGCATAGGGGCAGGGGCACAATACCGTCTTTTGAGTTTTCACTCTTCACACCGCCACAGTTTATTGGTGACAACTCCAAGCCAAGCTTCAAGATAAAGGCAGTAATGGGAATGGATGCTCTGGTACATTCATTACTATGCTTTAATATAACGAGCTTGAGGAGCTGCTTTGAGAGAGAGCGAAGAGTTCTTCATACAAGAGTCCTCTCCATGCCCCTCCGAATGGTGATGACTTTATTCACTTTACTGATAAATGAGGTAGTGATTTGTGGCTGAGTTGTTTGTTTTAAATTGATAACTTGTGGTTTATTTGCATCCTTATATTACCCCGGTCCTTGGATTTTAGTTTAGACAGTTGGATTTGCATTATTTTAGGTCAGAAGCTGATACACTGAATAAATTCTTCGAAGTCAAGCTGAAATCAAAGTAAGCCCTTGACATAAGCCCTTATATTTCGGTTAAGTTGATGTTCTGAGCTAGTTTGATAATGTTTTCTATGAGTCTGTTCAGGTCTGCATCAGTTTTTGTCTAGGTTCTGTTTTGCTCAAGTCTGTCCAGTTAGTCTGCTAGTATGGTTTAGGTTTGATTGCAAAATAGAATCCGCCTTACTGATTTGTTGGAGGATGAGTTATTTTCATACCCACTAAAACTTGGTGATGAATTTTTTAGAATTTCTCTAGAGTAGTGAATGGATATTTACTTTTTCATTCATTTTTTTTATGTTACCCTGTCTCTTGAAACCATCCCTTATTGCCCATAGCAGTCTTGTTTGTGATTTTAATTAATCGGAAGCCTAGTTGATTGTCAATGTTATAACAAGAACTTTGTGACTTTATGAAATGAGTCTTTCCATGATTATGATAATGTTGTTCATGTCCATGCTGGAATTAGATGAATCCTTGTCTGGAGGCAGTAAATTCGTATAGCTCCTGTATTTATACCTAATTCAACTGGCCTTGTCTGATGTCTCTTACTTGTGGTGGTATAAAAGCTTTATCTTCCTTCTCTTTTTTCATGCGTGGAACCTTGAGTTTTTTTTTAATCTTAGCACATATATCTCAATAGTTGGCTGTTTCTGATGCTTTTCTTCCAAAATTAGACACTTATTGAGCTTTTCGTTAGATATTTCACGGGAATACATAAAAGTGGATGTTTCACTACATCTTATCAAGTAATTATGCCATGATAATTTATTCTGTGCAAGCACCAGTTTTCCCACTTCATCTCTCTTAACTAATCATACTCGAAGCTAATAGACCAGGAGTAAGGTGGTGGGAGGTGTGGATGAGCACCTTTCATTTATTTCTTCATTGACAAGAGTACGGTCATATAGATAATAGAGCAGGTACTTTTGAATACTTGTCAATGTCCATTTTATGTTTTAAGCAGTATTTGTTTCAGTTTTAATCTGTATCCATGCTTTTCAATGTATTAGGTTAGTAATTCGGTTTTATCAACAAATAGCAGGTTGACTTTTCATAGAGGGTCTGAGTGTTCAAGATAATTGGTTTATGGGTTAAATTTGATAAAATTATGTTACTTTCTTTTCTCAGTTTTCATGGGATGGAATATTTGTTTCTTTTTTTTTGGGAGGGGGGGTGATGGTGGATGGGTTCTTACTTTTGCTTGATATATTAATAAAACTTAGTGATATTCTTAATTGATCTGTTCAATTCAATGTATTGGTAATTGTAGGTCATCAAGTTGCGGGACACATATTTTGATGAGTATTAGCAATTGTTTATACTAATTTGAGTTTCAGTAGGTTCAAGTCAAGGATAGTGGTTGTTGATGATAGTAGATTAAGTAAAGTCATTTCCATGTATGTGAGATGACATCATAAAAAATGTCATCCTAGTGAATGGAAATTTTAATAAGATCTTTTAGCTTTATACATCCTACGATTCAGGCAGAGTAGTTCTTGTTTCTTGTGGCTTTTTTATGCATTTCCTTCTTAGTAATAATTTCACCCAAATAGGTTAGCATGTGCCCATGTTTCCAGCAACAATTAAGTATCACTCTTTAAATTGGTAATAACTAAGAGTAGGGGTTTTATGATGGTTTATGTAAATGTTTTTTTCGTGTTCATAAACTCTAAAATGTTTCTTTCTCATGTTTCATTGTTGATAATTGTTCAGCACTTGAAAGCAGGACGACACCTTCGATGTTAGCTCCCTCTTATCAACTTCTTGCAAAGCCAATGTTCAAGGTATGAAACGATGTGTTGCGACTTTTATTGTGTTACAATAGTTGTTAATATAGTGTTTCTCTTATAACCCCTCTTCCCTCTTTGCTACCAAAGAAAAGAAAAGGAAGAATGAGTGTTTATTCCAAGGGCAAAGTTCCATTATTCATGAGTTTTTTCTTATCTTAAAGGCTATATTGTGTGGTTTACGATATTGGGCTATGGTGCAATTGTAGACGGTATTATAGTTTTGTTTATTCTCTTATGGTGCAATTGTAGTGGAATGCTCTGTTTTGTCTTGTTTATCATAACTAAGTAGTCTAGTAGAATGTCTTTCCTCCATTTTCCCATAGAAAAAATAACCCGCACCTAGAATTACGAGAATCCTTGATTTATTTTATTATTGTTCCTTTTTATTTGGTATAAGAATATGCTTCAATTTTTCGCAATTGGTTTCCCGAGATGAATATCTTGTTGTGTAAGTATTGTGTGGCATGTTATATGTGTTTGATTGTTTCCAAAATAATGTGAAAATTTACCCAAGTCTTGTTTGAGTCTTGTTTTATGCCTTGGATAGAGTCTTGCATGTGCCCTTTAGTTTTGGTTAAAATGTTTTATGCCTTGGATAGACTTGAATCAATCTGTTTTCAACTCTCGATATGTAATCAAGTAGTTTGCTTTGTGTGCTATGAGTCGGCTCTCGTTTGGTTCATGTGTGCCTTATAAGATGCTTAAATAATAACATGTTAAAGAGTAGGTTTTGTCCCATGTTTGTCTTGTTTTCATATACATGTATCCGCTTTGTTTTTAAGTCTCGCTTTTTGTATGTTTGTGCTTTAGTCTTTCCCTTAGATTCATTTTGCCTGGTCTTAGGTATACTTCCTATCTTGCTAATCTTCTATCCGCATTAGTAAGGCACACATGGCTCGAATGGATAGTGCAAACATACCAACTCCGCTTGAACCGCCAAGGTGTGACGATGAACAATAGCTTGTGATAAGGTATGTAGTATTTACTACCCTTTAATATGCTATTTTTTAAATATTGCCTTAAATGTCTTATGTATGTTTCAATATGTTTTTGAGTGGCTCTGAGGAAGCAAACTTTTTGAACAAAGTTGATTAAAAAAGGGCTTTAGATTTGATATGATTATGAATTAATTCATAAAAAGTTAAAAACAGGGCCATGCTGGCTGATATAAGCCGATAAGAAATTTTCTTGGTTTGAAAGGATTTATATAATACTCGTCTTTTGATTGGTATGATTTCGTTCACTAAAATATTATCTAATCTTACCTAACCCCCACTTCCCACACTCCGGGCATACAACAAACCTCCCAATTCCATGGCCCTCTCGGTGTTTCTCTTTTTGCCTTTTTGTTTTGTATATGCATTCTAGTTCAAGATGGTGAGTTGGTCTTTGTCCAAATTGTACATGATACCTAAAATCATCGTTTATCCATCATGGCTTTTCTAGCCTCCCACCATTCAAATTAATAATAAGACTAGTCGGTTTAAATCTAAG
The DNA here is from genome assembly GCA_036785695.1 of Gentiana straminea. Lineage (NCBI taxonomy): Eukaryota > Viridiplantae > Streptophyta > Magnoliopsida > Gentianales > Gentianaceae > Gentiana > Gentiana straminea. The sequence goes on along the minus strand of JAVUPR010000183.1, from coordinate 22,308,368 downwards.
AAATAGTAAGTGGAAGGTTAATCGAATGTAGGCAGGGGATACTTGAGAAGCGAGTTAGAAAAGATTAAAGTTTCCTATAAATGATTTAGAATTTAGTATAACTGTCTCTCGCCTCATGCTCGGGCTAGCTTCGTGTTTTTATTCTTTTGTTATGCTATTTTCTATTATATTCTTTATAAGACTTTTGTTCGTCAATTTGTGTTTCGGAAGTTTACTCTTCATGTGCACAAGACCACTTTCGACATTAACTATTTTGAAACATAATCTCGCATTTAGAAAGTTTCTATTGTAATTGTTAATGAATATCATTTGTATCCATAATGCATTCGATATGGGACCGTATATTATGTGACAAATTCATCTTGAGCATATGTCATTAGTATAGATGCCATTTCTTCCTTGCTTTCAAGGAATTTCGATAACCGACTTGTAATCCTATTCAAAATATGTCAAGAATGACCCATCTTTGATTAAAAGTTGTTTGATTGTCCTTATTTTCCTCTTGGCAAATGATTTTTTTGTTCCTATTGTGCGTCATTAAGTAGAGAAATTGTTACCGCCGTGGAAGAAGTTGAAAAAAGTTTAATGTGCAAAGTACACATTTACTTAAAAATTCTAACCGCCATAGGGATTTATTACATCGAATAAGTACCTACAAGTTGAATAAAGTTAGAAAATATTGTATTGTGCTTTTGTTGATCCGAATACAATAAAGACATTATGATTACTTACACTTGCAATGGAGCAGGTTAAAATGGTCAAATACTCAACTATACATGAAATCTTATGACATTTGTGTGTGTGTGTATGTTCTTGTAGCACCCCTCATTAGGCTCATCTTTACTTTTTTTACTTGTGAATCATTGTTAGATTGTTAAAACTTTTCCTTATATTTTCTTTCTGTTGGCATGCATATTTATGCAGGCTTTTGATGCTTTTGGAAGATATAGTTACACCATCATATCCCAAGATGGTGTAATTTTGCTGGTCAATTGGCTTGTTGTGTAGAAATCAATCATTGAAGATGTTTTGGTGACCGACATTTATGGTTGTTAGATATTTGTATTTTGGGGATGTGATATTAGAAAATCCTATCATTATGCATCTATATGTAACTAATATTTTTTAATCTCTTGAAACAACTTTACCATTATGTATGTTTTGGATATATGAATGCATATTGTTGCAACTATGTATATTTTGCATGGACTAATCCAAATGGTTCAACTTACAGCACTGTAGTATATTTAAATGTATTAATTAATATTTTAGTATTTGTTCATAATGACCAAATGGGTATTTACAGAAAAGGATTTAATGACGGTAATATGCGTCATTATCGGGTAGAACCCAACATTCAACATTAGTTCTAATGAGAGGCAAATAGTATAACAATGAGTAAATTACTAGTCACTAGAAATATTTTTAATGAGAGTTTCATATCGTCATTAAATCCTTGATGTCTTTTATGACGAGACGTTTTCTCGTCATTGAATGCTTTAACTAGAAGGGCGACAATGAGGGGAGCATGAGGGGAATTTCCTGTCATTAAAAGTCTTTAATGTCGAGAAAATGACATATAATGACGAGAATTCCCGTCATTAAAACGTGTTTTTCTTGTAGTGGTAGTAAATACACCCAATGACTATTTTACCCTTTTATGAAAAGTCGGGATGTTACATTCCTTCCCCCTTAAGAGGAGTTTCGTCCTCGAAACTCGAATGTAACCAAGAGGTGCTTGAACTCTGGACTTGCGAAGCGTTTCGTCTCCTTACTCGTACAGTCTTCTTCTTCTTCCATCTTCCAACCCTTCCATCTATCGTGAGCTATCTCGAGGTGGCGACGATCTACTTCAATCTTTCGGTTGGCTTGCTGTATCAAATCTAGTCTCGTATTCTGTTGTCGCTCCACTTCATCTCAGAAACTCGTGTTCTTCTATCTCTATCTTCATGAAAGATCGCCAGCAGTACTGTTCCCATTTCTTGTACTTCTTGGTCACTCCGAGAGGAACTGCAATTGTCATCTCGAGGTTCTCCATTCTTCACTGTCCTTCCCGATATTCCGCATTCAGAACCCAAAGCTGATTCCAATGCCAACTGTTGCCATCTTCATCTAACTCGTGACCAATGGCCGGTCGGTTCTGACCTCTCACTTGTAAACAAAACCACTGGATCTTCATCTTGTTCCGTCACGAACTCATCAACTGCCTCGAATCTTGCAATCATCGGCTTACCGCTCTTTGATTGCTCCTGCTGACCTATACCCGGAAAGCTGAATCTTCCCAGCCTAAACTGCACTTCTGGCACACTTGACTTCTTTCGATCTCAACTTCCATCATGAAACCACGAGCTTGCTGAAGAACTACAAGGATTCTGGCGGTAGTGTTTCTGAGACTTCTTAGGGAAAAGAGAAGCATGCATCTGCCACCCTTTGTCTCTCTGACGGTCTAATCCAATTCCTAGGCCAAGGGAGTTAGCTTGGAGAATAAAAGAAGTTGAAAAGTAACAAGTTGAGTACCATGGTGGTATGTCAACTAGGTAAGCCAAGGAAGGGTACAATGCACTCGAAATAAGGAAGGTTGCTTGGGTTACAAGAAAAACAAGATGATTCCGCGTCGAGGAAAGTTGAAGTTGGTTCCAGGATGAAGAATGAGGCCTTGTATCATAATACAAAAGATGGCCACCAGAAGGACAACAAAAGAACACCTTACAGATGGAATTCTTTTGAGAGAGTGGAATTCTGCAAGATACGGTGGTCTACAAGGACTTCAGAGGCAACTTGGAAGAATGGTAATAGGCTTCCATATAAACATTTAGAAAGTGGAGACGTTAGGACATCACCAGATGGACTTGAAGATATTCTCAATGTATGAAAAGAGAACACCGAGCTTGAGAACATTAAGAAAGTGACCTTGATTGTTAAAAACTTGGTTAACAAAAAAAAAGGTGTTGGCGAACTAGGAAAATATTCAGTTCGTATGAGTTCCGTAGAGGGAACATCGCACAACAGAAATCAAAGTAAAGGTGCAAGGTCGAGCACCAGAAGGACTAGAAAGAATTTAGAAATCAAAAGAGAGCAAGAATCTCATCATGAAGGAGCCATGGAGACAAAACGAGTACACCAAAAGGTCTCAGAGTAAGATAAACACTTGTCAAGAAGTGTCCAAGTTTGCAATAGCCAAAGAGAGGTTATTACGAGATTTAAAAGAAATAGAAATTTCCCCCAAGAAATTGTAAGGGGATATCCAAAGTTTGAATAAATAAGCATCAAACAAGATTTTAGGTGAAGAGGACATGACACTTTAGAATTGTCGGGTAAGGTTTGATTTCAAAGAATTAATTCAAACCTTCAAAGGAAGTTTAAACGATCATTGATGACTCAATTAAAAGGTTCAAGGTTGCACTACTCGAGAGGAATAGTACACTGCCAAGGAATAAATGCTCGAGGTTATTCCCCGTGTGGAAATGAAACGGTTAAAATAAAATAAACTTTCAACCGGTGTAACAAAATTGTAGTAGAAACGCCAAAACAGAAAGTGGAAAGTCAAAATGATGTATATGGCGGTTCACGGCTCTAAATGGCCCGAAAGAGATTTAAAACTGAAGCGTACAAGGTGCAATAATCTGAAATGGAGATCAAAAGTTTAGGAACTCAAAAGTCGGTTGGCTAGTTGGGTTCGTATGGCATCTTGAAAAATTACGCATTCGCTTGAAACTAGTTTAGCATAAATTGCTAGAAGGTTAAAGATAAGTAAATGAAGAGGAATGTCATGATAGGCTAAAAAAATATGACCAGCTTACGAAGATATGCATACCTTAAAGGAACAGGCAACATTAGGTGAAGTAGTTACAATATCGACACTACCCTTAGGAGGGGAGCTGAGAATAAATACAAGTAAAAAGAATGTTCTGACATTAGAAGGTTCAGCAAACTTGAATTTGCATGTATGATGGGAGTGCAACAATTCAGAACTTTGAAGAGAATTTGTTTCTGAAGTAACTCATGACAACATGTGAAAAAGGATTTGTTGCGTTTAAAGATCTCAAGTGAGGGATTACAGGAGAAATAAATTACCCGAAAAGATATAATTACAAGAGGGAACGAAAAGGGTCTGAACATCAAACATGGCATGCTGGAGGATAGCATCTTGGTTCTCGTTTAACACTGCAAAAGAAACTATAACGTTAGCTTTATAAGCATCCTACTAAGAGGTTTAACTCGGGAAGAGATCAAACTTCAGGGAACTCCTAAACAGAACAGTCGTAACTTACTACCCCCTTAGCCCAAACTCTAAGTCAAGGAGGTGAATATTCCTTTTAGGTTGCTGTGTAGGATTTTTACTCTGGATCTGACATTATCAGTTTGTACAGAACAAAAGAAGAAGAAATTGAGCACGATCCAAAGAGAAAAGATCTAGATACCGGAGTTTTCCAGGTGATATAAAAATATTAGAATTTTTGAATGAAAATAAGTAGGTCAAAAACAGTTATTTCTGACGATTGCACAAGCTGCCAAAATTTCCAGATTAATAAACACTATGTTGAATTGCAAATCGAGATCAAACGAAAAAGAATCTGAACTTAATTCCAAAATAAAAGCTGTAGATAAAATTGTTGTCTGCAACATATCAAAAATTCAGGTCATTTGAAGATGTTTAACCTGTTCAAAACAGAAGAAGAAGTGAAGGTGTTGCTGCAGATTTTCTGGACAGAGTGTCCGGTATAAACATGAATTTTCTGAATAATCCATGATGATTATCGAGTTGATGTAAAAAGAGAAATTGTAGATAAGACAGTAATCTACTTTTCTGAAAATTTGCAGAATTTTTAGAGTAGGGGAAGACAGTCTTATGTTAGAGGGAAAACACGGAAACAAAACATTCACTCATGTTGGGTAAACCCAAACACAAGGACAATGAAAAGTATGTGCCAAAGTAAGAGACCTTTAAAACTATGAGTTGAAATGACTGAGGAGTACTTGGAAATAATAGAGTTACACATGGAGTTCGTGTAGAACCATCTCAAGCAAAGCAAAGGTCAAAAGAATGTTGATGAACTCAACCAAGTGATAGTGAAAAGAGAAAGTGGAGGACTTGTAGAGTGAATCAAATATCATTCTCTACAAAGTTAGGCCAAGATAAAAGTAAACTTAGATATTCATGTGTAGAGAAGGTGAAGATATTTCAATAGGGAAAGTAAGGAAAAGGAAATCAACCAACAGGACCTCGACTTTAAAGTGTAGGCATAAGACTCCGATCCCAAAGCTTTACTTAAGGGGTTTCACTTAACCCTATGTGACAAGCTACGGTTTGGAACTTCAAAAGAAGAAAGAGTTCCTACAAAGGATACTAGAAGGGACAAAACCTGAGGTGATCACATGAAAGATGTGAACTGAGAACTCAACCTAACCATCGTCTCAGAAGACTCCTCACTAGGTCCTGATAACTAGACCACGGTTTAAGGATTCTTAGTCTTACGAGGATTACCACCAAGCTCAAGTTCTAGAAGGTCTAAAGGATTCTTATCTTAGAGGAAAAGAAGCCTAGGATTGAAAAGACACTTCTCTCTGATACCAACTGTAACGCCCCGCTCCCAGATAACGAGCCCTTATCCGGAAGAGAAACGTTCGGCGCGTATAGCATTAAATAAATCTAATATTATACGCAAGCCTCTACGTCGTCGTATCAAATAAAAGCAAACGGAAGCTAAAAAGACTCGGGTAAAAACGTAAAAGCTACTATGAATAGAAATTTACCATACTAAAGATGGAAATGTAACTTTATTACATTAAAAGGAAAATACGAAATCCAGAATAAACGTACGACAAGTCTCGAAAGACCAAAAGCCTACTCCAAAGGTACTAAAAAGTCTATTAAATGAATAACGAGAATAAGTAAAAGAAAAATCTTCAACGAGACGTCGTCATCGAAATCCTCCTCGTAAACATGCTCAACTTTGTTCATCTTCTCACCCCACGATGCATACAAAAGAAAATGCAAAGGAGGTAAGTACATAGTACTTAGTAAAAGTGAGAAGCTATGACAACAATTAAGATTGATAAAGAAAAGATATTTAATCGTTTAGTTATCCTTGTGTGACCGACTCAATCTGGGGTTCATTTCATGTCCATCAACATGAACTGACTAAACGTTTCTACTTAGCTTATCTATGTTACAACCGCACTCAAGGGCACTACGCGCATCCACCTCAGTAGAGTCCCTCCGTACTTAGGTTCATTATGACCTACGGAGTTCTTCCACCTCGGGAACACTCTTTTGCAACATATTAGTGGATCACACCAATATCCACGAAGTCTAGAAAAGGTAGACTCCGATAGCATGAGCGTCTCAGCGGAGTCCCTCTGTACTTAGGGTCTTTTGACCTACAGAGTTCCTCCACCTTCAGAGGTAGCACATGCATCGCGATTTAGCCTGGTGCCTAGCCAAGAGAGACAAGTTGTTTAATCTTTTACTAGTCAAGTACGTTGATTATTAGGATGATTAACTAGCCAACCTAGTGTTTTCAAATAATCTCCCTCACACACACTACTCTCTTCCTAGACCACTAGACACGGACAAGTCCTAGCAATTACACAGACATCGATGAATGCCAACTCATCAAAGCACAAGCCTATCATGCTCTTCCGACGGATCCGAACTTCAACTCCCTTTAAGAGTACATTCGGTGTTTTAACTGAACGAATCAGAAGCTCAATTCAGGCTTGTTCAAGTTTATACAGTGTTAACATATCACGTTTAAAGGTTTATAAATGATAAAACGTACTTATAAGGCTGAACAAAAACCAAACGCCCGTTTAAAGACATGGACGCCCGTCTGGAACCTACTGGACGCCCGTCCATTTTCCCTAGACGCTCGTCCACCCTAAGACTGCTACAACCTGAATGTAAAATAACACCTCAGACGCCCGTCTGAAATGTAGCCAAGGCAGACGCCCGTCCACATTAAGTAGACGCCCGTCCGACCTGGTTTCGGCTAGAACCCTAAAATTTCCAACACGATTTCCACATCGTTTCTCAACCAAACATCAGCAAAATTAAGACAGTGAAGCTCGAAAAAACCTCATCTAAATGTACCATATCATCCATAGTCATTAACCAAAGCAAAACTCATCTTTCTAACACCAAAACTTCTTAAGAAAAGATCTAATCCTTACAACTAAGAATTGAAATCATAGGAAGAGCCTCTTACCTTAATTGCCAGCAAAACCGCAAGCAAAATGCCAAGCAGCTGCAACAACTGTTGATCCTCAACCCCAAAACCTATGTGATCAACAAGAAACCCTAAAATCCTATTTCCTTGCAGAAAAACGAAACTGAAAAAGCCTGTAAAACTAAAGATTACCTGGGTTTACTGCTGTGAAACTATTTTTAAGATTATTCTACGCTTCAAGACGATCGTTTCGACTACTCACGGCTGCGAAACAGAGCTACGGATCACAAGATATGAATTTTCCAAGAATCGAACTCTACGAATACCGAAAACTATGGCTAAACTGAAAACTTACGAAATCGAGAGATGTTATTTTCCAAAGTTGCGTCTCCTCGCGCTGATCACTTTTCTCTCCTACGACATCTTGATCAGATGAACGGATTGATCACACGATTCTTCCCATTATTTCGCTTTCTTCTGCGTTGCTTTCTTCCTTCAGCGCCGTTCTCCCCTCTTCTTTTTCAGAAATATGCGTGTGTCAATTGTGGGGAAATAATTGAGATTATTTCTTTTTATAGCCATTTAATTAAACCCATTAATTAAATAACTAAATCCTTTTAATTAAATCATGTTTAATTAAATAAATATGATAAATAATAATTATGTCGTAGTAAATACACCCAATGACTATTTTACCCTTTTATGAAAAGTCGGGATGTTACAGCTATCATGTGATCTGTCGTCATCGTTTTTTTGCCTCTTTCAATCCACGCAAACGAACAGAGCTTCATTTGTATAGCGTTTTGATGCGTTGATTGAACTCTTTGTACAAAGTTTTGTTTATAAATAAAGATCCCTTTAAAAATAAAAATAAAAATCCCTCGATTCCATTGGAGGAACAGTAATTAGACATTGCGATATTGGATGCTCCCGTGCCCAGAAAGAAAGTTCAGATCTTCACCCATCATTCCCCTGTTTCTTCTTCGTTTGAGGATGGTGAGCCCTTAATTTCCTCTCAAACACCAACTCTTCTTTCAGGTACATCCGCTTCTTTGTTTCTATTTTTTTTTCTCTAAAAGTGTTTTCTGAATTTTCAAATTGGATGACAGCCGACAAGTGAGATGGAACGAAGCTAATATCGTGGAGATTGAAGAAAATAAGCCTGTAATGCAGAAAATCACTGAGCCAGAGACACCATATCACCACATAATTGATGATGATGGTAAGTTTATCGAGTCTTTGAAGTCCAAAATAGCTCATATTTTTGGAAAATCATACAAGTAGGAGATCTTTTTCTTCATTTCTTTGTCACTAATCCAGGTATATTTTGCGGCTACTGTTGAACTTCAGATGAAAATTGTTAATTGCTCATTCTGCCAGCATGTGTGACAATTTGGTGCTTGGAAAACCTCAAGCTTTTTTTTTTGTTGTAATTCATTTTTCACATTTAAGAAAGACTGGTGTTCTCCAATTTGCATCTTCAATTTGTTGTCACATTATTAGTATTATTTAGAATAAATTTAGTTGAAATCATGCATATTGAAGATTTGTCCATGAACCTTATCCCTACTTCTTGCATTAATTCAGGTTATATTGCTTTTTAGTTTTCTATACATGGAACTTGCTTCAAGATTTTGTGTGAATACAGAGCAAGGAACCAAAGAATCTATGAGTTCTCCAGGAAATTCAGATAAGGCATTTATGTTTAGCATTTTACACTTGATTTGAACCTGCATTTTACATGGTTGGTGGTATTGAACATGTCACAGCTAAGGCAGAGATGATTGCTAAGAATAATGACTATAATATTCAACATTGTGATGTCTTGTTTCAATTCTTAAGTAGCACATTCTTGGCACATGACATGATTATATATCCACTTTGTTATAAAAGTTGTTTATGTCATAAGGATCAAACATTAGCAAACTCGCGCACTGTGATATTGTTAGTGTGTTCTTGTGTTTGAATGTGATATTGATACTGTGATACTGATATTGTTATTGTGTTTTGGTGTTGAGGTCGAAGCATTGAAACCGAAGGCGGAGATCTACGAGCTAATGTTCCAAGAAGAGGCTAATGCTCCTTGGTAATGATCTGTGAATTGAGATATGTAACAAATGTTAATTCATTTGGTGTAGAGGTTGACTTTATTAAGAAAATGTTAAACTATTTGGTGTAAAGTTTGAGAAGAAGATGGTAGCAATCGACATTGTCGAGATTTTTAGGTGCTTAGATAATCATTTCCTTGATGTAACTTAATTATCATATATGTTGATGTTAAAATTTTTATCATATACAGGGACGGCCCAACCAAACCCGTCGGTGTCGCCCTTCCAACACTTTTAGAGATGAAATCATCAATCAAAGTAGAACTGTCAATTTCATCGACCAAATTCTTCTCAATCGATATCATGGCGAGCTCATTCAAACGTTCTTGGGTCATTGTGCTTCGAAGATGATTCTTTATTAACTTCAACTTTGAGAAATAAATAAATACATGGGCTTACCAAAATTTTGTTCTTGTTTGATTTAATTTACTTTTATGCAAATACCATGGATGATGGATTGCTCATTTGCTCCTAATAAAGCCTCCTATTTGCTGAATAATTGTTGCTGCCTGCTGTTGTCGTAAGGTTTGGGACTTGGGAGCGAGTTGGGGATGGAGTTGGAGTGTTGGTTGGGATTGGTGGAGACAAAGAGACAAGAAAAAGTCAAAAAAGTGGGTAGACTTTTATGTTTCTTTTCTATATTTTTTTTTCTCCGGGCTGAGACATTATAAAAAAAATTGGGCCTGGACCAAATTTTTTTTTTTTTTTTTTGCAAAACCCGATCATATATGTTATAATTTTTTTCCATTGTGATTGAATGCGTTATTTCAAAATACGCAAGTTTTTTGGATATTAATGTGATTACATTATTGTCCAAATAATTTTAGTTTACGGTTTGTTTCTGTTTTAATCCATAAAGGAATATAGGTTGTCGGTGTTGTCGTAAAGCTTGCTGAGTCCATGATTTTTGGCTAATCGTATAATATTATTAATGGTAATGGTGTCATTGTGTTTGTTAATAAAATGTATTACTGTGATAGTGTTATTATGCTTACGTATATAATTGATTTATTTTAATTATATATGAGGCGGACGTCCTTTTCCGGTTAAGAACTCGGTATCCGGATCAGGGTCGTCACATGATACATAGTCTTTGTACATAGTAATCATGACATTCTCCTTCCTTACGGCACAAACGAATTCCGTTATATAGTTAAGTTATCCACCTGTTTGATAAACTGTGCAGCATATTTAAGAAAAGCTCGCCACCCAAAATGGTCAACTATAACATTGTCATTGAAGTCTATTCTATGCCGCCGAAACAAGAGTAATGCATCTCTGAAGAGTTTATCAATCAAGGCATTGGCAATTGAAGTAAGAACCAATTTTATGGGGTAGACACACTCTAAGTTCCCTCAAGTAGTTTGTAATATGAGAGCAGATTCATCACCAATCACCATGCAAAACATAGACAAACCTGGCCCCTCTTTCCCATACTAATTGTACATAATTTACACCATCTTGTACGTTCCTTTTCCTTTTCCTTGGACTTGAAATAGGTAAAAAGTTCTCATATTTAGCTTCAAGTTGGTCACTTTCAATATCCACTATCCACGATAGACTCTTCATCTGAATAAGGGTAACAAAGACCGCCGCCATCAACCAAATTGAGGACATATTTCGTTCCCCGCCTTTCGTTTTCCCGTTTATTATTCCGGCCTAAAAATTTACTTTCCCCGTTTTTTTGTGTTTTTAGAAATGATTATTTGACAACAAATATACACAACAAAATACCACAACAACATTTCCTCCATTAAGTTTTGGGGCCTTTAGTTATTTAAGCTTGTCAATCGAAATTGTTACAACAATAAGCTTATGACATAAATCATGCCATGAACAAGCTTGGACTCTCCAAGTTGGGTGAAAAGCCATTAATGCCCTCCCCCCATTTGGGGTGATTTACTTAACACTAAAAATGTAATTAACCCTTAATTAAAAATCTGAGTAAACTTTGCTTAATCCGACCCCCTAAATTAGGGCAGGTAAATTAACCAACCCTAATTTACGCGCCAAAATCAGACCAGAAGCCAATTACTCTGCTTCCGCCCTCTCTTTGCAAAGCCAATAACTCCGCTGTGTCTCTCCCTCGGTGTCCAGTCATTGTCCTCGCCGGAACATCCCTCTCTTTTCTTCTTCTCCGTCAATCATTGTCCGAGCCGAGCTGGGTGGTAATCGAAAGGGTTTCTTGGCTTTCCATATCGGTATTTGAATGTAAATTAAGCTAATACCATTGAAATGCATGTAAATGATTGAGTTTGTGGTGTATATGATTTTGGAGATTAGGAATGTGTGTATGTGGTGTTGAATGATTTAGGGAAATTGAGTTTGTTAGTTTACTTACCCTGCGGGATTAGCTTAAACCGTGTGTTTAACTCTAAATTGAATTGAAAATGGGGGCGACCCTGATTGAAAATGGATATTTGATTTGAATTGAAATGGTTAAATGTTGAATTGGTGATTTGTGCAGTTATTACCCGGTATGACTACTATATATATATATATATATATATATATATATATATATATATATATATATATATATATATATATATATATATATATATATTTGGTTATATCTAGCGATTTCCGGGTAATCTTAAAATATTGATTATAGTGTGACACAAGTTTAAACTTGTTAATGGCTATTTGAACGGAATTGAAATTGATTTGTGATTTAAAATAAATTGAATGCAATGCTACATTCAAGAGGTATGGATTTTGTCTATGTGTATATTGGTTTGTAATTATTGTATTGAATAAAAACAGGATCTCGGTGAAGCGGATGGAAGATAAAGTTTGTATTTTTATATTTTACCCTGTGGAGATTGAAAAAGACGTCAATGGTCTTGGAAGTATGTAGGGTGTGAATCTGAAGAAGTTTCGACGATTTTGAGTGTAAAAAAGAACATTACATTTGAAGAATTGTATGACATGGTGAAAAATGAGTTGGAAATCGATACAACTAACTATGAGTTTGAGATGAAATATATGGTCCGCATTAGTAAAGCTAGACCGATGGTGCTTGATTGCGATAAGCTTGTGAATCGGTTTATATATGTTTGTAATTTAAAACAAGATGCTTTATTAATATGTTTGAAGGAAAAGGAAAAGTGTACCGAGGTTTATGAAAGTCAAGAAACATGTGAAGTAGTAAATGTGTCGGAAAGTCAAGAAACATATGTTGAAAGAGATGAAGAGACAGATGTTGATGTTTTGGCAAATGGGATGAAAGAGATGTTGGATGTAAGAAGAGAAAGCATGGAGACATGTGTTGAAAAGAATGTTAATGAAGAGATAGATGTGGATGTTGTTGGGAATGCCATTGAAGAGATGTTGGATGTAAGAATAGAAAGCATAGAGACATGTGTTGAAAAGACTGTTAATGAAAAGATAGATGTGGATGTTGTTGGGAATGCCATGGAAGAGATGTTGGATGTAAGAATAGAAAGCATATAGAGACATGTGTCGAAGATTCTCATTTGAACATGGGGGGTGACAACATGGACTTTAATGAGCAACTTGAAGACTCCTTATTGGTGAATTTGGGTGAAGATGTTTATTTAGAAGAATCATATCAGAGAATTAGCATGAGCGGGGCTGATGAATTGTCAAATGAGAATCTTGATGGCTTTGTTGTGAGAAATGAGATTGTTGATCCCTTGAATGCACCCTCAACTATGGTTAACGTGCAAAGAATTGAACATGAAGACTTTCATTGTAGCCGTACTGTAGGTGATACTTTAGTGTGCATTCCCGAACATGAAGACTTTCGTGTGAATGATCCGTTTAAATGCAAAAGTTTTTTGGTATTCAAACTTGTGAAGTTGGCTACGAAGTACAAGTTTGAATTCAAAACGCAAACTTCCAACAAAAGCGTTTATTCAGTTTTATGTGAAGCCGCCGGATGCAAATGGCGTTTGCGAGCCACAAAACTTCAAGCACCTTCTGAGCGATTTGTAGTGGTAACGTATGCAAATAAGCATAGCTTCCCACCTATTGCTCCTCGTAAAGACCATAGACATGCTACGCACAAGCTAATTGGCACATACTTTGCCAGAAGGTTTAAAGATGCCAATATTAACGCACCAAAGGACTTGATGCATGATTTCCAGCAAGAATTTGGATATGATGTAACTTATTGCAAGGCGTACAGGGCTAAGGGTTATGCAGAAGGATTGATAAGGGGTAATCCAAAAAAAAGTTGGGGAGAATTACCCAAATATTGTTATAGGATGAAGGCTAGAAACCCGGACACTGTATATCATATTGAAAAAAGTGATGGGAATGTTTTCAAATACTTTTTCATGGCACTTGGTCAAAGTATTGAGGGATTTTATTTGGCGATGCGGAAAGTCATTTCTGTGGACGGCATGCATTTAAAAACGCGTTATAAAGGGACCTTACTTGTGGCAACATGTCAAGATGCAAGTCATCAAATATTTCCACTTGCTTGGGGTGTTGTTGCTTCTGAAAGTATAGACAGAACTCGAATGTCCTAATCCTTATAAGCCAGCCCTGGTTTTTTTGATAAGCTAAAACCCATCATTGGGGACACGAATGATCTTGCGATACTTTCTGATCGTGCCGATAGTATTAAAACATCTTTCAAGGCGGTGTTTAAGAATGCGCACCATGGGCATTGCATGTATCACATGCAAAAGAATTTGAGGATGAAATAACACAGACGTGGTGTGGGAAAGCTCTTTCGAAAGAAAGGCTGCAGAGCCTATACGAAGCGCATTTCAAGTTTCATTTCAAAACTTTATGTAGTAAATGTCCGAAAGCTGACGAATATTTGAAAGAAGCAGAATTCCCTATGTGGGCTAGAGCTAAATTTGAGGGATTTCGTTACAACATAATGACCACAAACCATGCCGAGTCCGTGAATGCTAGGCTAAAGCGTGCATGAGAATTTTCAATTGTTGGGTTGATTGAACATATCCGGGAGATGTTACAGGATTGGTTTGCTAAAAGAAATGAATCATCTACAAATTGCCAAGATGCTCTTACTCCCAAAATTGAAATCGAAGTGAACAAAAGCTTTGAGTCAGCCAAACGATTTTCAGTTAATACACTTTCCTCAGATAAGTATGATGTTCGTGACAAGGATGCTGTTATTTCTTACATCGTTGAGTTGGATTTGAAGACGTGTACATGTAAAAATTTCCAGATGGATATGTATCCATGCGAGCATGCAGCTGCTGTGTTGAAGTATACAGGGAAGCAAGCCTCCAAGTATTGCACTTGGTATTATAGCATCAATTGTTGGAGGCTAGGTTATTCCAAATGTGTGTATCCACTTCAAAATGAATATGAATGTGTGTATCCCGATGATGTGCTTAACGATGTGGTTTTGCTACCGAAGGTGCCAAGAAGACAAAGTGGACGGCCATCAAAAAAGAGGAAACGCTCAGCCGGGGACAGAAAGACGAAGTATGTTTGTGGAAAATGCGGTGTCAATGGTCATTACGCTTCCACTTGTAAGAGTTTGATTGGTGGAGAAATGCTCACCAACGACACTCCTACTTTGCGATGATAAGGTATTGTATGTATTAATATTTAGAGTTCTTTTTATATTCAATCATGTTACATTGCATTAAGCTTGTTACCATTTTTCTTTGACAATGTTACAGGAAGGCGATGGGATACATATTGTGGCTGTTTAAGTATTAATGTTGATGAAGAGGATGAGATGTTTACATATTGTGGTTGTTTAAACATTGAGGATGATTGGTTGATGTGTAAGATTCGAAGACGTAACTTATGTTGTATTTTGAATAATGGCAAATTCTATGTGTTGGTTGTTCTTCTTTGGTTGATTGGTTGATGTTTAAATCTGGAAGATGTAGATGATGTTGAATTTTGAATGATGGCAAATTGATGTGTTGGTTGTTCTCATTTGTTTAATGTGAAGGGAAGTTGTTCGAGTGTCACGAATGTGGTGTTTTGCGTCCATTAAGGGTGTTGTAAAACATTCACTCTAAAACAGTTTAAACTTGTGTCGGCCCCGAAACAAGTTCAAGCTTGTGTAGCCCCATGAAACGGGTTTAAGCTTGTAAAACATTGATGTGTTGGTTGTTCTCATTTTTGTTTAATGTGATTACCATTCAAATCCTTTAAATAACCATTAGATAAGAAAACCAAATGAAATGTACAGAAATATACAGAGAAATACAGAATACCAAGAACTTAAGTTTTTATTTCGTAACATGAAATACGAAATAAAAGTTAGACAAGTAATAGTCAATAATACAAGTTTCTTTTGAGATGAATTGTTCCCTAGCCTGGTCTTCTCAAGTAGTGTCTCCAGGCGAGCAATCATTTCTCTATCATGGAGTAACATTTGAACCATGGAATCTGAATTGCGACCTCTCAATAACTCAGTGACATTGATCTCAACTTGTTCAATTTTTTTTGCATCATTGTCTCGCATGCACTTTATCATTTCAATATCATTTTGAAGGACACCGATTGTGCATTCATGTTTATCTGTTTTCTTCATCAAGTTCACAGAGGTAACATCTTCATGTGACCCAGTAGATGAAGACACCTTGCCATATGACCTAGTAGATGAAGACACTTTGCCATATGGCCCAAGTAGATGCGGAGACACCTTGTCCCGCCATATGAAATAGTCACATTTGACTTCATCATCCCGCAAAATAAGAAATTCCAATTATTATACAGACACATTATCCCTTGAAAGTAAATGGAAAGTATAACCAAAATAATTAGTCATACCGGCCAATAAGGACAACCGTAGAACAGTCTCTCTGGGTTAGCATATGTTCCTGAAGTCACCAATTTTGCAAGAACGCCACATTTGCATAACAATGTACGCTCATGAAATGTCCCAGATTCATTTACCTTGCTAGAAGAACTGGAAATCGGAGAACTACCCTTCATATTTTGCTTCAGGTTCGTTTCAGAGATTGCAGACGCTATGAAAAGAATTGTGCATAATTGAGTATTAAATGGTCTGTCTATATCTCAAATAAATAACTAAACGCCCCTAACAAGTACTCCCGATTCACAAGAGTGCAATCTATGAGTGAATTTGATTGCTTCTTCGTTTAAAAAAAACATAATTCATAAGAGCATAGTAACTCACCAAAATTAGCTCTGTTAAGTAATTGATGTCTTGGTAAATTCACCCCAATATGTTAGAAATTAGCTCAAATTCACAAAAATGTAACAAAATTCTGGAAAAACAAAAGAGTTGCCTCGGAAAGCCCCTGGAAGAAAAGCTAAAACAAAAGAGCAGAGTAACTCACCAAAATTAGCTCTGTTAAGGCTTTGATGCTCAGTTAATTCACACAAATATGTTAGACATTAGCTCAAATTCAAAAAAATGTAACAACATTTTGGAAAAACAAAAGAGGTACATCGGAAAGCCTCTAGAAGAAAAGCTAAAACAAAAGAGCAGAGTAACTCAACAAAATTAGCTCTGTTAAGGCATTGATGCTCTGTTAATTCACACAAATATGTTAGAAATTAGCTCAAATTCAAAAAATGTAACAACATTCTGGGAAAACAAAAGAGGTACATCGGAAAGCCCCTAGAAGAAAAGCTAAAACAAAAGAGCAGAGTAACTCACCAAAATTAGCTCTGTTAAGGCATCGATGCTCTATTAATTCACACAAATATGTTAGAAATTAGCTCAAATTCAAAAAAATGTAACAACATTATGGAAAAACAAAAGAGGTACATCGGAAAGCCCTTAGAAGAAAAGCTAAAACAAAAGAGCAGAGTAACTTACCAAAATTAGCTCTGTTAAGGCATTGATGCTCTGTTAATTCACACAAATATGTTAGAAATTAGCTCAAATTCAAAAAAAATGTAGCAACATTCTGGAAAAACAAAAGAGGTACATCGGAAAGCCCCTGGAAGAAAAGCTAAAACAAAAGAGCAGAGTAACTCACCAAAATTAGCTCTGTTAAGGCATTGATGCTCTGTTAATTCACACAAATATGTTAGAAATTAGCTCAAATTCAAAAAAATGTAACAACATTATGGAAAAACAAAAGAGGTACATCGGAAAGCCCCAAGAAGAAAAGCTAAAACAAAAGAGCAGAGTAACTCACCAAAATTAGCTCTGTTAAGGCATTGATGCTCTGTTAATTCACACAAATATGTTAGAAATTAGCTCAAATTCAAAAAAATGTAGCAACATTCTGGAATAACAAAAGAGGTACATCGGAAAGCCCCTAGAAGAAAAGCTAAAACAAAAGAGCAGGGTAACTCACCAAATTAGCTCTAGTTGGTTTCTTTAATGGAGATTTTGAAGGTTGAATGGTGGGAAGATCAAAAGAGGGAAACACATCAATGAAAGGGGCGGGGGTGTACTTGGGTTGGTTAGAGGGGTTAGTTGTGGGTGAAGAATTCGAATCAAATCAAATAGGGGAATTTGAAAATTTCAAAATTTTGGGTGATTCTTAGCAGGAAAGCAAAAATTTTGGTTGCAACAATTGAGAGGGGAGCAGCTTAAGGGCAGGAATTGATGATGATGGAGGGGGAAAGTAGGGTTCCGATCACATAATTAAAAAAAAACAAAATAATCCAAATAATATTTATTCTAGTTACATCTTTTGATTATATTTATTTATTCTAGTTACATCATTTGATTATTAAAAAAAAATAGTTAATACATATTCTTACTACTAAATAATAATTAATAATAATATATAATTAAAACAAAATTAAACGGACTTCCGGTTCCATTAGAACTACTTATCGTGTGACATATACTCACGTAAGACACCCTAAACGGACTTATTGAGTGACATAATCACGTAAAACACCCTAAACGGACTTATTGTGTGACATACTCACGTAAGACACCATAACTGGACTTATTGTGTGACATACTCACGTAAGACACCATAAACGGACTTATTGTGTGACATACTAACGTAAGACACCATAACCGGACTTTTGATTCAATTAGGACTACTTATGGTGTGACATACTCACGTAAGACACCCTAAACGTACTTATTGTGTGACATACTCACATAAGACACCCTAAACGGACTTATTGATTGACATACTTACGTATGACACCATAAACGGACTTATTGTGTGACATACTCACGTAAGACACCATAAACGGACTTATTGAGTGACATACTCACGTATGACACCATAAACGGACTTATTGTGTGACATACTCACGTAAGACACCATAAACGGACTTATTGTGTGACATACTCACATAAGACACCCTAAACGGACTTATTGAGTGACATACACACGTAAGACACCATAAACGGTCTTATTGTGTGACATACTCACATAAGACACCCTAAACGGACTTATTGAGTGACATACACACGTAAGACACCATAAACGGACTTATTGTGTGACATACTCACGTAAGACACCATAACCGGACTTCTGATTCAATTAGGACTACTTATGGTGTGACATACTCACGTAAGACACCCTAAATGGACTTATTGTGTGACATACTCACATAAGACACCCTAAACGGACTTATTGAGTGACATACACACGTAAGACACCATAAACGGACTTATTGTGTGACATACTCACGTAAGACACCCTAAACGGACTGATTGTGCGACATACTCACATAAGACACCCTAAACGGACTTATTGAGTGACATACACACGTAAGACACCATAAATAGACTTATTTTTGTTACATACTCACGTAAGACACCCAAAACGGACTTATTGAGTGACATACACACGTAAGCCACCATAAACGGACTTATTGTGTGACATACTCACGTAAGACACCATAAACGGACTTATTGTGTGACATACTCACATAAGACACCATAACCGGACTTCTGATTCAATTAGGACTACTTATGGTGTGACATACTCACGTAAGACACCCTAAACGGACTTATTGTGTGACATACTCACATAAGACACCCTAAACGGACTTTTTGAGTGACATACACACGTAAGACACCATAAACGGACTTATTGTGTGACATACTCACGTAAGACACCATAAGCGGACTTTTGATTCAATTAGGACTACTTATGATGTGACATACACACGTAAGACACCCTAAACGGACTTATTGTGTGACATACTCACATAAGACACCCTAAACGGACTTATTGAGTGACATACACACGTAAGACACCATAAACGGACTTATTGTGTGACATACTCACGTAAGACACCCTAAACGGACTTATTGAGTGACATACACATGTAAGACACCATAAACGGACTTATTGTGTGACATACTCACGTAAGACACCATAACCGGACTTCTGATTCCATTAGGACTACTTATGGTGTGACATACTCACGTAAGACACCCTAATCGGACTTATTGAGTGACATACTCACATAAGACACCCTAAACGGACTTATTGAGTGACATACTCACGTAAGACACCCTAAACGGACTTATTGTATGTCATAAATCTAAAAATATCAAATATCAATAGTGAAAATCACCGTTATGTCACTTGTCGTGACACATCTGTTGTCCCTCTATCATTACTCGTCTCAGAAAACGGTACTACTATCTACTCGCTTAAAACAAAATGAAATGAATGGAAATGAAGGGGGAATGGACGGTCCCCGGTCAACAATGGCCCCATGCCACTGATTCTGTCATGTTTTGTCTTCTTTCTACTTTTTTTCACGCCTTCTATGCATGCGATGGAACAGTATATTCTCTCTTTTATTTCCTTCTTGTTTATCACGCAAAGTAGTTTTTTTCATGCAATCATCTTTTGTTGTTTTTTTTTCTTCCTTATATTCTTTATTATTATAATTTATAAAGTATGAAAATCCTATAATTACATTAATTCGATCTCTCCGTTAATTAATATAATCTTTTTTCTTTCTTTTATATCAGACACTAATTAATTTTTTCATTCAACTCACATAAGAAATACAAATCATTTTATTTTCTTATAAACTACATATGATTCAAGTCTGCTCATTTCCAAGTCTGTTAAAATAACAACATACGATTCAAATTGACACAGACTTTAACTTGTGTAACATATACAATACCAGAACCAACCCCAAAGAAAAAGCATAACAAACCAAATTGGACTAGGAGGACATTAGAACCGAAAGCTAACTCATGGCAATTTCCAAAGAACAGAAATATTTCAGATAAATATATTATACAATAAACATGAACATAAAAATAAAAGCATTAGTTTCAGGACATGAAAATAAATTATACAAACAAAAAATTAAAATTAAACCCAAAGTTTCTGCAAACAAACAGTAAACTTAAAAATAAACAAACAGACATAACAACAACAAAGTTTTTCAGAAATCATATATAATGTGGCAAATGTGCAATCCTTTTCCCCGTTATCTCGTTGCAAACCTGGACAACTTGATTGATCTTCCTCTTGTAGGTCTGCATCGTCTCTTTCAGATTTGCCACCTCACAGTCTCTTGATTCAACCTCCTCAACCACCTTCAAGTTGATGTTCTCGGTTTCATGAAGAAGTTCTCATCTATGTGCCATCATGTCTTGCTTTTGCTCCTCCAGTTGGTGCATACAGGCTTTAACTTGTGTAACATATACAAAACCAGAACCAACCCCAAAGAAAAAGCATAACAAACCAAATTGGACTAGGAGGACATTAGAACCAAAAGCAAACTCATGGCAATTTCCAAAGAACATAAATATTTCAGATAAATATATTATACAATAAACATGAACATGAAAATAAAATCATTAGTTTCAGGACATGAAAATAAATTATACAAACAAAAAATTAAAATTAAATCCAAATTTTCTGCAAACAAACAGTAAAATTAAAATTAAACAAACAGACATAACAACAACAAAGTTTTTCAGAAATTACAGATAATGTGGCAGATGTGCAATCCTTTTCCCCGTCGTTTCGTTGCAAACCTGGACAACTTGATTGATCTTCCTCTTGTAGGTCTGCATCGTCTCTTTCAGATTTGCCACCTCACAGTCTCTTGATTCAACCTCATCAACCACCTTCAAGTTGATGTTCTCAGTTTCATGAAGAAGTTCCCATCTCTGTGCCATCATGTCTTGCTTTTGCTCCTCCAGTTGGTGAATAAATTCCTTCCTTAACCGCTTCATCTCTTCCTCCAGTTCTTGCTTGAATATGATTCGAATCTGTTGCCTTTCTTCCTCCAACATTTTCATGAATTCGTTTCTTTCCATTGCCATTTTTTTTTTCTTTGATGTGCTTCCTGATTTAGAGATATACGGTATTTATTTCAGCATCATCCCAGAATATATATAGCCTAGGTTAACCCTAGGTTAATTGTAGCGTTGCAAGCAATTAAATGGATGTGGCGTTTCACTTTTCAAAAACTGACTTTGTAGTTGAAACAATTCCAATGCTTCGTAAACCTTCATGACTTTGGTAGTTGAAACGAATCAAAGCCTTGGATTCACATTTTCTAAATCAAATTCCACCTTTTATTTTAAAAAAACAAAACAAATTCATTTTGAGAACCTTTCCTATAATAATTAATACTTCAATAATATCACAACGTACTCAATCAACTACCTTATTATATCGTGAGTATTTTAATGTTAAACCTTAGCACTAATTAAATGGTTTTATTTTATTCTATCGTGATTATTCTTTAATTATCTTAATATATCTATCAAAAAATCAATTTTTCTACCCAACTTTAACTTTGTGTCCAGCTATATTAATTAAGGAGTATGGTTTTATTTTATTCTATCGTGATTATTCTTTAATTATCTTAATATATTCTATCAAAAAATTAAATTTTCTACCCAACTTTAACTTTGTGTCAAGCTATATTAATTAAGGAGTATGGTTTAATTTTATTCTATCGTGATTATTCTTTATTTATCTTCATATATCTATCAAAATCAAATTTTCTACCCAACTTTAACTTTGTGTCCAGTTATATGGTTTTGTTTTAAACTTGATTATAGGGTTTAAACATGATAATCAGTTCCAAAATGAACCTAAGTAAGAAATGAAGTACAATTACATGCACAACCAAAAATGTAAATGTTGATGATACTAACCTTTGGCTATTATTCCATCATCCTGCTTTTTATTTGAATAACACACATTAGCATTTATGCTAGAATTCTTTAAGGCAAGGATATAATCAACAAGCAGTCTACCGTCATCATTCCTAGATCCACCGTTAATAGCCATTACAGCAGAGACAGAGTCAGATTCCACAACAACCTGGGAGACACCATAGTCCTTAGCAATCCACAAAGCTTCTTTGATAGCCAGCAATTCCCCTTGAAGGATGGAGTTTCTTCCATAGTCCTACTGATGATAGACTCACATTCCACATCTGAATCATCTCCTTCCAGTCTATGGCTATTGTGCAGTCCTTCACCCTGTGCACATATTCAACCATCACACAAGACTCCACCTCCCCCAGTAGATGTATATTTGAGTTTAGTTTGGTCATGTGCCATAAAATTCTCGTCATTATCTTCAATAGAGACTTGGTATGTTGCTTTGTTTAAGGTTTACAAGTGACTTGTCTCCACTCTTTAGATTGAAAAATGTTATATACGAGTCTTTTTTTCAAAATGATTCACACTAGCTATTTTAAGAGGCGTTTTTTAAGGGGCTTGGTAGCACATGGTCATTTTAGGAATTTTAGCTATGACTGGAAAAGCAATGACCTGGAAAATCCAAAAAGATTCCTGGGGTCATTTTACGAGTTACTTTAAGCAATGTCTGTGAAATTGTACAATTATTGGTACAACAATTTTTTTTAATTGTACTTTTCATTTGCAGACCCCCCCTCTTTTATTGTACTTTTTATTAATCGCAGAAACATATATAAAGGTTCTTCTTCTTTATTCATCCAAATCCCCCTCCTTTCTTATTCTACTATTTATTAATTGCAAACCTTAATACCCTAATTTATTTACATGCATGCAACAACTGATGTATAAGAAACTACATCCATACGTTTCAAAAAACAAAAGAAACTACGTCCATGATATCATTCAAACAAACAATAAAACACTTAAAAAGATAATATTATAAATGATTTCATAAGAAAAAGTTATTACATAATATCAAAACAGACTGATAATATTATAAATAATTTCAAGTTCATGAAATTTTTACAACATAATATTATTGAAGAAAATACAAATATGTAGATAAAGTGGGGTTTGGATGGGGATGGGATTTGATCACATGCTGTTATCCGAGAACTCTATAACATGCTCTCTTATTGGGAGAGTTTGTGGTCGAACCCCAACTCCAATTGGGGCCAAAGAAACATTATTGTTCCCCGGCCATGGCATCATGCGATAGTGCACGAATGCAGATGCACATCGCACTGCAATTTTGTAAGCATCATTGCACAGTCGTATCAGATCATTGATTTTCTTTTTGACTGTTTTGATGTTGTCATTGATATACGCCACTTCAATATACATGGAATCCGACTCCCGTGTCATCCAGATTTTTAGTTGATCAATTTCATAATGGCATTCATGTCTTCACGCGTCCAATTTTCTTTGCAATTCTTCAACCTGGTTTCTTAAATCTACGATCTCCTTAATATGCTTATCCATTTTCTTCTTCTGCTTTTCTGTTTTTATTTGTAATAAATATGAATTGTACACATGTGGTTATACTACTATTTATAGGCCAATTTTAGCTTTTTTTAAAGCTGGTGGCGTCTCTTCGATTTACCCTACCATGAGACCCTTCAGATTCGTATCTGTATCTCTTCGATTTACACTACCATGAGACCCTTCACATTCGTAACTGTATCTCTTCGATTTACACTACCATAAGACCCTTCACATTCGTATCTCTTCGATATACTACTATTTATAGGCCCATTTTATCATTTTTTAATAGTTTAATTCCAGTTCTTACCCGCAACAATCTCAAACATGTCTCATTGACCGAAACAATCTTGAACTTGTGTAACGTTAAATCAAACTTGTGTCAAAACAATCTTGAAACTGTGTAAAGTTAAAATTAAGAAATGAATCCATTATGTTAAGGGTCAATGACAAATCATCAAATATTATAACAAATCATCATTTATAATGTTAAGCAATTTAATGAATCAAGCCATAGATTGGATTATGGAATTGTATAATGTTAATCAATTACTATTACAATTACACCTTTACGTTAACTATGTTGATTTGTATAATTCTTTAAGAATCACTAAATTAACTTCTTCATTTCAATGGGTCAAATTTTCTAACAAATAATGTTAACCAACTAATGAATCAAATCCTAGTTCTCAAACATGGAAGAAAATAACAATTACAAATACAATATACATAATAATAAGAATGAAACCTAATTTCTCCTTCAAAACATTCTTCTTCAAAATAACAATTACCAATACAATACATATTAATAATAAATGAACCATAGTTCTCCTTTAAAACATCCTTCTTCAAAACAACAATTAAACATTTTAGTTCTCCTTCAAACTTCAAACCACCCCTTCTGTAAAAATTAAAATGACGTAGTTTAATGATAAGTCATAACCAAAACCCTCAAAGATGGTTAACACAATTTTACAATGACATAGAAATTGCATTCTATGCCTGAAAGTTCCATGAAAGCAATCCCGCAACTAACTTCTTTCGCCAATCCGGCATATGCGCACTCCGAATCAATGATAGATCCACTCCTCCAAGCATGAACTCCACGAATTTAAGAACGAAAATGCCACAATCACTCCTACCAAATTACAAGAATTACAAGATAAGTTAGTCACGACAACGAATACCTTAATAATCCCTATATATATTGCATAAAATTATGAAACGTACCCATTATCTTGAGATGGACAATCCACGCTTTTCACCGCTAGTTTTCTCAAAGAATAATTCTCATAGTCTTTTACATGGTTCTTCTGTAAAACCGGTATCACAACTTGCAGAGGCGTGACACAACTTGCAAGAAGCACTTTTCTGACATGCCCCGGAAGGCTGTCATACACGTAAATTATCCTCCCACTCAGATCAATTTTCAGAAGAAACCAATGATCCCTCTCTATCATCGGCACATACAAACTTGTGCAACCTTCCCATGATTTGCTAAATTCCGGAGCTGCCCCCTTCACAATATTCATAAATACTCTATCAAATCGTCCTTCACAGGACAGGTAACACCGTACCTCAGAGATCGTACTATGCACAATAGAGATCGGCGTTACTTCAACAAAAGTTGGCATCGGAAGCAGAAAGTGTTACAATAGGTTTTCTCAACAGCCTAGCAATTTCCCTAGTATTTTCCTGGTACCTGAACAACAGATTTTGCTTTCATGATTTACTGTCGAAGTATTAGCTAAAGCATAAAGTACATTAAGAAGATAAACAAGCTAACCATTCAAGCAAAGACTGGCCTTCCTCCAAAGGAGGGCTGTGCATCTGTTGGTTCTTGTGCACAGCGACAGTCCTAAAGAAGAAGGTATAGAAGTGTACGTTAAAAGGAAAAGGTTAACGATCATACATCCTGTGAGTACATGCTACATGTCAATGTTGGTTAAAATACATGCAGACATAGCCTTGATACTTCTTGCCAGATTTTCCTATTTTTATGTCATCCTTATGAAGAACTTGGACAACAACAGTCCAGGAAGGCGTATTGTCGTCGACATCAAGTGCAAACGAAAGATCCCTTCCACCATGGTTCTGTTTTTTTTTTCAATGTGAAAAAGGTAAGTATTAGCTTTTGTCAGTTCAGCAATAGTTCAACATCAAGTAACTAACATATAAACAACGAACATTGTACAGGGTATGTTAATGAGGCTAATAAAAATTTAGAAGCTTATAGGACACAGTAATAGTAAAGTATATATTTGTCTTGTAAAACTTATACTAAGTATGTGTTAATATCTCCTTGTAGACAACGTTTCTTGTTACCCTTGCTGATTGTTTGTAAAAAAAACAGGTTCGGCAAAAACTTTCAAATCCATTTGTTTCTTAGCACGTGACAAGGCAACATATAATTGTCCGTGGGAGAAAACGGGGTCTTTAAGATACAACCCCACGAAGTCCAAAGTTTGCCCATATGCTTTATTTATAGTCATTGCATAACACAACCTTATTGGGAATTGAACCCTTTTAAAGGGTATTGGACAAAAGTCATCTTTTGATGGTTCTAATGGTATCTTGTGTAGGAAAACCATTTACCCAATATGATCACCCATAGCAATTTCAGCATGTATTATATTTCTTTCTAACCTCTTACACAACAATCGTGCACTGACGATACGGGATTTCACCCCTCCACGTGGAATTATCTGATTGGTCTAGCTGGCATGTTGGGGAGTCCAAGCCTCTAGTATTCACCTCGGGTCGAACAAGAGATGTGTCAATGAAGACCCGAGCATCCAGCAGGTTGCACAAGTGTCCCATCTCGAACCTCCATGTCGGAGATGTTCGAGCCGAGACCAGAAGTCTGGCCCAGCTTCACAAGCCCAATATCCATGGGTTACTTGGGCAAGGGGTAGGCCCAATAAGGGTTATTAATGTCAATAGACATCGCCGCCTCATGATTTACACGACTCCAGGAACTACGTAAGGTTTGATTCCTGGACAATACACAGGATACGTAGGCAATCCGAGATACATTCTTGGACTCAGCCGCCAAACCCTAAAAAACCTCATCTTTACCATTTTTTTGTCGTCCATATTCTTCTTAACTCATCCTTAGATTCTATTTGACCCTGTTAAACTAGTGGTGCTTAATATAGTATCATCATTGGCGCTAGAAGGAGGGCCTTCTACCGGTGAGTTATTAAGGATATCGTGATGGGACCGCCGCCCAAGAGACAGAAGCCTGCGGGCAGCAAGAATCTACCGACAGAGGAGCACAGGATTTAGATCCAGCAGGGGTTCAAATCCAGGTTCCTGAAATCCCCAACGGATCTAGACCCGCAGTTGCACAACCGCCGAAGCCTCAACTTCCCCCACAATTGCAAGACATGGCTGATCACCTGGCGTCTTTGGACGAAGACGCCCTGAAATGAGTAGTGGCATCCGCATTCATAGACAAGGGGATCTATAACACTACTGATGAGCAAAACCCTTTAGACCCACCGGGTCGAAAGGAGCTTGAGAACTCAAAAGGAAAGAAGCCTGTCGATCCTCGAGAAGAGTGTGAAGACGAAGTAGAAGCCAGCATCACCAACGCCAAGAAACATGTTGTGCAGGAAAAGCACCCAAGGCAAATCGAGGATAGTATTCGAAACGAGTTTAATCGCATCGTAGGTAAGGATCAAGTCACAGAGTGGCTTTTATCACCATTCAGCCCCGAGATAGAGGAATTCTCGATGCCTGAGTCCTTTAAGCCACCGAAATTGGAGCCCTATGATGGTACTACGGACCCAGAGGATCACCTGTATCGATACATATCGCTGATGAGATTAAGGAATGCTAACGATGCCATGAAGTGTCGTGCCTTTGATACCCTACTTACGGGTCGAGCTCAGGAGTGGTTTCATAAGCTATGACCTGGGTCAATTTCTAGCTTTCTACAGTTGGGGCAGAAGTTTCGAGATGCTTTCATCGGAAATAAGAAGTTCCACCTCAGTGCCACTCACCTCATGAACATCAAA
Source organism: Gentiana straminea (assembly GCA_036785695.1). Classification (NCBI taxonomy): domain Eukaryota; kingdom Viridiplantae; phylum Streptophyta; class Magnoliopsida; order Gentianales; family Gentianaceae; genus Gentiana; species Gentiana straminea. The sequence goes on along the minus strand of JAVUPR010000183.1, from coordinate 22,280,521 downwards.
TAGGAAAAAGGAGAGTCCACTATTGACTTCATGAGGCGCTTTAATCTCGAAGCTATGAAGGTGCATCACGCAAGTGATGCACTTCAGGTCAATTCTTTCGTTGGAGGCCTGCGCAATATGAAGCTATACGCCAAGCTTTCCAAGAAGATGCCCCAAGACATGGACGAATGTGTGAACATAGTCCACAAGTTTTGTCAAGGTGAAGAGGCAGTGCGTCTGCACACCATTTCGCTTGGCCTCAACTCGAGAAATGACGCCCAAGGCCAGACCAAAGGTCAGCCTAAGGGGTAGAGCGATGAAGAAAAGCCAAATGTATTCGATCGATTGACGGCTCCGATCACGGATCGGCTAGGTGTTAATGGCTATTTTATACGAAATTTTATGATATTTTTCCTATAAAATTTCCCCACATTAGTAATATCTGCATTGGGATAGGGCCTTAAAATAGAATTATTGAGTAAAGTGGGTCTAAAATAAATAAAGGGCATTTGGGCTTGAATTTGTTATAAATTTATATCATATTGGTTTTGTTATTTGTTTGCCATGTTTCTTTGATAATAGAGATAAGGATGATGAGGTGTAATGGGATATATCCAAGCGGTTAAGGCAGTTAGAGGAGAGAGGTCGACAAGTGGGACAAAAGGCAGTTGCAAAACCGTTTCATGCAAGCGAAATCGATTGCGGTGATAGAACGGGCGTTCAAGATGGCGAAAGGGCGTTCGGTGCTAACGAGAGAGTTTGGAAGCGAGGAAAATCGAGTCAAAACGGGCGTTCAGCTGATAAAACGGGCGTTCCATATGTGAAACCAGCGTTCAGTCTGCAGATTTGCTGTTTTCCTATAAATAGTCCCCAGTTGTAATCACACAATATAGATGAGAAGAATCAACTTTTTCAGATCGAAATTCTGAGAGCAAAAACAGTCCCAAAAGCCTTCTTGGTGGCTGGGTTTCTTAGATTCAATTACTTTTAAACTTAGATTTTATGGATTTCTCTTCAAGCATTGTAATCATTCACTTTATGGATAGCTAAATCAAATTTGGCAGCATTGGGGATGCAATTTTCTTATTAATTCTGGTTTTCTCATTCTGATTTACTGTGTTCTTCAATAGAGGTCAGATCTTTTAGCTCGTTTTATGGTTTAATTTCATTTACATCGAGAGATGATGAATGCTTAATTGTTTTCCTGAATGAAAATTCTGTGAATTAAGAACACCTTGCTTTTTGATTGAACAATCGACTGTTAGCTAAAACGAGAGTTGCTCAGTTGTTGTTTAGGTCATTAAATCTAGAGATTTACACCTTGCTTGTTAATTGAATAGAACATTTTGAGAGATTAGATCGTTTTGCTTTAGAATAGGTGGACCCGCCTCTTTTAATAAACGCAGTAAATCGTTATAAGATCACCTTTAATTTTTGAGTAAATTGTTGATCCAATGTTTGCCGCCTTTTTCCCAAATTGCTTGTTGATCAATTTCATAGATTTAAGCCTTAGTTTATTTTTCTGCTCTGTTAATTTAATTTCTCTGCGTTTTAACTTCCAGTCCGAACAATCCTTTCATAGCTTTGAATCAACTTTGATTCTCTGTCTATGCAAATGCTAGCTTGTAAATCTAAAACATAAGACGTATTCATCAAACCATCTCCCTGTGGATCGACACCCTTACTTACCCTACTATACTAGCAACTACCCGATATTCGGTCGGTTAGGAGTTAGTTTGCATTGTAAGGATCGGTTTTATAAATTTAGTTTGTTTTGATTATTGCCAAAATAGTCCAAACAAAATGGCGCCGTTGCCGGGGAGGTGCTGTTTTTGATTGTGTTCTTACTGTTTTAGGTGATAAAGAAAGCATTTAGGTGTTTTCGAAATTGGTTTTTACGGGTTTCTTCTACTCTGTTTCTGCTGTTTTGTTCTCTGTTCAGGTTGAACGAACGTTTAACATTTGTAAACGCCCGTTCTAGTTCTGCACGCTCGTTTGGTTTTCTAAACCAGCGTTCTGTGTTGAACGCCCGTCCGGATTGCAGAACGAACGTTCAGTTTCCCTGATATCTTTCTGTTTCTTTTTTTTTCTTTCGTTCCTCTATCATTTCTCTTTGTTTGACTTCGGTTTATGTTAACTCGGAGCAAACAAGGCACTCTTATCTTTGATCCTGAGCTCGAACGATCTATAGTTCGTTCCAATCGCCGAAGGATACGTTCTCGTATCCAAATTGTTGAAGAAAATTTGGAAGAGAAATTCCGGAAAGAAATTGAAGAGTTTGTCTTCTTGATGGCCGACGATACAAGAACCCTAGCTGATTATGCCAGACCGGGCATGGTCGAGTTAATCCTGGAGTTATCATACCATCCATTGCGGCTCCAACATTTGAGCTTAAACTGCTTTCCGATTCAAATGATGCAACATGCATCTATTTTTCATGGGTACCAATCGAAAATCCTCACACCCATATCCGTACATTTCTCGAAATCGTAGTACTACAAAGTTACAAGGTGTTGGCGAGGATGTCATTAAACTCAAGTTGTTTCCATTCTCCTTGAAAGGTGAAGCCAAGGAATGGTACGACTTTTTACCCGTTGAGTCTATCACAACATGGGAGGAATTGGAGAGGGAATTTTTAAGTCAATACTTTCCTCCATCTAAGACTTTGCTCGGTGTCTTAGTGATATTTATACTTTCACTCGGCGGCCCAATGAATCTTTCTTCGAAGCTTTTAAGAGATTCAAATCGTTGCTTAGAAAATGCCCCCATAACGGATTAGACTTGCAAAGGCAAGCTAATACGTTTTACAGTGGTTTGACCGAGATGACCAAAGGCATGGTCAACAGCTCCAGTGGTGGGACATTTCTTAAGAAAACTCCACAAGAAGGATGGGCGTTGTTTGAAGATATAGCAAAATACAACTATGCTCCTTCGTACCAAGCTATCCAAGTACTGCACCAAAAATCGAAGAAGTAAATATGCGAAATCAATTGATTTCCTTACTTCAACAACAGGTTGCTAATCTTTCCACAAATTCGAATTCTCAGTCTATGAATCAGCTTCAACAAAACGCCCAAGTTCTGTTTTGCGATAATTGCAATCAAGTTGGCCATGTGTTTGGTCAATGTCAATTTCCACCTAACTATCAAGTCAATGTTATCCAACATGCGAGGCAGTATACGCCGATAGTTTGCCAGACTTGTGCTGTGGAGGGACATACGTCTCCTGCTTGTCCTAGGAATGGGCAAAATCATGAAGTCAATGCATTTTATGGCCAATCCAATCAAAGATTCCCGAATCAATATTCGGTCCAAGCAATTTCCAAAATCGGGGGTATAACCCGGGTTCTCGAACGTCAATAGGAACCCAAATAACTATCGAATCAATCTTCGGGTTTTCCTACGTCTACTCAAAGATTCAATCAAAAGCGGCCTAACAATTCTACTCCCCTTCGGCAATAAGCCCGATCAATCTTTTAGTCGAGTTCTCAAAATCCCCCTGGATTTCCTATCCCAAATGAAATTGTTATAAGATTGGAAGAGCAAACAAAGACGATCAAGAACCTCGAAAGACAATTAGGACGGTTGGGTGAACGACTTGCCTCCGGGCCACTGGACATTTGCCAAGTTTTGCGAGAAAAACCCCGGTGGAAGTGGTCAAGTCAATCAAGCTAATGCGAGTCAATGTCTTGCTCTTGTTCCATCTCCTTCCTACGAGTCAAGAAGATACTAATGCTATCGGCTTGAGATCCGGCACTCAACTCTCGGTCCACGGAACCGGGGAAACCACTAGCCCCTCCCGGTGGAAGTGCGGGAGGGGAGTTGAGAAGGCCTATTTCCCCAATCCGATAAAGAGCACTCGTGAGACTAATCCTCCGAGGGATGAGGCGGAAGGATCTAAAGTAGATGCGCCCGTGAGCGATCGAAATCTATTGAGAAAGCGGATGAGCCCGTGAGGACGGGAGTTGAAAAATGCGTAAGATGGAAAGATCTTGAGGACCAAGCCGTGAGCTCCTCTCTTAAGAAAGTCTTTTCGAAGACGAGTTGAAGAAGCTTCCGTTCCCTCCGAGAAAGACTAGTATTCCTTTATGTGAAGACAAGAAATATGAGAAGGTACTCAACCTCTGAAAAACACCCAAGTTAACTTGCCGTTATCGACGTGTTGGTTGAGATGCCCAAGTATACTAAATTTATAAAGGATGTGGTCTCGTCTAAGAAGAAGTTAGAGGGCATGGAAAGGGTGGTTGGTGAAGAATGTTCCATGCTTTGAGTTATGAAGATGTACTGTTAAGAAAGGTGATCCTGGACGATTTGTCCTTACTTTGCGGATTGGAGGTCTTATTTTCCCTAATTCTTTATGCGATTTAGGAGCTTCAATTAGTCTTATGCCTCTATATGTGTGTCAACAACTCCAATTAGACCATCTTTTGGAACCTACCACTATGAGTATTCGGTTCGCGAGACGGATCATCCAAGAAAGCAACGGGGATTTTAAAGGATTTGTTGGTACGGGTCGATCGATTTACCTTCCCTGTAGATTGGTATGTCCTAGACATCCAACAACCCAATACACCCACGATTCTTGGACGACCTTTTCGTCTCTTGCTAGAGCCCTTATCGATTGTGATGATGGGGCTAAAGTGACTTTGCGTGTTGGAAATGAAGAAGTGAGCTATAGTGTGTCTAAAGCTATCAAAAGACCTTCGAATGTCCAACCGGCTATTCTATCGAGGAATCATTTGATGATTTCGGTAATTTTCTAGATGAGCAAGTCCTTGCGGTAGATTACGAATACGAACGCTTGATCGATAATCTAAATCAATATGGTAGGATAGATTTGAATAAGCTTGAAGTCGAGACTGAAGATGAAGATGCGAGGCATAAAAATCTTTCGCCTTCGGAGGAAGTGGATTTATTAGAAGCTATGTTGCTTTCCTCTGATAATCTGCGAAGTAAAATTTTAAAGTCTAGTTTGGAAGAACCTCCGATTGACCTTGAGTTGAAACCGTTACCGAAGCATTTAAAGTATATCTTCCTACAAGATGGTAACAAGCTCCCTCTCATCATTTCATCCAAACTATCCCGGATCGAGGAATTAAAGTTAATCAACGTCTTGAAAGAAAATGCGAATGCTTTTGGATGGCAAGTCGGGGATATCAAGGGGATATCTCCGGACATCTGTATGCATAAAATCAAGACAGAAGAGGGAGCTAAAAAGGTGAGACAACCGCAAAGGAGGCTGAATCCTCATATGCAGGAGGTTGTCAAGAAAGAAATCATCAAGTTGTTAGATATGGGAATCATATATGCCATCGCAGACAGTGATTGGGTGTCGCCAACTCAAGTAGTTCCCAAAAAAGGGGGAATTACAATTGAGAAAAATGAAAAGGGAGAAGAGGTCGCTATAAGACTTGTGACTGGTTATCGAGTTTGCATTGATTATAGAAAGCTTAACGAAGTCACAATGAAAGATCATTTTCCTCTTCCTTTCATTGACCAAATGCTTGAGCGTTTGGCCGGCCATGCTTTCTCTTGTTTTCTAGATGGCTATTACGGTTATTTTCAAATTCCCATTGACCCGAAAGACCAAGAGAAGACCACCTTCACGTGTCCTTATGGTACTTTCGCCTACGAGGCGAATGCCATTTGGTCTCTGTAATGCCCCAAAGACATTTCAAAGATGTATGTTGGCGATATTTGACGGACTCGTGGAGAAATGTATGGAAATTTTTATGGACGATTTCTCGGTTTTCGGTCAAACTTTCGATGACTTGTCTTCGAACCTTGATCGGAGTCTTTGAAAAGATGTGTGGAAAAGAACCTCATCCTCAATTGGGAGAAATGTCATTTCATGGTTGAGGAGGGTATCGTTCTTGGCCATAAAATTTCATCCAAAGGTATCGAGGTGGATAAGGTGAAAGTAGAAACTATTGAGAAAATGAGCTTTCCAACTAATGTGCGTGAGATACGCGGTTTTATTGGACATGTGGGTTTCTACAGACGATTTATCAAAGACTTTTCCAAAATTGCTAAACCATTATCCAACCTGCTTCGTAGTGACGTTGAATTTCATTTTGATGACGAGTGCAAGCAAGCATTTGAAATGCTTAAGTGTCGGTTAATATCTGCTCCTATCTTGATCTCGCCGATTGGAATCTTCCTTTTGAACTCATGTGCGATGCATCTAACTACGCGGTTGGTGCGGTTTTAGGCCAACGAGTGCAAGGAAAATTCCAACCGATCTATTATGCGAGTCATACTCTAAACCCCGCACAAGTTAACTACACTACAACGGAAAAAGAAGCTGGCGGTTGTGTTTTCTATGGATAAATTCCGCGATTATTTATTGGGAGCTAGAGTTATAGTACGGACGGATCATCTTTGCTCGCGCTATTTGTTGAAGAAGCAAGACGCTAAACCACGCTTACTACGTTGGATTCTTACCCTACAGGAGTTTGATGTGGAAATAAAAGATATAAGGGGTAGTGAAAACGCAGTAGCGGATCATGTTTCGCGATTATTGAGTGAGAAAGAGGCTGCCCCTGACGATATTGATCTGTACTTTCCTCTTGAAAGTGTTATGCTTGTTGATAGTCAAGATTCTGAAATTCCGTGGTATTCGTCAATCGTAAATTATCTCCATTCCCAGTATCTGAATCCCGAATTTTCGTATCAGGAGAAGAAGAAATTCTTCTCTGATCTCAAGTATTATGTCTGGGAAGAACCGTATCTTTTTAAGATCCGTAAAGATGGGTTACTTCGCCGGTGTGTCCACGAATCCGAGCAACGGGACATAATTGAGCAATGTCATAATGGTCCCACTTTGGAGGCCACTTCGGTCCCTGGAAGACCGTTGCAAAGATATTCCAATCGGTTTCTACGGCCCTCAATTTTTAAGGATACGAAGCCTTTTGTAAAAGGCTGTGATAGGTGCCGGAGAGAACGGGTGCTTTGACAAGAAGATATGATATGCCGTTACAACCTATTCGGAGTGTGAGGTGTTCGATGTCCGGGGATCGACTTTATGGGTCCATTCCCATCCTCATGCGGGAATAGATACATCCTAGTCTGTGTGGACTATGTGTCTAAATGGGTTGAGGCTATCGCCACTCCTCACAATGACCATAAAACAGTCATGAAATTCTTAAAGAAAAATATTTTCGCACGGTTTGGCTACCCGAGAGCCCTAATCAGTGACGAGGGGACACACTTTTGTAATCGACCACTGGACAAAGTATTAGAGAAATATGGTGTTAGGCACAAATCCGGTACACCATACCATCCTATGACCAGTGGTCAGGTGGAGCGTAGTAACCAGAGCCTCAAGAAGATCTTAGAAAAGACGGTTAACAGTCATCGGACGGACCGGAGTACGAAATTGGATGATGTACTATGGGCTTATAGGACGGCTTACAAGACACCTATGGGTACATCTCCATATCAAATGGTTTATGGAAAGCCATGTCATCTGCCGGTTGAACTTGAGCATAAAGCTTACTGGGCAACGAAGTTCCTGAATTTTGATTCCAAAGCTTGTGGTGAGCACAGACTTCAGCAGTTGCATGAGCTAGATGAATTCAGACTCCGAGCTTATGAGAGCTCCAGGATAAGCAAGGATAGAATGAAGCTCCTTCACGATGCCAAGATAAAAAAGAGAGAATTTCGTGTGGGAGAGTCGGTTTTATTATATAACTCTCGTCTGCATCTCTTCCCTGGGAAACTACGGACACGATGGTCCGGACCTTTCGAAGTTCTCAACATTTTTTCCGGAGGTGTTCTAGAGCTTAACGGCTACGGCAATCAACCCTTCAAAGTTAATGGTCAAAGATGTAAACACTACATCGGTCAACCGAAGGAAGCACCGTTGATTGTTAAATTCCTCGATATTTTTGGATGTTGTAGTTCAGAAGTTAAAGACTTTGAGGAATTTTCGCCCGAATTATTCTCCGAGGGAGGTAGCCCTGAGACCATGGAGGAGTTGCGTCGAGAAATGATATCAAAGAAGAGACAAAAGAAGAAGGAATCTACCACGAGGACACTTCAGCGTCTTTGGCAGTTTTTTTCGTAAACTCACTCCTGGTATGCATTATGTCTACCGTCACCCTGACAATCACGCTTTGCATAATGTGGCGAATGGAAAAGTGAAATGGCCCGATCCGGGTTGAGTTTCAACGGTTTGTCGAGCTACCGACAATAACTGAAGCGCTACTAGGAGGCACCCTAGATATCTTTTTCTTTCTATTTGCGCTGTTTGATTTCTTTTTCGTTTCTGTTTGTTTGTCTAGCTTTTGACGAGCGTTGCCTGTTTCAGTCTACCGGATGAGATGGCTGAGGAGGATGAGCGATACCCTTACGGCATACCTACGCATGAGTTCTTTGGGATGTCCGAGCCTGAGTTCGAGTTTGTCAGTAGGATTCATGCTATTTCACTAGAGGAGGGCCCTGGCGGCTTGAGGGTTCTGGATGCAGATATCGACATCCTCACCCGCATCCAGACTTTCACCTTTGTTGTCATCTTGCCTCCATTTACGTCCGGAGGGGATGAGGAGTGGACTATCGAGGAGCTCGAGGATGACCTTGATAGGCCATTCACAATCCTCAACGATCCTTTCCTCGGCCGATCTCGTCTTAGTGTTTGGGGAGGAGCATGCCCGTGGGATTGAGCGAGCTGGAGAAGATTGGAACCTTCAGTATGATTTTGATCTCTGGCCTGCCATTGACTTGCTTCGCCGTCTCATACGTCTGATCGATTGGTCCTCGCTCTATGACTAGTTTTTAGTTAGTGTCTGTTTCTAGTTTTAATCGTCGAGCCATCGACGTTAAACAAAAGCGCTTGGTGGGAGGCAACCCACCGTTTCTTTATATTTCTTTCTCTTGTTTGTATTGTAACGTTTTATGTTGAAGTTGATATTAACGTTGGTTCGATATTTAAACTTTTTCTGTTGCTTTGCATTTTTGTCATCTGAACGCCCGTTTCAAATGGTAGACCGCCCGTTCGGAATCCACCGGCACTCTCTCGTATCAATTTTTGTGCTTTGAACGCCCGTTCGAATCCCAACCGGGCGTTCCACCCGCATATAAAAGCAAAAATTGCGAGACCCTTCGTCATTTTCATCCGCCCCTCCTCTAAAAAAAAAACAGGGTTTCTCTCCCCATTCTACCCTAAATTCCTCAAATCTTCACCAAATTGAGCGCTCTTTAGCTCAAAAGAACGCCCTTAATCCCCTCTTTTCCAATCTCCAAGCTTTTCCTCTGTTCCTTACACCGGTTAACACGCATTGAGGCTGCAACGGTGACTTTTTGGTTCAAAAATCCACGCTTTTGCACGCATTCGGGGATTTGAAGCTTTCCAATCACCGTTCCCACTCGTCCCACACTTAATTAGCGAACATGTCTCGTAGAGTTGGCAAGGAGCCCATGGTTGAACCCCATAGGCGAAAGAAGCGAAAAGGTGATGACTATGGTGGTCCCCGACGATCTACGGGCGGGGTTAGAATAGGAAGCCCTAGGGGCCCCACTCGAGACCCAATCCCTCTCCCGTTTTCTCGGCGCTTCATAAGTCCAAAGGCTATGAACTTGTTCACCCGGGAGTATGTATCCCGAAAAATGCTTGATTGAGAGAGAGATAGTTGAGGATAAGGTAGACCCCGCCTTTTTGCGGTTTGCTAAGGGATCGGGGTTGGGATGTTTTAATGGTTGTTCCGGAGACTTTAGTCAATGACACTCTCGTGAGGGAATTCTTTGCCAACCTGGACAACAAACACTTAGCGACCGGATACGTGATGGTTAGGAAGGTTCGAGTCCCGTTTTCTCCTAAGGTCATTAATGATAAGTACGAGTTTGAAGATGCGGAGGGAGTCGACCATCGAGTTGAGATTACGAAGTTAGTGGATAGTGGTTGCGACCCCTTGGAGGATCTGAGGGTTTTGGTTGATTCAAGTATCCCTTGGACCCTTAAGCCCGGGAAGAGGAATGAACGTAAAGACATCACTACTACGGCTTGGCCAGAAGATTGGAGAGTCAAGTGTAAGTTTATTCAGAATAGGGTGCGTCCAACGGACAACATCACTCATTTTGGAATTGAAGATCTTGGTATCTTATATGCGATGGAATGGGAAATGGATGTGAATGTTGGGGCCATTATCTACGAGGAGGTTTTTAAGCATTTAACTAAGACGAACCGGTGCATCATTTGTCCCCATCGATTCACGGTATTTGCAAAGATGCCGGGGTACCGGAATATAAGGCCGATCACGGAACAAAGAACCCTCGGGGACTTCAAAGGGAGCCTAACAAAGCCCGAGAAGACTCCGGTACCACTGCTTGATCCTACTCGGCCCGGGCCATCCTTTACACCGCTTTCCACTCCTTCACCTTCCGACCAATTGCGGTGAGCATTGCTCACGGTATTCGGAAGTGGTTGCGTATCTTTGTGTTGCACTCAAAATGATATTTTGGCTAATCAAAAGGAGCTCAACCGTGGTAAAACTATCACCTATGAATCCAAGTTTGCACCTCGGACCGAGAAGTTTGTTTTCGAAGCGGATGTGGAGAGAACCATTGCTCGTGTCGTGCCCGGGGCATCTAGGGCTGTTGAAGATGACGAGGATGAGGAAAATGCCGAGACGGCTACAAGTGATGATGGGAGTGACTCTGAAGAATGATGTGCTGTTGTTTTTATTTATTTTTTTTATTATTCCCGTGACGATGTTTTGGACTATTTTGTTCTTGTTCCAGTTAACTCTCTAGAACTTTGCAAGTACTTGACTTTTATTTCATCTGTTGCACTGATTTTAGTCTTGTTTTGGATATCCTTTGGCTCTGTTTTGCTACACTTGCGATATTGGGAATACTGTTTTTGCTTTTGTTCCCTGTTGAACGCACGTTCTGTTTTTCAAACGGGCGTTACGCTTGAATTTTTTTTAATGATTTTGCTCTCTTCGAAATTTTTGCTTTAGAACGGACGTTACGTATACGAACGGGCGTTCCACCTTGTCAGAGCGGCAATTTCTATCCTTTCACATCTTCTCTTGTATTAATCAACATGAATGCTTGTATATGAGCCTATTATGCCTGGTTTGCTTTGCTTTTCTCATATCTCATCGTATATTGTATCTTTCTCCCCGCTCTCCCCTAGAGTTTTTGTTGTGTTTCTCCAAGTATTACGGGTGCATTCTACGCTCTTTCCTTTGTCATTTATGCTTACCGGACATCCTTGGTTCTTTCATGCTTTTGCACGACCACCGATATCCGACATTGATTAAAGGGAGCTAAGTACACTTCCTCGTTTTTCTTTTCGCACAACTTGCGGACACGTTGTGATTTAAGTGTGGGGGAGGGGACTAGTCTTACGTTTCTATATCATTTTTACTCTTATTTTTATGATTCCATGCAAAATGAGCTAAACTTAAACTTTTTGTTTTGTCTCGAATAAGCAAGCTTGCATATTTTGTTTTGAGGGTATATCATTGAAGCGTTATGTTACATATTTAGTGTATTTAGATGTTTCACCCCATTTTTTTTATCACGTGCCATAGTAAATGAGAGCTACACTCATAAGCTATGCCCAATTTAATTAGAAATGTTTGATGATTATTACATGCTCCTTTGCTTGCATACAAGTTTTGGAAATTTTAATAGTTGGTATTTAAAATTAGAATATGTCACACTGTGAATATCCGTAAGTTTGAAAGTGATAAGTGAATGGTGACTAATGTCCTTGCATATTAATCAATAAATAAATCATTGATTGAGGTGTTATGCTCAGTAGGTTTGAAGTGCTTTTAGCATGTTAACCACTGCCAGCCAGAAATCTCGAACAATGAACTTAATTGTGTGTGTCGGAGCTGGTTTATGATTTGAGTGAGGTAGGGTATACCACGTATGTCCTATTCCACCATGACGACCAATAGCTTACGACAGTCAGAAAAAGCTGCCTCATGATTTGAGTAGATAGGGGATTATCTCGAAATTTCCTACTCTACTATGACGGGCAAAAGCTTATTTTGATGTGTGTTTCAAAGAAAAGAAAAAAAATTGGAAAAAGTGATATAAAAATCGAAAAATGTTTTTATGAATAAGTTAAGGGCTTAGTCACCATGTACTTTATCCCCAGTAGAAACTGAAGATATGTTGAAGGGATCATCCTCTAAGTATGTCGGAAATATCTCTAAATACCCCTATTATTATTTACGAATGTGTATGTTTTGAGAAGCGCTTGTGACAATCGTTTTTATTTCTAATTGGAATAGGATGATTGGCTAGTTTTGCTTGATTGGTTTTCAAGTGTGGATTTAGTGAAAATTTATTACGGCAGTGCACACATACACTTGGGTGAATTTCTAAACTACTGAATATGTTCTGTATTTGCTAAAGATGCATATCTATCTCAAACAATGCTTATGTATTGTTTTGTTCGGGACGAACAAAAAGCTAAGTGTGGGGGAGTTGTTAATGGCTATTTTATACGAAATTTTATGATATTTTTCCTATAAAATTTCCCCACATTAGTGATATCTGCATTGGGATAGGGCCTTAAAATAGAATTATTGAGTAAAGTGGGTCTAAAATAAATAAAGGGCATTTGGGCTTGAATTTGTTATAAATTTATATCATATTGGTTTTGTTATTTGTTTGCCATGTTTCTTTGATAATAGAGATAAGGATGATGAGGTGTAATGGGATATATCCAAGCGGTTAAGGCAGTTAGAGGAGAGAGGTCGACAAGTGGGACAAAAGGCAGTTGCAAAACCGTTTCATGCAACTGAAATCAGTTGCAGCTGATAGAACGGGCGTTCAAGATGGCGAAAGGGCGTTCGGTGCTAACGAGAGAGTTTGGAAGGCGAGGAAAATCGAGTCAAAACGGGCGTTCGGTGATAAAACGGGCGTTCCATATGTGAAACCGGCGTTCGGTCTGCGATTTGCTTGTTTTCCTATAAATAGTCCCCGATTGTAATCACACAATATAGATGAGAAGAATCAACTTTTTCAGATCGAAATTCGGAGAGCAGCAAAAACAGTCCCAAAAGCCTTCTTGGTGGCTGGGTTTCTTAGATTCAATTACTTTTAAACTTAGATTTTATGGATTTCTCTTCAAGCATTGTAATCATTCACTCTATGGATAGCTAAATCAAATTTGGCAGCATTGGGGATGCAATTTTCTTATTAATTCTGGTTTTCTCATTCTGATTTACTGTGTTCTTCAATAGAGGTCAGATCTTTTAGCTCGTTTTATGGTTTAATTTCATTTACATCGAGAGATGATGAATGCTTAATTGTTTTCCTGAATGAAAATTATGTGAATTAAGAACACCTTGCTTTTTGATTGAACAATCGACTGTTAGCTAAAACGAGAGTTGCTCAGTTGTTGTTTAGGTCATTAAATCGAGAGATTTACACCTTGCTTGTTAATTGAATAGAATGTTTTGAGAGATTAGATCGTTTTGCTTTAGAATAGGTGGACCCGCCTCTTTTAATAAACGCAGTAAATCGTTATAAGATCACCTTTAATTTTTGAGTAAATTGTTGATCCAATGTTTGCCGCCTTTTTCCCAAATTGCTTGTTGATCAATTTCATAGATTTAAGGCTTAGTTTATTTTTCTGCTCTGTTAATTTAATTTCTCTGCGTTTTAACTTCCGGTCCGAACAATCCTTTCATAGCTTTGAATCAACTTTGATTCTCTCGTCTATGCAAATGCTAGCTTGTAAATCTAAAACATAAGACGTATTCATCAAACCATCTCCCTGTGGATCGACACCCTTACTTACCCTACTATACTAGCAACTACCCGATATTCGGTCGGTTAGGAGTTAGTTTGCATTGTAAGGATCGGTTTTATAAATTTAGTTTGTTTTGATTATTGCAAAAATACTCCAAACACTAGGGAAGAAGGGGAATTTCAAAGACCGAGATTTCATCCCCCTCAACCGATCTCGAGGGGAGGTGCTGGCCATCATGATCAAGAAAAACATCGCACGAACTCCTAGACCGATGTCTACAGATCCAGAAAAGAGGAAGAATACCCACAAATACCACGATTACCACAAAGATGTGGGGTACGACACGGAGGAGTGTTTCGACCTGAAAAGAGATATCGATGCATGTATCCAAGAAGGTCGGTTAGATGAGGTGGTCGACAGATCATAGAAGGACGAGCCCAAAGATCGTCGGGAATATAAGAGGAAGAACTATAACGGGGGAAGAGACCGATCGCCACGTCGAGATAATCAGAGGTGTCGGGACAGGTCGTCTAAGCCGACTCACAGAGATAACCGTAGGGACGATCGTAGGGAAGATCAAAATTGAGACCCCCATGGGGATAATCGCATCGGGTATGGTGTTAACACAATTGTTGCTGAGCACGAGTCGGATCGTCCTCGATCCAGTCGACAGTCTATAGACAGATTGAGGGAAGCGAAAAAACTTAGGTTCACAACAGAAGTGGGTTATGGACCCAAGGATGATATTCCAAGCTCTCATAGCCACAGTTAAGGATTGGTGATAGAGGCAGTAATAAGCAGAGTCCTGATAAAAAGGGTCTGTGTCGATAGTGGAAGTGCAGTCAACATCCTCTACTACTCAGCCTTCAAAGCCATGAAGTTGAGAGATGAGGACGTTGTGCCGTTATCAACCCCTTTGTTCGGATTCACGGGACAGGCCATCCACCCTGTCGGGTCGATAAACTTACTAACCACAGTAGGAGATGGAGAAAAGGGCAGAACGATGGAAATGACTTATGTCGTAGTTAAAGCCCCATCGGGTTACAATGCGATATTAGGTCGACCCACCTTATTTGACCTACGTGCCATTATTTCTACCTTCCACAACAGCATGAAGTTTCCCACCTGGTATGGCACCCATGAAGTAAAAGGAGATGTTGAAGTCTCCAGGAATTGTAGTTTGGTTACGATAAAAGGGAAAGGCGTCGGACAAGTGCTGGTCGAAGAGTTAATTCCTGAGGAAGAAGAGGATAAGAGCTGGGTCTCAGTCGACCCGACAAAGGAAGTTCGCGTTTGGAAAGAGGAAGAAGGCCAAGGGGTCGAGATCGGGAAGTGGATACCACATCCTGACATTCAAGACTTGGTCGACCTCCTGGTCGAATACCGAGATGTGTTCTCTTGGAAAGCCAACGATATGCCAGGCCTCTCGGCAGATATTGCAGTACATCGAATCAATGTCGACCCGAAGAAGAAGCCGATACGGCAGAAGAAGAGAAACCTCGCCCCTGAGAGGAAAGAGGCGGTAAAGAAGGCGAAGTAGAGAAGTTGCTAGCATCGTAAAGGAAATATTCTACCCAGAATGGTTATCCAATCCGGTCTTGCTAAAGAAGCCAGATGAGAGTTGGCGTGTGTGGACTTCACGGATCTCAACAAAGCATGCCCTAAGGATTCGTATCCGCTTCCTAAAATCGATCAACTGGTCGACTCGACGTTGGGTTTTGAGGTATTCGGGTTTCTGGACGCGTACAAGGGTTATAATCAAATTTTTATGGACCTCCAAGACTCGGAGAAGACCGCTTTTATCACAGATTTCGGTACGTTCTGTTTCGTGACCATGCCATTCGGCCTAAAGAATGCAGGAGCCACGTATCAGAGAGCGGTCAACAAGATCTTCAAACGGCAGATAGGTCGACATATGGAGGTCTACGTCGATGATTTATTGATCAAGAGCAGGTCCATAGGACAGTTTCTTATCGACGCTAGATTGGTTTTCGAGGTGCTCCGTGCTGCGAATATGAAGCTCAATCCAAAGAAATGCACGTTCGGGGTTCGGTCTGGTAAGTTTTTGGGTTATATGATATCGAAGGACGGAATTCGAGCAAACCCGGACAAAATTGACGTGCTCAAAAACATGCCCGCACCTCGTAACGTTTAAGAAGTACAGAGGTTGACAGGTCGTATGGCGGCCCTCAACCGATTTTTATCGATATCTGCGTAGAGAGCACTTCCCTTCTTCAAGATATTGAGGAATGTAAGTCCCTTTCAGTGGGATGACAAGTGTCAGAAAGCATTTGAAGACCTGAAAATCTATTTATCCGAGTTACCAACGCTGACATCACCTCGAGAAGGAGAAAAACTATTGGTCTATTTAGCAATTTGTGAAGAGGCAGTGAGCGCAGTGTTGGTTAGAGAGGATGAGCAGGGACAAGTTCCAGTTTATTTTGTGAGTAAGGCACTACATAGGGCAGAGATCAGATACTCACCAGCCGAGAAGTTAGCACTGGGTTTAGTTCATGCATCGAGGAAGTTAAAGCCTTATTTCCAGGCACACCCAGTCGCAGTGGTCACCGACCAACCGTTGAAACAAATTTTGAACAAGCCCGAGACATCGGGTCGGCTAGCAAAATGGGTCGTTGAATTAGCTGAGTATGATATCGAATTCTTACCTCGAACAGCAGTTAAAGGCCAAGCCCTGACAGACTTTATTGTCGAGGGATTATCTATTCAATTAGAGCAAGAAAAACAACTGCCAGAGGAGCAATGGACCCTTCATGTCGATGGGGTATCTAGTAAAGAAGGATCAGGAGCTGGGTTACTATTGGTCAGTCCGAAGGGAGAAGAATTCCCCTATGCGCTTCGGTTTGAGTTCAAGGCCACCAACAACGAGGCAGAATACGAAGCCATGATTACAGGTCTGAAGCTAGCATCCAAATTAGGGGTCGAGAATCTAGTGGTGTATAGTGACTCGCAGCTCGTAGTTAATCATATTCGAGGCAAATATGAAGCTAAAGAAGAAACCATGAAGAGTTATTTGAAAGTGGTTCAAGGGTTAATGTCAAAATTTAAAACGGTTCAAGTTGAACAATAGCCTCGTAGTGAGAACAAAAGGGCCGATGCACTGTCTAAACTCACATCGAATTTTAAATAAAAAAAGGTCCTGGTCAAAATGTTAGCCGAGCGGAGTTACGATGAGGTCGATGTGCAGCCGGTTACTCAGGGATCGACATGGATGGACCCGATAGCTTTATACTTGAAAGATGGGATTCTTCCATCTGACAAGTCCTAGGCCCGGAAGATCCGGCTATAATCCTCAAGGTACGCACTGTTCGATTACATCCTTTATCGTAGGTCCTTTGTGGCCCCATTGGTTGCGGTGTGCCTCGGAGGATGAAGGAGCATATCTGCTCGAGGAAATACATCGGGGGGTTTGCGGCAATCACTGCGGAGCTCGGATGCTGGCAAGAAAATGTAAGCTAGCAGGGTATTTCTGGCCTTCAATGCAAAGAGATGCCAACAATCTTGTGATGAGATGCAGAGCTTGCCAAGTACACGATGTGATAACGCACCAACAAGCCCAGGAAATGAACGTTATCGAATCGGTATGGCCATTTGACGAGTGGGGAATCGACATAGTTGGCCCCTTACCTCGAGCCCCGGGCAACTTCAAGTTCGTGGTGGTAGCAGTGGACTACTTTACCAAGTGGGTCGAGGTCAAGGCTCTTACTGACATCCGAGCCTCGACAATCAAGAAATTCCTCTAGGAGAATATCTTGTGCAGGTATGGGGTTCCGAAGTATTTAATCTCAGACAATGGAACTCGGTTTCTCGATGAAAGGGTACAAAATTGGCTTAAAGAGTACAAGATCGAGCATAAACCGACCTCAGTGGCCCGACCTCAGTCCAATGGGCAGGTCGAACAAACGAATAGACAGATAAAGTTTGGTTTAAAGAAGCGACTGGAAGATGAGGGTCGTGATTGGGCAACTCAACTGCCTAGTATTCTATGGTCGTATCGAATAGCACCTAATACGGCCACGCAGGAAACTCCCTTCACCATGGCCTACGGGTGTGAGGCAGTGATTCCGATGGAGATCGGGTTGTCCTCACCTCGGGTTCTTGCCTACAACATCAAGACCAACGCTGCCGATCTACGGCAGGAGAAGGACAATGTGGAAGAAAGAAGAGAGATTGCAGCGCATCGAATGGCTAATTACAAGAGAAAGATCTCGCAGTACTATAATGCAAGAGTGAAGTATAAATACTTTCAAGTGGGAGACCTCGTGTTGAGAAAAAACGAGGCAAGCAGGCAGGATCCAATAGGCAAACTCGAGCCGAATTGGGAGGGTACCTACAAGATTCTGAAAGTCCATCCTAAGGGATCGTATCAACTTGACAGGTCGGATGGAAGTACAGTGCCTCGAACTTGGCACGCGACAAACCTTAGGAAATATTATGTTTGATATACTGCTCCTTTATTTCATTTGCAGTTTTTACATTCCTAGCTATTTGTAACAAGTCGATACGACAATTGGTTTTGATGCCTTTTATTTGAGTGGTTTTCTTGTCAGATTTTGCCTTACTTTCGAATTCATGTGATTAAAAGATAAAAAAGGCAAGTCAACCACAACGACTACGATCCCTCGACATGATGGAGTTAGAGTAAAATAGTGAATAAAGCCAAGTCAATGACAGTGCTTACATCACTCTCGACCTACCAATAAGCCGTGATGCGTGGCAGGTGGAAGATCCCACGGTGGCTTAGGGGAAATAAGTCCAAAGGACTACACCCCATAAAGCAATGTCGCAAGGGAATTAAGTCCAAAGGACTACACCCTAGGCAAATATTCAAACAACACAAACGACATTCAATGAAAAAGCCAGAATTCGAAATTCAAAATTCAAAGTTTCAGAGATCGAATCGTATATTCGCCTCGACAAAAATCATATCCAGAATAAATAAAGCGTCGGTAAAAAGTTATTACAACCACATCGAATAAAATTGTTCCAAAAAATAATAACGCGGAACAGCCTCAAGCAGCTGGCTGGTTTGAAGTGGATGCGTTCGGGTCGACTGGCTCCTTCAAGACGTCATCATCCTCCCCATCCTCGTTCATAGCGGGGGCCACGTACTTGTCATGTAAAGACACGCCAGCCTTGAAATCCGTGAAATATTGAGTATATCGAGGGATGGCATCAGGATCGTATAAATGGGCCTTCTCGATGCCGGAAACTTCAAAATCCGGGATGACCATCTTGACATGATCGATCGTGTTGGAAAATCCCCCTTCATAGCCTGGCTCATCAGCAAAGTCAGGTTGTTTTCAAGTTCCTCAGAAGTAGAAAGTCTTTTTTGGCAGAGGCCAGGCGAGCTGCGTAGCTGTCGACCTCATATTGAAGGTCGTCTCGAGTTTTTTGAGATCCCGCTAGTTCAGTCTTTGTTTCACCAAGCTCGGATGTTACCTTAGCAAGCTGAGCTTCCCTGTCAGATAAGTCTTTACGCGCCTTGGACAATTCGTCCTGGGAGGTTTCCAAGTCGGACTCGAGTTTGGCTCGTCGACCCTCCAACTTTTTCAGCCCCGACTTCTGCTTCTCGATATCGGAGGTCAGTCAGTTGATTGTTTCTCTCAGTTCCTCCAGGACAGCGGATGGGGACTCGACTCCTGTTCATGGCCACTTTAGCCGCTAGTCGAGCCTGCAAAAGGGATGATGTTTGTACAAGAAGCAGACAAAAAAATCCCAAAATTAAAGGAATGAAGTAAAAACTTACAGCTCGGATGCTTTTTGTAAAATAGTCACTCAACTCCTCAGGAGCCATGGCTTCCATCTCAGCAACACTCACTCCAGGGATCGTTTCGATTGTATTCGAGCCTTGAGGAAGGAGGTTGCGAGCTTCTTTTCCGACTCCATGTCTCACCTCCGTGGTTTTCTGGCATTTTATCGGGACAAGACTCCCTTCAGGCTGCTCAGTTACCTGGGCCTCGTCAGGTTGCTCTCTCAGGCGATAGGATGTCGAAGCAGGGGTAGAAGATCGAGCATGAGTCTTTTGACCCTCAGAGATGATTGTGCCAGATACAGGTTTCTTCGACCCGATGCCCGCCAGTTGCTGAATTTTCTTAGGATCGACCCTTTTGGGGTTAGGCACTTTACCTACCTCCTCCAACTTTGAGAAAAAATCCACTGCGAAGAAAAGAGGATTGACATTAATACACAATACTGTAAAATACATAGAAAAGGAATAAGCGCGAAGTATAGCAGCTCGACAGAGCGAATAAAAGCCCTACGCAGTATCCGAACGTCCTCGTCGAGTTCCATATAACCACCCGGACCCGCCGTCTCGATATCAGCGAAAGGGTATAAAGAATGTAGATTCCGAGTCGCGACATCGGGGTTAACCCTTTCGAGAATCCGGCATTCAGAGGGAGCAGCTTAGTCCAACTTATCGTGCCATTTTTTAGGTCTTTTATACCAGGTGTGGATATCGACATCTTCTACCCCATGTCGGATGAAGAAAAAATGGGGCTTCCACTCGCCCTGGGACGAGGTCACCCTTCTGACAAATTCTGAGACCAGGGGATGCCTCTGAAAAGTGTACCATCCCGCATCTTGCAGGGCTTGGATCGAGTAGTACTGCCTGAACAGACGGACTGAGAATTCGACCTTGGCGATTCGACACGCCACTACAAAACCCATAACGCTCCTAATTCCGTTTGTAGCAAGTTGTGTGATGTTGATCTGATAGTGGCGAAGAACATCTATGAGGGCCGGATCGAAATGATACCTTAACCCTTCTTTCAATTGTGCCTCGTATATGGCAAAGAACCCGGGGGAGGATCACAAGCATATTGATATCGACCGTGAGATACTTTAATATTTTCAGAAGAGTAAGGGATGCCGTACTTTATGCAAGCGGCCTTTGCCTTTTCTTGGGTTAGGATGGACATACAACCATAAGGCCCCTGGCCTTTCATCCTGGTTTTGCGTTTATTAACCCCCGGACAAGAAGTCGATTCCTCTTCTCCTCCGTCCTGTTCTTCTCCGGCTACCCTCTCACCGGAAACAAACGGCCGCTCAAAAACTGTCCTCTCCGCCGATTCTTCGTCTCCCTCAACAAATTCCTCCCTATTTTGAGAATCACTCTCACTACTAGACATAGGATTGAGGAAAGATAAAGTAAATAAGAAACGAAGAAAGAATTTAAATGAAAAAGTGAATTTCGAATTTCTGGCTTTTCATTGAATGTCGTTTGTGTTGTTTGAATATTTGCCTAGGGTGTAGTCCTTTGGACTTAATTCCCTTGCGACATTGCTTTATGGGGTGTAGTCCTTTGGACTTAATTCCCCTAAGCCACTCAAAGTGTAGTATGAGAGCATGACTCATGGTACTCTTGAATATGAGTCGACCTAGCATTGTATTGCCCTGTGTTTAACTTGGCTATTTGGTCGTAGCTCGATTCGACCGTCCTGCTTCATCAGGCTTATGAACGGGTCGAACTAAGTAACTCCTTATTTGACTGTCGTGCTTCGTGGTGCTTATGAACCGGTCGAATGAGGTATCCATCGTGGGATCTTCCACCTGCCACGCATCGCGGCTTATTGGTAGGTCGAGAGTGATGTAATGTAAGCACTGTCATTGACTTGGCTTTATTCACTATTTTATTCTAACTCCATCATGTCGAGGGATCGTAGTCATTGTGGTTGACTTGCCTTTTTTAATCTTTTAATCCTATGAATTCGAAAGTAAGGCAAAATCTGACAAGAAAACCACTCAAATAAAAGGCATCAAAACCAATTGTCGTATCGACTTGTTACAAATAGCTAGGAATGTAAAAATTGCAAATGAAATAAAGGAGCAATATATCAAACATAATATTTCCTAAGGTTTGTCGCGTGCCAAGTTCGAGGCACTATACTTCCATCCGACCTGCCAAGTTGATACGATCCCTTAGGATAGAATTTCAGAATCATGTAGGGACCCTCCCAATTCGGCTCGAGTTTGCCTATTATATCCTGCCTGCTTGCCTCGTTTTTTCTCAACACGAGGTCTCCCACTTGAAAGTATTTATACTTCACTCTTGCATTATAGTACTGCGAGATCTTCCTCTTGTAATTAGCCATTCGATGAGCTGCAATCTCTCTTCTTTCTTCGACATTGTCCTTCTCCTGCCGTAGATCGGCAACGTTGGTCTCGATGTTGTAGGCAAGAACCCGAGGTGAGGACAACCCGATCTCCGCCGGAATCACTGCCTCACACCCGTAGGCCATGGCAAAGGGAGTTTCCTGCGTGGCCATATTAGGTGCTGTTCGATACGACCATAGAATACTAGGCAGTTGAGTTGCCCAATCACGACCCTCATCTTCCAGTCGCTTATTTAAACCAAACTTTATCTGTTTATTCGTTTGTTCGACCTGCCTATTGGACTGAGGTCGGGCCACTGAGGTCAGTTTATGCTCGATCTTGTACTCTTTAAGCCAATTTTGTACCCTTTCATCGAGAAACTGAGTTCCATTGTCCGAGATTAAATACTTCGGAACCCCATACCTGTACAAGATATTCTCTCTGAGGAATATCTTGATTGTCGAGGCTCGGATGTCAGTAAGAGCCTTGGCCTCGACCCACTTGGTAAAGTAGTCCACTGCTACCACCACGAACTTGAAGTTGCCCAGGGCTCGAGGTAAGGGGCCAACTATGTTGATTCCCCACTCATCAAATGGCCATACCGATTCGATAACGTTGATTTCCTGGGCTTGTTGGTGCGTTATCACATCGTGTACTTGGCAAGCTCTGCATCTCATCACAAGACGGTTGGCGTCTCTTTGCATTGAATGCCAGAAATACCCTACTAGCTTACATTTTCTTGCCAGCTTCCGAGCTCCGCAGTGATTGCTGCAAACCCCCCCGATGTATTTCATCGAGCAGATATGCTCCTTCATCCTCCGAGGCACACCGCATCCAAGGGGTCACAAAGGACCTACGATAAAGGATGTAATCGAAAAGTGCGTACCTGGAGGATTATAGCCGGATCTTCCGGGCCTGGGACTTGTCAGATGGAAGAATCCCATCTTTCAAGTATAAAGCTATCGGGTCCATCCATATCGATCCCTGAATAACCGGCTGCACATCGACCTCGTCGTAACTCCACTCGGCTAACATTTCGACCAGGACCTTCTTTTTTGATTTAAAATTCGATGCGAGTTTAGACAGTGCATCGGCCCTTTTGTTCTCACTACGAGGCACTTGTTCGACTTGAACCGTTTTAAATTTTGACATTAACCCTTGAACCACTTTCAAATAACTCTTCATGGTTTCTTCTTTAGCTTCATATTCGCCTCTAATATGATTAACTACGAGCTGCGAGTCATTATACACCACTAGATTCTCGACCCCTAATTTGGATGCTAGCTTCAGACCCGTAATCATGGCTTCGTATTCTGCCTCGTTGTTGGTGGCCTTGAACTCAAACCGAAGCGTATAGGGGAATTCTTCTCCTTTCGGACTGACCAATAGTAACCCAGCTCCTGATCCTTCTTTACTGGATGCCCCATCGACATGAAGGGTCCATTGCTCATTGTTTCTCTTGCTCTAATTGAATAGATAATCCCTCAGCAATGAAGTCTGCCAGGGCTTGGTCTTTAACTGCTATTCGAGTTAAGAATTCGATATCATACTCAGCTAATTCAACGACCCATTTTGCTAGCCGTCCCGATGTCTCGGGATTGGCCAAAATTTGTTTCAAAGGTTGGTCGGTGACCCTGATCATTGGAGTTAACTGCGTGGTCGTAACTGATGTATTCAGCTTCAACACCAGGGACCTTACCAATCATGATTTCATTAATTTCATCCACGAATTGGTTTTTTGTGGCCAGTATGGCTCAGTTAATTGAATTCTCATTTGTACTTGCTTGTACGTGCGCACACGGGAACACGGTGGATATAAGTTTATCAAGCCCTGATTGTCCATCAAGTGGTGTAATCATTATACTTTCTGGGAGTTCAATTGTGTGGACATCATCAGCTTGATGGATTCCATCACTAATAGAAAGTAGAAATGCCGTGAAAGTTGGATCTAAACGGGCTCTCACATTCTGTGTCAGCCTAAGCTTTTTAAGCTGACTCCAAACATATGATTGAATCAGAGAAGCATAATTGTATGTCTTTTACTGGCTCTACGTACGACTGGCAATGTTTGCCTAAAATCCCCAAATAACACAACAACCTTGCCACCAAATATTTCATCACATTCCATCACATCTTTCAACATGTTGTCCAAAGCCTCAATATCCATTCTCTTAGCCATCGGTGCCTCATCCCAAATTATCAATCTACAATCTTTAATCATTCGTGCTAGAGTAGATTGCTTGCTTATACGGCATGTGAAGCCATGTTCACGGATTTATCTATTGCAAAAATAAACAAGTAATAAAATTTGTAAATCCGATATACCTCAAGTGCAAGGATCGTAGTAAAGAGGTTGATACCGGGTCGATCTTACGGGGAACTAACGATTGGTAATCCTAGTATTTGTTTAACTAACTATGTCACGAGAAACTAACCTAAACAGCGAATAAAACTAAACAGGGAATAACTAAAACGAAAGATAACAATAAGTGAAACTGGATAGAAGAATAAATCTAAAGCCAGGGAAGATACGGGTTGCGAACAATTTAAACTAAATCTAAACCTAATATTCAATAAAGATTAACTAAGCTAAACAATTCAAGTTCAAGGGATTTGATCAAGTTATAACAAACAAACGAGCAATTGATCCACCTATCCTATCAACATTCAATTCCAATTCAGAGTATTTCGTGATTTCTAACCAAGTTGTGATTCACCTCATCTAAAGTAAGAACCCTAATTTCTTAGATGGTCCGTCTATTAATCTATATCTTTCGATCTAAGATTAACGCTTTTTCTAACCAAAGATGTGAACTTTAACGTTTCTAATCTAGAAATCTAACCTATTAACTCTCGTTATATAGATCAAATAACTATTCTTTATCATGGTGATCTAACGTTTAGATGATTCTCATCAAATAAAACAATCAACAAAGCAACGATCTTTCGATATGAAATTGCATAAACCATAATAAACATGATAAAAGAAACAACTTGTATTAAAAACTCACAAACTAATCAAGGACGGAACCGAATTGTTGAATCGGACGGCTTCACAACGCTCGTTCAAAAGGCTTTAGCCTCTAAGCATCCTCTTGAAACTTGGAATTGATGAGTAGAAGTGCATAAAAACTATCTAAACTAACCTAGAATTTAGAGTGCATAAACTGAAGAAAAACAGAGTAAAAACACAGCCTAAGCCGCCCCTAGGATTAGGGTTTTGAATGATGTGTAATTGGTATCCTTAATGTGGAAAACAATGCGGCTATATATAGAATTTAAAGTCGGTTTCAGCATGTCGGCCGCTGGACGCCCGTCCACTCCTTCCGGACGCTCGTCCGGTCTTCAATATCAACTTCGAATCGGGCCGAGTCTTCATCAGACGCCCGTCCTTCACAAATTTGGACGCTCGTCCACTGAAAATCTGAACATCCTGAACCAAATTTCTCCTCCTGGACGCTCGTTCAATTGATCAAACGCCCGTCCAACTGGACGCCAGTTCAAGCTGCTGGACGCCCGTCCAGGATCGACTTCATCTTGATTTCTTCATCTTTATCTCTTTTTCATCAATCCAAATCATCATTATCTCTTCTATCATCAATATAATTCGACTCTTATCTCTTTTTGATCATCATTTGAGCATCAAACATGTACCTACAACACATCAAAACATCGCAAAACGTAATATCATCCAAATAATCATAAAATCACAATTAAAACACCAAAATTAACCTATTTTGCGAATAACTCATTTAAAATATCATTTACTCAATAATTCCATTAAACACTCGTTTCTTATGCAAATTTATACAAATATGAGGGAATTTATCATAAAATATAGCGTTATAAATCGTATAAATTGACCCTTAACAACTCCCCCACACTTAGCTTTTGCTCGTCCCGAGCAAAACAAAACAAAAATTAGGGCTCGAAATGAAAACAGACATCTCAGACAATATAGCATAGATCCAATAAATCAGAAGTTCACCACTGTGTGTGTGCAAAGCCATAACAAACTTCCACTAAATCCAAACTTGAGAAACTCAAAGCAAAACTAGCTAATACCCCCTCGTAGACTAGCAATAAATGATACTCATAAGATGTACCCTACAAACGTAGAATATCCCGAAAAGATTCATCGAATATATCTAGGGCCCTTCTGAAATACTCAGAGGATAATCCCTACAGCATATCTATCAGTTTATACTGGGGATAAGATAGACGATAACTTAGTCTTATATCCATTTCATAACAATTCATTAGTTGATTTAACTATTTCACTTTTTAAACACACATCAGAATGAGCTCTTGCCCTGTCATAGCAGAATAGGATATTCGAGATATACCCTACCTTACTCCAATCATAAGGTAGCTTCTTCTGACCGTCGTGAGCTTTTAGTCATCATAGTGGTATAGGACATACGTGGTATACCCTATCGCACTCAAATCATCGACTAGCTTTTGACACACCCAATAATTCTTCATATTAACTCAACTTTTCATTTGACAATAAGTTACGTGTTACTTATCACATTCAAACCTTAGATATTCACAGTATAACATACTTCAGATCTAAATACAGACTATCATAACTCTCAAGATATATACGTAGCACTAAGCACATGACTTATAAGAAAATCAGAAATCACTCGTCCAAAAGGGGTATAACTTTATATATTAGCTCATCGTTCACTATGGCTCGTGAAAATAGATCTCAGGTGAAACAACTAACTTATCAAACATATGATATATAGCATCAATGACTATAAAAAAACGAGCAAAGATTATGCCTTGCTTACTCGGGACAAAACAAAAACAAAAATGTCGGAATTTTTTTGAAAATTCTAGCTCATTTTGCATAGAAACATAACGAATTAAGCAAATGTATAGATACAAGTCAAATCATTCCCCTCCCCCACACTTAAAGATCAACAAGTCCGCATGTTGTGCAGAATTAAAGAAAAGAAAAAGGACTTAGCTGATTGCAATCGATACTCGAATCGATGGTCAGGCCGGAGCCTACGTAGTGACAATTAGAACTCGTAACCATACGATGTAGCTCGACAATACTGCTAAAAATATACCTGCACTACTTGACAAACACGGAAACATCTCGGGGAAAACGGGGAATTATACCAGAATGAAAAGATATAGCAAAATCGAGTATTATCAAAAGATGAAACATTCAACACATCCACAAGTTTAAACAAAGTAGAAATGAAAGTACGGACGCCTTATGGCTTACATGATCCATCGGAAAGAATAAATAGTAGCTAAACGAAAAGTACAACGAATCACGTAATCAAAAGTAGCAAGAGTATACAACCATCGTACCCAAGACAAAACAAAAGCTAAAATCAGAAAAAAAAAATAAGATCAGGTCTGGCTCGGCGCTGCAGAATCATCAGCCGGAGGTGGTCCACCCGCAGGAGAGTCAGGCTGCTCCTCATCACTAGACGACTCAGACTCTTGTAGAACATCCGCAATGGCCTGCTCAATCTCATCAGAATATACATAATCAATGATGCTTGGATCGAAGACTCTGTCGTCCCTTGGCTTCCGGTCCTCACTGATGCACCGTAAAATGGTCAAGATGTTGATCTGAGAGGTCCGAATATCCTCCATCCAGTTCCGTACACTGTTGGCCATACTCAACCTCATCCGGACTGAGGGAGATAAAGTAGGAAGGGAGGATACTCGAGGCGGTGCTGAAGATGAACCAGGCTCCTGTGGTGCCTCCGTCTCAGAATGTCCCGAAGACTTAACCTTCTCTCTCTGTATAGGTCTCGGGTTCTTCGGTTTGTGATCCGATCCATACTCAGGCACACCGGCATCAATACACAAACTATGAATCAGGTGGGGGACAATCAAGCTACGTGTGTAAACCTTCTGATTGATAGCTATCTCATCGTACAACGCTTGTCCCACATTCACATTCAAGCCAAAGGTCAAAGCATATAACATGCCTAGGTCACCGATGTGAAAATGCGTCAGATTGTTCTTGGGCAACAACCGACTCTGTATGAACCTACACTGGACTTTCCAATCCTCCGTCCAGGTAGTGGTGACTAACTCCTTCTGGTCCCCACCTGGTCTCAACGTCCATGCCACATGCGGGCAAACCTTTAACCTCAACTCCTCCAAAGGATCTTGCCCCGCACTCTGCCTATGAACGATCTCTTCTTTATAGTCCCGACCCTCAAAAGATGCCAACTTATACTTCTGATTAATCACATCTGGCGTAAAAGGAACCTCCACCCCTCGAACCATGACTACTCCCGTTTCCAAATCGGTCTCCGAGCAATTGGCATAAAATTCCCGAACTAGGGAGCCGTTGACTGGGGTACTCAGAATAGTCATCAAGGCATCCCATTTCCGGTCCTTTAACAACTTGACGAACCCCGGATCTACCTTAGCTTCCATCGTAGCCCTCTCGATCAACATAGTCCTAGAGAAATAATGTTTGGTATAAGCGTCGTGGGCTCTAGGATTCACAAATCTACGAGGCATAGGCATAGGGGCTACGGTCTTCGCTCTCTTCCTAGGTTGTGCAACCCTAGGTTCAGCCGGTTCCTCTTCCCGAGTAGCATCCACAGTTTCCTCAGCCCTAGACGACTCTCCACCTCGGGGAGCCCTAGGCATCCTCACCAATGGGATATCATCATTAGTCTCAGACCCCGAGGTCGGCTCATCCCTCAAAGTTGCCCTAGTTTGTGTGGCCCTAGGAGGTTGCTCTCTAATGCTAACACCTCGGTTTGGATCGATCAAGGTAGGATCAAACTCCTTACGCTTCGTTCCAGACTCCCTGGCCACACCCTTACCATAACGCTTTTGCACTCCCTTCTTATGGACCATGATTCAAGCCTAAACTCAACCAAAACAGTCCCAAATCAACGCAAGTTACCCGTTTAACATCCAAATCGGGATTTCAAATTAACCAAACCATAAACCACAACCATCCATCATCACCAAGCAACCCATTCATCAACCACCATCAACAACACAGCAAGAAACCAGAACCAAAACAACAAAAGAAACAAATAAGGTACAATTCTATCACCCGGATAAGACGGCGGAGCATGTCAATTGCCGGAGGGAAGTCATACTCATCCTGTAAACCCCAGTCCTCACCAGCTACATCAACACCCCGAAAATGTTCAGCTTGCAGCACTAGCGCTAAATCTGTCAGCATCGGATCATTCAGGATTGTGTATGGACGTCCTAGAGCTGCCTGCAACTCCTCAGTAGTGAAATCTCCACCTCCCGAACAGCGGGGAACAATAATGACATAGGTGACAGTCCTGATGCGGGTACTAATATCAAAGTCTACGTGCAAAACGATAGTCCCTCCCGGTCCGTCATCTACAGTAATGAGTGGGATCCTCCTAAGGAAAGGTAACTCCTCTGGTAGAACTCCGAAATCCATATCTAAAAAGCTCAACTAACTGACAGATACAAACAAAAACTTAATGAAGCTAAAAACTTAAACAACTAGAGTAATAAAAAGTATAAAACAAAAGCAACTAATATAAAAAAGGGATATCTAGGATGCCTCCTAGTAGCGCTATTGGTTAATGTCGTTAGCTCGACACTGTTTAAGCTCAGCCTGGATCAGGCCATTTAACTTTTCTGCCAGCCACTACCTCATGTAAACTTTGATCAGTAGTGTGGCTGCAGAAACAACATTTAACACATGGGGTGAAATCTTTGATAGCTTTCCAAATACGTTTAAACCGCCCCATGGTCGACTTCTTCTTCTTCTGGTTATTCTGATGACGTTTCAGCCTACGCTCCCTCTCAAACTCTTCCATATCCCAACTACCGGCTAGAACTTCTTCAGATCGACCACTACCGTCATCCTCTGAAAACAGGTCGGGTGAAAACTCGTCAAATTCTTCGACTTCTTTAGTACCACACCCGAGGATATCGAGGAAACGAACAATCAAAGGTTGTTCCTTGGGTTCACCAATGTAGTGCTTACACCTTTGACCATTTACTCGAAACGGTTGGTCAGCATAACCGCGTAGTTCTAGAATGCTTCCAGGAATAATTTGGAGAATCTCAAAGGTACCGGACCATCGTGTCCTTAACTTTCCAGGAAACAGATGTAGCCTGGAATTATACAAAAGAACCTGTTCCCCGACTTGAAATTCTCTCTTCTTAATCTTGGCGTCATGGAGGAGTTTCGTCTTTTCCTTACTGATCCTGGCACTTTCGTAAGCCCGGAGTCCGAATTCGTCTAATTCATGCAAGCTTGCGGTCGATGCTTACCACAAGATTGGGAATCAAAGTTTAGAAACTTTGTAGCCCAATAAGCTCTATGCTCTAACTCGACGCGCGATGACATGGCTTACCATAAACCATTTGATATGGAGATGTACCCATAGGAGTCTTATAAGCGGTTACGTATGCCCATAGTACATCATCCAATTTCAAACTCCAGTCTTTTCTATGACTATTGACCGTTTTTTCCAGGATTTTCTTAATGCTTTGGTTGCTCCTTTCAACCTGACCACTAGTCATCGGGTGATATGGTGTGCCTGTCTTATAACGAACACCATACTTTTCGAGCACTTTTTCTAAGGGTCGGTTGCAAAAATACGTTCCTTCATCACTGATCAAGGCTCGAGGACATCCAAATCTCACGAAAATGTTTTTCTTTAAGAACTTCATGACTTTCTTATGATCATTATGAGTTGTGGCTTGAGCCTCCACCCATTTGGACACGTAATCCACGCAGACTAAGATGTATTTGTTACCACAAGATGATGGGAATGGTCCCATAAAATCGATACCCCATACATCAAAGACTTCGCATTCTAAGATGGGTTTCAATGGCATGTCAAAACGCCTTGTCAGAGTACCGGTTCTTTGGCATCTATCACACGCTTTACAGAAAGCTTCTGTGTCCTTAAAGATCGTGGGCCAATAGAAACCGGATTGGAAGATCTTAGCAACGGTTTTCCAAGGACCAAAGTGACCTCAAGTGGGTCCACTGTGGCACTGCTCAATAATATCGCGCCGCTCGGATTACGGAACACATCTTCTAAGCGGACCATCTTTACGGATCTTAAACGAGATAAGGTTCATCCCAAACGAAAGATTTCAAATCGAGAGAAGAACTTTTTCTTCTCCCGATAGGACAATTACGGATCAAGATATCGGGAATGAAGGTAATTGACAATGGAAGAATACCATGGAACATCTGGAGCGCAGCCATCGATAAGCATAATGTTTTCCAGAGGAAAGTAAAGATCTATATCATCTGGATCACCCTTTTCCTCACTTAACATTCTCGAAACGTGATCCGCCACAACGTTTTCACTGCCCTTTTTGTCTTTAATTTGAACGTCAAACTCTTGTAGGGTCAGTATCCAACGCAGTAGGCGCGGTTTGGCCTCTTTCTTAGTCATCAGATACCGCAAAGCAGCGTGATCGGTCCACACAACCACTTGAGCTCCTAACAAGTAACTACGAAACTTGTCCATAGCAAAGACTACGGCCAACAATTCCTTTTCAGTAGTAGTATAGTTAACTTGAGAAAGATTCAATGTGTGACTGGCGTAATAGATTGGCTGGAACTTCCCTTTGATTCTTTGTCCTAAAACAGCACCAACTGCATAGTTTGATGCGTCGCACATAAGCTCAAAAGGTAGGTTCCAGTCAGGCGATATAAGAATTGGAGCAGAGATTAAACGGTTTTTGAGCTCCTCAAACGCCTGCTTGCAGTTTTCATCGAAATCGAACTCAACGTCTTCCTTAAGTAAAGTAGACAGGGGCTTGGCTATCTTGGAGAAATCTTGAATGAATCTTGTGTAGAAACCGACATGTCCAAGAAAGCCTCTCACTTCACGCACATTCTTAGGATAACTCATCTTCTCGATAGCTTCTATTTTGGCCCTGTCTACCTCTATACCTTTGGCGGAGATTTTGTGGCCAAGAACTATTCCCTCATCAACCATGAAATGGCATTTTTCCCAATTGAGCACTAAGTTCTTTTCCACACATCTGGATAACACTTGATCTAGATTGTCAAGACAGTCGTCGAAGGACTGACCAAAGACCGAAAAATCATCCATAAAGATTTCCATACACTTTTCTACTAGCCCTTCAAAGATAGCCAGCATACATCTTTGAAATGTAGCTGGGGCATTGCAGAGACCAAATGGCATTCGCATGTAAGCGAATGTACCATAAGGGCATGTGAAGGTGGTCTTTTCTTGGTCAGCTGGATCAATGGGTATCTGGAAGTATCCTGAATATCCATCCAGGAAGTAGTAGAACGCGTGTCCCGCCAGACTCAAGCATCTGGTCAATGAATGGAAGGGGAAAGTGATCTTTCATGGTTACCTCATTGAGCTTTCTATAATCGATGCAGACTCTGTAACCAGTGACAAGTCTCAATGCTATTTCTTCTCCCTTCTCATTCTTCTCAATTGTAATTCCACCTTTCTTGGGGACTACCTGAGTCGGGGAAACCCATTCACTATCAGCGATGGCATAAATGATTCCCATGTCCAGAAGTTTGATGATTTCTTTCTTAACCACCTCTTGCATATGAGGGTTGAGCCTCCTCTGGGGCTGTCTAACACATTTCGCACCCTCGTTTGTCTTGATCTTGTGCATACAGATGTCCGAAGATATCCCTCTGATATCTCCTACTTTCCATCCAAAGGCTTTCTCATTTTTCCTTAAGACGTTGATTAATCTCATTTCCTCTAAACGAGACAGCTTGGCAGA
Source organism: Gentiana straminea (assembly GCA_036785695.1). Classification (NCBI taxonomy): domain Eukaryota; kingdom Viridiplantae; phylum Streptophyta; class Magnoliopsida; order Gentianales; family Gentianaceae; genus Gentiana; species Gentiana straminea. The sequence continues at coordinate 22,247,968 of JAVUPR010000183.1, read as the reverse complement.
TATAATCAATGGAAGCTTGTCACATTCTCTTAAGAAAACATACTTAAGATGTTTGGGTAACGGCTTCAACACCAAATCTGCAGGGGGGGGGTCTTCTAAACTTGATTTGAGCTCTCCACCTTTCAACTCAACATCGCTGAGTTTACTTAGCGGTCCCACTGCCAACGCTTCTCCTTTCAACAACTCATCCTTAAATTCAGCTTCTAACTGCTCTAGACTTACCACACCATGATTATTAAAATTATCAACCAGTCGCTCATACTCAGTTGCCACAGCCATGACTTGCTTTTCCATCAAATCATCGAAGTCATCAGACGTATCCTCAATGGAAAAACCGGTTGGAGGACCAGAGGGTACTTGAATGGATTTGGAGACATGATAGCTTACCTCTTGATCACCAACACGTATCGTCACTCGCCCACCATCGCAGTCAATGAGGGCTCTCGCTGTAGACAGAAAAGGTCTTCCAAGAATCGGGGGACATTTTCATCTTTTTCAATGTCTAAGACGTACCAGTCAACGGGAAAGGTAAATCTATCGATTTGAACTAGTATGTCTTTTAAGATTCCCGCTGCTTTCTTAGAAGATCTATCAGCGAAATGCAAATTCATGGTAGTGGGTTCTAGAAGATCGATTAAACCCAGCTGTTTGCACACAGACAATGGCATGAGGCATATAGATGCACCCAGGTCACACAAAGAGTTAGGGAAGACTAGGCCTCCCATTAACACTGTAAGCACGAACTTTCCAGGGTCACCTCTCTTGGTTGGTAGGTTTTCATAATTGATCATTGAACAATCCTCACCAATCAGCCTCTCCATGTCTGACAACCTCATTTTCGAAGAAACAACATCCTTGATGAATTTTGTATACTTAGGCATTTCAACCAAGACCTCTGATAATGGAAGATTCACCTAAGTATTTTTCAAGAGATTCAGCACCTTTTCATACTTCTTATCTTCACTCAAAGGGATGTTGCTCTTTCTTGGTGGAAATGGAAGCTTCTTCAGATCGCTCTCAGAAAAGACTTTCTTCGAAGATGCACTGACAGCTTTGTCTTCCAGATCCTTCCACCGAACAACTTTTTCAATCTGTTTATTAGTCAGGGGATCAGCCTCCTGACTTCCGCTTGATTCTTCATTCCTCAGGGGATCAGCCACCTGAGGACTTCCAGCTTTTTCACCTCTTAGGGGATCAGCCACCTGAGTTTTCTCTTTCGGCCAAGGGGAGTGTAGGTGCTCAGCTTCCCCTCCTGCCTTATCAATGGCAGGAGGGGCTAGTGGTTTCCCTGGTGGGAAGGACCACTAACTTGAGTACCGCTTCTTAAATTCATTGCACTGGCCTCCTCTCTACCCTATGGAATTGATGGTACGAGGTCAGTACATTGGCCATTGTTCAAATCGGTTTGAGCAACTTGACCACCCTTTGGATTTTTCTCAATGAAACTGGGCAATTGCCCTGGGGGTCTTGAAGCTAACTGCTCAGCCAGTTGCCCGATTTGCCTCTCAAGATTCTTATTTGTAGTCATCAGGAGTTGGATACTTTTATTTTGCTCCTACAATTTGGCTTCAAGATTGTTAGATTGGGAGGGGCCTTGAGAGTTTTGGAAATTTTGAGAATAGGGCTGGCTGGGCTGACTTGGGACAGCAGGACTAGAATTTGCGGGCCAATTCTGATTGAACCTTTGATTAGAATTGGAGAAATTGGAATTCTGGTTCTGAGGAAAACCAGGGTTTCTATTGAATTTTTGATTCTGATTGAAATTAGAATTTGGAATGAAACTTGAAGATTGATTAAACCCTTGGTTTTGGAGATTATTCTGGCCAGAAAATTGATTAAACCTTTGATTGTTTTAGGCCATAGAATGCATTTACTTCAGTATTCTGTCCGTTCATAGGACAGAATCTAGATGTGTGCCCCATCTCGTCACAATTCTGACATGTGACTTGATTATACTGTCCATGATCATGAACAACATTCACTTGATAAGGTGCAGGAGGATTGAATTGACACTGGCCAATCATGTGGCCAGTCTGACAACAGCTCTCACAATATAGAACCTGAGGGTTCTGTGGAAAGGAAGCAGCTTGATTCGTCTGATTCGAAACTTGAGAAGTTGCCATCTGCTTCTGCAGCATGGCGATCAAACTTTGCATTTTTACCCCCTCAACCTTAGGAGGAGGAGGTGCTTGAATGGCTTGATAAGAGGGAGCGTAGTTGTATTTGGCAATGTCCTCAAACAGTGCCCACCCCTCATCAGGCGTTTTCTTCAAAAACGCCCCACCAGATGAACTATTGACCATGCCTTTTGTAAGCTCGGTCAATCCACTAAAGAAAGTGTTGACTTGCCTTTGCAGTGGCAAGCCATGGTGGGGACACTTTTTAAGAAGAGACTTGAATCTTTTCCAACACTCGAAAAAGGAATCATTCTCTTTCTGATAGAAAGTGAATATGTCGTTTAAACACTGAGCTGTCTTTGAAGGTGGGAAATATTGACTTAAAAAATTCTTTTTCAAGTTCAGCCCAGGTGGTAATAGATTCAGCGGGGAGAGAAGTATACCACTCTTTAGCTTCTCCTTTTAGAGAAAATGGGAACAGTTTTAGTTTAATAGCATCCTCACTTACTCCTTGGATGCGTGTAGTACCGCATATCTCTAAGAACGTATGTAAGTGAGTATGGGGATTCTCTGACTGATAACCGTGGAAAATAGATGCATGCTGCATCATCTGATTAAGTCCCGGCTTTAGCTCGAAGGTCTGTGCAGTTATGGCTGGGATAACAATAGCCGGGTTGACTTTGACTTCGCCTGGCATGGCGTGTTCTGCCAACGTACGTCTATCCTCAGCAGCCATAATTATGAAGTTTTCGAATTCTTCGGCTAAACGATCCTCTAGATCTTGATCGGCTTCTTCAGAAGGAGCCGCAGAACGTATTTTCCGCCTGTTTGGCCGGACTATGGTCCGCTCTAAGTCAGGGGTATACAGTAATGGCCCCTTCTGACTTCGAGTTTGCATAAACCGAACCAAAATCAGGTGGTTGAAACCTAAAAACTAAGAATTCAAAAACCTAAACTAAAAATTAAAGCCTAAGAAAAGAAAAAGAAATAAAATTAGTTAAGACAGGGAAACAGACGGACGTCCAGAAAACTGGACGGGCGTCTGCCTAGAAATTGAGCTAGACGGGCGTCTGATAGTCCAAACGCTCGTCTGATCAGCTGAAGAACTGGACGGACGTCCAAATTTAGTGAACGCTCGTCCGACAAGCTAAAAAAGATTCAGAGTCAAGAAATTTAGAACGGACGGGCGTCCACTGGTCTAGACGCCCGTTTGGAACGAAAAAAAAGCGAGGAGCGAGAGAAAAAACGAGCGGGGAAAAAGAAAAGAAGGGGAGAAAAACAGAAAGACAGAAAACAGATAGAAAGAGAGAGATAGAAAAGAAAAACTAATCACGAGGAAACTTCAAAAGGGGAGACCTTAAACACTAAACTAAAACCCTAATTACCTAATTAAAAATCTATCTAAAACAAGAACAAAAACAATTAAACACAGGAAAATCAAGAACAAAAACAAAACAAAACAAAACTAGGCAACCGTTTGGTTCCCCGGCAACGGCGCCAAAAACTTGTTCACGGATTTATCTATTGCAAAAATAAACAAGTAATAAAATTTGTAAATCCGATATACCTCAAGTGCAAGGATCGTAGTAAAGAGGTTGATACCGGGTCGATCTTACGGGGAACTAACGATTGGTAATCCTAGTATTTGTTTAACTAACTATGTCACGAGAAACTAACCTAAACAGCGAATAAAACTAAACAGGGAATAACTAAAACGAAAGATAACAATAAGTGAAACTGGACAGAAGAATAAATCTAAAGCCAGGGAAGATACGGGTTGCGAACAATTTAAACTAAATCTAAACCTAATATGCAATAAAGATTAACTAAGCTAAACAATTCAAGTTCAAGGGATTTGATCAAGTTATAACAAACAAACGAGCAATTGATCCACCTATCCTATCAACATTCAATTCCAATTCAGAGTATTTCGTGATTTCTAACCATGTTGTGATTCACCTCATCTAAAGTATGAACCCTAATTTCTTAGATGGTCCGTCTATTAATCTCTATCTTTCGATCTAAGATTAACGCTTTTTCTAACCAAAGATGTGAACTTTAACGTTTCTAATCTAGAAATCTAACCTATTAACTCTCGTTATATAGATCAAATAACTATTCTTTATCATGGTGATCTAACGTTTAGATGATTCTCATCAAATAAAACAATCAACAAAGCAACGATCTTTCGATATGAAATTACATAAACCATAATAAACATGATAAAAGAAACAACTTGTATTAAAAACTCACAAACTAATCAAGGACGGAACCGAATTGTTGAATCGGACGGCTTCACAACGCTCGTTCAAAAGGCTTTAGCCTCTAAGCATCCTCTTGAAACTTAGAATTGATGAGTAGAAGTGCATAAAAACTATCTAAACTAACCTAGAATTTAGAGTGCATAAACTGAAGAAAAACAGAGTAAAAATGCAGCCTAAGCCGCCCCTAGGATTAGGGTTTTGAATGATGTGTAATTGGTATCCTTAATGTGGAAAACAATGCGGCTATATATAGAATTTAAAGTCGGTTTCAAAGATGTCGGCCGGCCGGACGCCCGTCCACTCCTTCCGGACGCTCGTCCGGTCTTTAATATCAACTTCGAATCGGGCCGAGTCTTCATCAGACGCCCGTCCTTCACAAATTTGGACGCTCGTCCACTGAAAATCTGAACATCCTGAACCAAATTTCTCCTCCTGGACGCTCGTTCAATTGACCAAACGCCCGTCCAACTGGACGCCAGTTCAAGCTGCTGGACGCCCGTCCAGGATCGACTTCATCTTGATTTCTTCATCTTTATCTCTTTTTCATCAATCCAAATCATCATTATCTCTTCTATCATCAATATAATTCGACTCTTATCTCTTTTTGATCATCATTTGAGCATCAAACATGTACCTACAACACATCAAAACATCGCAAAACGTAATATCATCCAAATAATCATAAAATCACAATTAAAACACCAAAATTAACCTATTTTGCGAATAACTCATTTAAAATATCATTTACTCAATAATTCCATTAAACACTCGTTTCTTATGCAAATTTATACAAATATGAGGGAATTTATCATAAAATATAGCGTTATAAATCGTATAAATTCACCCTTAACAAGCCATCCATTGCATCGACAGGAATTTTAAACCTAGAATGGGCAGTTTTACCCCTTGGTAGCAATGATGCAGCTATACCGGATGTAGCAGTGGCCGAATGTATGGCACCTTTAGAACGTACCTCATCAAGGAGAGCCCAGTATAGAAAGGTTTTCCCGTACCAGCTGGCCCATCTAAAAAATAGATTCAGCGTTACCGGCGTACATCGAAGCACATATGGAGTCGAAAGCCTTTGTTTGCTCCGCATTTAACATTGTCCTAGCATTTAAATCAGTCTCAGAAACAACGATATTCTTCTCAGGTCTTAGCTCTCTAGTTAAATCCTCAAACTGACTTTTCTGCATGTTTCTTGGAACCAAATTGTACATACTTATGTCCTTGTAGGAAGTAGTTGATATGCTGTAACACAGAAACTCTCACTTCATACCTGGAAAGGTGTTGATTCCTAGCAATGTCCTCAGAGAAGTTACTTTCAAATTTTTCCCACAATGTCAATGGATCTACAGGACAAGAGTACACCAGAAGAGTAGCAAATAAACGCCGTAACTGAAAAGGCATATGACATGCGACGCTTCTTCTAAGCATTGTTCCTGACTGTTGTTTTCCTTCAATAACCCTCGCACGAGAGAAGCCTCGTGGATTGTTGGGTAGATCGTGTTACTGAAAGTTTTCAAGTCAATGAAAGAGGTTGGTGCTCGAACCTTTGTCAACAACAACTTTAAGTAATACCTTTCTCCTTCAATTGGATTAAATGTTACAACTCTGCCAATGGAATCACCTCTCACCCTAAACTTTTATGCCTTGCTGTTATTATCCAAGACAAAAAAAATCAGGAAAGGCATAATAAGTTACATTCTTTTCCTTTGCCAATGCACTTGTTCTATTCATCACGAAGAACTCGGTCAACATTGTTCTCCTGTTGTTGGGACTTTCAACTACACTTTGGAGCCTTTGCTTGTGGTTAAAATTGATAGGCTGGTAGTTCTCCAAGTGAACTTGCAGCAGGACAACTGCAGGTTTCATTTCGCCTAAAGAAAAACAGTAAATTCTCCATAACCCCTCCGGAGCGGAGATCCATCGGCCGGATTGATATTGATCAATCTCATTTATTTCTTCCATTATGGCTTGCAACATCGAACATAATTCGGTCGTTTCCTTTGCATATATACTTGTAGATTTACTTCACAGCTTTCACCGCTTGAGCATATTTCCACGTTGATATGGCAATCAAACTTAGCCAGCAAGTATGGGTTGTACGGCACAACCCATCTGTCATCGAGCCACGATCCTCTTACCTTTGCACGCATTCCGGTGTTCCCGCGTCTATAGAGTGGATATGCATCCGATGTGAGAACAGTTTCAGCACAATAATCCATAGGATAGAAAGAACGGATTGAATCATCTTTCATACAGACATTCTTGAGATTTAAACTGCCACACGGACCATGAAGCATATGCTTTACTAATCTATGTAATGGGTATGGATGTTCTTATCAGGCAACTCAGCCGATACAAATTGATCAAACTCCTCAGGTCTGCACATCTTGTAGTATGGTTTGAGTATGGGCAGGAAATGACCACGAGGTAGTCCTCTCTTTTGAAACTCTATCACGTACGTATACGCAGCCACCTTACCAAATATATTCCGTTTGAACAACTCCACTTACAGCTCTTCGAGTTTTGATCTAAAAACTCTTCCCAGTAAGTCAGGCATGTCTTGAGCTAGTTCACCATGTAGTTCGGGCCAATTTGGATTGCATGTAATCGTTAAGAAAATATCTGGTTTTCCATACTTTCGGACCAGCGACATGGCATCCAGATACTTCTTACGCATATGCCTAGGCCCACCAGTGAATGCAGCTGGTAATATAGTTCGTTGACCGACCTTGTTAGCATCAGTCTCTCCACCTGCAACAGCATCCACTATACCTTGCACGAATTCTTGCCTAATGTTTTTTTTGCTGAACTCTGAAATAATCCACACGTTGCGTTTCTAGTTTAACAAACATATCGACAACGTATTGCTGGAACAATCGGCCAAAACGAAGTAGGTATGAACAATCATTCTCTCTAATCTGGAATTTGTAGCAGTAGTTTTCTCTTATTAATACAAATGTCGGGTCATTGACTCCGCCATTTAAACATTGCATTTCACTTTCAAGTAGTTCAGCGGCAGTGCTCACATGGTGTGGGTTGATGGACATATTTGTTTCATTAGTCCGTTTCCTCTTCCGAGTGTTACTCTTTACGCCTATCTTGGTAATGCCTTGGTGCCAACCTAGTTGACCAAATGGAAACATCAGAGGGTATTGCAATGGGTCATAACATCTAAAATAATAATGGATGTTGTGTGAGGTACCACTGTGAGTATAAACCCTAATGTTCTGTTCCTGATCTTCTTGACCGTCAACCAAGATCCCAACTACCTGGGGAATAGTTGGTTTGTTGTACACCCGTTGATCTAATTTAGGGTTACAATACAAGATAATGTCAAGATCCTCAATATTTGGGTTACCCCGCATCTCCCTAAAAAACCTAGCATATGGATTTGCAGCTATAACAGTCAGAATTTTGTCCAGGGTCATTTCAAACAGCCTTGGACAACTTTCTAGCATCTGCATCTTTTCGTATTCTGTATCGTGAAAATATAACTGTAGGTTTCTAGGTTTATCGTCCCTTTCAATTAAATCATCCAAAAAATGGTACACCTGACCCTGCACTTTAAATGTATACACACCTTTGTTCCTATGCGCTAAATCTTTGTCATATGTAGCACCCAAAGAGGTGAAAGCAAGATGATTGTTGTAAGTGCGGATCGAAGATCGAAAATCTGCAGCTTCCTTTGTTTGATTTGGAGCAGGTCTGCAATGGTCTTGGGTAAGGCTGTGTGTGCGAGGGAAATATCTCCCTCAGAACAACAAAAATTGTTTTCATGCTTGAATTTCTTAGCATTACAAATGACTGCAATTAGGCATATCACACATCAGCCTCCTTTACAATATCACCAAGGCAATCCCTGCCTGTTTCTGTTGTAGGATTTGGTACTCGCAAGGCAGCAGACCTAGGTGCTCTTACAGGATGCACTACATTATGCACACAAGAACCCTGAGCTTTTTGGCGGGCACGTTTAGCTTTCCATCGTAATATCTTACGTGCTCTTTCAGCTGCCTTATCAGATGTAACATTTACTGAAGTTTCTTGTGATGAAGCAGATTGACCAGCAGGACCAAATGGTACACTGTGTTTGAATCCATAACTATCTACAGGGGCAAATAATTGATCAGTCCCCCGGTCCGAAAATTTGGAAGGGGCAACGGGTATGCATTTCTCAGTCATACGAGAGGCATGAATGGCAGGCTCATTATGTAAGGGACTATTTTTTTCTTTTCCTATCAGCACACTGGGAAACCGTCCCAGTATTTACCTGATGCTGACTTGCTTCAATTTTTTTCCTCTTTTCCCTCCACTCAGCAAGCCTAGCCGCTCTATCTATACGTGCATCACTATTTGAATTTTTTTCAGAGGCAGAATGGAAAATATTCAACAAAGAAAGTAAAACATAGCAGTGCCACGCCAAGAACATACAAAATGCAAAACAGCCCCTATTTCACGTGGAACACAATGAGTACCAATTCCAAAATACAAAATTTGGAACAAAACATATCACAGTAGTTGGTGTAAGCACGAGCATGCACACGGAGCAAAAACCCACATTCACAAACCATGTGTTCATCACAAGTAATCAGTCAACTATTAACAACATAAACAGCCACCAATAACATGACATGGTTCTGTAACAACATCTTACAACCCTAGAAATACCATAGCAAGCAATAAGTAAAATACTAATTGGCAAGAAAGGTAATCTGTAATGCAAGTACTGGGTTTGCAAGAACAGTTTTCATAGAATAACTGAACAATGAAGACATCAAAATAGTAACTTCATTATAATGGGAAAACTTATCACATACTGTCCTTACTACGCATAAAAAATAATAGGAATAACTTAAACATGAGACCAAAGATTACCAAATTTCAACATCAACATAGTAGCTTTAGTTTCGGGAGCCTTTATTCACACCACATAAGATCTACCGCTGCACCCCATTAAGATGTAAAAATATGACATCTACTTGTTAAGGAGGTATTTAATATGAGAATATTTTTTCTTAATTCATAGTGATGTATTTAATGTCTACATATTTCGTATTAAATGTCATATTTGAGTTTAGATAATTTTCAAAATTTAATTTAATGTCATAATATTTTGCATTAATTGGCAAATTGTAATTTAAGAACGTTTTGTATTAATTGGGATGGCTAGTATGTAGGAAATGATTGTTTATCAGTAACTTAATTTAAATGGAATATTTGAGTTTAGATATTTTTAAAAATGTAATTTAATGTATTAATATTCTGCATTAATTGGCAAATTGTAATTTAAGAACATTTGGTATCAATTGGGATGAATGATATTTTGGACATGATTATTGTGGTTTATCAGTAACTTAATTTTTTTTTCATAACTGCGTATTAAGTGAGGAATCACAATGATAATAATATAGTAGATTAAACAAAGAAACTTAAAAAAAATAAACCAACTGAATTATATATTTTTTTAAATATTATACTTTAATGAAACTTATAAAAAAAAAAAACCAACCGCCATTTTTTTTGAAAATAAAATAAAATATAAATATCAGCTTGAACCCTTAAAACATTAGCCTATACCCTAACAATATGATTTTCAGCTTAAACCCTTAAAACATTAGCCTATACCCTAACAATATGATTTTCAGCTTAAACCCTAAAAACAATAACAAAAATATGTACAAATAAAATTAAAATGCAAATCAAAAAATTCATACCTTGCACGGAGCTAGATGACTGCACAAATCAACTACATATAAAAAAGGACAAAAGAAAAAAAAATTAAGAAAAATCCACCTTTTTTATTTGAAAATTTTAACACAATTTAAAAATTAGCCTAAACCCTAAAATTATGAATTTCAAATTAAACCCTAAAAAATAACAAAAATATGTACAAATAAAATTAAAACAAAAATTAAAAAGAAATCCGTCATTTTTTGAAAAAGAATCCGCCAATTTTTTTTAAAATAACAAAATATGAATATCAGCTCCAAACCCTTAAAAAATAGACTAAATCATAACAATATGATTTTCAGTTTAAAACCTTAAAAAGAATAACAAAAATATGTACAAATAAAATTAAAACGCAAATCCAAAAATTCGTACCTTGCACGGAGCTAGCTAGATGTCTTCATAAATCAACTACATATAATGAATGACAAAAGAAAAAATATTTAAAAAAATCTTCATTTTTTATTTGAAAAAAAAAAACAAAATATGAATATTAGCCTAAACCCTTTAAAAATTACCCAAATCCCTAAACTTATGAATTTCAGATTAAAATCTACAAAAATAACAAAAATGTGCACAAATAAAATTAACACAAATCCAAAAGAAATCTGTCATTTTTTTTAAAAAAAATCCGCAATTTTTTTTGAAATAAATTACAAAATATGAATATCGGCCTAAATCCTTAAAAAATTAGCCTAAACACTAACAATATGATTTTCAGCTTAAACGCTAAAAAAAATAACAAAAATATGTATAGATAAAATTAAAATGCAAATGCGAAAATTCGTACCTTGCACGGAGCTAGATGTCTGCACGAATCACCTACATATAAAGATTGACAAAAAAAAAATTATTTAAAAAAATCCGCCAATTTCATTTGAAAAAAATAACTAAATTTGAATATCAGCCTAAACCCGTTAAAAATTGGCCTAAACCTTAAAATTAAGAATTATTTTATAATTTATAGAGATGGTAGTCAATTTAACCCAATTACGTGTTTTGACCCGCTCCAAACCCGTTAAATATGTCTTATATTTAAGTTATTTTAAAAATTATGCCATATAATTATTCCTATAATTAAATGATTTCGAATATTATGCCATTGACATCCCAACAATTATGTCTTGCCATTAACATTATGACTCATTGCTTAATAAACAGTTAGGAAAAAATGTATAATTCAAATAATGTGAAATATTTTTTCATTAAAGTATAATATTTAAAAAAATGTATAATTCAGTTGGTTTATTTTTTTTTAAATTTCTTTGTTTTATCTATTATATTATTATCATTGTGATTCCTCACTTAATACGCAGTTATGAAAAAAAATTAAGTTACTGATAAACCACAATAATCATGTCCAAAAAATCATTCATCCCAATTGATACCAAATGTTCTTAAATTACAATTTGCCAATTAATGCAGAATATTAATACATTAAATTACATTTTTAAAAATATCTAAACTCAAATATTCCATTTAAATTAAGTTACTGATAAACAATCATTTCCTACATACTAGCCATCCCAATTAATACAAAACGTTCTTAAACTACAATTTTGCCAATTAATGCAGAATATTATGACATTAAATTACATTTTGAAAAATATCTAAACTCAAATATGAAATTTAATACGAAATATGTAGACATTAAATACATCACTATTAATTAAGAAAAAATATTCTCATAAATACCTCCTTATAAATTAACCATCCCAGAATAACCTTAAATATTCTTAAATTTATGGTACTTAATGCGAAATATCACATTAAGTTATAATATTTAAAAAATGATAAATTTTCCAATCAATACAGAATATTAAAACATTAAATTACATTTTGATAAATATATAAACACAAACACATCAATTATTACGTAGTATTCACAGATAAATACATCCCTTATAAATTAAACATCCCAGAATAATGTCAAGTGTTCTGAATTTATGTCACTTAATTGAAATATTTTTTAATTGAAGTATACTATTTAAAAATAAGAAATTCAATCTTACCAATTAATGCAAAATATTCTAAAATTAAATAATATTTTACAAATGAAAAATATTCTAACATTAAATTATATTTTAAAAAACATGTAAACTCAAACATGTCATTTAATGCGAAATATGCAGACATTAAATACATGCCCTATAAATTAATGATAAATATTCTAACATTAAGTATATCCCTATAAAATAGTCCTTCCATTTAATATAAAATATTTTTAAAATTATGACATTTAATGTGAAATATCACATTAATTTATAATATGTAAAAAATAATAAATTCAATATTATCAATTAATGCAAAATATTCTAACATTAAATTATATTTTGAAAGATATTTAATCTCAAATATGTCATTTAATGCTATATATTTTTTCATTAAATACATCCCTATAAATTAACCACCCCAATTAATTCCAAATATTCTTACATTAAATTACGTTTTTATAAATAATTATATTTAAATTTACCAATTAATGCAAAATATTCTTACCTTAATGTCATCCCTGCAAATTAGATGCACTATTTTATTACATTTTGAAAAATAACTAATATCAAATATACTAATTATTGTGAGATATTCTTAGATTAGGTCATCCCCTAAAAATTAGTCACATCATTTAATGTCAAATATTTTTATAGTAGATTTTATTTTTAAAAAAAATAAGTATATTCAAGTTTGCCAATTAATTGAAATATTCTTACATTAAAGTCATTCTCTGCTAAATAGCTATTCCATTTAATGCCTAATATTCATACAATCCATTATATTTTCAAGAATAACTTAATTTGAATGTTTGCGGGGTAATGCAAATGTTTTTAGATTAAATAAATATGTCATTCAATGTGAAATATTCTTACATTAAATTACATTAAAAAAACAAATTCAACTATGCCAAAAGAATGTTTTCAAAAAAAATGCAAAAAGAAAATAATACTCTAAAACTATTTAAATTAATTATATGGAACATAAATAAATTCAAAAATGTTAAGAAAAAATCATTTCACACAAATTAGACTCCTCCATTAATACAAAATATTCATAATTAAATTATATTTTGAAAAATAAGTAAATTCGAATATGCCAATTAATACGAGATATTCTTATATTAGGTCGTCCGCAACGAATTAGCCACACCATTTAATGTTGTGGTGGGTAAGGTATGTAGGAAGCATATTTGAATAAGGTGGGGTAGTGGGCAAGGTAGGGTATGATGGGATGGTCGGTAGGGTAGGGTGGTGGGTAAGGTAGGGTAGGGAGGGTTGGTGGGTATGGTATGTAAGGGTGGTGATGGGTAGGGTAGGGTAAGGGGTAGTGGTGCGTAAGGCATGGTACGGTAGGTAGAGTGAAGTGGTGGGTAAGGTAGGGTTGGTAGGGTAGGGTAGGTTGGGGTAGTGGGTGAGGTAAGGTTGGGTGGTGTAGCAGGTAAGATATGGTAGAGTGGAATGGTGGGTAGGGTAGGGTGGGGTGGTGAGGTATGCTAAGGTGGGGTGAAGTGGTGGGTAAGGTAGGGTTGGTAGTGCCGGTAGAGTAGGGGTAAGGATGGGTGATAGTGGAGTAGAGTTGGTAATGTGTAAGGTAGGTAGGATGTCGATGGTAAGATATAGTGATTAGGGTAGGGTAGGATAGGGCGGTGGGTAGGGTATGGTAGCGGTGGGTAAGGCAGGGTGGGAGAAGATGTAGGGTGCAATAGGGTATGGCGTAGGGCTACCCCACCCCTTCGCCTATATCCAACCTTATTAACCATACCATACCATACTCCAGCCAACAATAATTCACTACTTTGCTCTACTCATCACTCGATGTGACATCTTTTATATAATTTGTTTAATTTCAATCCTGCATATTCCAAACGCAGTAATATAATTACTTTATTCCATTACATTCCATTTCGTTTCTATTATTTTATTCAATTCAATTTCATTCCTGCGTGACAAACATGCCAATAAAATATTCTTTTCATCCATCAAAAAAATTCTTCTTTTAAAATATACGTTCTCCCATGCAATGCTAAAAACAGAAATATAACCACAATTATTGGCATCAATATAACTATTGGAAATGTTGTATTGTCTTTCTTTAACTCTATTCGACGCCAGAAACGAATACTAATCTGAAATAAAACAATTTTAATAGGTAGCATTACAATAAGTTTGAAGAGCCTTTGTTTTGTAATACATTTATGCATATTAATTGAATTTAATCACATTATCATACGTCACCGTGCAATGCACGTGTTATTGACTAGTGTATATATATATATATATATATATATATATATATATACTACTATCAACCGAGCCGATCTCGAGTTTTAAAATATAGTAATCGAGCTCCCAGAATCTTCAAGAAACACATTTTCTTATCCTCCAAGGATTAGGCTCTCTTTAAGTCGGTTTTTACACTATATAATAGGCATTCGGGCTAGGAATTTAGTATGCAATCATTATTCTTATTCTTTCCTTGATCAATTAGATACAATGTAGTCTTTTGGAGAATAAATTCTTTCTTCTTTTACTTTCTTGCAAATAAATCATGAGTCTTTCATTATTGAATTGTACTTAGTTTACGTTCTTCACGGATCAATTCAAATTTCCAGAGAAAGATAGAGAGAGAATTGATGAGTAGATATGTTCTTCGTTATGGGTAAGATCTATTCCAAAATTTTATTTCGCATCTTAGATTTGATCATGTTCTCGTGATAGATCTAGATTTTGATTGCATTTAATCAACTATGAATTAATTAAATGAACATTAATCTTTATTATTCGATTCGTTCATAATATACGTATAATTATGAGTTGCATTCTCTCGATTAGACGACGTTCTTTATCGACTAATTGAGACACTTAGTAAATCCTAATTCTATGGTTCGGCGTCAGCTACGTTGATCGACAGATTTAATTTACATGTTTTTAGCCTGATCACCTAATTGCATGTCATCGTAAATTAACAGGAAGGACTGTTCATGAAGTGTTAGTTAGGACATAGTCTAAATCGATCTCTAGGAACGTGCTAGTCATAGTCGATAGCTGCTTAGGGAGGTTCTCGGTCTCTAGGCGGCACTCTCTAGAACTTATTGCGTGTGGATTAATACACCCAAGGAAGGAGGTTAACTGCACATAGATTGTTTGTTGTCCTTATAGTGGAAGTAGGGGCGGACGCAGGATCTCAGGTAAGGGGGGCAATAAATTTTTTAAAGGAAAATTAAAAATTTAAGGGGGGGCAAATTATATGTATCGTACAACTTTTAGTGTGTTTTTTTCGGATTAAGGGGGAGCAGTTGCCCCCCCTTGGATGTATGTAGGTCCGCCACTGAGTGGAAGTAGATAGGGTTACGAGACAGCATCCGTAGCTTAATTACAAATATGGATCAGATAAGGATTAAGGGGAGATTAGTTGTGAATAGTTGGTTAATGGCTTTTCAATATATGATTGACTATTGGTTTATTTGCATCTCTTTTATTTACTATTTATTAATGTTGGTTAATGACCACCCCTATCCGATTGACCTAAAATTGTGGTGGTGTTAAACATCAATTAAATAATAGTCCTTGTGGGTTCGACCTTGACTCGCCCTTGCTATACTACGATTGACCTAGTCTTCTTGCTAGTACACGTGATCAAGTTTTTGATGCCGTTGCCGGGGACTATTTATTTAATTGTTAGGCATAACCATTAATTTATTGTTAACTTTTTTTTTATCAATTTCTTTTTTCTTTTCGATAATTGAATAAAAGTGTGAAGGTTATTTTTCATCACCATGTTCCTAAGGCTATTGAGCAAAGGATGTGCAGGAGTTTTTTTTTACTTTGCATGATTATTTGATTATTATTTTGAGTCTTGTGTCTTTTTTTATTTTTATTTGGAGTCATCTATTAAGTCCTTTTGTTCTGTTTAAGTAATAAAGTTGTCATGTATTGGCTTGATTTTTTTATTGCACGTCTTCTTTTTAGTTGTGTTATTTACTGCCACAGGACATAATGATTTTGTTACTTATTCACGTCTCGTGGTACTAATGACTTTTGTGCAAGAATTGTTTGTATTAGCTGGCCTAGTGCAGATTGGTCCTTGGGATGAGAAAACTTTGGTTCCAGTTCACTGATATGATTCGCTTCAGACAATTAGCCAAGTTCTTATATTTTCCAAAGCTATGTCTTCTTCTTCTTCTTCTTTTTACTTTTTTTGCTTTACTTTCCATATTGGGGACAATGTTGAGTTTTAAAGTATGGGGTAGGCGCAACACTTAGTTTGAAAAAAATTGAGACACGCTTGCGCTTGCCTTTGTGAATTTTGATGCAATGAATTGAATGAAATAGAGTCCTTAAACCGTTGAAACTGCATAATTACATACTCAATTCATTAATGAGGAATAAGGGGGTTGTCAACTATTTGAAGTAGTGGTTTCTTAATCATCTATATTATTGTGGAATCAACCTTTTTAAGCACGTATAACTCACTTCTTCAGTGTGTAGTATAGATGACACATTATTTTGACTTGTGTTGACCATGGTTTTTTCCGAGTTCTATTTTACTAGGGGCCATTTAGGTCAAATTGTGGATCTTGTAAAGGCTAAGGAAAAATGGATTCGGTAATTTATCAAAGAGTGGACCGTTAGGATAGATACATTTTTGAGTGTTCACCCGCCAATAAAAGAGAAAATGAAAGGAAAAAATTATTACCGATATATGTTATTTCTTTCTCGTTGGCAAGAGGGAAGCAAACTCGGAGTGTAACATGCACGACCCTGGCATAATAAATAGATCGATAAACGCAAACCTTTGAGTAGTACTCGATTCCCGGTCCACCTTACCCTGTTGACTTGACCTATGCAATAAAAATAATAAATCAATTAACAAAATCAATGAAGTAAAGGGAAAAGCGAGCACGATATTAGCTAGCTAGACAATGAGTTGATATAATATGATTATGTTTGAGTCACTGTTGTTTGAGAGTTATTCACACACACGTTGGTTCCACTATGAGATAGTGCTTAATGGATTACTGATGGATATGTGTTTACCCTCATCTTATTTAGAATTCTTGAATGAGTCTGTTCTTAATTAGTTTGTAATTTTTTATGGGGTTTGTTTGATTTGGTTTTTTGCTCGGGACGATCAAAAGCTAAGTGGGGGGTAGTTGATGACGGTCAACTTGGTATCAAATTTTACCATCAACTTACCCTGTATTTGTGTTCTAAATGGTGATAATATGTATGAAATAATAGGTTGATTAGCCAAATGTGATTAAGCCACGTCCGGGGTGACTAAATTGGTATTATGCGTATTAACCGTGTATTTTATGCGTTATTTGCCATAAATAGAAGCTACTATGTGTGTTATGGTTTTATTGACAGATGAACAAGTGTTCGGAGCATCATTTGAGCTGAATGTGAGAGTCAATTGATAAAGAACTGAACGAAGCCGAAGGTTGAAGTGTTTCGAGCGGAGATCAGACCCAAGAATCTGATTGGTGATTTAGGCCAAGTTAAGGATAAAATAATGAAGCTGATGAAAGGATTGAGCCTAGGACATTCGAGAACCTTCCAAGTTAAGTCGGCAGAAGAAAAAGGACAAAATTACCCTTGATTCATCGACAGTAGCCGCCGACTCATCGAGATCCCAGAATCTTCCAGAAACGCATTTTCTTATCCTCTAAGGATTAAGCTCTCCCTAAGTCGTTTTATACACTATATAAGAGGTATTAGGTCTACGAACTTAGTATGCAATCATTATTCTTATTTTCTCCTTCATCAATTAGATACAATGTAGTCTTTTGGTGAATAAATTCTTCTTTTCTTATTTTACTTTCTAGTAAATAAATCATGAGCCTTTCATTATTGAATCATGCTTGGTTTACGTTCTTCACGGATCAATTCGACTCGCCGGAGAGAGAGAGAGAATTGAGGAGTAGATATGTTCTTTATTATGGGTAACATCTATTCCAATATTTTATTTTCCATCTTAGATTTGATCTTGTTCTCGTGATAGGTCTAGATTATGCTTGCATATAATCAACTATGAATTAATTAAACTAACCTTAATCTTTAGTATTCGACTCGTTCATATTATATGCAGAATTATGGGTTGCATTCTCTCGATTAGACGACGGTCTTTATCGACTAATCATGACACCTAGTAAATCCTAATTCTGTTGTTCGGCGTCAGCTAAGTTAATCGACAGATTTAATTTACATGTTTTTAGCCTGATCACCTAATTGTATGTCATCGTAAATTAACATGAAGGACTGGTAGTGAAGTGTTAGTTAGGTTATAGTCTAAATCGATATCTAGGAACGTGCTAGTCATAGTCGATAGCTTCTTAGGAAGGTTCTCGTTCTTGAGCAGGCACTCTCTAGAAAATATTGCGTGTGGGTTAATACAACCAAATAAGGAGGTTAACTGCACATAGATTGTCTGTTGTCCTTACAGTCGAAGTAGATAGGGTTAGGAGACTACACCCGTAGCTTAATTACAAATATGGATCAGATAAGGATTAAGAGGAGATTAGTTGTGAATCGTTGGTTAATTCTTTTTCAATATATGATTGACTATTGGTTTATTTGCATCTCTTTTATTTACTGGTTATTTATGTTGGTCAATGACCACCCCTATCCGGTTGACCTATAAATTTTGGTGGTGTTTAACATAATTAAATAATAGTCTCTGGGATCGACCTTGACTCACCCTTCCTATACTACGATTGACCTAGTCTTCTTGCTAGTATTAAGCGACTTACACGCGACCACATCTTTCTTGATATTCAACTATTAGTAACTGGAGCGAAGATAGATCTTTGAGAACACTTTCTTGCCCTTCAACTGATTGAAATGGTCATCTATCCTTGGCAGAGCATACTTATTCTTGATAGTGAGCTTGTTCAACTCCCTTTAGTCGATGCACATCCTCATACTAACGTCCTTCTTTTTCACGAACAACACTGGGGCACCCCAAGGTGAGGTACTCGGCTGGATGATCTTCTTCTCTAGCATATCTTTCAACTATTCTTCAAATCATTCAACTCTGCTAGAGACATTCTGTATGGTGTCTTTGCTACATGTTCGGCATCTGAAACAAGCTTTTTCTCAAACTCAACCTCTTTGTCTAAAGGATTACCGGGTATTTCAAATATCTGGATACTCGCAGACTACGGGTAAATTTTCAATTTTGGACTCTTTTTCTCAACATTAAGAGCAAAGAATATGTACCCCTCATCTCCTTGTTGGATGGCCTTACTTGCCGAAGAGCGGATATGATAGGATACCGCCTCTTATCTAAATTACGAGCATTCCCTTGAAAGGTTACTACAGCCTTTCCTGGTGGTCTAAAGGTCAGTAACTTGGCTCGAAAATCTAGATGAATGTAGTGGTGAGATTGCCAATCTATCTCCAAGATCACATCAATGTCCGAGAAATCTTGCATTGTCAAGTCAAACCAGTAATTGAACTCCATAACTTGCATAGATGAACGTGGTGGTGAGGTACTGTCTTAACAACTTCCACTGACTCTCCTAATGGTGTGGAAATTATCAACGGTTTTCTTAATATTCCAAAAGGTAACTTCAGCTGCTTGTCTACACTAAAGGTCATAGAGGTGTTGAAAGCACCCGTAACAAACAAGGCAGAAACATACAAACTTCCTACTCGAATGGTACCTAGCTCACAAGGAATAAGACATAAACTAACAACAAGCATCTCTAAGCATCAAGATACTAACAACTCTTTAGAAATTAGAAACTCAATTAAAGGTACTCGAATCACTGCCTCATCATCCTCGCATTCCTCGGCTTCCAAGGCAAAAACACTTACTTGACCACTCTTCCATTTGCTTGCTTGAGGTCTTGCTATAGAAGACTGCTATCCGGTAGTCTCACTCCCTTAGGGATAGTCCCTAACACGGTGAGATGTACTCTCACATTTGAAATATCTTGTGGTCCCAAGCTTGATCTCCCCGGTGTGGTTCTTACCACACTTAGAACATTGTGGCAAAGAAGATGCAGCTGGTGTAGAAGGGACTGCAGTCCATTTGATGAACTGCTGCTGAGGAGCACCCTTGTGGTTTGAAACTACCATGAAAACTCTCTTTGCTCCCACAGAAGCTGCCTCTGACTACTTTAACAAGATCTCAACCTCAAATGCCGCATCTATTAACTCTTTCATAGTCTTGGGATTCCTACCGCCCAATCCTTTACAAACCTTGAGATTCCAACCATTAAAAAACATCTCAACTTTCCCCTTCTCGACCATCATCAACTCCGGCATATACCGGCCCAACTCATCGAACTATTGGTGAAATTCCATCACCGACATCTTGCCTTGCTTCAAACTCAAAAACTGACTTGATTTCTCTACTTGCTTAGTTGGAGGAAATTACTCCGTCAAGAAAAGCTCATGGAATTGGTTCCAATCTTTTAATTTTCCTTGCACTTTTCTTTCATCTCGATCCACTCTTGGGCAGCTCACTAAGAGTGATTTAGCTAACATAACCCACTTGTCCTTTAGAAAATCCATTTGCTTAAACACCATTTCCATGTTCCTAATCCATCTCTCTAACTAAGTAGGGCTTTTGCTCCCTTGGAATAGGAATGCTTGAATCTTATTCGGACATGGAACAACTTCGCATTAAAATACGGATCTCTACCATTGTGCTGCTGAACTGGTGGTGCATGATGATACTGAGCAACAAACAGTGCCTGATGCACTAGAAGGTAAGCCTGTGTTGGAGCAGTGGGTACCCCTGAGGCGGATAGGCATGATACTGCTAATTCTCCTCAGGTGCCCTGTAAGGATATGCCACATGTGGTTCTGGGTACTGTTGATAAAACACCTAATAAAGATCCGGTCTCACATACTCATAGTGTGCTTGGTAGGGTTGTTGTGGTGGCAAAAACGGATAAAAAGATGCATGGTTCCTTGGGGATGGTTCACTTCCTGGGTGAGGAGATGGAGGAGGTCTCAGTGAGTAAGGAGTTGGAGACTGAGGTGGGTAAACATGCCGTGGAGGTGGGTAAAATGTTGGTTGAAACGGGTAGACTGGTACCTATGGATAGAAAGTTGGCGCTCGTGGGGGAAAGGCAACTGGTGGTGTCGGTGTTGAAATAGTGTCCTAAACCCAATCGGGTTGGACCGGATCCGACCAGGTCGGATCATTTCTACTATTTCTTTGTGTTTATACATATATAAATGGCTTTTTTGTTGTCGTATATTTGTCCTCTTAAAAAGCCAATTGTGAATTGTTATATGATAACGTCCTTAGTATCAAACTATGGTTGAGAAACCATTATAGGCGATTATGGTTGATGAGATCTCTAATCACTTTAATAAGTTTGATACTTAAATGTCTTTAGCTGATGTACTATTAAATAGGGCATTGATAGTATGAATAGACTAGCACGTATTGGATGTCTTTTGTCTTTAGGACATGGATAGATCTCGTCTATCTAAGTGTAGAGACACTTGGACTGTACGTGGACATGTATTAGAGAATGTGTACGTTAGACTGACCCACTTACACCGTTAAGTGTCACACTATGTGGCAGTTGTGTAATTATCCTTAGGACCGGAGTCTACATGGCATCACGGTGAGGATTGTCATTCTTTGACACTATTGAGGTTTCCCTTAGCCATGAGGCGATCATGCGGTAGTGATTGGGTATGATACTGAAGCATGCGGAGTATACATGTTAGTTCGTCCGGGAATCGCGTATCCTATGATTGGGATCAAATATCCGAAATGGCCTTCTTTATAAAGAATGTCTTACTCTCGTGAATCTTTGCAAAGTGTGATATCCAGATTATAAGATACGGTCGTTGATGTTTTGACACTCGACTAACGACTGTATGGATATTATTACTGCGGTAGGGTTGTAAGTTACACAGTAACTGTTTCACATGAAATGTAGTAGTCATTGCATTTGAGTCTTCCGA
Organism: Gentiana straminea; assembly: GCA_036785695.1. Classification (NCBI taxonomy): domain Eukaryota; kingdom Viridiplantae; phylum Streptophyta; class Magnoliopsida; order Gentianales; family Gentianaceae; genus Gentiana; species Gentiana straminea. The sequence continues at coordinate 22,225,921 of JAVUPR010000183.1, read as the reverse complement.
TGATTGGGGGTCACGGTGTGTTGATAGACGCTATCCCGTGATCGTTAGGTAAGAAGGGCATTTTCGTAATTTATACTTTGTGTCTACGGCCAATATATTCGTAAGCCTATCGGGTCACACACATATGAACATCAAGCCGGATTAAAATGTGGTTATAGTTGATAACCAAATAAGGAAATTTTATCTCACGACTATAAATGTTATAGTGGTAAATTAATATGGTGGTATTTATTTATTATGAATAAATTAAATACAAGATATTAATTATGTTGATTAATTAAATATACACATAATGTATGTGTGTCGAAATTTATTGTGTATATTGATACACATGGATTTTGTGAATTAATTAATCATAGTATTATATTAATTAAAGAATATTCCGGATTCCAAGATATTGGTAATGGGACGCCATATTCATGCATATTTTGAGTGTATATGATACATTTGAGTTGTGAAATTTAATTAATATTACCATAATATTAATATTAGATATTAATTAATTTTGAAAAATAGATTTATTGTAATAAGATAAATATAGTCAATATAAGATATTGACAATATCTTGGAAATATTTAATATAGGATATTAAATTAAATGAGATAAATCAATCAAATTTATTTTCCTTATTTTATTAGGAAAATGTTTTCTCTCCTCAATCTACTAGGAAGCTAATCACAATTAGATTGGGAACAGTAGGGGCGCAGGTCACCCTATTTAAGGGAGGCTTGGCTAGCTCTTTTGTACAACACAATTCCGAGAGCTAATAGTTCTTGTGAAAAATAGAGAGCTTCCTAGAGAGAGATTTATGAGAGAGAAAAATTCGGTCTAGCAGCCGAGTTTTTCTGGTAGCAATCCATGATTGTATTCCGGCGAGGTGTTCGTGTGGATCACCGGTAGAGGCCGAATGCTTGGGCGGCTTCGTGCAGAAACTACAACCGCAGACAAAGCGTCGATCCAATTGGATCAACCAAGGTATTATTTTGTCTACTTCTTTTATGCTTGTTGCTTAAACGAAGTCGATCTTGGGGAAAAGGAAATCAAAATTTTGAATTCCATTGCGTTCCCGCGTAGATTTCCTAACAGTCGGATCATTTATACTATTTCTTTATGTTTATGCATATATTAAATGGTTTTTCTGTTGTCATATATATGTTCTTTTAAAGAACCCATTATGAATTGTTATATGATAACGTCCTTAGTATTAAAATGTGACAGAGAAACCATGATAGGCGATTATGGTTGATGAGATCTCTAATCACTTTAATAAGTTTGATACTTAAATGTCTCTAGGCTGATATACTATTAAACAAGGCATTGATAGTATAAACAGGCTAGCACGTATTAGATGTCTTCTGTCTTTAAGGGTAGGGATAGATCTTATCTATTGAAGTGTATAGACACTTGGACTGTACGTGGACGTGTATTAGAGAATGCATACATTCGACTGACCCACTTACACTTTTAAGTGTCACACTATGTGGCGGTTGTGTAATTATCCTTAGGACCGGAGTCTACATGGCATCACGGTGTGGATTGTCATGCTTTCATGCTATTGAGGTTTCCCCTGGCCATGGGGCGATCATGCGGTAGTGATTGGGTGTGATACTGAAGCATGCAGAGTATACATGTTTGGTCATCCGGAAATCGTGTACCCTATCAGTAGGAGTGAATATCCGAAAGGGCCTTCTTATAAGGGATGTCTTACTCTTGTGAATCTTTGCAAAGTGGAAGTAAATGAGTTACTTCGAGAGAGCATGATATCCAAATTATAAGATACGGTCGTTGATGTTTGACACTCGACAAACCACCGTATGGATATTATTACAGCGATAGGATTCTATTTACACAGTAACTGTTTCACATGAAAGGTAGTAGTCATTGTATTTGACTCTTTCGATGATTGGGGGTCACGGTGTGTTGCTAGAGGCTATCCCGTGATCGTTAGTCATGACGGGAATTTTCGTAATTTGCAATTTGTGTCTACGGCCAACATATTTGGAATCCTATCGGGTCACACACATAAGAACATCTTGCCGGATTAAAATGTGTTTATAGCGATAACCAAATAAGAAAAGTTTTATCTCATATTATAAAGGTTATAGTGGGAAATTAATATTGTGGTGTTTATTTATTATGAATAAATTAAATACAAGATATTAATTATCTTGATTAATCAAATATCTATATAGATTCCCTCATCTGATTTTGGTTGAAAGGTCTTCAGTTGCTCTTTATGATTTAAGATAAAACACTTACTTCCAAATGAATGGAAATATGATATGTTTTGCTTTCCTCCATTCCAAATCTTATAAGGTGTCTTCATAAGATTTTTGTTCACTTAGGTTCTATTCTGTGTGTAGCATGCTGTATTGATTGCTTCAGCCCAATATCTTTCAGGTAACAATGCTTCACAAATCATAGTTCTCACTGCTTCTTTCAAAGTCATGTTTCTTCTCTCCGCAATTCCATTTTGCTGAGGTGTTCCAACAGCTGGTAATTGATGCAGCATACCATTTTGTTCACGGTATTCTGTTATAACTTTGTTTAGGAACTCAGTACCCTTGTCTGATCTGATCTTCACTACTGTCACACTTTTCTCATTTTGTAATATCTTCAAAATTTCAGGCATCTTTTGAAGTGTTTCACTTTTCTTATTCATGAAAATCACCCAAGTGTATCGTGAATAATCATCCACAACTACTAGAGTGTACTACTTTCCTGTTATGATTGTTGGTATTTCTGGTCCAAAAAGATCCATATGCATCAGGTCCAAAACTCTCTTTGTTGATTGTTTAGTTTTTGACTTGAAACTTGATTTTGTTTGTTTACCTTGTTGACAGGCATCACCGTGAGAATGGTATGAGGGCATTACAAGATGGTATTAGAGCCGATTGCCATACGGACCAAAGTGCCACATTGTGAGAGGCGGTGGGGGCCACATTTAGAATGGTAGGGACAAACTGAGACAAGTCCAGTGGGACAATTCTTGGCCGTCCTGGCGAGGACTCCATTCCTTTATAAGGGGGAGAATATGATATCCCACATTGGAAGTGGGGGTAGCTCATTACCACCATATAAGTGTGAGACATAAAGGTTTTGTCAACTCGGGTTAGCTCTTTTAGATCAAGAGAGGACGGCGGTCTAAGTAGTTGACCGGACCATTTATAACTCATTTACCGCAACCAGGCCTGGGGTCTGAGGGTGTTAAAAAATGGTATTCAGAGCCGACTGTCATACGGACCTACATGCCACATCGTGAGAGGAGGTGTGGGCCACCTCTATAATCTTATGGTAGGGACGAACTGGGACACGTCCACTAGGACAAGTCTTGTCCGTCCTGGCGAGGATGCCAGTCTCTTATTAGGGGAAGATAATGTAAAGTCTCGTATCGGTAAATAATGTCCTACTCAACCCTATATAAGTGTGAGACATAAAGGTCTTGTCAACTCGGGTGAGCCTTTTTAGACCAAGCGAGGATGGAGGTCTAAGCAGTTGACCGGACCATTTATGCCTCATTTAACGCAACCAGGCCCAGGGTCTAGGGGTGTTACACCTGACTTGTTCTGCAATCGCATCCATATCAATATCTTTCGCTTTAACACGATCATCAGGATGTTTACGAATCTCAACATCAATCTCATCAATAACCGAACACAGTCTGGTCCCTGCTCGAAAAACCAGTAGGGTACACCGGGAATTTCTGTAGTTTGTCATTAACCGATACCACTTTAGTCCCTTTCACCTCCAACTCTCTTGAGTCCACAACAACCATTACAACACGTACTTTGTCACACATATCAACTATCGATGTCAAGGAATGACAACTCTACCGTTAAAAGTTTATGAAAAATGAACTGAATAAGTTATTTTGATTAAGTTATGTCATTGGTCAACATGTCCTATGTCGCATTAATAAGAAACGAAAACATCATGTCGTTATAATCAATGTTTGTAAAATGTGTTGAGTCTATTTTGTAGTTTCGGAGAAGTAAACGACACTACACACCGACCCAATTATGTCAACTGTGTTACCACATTAATATTAAACTTATGACACATTCTAATAAAACAAAATTTCTTAATGAAAAATGATGTACCAGATGTTCATATGTTGCCCAATAATCTTTAACAGAAGCATTACTCCCTGAACTGTAGGAAGATTTAGAGACCATATTACTTTGATTTAAGGAGCCCGTGTGTTGTACATCATTCCTCCGTCCCACATGATAATTATTAGATTATAAGCCAGTTTGTAAGCAGGTTTAGATATGAGAAAAATTTAAAACTTAAGTAATGACAGACAATTTCTTTTTGTATCAGTCTCTTTGAGTTACTCAAATAGTGACAACCAGGAAGTTTCAATGAACATTTACCGCAATGGCAACAAGAAAGCAGGAACCATCAAATGTAACTCCACAACATATATAACTCCTGATCAAATGAGGTGATTGAAAATTTGTAGTCAAATAATGTGTTCAATTCTACTATTCTTGTGTAATTCTGTTTTGAATTGCAAGTTCCATCTCAACTCAATGATGTGAGCATTCAATTTCAGAAGCTCTGCTTGTAAGATGGTCCGGACTTTAGTTCAACTCATGAGAACTATGGATGTGATGCCGAACGAGGTTTTTTTAGGAGCCATTTAGTTGTTTGTACGCAGCCTCTCTATATCCTTGTAATTGTACTAAACTTGGACATGTTTTGTTTCAGCGCATCATTCTGATGAAGCTTTTCTACTATGATGATGTCGCGGTAAGTTTAAGGATCCCCTCTATGTAGGGAAGTGCTTAATTTATGCCTATTAGAATTTTAAGGAAAAAATATATACTTAAATGTTGGTATATGTTCGTAGCCAGCTGATTATGAGCCATCATTCTTCCAAAGGCTTCTTAGATGAAGAAGTTGATAATCCCAGGACTAAAACTCCTCTAAAGATGGAGGTTGGAAACCTAGCAACAAACATTTAGTGTTAGCTCTGAAAGTAAGTTTAAAGGTATATATAAGGCAGTAGTAGAAGCATAAAATCTCAATCATTGACTAACCATCAATAGTTCTATTGGAATTTATGCAGTTTAAGAGTGTTCTTGATCCTTGTGAGGATGAAAATGATGAAAACCAAGACGATGTGAGCTTGCCTATGGATTTTGGTTTAAGAGATGATGACATCTCATCTGATAGTCTTGTATGAGCGTTAATATTTCTATTGCTTTTTGTTTCCTTCTATGGCAAGAAAATCAAAGAAACATTACTCTTGATGCTCATGAAAACTTATGAATTTTTTCAGGCCATTAATTCAGATGATGACCGTTTTGTATTTTCTCCGGCTGGTAATATGCAACTAGTTCAATTAGTTTCCTTTGTTTTTATTCATTTATTTTAATAATTATATAATCAATGCAATCCTCCGTTGGCAGGTAAGCAACTAGAAAATGACAACAGTGCATTGGTTGATGACGGTAACTTTTCTTGTTATTGAACATTGGGTTAAATTTCCATGTGATCAGCAATAATATATTTGAATTCATGTGCTCAGAGAGTACTCAGGATCCAACTGAGGATGAGCAGCAATTTGGCCAGGTGAAAGACATGACAGTTCTCACAATGGAGGAACTTCGCCCAAGTAATCTTGTTATTTCATGATTATGTCTCATTTTATTCGTGTGCAAACATCTTTATCTGAATACATCACATGAAATTGCTTATCTTAGAATTAGTTTTTCTACTTTTTTGTTTGCAATTTGCTAAGTAAATTTTTTAAGAGGCACGGTTATTCATATGACTGTATTTGTAACATTATCAGCTCGTTCCCTATTTGTGTGATTGAATGTGACCTTTCTTTTTTGCTTGCTTTGACCTTCGTCTCTTTTCTGATTAGAAAATCAGTATATTCCGTTAATAAGGTTGTTATTAATGTAATATCGATTAGATTTCTTCTATGGTATATTGGTTTTTTTTAATTTCAAAGTAAGATGCTTTCAAATGGGTTTATGCTGAAATTTGCTTCCTTCTTTGGCTCTATGTTGGTCTTTCTTTGCTTTATAATTTGTATCATGATACACCTCATTTGTAGTGCCGTTTGGCCTTTTATTTGCATTCAGAGTACCTCCGGTGAGAGGTCCATATAATGCATTATTCTCAATTTGTAGAACCATTGTATATAATAGTCAGAGGCATTTGTTCCAATGAAATAGTCTAGATTCATGCAGACAGCTTGTAGCATTTTGTCAGAGAGCTTCCAATGTCTTTAGTATTGTACAAGGCATTATTTTCACCCAGGTTCTAATTTCCCCTATGGCATATGAGTCAATGAGCTAAATTTGTTATCCTTTATGTTCTTTGTGACTTTAAGGTTTCAACTTGTGTATGATCAATAAGTACATGTATTTCTTGTGATGTGATATGATATGTTTTTCTTGTCATGTGTATTGTTGTTGATTTTTTTCTTATTTCCCTATCGGCTATAATCCTCTTAAAGGGAGAGAGGCCTGCAAGGGTAGAAAAGATACAAACAAGATTATTCCAAGCACGGTCATCAGCTAAAAGTGCAACAGAACGCCTCTTACATGCCTCACGTGATGGATGGAGGAATGATGGACAACACACGTGCTCCTTAAATCAAAGTAATATGGTCTCTAAATCTTCTTCGAGTCCAGGGAGTAATGCCTCTGTTGAAGCCGAAAAGCATATGAACATCAGGTACATCATTTTTCATTAAGAAATTTGGTTTTATTAGAATGTGTCATAAGTTTAACTTTAATATGGTAACACAATTGAAATAGTTGGGTGCAGTGCGTAGTGTTGTTTACTTCTCCGAAACTACAAAACGGACTCAACAAAGAGGCACAACACATTTTACAAACATTGATTATAATAGGACACTCATCTATCAATAGATCTTACACCATAATGAATGTTAGATGTATTGTGTCTTTTTGTTGTATCAACTTTTCAACAGGGTGTATTGTTTCTTATTAATGCGACATAGGACATGTTGACTAATGACATACCCTAATCAAAATAACGTATTATGTTCATTTTTTTGTAAACTTTTAAATGCAGAGTTGTCGTTCCTTGACATAGATAGTTACTATGAGTGACAAATAATGTGTTGTAATGGTTGTGGATTTAAGAGAGTCGGAGGTGAAAGGGACTAAAGTGGTATCGGTTAATGACAAACGACAAAAATTAATCCTGATGTACCTTACCGTTTTTTAGCTGTGACCGGAATGTGTTCGGTTATTGATGATATTGGAGCTGAGATTCATAAACGTACTGATGATCGTGTTAAAGCGAAAGATATCGATATGGATGCGATTGCAAAACATGTCTGAGGCAAGCTGATTAATATTTGTGAAAAAAAGCGTGTGGATCTGAAGAAGGAAAACGAGGTTGATTTCATTCTCATCGGAACCATAAAAAATTCAGCTGGAATTTATGTACTCTGGACAGTTTATGGGTCATTCAAGTATGACAAATCACGCGACGCATTCATCACATTGGGATCGGGTCCGGATGTAAAGAAATTCATCACATTAAGATCGGGGACTTTGCAATGAAACGATATATGGAAAGAAACAAGGGAATCGTGTTTGGAAACGACATGGACAAAGTTCGTCACAGCAAAAATTACGTCCAACGCGCGGCTATGATAGATAAACACAATATAATAACCTCCGTGTTTCTATAGTGTTTATCTATCATGTACCAAGGAACTTATCGGTTATCGGTACGTAATTTTTGCGTGGATGACTATCAAGGATGTTTGTCAAATTTCACCGTAAGTTTTAATGAAAATGTGATTCATCATTTTTTCTTGTAACGATACCGATAACCGTTTCATTGCAACGAGTCCACCTCCAGAGATACACTATGAATATGGAGTGCCGAATTTCTTTATCATCCATGACCCGATCCCTATCTTTCACGTGTTGAATGCGTCGAACTTGTCCATCTTGTTTCCAAAAACGATTCCCTTGTTTCTTTCAAATTTAATTTTTATTGCATAAGTCTTAATCCTAATATGATGAATTTCTTTACATCCGGACCCGATCCTAATGTGATGAATGTGTCGTGTTATTTTTCAAACTTGAATGACCCATCAACTGTCCAGAGTACATAAATGCCAGCTGAATTTTTTATGGTTCCGATGAGAAGGAAATCAACCTTGTTTTCCTTCTTCTTCAAACACATGCTACTTTTCACAAATATTAATCAACTTGCCCCTGATGTAAAGTCCACATCGGTAAAGTAATGCCTTGTTCACCCCTATATAAGTATGAGACATAAAGGTCTTATCAACTCGGGTTATCCTTTTTAGAGCAAGCGAGGACGGTGGTCTAAACAGTTGACCAGACCATTTATGACTCATTTAAGGTGACCGGGCATGGGGTCTGGGGGCGTTACATAATGGTATCAGAGCCGACTTCCATACGGACCTAAGTTCCACACCGTGAGAGGCTGTGGGGGCCACATTTATAATGGTAGGGACGAACTAAGACAAGTCCAGTGGGACAATTCTTGGCCATCATGGTAAGGACGCCAATCCCTTATAAGGTGGAGAATGTGATATCCCACATTGGAAGTGGGGGAAGCGCATTACCACCATATAAGTGTGAGACATAAATGTCTTGTCCACTCGGGTTAGCCCTTTTAGACCAAGAAAGGACGGCGGTCTAAGCAGTTGACCAAACCATTTGTGACTCATTTAATGCAACCAGGCCTGGGGTCTGGGGGTGTTACAGAATGGTATTCAGAGCCGACTGTCATAAGGACCTACATGCCACATCGTGAGAGGCGGTTTGGGTCCACCTCTAGAATCCTATGGTAGGGACGAACTGGGACATGTCCACAAGGACAAGTCTTGATTGTCCTGGCGAGGATGCCAGTCTCTTATTCGAGGAAGAGAATGTAAAGTCTCATATCGGTAAAGTAATGTCCTGCTCACCCCCGTATAAGTGTGAGATATAAATGTCTTGTCAACTCGGGTTAGCCCTTTTAGACCTAGCGAAGATGGCAGTCCAAGCAGTTAACCGGACCATTTATGACTTATTTAACGCAACCAGGCCCGGGGTCTAGAGGTGTTACACCTATCTTGTTCTGTAATCGCATCCATATCGATCTTTCGCTTTAACATGATCATCAGGACGTTTACGAATCTCAGCTTCAATCTCATCAATAACCGATCACAGACCGGTCCCATCTAGAAAAATGGTAGGGTACACCGGGAATTTATGTCGTTTGTCATTAACCGGTACCACTTTAGTCCCTTTCACCTCCGACTCTCTTGAGTCCACAGCCATTACAACACGTTCTTTGTCTCACATAGCAACCATCGATGTCAAGGAATGATAACTCTGTCGTTAAAAGTTTATGAAAAATGAACTGAATACATTATTTTGATTAAGGTATGTCATTAGTCAACATGCCCTACGTCGCATTAATAAGAAACGAAAACATCATGTCGTTATTATCAATGTTTGTAAATGTGTTGTGTCTGTTTTGTAGTTTCGGATAAGTAAACGACACTATGCACGGCACCCAACTATGTCAAATGTGTTACCACATTAATATTAAACTTATGACACCTTCTAATAAAACCAAATTTCTTAATGAAAAATGATGTACCTGATGTTCATATGTTGCTCGTTCATCTTTAACAGAGGCATTACTCCCTAAACTCGAGGAAGATTTAGAGACCGTATTACTTTGATTTAAGGAGCCAGTGTGTTGTCAATCATTCATCTGTCCATCATGTGAGGCATGCAGAGATGCTGCTGCTGCACTTTTATCAGATAATTGAGCTTGGACAATAATCTTGTTTGTATCTTTTCTACCCTTGCAAGCCTCTCTCCGTTCAAGAGGATAAGGATTATAGCTGACAGGGAAATAAGCAAAAATACACATGACAAGAAAAACATATCATATCACTTCACAACAAAAACATGTACTTTTGGATCATACACAAGTTGAACCCTTAGAAGGAAAAGAGAACATAAAGGATAACCAATTTAGCTCATTGACTCATGTGCTGCAGAGGAAAGTACAATCAGGGTGAAATAATGCGGTTGGGATCCTCCGTCCACTAATCATGTCTATATTCTCTGTCAAATGTAAAACTACACCGTTAAACCAAAAAATATGATGACGTGTCTTTTCTTTTTCCCTCCTCTCGTAAAGTCTGCTCTCACCTTCATCGACTAGTCTTCCCTTCCATCTCTGCAAGCCAGTGGAATTGATTCAAAGCCATTGGTGCCGCTGCCATCTGTTGATGCTTTCACATATTTAATGTCTAAACTTATGATCAAACATGACTTTTATATTTTAGTGAATCAAAATGGGTGAAGAGTTTGACATTGAATCATTCCGTTAGAAAAAAACCTCCGGCAAAAAAATTCCAACCAACAATACTCAGCTGATGAAATTCCAGTCGACAAAACTTAAAATCTATGATCCGTATACGACACAAAATCTAATGGATTTTTTTTCTTTTTAAATATATAAATTGCTTTCACATGAATGTCACAAGGCGTTTGTATTAGAGTGAAAATACCTTGTAACAATTATTTTAGTGCTAGCATTTGTTACCTATGGTGGAGATAGAAATTAGTTTCATGAAAATTTTGGTAAATTACAGGTCAACTCAGATAGATTGGGTAGTGAAAAATATGGAATGATAAAGCAAGTTTTCCTTGTTTCTCTATGTTCGTCAAGGCCAATAATGGGGAGGGAGGAAAAGAGGAGGAAGGGGTGTGGTGGGGGACTGGCGGAAGAGGGAGGGTTGTGGTGGCGGAGATGGGAAGAAGTACGGGGAAACAAGGAAGGACAAAAGGAGGAACTTTTAAATAAAAAATTTGGGATTACTTTAAGTAAAATGTTGTCGTTTTACATTTGACGGAGAACATGAACATGATGCATAGACAGAGGATCCCATCCCGAAATAATTCATTGTACAAAACTAAAAACATTGAAATCTATTTGACAAAATGCTACAAACTGCATGTGTGAGTCTAGACTATTTCATTAGAACAAATGCCTCTGACTATTATATACAAGGGTTCTTCAAATTGAGAATAATGCATCATATGGACCTCTCACTTATATACATAAGAGGAGGTACTCTGGATGCAAATAAAAGGCCAAATGACACTACAAATGAGGTATAACATGATACAAATTATAAACCAAAAAAGGGCCACCATAGAGCAAAACAAAGAAGCAAATTTCAACATAAAACCATTTGGAAGCATCTTACTTTGAAATTACGAAATTACAGTAAAACAAAAACCAAGATACCATAGAAGCAAGCTAATCGATATTACATTAATAACATCTTAATTAACGGACTATATTGATTTTCTAATTAGAAAAGAGAAGAAGGTCAAAGCAAGAAAAAAATGGTCACATTCAATCACACAAATAGGGAACGAGCTGATAATGTTACAAACATAGTAAATATGAAGAACCGTGCCACTTAAAATTTTACTAAACAAATTGCAAACGCCAAAAAAAAGTAGAAAAACCAATTCTAAGATAAGTAATTTCATGTGACGTATTCAGATAAAGATGTTTGCACACGAATAAAACGAGACATAATCATGAAATAACAAGATTACTTGTAGGGGTGTACACGGATACGGATAATCCGAAAACCAAACCGAACCGGGGTAATTCGGTTCGGTTGGGTTGGGTTCGGTTCGGTTAATAAGTCTTACGGTTCGGTTTTCGGTTTTCAAAATGGAAAAACCGGAATTTTCGGTTCGGTTACGGTTAGTGCTGTAAATTATCCGAACCGAACCGAAACCGAACCGAATCCAAACCGAAAGCCAAACCGTTTGTATTCGAACCGAACCGAACCGAAACCAAATTGGAAAATCAAACCGTTTATAACCATATAGTGAATCAAACTGTTGTAATTGTATAATTTGGATGAAATTTGGTTATTTCGGTTTCGTTTTTCGGTTAATCAACCGGTTATTTCGGTTCGGTTCGGTTCGGTTATCTCTAATTATTTAGTTTTGATTTTTTTCGGTTTTTTGGTTAACCGAACAGAACCGAACCGGTTATTTCGGTTCGGTTCGGTTCGGTTTTTTTTACAAACGGTTCGGGTTTTCAATTAACCGAAAATTTCGGTTCGGTTTCGGTTACGGCCATTAACAGATCCGAACCGAACCGTGTACACCCCTAATTACTTGGGAAAAGTTCCTCCATTGTGAGAACTGATCATGTCTTCCACTAGGCCAAATTGTTGCTCATCCTCCACTGGATCCTGAGCACTTTCATGTTAAGAATATAGCGCTTACCGTTCTACTAAAACCAATTGGTGGTAGTAAATGTGTTTCTTATACAATAAGAGTGTGGACAATCTGTCCCAACACCCCCCTCCCCCCTCAAGTGTTGGCAATATTTCCAACATTTGCACAATTTTCATTCAAGAGTGTGGGCAATATGTCCCAACACCCCGCTTCAAGTGTGGGCAATCTGGCCCAACACTTGCATAATTTATTTCTAAATAATGTTCTAACCAGGGTTCGATTTCGTGACCTCTGGCTCCGATACCATGTAAAGAATCAAACGCTTACCATTCTACTAAAACCAATTGGTGGTAGTAAAGGTGCTACTACATTTCTTATACATTAAGAGTGTGGGCAATCTGTCCCAAATTTCATGAGCATCAGCAGTAAAGTTTATTTGATTTTCTTGCCAAAGCGGGAAACTAAAAGCAACGGAAATATTGCTCATACAAGACTATCAGATGAGATGTCCTCATCTATTAAATAAGAATCCATAGGCAAGCTCACATCGTCTTGGTTTTCATCATTTTCATCCTCACAAGGATCAAGAACACTCTGTAACCTGCATAAATTCTAATAGAACTATTGATGGTTAGTCAATGATTGAGATTTTGTGTCTTCTACTACGGTCCTATACATACCTTATGATATGCCTAAACCTTAAATCGGCCTACGGATCCTTATTCGGGTCCATCCGGTAGCCACAACGATGGACAAGGCCTTCGGCCACGAAGTCCGTACAATATGAGCCAAGATAGGACTGCAAGCCAACGGCGCCGCCATGTACCCTCAGAGCACCCAATAATGTGGAGAGGGATAAGCGGACCGGCTCGCTAAGTCCTTATGCTATTAGGTCCGCCAGTGACCAAAGCCAGTGACCAAAGCCAGTGACATCAAGATGAGCAAGCAACAACTTAATGGTAACAAAATAGAGATTGAGCAAATAAGCAAATGCGATGGGTCCGCCCCACTCCGGTCTGCAAGATAGCCATTAGCTCAGTTGGAACCACATTGTATTTAACTATGTTGTATTGTCTATAATTAAACCCTAGTATGTAACTTGACAATAAATAGAGGCTCAATCTAACCATTTACATAATACACAATTAATAGAAACACATGCAAAACTTTGCCAGGTTTCATACTTGTTTTCTCTATTTTCTTCCACCGTAAATTCCATTCCACCACCGTGCACCACCGGCATTCACACACTTTCACAGCGAGATATCCACCTTATTTCACTGCTATTTACACCGTGATAATTTTGACGTTATTACCTTAAAAACTACTTTCAGAGCTAACACTAAATGTTTGTTGTTGAGGTTTCCAACCTTCATCTTTATAGGAGTTTTAGTCTTGGGATTATCAACTTCCTCTTCTGAGCAGCCTTGGAAGATTGATGGCTCATAATCAGCTGACTGCGAACATAAACTAACATTTAAGTATATTTTTTCCTGAAAATTCTAATCAGCCGAAATTATGCCCTTCCGTACATAGATGGGATCTCTAAACTTACCGTGACATCATCATAGTAGAAAATCTTCATCAGGATGATGCGCTGAAACAAAACATGTCCAAGTTTAGTACAATTACAAAGATATAGAGAGGCTGCATACAAACAACTAAATGGCTCCTAAAAAAAACCTCGTTTCTTCATCTCATCCATAGTTCTCATGAGTTGAACTAAAGTCCGGACCATCTTACAAGCAGAGCTCCTAAAATTGAATGCTCACATCATCGAGTTAAGATGGCATTTGCAATTCAAAACAGAATTACACCAGAATAGTAGAATTGAACACTTATTTTGACTTCAAATCTTCAATCACCACATTGATCAGGAGTTATATCTGTTGTGGAGTTACATTTGACGGTTCCTGCTTTCTTTTTGCCATTACGGTTAATGTTCATTGAAACTTCCTGGCTGTAAACTCACCCCTTAGACCTTTCAGAAACTTCATAACATGTTCTTCTTCCATGTGATTCACCAATGTAGTAATAGCATTACAATGGCATTGTGGATAACAGAAACATGTAGGCATAGGCCTAATGGTCTTTATCTCCTCCCAAACAACCATTAAATTTTTGAAATACTTATTCACCAAATTAGCACCGTACTGTAGCATATTCATTTCTTCAAGAAGATCATAATGTCTTAAGGCATCAACCTTAGAAAATCTATCAGCCAGATTCTTCCAAATTCATTGGCAACTCTTGAAGTAAATTAAACTTTGTGCAATGGTATTCTCAACAGAATTTAAGATCCAAGATCTTACCATAGTATCACACTTCCTCCAAGCATGGAAGTCTGCTGAATCTTCTTATGGACTCTTTATTGTGCCGTCTACGAAGCCAAACTTGTTCTTGGTGATTAACAAGGACATCTTTCAAGGATTATAATTGTTGCCATTCATCAATGGCTGCACCAACACCATGGATTGATTCTCATTTGGATGAACTAGAATGGACTAGAAGGGCTCAACACTTGTTTCTTTGCTGCCATGGTTGTCAAGAACATAAAATCCACACCAGAATATACCAAAAAAATGACCAGAAAACGATCAATATCTCAAAATAAACACAGATTTTTCTCAAGAAACTGCGTTAAACACAAGAAAGAAGAAATCAGAGTATAAACATATAAAAGAAATTGAAACTCTCAAGCTTCAGGCTCTGATACCATATTGAAGTTGTGAAACTAAGAACACAACAAAATATAGTGCGGAATTTTATTACTCAAGAGAATAATGAATGAGATAAGTTACATAGGAGCATACACCACATGTATCAGTTAAAAGAGGTTACATGGAAGTTATAATTGATAACCATTCTAACTACAAACTTTGCAAGGACATCTTGCTGAATCATGATGAGTCCTCAGCACTCTTATAAGGGACAAGTTTTCAAAACTCAGTTGAATCTATTTTGAACAGCTGACTACACTCAGCACTTCCTTAGCCATATACTGTATTAGGTCACAGGTTATACAGGGCGATGGGCCAAGCCGAGGAATGGGTAAAAAGTAGGCCAAACAAGAGGGGCGGTCAGCTCAGCTCATCAACTTTAAAAAAATTATAATAATTGATTTTAATCTCTTATATAATGATAAAAATTATTAAATAATTAATAAAAAATTCAATTAAATATAATCATAAATCCTAATGTAAGAGTGAATTTCACTTAAAGTGTATTAAAACCTAATTTCCTCATAAACTAATTTTATTAATTCATTTTCTAAAATTCGTAAAAATAAGGAAAAACTAGGGAATAATCCACCTTTCCCCCCATAATTGAGCTTTAATCCAGGTTCGAATTTTTAGTTGCATTAAGGACAAAACATTTATGTTTGGTCTGTTTTGTCCTTCATTTATATTTCCGTATCTTTCTTCTTCTTTCATTGAACTCGGAACATTATTCCGCTTCTCCGTCAATTCTGGTTCCAATTTCTTCATTCGGCACATTTATTGAGCATCTTCTTTGATTTTTGCTTCAATTTAATCTTTTATTTTGGCGATTTCTGTTCATGTTTCTTTTTTCCATTCAAGCGGATCTTTCAGCTCAAATATTGAAGTATTCGAAGGTAATCCTGTTAGTTTTAGATTTCAAATCTAAGTTGTGTTTGAAATGAGTTTTACTTATGGCAAATCTATTTTTATGCGTTGTTTTTTCATTGGCATCAAATCACATTGCGTTTTTAAGATTGTTACTGCACTTTGATTAAGTTTTCAGATGTATTTTGAGATCATTTGTGATTGGAAACACATCCTTGCTCAATTGATGTGAATTGCTGCTTTTCAATTACAATTGTTACTGTAATTTGTGTATGATTTCATTTTTATTTGATTGTACAAGCCTGATGTCTTAAAAGAGAGAAGACATAATTGTAATTTGTAATTTGTTTAGTGTAATTTTTCTTAGAGAGAATCTTGATGTCTTATATGTACAGACTGTAGTTTTCTCGCCGGCGCTTAGTTACTATTATCGTAATAAGAATAAACATCATCGATATCAGTGACAATGACTTCTTTCTTTAGTGTTATATGTTAAGTTATGCTTGTGTTTCTTTGCAGATTGTGTGAGGATGCTAATTTTGCTTTGCACCTATAGGGTTGGAGACTTATGTTTTGTCGGTTTCTGAAACTGATCGCTTCCAGTTTATTTTGGATAAGATTTGTAAAAGATGGTGTTGTTTGAATGCATTGTGTGTTAAGTGTTGAAATAGTGTCCAAACCCGATCGGGTTGGACGGATCCGACCGGGTCGGATCATTTCTACTATTTCTTTGTGTTTATATATATATATATATATATGTATATATGTATATATATATATGTATATATGTATATATATATATTAAATGGCTTTTCTGTTGTCATATATATGTCCTTTTAAAGAACCAATTATGAATTGTTATATGATAACGTCCTTAGTATTAAACAGTGATAGAGAAACCATGATAGGCTATTATGGTTGATGAGATCTCTAATCACTTTAATAAGTTTGATACTTAAATGTCTCTAGGATGATGTACTATTAAACAGGGCATTGAGAGTGCGTACAGGCTAGCACGTATTATATGTCTTCTGTCTTTAGGGCAGGGATAGATCTTGTCTATCGAAGTGTAGAGACACTTGGAGTGTACGTGGACGTGTATGCGAACGTTAGACTTACCCACTTACATTAAGTGTCGCACTATGTGGTAGTTGTGTAATTATCCTTAAGACCGGAGTCTTCATGGCACCACGGTGTGGATTGTCATGCTTTGACACTATTCAGATTTCCCCTATCCACGGGGAGATCATGCAGTAGTGATTGGGTGTGATACTGATGCATTCGGAGTATACATGTTAGTTCGGCCGGGAATCGCGTATCTTATGATTGGGATTGAATATCCGAAATGGCCTTCTTATAAGGAATGTCTAGCTCTTGTGAATCTTTGCAAAGTGGGAGTAAATGTGTTATCCCGAGAGTGCATGATATCCAGATTATAAGAAACTATCGTTAATGTATTGACACTCGAGATACGATCGTATGGATATTATTACTGCGGTAGGATTGTAAGTTACACGGTAACTGTTTCACATGAAATGTAGTAGTCATTGCATTTGACTCTTCCGAGGATTGGGGGTCACGGTGTGTTGCTAGACGCTATCCAGTGATCTTTAGGTATTGAGCCTATTTTCGTAATTTGCACTTTGTGCCTACGGCCAACATATTCGGAAGCCTATCGGGTCACACACATATGAACATCAAGTCGGATTAAAATGTGGTTATAGTTGATAACCAAATAAGGAAATAATTTATCTCGTACTATAAAGGTTATAGTGGTAAATTAATATGGTGGTATTAATTTATTATGAATAAATATAATACAAGATATTAATTATGTTGATTAATTAAATATATGTATTTAGATACATATTTCATATATATATATGATATATATGTATTTTGCAAATTAATTAATCATAGTATTATATTAATTAAAGAAAATCTCAAATCCCAAATTAGTGGGGAGAGAGGGACGCCTTTTTCAAGTGTATAGGATACATTTGAGTTGTGCAATTTAATTAATAAGATTACCATAATATTAATATTAGATATTAATTGATTTTGGAAAAATAAATTTATGGTAATAAGATGAAGATATATTCAATATAAGATATTGTCAATATATATTTTGGAAATATATTTAATATAAGATATTGAATATTAATGAGATAATCAATCAAATATATTTTTCCTTATTTTACTAGTAAAATATTTTCTTCCTCTACACTCTACTAGATGGTGCCACATGCACTATAAATATAGTGTGGGTGTCGAGCTCTTTTTTGTACATCACAATTCCAAGAGTTAATAGTTCTTGTGAAAAATTAAGAGCTTCTTAGAGAGAGTTTTGAGAGAGAGAAAAGGCCGGTCTAGCAACCGAGTTTTTCTGGTAGCAATCCATGATGGGATTCCGGCGGGCTGTTCGTGTGGATCACCGGTAGAGGCCGAACACTTGGGCGGCTTCGTGCATCACTACTCTCCTTAGACGGTCAAAGCATCGATCTTTTAGATCAACCAAGGTAACCACCGTCTACTAGCTTATTTGTTTATTGCTTAAACGAAGTCGATCCTGGTCAAAGGAAATAAAATTTTGAATTCCGATGTGTTCCCGCGTAGATTTCCTAACATTAAGTTGTTCTACAAGTTACCTGGTTGTTCTACGTGTTTTTCGTCTACCGATGAAGATTTGGTTACCTTGTTTGTTGTGTCTCGTTCCTTTACTGGGCATGGTGTTCATGTGGATGTGGAAGAAGAAAGGAATATTCCTTCTTAAAGTTCCAGTACCTATGTAGCTGATGTTGATGATGTTGTTTCTTCAAGCTCCAATAGTTCTATAGATTCTGTTGATATTGTTGGTGGTGAGGATTTTATGTCAGAGTGTTCATTGCGTAAGAAGGCTAGGATTAAACTAGGTTGGGATAAGATATATTTTAAAGTTGGGACAGTCTTTTATGGTGGTGCCTCAGAATTCATATTAACGTTGCGAAAGGTGTCTTTACACACTAGTTTTCAATATGTTTTAAAAAAGAATGATAGTAACAGGATAACAACTTATTGTCCTTTCAAGGAAAAATATAAATGAGCATGGAAGGTACATAGTATTAAATTGCATGTGAATGGGTATTTTATGTGAAGGACTCATGCACTGTTCATATTTTTGGTTCTGATGGTCGTTCTTTTCATGGATCATGAATAAGCTATGAGATTGTTGCAGAGGTTATTGAAAGTATGGTTTGTGATGCACCTAATATGAGTCATGTTGTAGTTAAACGTGATTTGTTCTCACTATTTTTGTTTAGGGTGCCTTATTTCAAAGCAAGAATTGGTGTGTGGAAAGCCAAATCAGCTTTGTTTGGAGATGTGTGTGAATACTTTAGGAGATTGCCTTCATATGTTCAATGCCTCTTGGATTCAAATCATGGTTCTTGTGTTGTTTACAATGTGGATGCTGGATCATGTCGTTTTAAACGATTGTTTGTTGCTTTTGATGGTTACATACGTGGTTTCAACTCTTTCCGTCCTCTTTTTTTTTGGATGGAGCACATTTGAAAGGTCAATTTAGGGGTCATTTATTGGCTGCTACTAGGAAGGATGGTAACCAAGGTATTTGAGTTTTGACTTGTTTTAATATGGTTGATTAAGAGTAACACAGTAACACAGTGACAGTATCATAGTAACAGTATCAGTATCCTTGTCATGAACTCTAACAGTTATATTATTTTGTTGTATGTTAGGTATCTATCCTCTATATTTTGCTGTTGTTGATTCTGAGGACTCTGATAATTGGGAATGGTTTCTAATACATTTGAAGGCTATTTTGGATCCCGTGCGGTGGATTACGTTTATTAGTGATAGGAATTCTGGCTTGTTTGATGGTATTCGTAATGTTTTCCCGAATGCTTACCATTCATACGGCTTGTATCACTTAAAGCTTAATTTACGTGAGAAGTGTGCTAGAGTTTCGAGAAATAAGATGTTTAGGCAACGAATGGTTGACCTATGCTTCTACCAAATTAGAATTTGATTCTAAAATGAATGTACTGCGTCGCGAGGGTGGTGAAGCTTTTAAAAATCTGAAGCCTGAGAATTGGGCTATTACACACTTCAAGGGTTCTCGGTATGGTTACATATCATCTAGTACAGTAGAATCCTTTAATATGTGGGTTATGATAGAGCGTCATCTACGTGTTATTTACTTGCCAGTATCTATCCGTATTAAAGTTATTGAGCGACTTTCAAGTTTGTGTTACTCTTACTGTTATTGATTTCATGTTGATGTGTTTATATACAGTTGCTTTATTATTTGATGTTGTTGTTGCAGATAAGAGAACTTTATCTACATCTTGACTTCAGCTATTTGTCCCACAATTGATGCCAAACTATCGGATATCATGGACGAATGTAAGCAGTGGAATGTTGTTAGCTTGATTGCTTTTGTTTATTAGGTTCATTCTTCACCGAGCGCTTCAGTGAATTTGAGGGATCGCACATGCTCTTGCTCTCTTTGGCAAATATTTGGTTATACATATGGTCATGGAGTTGCTGCCGTGATGAGTACTAGATTTTTTTGCATGATTATGTTGATGTTTTCTACAGGACAAGCTCGTTTGCGGATTGTTATCAATATGCAATTTATCCTGTTCTAGATACGTATCTAACAACTCAGATATCAGCTGCATTTGTTGTATTGCCTCCATTCTGATATTCCTAAATCGTAATTCGGTCCACAGATCCTTATTCGGATCCGTCCGGCCACCAAAAATAATGGATAAGGCCACCGGCCATTATAGTCCGCAAACTCGAAAGACAAAGTGGGATCGCGAGCCTTCGGACCCGCTTCAAGCCCTTATCCCCACGCGGTGCCAAGAAATATTAGGGGCCGGCACTCGAATCCCTTCGGTTATTGGGTCCGCCTACGACCTCGCCCGTAACACCTGGCTCCGCTACGAGCTCGCTAGTATAGATAAATATCTATTTGTACTATATGTCCTTATTTGTAAATAACCCGAACTTTGGTCGTCCTCTTCCCTATAAATAGGGCACCATGTAACCTTATTAAGGGGACACAATTAATAAATAAAACACAAGGCAAAGCCAAATCCCTACTCCATCGATTTTCTATTTTGCACCACCACTTTCACCACCACAAATCCCCCAGCACCACCGCGTGCCACCATATGAACACCGCTTTTATTGCTAGATATTTGATCGAACTTTTCTAGGTGTCCAATCTAACCGGTAGTGTACCGGATCAATTGTAGTCTAGTAAGTGGTCAAGGTCGTCCACGAGGATTGTGAGGTTGAACACCAAAAAGCTATTATTATCTTGATCTAAGTCGCAAATTAACAAGAAGTAATGTTTCTAGAATTCTACTACTAAAAGGGTGATAAAATGATAAAAGAACCTAACCAAGACAATGTGTAGACTAGCAACTCTCTTGTAGTATCATGGGAATGATTTCCTTCCAACCTATCAAAGGTGTTCAAATGTGTGAAACGGTGCATTCCTAATCAAGTAGTTCCCCATCATACGAGTGTATGAAACTACTCTATACCTCCTCCTTGGCCTAGGTATCCTAAACCTAATGAATTGGTATGATAAGCACTTGAATGTGATGACAATGCAACTATCCCCGGATAAGAAATCGAATGCCTCGAAAGGTCGATTTTACCTTCCGGTTCTCCTACCCTCTTCTCACACCTAATATCTCCTTTCGGTCTCCATTAAGTGTGTAAATGCAAGCATTAGTTAATTACTCCAACACAAGCAAACCATACAATGCAAGTAGGAAAAGATTCACAAAAATTGAAACTAAGCAACATGAACAATCATTCCCAATCAACATAAGACATTACACTACTTCTACAACACCATCTTGGCTAGTGGTGAGCTAGTCACTCATGATTAAAAACACAAACTTGTCAATGTAAGCATTCATAATCATAAGAACAATTAATTCAAAGTAAAGATTAAGAATTTACCCAACCAAAAGCAATCAACTTTAAGAGGGGAAACTTGCATTCAAGATCTTGAAGTGCTCCAATGGTGTTTACACCTAGAAGGATGAAAACTTGGTTCCATTAAATGATTCTAGAAATCAAAATTAAGAATTCTTAATGTTACAAGTGAATTAGATGCTCATTTGTGGTGGAATTTGGCTAGGAGAGCCTTGAGGATGGAGGTGTCTTCAAGCTTTCGGATTGAGGGGCTGAATAATGCTAAAAAATGCTGCAAATTCGACTTCTGATGGTGAAAAACGCTTAACGAGCCGAGCTGTCAGAAGTTCGGCTCAACGGGTGGCTCGGTACTAGAACGTCTTCAATAAACTGATCACAAATTTTCATGTAGACCTCCGATTTGAGTGATTCAAGATGCGTTGGAAATCTTGTTCGAAGATATACAACTCTTGTGAATAAGTCCAAACCAAATTATGCTTCTAAGGTGGGTCAAATGTCGCTTGAAGATAGGTTACGGTAGAAGCGTTAATGACAAATGATCCGCTTGAACTCGATAGCTTCCGGTATAATATTCTAGCCCTCAAAATACGTGTTTATGCTCAACATGTGTCATCCATAGGGGTCTTGATCAATCTATAATCCTGCAATACCACACCAAAATACCAAGCGTAAACCCGACACGACGCTCCGGTTACTATTACCGGTACAAAACCTATCAAAATATGATATTTTATATAATAATTACTATATGAACATATGGATGAAACTAAGCAAATAATGACTCGAATTGATACGAAAACATCAATAAATGCATGAGAATTGGGGATAAAACATCGTAAAAGGTATCATCTAGTTGACTTACATCAATATCCACCACTTAATCCACCGCTAAAACAAGATGATAATTTTGACTTCATCACATTCTTTCAAAGGAAGCCTGGAAGACCTCGGACTAA
This sequence comes from Gentiana straminea, assembly GCA_036785695.1. NCBI lineage: Eukaryota > Viridiplantae > Streptophyta > Magnoliopsida > Gentianales > Gentianaceae > Gentiana > Gentiana straminea. The sequence continues at coordinate 22,203,166 of JAVUPR010000183.1, read as the reverse complement.
ACACCTTCCTTCACATGGAGAGTCATCAAAACGTTCTATGCGTGCATAAAAATGTAGTCGTTGTGGTTCTTATAGTCGCCACAATAACAGTACATGTAGTGCTGCTATACAGTGTTGTTGATCTTGTATTTGATGATGTTACTGTTGAAATAGTGTCCTAAACTCAATCGGTTTGGACCGGATCCAACCGGGTCGGATCATTTCTACTATATCTTTACGATTATACATATATAATAAATGGCTTTTCTGTTGTCATATATTTGATCTTTTCAAAGAACCAATTATGAATTGTTATATGATAGCGTCCTTAGTATTAAACTGTGATAGAGAAACCATGATAGGCGATTATGGTTGATGAGATCTCTAATCACTTTAATAAGTTTGATACTTAAATGTCTCTAGGCTGATGTACTATTAAACATGGCATTGATAGTACGTACAGACTAGCACGTATTAGATGTTTTCTATCTTTAAGGGCAGGGATAGATCTCGTCTATCGAAGTGTAGAGACATTTGGACTATACGTGGACGTGTATTGGAGAATGCGTACGTTAGACTGACCCACTTACACTATTAAGTGTCACACTATGTGACGGTTGTGTAATTATCCTTAGGACCAGAGTCTACATGGAATCACGGTGTGTATTGTCATGCTTTGACACTATTTAGGTTTCCCCTAACCATGGGGCGATTATCATGCGATAGTGATTGGGTGTGATACTGAAGCATGCGGAGTATACATGTTAGGTCGTCTAGGAATCGCGTACCCTAAGAGTAGGGGTGAATATCCGAAAGGGCCTTCTTATAAGAAATATCTTACTCTCGTGAATCTTTCAAAGTGGAAGTAAATGAGTTACTTCGAGAGAGCATGATATCTAGATTATAAGATACGGTCGTCAATGCTTGACACTCGACGTACGACCGTATGGATATTATTACAGCGATAGGATTCTATTTACACACTAACCGAGCACATGAAAGGTAGTAGTCATTGCGTATTGACTCTTCCGATGATTGAGGATCATGGATGTGTTGCTAGACGTTGTCTATGATCGTTAGAGGTAAAGGGCATTTTCGTAATTGCGCCTTATATCTACGGCCAACATATTCGGAAGCCTATCGGGTCACACACATATGAACATCGAGTCGGATTAAAATGTGGTTATAGTTGATGACCAAATAAGGAAAGTTTATCTCATACTATAAAGGTTATAGTGGTAAATTAATATGGTGGTATTTATTTATTATGCTGTTTTGCAATCTTTAACCTTCATGTACATATTGCTATCTGATATATGTTAAATTTATAACTAAAATTTATCACATTTTATACATATTATTGATTAATTTTATCTAAATATCTTAAAAGATAGTAAAATAACATATAAAAATCTAATAAATACAAATAAATAACTTAATACAAATTATAACTTTTGTTATCAGATTTACATGTGGTTTTGTTGTTTTTTGAATTATGCAGGTATTGTGATACAAAGTAGAAGAATCGGAATCAAATTATATAAAAATCTGATCAAGTGGCAGATATTTGACAAATCCGGCGCAGGCCGGAGGAAGCCGGTTCACGCCGGATTATTTTCATGATTAACCCATGTTACTCCACATGCGTCTGACACAATGCACTCAAATTCGGTTAATCCGGCGCACGCCGGATCAGTCTCGGCGCACGCCGGACCAGAAATCTCAGCCTATAAATACCCTCATTTATGAGAAGGAAAAACCCGTACCAATATATATATCTATATCATTATATATATTTTCTTATCTACTCTCTGTAAATATTATTTCAGTAGGCATTCTGCCATAAAATTAGTATTAGTATTGTTGTAATAGCTAGAATAATTATTGAAGATTGTTGATTTCATCACTGTTGTTACATTCAGAGGACAAAGCCCCCTTCAACAATTGTAATCGGTAATATTCTATGGTTATTATATTTGTTTTTTTTGTACAATTTTATATAATAGTAATAATGTATGTAGGCTAATTATACAACTAGCCAAGACATGTAATTGAAATATGTTTCTCTTTTTAGGGAAATGGATGACGATTATGTTAAAAATATGATTAAAATTTGGATATGATGAATCTCTTTCTACTTGAACTAATTGCCAGTCTATATTGACGTAATTAACCAGTATGGATAGAAACATAACCTAATCATGAACTGATCAGAGAAGTTAGGGTATGAGAAAAGGGTAGAAAGACTGGAAGGTAAAATTGGCCGTCTGACAAACGGAACCCTCTTTCTTATCTAGGGATAGAGTATTTATACTCGCGAGATTATCATGTCAAATCATTAGGTTTAATTGCGGTTTTACCAAGGAGGAGGCATAGAACGAATTCGTGCACTCGTATGAGGGGAATTTGTTAGCTGAGGAGTATACCGTTTCACATAATCAATAACACTTTAAAACAAGAAGTTTGATCACATCCATTAAACTAAAAGAGATCATAATTCAATAACATTGTCTTGGTTAGTTCTTATTAACTATCTATTATATTGATATCTATATCTATATAAATATCTACTTAATTATTGTATTAATATCATATGAATAACTCTAATTGGTAAGGATTGCGACTTAGATCAAGATAATAATAGCTAATTGGTGTTTAACCGCATTTTGAATTACATTTTCATTTCCCTGAGGGATACGATCTTGATTCACCAGACTAGACTACAATTTGACCCGGTACACTGCCGGTAAGATTGGACACCCAGTTTTAGCCGATCAAGTTTTTGGCGCCGTTGCCGGGGAAACGACGTTAATTTATTATGTCTATGGTTACTACTTGCGTTAGCTCAAAACTCTTGAGAATAAGTCAACACTTTTCTTAATCTCATTTCTACTTTTGTCTTTTTGGTACTTACCTCATTGGTAAGTAGCCACTTTTATTGTTTTCGTGTTATTTTCCATTTTTGTAGTTGATGACCCGAAGCGGTAAGGCCCCACTTACTCCTTATAAGCCCGATATAAATACTTACGAAAGACAGTTAAGAGGAGAAAATCGACGTGGCCAAACCAGCCAAGGACATCTTGGAGGCATATCTCCCCAGGAATCATCAACTCGAGGTAAGGAAATGGCCGAGGCCAGTGAAGAAACACCACCTGAACAAGGGCTTGCTCATGCCCAAGGACATGGTCAAAACCTCAATAATCTTAATCCACCATTACAAAATCCTCCACCACCACCACATATCAACAACCAGAATACCAATAATCGGAATAACCAGAACCGAAATCAGAATAATCATCATAATAATAACCCACCAAACCCAAGACCGATTTGTGATCAGACCTTGAGAAGAAATGAAACCAACAATCCAATTCGTTTACCTAATGATGGAGCAAATAACTTTGAAATAAAATCTCATCTTTTTGGTTTGATTGACACAAGAGCTCAATTTATTGGTGAAGATGACGAAGATCCGCATCATCACCTATATCTTTTTGAAGAATTGTGTAACACTGCCAAAAGTCAAGGTGCTCATCGTGAATTGACAAGGATGTCAATGTTTCCTTTTTCATTGAAAGGAAGGGCTAGAGACTGGTTTATGTCGCTCCCACATCATTCTTTGACAAGCTGGCACGACATTCAAACTGAGTTTCTAAAACAATATTTTACTCCAGGTAGGAATTTGGAATTAAAGGTCGAAATTGCTAATTTTAGACAAGGATCCGAGGAAACACTTGGAAATGCGTGGGAAAGATTTAAAAAGTTGTTAAGAGCTTGTCCCGATCATGGTTACTCTCTTGACATGCAAATTCAACTTTTCTGTCGTAAATTAAGAAAGGACTCTCGTGCTGATGTTGATCATTCATGTGGAGGCTCTTTAATGATGAGTGAAGCACAAGTTGTCTACGATGCTATTGAAAAAATTTCCAAAAATAACCGAATGTGGGAAACCGGGTCTAGTGCAAGAAAAGTAGCATTTGTAGGTGAATCTACATCAAACTCAGAAGTTTTAGCACATCTGGAAAATCTTAGTAGAAAGTTTGATGGCTTACAAGGAAACAAGAATTCTGGCTCAGAAGGAAAGTTATCAAATGAATATTCGAATGATGGTATGAGAAATAATGACAATGGAATAGAAGAATCCGAAGAATATTCTAGGGAAGAAGTAAGTTTTCTGCAACAACATAGGAATTTGAATAACGCTTATTCAAACTCATTCAATGCCATTAAAAGATACCATCCTACCTTTCGTTGGTCTGAAAACCCAAGTAAGCAAGGACAACCACCCTATCCAACTCAATACAAAACCTCGTACAATACTAATAGTCAAAACAAAAATTACCAGGGAAATTCTCCGAATCAAAATCATCAATCACCACCCGATTATACCCACAACACACCACGCAAAGTATACCGGTTACTCAAAGTTCAACTCGGCCCGTAGAAGGAGTTGATAAGTGGGAAAAATTAATGGAAAATATGATGGGTGTGATGTCTACCCAAGCTCGAAATATGGAAACCATGATGACTTCTATAGGAAGCGTCACTAAGGATATGAGTACTTTGAAAACATCCATGAGTGGGCATGACACGAGGATGAGAACTATAGAGGCATCGGTACGTAATATGGAAGATCACTTGAGTAGAGAAGGAGAACGAAAAAACGAGTAGACCTCCGGGAGGATTACCTAGTAATGCGAAAGAAACCCGAGAGAGGTGAATGCTTTGTTATTACCCGAAGCGAAAAGGTATGTGGAAGTAACGAGTAGAAAACTCAGGAAACAATGAAGTAGAAGATGATTTGGATGATAAATTCGAAAAGGACTTAGAAAGCAAGGACGAACCAGGATTCAGTAAAGAAGAAGAAGAAATCATTGATGATTTCTTAAGTCGTAATAATCATGTTGAAACCGAAATAGAAGAAGAAGAATGGATCAAAGTCCCGAGAATACTGAAAAATCCAAGGGCTAGCGATCTACGGACCTTATTCAATGAACATGTTAGAAAGGATGAAGTTACTGATAGTACAGTCCAAGTAGGGAGTAGTAATACCCCAACAGAACAAGTAAAGAAGAATTTTGAACAAATCTCAAAGAAGATAGTACAGGATCATGACACATGGCGACCACGAAATGCTCAAACATTTAAGGAAGCATCACTATCTAAGGAAAAAGGTAAGAAAGGCATGACTCCAAACCCTAAATTTATTGACCTTGAATCTTTACCTTACCCACCCAGAGATCAAATTAAAAAGTTGAAAACGGATAAAAAATATGCACGTTTCCTTGATACATTTCGTCATCTGAATGTCAATATTCCTGTCATAGAAGCACTAATAAATATGCCTACGTATGGGAAGTTTCTTAAGGATATTCTCTCAAACAAAAAACGTTTAGAAGAATATGAGAACATATGCCTTAATGAGGAATGTTCCGCAGTATTACAACACAAGCTTCCTCCTAAACTAAAAGACCCAGGTAGTTTTACCATCCTATGTGAGATTGGGGGTTTTTTGTTTAAAAAGGTACTCTGTGATCTCGGAGCTAGCATTAATCTTATGTCCTATGAGGATTATAGGAAACTCGGAATAGGAAAACTTAAAAACACCGAGATGACTCTCCAGATGGCAGATAGATCTATTAAACGTCCTAAAGGAGTCATCGAAGATGTATTGGTTAAGATAGATAAGTTTTATTTTCCAGTTGACTTTGTAGTCATGGAGATGGAAGAAGGATTTTCAGCACCTCTTATTCTAGGTCGACCATTTCTAGCTACAGGAAGAACTCTTATTGATGTCCAAAAAGGCGAATTAATTTTAAGAGTCAATGAAGATGAAGTCACCTTTGATATCTTTAAGGCTATGAAACATCCATACAAATCACAAGAATCATGTTCATTCATAGAAAGCATATCTTCTATGTATATGAACGATGCTGAATCGTAGAATTTTGAAGATAAGCTCGAAGAATGTTTAGCCTTATCTATCTATGAATGAGACAACCAAGAAATGAAAGAAATCATTTTTTATCTCGACACCGGAATTTCTTTTGAGAAACGTCCATTGCATCGTTATTTGGATTTAGAACTGGATGGCCCAGTATTGAAACCTTCGGTAGAAAAGCCACCAAGGAATCTGGAATTAAAACCTCTCCCTTCGAATCTCAAATATGCCTTTCTTGAAACTGATAATTTGCTTCCTGTTATTGTTTCATCATCATTAACCAAGTCACAGGAAGATCAGTTATTAAGAATGTTAAGACAACATAAGAAAGCGTTTGGATGGACAGTGGCAGATATTCAAGGAATAAGTCCTGAGATTTGTGTACACAAGATCATCTTGAATGAAGAAGCCAAACCGTGTATCCAACCACAACGCCGTCTCAACCCGAATATGCAACAAGTAATCAAGAAAGAGGTTATTAAGCTCCTAGAAATGGGGATAATCTTTCCCATATCCGACAGTGAGTGGGTGAGTCCCACCCAAGCAGTACCTAAAAAGGGCGGATTCACGATAAAGGAAAATGATAAACATGAATGGATTCCAACAAGGGAAGTCACAGGATATCGAATGTGCATCGACTTCCGCAAACTGAATGAGCATACCAAGAAAGACCATCATCCACTTCCGTTCATCGTACAGATGTTAGAACGGTTAAGTGGACATAAATTTTATTGTTTCTTGGATGGTTATTCAGGTTATTTACAAATATTTATTGCAGCAGGAGATAGAGAGAAAACGACTTTCACGTGTCCATATGGAACTTTTGCTTATAAAAGAATGCCGTTTGGATTATGTAACGCACCAGCTACGTTTCAGAGATGCATGATGGCAATATTTTCAGATATGGTAGAAAGGTTTTGGAAATCTTTATGGATGACTTTAGTGTTTTTGGAGATTCTTTTGAAGAATGTCTTTTACACTTGGAACGTGTGCTTAAACGCTGTGAAGACACAAACTTAGTTTTAAATTGGGAAAAATGTCATCTAATGGTATCGGATGGTATTGTTTTAGGTCATCGAATTTCTGAAGAAGGTGTTGAGGTAGATAAAGCCAAAGTTGAAGTAATTAAAAAGTTACCTCCACCGGTAAATGCGAAAACTGCGAGAGGATTTCTTGGACATGCGGGTTTCTATAGAAGATTTATTGCAGATTTTTCACGCATAGCGAAACCTCTCAGTCATTTGCTTGAAAAAGAAGTACCATTTAAGTTTGATGACAAATGTATGGAAGCATTTGAAGCTTTGAAAGCACGATTGGTAACTGCACCAGTACTAGTGGCACCAGACTGGAACTTACCGTTTGAACTTATGTGTGATGCAAGTGATCTGGCAGTCGGAGCTGTTCTAGGTCAACGCCATAACAAAGTACTTAAGGCAATCTACTATGCATCCCATACTTTAAACACAGCCCAACTTAACTACGCCACCACGGAAAAAGAACTACTTGCTGTAATCTTTGCCTTAGAAAAATTTCGATCGTATCTCATTGGTTCTAAAGTAATTGTTTATACTGATCATTCAGCATTAAAGTACTTGTTAAAAAAGAAAGATGCGAAGCCTCGTCTTCTTAGATGGATTCTGTTACTTCAAGAATTTGACATTGAAATTAAAGATAAAAAGGGCAGTGAGAACTTAGTGGCAGACCATTTGAGTCGTATGGAGTTTGAAGAAGGAAAAGGAGGAAGACAAGAGATCAAAGATTCATTTCCAGATGAACAACTCCTCATGGTTGATGCTCCTCCAAGAATGCAACTTGTAAAAGCTGGTAATATATCCAAGGAAAGCTCGCCATGGTTCGGTAATATTGTTAATTACTTTACCTGTGAATATATTCCATCTCATTGGACATGGCAACGGAAAAAGAAGTTCTTTTATGATCTAAAATTTTACTATTGGGAAAAACCGGATCTTTTTCGAAAATGTTCGGATGGTATAATTAGGAAGTGTGTACCCAATGATGAGATTTTAAGTATACTATCCTTTTGCCATGATCGTGAGGCTGGAGGCCACCATGGAGGGTGGAAAACCGCTTACAAAGTCTTGCAATGTGGGTTTTACTTGGCCTAATCTATATAAAGATGCACACCACTATGCAAGGGTTTGTGAATCATGCCGAAAATGGGGAAATATTTCAAAAAAGCACGAGATGCCTCTCCAACCTATTTTGGAATGTGAATTGTTTGATGTCTGGGGTATTGATTTTATGGGCCCCTTTCCTCCATCATTTGGTAAGAAATTCATCTTAGTGATGGTCGATTATGTATCCAAATGGGTAGAAGCTGAAGCTCTTCCCACTAATGATTCTAGAGTAGTGTTAAAATTCCTTGAAAAGAATATATTCACGAGATTTGGCACTCCTAGGGCTATCATTAGTGACCAAGGATCACATTTTTGCAACCGTCCATTTACAAAATTAATTGAGAAGTATGGTGTAAAACATAAACTTGGTACACCATATCATCCACAAACTAGTGGACAAGTAGAAGTATCTAATAGAGAAATAAAAAGAATCGTGGAAAAAACTATAGAGTCAAATCGTAAAAAACTGGGCAAAAAGACTAGATGATGCACTATGGGCATATAGAACAGCCTTTAAAACACCAATTGGTTGTTCTCCCTATAAATTAGTTTTTGGTAAATCTTGTCATCTCCCTGTTGAATTAGAACACCGAGCCTTTTGGGCTATTAAATTTCTAAATTTTGATCCGAAGGCTGTTGGTGATTATAGATTACTTCAGTTAACAGAACTGGATGAGTTTCGTCCGATGCTTATGAAAACGCTCGAATCTACAAGGAACGCACGAAATCTTTCCATGATAAGAGGATCTATCGTCGTGAGTTTCACGTAGGTGATCGAGTACTCTTATATAATTCACGTTTGAAGTGGTTTCCAGGTAAGCTTAAATCAAGATGGACAGGTCCATATGAGGTAACAAAAATCTATAAGTCAGGAGCTATAGAATTAACGGATGGATACACGACTTTTATAGCCAATGGCCACGAGTGAAGTTATTTGTAAAGGAAGAAGGAATACCTCTAACAAGAGAGGTTATGTACCTTAGCGACCCTCCAACGATGATTAAAAAGAAACGTTTTGCTATCGGCCACAAACTGAGCTGATTCCAGGTACACTCTTTCTTATTTACCTTTTAAAATACATTTTAGGTAGTTTAGTCTTTTACCGGATAGACATTAAAGAACTGGAATGCCTTTTATAGATAGAATAGAGGTTTTTATTCTACTTTTAAAATTAGGTTTAGATAAAGATGTTGCCTTTAGAATAGAAGCCTTAATTTCTAATTTAAACAAGGAGCTGATAAACAAAATCAGAGAAAGAGATCTTTGTAATGGAAAATCGAGAAGTGCTATAAAGAGAAGGGCAAGATTCCTACTAAGGTGTAGAATCTGTGGAAAGAGTGAGCACAATGGAAAATGTTCGGAAAGCACAACCAAATCCCAGGATGAGTGTTTGAATGTCATTAAAAAGGGAACGATTAGGTGGTTATCCGAAAATCCCGATGGAAATCAAAGAGAAAATTCAAATGCTTCATTTTTGGGAGAAAGGTTGAGAGAACGTTATGAGAGAACTCTTGAGGATTTAAGAATAAGAAATTTCGATTCAACGTAATTTTCGAAAAATTTTAATTTTTCTTTACTAGTAAATATTTAGAGACTTTTATAAACTATGTTATATTTTATAAAATCTTTTAAAAATATTATCATGAAATAATTTTATGATTTTTAGATTTTATGATATTATCAAAAAAAAAATGGATTTTAATACTCCGGCGTAGACCGGACTTGACCGGCCCACGCCGGAATTAAAAACACATAACCCTACGGGGTCTTTCTTTTCTTCTTCTTCTTCTCCGCATTTTCTTCACAGCGCCGCCCCTCTCCCAAATTCCCCCACCTCTTTACACCATAACTCACCTCTTTTCTCCTCTAAAAATTCATTATTTCAACACCTCTTCTACCACAAACACTACAAATTCATACATTACACTCAAAGTTTCGTGATTTTGGGGTATAAGTTCACCTCTACTCCGGCGACTTGACAATTTTTTTCCGGCCACCTATACATTCTCTATATTCAGGTAATCATCTAATATAAATATTTATCATTTTTATAATTTTATCATTTTAATCATTTGATTTTAATTTTTATCAATGTTAATTTGTTGTTATTTTCTTTATTTTGTGTTGTTGTTGATACCACATTCGTAGATGGCTGAGTCATCCTCTCGTAAAAAGGGTACTAAGAAAAGAAAATCTGACCTACCACCTGTAGTACCTGTGCATGAGCCTAGGCCTCTAACACCAGAAGAAGAGGCTATATCTTTTAAGAATACTGCGGCCTGCTGCCGTAGCCGCTTTTGATAGATATTTTTCAAAATGTTCAGTATTGCTAGAACGTGGCATAGATTTTACTACCTTAGGACCTGAATTGAAGGAAATTTTTGAGAGTAGAGGGTGGATGGAAATTTCCCATGAGCGTGTTGACCACTTGTTAATGCCACGATGGTTCTTTGAATTTTATTACATTATTTACGCTTATGAGCTGTAGATGATGGCCCTTTGACATCTGTTTCTCTTAGAACTGCTACCGTTCCTTTTACACAGTCAGTCATTAATGCCTTTTATGCCATTCCTGAGGTTCCTGAGGAAGAAGATTTCTATTCTGTTTGGGGTTTGATCCAGCCTAGTGTTTTGCAAGCAAAGGCTTATGAAGCTCAACAAGCCTTTGATCCAGCTGCGACTTGGATTGATAATAGGTTTCCGTATGGGGGTTGTATTAAGGATGTTAGAGCCATTAAGCAGTTTCTAGGCTATAATGTCAGTCCGTCCACGCATGTTAGTGCTTATGGCAGAGATGATGTCGTTACTGCTTGGGCGATAGTTAATGACGTTCCGGTCAATCTAGGAAAATTAATCTTTACTAAGGTTTGAGATTTTGCTCATGCTCGTATTCCACAAGGAAACATGCCATTTCCAAATCTTATTTCTGCGTTGTGCCTGATGGCGAGAGTCCCAGCCCTACCTGCTGACAGAATCGTCTCTGCTGATACCCCAGTGATAGGTCCTAGACTTGCTCAGCGTCCTGCTGGTAAACTTGATTATAATTATCCTAACCGTCAGCAGCGTCAGCAAACCCCTGGTACTCGAATCCCACCCCTATTCGGTTCATCTTCTAGATAGCCTGTGCAGAGTCAGGGTAGGAATGACCAATCTGACGCCATTCTCAGTGCAATTAATAGAGGTCAGGCTAATATGGTGTTAGGATTTGAGAGAGTCAGGCAGTGGGCAGATGATATTAGAGTTGGAGTTCGAGGTCGGTGAGCTTTTATGAGAGGTCTAGACCCCGCTTATGAGCAAATGTCGACGATGCGCCTCGGTGCCGGGCGGACCCCATACCTTACACTTGGGTTCGGCCGATTCCCTCGCCTCCTACCTCTCACCCTTACACTCAGACAACTTCGGGCCAATTTAGTATGTCAGGTGGTATGTTTCCAGGTGTCACAGCTGCTGCTTCAGGGTTTGCAGATTACGCTTCGGTCTCAGCTGTTACTTCAGGTTTTGGATCGCTTGGTTTCGAGAGTTCGGTCACTATGTCCACCATGCGCTCGCAAGATCCATTTTATACCACGACTTCAACTTCCGACTTTGGAGCAGTATCCACTCAGTCCATGCCACATCCACCTCACGACTTGAATTTTGAAGACTTTGAATGAACTGATTAAACTTTTATCATTTAAAAACATTTGTGTTATTATAACTATTTCTTTTTATATGTTGTTTCGGAACTAGAATTTTATGTTAACGTTTGGTTGCTGCACTCAGTGGTTAGTGCACTTTTTAATAATTTCCCAGTTCGTAATAATTTATTTATGATTTTATAACATGTTGATTGTATTAGTGATGTATTTTATTAAAAATTTCACCCATGAACACACAATTTCAACTCTGTCCGTGAATAGTGAAGTCCGGCGTACGCCGGGTACCTTCCGGTTCACGCCGGGTTATCACCGACCTGACAGCTAGCTTATAGGGTATTTATCTCGGCAGGAATTAAATAGATTCCGGCATAGGCCGGAACACTCCGGTTTAGGCCGGAAAATCTATTTATGACACTGAAACACTCTTTTCCTCTTCTGCTCGAATTTCTAACTATAAATAGCACCCCTTACATTCTTAAAATTGCACCCCTTCCTCTCTTTCACCTACTGTCTAATTAAGAACGGTACAAAATGTCCAATCATTCTTCTCCGTCAGTTAACAGTTACTCTCCCCCGTTGTACCCAAATGATGAAACCCCGGATGTTCAACCCTTATTTTTCAATCCTAATGATTATCCGCACCAAACAGCTCAAGACCGTTATCTCTCTAACTTCAGTCAGTCCCCTATTTTACTTGAGAAGGGTCTTAACTTTCGAAAAATGAACCAGTGGGGATTTTTGCGTATCGAAGGAGGTGGATGGGACCGTTTCGTTTGTACACCAAGAGGCAAGGTCAATGTCACTCTAGTCCGAGAATTTTATGCAGCCCTGTCAGAATCTATTTCTGTAGAGTCTACAGGTTTTGTGTGTATCCGTGGTTGTATTGTACCATTCACTCCTTTTATCATCAATCAAGCTTTTCAAATACCCCCTGTCCAAACTACCCCAAATAGTCATTATGAGTCACAGTGGAATTTGGACACAGTTCATGGTGTTATTGATAAGTGTGCCGAAGCTTTCCAAATTACAACCGTGATCATGTTGTGTCCACTTCAGCTCTGCTTCCTCATCTTCGAACCCTGAAACATTTTATAAATTCACGAGTTTTTCCAACTTTGGATTTTTCCGAGGTTTCGATGATGAGATGTTCTTGCTTTATGCTATTACGATTGGAGCTATTATTGGTAGGGAGTCTGATCCACAAGACGGCCATCAACTTTGCACTCGGTAGACGAAATTTCCGTCAACCGATGCCGTTCGCGTCATTAATCTCTCGAATTTGTGTCCGTTTTGCTGGAGTTCCAGAAACTGCATCGGATGAGATCTTTCCTTCTCGTCAACCCCTTCTAGGTTTACTCCCAGTAGATGTACCAAGTGGTTCATCTACATCAGAAGATTAGAGGAGTAATTTCATCTGTGTGCGATGGCAGGAATTTAAGTGGTTGGTTTAGTGGATGGAATAAGATGTTTTAAGTTTTTAAGTTTCTTTTAAGTTGTTTTAGTTTAAAAAAAATTTTCCTTTGAGTCGTAAGTTTGTTTAAATATGTCTTTATATTTTGTGTAATATTAATGTTTACTTTCCTAAAAATGTTATGCTTTTATGTACTCTTTTCCTTTCTAAACAAATAATTCATAAGAACAACTCGTATTACCTTAATTAAAAAGAATCCTTTTATTTTCTACCCAACTTTTTCACTCATTTATCATCGGGACGATGACAGTTCGCAAGTGGGGAGTAGAGTTAGGTTAGTAAATAAAATGAAGTTAATATATCAAATACTTATACACTTAGTTTAATTATCCTCAAGGAAATAAATGAAATAATATATAAATTATTATAATAAAAATGATATATTTTGATAGAATAAATTTTTAATTAAGTAAAGTAAGCTTGATATATTATTTCTATATTATTTATATCTATTTTAGATTTTAACAAGAATTTAAGTATGTATATCTAGATAAATATTATGAAATATTTTTTTTATGGAATTAGGCGAAGAGTTACTTATAATTATAATAAAATTTTAGAATAATTTTCTTTTCAAGACAAGTATGAAATTGGAATCGGACTAGGAATGATGAGATTTTTGGCATTACTTTGACTAACTAGAGCCAAATAGCCTACCCAAACATAATTTCCAATTTTTGTCCCCACCTCAGCCTTGCAGAGTGATTAAGACCTCACTCGAAATTAGCCATTATGATTAACTAGAAAAAAAAAACCAACCCTTAACTTAAATTGGTCTATGTTTCCTTGAAATCCCGCAAGTTTAGTATGTGCTTATGGATAGCGGTGATGACATCGAAATTCAATAATAGTATATGCTGAGATTGGAATAAATATTATTCGGAAGGAAATCTTTTATCAAATATTGTTATTCTCTAGAAAAATAAAAAATTGGAATAGTTAGGTACTGATGTATTTGTTCTCACATTATGACGCTTGAAAGATAGTCGATTCTGGCAATGAGTTCAGATATGTTAGTATTCGGAAAAAAAAACATATGATTTTGAAAACAGTGTCAGGATGTTACTGATCAAGATATTTTTGATCAAAAGTTGAAGGTGTAAGTATGTACGACTTGCTTCTGTCTCTTTTGATTTTCCTTTGTTATCCTTTTGATTAGCCAAACACCCTGAGCCTAAACGTTATAAACCATTTTGCCAACTACTTAACTTAGTCCTTGATTCTGAAATTTCATATAGTGGCGATTACAAAGTTATTCTAAGTATTTTATTTTTAAGTAATTCATGTAGAATTTCATTTAGATAATATTTTATAACTAATTTATTAAGTTATACACACTTTTTATCTTCTTAAATAATCTTAGATAGAAAAAAATTAATATAATTATAATATTGACAGCATACGTTACTAAATTAGAAATTTAGTCTAAATAAATTATATTGTTCTCATTATGAATTTTTATTTATTATCATCGCTTATTTTGCTCGAGGACGATCAAAAGCTAAGTGGGGAGTAGTTGTTATATGTTAAATTTATAACTAAAATTTATCACATTTTATACATAATATTGATTAATTTTTTCTAAATATCTTAAAAGATAGTAAAATAACCTATAAAAATCTAATAAATACAAATAAATGACTTAATACAAATTATAACTTTTGTTATCAGATTTACCTGTGGTTTTGTTGTTTTTGAATTATGCAGGTATTATGTGATACAAAGTAGAAGAATCGGAATCAAATTATATAAAATTCTGATCAAGTGGCAGATATTTGACAAATCCGGCGCAGGCCGGAGGAAGCCGGTTCACGCCGGATTATTTTCATGATTAACCCATGTTACTCCACATGCGTCTGACACAATGCACTCAAATTCGGTTAATCCGGCGCACGCCGGATCAGTCTCGGCGCACGCCGGACCAGAAATCTCAGCCTATAAATACCCTCATTTATGAGAAGGAAAAACCCGTACCAATATATATATCTATATCATTATATATATTTTCTTATCTACTCTCTGTAAATATTATTTCAATGGGCATTCTGCCATAAAATTAGTATTAGTATTGTTGTAATAGCTAGAATAATTATTCAAGATTGTTGATTTCATCACTGTTGTTACATTCAGAGGACAAAGCCCCCTTCAACAATTGTAATCGGTAATATTCTATGGTTATTATATTTGTTTTTTTTGTACAATTTTATATAATAGTAATAATGTATGTAGGCTAATTATACAACTAGCCAAGACATGTAATTGAAATATGTTTCTCTTTTTAGGGAAATGGATGACGACTATGTTAAAAATATGATTAAAAATTGGATATGATGAATCTCTTTCTACTTGAACTAATTGCCAGTCTATATTGACGTAATTAACCAGTATGGATAGAAACATAACCTAATCATGAACTGGTCAGAGAAGTTAGGGTATGAGAAAAGGGTAGAAAGACTGGAAGGTAAAATTGGCCGTCTGACAAACGGAACCCTCTTTCTTATCTAAGGATAGAATATTTATACTCGCGAGATTATCATGTCAAATCATTAGGTTTAATTGCGGTTTTACCAAGGAGGAGGCATAGAACGAATTCGTGCACTCGTATGAGGGGAATTTGTTAGCTGAGGAGTATACCGTTTCACATAATCAATAACACTTTAAAACAAGAAGTTTGATCACATCCATTAAACTAAAAGAGATCATAATTCAATAACATTGTCTTGGTTAGTTCTTATTAACTATCTATTATATTGATATCTATATCTATATAAATATCTACTTAATTATTGTATTAATATCATATGAATAACTCTAATTGGTAAGGATTGCGACTTAGATCAAGATAATAATAGCTAATTGGTGTTTAACCGCATTTTGAATTACATTTTCATTTCCCTGAGGGATACGATCTTGATTCACCAGACTAGACTACAATTCGACCCGGTACACTGCCGGTAAGATTGGACACCCAGTTTTAGCCGATCACTATCCAAGGTTCTATAAATAATATCAATAGCAATATTATTGAGGTTTGCTCTCTTCCTATCTTCAGCATTCCATTCTCTTTTTGGTTTTGGAATGTACTGAGTCTCATCTCCCACTGTTAAAGCTTTGACAATCTCCAGTGGTCCATTGTTGCGGAGATTTTGCATCATTAAAAACAAAAGTAATTTATAAACCCTAACTACCATGCAAAACTAACTCCTAACCGACCAAAACATCGGGTTGTTGCTAGTAAAGCGTAATGAGTAAGGGGTCGATCCACAGGGAAAAGGGATGTTCAATCTAATCTTATTAATCCTACCAATTGCTACTCTAAAAACGAAAAGCAAAAACATAAAAACATAAAAACATAAAGAACAATCAAAATAAATCTAACCTAGGAAACAAAATAAACAATCTAAACTAAGGGACATGGAAACAACCAATATACAAACCTATGTGATCTCAATCCTAGTTCAATTCATGATTTTAATTCAAGTTGTGGTTTCACCTTTTCACGAGACATAAACCCCTAATTCCTTAGTGAATTTATTTCTCAAGCTACGGATTCCTAATTCCTTAGTAAATCCAATTTATCAATCTCTCATCTTCCGAATGTTGAGACTGATTTTCAATACAAAACTCGGTGTAGATTCAGGTTAACTCTCATATTTTAGAATCTAACAACCTAGATAATTAACCTATTAACTTGTCATCATTAACGGCTAAAGATCCTATCTTTCTATGGTGATCTAACGTTACTCAACTTCCGTATGTTGTAACTATCAATCGTAAACGATCTCCCGATTCAATTCACACATAGCATCATAATCATAAAAAGATACAAAACAAATTAAACTCATGAAGAAAAAGCTGAATTGAATAAATCAAGAAGAACTCACATAGTCTCATACATTGAAGGATCCAAGAACGGAAAAGAAAACATCTAATCTACTCCTAATCTAACCTCGGTTCACCCGAGCACAAGGCTCGGGTGACCGGCCTTCAAATCTCCAAGGTGCGGCTGCTGGCCTCTCTTTTGATGTGAAGAAATTTCTGAATGAATTAGGGTTTGGGGCTGCTGTGCTTTAAATAGAAAACTGAGGCGGTTGCTACAGTAACCTAAGTCGGTTTCAGCAAAAACGGCGGTGGACGCCCGTCTGAATATGTGGACGCCCGTCCACTTTCTCGAACGGGGGTTGGACGCTCGTTTGCACAGCGTCTGAACTCTCTGTATCAATTCTTCAGCTCTGGACGCTAGTTTGAGAATGGACTCAAACTTCTAAAATTCATATCTTGAGTTGTAGACCTCCAAAAATTATGATCCGAATGTCATAATTAAGCTCTCGGAAAACTCTACAACTTTCATTAAGGACTCTTCTTCGAAAACGCCTTTTTGATTAGCCCGTCGTATTACGAGTATATTACGACATTTTCTAGTAGTTTCAGCAACAACATCCAAACTTGTAACGCTCATATCTCGGGCCTCGTAAGTCGGAATGAAGTGATTCAAAATCCTGTAGAATCCTCTCTTCAAGCCCTACAAATCTTCTCTTTAGGTCCAGAGTCAAATCGGTTGTTATAATATCAAGAACTTCGTTGCAAGGTCGTCACTACCCGGAATCCTGATTTTCCGACATTTATCTTGCTTGATTTCTTTCCTTATATCTTTAAATCTTCCATAACTTTGATTGATCCTTTCCAAGCACGAATTTGGCTCTCTAAAATCCTCTCTTCCATCATCAATGAGTATCTACAACAATAGGAAAACATACCAAAGCGTAACGTATTTCCAAAATAACATAAAATCACAATTTAAGCACATAAATCGTTACGTTTTGCAATTAACCTATTAAAAACATCATTTACTAAATATTTCGATATAAAGCCCTACTTCTATGAAAATAATACATATACGGGGGAAATTGATATAAAATATATCTATAGAAATCATACAATTTGACCCTGAACAACACCCCCACACTTAAACTTTTGCTCGTCCTCGAGTAAAACAAAACAAGAACATACCATCAAGAATCCACATAACCTGACACGAGATATAGTCAAAATCATGACAAGCTAGTATTCAGCAAATCGACCCCACTCGGTGATGTGTGTGCAGAACCTACTAAACTTCCACCGATCCTCTCTCGATGTAATACATCAAGCACTAACAGTTATCCGGTCAACTAAACGAAAACTTCATTCTATCTACAGCACTTACCTAACAAAAACTAATTACCAAGAACATAGTAACTAACTCACAACTAGATTCCTTTGCTTAGTACCAAGAAAATACCTTTCGGGTCTCTACTGGGTTTAGATCAACTTGACTTAGAATTCCAAAAAAAAAACGTACATTTTATATTTTATATTTCCTATCGTCGCGTCTCAAAAGTATAACACACTCCCCTACATTAGAGGCAGTCACCCTGAGATCACTCAATCCCTTACTGTCCAAGGTAAACCACACTCCCCAATTGGGGCAGTATCCAAATGGACTCGAGGTGATAGTTACAAACAAAATTCCCGCAAAGAAATTCTTTTCATTTATTATTTATAGATATATATATTTTTATATTTTTCAAACTCTTTGGAAACTCTCGGTCAAATATATTTCTAACACATTCAAGACTCTTAAAGTTCTCAAGAACACTAAGGTACTGAGATTCTAACTGTGAGTATAGCACAAGTTCTTAACTTTCATTAATGCTAAATAAGTGTTATCTGTATCGAGAATTAACTTTCCTTTAACTAACCGGAAACTATTCTATATTTGGCTCTTCATCTAATAGGTTCGTGAAATGAAGTTCAAGTGAGTATCGACTTACTAAACCTATTCCCAGAACATGATATGACTACTGATAACAACTAAAGGTGCCAGATTATAAAACTAGCATGCCAGTGAAATGTTACTCGGGACAAAAATTGAAAATTTAAGCACTTTTCATAGAAAATTATAACTAATATGAGCAAATGAAAGTAGATACATAAATCATCTATCCCCTCCCCCACACTTAGATTGCAACTTGTCCTCAAGTTGTGCAAAATAAAAGAAAAGAGAACTTAGCTGATTTGTTGTTCGAATGTGGCAATTCCGGAAGTGTCGCGAGCCGGATCCGAAATGTTGAGGAAATCGATGGATCGTGGACCATCCACCGGAAAACGATATCGTCTAAAGCTCACAAAAGCTAATGCAAATACCCCGCACACCGGACAAACATGAAATATCTCGGGGATAGGGGGAAGATAACATATAAAGCACGGAAAGGAAGTCTAGAGAATTTTTAGATTAAGCTCATATAAAGATGGACATATACATGGAATATTACAAAATAGTAGGGCTAGGTGCAACTATATGAAAATGCATTACAATGCAATCTACGTGAAAAATCCTAAAAATAAAATAAAGACGAGGTAGTATTACGGAAACCGACAGTTAACTACACTCAAAAAGAAAAATAAACTAGGTGGTATTACGAAAACCGACAGTGACCACACTTAAGAAAAATAAAAGGAAAAAATAGAAAAACAATGCAACTAAATAAAATGCATTTAAATGATATGCAAAAAGGAAATAAAATAAAAGAGAGAAAACTAGCCCACTATATGCAACACGACATATATATAAACGTCTACCACATAATGACAGGTTACGATAAACGACAGTGCTGTCACTAGTGCCGACGCGCCTTAAGACTTATCGAAAGTGATAGACTTATGGAAACCAACAGTTGTCTATACTAAAAAGATATAACTCATATGGTCCGAGTTGTAGCATACGGAAAACCGACAGTAGCTACCCATATGAACTATAAAAACAAAGGAAGCACGTAAGTCTTAAAAGCTTAAAAGATTCATCGGAGCAGTATGTAGCCTACGTAAACGACATTAGCTACGCTAACTAAGACAAGACAGCAGTTATAGCTTACGAGAACCGACATTTAACTATAACATGCATGGATGAATCAAATATAAAGGATAAGATCAGTTATTCAACTTGGATTCATAGATGGAAAAGTATAAACATGTACGTTCAGAACATCTATGTAAATATAAACAGCCACAGAAGCTCGAATGAAAGAAATCCAAATTAAATAAAAGCATTACGAATGGAATCAAGAAAAACATAACCTGGACTGCATTCCGGACGAACGTTCACTTGAAATTGCGGCACTGGACGAGCGTTTAAGAAAACCGACGCTCGTTTACCATGAAAACCCACCGGACGGGCGTTCAGAATTCTAGACGCCCGTCTGATCCTTCAAATCAGAGCAGGATTGAAAATTCTGGAACGGACGAACGTTCTAACACCCAGACGCTCGTCTTCCTGCAACTTATGAACTGGACGGACGTTCACTTACCATGAACGCTCGTCCATTAATCGAATACACAGCAGAAAAGCAGGAAAAATGCAGGAAAACCCTAAAAACTTAAAACACACATCAACACAGATCACAGCAGCCACTTCCAATTAAAGCACAGAGAGGTTAGATCAGAAAACAACTAAACATATAAACTTCACGTAAAACAAGTTGAGTAAAAAACTTTTGCACATTCTTAACCTAATGGTCATCGAAACACGGCAAAATAAAAACTCTCAATCTATTCGACGCTACTTTTATTGAAAACGAAAATAAACGTAACAAAATCGAGAAATTAACGAAATCAGATTCAACATGACACCTATTCCCCGGCAACGGCGCCACTTTTGTTGCGGAGATTTTGCATCATTAAAAACAAAAGTAATTTATAAACCCTAACTACCATGCAAAACTAACTCCTAACCGACCAAAACATCGGGTTGTTGCTAGTAAAGCGTAATGAGTAAGGGGTCGATCCACAGGGAAAAGGGATGTTCAATCTAATCTTATTAATCCTACCAATTGCTACTCTAAAAACGAAAAGCAAAAACATAAAAACATAAAAACATAAAGAACAATCAAAATAAATCTAACCTAGGAAACAAAATAAACAATCTAAACTAAGGGACATGGAAACAACCAATATACAAACCTATGTGATCTCAATCCTAGTTCAATTCATGATTTTAATTCAAGTTGTGGTTTCACCTTTTCACGAGACATAAACCCCTAATTCCTTAGTGAATTTATTTCTCAAGCTACGGATTCCTAATTCCTTAGTAAATCCAATTTATCAATCTCTCATCTTCCGAATGTTGGGACTGATTTTCAATACAAAACTCGGTGTAGATTCAGGTTAACTCTCATATTTTAGAATCTAACAACCTAGATAATTAACCTATTAACTTGTCATCATTAACGGCTAAAGATCCTATCTTTCTATGGTGATCTAACGTTACTCAACTTCCGTATGTTGTAACTATCAATCGTAAACGATCTCCCGATTCAATTCACACATAGCATCATAATCATAAAAAGATACAAAACAAATTAAACTCATGAAGAAAAACTGAATTGAATAAATCAAGAAGAACTCACATAGTCTCATACATTGAAGGATCCAAGAACGGAAAAGAAAACATCTAATCTACTCCTAATCTAACCTCGGTTCACCCGAGCACAAGGCTCGGGTGACCGGCCTTCAAATCTCCAAGGTGCGGCCGCCGCCTCTCTTTTGATGTGAAGAAATTTACGAATGAATTAGGGTTTGGGGCTGCTGTGCTTTAAATAGAAAACTGAGGCGGTTGCTACAGTAACCTAAGTCGGTTTCAGCAAAAACGGCGGTGGACGCCCGTCTGAATATGTGGACGCCCGTCCACTTTCTCGAACGGGGGTTGGACGCTCGTTTGCACAGCGTCTGAACTCTCTGTATCAATTCTTCAGCTCTGGACGCTAGTTTGAGAATGGACTCAAACTTCTAAAATTCATATCTTGAGTTGTAGACCTCCAAAAATTATGATCCGAATGTCATAATTAAGCTCTCGGAAAACTCTACAACTTTCATTAAGGACTCTTCTTCAGAAAACGCCTTTTTGATTAGCCCGTCGTATTACGAGTATATTACGACATTTTCTAGTAGTTTCAGCAACAACATCCAAACTTGTAACGCTCATATCTCGGGCCTCGTAAGTCGGAATGAAGTGATTCAAAATCCTGTAGAATCCTCTCTTCAAGCCCTACAAATCTTCTCTTTAGGTCCAGAGTCAAATCGGTTGTTATAATATCAAGAACTTCGTTGCAAGGTCGTCACTACCCGGAATCCTGATTTTCCGACATTTATCTTGCTTGATTTCTTTCCTTATATCTTTAAATCTTCCATAACTTTGATTGATCCTTTCCAAGCACGAATTTGGCTCTCTAAAATCCTCTCTTCCATCATCAATGAGTATCTACAACAATAGGAAAACATACCAAAGCGTAACGTATTTCCAAAATAACATAAAATCACAATTTAAGCACATAAATCGTTACGTTTTGCAATTAACCTATTAAAAACATCATTTACTAAATATTTCGATATAAAGCCCTACTTCTATGAAAATAATACATATACGGGGGAAATTGATATAAAATATATCTATAGAAATCATACAATTTGACCCTGAACATCCATCTGTCAGCACATCCATCATTTCATCATGAGTTGCAGCAAGGTAAGCCTGCATTCGACGTTTGTATTCATCAAATCTATCTAGAGAACACATCAGCATAGTTCTAGCATACTGGTTGTTATCCATGATGCAAGTCTTTGAAAATCAGTGATTTGAAAAAGTTTCAAAGTATTTTCTCAAGTACAACAAGTAGGATTACTTCGAAACGAAGCCTTTGCTCGATACCAATTGTTGGTCCCTTGAAAAGGCTTTGGTTAAGTTTAGAGGGGGGTGAATAAACTTAACACTTAAAACTTTTGGAGTTAACAAACTCAGCAACTTCGGCGATCTGTTGATACCTCGATAACTCGATGATAACCGATAACCTAACCGATAGTCTATTGATGGTTGAGTTTACTGAATTTGTGCAGCGGATTTATATCAAAAATTAAGCCTTATTACTTGTTGTTAAATATGATACTAAGTATTGGATACTCAGTAGTGTGAGTGTGTGATTTCAGTTGCTAGATTCAGTAGGTTGATGTGTATGGTAAACTAAATGCAGAATGTAAGTGTAGAAAGTAAGTAGGCAGATTTTATAGTGGTTCCAGGTGGTGTAATCCTGTCAGTCCACTCTTCTCCTGTGATGTTGGAGGTAATTCACTAGAGATCTTTGATGTATCTTGTTACAAAGATTCCTAAATTGCTTGTCCTTCACCAATGACTATGGCTTCACAAGGCGAAAACTAGGAACGGGTAGGATTCTTTGCTCCAAAGTCTTCCACCGGTCCTTGAAGGGTAGGATTGCCTCTTCACCGGCTCCACCACAAACAACGATCTTTCACACCCAACGGATGCTTCACTTGTCTTCGGCGGAGTTCTTTATAAAATAAAGATTGAATCAAGTAAATGATTCAGTTGCAGCAGCTTGACTAGGATGATATAATCAGCAGCTTGCAGTCTTCAAGTGTGTAAACTTGATGTAGCTTGAATACATAATACACTTGAAGATTTTCTCTGGATCAGTAAGGTTAAGCTCAGCAGGGTGTTCTTGCAGATCAGAATTATCTCTTATATTTTTCTCTTAAAAATTTATCAATCATTTCTTTTTCTGAGTTGAAAGTCCTCTATTTATAGGTAGGAATGCATGTGACTTGTATTTGAAATTAAAATATAACCGTTCCTGGTTTTTGTCCCATTTGACTTGCTTTCTGTCACTATTCATAGGACTGACACTGTCAGAATTCCTTTTTGACAGTGCAGTCTGTCCACCCTTGACTTATATCCATTGGATAAAATTCTGAATCATCCCAACGTCCTTTTAATCTCAACCACTGATTTGTTTGATAAATCAGAGGTTGTTAGCGTCATTTTCCTTGTAATCTTCCAATGTAATCTTGAATTAATCGAGGTATTATATCGCAGGTTCATCAGTCTACTGTAATACCAATCAGTCTGCTGAACAGCAATTTGCTGTATGTCAAATACAATGCAGCTGATTTCTTTTATCTAACTTTTATTTGTGAAGTTAGATTACACCTTTTTAATTATAACCAAGTTCCAATTATCATCCAACTTATGGAACTTAGACCTTCTACACAAGGTATATGTAATCAGTTTAGGTCATCACAGACTTGCCTAAATTCTGATTGCATATCCTTGACTTTAATCACTAAGTTTGATCCCTCAGCCTTCATTAACTGAGTTTGAGCCCTCAGCCTTTAGTCTTCAGCAGGTTCCAGAAAAGTCTACTGACCTAACTACCCTACTGACCTAGACTAGTCTGCTGAAACAAGTCAGCTGACCTTTACAGTGCTTGTTTGATCAAACATATTCAAAGATCAAACTCTAATAAACCTATACATTTGATCTAGACATCTTTTTGCCTTTGCACTATAACAGTTAGTCTGGCACTCATCACTAAAACTTAGAAATAAGTCCAACACTCATCACCATCAGCAACATATACGGAGAAGAGATCATCAAAATCATTGCAAACTCACACTTGAGTCCATCTTAAATACCCAGGTTGGTTTATACACCCCTTTTGTCGGTTTCAGATATTCAAGTAATAAGAAAATTTGGTCATTTAGCCGCAAACCGCCTGGAGAACACAACGCTTTCTATCTTAAATATTTTGGGCCAGAAATATCTAAAATCCTCAGCCAAAACATCTCCAGAAAAATACCCACAAAAATCATAAACCATGGCCGGCGGGAAAAACTTGAACCTAGCAACACCGACTAAACCAGTCAATAAAGGCCCAACACGTGGAGCGAGCACACTACGTGGAGAGGCTAGCAGAAGAGTTATGTCTGATGGGGCAGATGCCAACCTTGCCCTCACGACCGACATGCGAGCATATATCCGGGAAAAAACTAGAGCTCGCGAAATACACGAAGAAACGATCAGGAAAAATAAGGGAAAGGGGGTCGTTGGGACATCTAACCCAAATAACGAACAAGAGGCTGTTTCAGCAGGGGGAGCGTCCCCACAACAAGATTCATATAGGACGGCTCTACAAGCACACATGGAATATGTAGAGGAAATGCGGGTAGGAAATGCCATCCTAATTGCTAAAGGACTACCTCCTCAACCTATCCGCAAGTTCAATCCTCCTCAACCCGCACAAACAGAGCTACATGCCCACCTTCATTCCTCCAAAGACAGTTCAACCCCAGCGGTCAGAAATGGAAGGAAGCAACCATGCAACCTCTCATCCAAGAGGAGATAGAAAGTCAGCACTTGGTCGGCTGGGGCCCGTGGTCGACGATCGCGGTGCAGCCCCAGGGCGACCTAGGAATCCTCGTCAGGTCCGCACTCGCACAGAGGAACATGAGGACTCACAAGATATGGGAGGACATATTACATTCCCGCCTATTCCCCCGAATCAGAAGGAAATGGGCATAATGAAAAAGCAGATAGAGGAGCTGCAAAAGAGCACGAAGGGTGTTAAAGTGGTTCAAACATGGGGAAAAAGTGTGCTTCAACCCAGTATACTGAAAACGGCTCCAAGAGGGGGAACTCATTACCCCAATTTTATTAACTACCGTGGAGCAACAGATCCTCTGGATTGGCTATCCGCTTTTCAGAGTAGAATCAGCTTATGTACCTCTAGCGACGAGGCTTGGTGTATAGCATTTGTGGGGTCGATGCAAGATAGGGCAGCATCATGGATCCGCAGTCTTCCTCCTGGTTCGATTTTATCATGGGATGATCTGATCAACAAATTTATAGCAGAGTTCAAGTCAGTGGGAGGACCTAAAAAGACACACATCGACCTGCATGAGGTCCGATAAGGCGACAACGAGGGTACCCGTAGCTACTATGAACGGTTTTACAAAGTGTACGAGCTAACAAGGGGTTTAGCGGACAACGTAGTCATGAGCAGTTTTGAGACGGGGTTGAAACCAGGGTACTTGAAATCTTATTTTGCTTTATCCCCACCAGCGAACTTGCAAGAAATGTTGAGCTCAACCAGAAAGTACATTGCCACAGCGGGAATGAAGGAGCGTCTTCGTCCAATAAAGGCAAACAGAGGACTGAGCGTAGTCCGCCTAGAGATACCCGTAGGAACACAGATCGGGAAATCAAAAAACCCGAGAGATTTAAGGAAGAGCATTTCACGCCACTCAGAATTTCCTATACTCAGATGTTAAATGATGTGAGAGGCGAAATACCTGAGCCCTACCCGATGGTTCCTGACACACGTCGCGATGCATCCAAATATTGCGGCTATCACAGGGATAAGGGTCATACGACAGACGAATGTATTCAGTTCAAGCGAGCAATAGAAAATTTACTCGCTCGCGGCCACCACGATCACCTCAAACTAGATGCCGGTGGTCCGGACAGAAGGAATCAACAAGCTCGCCAGTTCGACAGGAACATCAGAATGATAACTGAGCCTCCTCCCAGTAACAATCAGATCAAGAGCCGCATCGGCTCCATTAACAAACACGTGGAAAAGCCTGTAGTTTTGCGAGGGAACGAACAACCCCTTGCCTTTACTCAAAGTGAGCTAGTGACTTCGATCAATACAGAAGATATGTGCTTATGCATTTCGGTGGTCATCAATCGGGCATGTGTCAATAGAGTGATGGTCGACACAGGAGCTTGCCGCGAAATTTTATACTACAACTGCTTCAAAGAACTGGGGTTTAGCGACTCTAATTTGAGGCTGCATAATGGCACCCTTGAGGGCTTCACCAACCATAAAATACAGGTCAAAGGGGCCATCGACTTGGAGGTACAGATAGGAGATTATGCGACATTTCGCACAGAAAAGGTGAAATTTTTAGTAGTCGATCTTCAGTCCAATTATAACATGATAATTGGGACGCCAGCTTTAAAACAGTTTCAAATGGTAACTTCCATTCCGCATCAGCGGGCAAAGTTCTATGTTGGGGACAGGATCGGAACGTCGATCAGCGAGCCTGCAACTGTCCTAACATACATACATGAAATGAGAACAGGAAATAAAAGAGCACGAATCGAGTAGCCACTGAACATGGAAACCATCGACATGATTAGGGTCGCTGTCGAACCGTGCCAGTTAAAGTGGAGTGCGAGACATTGCAAGTAAGAGATGATCCTGATTTTACAGCAGAGGATGAGTTAATCGAGGTAATCATCAACGATGAATACCCTGACCAGAAAGTCAAGATTGGTGCTAGGTTGAGCCTTTGCGAAAGGGAAGGATTGATAAAATTACTCAAAGAAAATCTGAGTGCATTTGCCTGGGAAGTCACGGACATGCGAGGGGTCGGGGTCGACGTCGCTCTTTATCATCTTAACGTCGACTCTACTTTCAAGCCAGTACAACAGCGAGCACGCCAGTTTTCAACCGAAAAAGAAGCAGCGGTGAAAGTAGAGGTCGAAAGCTCCTACAAGCGGGGATTATAAAAGAGCTCGCCTATCCCACTTGGTTGGCAAATGTTGTTATGGTAAAAAAGCACAATGGCAAATGGAGAATGTGCGTCGACTTCACGGATATCAACAAAGCTTGCCCCAAAGATCCCTATCAGCTTCCACGAATTGATCGGTTAGTAGATTCCATTTCTGGTTTTGATGTTTTAAGTTTCTTGGATGCATATTTTGGGTATCACCAAGTACGGATGGCTGAATCCGACAAAGAGAAAACGGCTTTCAGAGCCGCTGGAGGATTGTACTATTATGAAATGATGCCATTCGGACTAAAGAATGCGGGTTCGACTTATCAGCGAATGGTCAACAAGGTCTTCAGTTCGCAAATAGGAAGAAATATGGAAACTTACATTGATGATATGGTTTTCAAGTCCGCTGGGGACGGTCACGCCGCTGACCTTCAATAAACTTTCAACAATGTCCGAAAGCACTCAATGAAACTCAATCCGGCCAAATGTACTTTTGATGTCCAGGCAGGCAAGTTTATGGGGTTTATGGTTAAGTCATCGTGGCATCGAGGCTAATCCGGAGAAAATTCAAGCTCTGATTGACATGCAAGAACCCACAACTATCAAAGAGGTTCAGAGGCTCAATGGCCGCATCATTGCACTAGGTCGCTTCATATCAAAATCAGCGGAGAAGTGTCTTCCTTTCTTCAAAATTATCAAAGGCGACAAGACTTTTTCTTGGAACGCGGAATGTTCTCAAGCGTTCCAAGCTCTGAAGGAGTATCTAGGGAGGCCACCACTTATGGTTAGCCCTGTAGAGGGAGATGTCTTGTTTTTATATTTGGCGGCTTCGGACCGGGCTGTTGCCGCCGTTCTTGTCAAGGAGGCCGGAACCCTCCAAAATCCCGTCTATTATGTAAGCAAGGCTCTCAGTCCGGTGGAGAGTCGCTATTTTAATATTGAAAAATTAGCCTACTCGCTTGTCATTGCTGCCCGCAAACTCAGGGCTTACTTTACTTCACACACAATAATTGTCTTAACGGATAGTCCAATGCGCCAGATACTGCATAAACCGGATCTTTCAGGTCGACTCCTCAGGTGGGCTATCGAAATTACTAAGTTCGACACACAATATCAACCTAGAAAAGCTATCAAAGGTCAAGCACTGCCGGATTTTATCGTAGAGACAAGTTTCAGCTCGCCGCAATCTGGTTCGCCTTTATCACAAGGGCCCGCTGCGGCCAGGATTAAACCCAATCAGTGTTGGCATTTATATGTCGATGGGGCATCTAATCGAAATGGTTGTGGGGCCGGAGTAATTTTGATGGAACCCGGAACGACGGAGGAAATCGAAAAAGCTTTAAGGTTCGAGTTCTCGGCCACGAATAATCAAGCCGAGTACGAAGCAGTTATAGCCGGACTCAAACTAGCCAAGGAGTTAAACGTGGAAAATGTCGAAATCTATTGTGATTCCCAACTCATCGTCAACCAAATCTCGGGAGACTATGACACGCACTGTGGTATTCTCGAGAAGTATGGTAAGATTGTTCGATGGTTAAAAGCTGGCTTCAACTATTGCGAGTTCATCAGAATTCGGAGAGAGGACAATGAGCGAGCAGACTACCTCTCTAAGCTATCACTTAAAGAAGAGCTTGCAGACCCTTCAATAATGATAGAGTATCTTGCTATACCTACTATAGAGGAAACACAAATCATGTAAATCGACACACCAGCGCCGACTACATGTTGGATCGATGAGGTCCAGGCTTACATTGAAACAGGCATATTTCCCGATGGGGCGGACAAAATTTGCGCACTTAAGAAGTGAGCGGCCAGGTATATTATAAACAATGGAATATTGTACAGAAGGTCTGCGACAAAGCCTCTATTGCGATGTGTTCGAGAAGAAGAAAGCAAAACAATCCTTATCGAGCTTCATCAAGGGGTATACGGGGGCCATCCCGCTAGCCGCTCCTAAGCCCAGAAGGTTATAACCGCAGGGTATTACTGGCCGACAATCCTTAAAGACTCAGAAAAGTTGGTTAGAGAATGTCCAGAGTGTCAAAAGCATGCGAACATCCCCCGGATACCATCGGTCGAACAGAGCATCGTAGTCGCGCCTTGGCCTTTCAACATGTGGGGACTCGATCTCATCGGACCCTTTCCACCAGGAAGAGGCGGATGCAAAGTTATCATAGTGGCTGTGGATTATTTTACAAAGTGGATCGAAGCAAAACCTATGGTCAAGATAACCGCAAAAGCAGCGGGTTATTTCTTACACGATCAGATTTTTTCACGTTTCGGCATCCCAAGGGCAGTTGTATCAGACCACGGCCCACAATTCAGGAAGGACTTCTCAAATCTTTGTGAGGAATTCAAAGTTAAACACTGGTAGTCATCCGTGGCCTATCCTCAAGGAAACGGCCAAGCTGAGGCCGGCAATAAACAAATAATCAAGATGTTGAAGAAAAGCGTGGATGACAAGGTAAAAGCAGGAGGGTGGGTTGATGAGTTACCCGATATACTTTGGGCACTCCGCACCACGACCAAAACACCCACAGGAGAAACACCTTTTGCTCTTACCTATGGATCAGAGGCCATGACTCCCGTCGAAATGGCTTTGCCCAACATCAGGGTCGCCTTATACGACCCAGCGGACAATCTGTTAAACAGGCAGATCGACTTGGACCTAGTGGAGGGAAAAAGACTAGTGGCATACCATCAACTCGCGAACTACAAGCAACTCGCTAAACAACAACACGACAAGCGAATCCGCGACCATTAATTTAAGGTCGGAGATTTTGTTCTTCGAAATAGAAAGGCCACTGGTATGGAGCCGGATAAAGGCAAGCTAACAGCAAACTGGGAAGGCCCTTATCAAGTCACAAGAGAGATCAAAAAAGGGACTTATGTGCTCAGAAATCATCAAGGCTACGAACTCAATAGACCTTGGCACGCGGACAACCTCAAAAGGTACTACATGTAATAAATCGGTTAGGGTTATGGCTACCCTCTCGTTTACAACGAGAGTGGTTAGGCTTTCTTACTTGCTTGTAATATTCGCCCATCTAGCGGGATGAGTCAAAATTAATAAAAGCCCGATTTTACATTCTCTCTTTTTGTATATTATTATGGGTAAACGCGGGCAGAAAAGAAATGGTGTTCGAAATTTTTTTCAACAAAACCTTCGGCCAGATTTCAGACTTGAAAATGGGGGCAATATTTGGGGAAATTTAAAGCGGCTACGAGTTTCTAGCGAACATGTTATTTCAGATAAGATTCAAGGGGGCATATCTCGAAGAGGAATCCGCACAGGATCGACCTGGAATCTTATCTAAAACAAGAGGGCTGGATGCTACTATAATCAGACTCAATTTAGACAATAAATTTGAGCAAAAAGCAAGCATACACCAAGCGGACAGAGAACAAACTTGAGAATTGTTATTACAATAATAAATGTGCGGACAAAAGTACGGAAAAGAAAATAGTCATACATATGCGAAATCAAAAATAATGTTTTACAAAACAGATATTATGAATCTAAGAACCCTCATGCCGCATTTCTTCATTATGGACATTCTCCTTGCGGAGGAATGATGTAGCATCTGATCAGCATTGGTCTCAGATTCAGTAGGCTCGGTTGACTTCTCACCAGGCTGCTTGACCTCTTCTCCAGCATGCTCGCCTTCTTCAGTGGCCGCCTCTCTCGCCTCAGTAGCCCGTCGCACACGCTCCCTTAGATTCGCCTCATCCACATCGGGAATCACCCAATCTGGATCATACATCGGGACGTAGCGTTGAAGCTCAATATCAGAAAAGGGTATGCACGGGTGAAAATCCTTTAGATGATCGGAGAAGGGATGAGTGAGAATCCATTCTTCCAAGACATCAAGGTCGGGAGTATCACCATCATAAGCCAGGACGCACCTTGCGATGTGATAGAACCCTTGGTCAAATCCCATCATAAAGTTTTCATCAGCAGCGGCCTTGCTCGCGGCCTCAATCTAACCTTGGACACTTGAGCCCAGATCCTCCAATTGCTTTCGCAGGTCCGCGCACACTGCTTGCTCGGCTTCCCAATGAGCTTGAGCCTCGGTTACTTTCTGCTTCATCCCTTCATGGTTCGATCGACGGATTTACCCTGCTCCACGAGTTCAGGTTTAACCTTATTAGCCTCAGCAAGCTGTGATCTCAGTTTCTCATTCTCCGCCTCGGCCGCGCTTAGCCTCCCACGAAGCCCAGCCGACACTTCATTTGCAGCGGCGAGAGCTTTCTTCGTATCCGATAGCTCTTCTCCGACATTGGCGCTCTCAGATATAGTGTTTCTATAATCATTGACGAACTGAGCCAAGCCGGTACCAACCTAAGGAAGAAAAATAAACCGCGAGGTCAATATTGACTTAAGAAAAAAATGGCAATAAAAAGAACAAAAAGACAAAGGCAAGAAAGAGGTTTACCATGCTCACCGTGGTGCCGTATAAACCCCACAAAGCGTCGATACTACCGAGGAAGGCACGGCGGGGATCAGTTTGGTCCGCCATCACAACTCTGTCCGCAATCCCCCGACCAATCTCCAACTGGATGTCATTAGGGAGACCCCATCTAAAATACCTCAGTGGGGAACATCAGCAATTCCCCTTGAAATTGTCTGTGCGGCGGGCAAGTCTAGGGGCTGTTGGCGCATGAACTCTCTGTCCAACCATGCGGCAGGAAACCCTCTAGGTCCAACAGGGACTCCGGCAAAGGGCACCACTGTCTTTGTGCCCGCCGAAGCTGCCTCAGTGGCTACAGATTTGCCTTTATCAGATGGTTTGGCTTTGTCAGCGGCCTCCTTCCTCGAAGGGTCATCAGTTTTAGATTTTTTAGTTGGAGGGGCATCCTGCACACCGCTGCCGTCTCCCGCGGGCTCAATCTCTTCAATGACGGCTCTTTTCTTCTTATCACCGGCCGGCGGCTTCATCAAAGTAGTCTGTTTCAGGGTTTTGCTCGCCGCGGTTTTCCCTACTACTGGCGGCTTGGTTGATTTCACAACCTGAGATCCCGAGGCTCCAGCCTCCCCCGTCTGTAAGTCGACCATGGGGAGGGATGTTTTGATCCCTTTCAGCTCAGCAGCCCTCTTTACTTCGCCAGTAGTCTTCCTCCTCGTCAACTGGCTGCGTTGAGCTAGCTTATCCATGGTACCTGCGGAAAATAAGGTTTATTAGCGACCAGAAAGATGAAGATATGAAAACAATCAAAAATAATACAAGTAAAAATCCTACTCGGTGCTCTCATAGAGGGGTCGCCGCCACAAATAACGCATTGAGAGGGCATGCGCTTGCCATGGTGACACTCCCCATACCAGTCGGGGTGAGTCGGCAATGAGTCGACTACAACTAACGGATCGCCGACGCCGGCTCCAGAAAGTCCGGCCTGTCTAAGATAGGGCTGGCCGACATCTAGCAACAACCTCCAGTTAAATGCTCGGGCTTGAGGTTCATTTTTGCGGGTATAGCCTAGGTCGTCTTTCAATTCGGATATAAACTCATCATCGTCGATCTGGGTTTTTATTGCGGTCAAGTGGTCAGTCTTGACCGAATTCTCCGGTAGCTTCTCAAACGGCCATCCTACCCGGGACTCTACCTTCATGCATCTTTTGTCCCAATCCGCCACTTTATCGGGAAGATCGAATAATAGCCGGGGCCTACCATGGCTTGATCTACTGCGCGTTGGATTTGACCGGCCGCACCTTTCTTGGAAAAACCATAAAAGTATAGGAGCGCCGCCATCGATGGTTCACGTCCGCTTAGCCTACTAATTATGATAAAAGACATAACCACGCGGGCTACTCCCAGACTAAGGTCGCAGGGCATCACCTTCATCTCCTCCATGAACTTAACAAAAAATGGATCAAAGGGAGGTCTGAGTCCGGCCACAAAATGGTCGTAGTGCAACCACAAATAGTCTTGCTGCTCCCGGCCACAAGTCCATGACACGTTCGTCGCCCCCATACTAACGAAGCGATAGTCCGCTGAGATATCATACGCCCCCAGTGCCAAGGTATAATCTTCCCGATCCTTAAACTCCCTCCATCGAGCTATAAGATCATTGTCTACTCGCTTTTGCTCTGCGAGCTCACTCTCGACAGCAGCGGATCTTCTCTTGGGCGCCCACTTTTTCTTTGCGGGCTCATCAGCGGCAACTTTCCTCTTAGACACAACGGCCTTCTGAGACTTCTTTGGTCTCTCCGACGGATCGACGACTTCCACGGCTTCCTTGACCTTTTTTCTACGCTTAGCGGCTCCAGGAGTAATCACTTTTTCCATCCTCTCGATAAGGCCGCTCAGTATTATATTGTCGTCATCTTCGACCTCACCTCCAGTAGCGCCTTCACCAATAACTGAGACCTCTGGGTCAGATTCTACACTAATAAGCTCCGGATTTTCCTCCATCTCCTCCTCAGCGCCGCTAGAGCTAGCGTCCTCCATGCTCACCTCTTCTGACCCATATCCCGCAGCGGCCCTGGCCTCTTCATCTGATTGTGTGTGCTCTGATGACATTCTGGAAAAGAAAAAGGGCAAGGTGGATCAGTTTATCACCCGGACATGGAAATCGGGCCGAGGTGAAAGCAATCACACCCCGACACCTCGCCCTTCCATCTTCCTTAGCAAATATCAAAAGCCTAGAAAAACCCCCAATTTCCTAGAAAAACCCCCAAAATACGAAACCCTAAATTTCAAACCAGAATAACCCTAAACAAACACACATTCAAAACCTCTACCAAACGAACGCCAACACAAAACAAAAAGGCATATGATTACAAAGATATTTCTGGGAAAAAGAAAGAAAGAAACCGCATGCAAATACATAAAAGACTGGGCTCATAATCTTCATCAGAGGAAAATAAAATTACAGAGGCAAAAATCACATCATTCGTATTTCTAGCAAGAGCACTTGGAGAAATAAAAGCATAATCAAATTGGAAAACAAACAAAGGAGTGAAATTTCGTACCTGATTGATAATGGAAGTAATAAAGTGTTGAGCTTTGACTGCAATTAACACTCGCCGGAGCCTACTTGCAATCGCCGGAGTTTCCTTGCTTTATCGCCGGAGAAATTATCAGAGATGAAAAGGGAGAAAAGTGTAAGAGTTGGGGGGGATACCGCTATTTATAGAGGGAAAATTGAGGGGGAACGACGTTTGGGTTTTTCAAAATTTGAATGTAATGATGACTGGAACGGTTACCGAATTTTCTCCGCCAATCAGAGCAAGGGATGGTTCAGTTCCAACCGCCGTGTCAGTACACGTGGCTGACGTGACATTTCGTGAACCGATACATCCGTTTATCCTTTCCAACCGTTCAAATCCCTCCTGGTGACAATCAACCTGTCCGCACTCAAGCGACCTCAGCATATTACTATCTACAAATATTACTTCAAGCGGCTAGCATCTATCAATGCCCGTTGTTAAGTCCGACATAGCGTTGTCGGCAATCAAGCATGTCCGCTACAAATGCACAGCACATAATCGGTAATTTGCTACGCGATACCAACACTGGTTCAAGCCCGATAGAACGTTGTCGGCAATCAAGCCTGTCCGCTACAAATGCACAGCATATAGCTGGTGGTTTTCACCAACACTGGTTCAAGCCCGATAGAACGGTATCGGCATGCCTCTGTCACGAGCGACCACACAAAGGGGCTTCACCTAAAGTTCTTCTCCAAGTTCTACTCTCCGCCTTGGCGGACACGCCAGGCACAGAGTAGAGGGCCATTGATATACCCGGGTCGGAATGGGGTCCTGTTCATCTAAATTGGGCCTATTATCTTGGCCCATCAGCATAGATATTGGGCCTCTATCTCCTCTGGCCGCTGCCACAAACCATCTTCAACCCACTAGATGCAAGCCGGGTCCTATCCGCCAACAGTAAGCCGGATCTTGTTCGCCAAACGTGAGTCGGACCCATTCTCTCCATGTGATTTCAACCATATAGTCAAGATGATTTCAAGACAAGGCACAAATGAGTCCGCTGCTCGCCACACTTATCGACCCAGCTGGCCGAAACAGCTGGCCACTCCTGACAGCTGGCTAGGACACTTGTATTGCATGCATACTTAACTTAGTTATGTACTCTCAACTGTCTTATCGATGAACAGTGAACCGACTTACTTTTTAGCCTATAAATATGGGATCACAATGTAATAAAAAGGGGACAATCTCTTAAGCTCTAAGCTATAATCTAATACAAGCAGATACACTCTGCCAATTTGTTGACTAACTTACTTGTTCTTCATTAACACTTATCAGCCACCGTTATTCTTATCCACCACCGTGTCCTCACCGTAGAATCACACGTATCAGCATTATGTCCTCAAGATAAACACTGTCACCGCAAAATCTGGTGTTCAGCGCAACATCAATTGGTCAGTTTTGTATCATTCTTCTGACAATAAGTGGTGAAGTTTGTATTCAGCTCAGTCATCGATTTCCTAAGTTGATTGACCGTGTCGGTCACAGTTGAGCTCATTTTATCCATGGTTGCTTCCCAACCACCGGACTTGTTGAATTGAGGCATGAATCAACCAGTTTGTCTCGGTCTCTCTCCACTGTTTTAATCACTTTGTTGAAATCCCCCAGTAGGGTCACTCAGTCTAAAACCAGGGTGGTCGTGAGAACCTGGGCGATATCCGCCCCCATAAGGATTTCCTTGCCTCCCTATATAGGTCACGTCCTCAGTGTTGGTTGCTTCAATCTCTTGAACTTTCTCAACCATGGCTATGCGATCTTGCATGCCGTCTATCTTATCGTTCATTGCCATTAGCTGGTATAAGATCTTTTGATAAGTATCTTCTCCAAATACGCCTTCAGCTACTTTGGCCGTTTCAACTTGGTGTGTTCCTCATTGACATTGTAAGTGCAATTTGCTCCAATTTCTCTTCGGCTTCTTCAAGTGATAGCAACGCAAAACATCCGTTGCTCGAGGCATCAACTCTCATTTGTTCACTTGGCCGCAATCCGTGATAAAAACTATGCATTTGTACGGGCAAAGTGATATCATGATGAGGGCATCTCCTCTGTGCTTCCTTAAATATTTCACATGCTTCTTCAAAGGTCTCAGTGGGTCTCTGCTTAAAATTTATGATTTCTTTGTTGGAAGTAGCTCCCGAAAGACAATTTAAGTAATTGTTTTAGAATTAATAAATGACAGATTTATTCTCATCTTATTACTTGCTTCGTGCTTGTAAGTAATACACTACTAAAAACCCCAAGTCGTATCATATGTAGCCATATAACTTAGTGTGTGTCACACATGAGGATTGAGTTTATGGTGATACACTTGAAATGTTAGTCCGTGGTGAAGTTAATCAAAGTATGGGGTCTATTGATTAAACCACCAATAATGCGCCCAGAACACTTTATGGTGTGACCGTCATATCCGGACCGCCGACATTGGTTGTCTAAGTGGGGCATTTATATATGATGAGAGTCATATAGGATTGGACCGATTTAATTTGCGTTTTTCATATAATTCCGTGATTGAGAAAACCTATTAAAACACAAGATGATCATATATGGATTAACCTTAATCCTGAAGTGATTACAGACTCCTACTGGTTTCAGGATAGGGTTTGATATGCTCGTTAAGGTTCGCTAAGAGGCGTGGTCCGAATCACTTTCACGTTGGCACTATTCTGGAATGAGTGAGAAGTGTGTCTCACAGATATGGAATTCATTCCTTCCTGCGGGAAGTAGAAATACAATCCCCTTATTTGTTGATCCTAGAAACTGATCGATCCTGGGAGTTCGTATTGGTTATGAACTAATTGATCACTAGTGGGTTAATGGTAAATAAGGATAAGATGTAATGAAGTTTACGGAAATAACTGATAAGATTAGTATGTATGTAATGATTATATCATTGGACACTTTTACGGAAATATTCCTTTATGGTGGCTAATTCGGAATTAATGAATTAAGTAGAAATATTATGTTCGGATAGTTGTAGCTATGGTCCATGGTCCCCGGGTTAGTATGTATGTAATGATTATATCATTGGACACTATATGAAAAAATAAATAGATTGTTATGAAATAATATCATTGATGGATTATCTATTATTCGATTGATTTAAGTAGATTTGTGATTAATTCGGATTATTGTGTTCACATTGTAATCTCTACTATAAATACCCCTAATACACAAGCAATATCATAATTGTATTTCCTCTTGTTCTTCCTCCATTATCTTCTTAGTTTTAATAATACACGTCTCAAGTTTTGATGAAGTTTGGCAACCTTTTCCTTCATAGATTGCTCAAGTCGATCATAATTGTATTTAAGGTAAAAAATTGATTTATTTAAATTATTTATCCTTCTATTATTTTATAGTTCTTCCTCCATTATCTTCTTAGTTTTATAACACGTTTGAAAAATGAGGTATGATCACATGAAGTTGATCAATGTTTGAGTCTCTAAAAATAGAAAGCCACGGGCATCTCAAATCATCAAAATTGTTTTGATGAAGTTGTCATCGACTCGACTCGACGTTTTGAGAATAAGTTATATCTATAATCGATAGAGTTCGGATCCACTAGCATTTACAATATCAATTTAATTTGTTTCGGATTTATGGTGGCGTTCTCAAAAGTATTAATGAGAGATGCATATGGTAATGCAACATGCAAGTGCTAATTCCGGAATTAATGAATTAAGTAGAAATATTATGTTCGATGAATATTTTTATTTAATTTGTTGTAGCTATATTGAAATTAAATGAGTGATTATTTATAAATGCACCAACGGTATGATTAAAGATATTTCTCTACGCCGAAGCGTAGAAGACCGATCGTTATAGGTCCATGGTCCCCGGGTTGGCTCCTAACACGCGAGTGTTTTCTCGTTTTATAGAACCTCGAGAATAAATTGAATAGTTAATCTATTTAATGAATATGCAATATTATTTATTTGATAAATAATATGTAAAATAGAAAAGACATTTTCTTATATTACTTCCCCATTGTTAATTCTTTAATTGTTATTATTATATCTCGGATCCGAATTACATCGCGTAGATGTCTGAACACTCGGACTAGAATAAAAATGAAATAAGCAATTGAGGTTGAGTTTGAATTGAAAATATTTGTTTGTTAATGATCAAATATATTCTCCCATTATAGATAATATAATGTTCCGCTAACTAATATATCCGGTAACTTTATGTCATGACGGTTAAAAAATAAATTAATATGACAATCGCAACATGCAAATGGTTAAGGTCATTAACATTCATGTTGATGTAGTATGACCAGGTTGAGAAGATTCCTATTGAGAAAGGAATATATGTAAGTAATGCATTGTTAATGTCATAAATTTAAAGGAATTACGATGCATGATAGTGAAAATATATGCATGCAAATTTCGATTATTTGATGACTAAATTGGCACCATATATGTGGGTAATTAGGAGAAATTTTCCTAGATTATCTCATTTGTGTAATTAATTAATTAATTAATTATCTATTTGTTGGATAATTAATGGAAAAATAAAGAGATTGATTTTTTGGGAATTATCTTTTATTTTATAGCCAAAATATCTTTCCCTTATGGGAATAGGTTTTTGTGGTGTGAAAATAATAACTCTCTTGACTAGTTATTTTCCCATATAAAGAGAGTTCCTCCTAATCCAATACACAATCAATATTGGAGCCAAATCCACATTAAAAAGGAAGAAAATTTAGTTTCTTGCCTTGGTCATTTAGATTGTGCATATTCGAGGAGATTCTACGGCGAGGATCGACGTCCACCAGTCGTCGCTTGGAGATACAATCCGGAAGATCACGGCTTCTCCCTTGGTCGATTTTATCATCTCTCTCCGGTATGGGTAATGTTGGATCGATAATGGCGCAAACACACTCTAAAAGGGGGGGTTGAATAGAGCGTGGGTGATTTATTAATTCTTTTTTGATAATTAAACACAAGTCCTAATAAACTAAGGCGGAAGCTATCTTAGTCGATTATTCGCTTGTGTTATAAAAACCTATGTGATCAAATTATATTAAATCGTGTGTGATCAAAACAATATAGAACGATGCAGATAGGTCTCAACGTGATCAACACAAAACTAATGAGAGTACTCTGCAGTCTGCAAGATATATATAATGAAATGATCAAGCTGGTTTATTTTAAAAGCCAAAACAACCTGAAACTTTATGAACAATTTGACAAGGCAAAGGCATGCTGACATTAAACCAAATTGAACTTTTGGTGACGTTTAAAGGCGTTGGTAAAGGGTGCAGATTAATAACAAAAGCAGTCAACTTTTATTCAAGTAGTAATTCAGAATATTAAGTACAAATCAGTTACAAGATCAGATTGCAAAGGGAAACAACAAGTTCCATTCAAAGTCCAAAATACAACTTCAGTTTGCAAAACCGATTACAGATTAACAAGCTTCAGTTCAAGATACAATATAGCAGATTATTCAAAGCACAAGCAAACTGAATAACAACCACAGAGCTGATCAGGACAAAGGCAGACCACTCAGATGATTTTTCAGAAATGATAATTAAATCCTGAGGATGAAATTATCAAGACTGTTAAACTAAACTGTGTACACAACAGTCAGCAAATCAGCAAAACCACTAAAAGCTAAGTCATATTACAACAACACTTCAGATTCAGGACTATAACCGTTTCAGCAAAACTTTAAGAGGAGCAGCAAGCTTAGGCACAGCAAATATGCTGCAGCAAACTCAGCAATATTATGAGTGCAGCAAATCAGATTGATGTGCAAGTCAGATTATGTTCAGTGCTTCAGTTTGGACACAGCAGGTGCAGCAAGTTACGCAAATATAAGGCTCAGCAGCAATACTTGGAATCAGCAACACAGATGATGGCAAGGAACACAGATGCAGCAAGATAGCTGATATGCAGGGATTCAACAAGTAGAGCAAGCAAGGTGAAGGAGTGCAGGCAGAAAATATGAGGCAAATTAAATAGCCAAGCACACAAACCAGACCACACTGAATCAGTAATGAAACACTGATTCAGCAGACTCTAAAACAATGGGATAAAACACAGATCAACGGGTTACTCAAACCTGACACTTTTGATCAGTCCTTTTCAGGCTTGACTGCGGTGTGTACATGGCCACACTAATCAGAATTTCAGCAATCTGAAGGCAGTCTTCCACTGCACAGAACTTCTCTAGAAAGAGAATTCTACAGATTCAGAAACTGATGCTGATGTCCTTTTACACACACTAAGACCAAGCTTGAATCAAGGAGAAATCAAAACACAATAGACTCAATTAAATACTACACAAGTAAACTAATTGAGACTAAGACACAGTATCAACATAAGCAATACAACGGCAAAAACTTAACAACAAAAAGGGCAATTCTGAGTACCTTCTGCACAAAAGAACCTCAGAATTTCACCTTCACTGATCCTGAAACAGGAGCTATTGGATGAACTGCTCTTCCTCCAATACAGTAGCTTTAGATCAGTCACTATCTCCACAAGGTACTCAACCTCCTTTGCCCACACTCTCAGACTCAACCAAAAAGAAAGACTTTTGAAAAGTATGAAAATGTTGGATTGCTATGTGGTTCAACTGATTAGTTATGCAAGTCCAAAAGTACCAAGTATATATAGTGAAATGAGGGGGTAAATTAACTCATTTCAGAAATCAGAATCAAAGATTTGAAGCTGCAAATCTTCAGTCTTTAATGGCCAAATCACGCCATACCGAATAAGGGAGGTTGCGTGATCAAATCTCCACGAAATCAGCTTCGTAACAGTACTGGAGATTGCCATGCCTTGTGGAAATTAGGCTGCCAAAAATAAGACATAGGAGCCAATTAATGCAGTATCAATTCTAATAAGATTAGAGCCTGTTTCATATCAAAGTAATGACAATCAATATAACTGACTTAAAAAAATATATTTCAGAGTAGACAACATGATCAAACTTTACCAAAGAAATTATATCAACTAGAAGTACTAATCATGTTATATACTTAAACCTGTACCACCACATACAACAGCCATACATCACACATTCAGGCTAGAATATTCATGCATCAAATATATAAAGTAACAAAATTACATCAAGTCAAGATTGCATATTCGGGTTCAGCATATACACATACAGCAAACAAAAGGAGTGCACAAACAATGTCAACACAACGAAACTTCATTTACCATTTAGTATCAAAATTAAATGTGACATTATATAACATGGGTCCAAAACTAATTGTTCTGAATTACATTCCTTGATTAACGGATTATTAAAGGAATAAAACACATTATATATGAATGGATCATACTATAGAACAGTCATTTTATTTTAAAGCTAGTTACGAAACCAAAAAAATAAGAATAAAGATAGTCGAGACTCTAAGAGCACTTGCATCAGTGTCTTAACACAGATTCTCTATTTTACAGATTCAAACAACATTTTTACTTATCTTACAGAATCTTTACTTATTGGTAACTGCATTAGGATCTTTATGATTATAAACACCACATTAAAATAACCATAATAAAATATTAAAAAGACATATTTTATTAATGAGGCTCGTAAGTGTTAATAGAAAATATATCCAATGAAACACTTGTTAAAGATCAATATTTATCATTTTAATAAGTACAGAATACTTTTTATGGAAAATTAGGGATAAGGACACAATCTGGAATATTTTTAAGTAACAGGACAGCTACATATTTTTTATAGGGAGAAGGACAACTGCATAATTTTTATAGCGAGAAGGACAAACAAATGAATCCCGAAAATCGGTGAATCCCGAAATCGGTGAATTTCGATAGTGAATTTCGACGGTGAATCCCGAAAATCGGTGAATTTCGACAATGAATTTTGAAAATTAGTGAAGTTCGACAAATGAATTTCGGCGGTGAATTTAAACAATGTGAATTTCGAACACACAAGAATTTCGACAGGTGGATAAATAGTTTTGTCCTTTATCACGCAATGTTTCAAAAACTGTCCTTCTACTTAATTGATGAAATATTTCTCGTCATTCTCCCTCATTCCCCCTACTTTTAAAAAAATATAT
Organism: Gentiana straminea; assembly: GCA_036785695.1. Lineage (NCBI taxonomy): Eukaryota > Viridiplantae > Streptophyta > Magnoliopsida > Gentianales > Gentianaceae > Gentiana > Gentiana straminea. The sequence goes on along the minus strand of JAVUPR010000183.1, from coordinate 22,160,573 downwards.
TAAATAAGGAATCATTACTTGGGTATTAACATATACTAATATATTTTTTTTATGGTCTTCTAATATATTATTTTAAATGAAGATACAGTACAACAAAAATAATAAGAAAATAAAGTACAACAAAGACAAAGTAGCGACTGTACATATTGGACATTTGCGCTGAATTTCCGGTTTCGCATATTAACAAACGGCCTTAGTCTAATTTTTTAAAGGCCAAGGAAAGCAAGTTCAGACTCGATTATTCAAATAAACTAAATGGCATAATATATACTCAGTTCATAAACAAAGGTTTGAATTTATCATTTGAATTAAAAGAAATGAGCTTAAGAAACTTCCCTGAAATTCAGCAATCAATAATGCCTTCACATTTTCAACATGTTTCATTGATTAAACAGCAAGCTATAGCCGTTGGGTTAACCATAAAATCAGGTCATCACATCCCTAATTTCTTTAACCTAAAATCAGAGAGTCGAGAGTTAATGGCTTCGATTTGACCACGTGAATAAGAGGAACCGACATGCCAGGGAATCAGTTCGAAGGCTGCAAATCCTATCATAAGTGCTTTGATTCAACACGTTCAGGATTACCACGCCATAACTCTGAATTAGGCTGTAATACGGGTTGAATTCATCAATGAGTTGGTCATGCTTTGAACGGTGATTGGGGGTGACCCGAATGTGTCCACGTGTCAAGTATATGTTGAACGGACCAGCACACCGAACAGGGCTATATCTGATCTGGAAGTCAATACAACCACATAGACCAGGCGGTTAGAAAAGATCCCTGGTCAGAGGAAAGATCGGGTCCTAAATGTGGGCCAACCCCCAGAAGGCTCCTCAACCAGAAAACGGCTTAGACCAAGATCAGACCAGGGCAGGTCCCAAGCCAGAAGAACGCATATACAGGAAAGATCAGTTATATACTGGTATGAGACGTGGGTGGATTACATAACCACCCATTAACACCACTATGACGGATAACCGCTTGAACTACGGTTGGACTTGATTCCAAATATATATTTGGATACGTAGGCAGCTTATTTTTCCTAAGTTCAGTCCATAACAAAAAAACTACTCTATCTTTGATCCTAGAGCAAGAAGGACCATTCAGGCTTTCGGTACATTTCATTCCGAGTTCGATCCTTGGCGCTAGAAGGAGGGTCACTTTTTGTTTCTAGCGGTAGATTAACGGAGTAGTTGACATGAAATCGAAAAAAAAATCAACAAGGAAAAGACGGGCAGGTTCCTCACACGATCCAGACAATCTGAATCGAGATCAAGAGCGTAATCTTGAAAAACAACCAGAGGATCAGCCAAATACTCACGATTCGGCGAAACAACTCTTGGTAGATGCTTTGAAGACAATGGGGGATGCTGATTTTCAGGTTCTGTTTGAAAGTGTAAGAAAAGGAAAGGAGAAAGTAGGAAATCTTGGAGAAGAAGAATGACCATCGTCAGAAGAAATGGATAGTCATAAGGAAGTTGCGGAGTCCAGTTGTCGGGTGGTTAAAAGCAGAACTCGTCAAACAAATGATGCAGCCAGAGCTGATTGGATGCCATGTTGGAGGATGAGGAAGACGAGTTCAATTTAGCTTCACCGTTTGCATAGCACATTGATGCCTATCCGTGTCCCGAGGATTTAAAATACCAAAGATTAGCCCCTATGATGGAACAAAAGATCCTTATGATCATATGTATCAATATATAGCACATATGCATTTATACAACGCTCCAGACGAGATGAAGTGCAAGGCCATCCCAGTACTTCTATCTGGAAGGGCCAGAGACTGGTTTAACAAGTTACCACCCAGATCTATCACTAGTTTTACAGTTTTAACTAAGAAGTTTATGAGCATGTTTATTGTTGCGAGACCGTTTCAAAGAAACAGCACTCATTTGCTCACCATTAAGCAAAAGTCCGATGAAACGGTTGTACAATTCATTAAAAGATTCAATGCTAAGTCAACCCAGGTGGCTGATGTAAATGATCGATTTTTGGTAGCCTCATTCGTAGCAGGACTACGAGAGGGGGGGTTACATGCAAAATTAAATGGAAAAAATCCCAGAACCATGGAGGAATGTTTGGCGATTGCCTTCAAGCATTGTCAGGGTGAAGAAGCTAATTGTACCAAGCGTGATTTGAAGAAAGGAGATCACAGAAAAGGCAAGGCAGAAGAGAAATCTGACAAGAAGCGTAAATCGGTTTGGGATAGGGTTCAGGCACCTATAACAGACAGATTGGGCAAAAGAGGTGCCCTACAGGACAGAGACCTAATACCATTGAATAGATCACAGGAACAGGTTCTGGCTATCATGGAACGCAAAGGCATAGCGAGAACCCCATTCCCTATGAAAGGACTCAGGGAAAAGAGAGATCAGACCAAATTCTGCAGATTCCACTAGATGTTGGTCATGATACAGAGGCGTGCAAAGAATTGATCAGGGACATCGATGCAGCAGTCATGGAAGGAAGACTTGACGATGTGGTTGATAGATCTCGTAACGAAGAGCCATGAGGGCGTAGAGAATTCAAGAGAGGAAATCATCAGAATGATAGAAATAGGAATAATGAACAGAGAAAACCCAGAAATCCATCCCCAGATCAGGACGGTCAGATCGATAACCATCCAGTAAATACTATCAACACGATTATGGGAGGTCCCAGGAGGATAGATCGGGAAAAGGAGGTGAAGAAAGCAGATCAGGTGGATCACGATCAGACTTCTGGTAAGCGACAGAAGGTATCAGGAGAAGTAAGGTATGGACCAGAGGACCCACTACCACTGGTCATTAACAATGAAGGGCTGGTTATTGAAGCCGTCATCAGCAAGAATTAGGTAAAAAGGATTTGTGTCGATACAGGAAGTGCTATTAACGTCCTGTATTATAGGGCATTCCAGGCTATGAAGTTGAAGGATTCAAGCTTAACTCCAGTATCCACCCCTCTATTTGAATTCGCAGGCCCACATATACATCCTATGGGCATGATCACATTACCTACAACCTATGGTAAGTTACCTAAGGGCAGGACCCTAATGGTAAACTACATTGTGGTTAAGGCACCCTCGGCTTATAACGTTATCATGGGAAGACCAGCAATCATTGATCTGTGAGTAGTTATCTCCCCAACCCATAACAGCATGAAGTTTACGGTCAATTCGGGATCAGTTGAAATTAAAGGAGATGTGAAAATAGCCAGGAGCTGTTACACATCTGTAGTTGATGAAAAACAATTAGCATCTAACTTTGGAGGAATTATTGCCAGAGGAGGACAAGACCTGGATATCTGCAGACTAGACCGAGGCATTTCAGGTCAATGAACAAGGATCAGATTCAGTGGTCAGCATCGGATCTTGGATTCCAGATCCATAAAAAAGGGCTTTAACCGATCTGCTTAAAGAGTACAAGGATGTCTTTGCGTGGAAAACAGATGATATGCCAGGTTTATCACCAGAGCTGATAGTCCATAGCTTAAACGTGGACCCAAACAGGCCCTCAATTCGTCAAAAGAAGCGACATTTTACACCAGAATGAAATTCGGTTATAGAACAGGAGGTGGCTAAACTCAAACAAGTAGGAATCATCAAAGAGGTGATTTATCCAAAATGGTTGCCAATCCAGTGTTGTGAAGAAATCAGATGGGTCTTGGAGAATGTGTGTAGATTTTACAGATCTGAACAAAGCTTGCCCCAAAGACAGTTACACATCACCTCGAATTGACAGGCTAGTGGACTCAACTGTGGGATTTGAAATTTTTGGGTTCCTGGACGCTTATAAAGGATATCATCAAATCTTTATGGACCCTAAAGATGCAGAAAAAATAGACTTCATAACTGAATTTGGTACGTACTACTATGTGGCCATGCCATTTGGATTGAAAAATGCAGGTGCCACTTACCAAAGGGCAGTCAATCGAATTTTCAGCGCTCAGATAGGCAAATCCATGGAGGTTTACTTGGATGATTTACTGATCAAAAGCAGGTCTTTAGATCAATATTTACATGATGTGAAGGAAGTGTGTGGAGTACTTCGAAGCACGAAGATGAAACTGAACCCAAAGAAGTGCACATTTGGCGTCAGATCTGGAAAATTTTGGGATACATGATCTCGAAGGAAGGGATTAGAGCGAATCCAGACAAATTGAAAGCCTTAAAAATGATGCCACCACCTACTAACATCAAAGAAGTTCAAAGATTGACGGGCAGGTTAGCAGCCTTGAATAGATTCATTTCACGATCAGCACAGCGTGCATTGCCTTTCTTTAAGATCTTAAGGAAAGCTACCCCATTTCAATGGGGGCCAGATTGTCAAGAAGCTTTTGATGAATTGAAGAAGTATCTGTTGGAATTGCCAACTCTGACATCTCCCCAAGAAGAAGAGGTTTTGTACCTCTATCTATCAGTCTGTGATGAAGCCATCAGCGCTGTTTTGGTCAGGCAACAGGGAACGCTCCAGAAGCCAGTGTATTACACAAGCAAGGCTTTGAATGGACCTGAGGTGAGATATTCAGAAGCAGAGAAGTTAGTCCTAGCATTAGTCCATGCGTCCAGGAAGTTAAGATCTTACTTTCAAAGCCATCCAGTCATTGTCTTAACTGATCAACCTTTAAAGCAAATATTGAGCAGGCCGGATACTTCAGGTCGTCTAGCCAAATGGGTTGTTGAATTGGCAGGTTATGATTTGAAATACAGACCAAGAATGGCTATAAAAGCTCAGGCATTGGCAGACTTTTTAGCAGAAGAGAAATCCATTTCTATTGATCAACGTATATGTCCAAAGGACTCAGGTCAGTGGAAGCTGTTCGTTGATGGGGCATCTAGTAGAAGCGGATCAGGAGCAGGTCTCCTCCTTGTCAGTCCATCAGGTGAAGAATTTCCTTATGCTTTACACTTTAACTTTCGCGCAACCAATAACGAGGCGGAATATAAAGCATTGATTATGGGCTTGAGTTTAGCTCTAAAATTGGGAGTGCAGCAGCTTAAGGTCTACAGTGATTCTCAACTGGTAGTAAACCACATCAGAGGAGAGTATGAAGCGAAGGAGGAACCTATGAAAAAATACCTATCTCTGGCCCAGTCGAAGATAAATCAGTTTCAAAAAAATTCAGGTGGAGTAGGTCTCCAGATCGCAGAATACCCGAGCAGATGCTCTGTCCAAGTTAGCTTCCAACTTTTTATCAAACAAAAAGGTTTTGATCGAGCAGTTAAATCAGCGTAGCTATGAAATCTGAGGTACAACCGATTACACAGAGGGAAACATGGATGGATCCCATCGTAGCATATCTGAAAGAAAGACAGTTGCCAGAAGATAAAGGGCAAGCTCGTAAAATCCAGAGTTTATCTGATAGGTATACCCTATTCAATGATATCTTATATAGAAAATCCTTTATATCCCCTTGGTTGCGTTGTGTCACTATTGAAGAAGGAAATTACCTGTTAAGAGAAATCCATTTAGGAATCTGTGGAAGCCATATGGGGTCAAGAGCTTTAGCTCGGAAGTGCAGGTTGTTTGGCTATTATTGGCCTAAGATGCTGCAGGACGCAAAGCAGTTGGTCTTGGCATGCAGGTCATATCAGGCTCATGGTAACTTATCCCATCAGCCATCTGAAAATCTAACCCCAGTCATCTCAGTGTGGCCTTTCGATCAGTGGGGTGTAGATCTGGTGGGACCATTGCCTAAAGCATCAGGGAGTTATCAGTTCCTAGTAGTGGATGTTGACTATTTCACTAAATGGGTAGAGGCTGAAGCATTAACTACTATCACAGCCAAACAGATCCAAAAGTTCTTATGGAAGAATATAGTATGCAGATACGGGATACTTAAGGTCTTAATTTCCGACAATAGAACTCAATTTGAAGACAAAGGAGTCAAGGAATGGTGTGCTGACTTGGGCATAACTCAACACTTCACATCTGTTGGACACCCACAAGCCAATGGCCAGGTGGAACAGACCAACAGACAAATTAAGGTGGGTCTCAAGAAAAGACTAGAACACGAAGGAAAGCATTGGGTAGAACATCTACCAAATATCCTCTGGTCATATAGGACTACGCCAAACACGTCAACCCAAAAAACACCGTTCTCATTAGCATATGGATGTGAAGCAGTCATACCAGCGAAAATTGGATTGCCATCTCCCCGAACGGCTGTACATGATGAGCAGACCCAAGAAGAAGAAATGAGGCATGCTAAAGACGACTTGGAGGAGAAAAGGGATGTTGCCTTGATCCAAATGGCTAAATATAAGCAACAAGTATCACAGTACTATAACTCAAAGGTCAAGCAATGCTACTTTAAAGTTGGGGATCTGGTTTTTGCGTAAGAACGAAGTCAGCAGGCAAGAACCAAGTAGAAAGTTAAGTCCTAACTGGGAAGGACCTTATCAGATCATTAAAGTACATGGAAAGGGAGCTTATCAATTGGCTGATAGTGCGGGAAAAACTGTTCCTAGAAGTTGGAACGCAGTTAATCTGAAGAAATTTTATGTTTAAGGCAAGTAACTGTTATTTTATTATCCTACTAGTTTATTATGTATTGAACTTTTGAATTATGTTGAACGAAATTGCGTTGGCTGTAATATATTCTATTGTTAAACTCTTAAAAAGAGAAAAATTCGTTAAGTCTGAAAAATCAGACCAGTTTAAGACTTCAGGTCAGGTCAATTGACTCTTAAAAAGAGAAAAATTCGTTAAGTCTGAAAATCAGACCAGTTTAAGACTTCAAGTCAGGTATTAAATCATCAGACCTCAGGTCAGGTCAATTGACTCTTAAAAAGAGAAAAATTCGTTAAGTCTGAAAATCAGACCAGTTTAAGACTTCAAGTCAGGTCTTAAATCATCAGACCTCAGGTCGGGTCAATTAACTCTTAAAAAGAGAAAAATTCGTTAAGTCTGAAAATCAGACCAGTTTAAGACTTCAAGTCAGGTCTTAAATCATCAGACCTCAGGTCAGGTCAATTGACTCTTAAAAAGAGAAAAATTCGTTAAGTCTGAAAAATCAGACCATTTTAAGACTTCAGGTCAGGTCTTAAATCATCAGACCTCAGGTCAGGTCAATTGACTCTTAAAAAGAGAAAAATTCGTTAAGTCTGAAAAATCAGACCATTTTAAGACTTTAGGTCAGGTCTTAAATCATCAGACCTCAGGTCAGGTCAATTGACTCTTAAAAAGAGAAAAATTCGTTAAGTCTGAAAAATCAGACCATTTTAAGACTTCAGGTCAGTCTTAAATCGTCAGATCTCAGGTCAAATCTAAAAATAATAATAATAATAATAATAATAATAATAATAATAATAATAAAAACAAGTATGACATGTGCTTCACAAACAAATCACATGTCATACTGGGGGAGTAGAGTATAAAGGCAACAAAGACAAACACAACAACGTATAGAGATTATGCAGAATGGTGCTACAAAAGCACCAAAAGTTCAAGATATAGAATTGCACGAAATGGTGCCACAAAAGCACCAAAAGTTCAAGATATAGAAATTGCACGAAATGGTGCCACAAAAGCACTAAAGTTTCAAGGCCACACAGAACGATAGCAAAACAACTTAGTTTTGAAAACAATAACAGCAAAAGTTGCAATGTTTAAGATCAGGATGGAAAGAAAAAACAAATTAAACATCTTTTAATTTGAACTGGGGGGGAGCTTGAGATTGGGATGATGAGCCAGGTTGAGCAGTTGGAGGCTTTTTACCATATTTGGAAACCAAGTCCACTCCATCATTAAACTCCTTGAATCTGGCCTCATAAGTCTGGGACCCATCTTTCCTGTTCCAACCCGAATGGTGAAGTTTGGCAGCATCAACATCAAGACATGCTGCCCTCACATCTTCAATAGCTGAGGAGTATCCGTACCAAATAATCGGAGCAAATAACATCTTTATATTGTCGGCTAGCTCGTCAGATTTTTTGTAATCAACCAGGGCATTAGCAATCTGCTCAGGAAGTCTGCTCTTCAAGTTTGTCTCTCTCCACCTCAAGATCAGCTACCATCTTTTCCAGGTTGGATCTGATTTGGTTTGCAGTAGCAACATGTGTCTGGAATTCAGCATCCTTAGTCTTCAGCTCATTATTCTTCACCGACAACTGATCAGATAAGGCAATTCTCTCAGCTGTGGAAGTATTCAGCAGATCTTCATGTTAGGAAATCTACGCGGGAACGCAACGGAATTCAAAAATTTATTTCCTATCGACCCAAGATCGACTTCGTTTAAGCAATAAACAAAATAGATAGTAGACGGTGGTTACCTTGGTTGATCTAAAAGATCGACGCTTTGACCGTCTAAGGAGAGTAGTTCTGCATAGAGCCGCCCAAGTGTTCGGCCTCTACCGCTAGTCCACACGAACAGCCCGCCGGAATCCCATCATGGATTGCTATTGGAAAACTCCGGTTGCTAGACCGGCCTTTTTCCCCTCTCTCCAACTCTCTATAGGATGCTCTCTATTTTACACAAGAACTATTAGTTCTTGGAATTCCAAAAGAGCTTGACACCCACCTCCTATTTATAATGGAAGTGGCGCCTCTTAGCGAGTGGAGGAGAAGAAAACCTTTCTCCAATAAAATAAGGAAAATATATTTGATTGATTTATCTCATTTATTAATATCTTATATTAAATAAATCTAGGATATTGTCAATATCTTATATTGAATATTTCCAAGATATTGTCAATATCTAATATTGACTATCTTTATTTTATTACCATAAATCAATTTACACATGTGTATATATCACAAATATATATTACACATATAGATCTATACATAAATACTTTGGACACAATCATGCACATGCATATTATATGCATCACACGCTGGGACAAAAAAATATATAAATATTAATATCTAATATTAATATATGGTAATACTATTAATTAAATTGCACAATCCAAGTGTATCACTTATACACATATGTGGCGCCACTTATCAATATAAGTGTATTTAATTAATCAACTTAATTAATATCTTGTATTTAATTTATTCATAATAAATAAATACCACCATATTAATTTACCACTATAACCTTTATAGTACGAGATAAATTCTTTCCTTATTTGGTTATCAACTATAACCACATTTTAATCCGGCTAGATGTTCTTATGTGTGTGACCCGATAGGCTTCCGAATATGTTGGCCGTAGACACAAAGTGCAAATTACGAAAATGCCCTTCATGCCTAACGATCACGGGATAGCGTCTAGCAACACACCGTGACCCCCAATCATCGGAAGAGTCAAATGCAATGACTACTACCTTTCATGTGAAACAGTTACCGTGTAACTTACAATCCTATCGCTGTAATAATATCCATACGGTCGTTAGTCGAGTGTCAAAACATCAACGACCGTATCTTATAATCTGGATATCATGCTCTCTCGAAGTAACTCATTTACTCCAACTTTGCAAAGATTCACGAGAGTAAGACATTCCTTATAAGAAGGCCATTTCGGATATTCGATCCCAATCATAGGATACGCGATTCCCGGACGACCAATCATGTATACTCCGCATGCTTCAGTATCATACCCAATCACTACCGCATGATCGCCCCGTGGCTGGGAAACCTCAATAGTGTCAAAGCATGACAATCCACACCGTGATGCCATGAAGACTCCGGTCCAAAGGATAATTACACAACCGCCACATAGTGTGACACTTATCCGTGTAAGTGGGTCGCCTAACGTACGCATTCTCTAATACACGTCCACGTACGGTCCCAAGTGTCCCTACACTTCGATAGACGAGATCTATCTCTCGCCCTAAAGACACGAAGACATCTAATACGTGCTAGTCCGTTTATACTATCAATGCCCCGTTTAATAGTACATTAGCCTAGAGACATTTAAGTATCAAACTTATTAAAGTGATTAGAGATCTCATCAACCATAATCGCCTATCATGGTTTCTCTATCACGAGTTTAATACTAAGGACGTTATCATATAACAATTCATAATTGGTTCTTTAGAAGAACGTATATAGACAACATAAAAGCCATTTAATATATGTATAAACATAAAGAAATAGTAGGAATGATCCGACCCGGTCAGATCCGGTCCAACCCGATTGGGTTTAGGACACTATTCCAACACTTCATACTTTGTTTTCCATTCGGATAAAGATTTGGATAGCTTCTCTTCAACTCTCCCTGAATTCTTCAATCTGGACAGGACCTCCCTACCCAGTTTAGCACCCTAAAAAAGAGTACATGGAGTAAAGTCATTATACAATACCTAAAAAAGACAGATTAACATATCGGGGAGAAGATGCTTACAAATTTTGACAAATCTTGATTGGACCACTCTTTCCAATCATATCTTTCTTCATTGGCTTGCTCAGAAGCCCCAGCACCTTCATCAGCTTGATCATGAGATCTGATGCGTTTTGTAGGACGGCTAGTCTCTGCAATGGTTTCCATGGGAGAAGTACGGGGGACTATCTGGTAGTCGTTGGTATTCTCAGAATCATCATCAACATGATCTGTTTCGATTGAAGGCTCATTTGGATGAGTGTTGTCTCGGGTTTTATCTAAGGCAAACAACAAGTAATAAAATTTATAACCCGGTATACCCCAAGTGTAGGGATCGTAGTAAAGTGATTATACCGGGGTCGATCTCAGGGAACTGATAGTTGTGATTCCTAGTTTTTATTTATCTAACTATGTCACGATTATTAAACTAAAAAGAAACAGAAAATAAACTAACAAGAATGTAAAGCTGGACGGAAGAACAAGTTCTAAAGCCAGGGAAAACAGGGTTGCGAACCAATTAACTAAACTAAATCTAAACCTAACTAAGCTAAACAATTCAAATTCAAGGGATTAAATCAAGTTATAACGAACGAACAAGCAATTGATCCACCTATCCTATCAACATTCAATTCTAATTCGGATTACTTCGTGATCTCTACTCAAGTCGTGATTCACCTAATCGAAGGCATAAACTCCTACTCTCGTAGACAAGTTCGTTTTCTAATCTTTTATCTTTCGATGTTAAAGATTACGTCTTTCTAACCTAGGCGTGAAATCTCTCGATTTCTAATCTAGAAAATCAATCTAATAACTTTCATTTTATTTAGATCAAACATCCAATCTTTTATCATGGTGATCTAAGGTTGACACGACTCTCATCATATAAACAATCATCAAAGCAAGCATCTTTCGATTAAACATGCAATAAAACATACAAAACATGATAAAAGAAACGAGCTTGAAATAGAACTCACAAAATAATCACGAACGAGAAATCAACTGTTGAATTGGACGGCTTCACAACGCTTGTTCAAGAGGATTTAGCCTCTTAGCATCTTCTTGACAACTCGAATTGATGAATAAAAGTACATGAAATTATCTAATCTAATCTAGAAGTTTAAGTGCATAAAACTAGAGAAAAACTGAAGGAAAAACGCAGCCAAGCTGCCCCTAGGGTTTAGGGTTCGAATAATGTGTCATTAGGGTAAAGATCACGCTGTTTTTATAGGAAAATCAAGTCGGTTGCTACAGTAACCGCTCCGGACGCTCGTTCATAATCATGGACGCCCGTCCAGGACCCAGCTCCAGTATTTTGCTCATAACTTCACTTATAGGGCTCCGAATGAGGTGATTCAACATGCGTTGGAAAGATATTTCAATCCTCTACAACTTTCATCAAGACAACTTTCCCTGAAAGTGCCTACAAGTGTGGACAAAATTCCCATGAAGTGCCTGGTTCCGGTTTCTTCAATGATTCTTCACTTAAACATCTTTCAACTCTTCCATCTTCATGTGATCATCGTTTAAGCTCCTTACTCATCATGCAAACGTACCTAACAACATGATAGAAACATGCAAAATGTAACATCATACGGATAAACATAAAACACCGATAAAATCACGTAAATATCTCGATTTTGCATTTAAACACATTTAAAACTCGTTTACTCAATAATTCGATAAAACCAACACTTTTCTATAAAAAGTACTAAAATACCAAGGATATTGTTACGGGAATAACGTCATATAAATCATAAATTTCACCCTTAACAACTCCCCCACACTTAAACTTTGCTCGTCCCGAGCAAAACAAAACAAAATCAAGCTCGAGATAGTATAGACATCTCAACAAATATAACATATATTCAATAACTTAGAAGTTCACCATTATGTGTGTGCATAGCCATAGAAAACTTCCACTAAATCCAAACTTGAAAAATCAAAGTAAAACTAGCTAATACCCCCTCGTAGAATAGTAATAAATGACACTCATAAGATGTACCCTACAAACGTGACATATCCCGAAAAAGAATGATCGAATATATCTAGGGCCTTTCTGAAATACTCAGAGGATAATCCCTACATCATATCTTTCAGTTTATACTGGGGATAAGATTAACGAAAACTAAGCCTTATATTCAATTTCGTAACGATGTCTTAGTTGATTTAACTTATTCACTTTTAAACACACATTCGGATAAGCTATTGCCCTCATGTAGAATAGGACATTTCGAGATAATACCCTACCTTACTCCAATCATAAGGCATCTTTTCCTAACTGTCGTGAGCTTTTAGTCATCATAGTGGTATAGGACATACGTGGTACACCCTACCTCACTCAAATCATCGACTAGCTTTCGACACACACGATTAATTCATTAATTCATCTTTTTCACTTTGACAATAGCTACGTTTTACTTATCACATTCAAACTTCTAGATATTCACAGTATAACATACTCCGGATCTAAATACAAACTATCATAAGTCTCACGATACATACGTAGCACTAAGCACATGACTTACAAGATAATCAAAAATCACTAATCCAAACGGGGTAATAACTCTATAAAATAGCTCATCGTCACTATGGCTCGTGAAAAATAGTGTCAGGTGAAACAACTAACTTACCAAACATATGATATATAGCATAGATGACTATCGAAAACAAAGAACATTAACATGTATTGCCTACTCGGGACAAAACAAAAACAAAAACGTGGAAATTTTTAAAATTCAGCTCATTTTTTCATAAACACATCATGTATTAAGCAAATGGTAGATACATAACGATCATTCCCCTCCCCCACACTTAAATTACAACATGTCCTCATGTTGTGCAAAATAAAAGAAAAGAGAACTTAGCTGATTGTCTTCCGAAAGGGAGCAACTCTGGAATGATGCGCATGGGGTTAAATCCTTTATAGCTCTCCATATACGTGTAATCTTCCCCATGGTCGATTTCTTCTTCTTTTGATGGCGTTTCAACTTTTGCTCCCTTTCATACTCTTCCATGTCCCAACTACCAGCTAGAACTTCTTCTGATTTATCACAACCGTCATCCTCAGAAAACAAATCGGGCGAAAACTCGTCAAACTCGTCGACTTTAGGGGTGCTACACCCGAGGATATCGAGAAATCGAACAGTCAAAGGTTTTACCTTGGGTTCACCAATGTAATGCTTGCATCTTTGACCATTCACTCGGAACGGTTGATCACCATAACCGCGCAGTTCTAGAACGCCTCCAGGAATGATTTGGAGAATCTCAAATGGACCAGACCAACGTGTCCTTAACTTCCCAGGAAACAAATGTAACCTGGAATTGTATAGTAACACTTGCTCTCCAACTCGAAATTCTCTCTTCTTGATCTTTGCGTCATGAAGGAGTTTCATCTTATCCTTACTGATCCTGGCACTTTCGTAAGCCTGAAGCCTAAACTCGTCCAACTCATGCAACTGCTGCAGTCGATGTTTTCCACAAGGCTTGGGAATCGAAGTTAAGAAACTTTGTAGCCCAATAAGCTCTGTGCTCTAACTCAACTGGCAAGTGGCACGATTTACCATAAACCATCCGGTAGGGTGATGTACCCATGGGGGTCTTATAGGCGGTTCGATATGCCCATAGTACATCATCCAACTTTAGACTCCGCCTTTTCTATGACCGTTCACTTTGTTTTCTCCAGATCTTCTTCAAGCTCGGTTGCTTCGCTCAACGACCACTAGTCATCGGATGATATGGTGTGCCGCTTTTGTGACGACACCATACTTCTCGAGGACTTTTTCCAAAGGTCGGTTGCAAAAGTGTGTCCCTTCATCACTAATCAAGGCTCGTGGACATCCAAACCTCACAAAGATATTCTTCTTTAGAAAATTCATGACCGTTTTATGATCATTGCGAGGAGTGGCTATTGCCTCCACCCATTTCGATACATAATCTACGCAGACTAAGACGTATTTATTCCCACAGGAAGATGGGAAGGGACCCATAAAGTCAATCCCCCATACATCAAAGACTTCGCATTCAAGAATGGGTTTCAATGGCATGTCAAAACGCCTTGTTAGAGTACCGGTTCTTTGGCACCTATCACAAGCTTTACAGAAAGCTTCCGTGTCCTTAAAGATCGTGGGCCAATAGAAACCGGACTGGAAGATCTTCGCAACCGTTTTCCAAGGACCAAAGTGACCACCTGTGGGTCCACTATGGCATTGCTCGATTATATCGCGTTGCTCGGATTCGGAAACACACCTCCTTAGCAAACCATCTTTACTGATTTTGAAGAGGTAAGGTTCATCCCGGACGAAAGATTTCATATCGAGAGAAGAACTTCTTCTTCTCTTGATAAGACATTTCAAGGTCAAGATATTGGGAATGAAGGTAATTGACAATCGAGGAGTACCAAGGAACATCTCGGAGCGCAGCCATCTATCAACATGATGTTTTCTAGAGGAAAGTAAAGATCTATATCATCAGAATCACCCTTTTCCTCACTTAACATCCTAGAAACATGATCCGCCACTACGTTTTCACTGCCCTTTTTGTCTTTAATTTGAACGTCAAACTCTTGTAGGGTCAGTATCCAACGCAGTAGGCGCGGTTTTGCATCTTTCTTAGTCATCAGATATCGCAAAGCAGCGTGATCAGTCCACACAATCACTTGAGCACCTAACAAGTAACTACGGAACTTGTCCATAGCAAAAACTACGGCCAACAATTCCTTTTCGGTGGTAGTATAGTTAACTTGCGAAGGGTTCAACGTGTGGCTGGCATAATAAATAGGCTGGAACTTTCCTTTAAACTTTTGCCCTAAAACTGCACCAACTGCATAGTTGGATGCATCGCACATAAGCTCAAAGGGTAAATTCCAGTCTGGCGATATCAGAATTGGAGCGGATATTAACCGATTCTTGAGCTCCTCAAACGCTTGCTTGCAGCTATCATCAAAGGCGAATGTAACGTCTTCCTTAAGTAAGGTAGACGAGGGGCTTGGCGATCTTTGAAAAGTCTGAATGAATCTCCTATAGAAGCCGACATGTCCGAGAAAACCTCTGACTTTGCGAACATTCTTAGGATAACTCATCTTCTCGATAGCTTCCACCTTAGCCCTATCTACCTCAATACCTTTGGCGGACACTTTGTGGCCAAGAACTATTCCTTCATCTACCATAAAATGGCATTTCTCCCATTCTTTTCCACACACCTAGATAACACCTGATCAAGATTATCGAGGCAATCATCGAAGGATTGACCAAAGACTGAAAAGTCGTCCATGAAAATCTCCGTACACTTTTCAACTAGCCCGTCAAAAATAGCCATCATACACCTTTGAAAGGTGGCTGGGGCATTACAGAGACCAAATGGCATCCGCCTATAAGCGAATGTACCATACGGGCAGGTGAAAGTGGTCTTCTCTTGGTCAATAGGATCGATGGGTATCTGGAAGTATCCTGAATATCCATCTAGGAAACAGTAGAAGGCGTGCCCCGCCAGACGCTCAAGCATCTGGTCAATGAAAGGAAGGGGGAAATGATCTTTCATTGTGACCTCATTGAGTTTTCTATAGTCAATACAGACTCTATAGCCTGTAACGAGCCTCAATGCTATCTCTTCTCCCTTCTCGTTCTTCTCAATAGTAATCCCTCCTTTTTTGGGGACTACTTGAGTAGGGGATACCCATTCACTGTCAGCGATGGCGTATATGATACCCATATCTAGAAGTTTAATGATCTCCTTCTTGACTACTTCTTGCATGTGAGGGTTAAGCCTCATTTGGGGCTGTCTTACACATTTAGCACCCTCACTAGTCTTTATCTTGTGCATGCAGATGTCAAGAGGTATTCCTCGGATATCTCCCACCTGCCATCCAAAGGCTCTTTCATTTTTTCGCAAGACGTTTAACAGTTTCAGCTCTTCTATTCGAGGTAGCTTGGCAGATATGATCAAGGGAAGCTTGTCACCTTCACGTAGGAACACATACTTAAGATGTTTAGGTAACGGCTTCGAACTAGATGCGCGGGGGATCCTCTAAACTCGATTTAAGCCCTCCACTTTTCAACTCGGCATCGCCGAGCTTACTTAGTGGCTCCACCGCCAAAGCTTCTTCTCTTAATAACTCATCCTCAAAGTCGGTACTGCTAATTGATCTAGATTAACCACACCATGGCTATTCAGATTATCGATCAATCGCTCATATTCCGCTTCCACAGCCTTGACTTGCTCGTCCATACAGTCATTGAAGTCATTAAATGACTCCTCAATGGAAAAGCCGGTTGGAGAACCAGAGGGTACTTGAATAGATTTAGAGACACTATAGCTCACCTCCTGGTCACCAACGCGAATAGTCACTTGCCCACCATCGCAATCGATGAGGGCTCTAGCTATGGATAGGAAAGGTCTCCCAAGAATCAGGGGGACTTTCTCATCTTTTCCCATATCTAAGACGTACCAATCAACAGGAAAGGTAAATCTATCGATCTGGACTAAAATGTCTTTCAGAATCCCTAAAGCTTTCTTAGAAGATCTATCGGCGAACTGAAGGTTCATGGAAGTGGGTTCTAGAAGACTTTGTAAACCCAAATTTGCTCACACACGTACAATGGCATCGGGTGATGGATGCAACCAAGTCACATAAAGAATTTGGAAAGACTAAGCCTCCCATCTGCAATGTGAGCACGAATTTTCCGGGGTCACCTCTTTTGATTGGTAAGTCTGGATAATTGATCATTGAACAATCCTCACCAATTTCCCGATCCATTTCTGCTAACTTCTTCTTCGAAGAAACAACATCCTTGATGAATTTAGTATACTTAGGCATCTCAACCAAAACTTCAGATAATGGAAGATTAACCTGAGTATTTTTCAGCAAATTAAGCACTTTTTCATATTTCTTAACTTCACTCAAGGGAATGTTGCTTCTCCTAGGTGGAAATGGAAGCTTCTTCAACTCACTCTCAGAAAATACTTTCTTTGAGGAAGCACTGACAGCTTTGTCTTCCATGTCCTTCAACCTTACAACTTTTTCAGACTTTTTATTAGTCAGGGGATCACCCTCCGACTTTCACTTGATTCTTCATTCCTCGGGGAACGACCACACCGAGGACTTACAACTTCTTCACCTCCCGGGGGATCGGCCACTCCGAGTCTTTTCTTGCGAACGGGGGAACGTAGATGCTCAACTTCCCCTCCTGCCTTATCACTGGCAGGAGGGGCTAGTGGTTTCCCTGGTGAGAGGGACCACTCAGTTGAGCACCACTTCTAAGATTCATTGCACTGGCCTCTGGTATGCCATAAGGAATCGAAGGAACTAGGTCAGTGCTTTGGCCACAATTGAAATCAGTTTGGGTTACTAGGCCACCCTTCGGATTTTTCTCCATAAAACTGGGCAACTGCCCTGATGGTCTAGAAGCTTGCTGGTCGGCCATCTGCTTCTCAAGGTTCTTGATTGTGCTTATCAACATTTGGATATTTTATTTTGCTCCCTCTGGAAGTTATTGTTCTGCTCCTTCAGCTCCTTCTGATAGGAGTCCAATCTAGCTTCAAGATCATCGACGCGAGAGGGGCCTTGAGAGTTCTGAATGTTTTGAGAGAAAGGTTGGCTAGACCGACTTTGAAATGCGGGATTTGGATTGTTAGGCCAACTTTGATTTAACCCTTGATTTAGATTGGAGGAATTCAAGCTCGGGTTCTGATTAAAATTAGGGTTTCGATTGAGATTCGAGTTTTGATTGAAGCTTTGACGGAAACCCTGATTTTGAAAATTGCCCTGGCCAGAGAATTGATTTCCAAACCTCTGATTTGGCTGGCCATTGATGGCATTGATCTTTGCGTTCTGTCCAATCATAGGACAGAAACGAGCAGTGTGCCCCATATCGTCACATACTTGGCATGCGACTTGATTATACTGTCCATGATTCTCGGGACGACATTGACTTGATAAGGAACGAGAGGAATTGAATTGACACGGCCAACCATATGGCCGGTCCGAGAGCAATTCTCGCGATACGAAACTTGAGAGTTCGTAGAAATGAAGGAGTCGATAACTCGGATTTGGAGATGTCGTGAGAGTAGCCACCGTTTCAAAGGCATGGCGATTTCATTTTGCATTTTCACCTCCTCGATCCTAGGAGGAGGAGGTGGTGCCTGAACAGCTTGAAAGGAGGGGGCATAATTATATTTGGCAATGTCTTCGAACAATGCCCACCCCTCTTGAGGCGTTTTCCTCAGGAATGCCCCACCTGATGAACTATTGACCATGCCTTTGGTGAGCTCGGTCAACCCACTGAAAAAAGTATTGACTTGCCTCTGCAAGTCTAACCCATGGTGGGGGCATTTATGAAGAAGAGCCTTAAATCTCTTCCATGCCTCAAAGAATGATTCTGTTTCCGTTTGATAAAAATTGTATATTTCCCTTAAACACTGGGCTGTCTTGGCGGTGTGGAAAGTATTGGCTTAAAATTCTTTTTCCAATGCAGCCCAAGTGGTAATGGATTCTGCGGGGAGAGAGCTATACCACTCTTTAGCTTCTCCCTTCAAAGAGAACGGAAACGAGTGTAAGTTTAATCGCATCCTCACTCACACCTTGAATGCGTGTCGTACCACATATCTCCGAAATGTGTGTACGTGTGTGTGAGGATTTTCGAAAGGGGACCCGTGAAACATTGATGCATGCTTTGCATCATCCGAATGAGACCGGGTTTGAGTTCGAAGGTCGTGCCGTAATGGCTGGTAAGACGATAGCCGGGTTGACGATTCTTGCACCGGGCATAGCGTAGTCGCCAATGTACGTCTATCTTCGGCGGCCATAATTACGCTTTCTTCGATTTCCCTTCTTAAAGATTGCTCAAACTCTTGATCTTCTCGCGTTTTCTTCGTCAAAACGAAGTCTTCGCCTATTGGGTCGGACTATGGTCCGCTCGAGGTCGTGCGGTAAAGTAATGACCCCTTGTGACTACGAGTTTGCATAAACCGAACCCAAAAATCAAGTTGAGATGAACCTAAATATGAGGAAATAAAATCTAAAACGAAGAATTCAAAACCTAAACTAAGAAAAGGAAACCTAAGAACTTAAAATCTAACTAAAAGATTAAAAACCTAATTCTAAGATCAAAAACCTAAATAAAAGACAAGAAAAGAGAAGAACAAGAGTAAGAAAGAAAGAGGAACAAACGGGCGTCCACATATGCGAACGAGCGTTTGTCCAGAGTTTGGACTGAACGGGCGTTCAAAACCTGAACGCTCGTCCGGTCTTTCAGAATGTCCTTGGACGGGCGTCCAAAAGGATGAATGCTCGTCTAAGGGTCGAAATTGATACATAATTGAAATTTTTACAGTGGACGGGCGTCCAAAATCTTAAACGCTCGTCCAGATGTAAAAAGATCAAAAACAAAGCAGAAAAGAAGGGGGATTAAGAAGAGAAAGAAGAAAGAACTAATCACAAAACTCAAACCTTTAAAACCCTAAAAATCTAAACCCTAAAAATCTAAACCAAAAACCTAACAAAGGAAACCCTAACTAACCTAATATCTAAAGGTTAATCTAACTAACAACCTAAAAACAGAAAATAAAACAAAACAACAACAGAAACGAAAAACAACAAAAACAAAAACTAGGCAAACCGTCCGGTTCCCCGGCAACGGCGCCAAAAACTTGTCTCGGGTTTTATCTAAGGCAAACAACAAGTAATAAAATTTATAACCCGGTATACCCCAAGTGTAGGGATCGTAGTAAAGTGATTATACCGGGGTTGATCTTAGGGAACTGACAGTTGTGATTCCTAGTTTTTATTTATCTAACTATGTCACGATTATTAAACTAAAAAGAAACGAGAAAATAAACTAACAAGAATGTAAAAATCGGACGGAAGAACAAGTTCTAAAGCCAGGGAAAACGAGGGTTGCGAACCAATTAACTAAACTAAATCTAAACCTAATTATGCAATAAATCTAACTAAGCTAAACAATTCAAATTCAAGGGATTAAATCAAGTTATAACGAACGAACAAGCAATTGATCCACCTATCCTATCAACATTCAATTCTAATTCGGATTACTTCGTGATCTCTACTCAAGTCATGATTCACCTAATCGAAGGCATAAACTCCTACTCTCGTAGACAAGTTCGTTTTCTAATCTTTTATCTTTCGATGTTAAAGATTACGTCTTTCTAACCTAGGCGTGAAATCTATCGATTTCTAATCTAGAAAATCAATCTAATAACTTTCGTTTTATTTAGATCAAAGATCCAATCTTTTATCATGGTGATCTAAGGTTGACACGACTCTCATCATATAAACAATCATCAAAGCAAGCATCTTTCGATTAAACATGCAATAAAACATACAAAACATGATAAAAGAAACGAGCTTGAAATAGAACTCACAAAATAATCACGAACGAGAAATCAACTGTAGAATTGGACGGCTTCACAACGCTTGTTCAAGAGGATTTAGCCTCTTAGCATCTTCTTGACAACTCGAATTGATGAATAAAAGTACATGAAATTATCTAATCTAATCTAGAAGTTTAAGTGCATAAAACTAGAGAAAAACTGAAGGAAAAACGCAGCCTAGCTGCCCCTAGGCTTTAGGTTTCGAATAATGTGTCATTAGGGTAAAGATCACGCTGTTTTTATAGGAAAATCAAGTCGGTTGCTACAGTAACCGCTCCGGACGCTCGTTCATAATCATGGACGCCCGTCCAGGACCCAGCTCCAGTATTTTGCTCATAACTTCACTTATAGGGCTCCGAATGAGGTGATAGTGCCAACAGAGGTGGCAGTCTGATCAGGTACATTTGGGTTGACCATAGGATCAGATGCATCCTGGCCCCTGGGAGGCGAAGCATCATCAGATATCTGAATGATATCGGTGAAACTCGCCACTGCAAACATCAACAAGTAATTAAAAGTATGCCTCAGATGAGATACATAAATATTCAAAATAAGAAATCCTACTGATATTATATCTCTCCTCCGATAACTAAAAATAAGGCTCTGGACCAGCGGTCTCCAAGTGGGCAGCATCAATAAAATTGGAGCTATAATGAAGATCTCGCGACTTATGTTCATCTTGAAGAATGAAGATCTCGCGACTTATGCAAGAATGCTTGGAAGGCAAGATTAAGAGATATGGCTGGAGCCATAATATATGAAGTAGATTCCATGTGTAACAACCGGGTTATGAACCTAGTGTGTCTAACCTAAAGGGAATGTATCTAAAGGGTGTAGCGTGTCTTTATGAAGGACTGACATGGATGGTAATACAATTTCTAGCTAAGCTGAGTTGATGGCTAAAGGCTATAGGGTGCAAACCTTGTAATTACCTTTATGCTACCGGCTATGCTTAAGCCTATTCAGATAGTGCTTGTTGTAGCCATGTATCATAGATATATGATAGTGTTGAAAAACGTTGGGCCAATGGATTGATGTTCATAGATGATGACATGATATGTGAGCTTGCGAGATCCATTTATGGACTCAAACAAGTTTCTCTGTATGAGTTCTTTACTTTGAGAATCAAAGGAGTTTGATTTGATCTAAAATGACGACATGCTTAATGTGCAAAGGGGTTAATGGGAGTGTCATAGTTCTTGAGCAAGGTATTGGATGTCCTTCTCGAGAGTTGTTACCCCATGTTACAGTCCATTAATATTTGGTAGTTTAAGGTCTTTTCTTGGAAGTAGCAGTTCTTATTTTAGAACTAAAAATCTATAGTGATAGATTTAGATACTGCTGGATTATCACAGTTCACCTGCATAGATGAGATGTTAAAGGAGTTTAGCATAGACCACGCCGAGAGACACTGTTAGCCAGTGTTCTCGGGGTCTATCTATGACAGAACGTTAGTCCTAAAAGATAAGGTGAAAGATGATACTTATGGAAGGTTCCCTTTGCTACTGCAATAGGATTCATCATAAGTGTGAGTTAAACCAAATGTTCGTACTTCAAGAAGAGTCATGAGTAAGTAGGAAAGTGCTTATGGTAGATGTTGAGATTATACTTAAAAGTGTTAAGGATGGTTTCCTAGTTTATTGAAACTTGGAATTGGATAAACGTAGATATACAAATGTATACCCAGAGTCTTATATAGATAGTGGGAGCTACAGTCCGGGTTTACAGTCACTTTGATTAAGTGATACAGTGAGCTGGAAATGTTCATAGCTAGAGATCACTATGAATTCTATAACTAGGCCAAAACACAATATTGCCTCAGAGGCGCAACGGGAGCATTACATGGATCTAAGAGGTTTATTCTGTTGAAATAGTGTCCTAAACCCGATCGGGTTGGACCGGATCTGACCGGGTCGGATCATTTCTACTGTTCCTTTATGTTTATACATATATTAAATGGCTTTTCTGTTGTCATATATTTGTTTTTTTAAAGAACCAATTATGAATTTTTATATGAATACGTCATTAGTATTAAACTGTGATAGAGAAACCATGATAGGAGATTATGGTTGATAAGATCTCTAATCACTTTAATAAGTTTGATACTTAAATGTCTATAGGCTTATGTACTATTAAACAGGGCATTGATAGTACAAACAATCTAGCACGTATTAGATGTCTTATGTCTTTAAGGGCATGGATAGATCTCGTCTATAGAAGTGTAGAGACACTTGGACTGTACGTGGACGTGTATTGGAGAATGTGTACTTTAGACTGAACCACTTACACTGTTAAGTGTCACACTATGTGACGGTTGTGTAATTATCCTCAGACCAGAGTCTTCATGGCATCACGGTGTGGATTGTCATGCTTTGACACTATTGAGGTTTCCCCTAGCCATGGGGCGATCATGCGGTAGTGATTGGGTGTGATACTAAAGCGCGGAGTATACATGTTTGTTCATCCGAGAATCGCGTACCCTATCAGTAGGAGTGAATATCCGAAAGGGCCTTCTTATAAGGAATGTCTTACTCTCGTGAATCTTTGCAAAGTGGAAGTAAATGAGTTACTTCGAGAGAATAGGATATCCAGATTATAAGATACGGCCATTGATGCTTGACACTCGACGTACGACCGTATGGATATTATTACAACGATAGGATTCTATTTACACGGTAACTGTTTCACATGGAAGGTATTAGTCATTGCATTTGACTCTTCCGATGATTGGGGGTCACGGTGTGCTGCTATACGCTATCCCGTGGTCGTTAGGTATGAAGGGCATTTTCGTAATTTGTACTTTGTGTCTACGGTTAATATATTCGGAATCCTATCGGATCATATACATAAAAACATCTAGCCGGATTAAAATGCAGTTATAGCGATAACCAAATAAAGAAAGTTTTATCTCGACTATAAAGGGTTATAGTGGTAAATTAATATGGTGGTATTTATTTATTATGAATAATATAATACAAGATATTAATTATATTGATTAATTAAAGAATATTCCGGATGCCAATTTATTTGCATATGGGGCGTATAAGATACACTTGGATTGTACAATTTGATTAATGGTATTACAATATATTAATATATTAGATATTAATATTTATATATGATTACATGCGTACATGTATATGACATATACATGTGCACATTTGTAATAGCTATATATTTATATATGGATTTCTATGTGTAATATATATATATAAATGTGTGTGTGTAAATTGATTTATGGTAATATAATAAAAGATATATTCAATATTGGATATTGTCAATATATATCGTGGAAATATTTAATATAAGATATTGAGTATTTAATTAGATAAATCTAGAATATCTATTTTCCTTATTTTATTAGGAAAGGGTTTTTCTCTTTCATCTATCTTCTAGGAAGCTTCTCCTAATCAGATTAGGGAATCAAAGGCGCCACTCTCCCTATATAAGAAAAGGGTTGGCTAGCTCTTTTATACATCACAATTCCAAGAGATTAATAGTTTCTTATGAAAAATAGAGAGCTTCTTAGAGAGAGATTTGTGAAAGAGAAAAGGTCGCCAATCTTCCGGCGGGTTGTATAAGAACACTTGGGCGGCTCCAAGTACCACTACTCTCCTTAGACGGTCAAAGCGTCGATCTTTTATACAAGCAAGGTAACCACCGTCTACTATCTTATTATGTTTGTTGCTTAAACGAAGTCGATCCTGGTTAAAGGAAATAAATTTTTGAATTCCGCTGCGTTCCCGCGTAGATTTCCTAACAGTGGTATCGGAGCGAGCTTCGAGCTTAAGCAATAAGCATGTTAATTTGCGTAGTTAATTTTATTGTTTAAATCACGTAATTAAAAGATGAAAGAATTTTTATTCGCAAAACGATACACGAAAAGAAAGAAAAAAAAGGGTCGGGTGGTGCTCGGTCGACTGGCGACGGCGACGGCGGCATGGCAACCTACTGCCGGCGGCGGTTGACTCGTCAAAGGTGATTGATCTCCAAATTTTTTATTTGTGTATTTTGTGTTTTCAATATGGTCCATAGTTGTGAATGATATCTCATTGTTTTGATGTCGTTATGGTTCAAATAGACTATTGGGATGCCACATGACATTATTTGGTAAATATGATTTGCCTTTTCTGGAATAGGTCTGGCTCTTTTTCAAAATATTTGATTTTGGAAAAAGCTATCCCATTTTTCGAAATTTTGATTTTGGAAAGCGCCAAGGTTGGTGCATTTTGGTTTAGGAAACCAAAGGCATCCATTTTGATTAGGAATCAAAAGAAAGAAACAAAAGATACTTAATTTTAATTTTGATTTATTTTTTGAGTAGTTCTAATTGATTAAAATTAAATTGAAATCGTTTAAAATTAACCGTTAATTTTATTTCGATTAAAATCATTTAAGTAATTAAATGTTTATTAGTTAATTGATTGGATAAAATTATTTGATTGATTAAACGTTAATCGATTAATTAAGACACAAGTAGTTAAATTTTAATTTATCTTTTTCATAAGATATTATTGGATGAATTAGATGTGTAGATATAATATGATTATATGAACCCCGATTGATCATTGACTCGACCAATATGATAGATGTGAATGATTTATTTTTCCGTCGGTTTAAAATTTGTCCTAGGTCGTTATGAAGAACGTGACCTAGTTTATTTTCTGCTATCCCATTCCCTTTAGCTCCCCACCGTGAGTGGCGGGTGTATTTATTTTAGTAGACAAAATTTATGTAACAAAAATGGAGCGGAAGATGAAGACCAGCGAAAGACAAAAATAAATATCCCTTTGGAGAATGAAGCATTAAAGATCCTATTGACGGTTGCAGCTACATTTAGATTCTGACCCGTGGTTTCGTCAGCTTGTATTCGAAACCGCACCTAGGAAAAGTCCATGATCATACCGGTTACTTTACACATATCTTTATTTTGTGCTTGTATTTATTTTATATGATACGATAGATGCATAACTAGGCACGATCTAGATGAATGTGTAGGATGTATGTCTATCGAGATAGATATACTTGATGAGACCATAATTAAATTAATTAAGTGAATTAATTTACATAAATACTTCCACGTCAAAAGAATCAACCCGATGTTCATAGATGATAACATGATATGTGAGCCCACGAGATCCATTTATGGACTCAAACAAGTTTCTCAAGACAATTTCTTTCTTTGATAATCAAAGGAGTTTGATTTAGTCAAAAGAATGGATATGCCCAATGTGCAAGAGAGATAGTGGGAGTGTGTTACGATTTTTTTAGTAAGGTATTGGATATCTCTCTCGGGAATTATCACCCTATGTCACAGTCAATTAATGTTTGGTAGTTCAAGGTTTTTACGAAAGCACTTGGATTAGCATTTCTTATTTTGGGAATAAGAATCTATAGTGATAGATTTAACTATTGATAGTTTATAGTTTACCTATATAGATGTGATGCTAAAAGAGTTTAGCATAGATCGCGACAGGGGATACTGCTGGCCGGTGTTCTCAAGATCTATCTCTGTTAGGACGTTAGCCCTAAAGATAAGGTGAAAGATGATGTTTATGGAAGGTTTCCTTTGCTACTGCGATATGAACCATCATAAAAGTATGCTAGATGTTCATAGTCCATGAAGAGTCATGAGAAAGTATGAAAGTA
Source organism: Gentiana straminea (assembly GCA_036785695.1). Classification (NCBI taxonomy): domain Eukaryota; kingdom Viridiplantae; phylum Streptophyta; class Magnoliopsida; order Gentianales; family Gentianaceae; genus Gentiana; species Gentiana straminea. Next base: position 22,134,290 of record JAVUPR010000183.1, on the reverse strand, counting down.
AATCTGGTGAATGTCGAGAATATCCTTAAACAAGTTGAGGATGGTTTCTTAGTTTACCCAAACTTGGAATCAGATAAATATAGTTATACAGACGTATATCCTGAGTCTTGTGAAGGCGAGTGGGAGCTACAGTCTGGGTTTGCAGTCACTTTGATTAAGTGATACAGTGAGCTGGAAATGTTCTTGGCTATGGGTCACTGTAAATTCTACAACTTTGCCAAAGCACAGTAGTGCCCTTGGAGGCACAGCGGGAGCAGTACATGAGTCTATAAGGTTCATTCCTGAACCTTATACGGTTCTTCCACCTTTTCTATATAGCTGATATAGTAAGTGGATTCATTGATTGAAGCAAGGACCAGGGTCTCGTCGGAGATTCATGTGTTGAGGCGGTTCTTTTGACTTGATCATTTGGAGCATGATATGAAGATAGTCTGAGTACCCACGGATGTGATCCATTCACGGCTAAGGCTGGCTGCGAGTACTGCATGAGATTCTTGTGTTTCAACTTGGTCTTATGTGTGCGAGTGATTGGCTTTAGGCCAAGTGGGAGATTGTTGAAATAGTGTCCTAAACCCAATCGGGTTTGACCGGATCCGACCAGGTCAGATCATTTCTACTGGCCCTTTATGTTTATACATATATTAAATGGCTTTTCTGTTGTCATATATTTGTTCTTTTGAAGAACTAATTATGAATTGTTATATGATAACGTCCTTAGTATTAAACTATGATAGAGAAACCTTGATAGACGATTATGGTTTATGAGATCTCTAATCACTTTAATAAGTTTGATACTTAAATGTCTCTAGGCTTATGTACTATTAAACAGGGCATTGATAGTACAAACAGGCTAGCACGTATTAGATGTCTTCTGTCTCTAAAGGCAGGGATAGATCTCATCTATCGAAGTGTAGAGACACTTGAACTGTACGTGGATGTGTATTAAAGAATGTGTATGTTAGACTGACCCACTTACTCTGTTAAGTGTCACACTATGTGGCGGTTGTGTAATTATCCTAAGACCGGAGGCTTCATGGCATCACGGTGTGGATTGTCATGATTTGACACTATTGAGGTTTTCCTCTAGCCATGGGGCGATCATGTGGTAGTGATTGGGTGTGATACTGAAGGATGCGGAGTATACATGTTTGTTTATCCGGGAATCGCGTACCCTATCAATAGGAGTGAATATCCGAAAGGGCCTTCTTATAAGGAATTTATTACTCTTGTGAATCTTTGCAAAGTGGAAGTAAATGAGTTACTTCGAGAGAATAGGATATCCAGATTATAAGATACGGTCGTTGATGCTTGACACTCGACGTACGACCGTATGGATATTATTACAGTGATAGGATACTATTTACACGGTAACTGTTTCACATGAAAGGTAGTAGTCATTACATTTGACTCTTCCGATGATTGGGGGTCACGGTGTGTTGCTAGACGTTATCCCGTGATTGTTAGGTGTGAAGGGCATTTTTGTAATTTGCATTTTGTGTCTACGGCCAACATATTCGGAAGCCTATCGAGTCACACACATAAGAACATCTGGCCGGATTAAAATGCGGTTATAGCGATAACCAAATAAGGAAAGTTTTATCTCGACTATAAAGGGTTATAGTGGTAAATTAATATGGTGGTATTTATTTATTATGAATAAATATAATACAAAATATTAATTATATTGATTAATTAAAGAATATTCCGGATGCCAATTTATTGGCATATGGGGCGTCATATTTTAAGTGTATAAGATACACTTGGATTGTGCAATTTGATTAATGGTTTTACCATATATTAATATTTATATATGATTACATGCGTACATGTATATGAGATATACATGTGCACATTTGTAATAGCTATATATTTATATATGGATTTATATGTGTAATATATATATATGTGTGTGTGTGTGTGTGTGTGTGATATATACACATGTGTAAATTGATTTATGGTAATATAATAAAAGATATATTCAATATTGGATATTGTCAATATATATCTTGGAAATATTTAATATAAGATATTGAGTATTTAATGAGATTAATCTAGAATATCTATTTTCCTTATTTTGTTAGGAAAGTGTTTTTCTCTTTCATCTATCTTCTAGGAAGCATCTCCTAATCAGATTAGGGAAATCAGGGGCGCCACTCTCCTTATATAATAAAGGGGTTGGCTAGCTCTTTTGTACATCACAATTCCAAGAGACTAATAGTTTCTTGTGAAAAATAGAGAGCTTCTTAGAGAGAGATTTGTGAGAGAGAAACGGTCGGTCTAGCGACCGAGTTTTTCTAGTAGCAATCCAATGGTGGATTCCGGTGGGTTGTTCGTGTGGACTAGCGGTAGAGGCCGAACGCTTGGCCGGCTCCATGCATCACTACTCTCCTTAGACAGTCAAAGCGTCGATCTTTTAGATCAAGCAAGGTAACCACCGTCTACTATCTTATTATGTTTGTTGCTTAAACGGAAGTCGGTCCTGGTTAAAGGAAATAAATTTTGAATTTCGATGCGTTCCCGCATAGATTTCCTAACACATTCCTGAACCTTGTACGGTTCATCCACTTTTACTATATAGCTGATATAGTGGTGGATTCATTGCTTGAAGCAAGGACCAGGGTCTCGTCAGAGATTCATGTGTGTTTTGAGGCGGTTCCTTTTGACTTGGTCATTTGGAATATGATATGAAGATAGTCTGGGTCCCCACGGATAGTGATATGTTCATGCTTAGGGTTAGTCGCAAGTATTGTATGAGATTCTTGTGTTTCAACTTGGTCTCGTGTGTACGAGTGATTGGCTTTAGGCCAAGTGGGACATTGTTGAAATAGTGTCCTAAACCCAATCGGGTTGGACCGAATCCGACCGGGTCCGATCATTTCTATTATTTATGTATGTTTATACATATATTAAATGGCTTTTTGTTATTACGATATTGTTATATGATAACGTCCCTAGTGTCAAACTGTGAAAGAGAAATCATAATGGGGATTATGGTTGATGAGATCTGGACTCACTTTAAAAGGTTTGATGCTTAAAAGTCTTTTGTCGTATGTGCTGTCAAATGGGACATTGATAGTATGATTAGACTAGCACGTATTGGATGTCTTCTATCTTATTGAAGGTAGGGAAAGATCTCGTCTATCAAAGTGTATGGACACTTAGACTGTACGTGGACGTGTATTAGAGAATACGTACGTTAGACCCACTTACTTTATTAAGTGTCGCACTATATGGCGGTTGTGTAATTATCCTAAGACCGGAGCCTTCATGGCATCACTGTGGACTGTCATAATTTGACACTATTGAGGTTTCCCCTAGCCATGAGGCGATCATACGGTATTGATTGGGTGTGATACTGAAGCATGTGTAGGATTCATGGTGTTCGTCCGGAAATCGCATATCCTATGATTAGGAGTAAATATCCGAAAGGGCCTTCTTATAAGGAATGTCTTACTCTTGTGAATCTTTGCAAAGTGGAAGTAAATGAGTTACTTCGAGAGAGCATGATATCCAGATTATAAGATAATGTTGTTAATGTATTGACACTCGAGATACGACCGTATGGATATTGTAACAGCGATATGATTATATTCACACGGTAACTGTCTCACATGAAAGATAATAGTCATTGCATTTGACTCTTCCGATGATTGGCGGTCACGGTGTGTTGCTAGACGCTATTCCGTGATAGTCAGGTATGAAGGGTATTTTAGTAAGTGCACTTTATGCTTACGGCCAACATATTCGGAAGCCTCTCAGGTCACACACATAAGAACATCAAACCGGATTAAAATTCGGTTATAGTGATAACAAAATAAGGAAAGTTTATCTCGACTATAAAGTGTTATAGTGATAAATTAATATGGTGGTATTTATTTATTATGAATAAATCAAATACAAGATATTAATTATGTTGATTAATTAAATATACATATTTTTATGTATGGGTCGAAATATATATATATATATATATATATATATATATATATATATATATATATATATATATATATATATATATATATATATATATATATATATATATATATATATATATATATATATATATATGTATGTATGTATGTATGTATGTATTTATATATGATATACATGTATTTTACAAATTAATTACTCACAATATTATATTAATTAATTAAGAATATTCCGGAAGCCGATTATTGGCTATATGGGGCGCATATGATGTGGATATGATACACAATGATTTTGCAAATTAATTAATAGTATTATCATATATTAATATTAGATTTTAATGTGTATATATTTGCACACATGTGCAACTTAATTTATGGTAATATGATAAAGATAGTCAATATAAGATATTGACAATATCTTGGATTTATTTGATACAAGATAGTAAATTAAATGAGATAAATCAATCAAAGATATTTTCCTTATTTTATTAGGAAATATATTCTTTCTCATTAATCTACTAGGAAGCTTCTCTCAATCAGATTAAGGACTGTATAAGGCGCCACATACCTTATATAAGAAAGGGGTTGACTAGCTCTTTTACACATCACAATTAGAAGAGTTCTAATTTATATAATAAACTAATAGCTTCTTAGAGAGAGATTTAGAGAGAGAGAGAGAGAGAGAAAAGGTTGGTCTAGCAATCAAATTTTTCTAGTATCTATCCAAGGAGGATTCCGGCGAGGTGCTCGTGTGGATATTGATAGAGGCCGAACACGTAGATGGCTCACGCAATACTACTCTCCCTAGAGGGTCAAAGCGTCGATCTTTTAGATCAAACAAGGTAACCACCGTCTACTAACTTAACATGTTTGCTGCTTAAACGAAGTCGATCCTGGCAAAAAGGAAATAAATTTTAAATTCCGCTGCGTTCCCACGTAGATTTCCTAACAATTCGCACACGTGCTTCAAGCTCTTATTCTTTTTGCTGGTGGTGCACCATTTCTTGAAGCTTTTTTTTTCTTATTGTTTGCCTTTCAACATTGTTTGAAGCATTGATATTTCTTGTTCATTGCACTGTAAAAATAAGTTCATGTTACTGTTACTATTACTGTTACTGTGTTACTGTGTTTTGGTAAGTGAAAATAAAGTAGGCTTGTAGTTTGTATATGTATTAATACCTGATTGGGGTCATCTTTTTCAACCTCACCTGATGACTGTGTAAAATGTATTGAGAATGAAGAGATGTCGGATTTATGAGATTGACTTTGAACATGTTCACCTTCACTTCCTTTTCCATCTTCAATTTCTTGTGGCGCTTGATTTACTTGTCCACCTTCACTCTGTTCTGGGCCTTGATTTTCTTGTGCACCTTCATTTTCTTCTGGCCCTTGTTTTTTCTTTCTAGCTTTATTTTCTTCTCCTCCTTCCCTTAAACCATCATCATCCATTGCATTATCCTCTTTTGATTTTGCACTTTTCTCCCCTTCTGATTGATCATCATCCACTGCATTATCTTTATCCATTGCATTATCACTTTCTTCTTATTCATCCTCTTTTTCTTTTTCTTCTTCATTTTCCTCTCCCTCATCTTTTCTTCCCCTCCTTCCGCTTTTTGCTCTTCTCCCCCTCCTTCATTTTCTTGCTCTTGCTCATCTTCTTGCTCTTCTTCCTCTTCTGTGTCGTCGTTATCATTCAAGCCTTTAATCATGTATATCTCAGCAATTGTAGGGATAAATTCTTTTCTATAGAACTACAATGAATCAAATAGAGGTTATGTTAGGTTATTAGTGTAAATTGTTAAAGTGTTACTGATTCTATGAACCGGTGTAACTGTGGTGTAGATGTAACTGTGAAAATGTATGATATCTTATCAACTTCTTATCCTTCTTGTTAAGAATCCCTTGGTGTCCCTTCTTGCTTGGCACAACCAGTTTCTCAAGTTCTTTGGTGTCATATTTTGTAATTCTGGGATTCCCTTTGATGAAAGTCCTTTCATCCCCTTCTATTTTGGCTCTTTTTGTTTACCTTTTGTATTCCTTGATGTAATTGCATCTGAGTGCTCACAGAACCAATATTGCATTGAATATAGTTTATTTAGTGATTTAACACGATTATCGCATAAGATAAGTAGCATGAAAGGAAAATAAACATACATGTAACATCATAGTGCATCAATTCACTTGCGTTGGATTCTTCCCATATTGATCTAAGCCATCGATGAGTTGGTCTAATATATGTTGTGACCAGTTGTAAGTATTTAATCTATCAATGTCATCGACACGGTATAGGAACCCCCATGCTATATACCCTCATGTATTTGGCAGAAAGGCTGTGTGGAGAAGTATTAGACACAGTAGCTTGACACAGTCATTAATAGATTCTTGGTCCTACTTTTTGACCAGCACCTTCACTTTAAGTTTCACTATGTGTGCAGATAGTCTTTTTGCTTTCTTAAAGTTCCTTTCTTCTAAATTCGTTTCACGCCTTCCATGACTTTTCATATTGCCACCGTTCTCTATCCCAAAGATCAGTTTGATATCCAATATTGTTGGCTTGCATGATTGACCACCGATGTTGAAATTTTGTTTGTTTTTATCGTAGTTCTTTATAAATGCATCCATCATGTTATTCTTCCTCTTCTTGTTAATGACCTCATATTTATTCAATGCATTCAACATGTGTTTGAATGGAGTTCTGCTGATTGCATCTCTGTGTGCTTTTTTTAGATCTGTTTATTTCCTCAAATGTTTGATGTATATCATTCAAATTTGACCCATACTGCAATGTGTACCTGCAATTTCAAATAATTTGCAGCTACGTGTTAATGTTTACACTAACAAATTCATATGCAGTATTTTTCAGATGCAGTCACAACAATTCTCACTCTTAACATATCTATGCTCAGTAACAGTATCAGTAACACAATATCACTAACACGGTCGGTATCAGTAACATAGCAAGTCTGATTATTAAGATATTTTGCGGTAACTATCCTTTAGTGTCTACCATTTTTCATTGACCTGTAATGTTTACATTGACACATCCATAGTAATTACTCTTTCATATTATCAACAAATCAGTATGAGTAACATTATTTGTAACAGTATCAGTAGAAATTGTCATTACTCTTTCACATTATTCACAAATTAGTATATACATGACATGCGCATACAGTAACACTTCAGTAAACATTCAATTAAAATTACTATGAATTCTAACTAACAGTTATGCAGTATGTTCCACTTTCTTAGAAAGTAAACAACATAGAAGGAGAAAATTGGCTTGCATTTAGTGATTATGCAATAACAAGTTCCTATAACTACTAGAATATAGTTCAAATTTGAAAGATATAACATAATATGCAAAAATTTCATGAGTATTTTAGTTCTGAGATCTTACCCTAGCTTTTTTCCATCTTCTTTGCTGATGATGTTAGTGCTCCTTTTTCTCTTACTCATTCTGCAGAAATCTCTGAAACTCTTTGATGTTAATCGTTTTTTTGCTTGTAATGGATGAATTTGTGAATGATTTTCGGTGGAATCGCATTTTTATTTCTTCAATGTTGGTGGAATCATGGGTGAACAGGTCCCGAACGTTGTTGGTTTGTGAAATGAATGAAATTTCCGTTTCTGTCTTAATAAAAGGTAGTTTCGTCCGTAGATTTATTTTTTTTTTTTTTTTTTTCAAATTGTGTGTCATGTTTATTTATTTTATAATATTAAAAAATAAATTTTGGCTTATTCCATCCAAAAATAATTGTTTTTTCTTTATGGTAATGGAAAGCAGTAATTTGAAACTAATGTACTACAGTAATTCGTATCACAAAATATCCGGTTTTCTTCTTCCAATGGCGAAACCAGCCGGCGATTGGCGAAGCAACAAGGCTGCTGTTCAAGCTACCAACGACGATGCATCAGCCAGTAAACTGTATGTGATTCGAGTATTCTATGTCTTCATTTTCCATGTGGCTCGTCGTCATGTCCTTTTACCTGCTCTTTTTCCCCTTTGGGAAGAGGAGGTGGGGAAGCATTGCAAACCAATTCTACCGTTTTGCATATTTAGATACGGCTTATTGATGCCTTTTTCTCCGTTGTTACGCTCCATAATTTGTACTTAGAAATTCTGAAATGAGTTGTGTCTAACCTTTACACCGTTGGTCCCTGAAGATCTTGCGTGAAGAAGGGTTACATGAAAGATGACTACGTTCATTTGTTTGTGAAGAGGCCAGTGAGACGATCTCCAATAATTAATCGAGGTATGCTACTGTGTTTGTGTATTGATTCGTAGTCCTCTCTCTTTTTTTATTTATTTATTTTATTTTTTTAATCGAAGCATCTTGGTTTGAAGTTACCTGACTCATTCCTAGACATTGCAAAATACTGTAGTGCGCCCCCAGATACACCTTTTGTTGTATGCTTCATTACTGTCAAAAATCAACTGATTTGATTGTTTGGTTACTCTAGTTTTTGACCCATGCTGTATTTTTGGGTAACTTCAGGCTATTTTGCCCGCTGGGCGGCGTTTCGAAAGCTTTTATATCAGTTTCTTGATAGTGATGTACCCGGCGGCGACAAAACCGTTTCAAAGAAACAAATTCTGTCACTTGGGGCTGGTTATGATACAACATTCTTTCAGTTACAGGTATGTCCATTTCCTTCTTTTTTGGTTTAATATACCGTTAGAGTAATTATTATACCCATGATGAACGATGTTTGGTAATCACGACTATTATGTTAGGAATGTTGGATAATATAAGTGGATTAAAAAGATGTATATCAATCTTCGCAGAGGATAAAGTTGATAAGGTTAGAGCAAATTAAGTGAAGGCTATAGCAAGTTTTACAACAGGTGAATACAGCAAGTGTAGAACTGAAATTCAAAAGCATATAGGGTACTGTTTATTATGTTGATGAATCATACTTTCAATCACCATTCTAGTCTGGAAGATTTTTGGGTGCAGCTATAGGAAGTGTTGAAAGATAGTGTTTATGTGTTTTTACTATTCTTATTTTTATTATTTAATGTTTAGAATAAGTGAGCTGTTTCTGAGAGTTTGTAGTCAGAAGGGATGTGCTATTAGATTTGTTGGGGCAGCTCCTGATTCTTACGAGTTTAGTTTGTTTCAGATTCTTTTTTGTTTTATTTAAAGGCTGTAAGCCTCACTCTGTAATTCATTCACAGACAGTAAATAAAATAAATTTCTTCCTCTCCATTTCTACAGGAAGAGGAAGAGGCAAAATAATTACGATATAGTATGAAAAAATGCACTTTACTAAATCAGATAAGGTTGTGTTTTTATCCTAAATTCCTGATGGATGGGTGAATCTATATGTTTCTATCAATATCATGGACAATAACTTGACAAGGAATATTGTCAGGCTCTTCCCTTGTTTGAATTGTAACATTCATGGACTCTAGTGGCATTGTCTGCTGTTGACTCTACTTCTGAATCTTCCTTGTCATTCTAGAACTGATACAAATGCACATTTGTTCTCTCTTTCTTCTTTCTCCAAGAAAGAATTGGTTGATATCCTAATTCATTATGTTTTGGACAAGGGTGGAATATGTGAATGAAGTTTTAAATCCTGAAGGAAATTGTAAAGTTACATGGCTGCCAAGTTGTTTCTTAGTACCTTTCCAGGGACTCATTCTAAGCTTCTTTCTATACTTTTTTAATACTTGGGATATGTTTGCTAAATATTTCCTTCTTTCACTCGTTAGTAAATTATTTTGGCTGATAATATATTTAAAACGTAGTGGATAATGATCCAATGATTTTTCCAGTAGAATCCACTTACACCTTCATTGCAGGATAGATTAATTGTGCTATACTCCTCAGGGCTCCATCTTAATTTGTTCCTTGTGCAAATGATACAGAACAATTGGTTTCTTCGCTACTTGCGATGCTCTGTTTTAGTTTGTGTGATTGGGTAACCGATTTACTTTTGCTTAGAAAAATTTGGAATGTTTAGATTTTTTGTGCTCAAGTGTAAATAAGTTGGGGTTTTTTAATCACTTGATGATCTGTTCCTACTCTCTTGTAGGATGAAGGGAAAGCACCTGATTTGTATGTGGAAGTTGATTTCAAAGAGGTACATTTGTTTTACTTATGTTCCTAGTATTTGTTGTTGCATGTTAGCTAGCTTATGCATGTTCAAATATATGCCCAAATTCTGATTTTAGGTATTTCATGGACTGCTGCTTTTATGCGCCGATTCTTGTTTTAGGAACTTCACATATGGTTTTATTGGTGGTTTTCTGAAAGCTCTAAATATTTTGATATATTAATAAAACTCGACTTTGGAATATGTTGTAAGGTTACTACTAAGAAGGCAGCTCTTATCGATACTTGCAATCAGTTGAGGGACAAAATTGGTGAATCAGCATCGATATCCCAAGGTAATGACTGTTGGCTATATTTCGAAGATTGCAGCCATCAACATGTTTTTTTAACTGCTGCTCTTACTAATCTAGTGTTCTGGCCTGCTTCACACCATGAGAATGACGGTATGACTTTTTGTTAGAAAATTAAGCTAAAGAACAATATAACATAGCTGCGAACCAGTTTTCCTATATTTTTATGTACTTCCTTGTTTATGGTTTGGTGGTTCACTTTTTAGGAGGTTTCTGAGTGGAGTTATATCGTCAATTCAATAGAATATGGGTGGTTTTCTAAGGTTGTTCATGTTCATTTTATTTTAATTGTTTTTCAAGCCAAACCAAATTTATCGTTTTAAAGTTTGTTTAGTTGATTAGGTTGTTTTGTCCCCTCCCCCCCTATATATATTTTTTTCTTTTTCTCTTCTGTGCACCTTCAAATATTGCCCAACACCACTAAAGTGAATGTCAGATCTTGCTCCAGGCCAAGACTTAGTGCGAAAGCGAAAAGGAATTGTACGCTTGATTTGTTTTAAGAAGATGTTGAAGTATGTATTAATTGTTCCATACATGACATTCAAAGCACGTAGTTGTTTGTGGCACAATACCTTGAATCGACTTCGCTCATGATTTTCAGCTTTATTCCCGTTAGGCTGCCTAAAGAGCATGTGGAGGAACACCTTCCCATGTCTGGGAAGCCTCTGCTCCTTTTTTTTTTCTTCTAATATTTAACAAGTTCATCACAATGACAGATTAGAGTTTCTTTTGAGCTGCGTTGTGTATGTAAAATTTTGAAGGTGTCTGGCACAACAATTTGAAGTAATTACTGATCCGAAACATAGGCAATAGACTGAATACATGTAACAGACTATTGAGAATGAGAGTTAATACTAGAGGTGCCCAACTGCAATCATAAACCCCAGTAGAACGTTACTTCATGAGCTGTCATATAAGTTGCCGAGAATCTATTTATTCAAGACCAAATAATACCACCAAAGAGAAACCTATGGCTTGGACCAAAAACTTTAATTGTAAATGACAATAAAGTACCTTTCTTAGCAGGTTCACATAATTTTTTTACTTCTTTCTCCCTGTCTCAAATCAAGCCGGATTGAAGTGGGCAAGGATTGAATAGAGGTAGGAATAGGGTTTTAGTTTGGGGGGGGGGGGGGGGGGGGGGGATCGGAGAGAGAGGGAGGGAAGGAGGGAGGGGCTGGCATTTTTGTTCTGCCCTACTGTTTTTTAAGTTTGTAGAACCAATCTCCAGTCGATTCTTGGTTCTAGGAAACCCAGACTGACCTGAAGTAAACCAATTTCATGAAGGCTTTTTCCAACTTTTAAATTTCTTTTTTTATGCTTTAGTTTAGGTCAGAAGTTTTCATTGGACCCATAAAAGGGCAGCCCCATAGAAGCATCCTGTCTATTTGGATTCGGGGAAGTTAAGGCTTTTTCGATGGGAATTTTAACTTTTAAATTTCTTTTTTTATGCTTTAGTTTAGGTCAGAAGTTTTCATTGGACCCATAAAAGGGCAGCCCCATAGAACCATCCTGTCTATTTGGATCCGGGGAAGTTAAGGGTCATTTTAAATTTCATTTAATGGTTACTTCCGGTGGGGGCTTTTCCTTGGACCCCAACTCATAAACATGGGGAAGATATGGTGTATTTAGCTTGCTCAAATTGTGAGGTGTTTATCGACCCTTGTGATTAGCAACATTGAAACTAGCATCTTTGTGGTGCAACAGGATTTGCACGTGGAATTACACGTCATTGACTTCTTTTGTAATAATTTCCAGTGCGCTATTTGCAAGCTGAGATTTTTTCTTTCCATTGTGAAGAATGGTTTTACTTCCCAGCTCTTGCTGACTAAGTTCTTACTTATCCTGGTCAAATGTTGAAATGTATGCAGAAAAAGGGGAAGTTCATGCCAGCCATTACAAACTGTTGCCAGTTGACTTGCGTGATATACAAAAGTTGGACAACATCATACAATTGGCAAATATGGATCCAAGGTATTCTTGGGCAGTATTCATTGACAAGTTATGACCATCAATACATGACAGATTCTACTTCAGTTTGCACTCAGGAAGCCACTTTTGACTTATGTAGTGTTTTACATAGTCTGATCCCTGCTGGATTTTGGCTCTTTTCTGATCCTGTTCATAATTCTTGCATCATCTGTTCTTTGCTAGTAGTTCTGTCCACTCTGGAATGCTATTGAAATTCGCTGCTTTGACAAGATTTTTGTAAACTGTTAATTTTTTATTTGAATTAATTGTATGTGACCGTGAAGACGTTTAGACTGCAAAACTAAATAAGAAAATCCCTTCATTTTTTAATGATGATTGAAAGTATACCATCGTTTATCAAATAGCTGTGCCATGTGTTATATTCCACTCTGCTTTCACTGTTATGAGATTTATTTAAATTTTTAAATCAGTGAGGCTTGAGATCAGGGTAAACAAATCTGCTGAGTTGATTTGCAATGTATTATTATTATATTTGAACGTACATTACTTTAAAATATTCACTTTGAACTGCAATACATGCAGAGCTTTTACTTTCCATTTTACAAATTTCTTGGATGTTGTTTTTAGTTAATTTTGCCCTCCATAAAGTTTGATTTGCTCAATGGTTTTGGCCCCTACAGTTTCATGTTATAGCTATATTGTAATTACATATTACATGCCATATTGTAACTACCTATTACACGTTATATTGTTACTACTTGTTACATTTTAATGTAGACTATAGAGGTAGTACTGTATAGTGTTTTTGAAGCGCCAGTTCCAGCAGTCAAACCAATCAATATGGCACTACATTCAATTTTCTCCAGTTTTGATCTTTATTTTCTCTTATGCTTCAATTCGATTTGTTGATGCTGATGTATTCTATATTCACGTGCTATGTTCTCTTCTTCCTGGAATTGAGGACTTACAGAAGGCTGTTCATTTGTCCTAATGCTTTTATCAGTTTGCCAACCTTTATAATTGCAGAGTGTGTTATGATATACTTGAATCCTGATTCAAGCCGTGCAATAGTTGGATGGGCTTCAAAAGCTTTCTCTTCGGCTATATTTTTCTTGTATGAACAGGTTATCTTCTTTCATGTTTCTTTAAGTGATGTATTTGCACTTGTTTGCTTAGGTCATCTACCTTATTGTATCATTATTACCTTTTCAATAGAGTTCTGTGGCTAACAGGATTATGTTTGTGTTTTTTTCTTTCTTTATTTTTTTTCTTCTTTTTTTGTTCACCACTTGCTTTTTTCATTATTTTGGTTTCTGTCAGATCCATCCCGATGACCCATTTGGACAGCAAATGATTAGAAACCTGGAGGTACAACATACCATTTACTGCTCCTTGTATCGTTTGAATACAGACTTGTGGTATTCTGCTGGGTCGTTAGGTGTTTTGGATTTATTTGCAGAGAGACAGAATTGGTTGGTTGCTTGTGTTGGATAAATTTTTGTTGGGGACACTAACATTAATTATTTGTTCCAGAGTCGGGGCTGTGCGTTGTTAGGAATCCACGCTACACCAACTTTGTCTGCTAAGGAAAAACTTTTCCTTGATCAAGGATGGAAGGTATTGTCAATCATATATATATATATATATATATATATATATATATATATATATATATATATATATATATATATATATATATATTATCCATGTTTTTTGCTCCTTTTTCTTCTGGAGGTGGTAATGAACTGCACCTTCTGTAACATTGTGAAATTTACATGAGTGTCCAGAGGAATTTGTGACAGACATGTCTCTTTACCCTGCACAACTTGAACAAGTCTTCAAATTGCAAAGTTAATTTTCTAACTAGGAAGTGGGATCATGAGAGGTTATGTTAAATTGTGTAGGGCGCTGTTATTGGCGCCACAGTGAATCTTCCATGGCACCACACTCCGGGCTAGGTTCAACTTTACAAAGGTCGAAAATGGGCATTCGACCTCTGCAAAGTCGAATATTGAGCTTACATTCGACTTTCCAGAGGTTGAATGCCGGTGTTGTGCCCCGAGAGTAGAATCAGCCAATAACAACTGCTATTTTGTAAGGCTGTAAATATGGGCAGATTTTTCCTACAACTACACCTTCAGCTAAAAATTGAAGTAATTGCGTAAGGCTCTTTTTCTTCTTAATAGAGAGTCATGTCGAGGAATGTATTGATAGCTGTAGAGAAATTTAGGAGGGAAGACTAACGACCTTTATTAATTGAATAAGGCTTCAGTGAACACACTTACTTAGCCTTTAAATACAACTAGAGAAGAATTTAAACAGCAGACGGATAAGAACAATAACAACTCTGATCTCATCTCCTAAAGATAGACTAATTAATTTATTTCAAACTTTGAAAAATAGGAATCTTATCTCCTTCAACTAGTGACAGGCAGAGCCCAACTACAACCTAATAACCAGGAACCCATTATTAATATACAAAACATTATAATAAAATTATATTTTACGGATTCTGACAATGGTAAATCAGCCCCGATTTGAAGATGATATATCTTTATTTTCTCTGTTTACCATCACTGCCTTTTTGGGTTTCAGTTGATTTCTTAATATACTTTGGTTTTTCTACGACTTACATGTTTCAAAGATTCTTCGAACTGTTATATTTACACAATTTTTGATCATTTTCGAGGGTTTCAGCAAGCCGTTGCCTGGGATATGCTGAAAGTTTATGGTGAATTCATTGAAACTGAAGAAAAGCGAAGGTAGTCACCATAATTTTATTGCCAGAAGGGATATTTCAACTTGTTGAGATTTATTCGCTTGATTTAAGCTTCTTGCAAACGTTTTTGTGTCAATGGATTGTCAACTATTCTTTCCGACTTGCATCTAAATTGGAGAATTTGAATAGATTTCATCCTAATTCTTGAAGCAATACCATCTTCCCTTTCAACAGTGTTTGAGCACCATATTAAATAACACAGATGTATGCTGAGAGAATATCTATCACTACAAATAATCTTAGAATGGGATCAGGTTTTCATATCAGTTCCTTATCTGCTATGTGTTTGGTCAGCCTTGGAGTCTATGTCTATTTCCATGCACATAAGTAATTGGGAGTGATTTGTTAGTCCACATTTCATGTGTCTTTTAGGAGTCCTTAACTTGATAAAGATATACTGGTTTTTGTACATGCTGGGTACCTGTTTGAGTTCCCTTTTCAATGTGGTCCAATTGTTGGTAAAGTCTTGTTGTGATCTTTCTTGGTAAGAGTATCTAGGTGTTGGGAATGTGCATCATTCCATTTCAATACACCATTGCTAATTAATTTGGCCTTCGAATTAAGGGTAAGAATGTGTAAATTCATAAAATGATCATGTAATTTGGAGAGGACTGTGCTTTCTTTTTGGGTTTTACTCTTTATGGGATCTTCGAATTGTCTGGAGCAGAGGTATCACTATATACTTGTTCGGTGTACACCTGATTGTTGATCTTCTTTCCCGCCCTTTTCTTGACTCTGGATTTTTCTGCACTTCATCACGGCAGTTTTCATTCGGAGGTCTTATACTTCCTTCCCCCCAATGCTGAACTTTACTTGGTTTTGCCTTTCTCCAGGATTGAGAGGCTGGAGATATTTGATGAATTTGAGGAGTGGTACATGATGCAGGCAAGTTAATATTTTTTGTACTCGGTATTGGGGAAACATTGTGCTGGCTATCTTTTAACTAAATTGTTAAAAATCATTGGAAAGATGTTGAAGTTTTACCCATGTGAGTTGATTTGGCTTGATGTTTAGCTGAAAACTTACCTAAATGAACCTGACTTGTTCTGAATTCCTCCTACTGTGGTTTGATGATCTCTGAATTGCTTGGTTTTGTATATTTGATAATAGATTTCGGGTCTGCCATTCGGTTGTAAAGCATTCCCTATGCCGCCTATGGATGGTCAAGATATGTATTGACATATCCGATCCGGTGGTGTTATGCTTGCAGGATTTTGACTTGAAAGTAATTTGATGCTACTGAAGAATTGATTCGTGGGATTTTTTTTTTCTTCATGTTCGTGTCTTTGTTTTGCCAGTGTTTCTATTGTTTAGCTTAAAAATTCGAAATAAATGGAGAGAATGAGACTGTTTGGTGAAACAACCAAACTTCAATTTTTCCTGTAAATTGATTGGAGTGATACACGAGTGACGTGTATTTCATGTCTGCTTCTCTCTATCGACAGCTGGAACTAATTAATACATGAATGGTTGCTCTATTTGGGCAAATTTACATTCTACATCATTACTTAATGTTGAGCTTCTTGCACTTATACCAAATGTGAACATTTCAAATTACAGGAGCATTACTGTGTTGCATATGCAATCAACGACGCAATGGTAAGCCCACTGCATATGTATATATCACTTTGAGGAATTTACCATGCAATGGTTTCCCTACTTTAGTAATTCTGGTAATTTCATTGGTGGTTCTTTAAGGGTATCTTCAAGGAATTCGGCTTTCCGGATGGCCAGCATTCATCAGGTACATCCTGCTCACAAGCATAGCAGCAATGGTGTCTGTACCGATAATTGTGATGTGAATTTGCTAAATGCTTTTTGTATTAAGTTTCAATTTGGTGGATTTATGCAACAGGAAGCAATTGAATGACATGCCTACCCCCACCTTGAGAGCGAGGGTAATTGGGATTATAATCCTAGGGTCACATTCCGCGGAGGGTAGGATGGGTGATGTTTATATACAATGTCCAAGTGATGTATTATTTAAAGAAGCTAAAGATTTCTCTTATATTATATATAATTGCTATACCGGTAACCGGTTGTGAGATCATTGATTATAGGTACATTTGTACCTAAATACCTTTGAGGGGAGGCACTTCTTAACTCAAGTTATCTTATTAATCAATTATCTTCAAAAGTTCTAAAGTTTCAAACTCCCAAACAAACTCTTACTATTAATATTCCGCATGCTGAAACCTGAAATGCCCCAACCTGATTATCCACACCAATGCATAAATAACGGTGGCATAACGGTGACAACCTTCCGCTCCCGGTGGAGTTATGGCTTTACACGGAAGATTTGAGATACTTTCCCTCACCGGAGCTTTCCTTCCGGGGCCGTCGCCGCCGGGGGCGACGGGGTTGACTATATACTTAGCTGGTGGGCAGGGACAGGTGGTGGGAGGAAGCGTGGTGGGGGCACTGGTGGCGTCAGGGCCGGTTATGGTGATTGCTTCAACGTTTTCGAATGCTCTACTTATGAGAGGTTACCTATAGATGACGAGGATGAGACTGGTGGTGGTGGAGGTGGTGATGGAGGTGGTACAGGGAAGATGGGTGGGAATGGATCCCCACCGTTAACGCTTCCTGGTGGAGGTGGATTCCCCAGCCTCATGGGCTGAGGGATCCATCTTCGATGTATAATTTGCCACCGAATATGATGCCAAATGGTGGACAAATAAACCATGACGTATTAGCTTGGGCTCACGGCCGACCTCCTTTCTAATCAAAGGTAATTAGTTCAATAATGACATGTATACTAGAGAGGATAAATTATGATGATCATTTACACCTTGATACACTTAAACTTCTTACCAATGATGAAAAAAACCTAAGAATAATTAAACTTCTTACCATAAAAACTTAGTAAATTTATTTAGTCTTGTATTCATTTTAAGTTATTATTTCTTTGTTTAAGTCTTTATATCACACATTGGTTATATAGTCTTTTATTTTAGTTATTATTTTTAGTTGTTATTTTGTCTCACATTGTTAAATTAGCAATTGGTCTTGGAGTCTGTAGCCTATATAAAGACAAATAGAGTCATTATAACAGATCATACAAAATTTTGATATAAATATATTTTATTTGACACTTTTAAGCTTTGGTGAGTTTTCACGTTGGTGGATTCCAAACCGGACTTATCGAGATTGTGAGCGAACCTTGTAGGTGTTCATATATACCAAGGTTTTTAGCTAAGGGTCGCGGTGCTCGTCTTATTAGTGCCTTCAGTCAAGTCATCGGGCATTTTCAGATCTGATTCGTTTACGGATCACATAATCACCTATGTATGTGTGAACTGTGGCCACTTCTATGAGAATTTCAAGGTTGAATTCTCTAAAGCACTTTTTGAAACCAAGGGTTGTTCAGGGCCAAAATGAACACAACCATGAGAACCAAAACGGTGTTAGGGAAAATATTGTGAAATCTACGTAAAACGTAGATAACAAAAGATTTTTGAATCACTTGGTTTGAAAATCATGTGAATGAGAATATAATACTCAATAGGAGGTTTACCCGCAACAATTTTCGGCACATCGGCCCATTTTGAACCTTTGGAGGTCCAGCTCATAGAAACCATCGACATTGACCTTTTCCAAAGGTTCAAGTCGTGGGTGAGGGTTAGCCGCAACATGGGTAGTTAATTTCAATGTTGTAATGGTTGGAAAGTGGCTTAAGACTCCAAGGTTGGCTCTCCTATAAATTCCACAATGACTGTAAATTCAACAGACAGAATTTAGCAAGTATTACATATAAAATTAACATTTCATTAGCAGTACTTTTCTGCATTATTGAAGAGATCGGAACACCGTAGAGTTCGCCGTTGTTCAAAGTTCGAAGTGCCACAACATTGTACAAGTAAACCGTTGCATCCTATGAGACAATTGCCGGTACCGTGAGCACTTTACCGGAGCAAATTGTTTTAAGGAGAGAGTGATTTCACTCGCCTCGATTTGTATCTTTCGTTTTTGCTTTCATTTTAGCGTTGTTGTAATCGGAGTATTTATTGAATGACACGAATAAATTGTTGTTTTGTTCTACTGTGTTTTTATGTTTAGCACATACTATAATATAATTTCGCAGCAGTATACGGTAGATTGGTTGTTGTACGAATAAAAAAAAATAGAGTTCACCGCACAATTTATTGCTAATAATTTTTTGTCTTTAATTTATCACAGAAAAAAAAAATTGTTGTTGGTTAGAATAAACTTTTCCATGGAATTCTTGGGGTTATACTTCTTACATACTTTCATAGTTACGATATGTTCGAACATATCACAAGACTAGATTATATATTACTCCCTCCGTTTTTTTTATCTGTCACGTTTCACAATTTACTCCTTTTTTATTTTTCTGTCGTTGTACATTTCCAATATATCATTTATTACTTTTTTCTCCTTTATCAATAAAATATTTACATCTTCAATAAAAAAAATACATTTCCAATACTAAAAACACATTTACCAACAAAATATTTACATCTCCAATAAAAATAAAAATAAAAATTTCCAACACTATATTTGAGACATATTAATTACTTTCTTAATCTGTATGAATCTTCTCTCTGCGATATATATAAAAAAAACGGAGGGAGTATGTATTGTGTAGTTTGACTCAAGGACTATCATGAAATCGGCAGTAGGACCTAAACTAAACGATGGCATCGATGGCCCAAGGACTATTATGAAATCGAGGGCATCGTTTGTTCAGATTATGTATTATGATGTATTGCCTACTTTGACCCAAGGACTATTATGAAATCGATGGCACCGTTTGTTCAGATTATGTATTATGATGTATTGCCTACTTTGACCCAAGGACTATTATGAAATCGATGCCACAGTTTGTTCGGTTTAAGACGATTAGATTATATATTATGTGTTGCCTAATTTGATCCAAGGACTGTTATGAAATCGACACCACCGATACCTCAATAATTCTTCATTTCACCGTAAAATATCCGAATAACTTTATACAAGTATAATTGCCGATCAGAAGCTACAAATGAGAAATCGAAACCCCACCCCCACCCCCACCCCCACCCCCACCCCTCGTTTACGAGAAAATTAATTTACTATAACCTAAAATAAGCCAAAGCAATAAAATTCTTGTGTGTATCAATTCCTAGTTGCACATAGGAGCAAATGGCATTTAATTAATGTGTATTATGTGTAAACTAAGGTAGAGAGATAGAGAAGCCTCCTGAAGCATGTGGAAACCATCTGTTATTATTATTATTATTATTATTATATTTGGGGGGCAAGGGTAGGAATCGAACTCTGCTTCTCACCAGAAAGTGCAATCGCATGTCAAATACCGACATTTTTATAAACTAGAAGAACTCGAAATCCAAATATTTACCACCCACAGAATTGTTGGTCATGTCTGTTCCAACCATTCTTTTACCGCTACCACCACCAACGGCTTCTTCTACCTGCCCAAAATTACCCGGAAGCTCGACTGCTCCCGGGACCTCAGGAGGTGTGCTACAACGTATTAGAGCCCAGTTCACGCCTTCAAAGAACGGGTGCTGCTTGATTTCAGTAGCTCCCCTCTTTGTCCCGAGCCGCTGTTGTGTTTCTTTCACAAGCAAACCTCTGATCAAATCCCGGCTGGCATAACTCGTTGCTGGTGACTCTGGAAATCTCAGTTGCTGCCCCACAACATTGAAAAGTGTAGCGCGGTTCCCTGATCCTTTAAAGGGGGTTTTACCGTAAAGTAATTCGTGCAAAAATATACCAAACGTCCACCAGTCAACTGCACTGCCGTGGCCTTCTCCTTTTATAATCTCGGGAGCTAAATATTCATGGGTCCCAACAAACGACATGGATCTTGCTGAAGTAGGTTCTGCAAGTAGTTCAGGCAATGTACCAGCTGGAAAAACAGGCCCAGCACGTGGTCCTCTTGAAGGTTTTTTCTTACTCTTCTTCGAGAAAACCTTTGGCAAGAAACAAGCTGGTTGAATGCACGCTGTCGTAGGCTCGATACAGGTCGGTTGGACACAGAATGCAGGTCCTTGTTTAGAAGGATCACAGTCCAACGACGAAGAATGTACAAGAGTAGGTGAAAATACACATCTGAGGGAAAGATCGAAATCTGAGAGCATGATATGACCATCATCACGAACCAAAATGTTTTCTGGTTTAAGATCCCTGTAGACCACTCCCAACATGTGCAGATACTCGAGTGCTAAAAGGACCTCTGCTGCATAAAACCTGTGCATAGGAGGAGCAATCCAAGAAATTAGATATATATAACCTCTCAACTTCTTCTTATTTAAAAAAAGATTTAGTTATCCTTTTTCAACATGGATACAAGAAGAAATGCTGTGCAGAATAGTTCCAAGGAGTTCGGAATGAAAGGGGTACAATAACCAGGTGGTTGAGAAGTAATTAACAGCCAATGCCTTTATGAAAGGGGGGAAAAAAAGGACCTAAACTAAACGTAAACCTGCCTATGATAATCGGCAAATTGACATTTGTGCAATCGAGCATTTTAGGGAATAAGAACAGTGGTTTTAGCTAGAGCTACAGACCTAACAGAGAAACAGAAGCAATCCAATTCCAAAAAAGAGAAGATAGTTTTGAAAATGGACCAATTTTGTTCTTATAAAACAGCAAAAAGGTACGGGATTGTCTTTTTGAACCAAAAAGTTTCAAAAGATTTACTTGTTTCACATGAAAAGTACATACCGGAATTTTACTCAAAGAGACATGGATGAACTAGGCTAAGCTTTATGTAAAACTACTCTCACAAAAATGAGTCTGTTACATCATCTATCATAACTTTAGGAAATTCACATGCACGCTACCATAACAATTACAAACAAACAGGAGGAGAGAGGGGCGGGGGGGGGGGGGGGGGGGGGGAGCAAAATGAGATAAAGCGTAATTTTCAAATCAGAGGCAGAAATGACCAGGAAAGATTAAAAGAAAAAAGAAAAAAAAAACATGTTTATGTTACGCATGTGCAACAGCACATAAATGGTCAGCCCGGTGTGCAGAAGTATCTTGCCTATGCGCGGAGAAGGGTCGGGCCATTCAGGCCTATTGTGCACTCTTCCTTTATTATTCTTTAAGAGACTTTTCCATAGCTTGAACCTAGACTACTTGTCATAGGGAAAATTTTACAGCTGCAGCAAAGCTTCACTTAAAAAAGAAAAGAAATTGCCAGTTGAAGTAAACAAAGCTTTATACAAACAAAGAGAGATAATATAGTTTTTCTTGTTTGAAAAACCGAGGAAGTACAAAAATTTATAAGCACTAAAACAGCCCCAACGGCTAGAAAAGCTACCTAAGGAAAGTAATTATGCTGCCTAAACAAGGAAAGATAACAAGGTACAGCTGTCCAAAATCTTCCTAAGTAATACCATTTTGAATTAAAAAATATTAAAAAGTAATTATGCTGCCTAAACAAGGAAAACAGGAGGTATAGCTGACAAAATCTCCCTAATTAATACCATTTTGAATTCAGAAAAAAATGTTAGAAAATAATTAAGCTTCTTAAACAAGGAACGCAGGAGGTATAGCTGTCCAAAATCTCCCTAATCAATACCATTTTGAATTTAAAAAATAACAGTTACTTAACAGCAGTAAATAACCTAATTAATCATATAATCACGCACAGAATTACTCGGATTCTTCAACACTCCCCTTCAAGCTTGGTTGTAGATGTTAGCACAACCAAGTTTGGAACTCAAGTCTTCGAATATTTTTGTGGAAACAGCCATACATCTGCAATTTGTTGTTTTGTTGGTATGTGTATAAGGGAGACTTCATTCTTGTTCACCTTCTTTCGAATAAAATGTCTGTGTCAACATGCTTTGTCTTATTGTGTTGGATAGGATTTTCAGCTACACTAACGGATGAAATGTCATGACATAGAACCCTCACAAGTACTGATGTCATGACATAGAACCCTCACAGGTACTGATGGCTGAAATCAGGTACCTTTTTCAGCCATATGTCTTCACAAACTCCAAAAGCCAAAACTTGGAGTTCAACCTCAACACTACTTCTTGATACAACGGGTTACTTTTCACTCCTCCACGTTACTAGATTGCCCCAGACATAAGTGCAATACCCAAAGGTTGACTTCTTATCATTTTTCGATCCAGTTCAGTCAACATCAATATAAATCTCGGTCTCTGGAATCATTTTTTTTTGAAGTACTAGCCCTGCCATGGTGCTTCTTAAGGTACCTTAAGATCCGGTAACCTGCTTTCATACGATCCTCTTTCGGTTGGTGCATGATATGGCTTACTAGGTTGACATCAATCTGATGCCAAAGTCTAGTGTGTGTTAAGTAAAGAGTTTTCTTACAATACTTTGATATCTTGTCAGCTGGTCTTGTGTTGGTCCTCGTTCTACTAGTGAGTTAGCAGGTTTGCAGCCTAGCATTCTAATCTCATTAAGCAGAAAATAAATGTACTTCTTGTGTGATATTGATATGCCTTTTCATACTTGTGAGATATTGATACGCCTTTTTTGTTCCTTGCAGCCTCCATACCCAAAAAGTATCTTAGTTGTCCCAGATCTTTGACTTCAAACTTTGTAGCTTAGGTTTGCTTAACTTTCTTGATCTTCTTTGTGTCATCTCTTGTCAAAATTATATCATCTACATAGACAACAAAAACAATAATCCTTTTTCCAGATTGAGATTTTACTAAACAAAGTATGGTCCGTATGGCATTGAGAAAAACCTGAGTTCTTGGGAGTAGTAATACATGTACTTAACCAAGCTCTAGGTGATTGTTTGAGGCCATACAAAGACCTTTTCACTTTACAAACCTTGGTTTTATTGGATGGGCTTTCAAGACCAGAAGGAATGTTCATGCAGACTTTCACCTTTAGATCCCAGTTCAAGAAAAGCATTGTTATTGTCTAACAGATGTAAAGACCAATCAAAATTAGAAACAATTGAAAATTACCCTAAAATCTCTAATGGTTTTGTGTTGATCAAATTTTCCCCTTCTAGTGTAAACCTGGGTTATAATTGGTCTGTTATCAATTAACTGCTGCTCCTCATTACTTTGTCTCACTTCTCAGAACTAAGATCATATTCTGATCCTGTTGAGGGAGAAAAAGTTTCAAGGATGTTCCTACTTTGGTAAAGATTAAAAGACTCCTCTTTACCTGCACAATTGTAAAAAGACTGTTTCATGAAAGGTAGCATCAAAAGTGACAAAAGAAACTTTTGTGTTGCGGGGAAATAACACTAGTATCCTTTCTTACTACTCGAGTAACCTAGAAAACATGCACTTTAGGGCCCTGGATCCAGTGGACAAAGAATACATCCAAACGTTTATAGAGATATAATTAGATACGATATGAGTATGATGGAAGAATTTCATACGGCATTCCTTGGGGGTTAGGAATTAAGGACTCTTAACAGCATCCATTAATTAGGTAAGTGGCATCGAGTATAACTTCTCCCCAATAATGTTTGGGAACATTCATAATCAACATTACGGATGTAGCAACATCTAATAGGTGTCTGTTTTTTTCTTTCAGATACCCCATTTGTTTGGGGTGTGTCAACACATGAACTTTGGTGCATATACCTTTTTTCTTTAAGAAAGTTCCTAGACAAGACTCAAAGATATTAGATCCGTTATTCCTTCTAAGAGTCTACATAGATGCCCCAAACTGACTTTGTATAAGGTTATAACAAATTTGAAAAAACTGTCCTAATTCGTTTTCATAAGAAATGTCCGAGTTACCCAACTACGGTCATCTATGAAGACGACAAACCACCTTGATCCGGCCAAGATATTTACCCTTGAAGGTCCCTCTATGCCACTATGTATGAGGTCGAAGGGTATGATGGTGCATGCATCTTCATGGGATATGCAATTCTAGCATGTTTCGCATATTGACATGCATCATTGAAAATTTTGAGGCAAGCAATTTTTAGAAGGATTAAGAAATAAAAAGTCAAAATAACGAAAGTTTGGATGTTCCAAACGATTATGCCAAAGCATAATCTCATCCCTTGTACAATGAGGGCATTTTATTTTTACTGCTATATTAAGCTTGCTTTGATAATTCTGAAACAAGAATAATCCTGAATAAGCTCTAGCACTACCAATCATCACATTCATATTCATTTTACTTAAACAAACAAGATTCTGGTGGGAAAATGGCAGCACAGTTATTGTCTTTAGTTAATTTGCAGACAGAGAGAAGGTTATATTGTAGAACGTAAAATACATTATAAAGAGCTATTTTTGGGTGGATCCGGTTCCAAGAACTTATAAGACGATTCCATCAGCAATTTTTACCGTTTGTGGATAAGACAAGGCTTGAAATCACAAAGAAATGTACCTTCATTTGTCATAAGATCTAATGCCTCTGAATCAACTATGGAGGTCTGCCTTTGTTCATTAGTGACTGTGAGGTATGAGTTTTGACTGAGTTGCTTTAGATCATCAATTTGTTCTTTACTGAATCCATTGTTTCAATTTTCTTCTCCGGCAATTGTGATCTTCCCTTGTCTTTCCCTATCTGCCTTTAAGGGCACCTAGTCAATAGTGTTAGTGTACTTTCCAACAAGTCTCCATGGTGTGACCTGTTTTTTTGCAATAGTATCCCTGTTTATTAGCAATAGTATCCCTGTTTTTTGTACTAGTATCCCTCTTTTGTTTGCTGAAGGATTAAGGAGTTTTTCTTGCTATGAGAGCTGACCCATCCTACTTTTTGGTAGTTCTAGTTTGCCACTCATCATGACTTTTCTCCAGCTCTCCTTTGTCTCACCTCATAAAACACAGATTCGATTGAAAGTAGAGACTTTGTTCTAGGAATCCTATCCCTAACCCCATTTAGGCCTTGTTTAAGCTTATGAGAAATTTGAACATACGTTTCTATTCAAGAATTTCTTGGTGAATCTTGGCGTCATCTTGGCATTTCTGGTTGAAAATATCAAATACATAAAGTTGTTGCCAAGATCTTGACAGAGGATTGAAGTATGTAGTCACATTCATGTCACCTTTTTTGAGGTCTTGAAGCTCGGCTTCTATTTCATACAACTACATTTCTTTGGCTACTTCCTAGATTTCTTTATGCATAGAGTAAGAAATCTTCACTGAGTTTTGGTGCCATGGAACAAATTAGCCAGGACATGACTAAATGGTTGTCAGTGTTCCAGTTAGGTATTCATCTTTGCCTCGTCCAACGATGAACATCCTAATGGACCTTGACCTTCGTAAGTAATTGCTCCCATTGAGCTTATGGCCATAAATGGTCATCATAAGGTTTTATGATTTATGTGACCCTGCCCCAGCATTTACAATTCGGGTGGAAGACGCCTCACTAGCAAAAGATGCAAAAGTTGATAACATTTTTTAGAGGAGAGAATCGTAGAAAGGAAGTTTTGAGATTTGGGACCTAATACCAATATTATACCATAGAGAAAAGAAGAGAAAGAATATAGTTTTTCTTGTATTGGAAAACTGAGGAATTACAAGAATGTAGAAGCACTAAAACAGCACTTAATGGCTAGAAAAGCTATCTTACAAAAGTAAGCTTCATCGAGGTATAGCTGTCCAAAATCTTCCTAATTAATAGTACCATTTTGAATTCAAAACCTAACGGCTATTTAACAGCTCTAAATAGCCTATTTTAATCATCTAATCACACACATAATTACACATTCTTCAACAAGCTTTTGCCACTGCGCAGCATCACATGCTAGCAATATTATTGTGCAATGTTTGCAGCACAAAAGCTCACTTAGACTGCTACAAAATGCAGCATAGATGAAGAACAATCTAATATCATGCACAAAATACAAATACAAAGATACCATTGTTAAAAGCTCATACACACGAGGATGCCACAGCCAGTGAAGTCACATGACATTTGTATACTTCATGCAACCAACAAGAAGATAAGAAATTAAGAAACAGCATAATTTAGGCGTAATTACGAAACAAAATTCATACCGGGCAGCATATTCTGAAAAATGCTTCCCCGGTTGCCGCTGCCTCAGTGTATGCAAATCTCCACCTGGACAATATTCCATGACCAAGCACGAGAATTTGTCTGTCTCAAAATGCGAGTACAGAGTAGGCAAAAATGGATGATCCAGAAGCTGTAGGATTTCTCGCTCCGTCTGGGCCCTCGTCAATTTATTCCGGCTAGCAAGGGAGGCCTTATCCATCACTTTCATTGCAAAATTACACCGAGTACCACTCAGCTCAGATAGATAAACACTACCAATGTCCCCACAACCAAGTCTTTTCAGCAATCTAAAGTGACTCATGCCCAATATGCCATCCCGGGTCCGTATAGCATGGATAGCTTTCCACCTTGGATCATTTCCCTTGTGAGGCTTACTCCCACTGCCAGTCATGTTACTCCAGTTGCTGTCATCACTAAGCCCACTGCTTTCACTGGCTAGGCTGGTTTTAGTGCTCTCAAGCGACTCCCCTCTAAAGCTTGCTTTCGTACTTTCATAGTTTCCAAGGCTAAGCATCCCGTCACTCATTCTGCCATCACTCCTGTATGTACTTGTACAGCTATTGACAAAGCTCATTGAAGTTCCAACACCAACGCTATCCATGCTGCTATGAGGACTTAC
Source organism: Gentiana straminea (assembly GCA_036785695.1). Lineage (NCBI taxonomy): Eukaryota > Viridiplantae > Streptophyta > Magnoliopsida > Gentianales > Gentianaceae > Gentiana > Gentiana straminea. The sequence goes on along the minus strand of JAVUPR010000183.1, from coordinate 22,106,652 downwards.
ATTGCCACTTGGAGGCAAGGATGCATCCCATATGCATTCTTTCTCCTGAGAGTCTGGAGGAAGACTAGCTTCTGTAATTTGAGACGGTCGAGGACCGATGAACGGGGAGGATACAGCCCCAAGATTAATAGGTTCTTCAACCAAGCTCTCAGCAGGTGAAAGAAAAGAGATGCTCGGTTTGGTACCAGGGGATCCGATGGAAAGATCTTCAATGAAAGGCCTTTTGACAGAGAGGCTCTTCACCAGGGAGTTTGCAACACCATTGTTCTGACCAAGTGGCAAACAGACTTGGTTCATTAGATCTGTATCAACAGGTTCAGGGGGATGACTGGCCCCATGAAATGAAGTTGAACCATCATCCTCAAACGAATCTGCACTATTCTTCGAAGCAACATCTGGCATGAGTTCAGCAATTTTCTCCACATAATTCTTTCCTCTCAATGTTCGCACTGAAAAATAATTGTTCGAATTATGAACCTTACGCCCGTTTGTTAGGTTATCTTCCTCTGTCCCCAAATTCAGGTGACTGTTTCCCACAACCTCCGACAACGTTGGCAGCTGCCTGGGAAGTGATTTTGGTTCACATACCCTCTCCATTTTCTATTATCAATGTACCATCAGAAACCTGCTATATCATATATGACGGCCCTTTAAAAACAAAACAAAGCAAAAAACCTTTTTTCGATCAGTTTCTGGATCCATAATGTCAAAGAGCTGCTGAAAACTGAATATAGCAGTTATACAGACTGAGTTAAAATCAACTCCAAGATCTATTCCTACCGAAAACATGAGTTAAAAAAAAAAAAATCAACATGATAAGCAAACAAGAGCTAGAAAAGAAAATGGGGGCCTTTAACAAGGTATTAAACTTCATTAAGAAAGAGGAACTGCAAATCCTGATCAGAAAGTAACCAAAAAACACATACCAAAACCAGGGAAAATATTGAACATTATGCGTTTTTCATATTTACTTTAAAACAATCAGGTATTTCTAGATGCGGTGAAGCATCCACAATTAGCAGGAATTAGGGGAGCATCATCCGTAAAATTCCCTTGTGCAACTAATAACTTTGATTCCACGCAAATAAGGGAAGAAACGATCAAAGCCTTCAAGCTTAAATTGAAGCACTAAAGGCGGCACAACGATTAAACAATGGAAAAACAAAAACAAATCACGTGTAAAATGCCACCTAGTTAAATTACCACATCAGAACCACACAAACACAAACAAAAAAAAAAAACAAACCGGAAATAGGGTTCTGTACTTTCTTTCTTCAAGCACAAAGCCAAAGTTTCCTCCAATTGCTTAATTCTGTCTGCAATTGTTGATGAAAAATATGCAAAACCGCAGACCAAATTCGACGAAGTATGCAGAGAAGGAAAAATGAGATAGTCAGGCCGGGAGGCATGTACGTAAAAACCCCGGCCGCCGTGAAATGGGAGAGTAAACAGAGATTCGCCGCCGAAGGGTGAAGAGAAGTGAATTTGATGATGTTAGAGAGTGTGGTAGTGTCACTGTTTTATTTTTATTTTTAACTCTTTATTTGCATCAAGGTGGTTTTATAGATGAACAGGGACATTTATCATACATTACATTTAATTAAACTTTTGATAGTGAATTTGGAGTAAAAAAAAGGGACATCGGGCTAGAATGACAAAATAAGATACAAAATGGAAAAAAAAAAAAGGACAAGAAAAAAAGATACTGGTTGAGAAGGACAAAAACGCGCATGTTACTATATGTGTTAATGGAAAAGAAGGATAAGAAAAAAAGATACTGGTTGAGAAGTACGAAAACGCGCATGTTACTACACACATGTAGTAACATACGCGTTTTCGTACTTCTCAACCAGTATCTTTTTTTCTTGTCTTTTTTTCCATTTTAGATTAAAAGTGGTACTTTCACAACCTTTTCCTATAAAAAAAATCAAATCTATCATGGATATAGCACTTGCTAGATGCGCGTGTTACTTTCTAGAATGAAAACTATAGTTAGAAATTTACCGGGGTTTGGCGAGCTTGCAACGTGTCGCGGTGAGCCGGCTTTTTCCATTAAAAAAAGATGAACTAAAAGAGTTGGCCAAGCCTTTTGAAAATGCCCTTATTGGTCGCTTCCCTGACTATAGACCATATGTTGATGATATTCACAAGTTCTTCACCAAACTCGAACATAAATCTGAACGTAAGCTACGGATCTTGGACAACCGTAATGTTCTCATACAACCTGGGTGCTTGGAATATTATAACTGGTTGTATTCACGGCTTGAGTGGTACTTAGGTAAGTTTCCAATGCTTATCTCTAAATGGGCGTTAGATTGTTGGTCACAGAGAAGGGTAAATCAAGAGTCGAGAGAGGGGGTTTGAATGACTCTTGATGGAGTTTATAAACTTTTTCCTCTTGAAAAGCTTCTATGCAGCGGAATACCCTTCTAATTAAGTATTTTCAAAGTGCAGGCAATCACACACAAGAGCAATTAAATATGAGAAAGTAAATGTGAAAATAAAGTGCTGAAAATAAAGAACACAAAAACTTATAGTGGTTCAGGGTGGTTTAATCCCTTAATCCACTCTTCTCATGTGATGATTGGAGGAATTCACTATTGTTTTCATTAGTACAATAGTTTGATTGTCCTTCACTACACAAGTTTCACAATCTGAGTTATCACTCACTCGCTACAGAAGCTTCAGTGATTGAACTCTTAACACACTGCTCCTTCAGATGAGATCCTTCACCAACTATCACAAAATCCACAACTCCTTCTCAGAATTCTCTGATTCAGTTGCTTCGGTCCTTAAAGACAACTAATGTCTCTTCATTGATTTGAAAATCTCTAAGAGAGATAGAGATGTGTGAATTTAAGAATTCATAGTTTGATCAAGTTCAGGTTTGGATAAATTTGTTGAAGCTCTTGGTATTTCTGAACTTGAGTATCTGGGTAAGTCGTTGAAGATATGAATATGAAGGCTTGAAATTGCAGAGTATGGGCACTTGTGATGGGAGACAAATTGTCGCTCATTATTATGACATTTTACCCCATTTCTGATACCACTTTGAGCATTATTGTACCTATTCAAGTCATTAATTGATTAGTTTCATCCAAATGTGTAGATAGTAATTATTATATAAAATATCGTATTTTGATAGGTTTTGAACCGGTTTAGTAACCGGAGCGTCGTGTCGGGTTTACGCTTGGTATTTTTGTGATTTATTGCAGGATTATAGGTTGACCAAGACCCCGATGGATGATACGTGTTGAGCCTAAAACACGTCTTTTGAGGGCAAGAAGAGTGTGCCATAAGCTTACGAGTTCAAACGGATCAATTGTCCTTAGTGCTTCTACCGTAGCCTATCTTCAACGGACATTTGACCCAACTTAAAGGAATTTTCTGGGGAAGACTTCTTCATAAGAGTTGTAGATCAAGAAACGAGATTTCCAACTCACTTTGAATCACATCAATCGGAGGTCTACAACTCAAGTTATGATTATTTTACCGAGACCCGGCACAGACCGAATCTTTACCGGCGCGCGCCGAATCGTCGCAGAAAGCTGTCAGATGCTGTCGGAGTTAGTTATACCGACGCGCGCCAGATCTTTAGCGGTGCACGCCAGAACGCCACAGAAGCAATTTTTCAGCATAAATACATCATTCAGGATCGATTTTTCCAAAATTATCACACACACTTCTTCTTCCCCAACTCCCTCTTTCTCTTGAAGGCTCACCACCGCCCCTAGGGGCTCTCGTAGCTAAATTAGTTCCATTATTTAGCTACTTTCATCACAATGATAATTCTAGAATGCTAGTTTAATCTCTCGGTGTATTTTTATTGGAAGGAGCTCAACTTCTTGGAGCAAACTCCATTGATGATTGGAGAAGAAGACTTCAAGCTTTCCATTGTAAACTCAACGATTGGTAACTTAATATTCTAGTTTTATTTTTGTTTTGATAATCTTATTGCTATGAATACTAATTTTAACATGTTAGTAATTGTAGTAATGAGTAGCTAAATTTGGTACTAGCCAAGATGATGTTGTTGTATTAGTTATTAATCTCCATTATGTTGATTAGGAATGTTAATTCATATATTTCATAGCTTTTTGTGTTGTTATCTTTTCCTATTTGCACTGTATTGCTTGTTGGTGTTGGATTGATCACCTAGCACTAGCACACACACACTTAGTTGAGACCGAAAGGAGATATTAGGTGTGGGAGAAGGAATAGGAGAACCGGAAGGTAAAATTGACCTTAAGTGGAATTCGATTTCTTATCCGGGGATTATTGACATTGTCATTGCATTCAAGATTTTAATCATGTTGAATCATTAGGTCTAGGGTTCTTAGACCAAGGAGGAGACATAGAGTAGTTTCATTCACTCGTATGAGGGTAAACTACTAGTTTAGGAGTGCACCGGTAACACACACTTTAACACTAACGGAAGGTTGGTAGGTAGTTCATTCCCATGATACTAGTAGAGATATACTTGATCAATGCATTGTCTTGGCTAGGCTTTTTATCATTTAATCACCCTTTGTAGTAGTAGATTTTAGATAAATTTACCTTCTCGTTAATTTGCGACTTAGATCAAGATAATAATAGCTTTTTGGTGTTCAACCTCACAATCCTCGTGGATACGACCTTGACCACTTACTAGACTACAATTGACCCGGTACACTGCCGGTTAGATTGGACACCTAGAAAAGTTCGATCAAGTTTTTGGCGCCGTTGCCAGGGATTGTGTAACGGTTGATACTTATACTAGCTCAAAATTCTTGAGAATAAGTCAATCTTTTTCTAATCTCGTTTCTATTTTATTTTTTTGGTGCTTACCTCTTTGGTAAGTCACCAAGTGCTATTAATTGTGTTCTTGTTGTTTTCTATCTTGTAGTTGATGAACCATTCTCTACGTTGTAAGGTCCCCGATACTCCTTATATCCCGGATATTAACACTTATATTAGGGATGGTTTGTTTGAGATAAAGGTTGGCCAAGCTCGTAGTGAATTGGATCTTGGTGAAGCATCTTCACAAGAGACATCACACCAAGAAGAGGAAATGGACGAGGTGCAAGGTAATGCACAAGGATGGCATAACCATGAAAATGCCCTTTTTGAACAAAATCCTTAAATTCAAATGACTATCCTCCACCACCACCACAAGACCCATATCCACAAAGTCCACCACCCCCACTCGAACCACCACCACCCCAAGAATCGTATCCACCCCTAAATCCACTCTACCAATACAGACCGCTTTGTGAGCAAGCCTCTCAAAGAAAAAATCAAGTTCATAATCCTATTCGGCTACCTCACATTGATGCTAAAATTTTTTCAATCAAGTCTCATATGTTCGGTCTAGAGAAGAGTAGATCTCAATTCCATGGAAAGACCCATGATGACACGCATTTACATCTTTATAACCTTGAAGAAATATGCAACACATGATTCCGAAATAGTGCTTGTCAAGAATTTACCCGTCTTGCATTATTTCCTTTTTCATTGAAGGGTCAAGCAAAGGAATGACTTATGTCACTTCCCCACCATCACTTGCAATCATGGGATGACATAAAAATTGAGTTTTTGAAGCAATACTTTCCACCGGGTAGATATTTGAAGTTGAAGGTAAGAGTTGCTAATTTCAAGCAAGATTTAATTGAATCTTTGGACAATGCTTGGGACCGTTTCAAGAAGCTTTTGAGGGCATGTCCAAACCACGATTATACTTTGGACATGCAAATCCAATTATTTTGTAGATGCTTGCATAAAATGTCAAGGGCACAAATTGATTTGGCATGCCATGGATCACTTATGATGAGCACGGCCCAAGATGTTTATAAGGCTATTGAAAGAGTGACAAGAAATGAGAAATTGTGGGATCCCGGCCCAAGTGAAATGGAAGTTGCCATTGGGGATGAGCACAATTCAAATGAGAAAGAAATTTTGGGAGAATTAGAAAGAGTGATGATGTGACATTTGGTGTTTTTCATATCGAAGAATTATCAAACTCCGATGAATCTACACAAGAAGAAATGAGTTTATTGAGACAACATCGGGATTTGAATAACACCCACACCAATGTTCTTGAATCACATCCTTTTTACCAACAAGTTCCTACTCAACAAGCCCCTGTTCAACAAATTTCTCAATCAACGGAAGAGGTTTCTCAATGGAAAAATTTGATGGAAAACTTTATGGGAGTTGTTGCAACTCAAGCCGCCAATATGCAAACCATGATGACTTCTATTGGTGGGATGTACCAAGATGTTGGCAATTTGAAAACATCCATTGTGGGACTAAATACAAGAATGAGAACAATGGAAACATCAATGAGAGGTATTGAAGATCTTTTGATTAGGGAAGGCGAGAGAAATAATAGTAGACCCCCGGGTGGATTATTAAGCAACACCGAGAGAAACCCGAGAGGAGTCCATGTTATTACTTGAAGTGGAAGGTCATATAGGCATAATGAGGAAAGCAATGAGGTTGAAGAAGATTTGAATGACAAGAAAGAGGAAGAGTGGAGTGAAGAAGAAGAAGAAATTATTGATGATTTCTTGAAAAATGTTGGCTATGTTGAGGTGGAGAAAGAAGAAGAATGGATAAAGGTTCCAAGGCTATTGAAAAACCCGAGAACTACTGACTTAAGGACCTTATTCAACGAGCATGTTAGAGAGGAAACCGTCAATGGAAATGGCTCGGCTCACACCGGGAATGATTCAAAGGTTTCTGGACATCCTTCAAGGAAAATGGTGCAGAATGATGACACATGGCGTCCACCAAAGGCACAAATATTCGAGGAAGCTTCACCATCTTCATCAAACGACAGGGGTAAGGGAGGTATACATTCTAACCCTACTTTAAGTGATCTTGAATCACTTCCCTATCCCCCTCGTGAGGAAATCAAAAAGATGAAGTTGGACAAGAAGTATGCACGTTTTCTTGACACTTTTCGGCACTTAACCATTAATATCCCTTTCATCGAAGCACTCACGAATATGTCGGCGTATGGTAAGTTTCTTAAAGACATACTATCCAGAAAGAAACGGTTGGAAGAATATGAGACAGTGTGTCTAAGTGATGAGTGTTCCGCTGTGCTTCAACACAAGCTCCCTCCTAAACTTAAAGACCCCGGGAGTTTTACTATCCCATGTGAGATTGGGGAATTTTTGTTTGAGAATGCGCTATGTGATCTCGGCGCGAGCATAAACCTCATGTCCTGCAATGATTTCATGGAACTTGGCATATGCAAGCTTAAGCGTACGGATATGACTCTCCAACTTGCGGATAGATCCATAAAACGCCCAATGGGAGTCATTGAGGATGTACTAGTGAAAGTTGATAAATTTTACTTCCCCGTCGATTTTGTTGTTATGGACATGGAGGTAGGGTACAATACACCCCTTATCCTCGGTAGACCATTTTTAGCAACGGTAGAAGCGGTAATCGATGTTCGTAAGGGAGAGCTTAGTTTAGGAGTGAATGATGAGCGCGTTGTCTTCAACATCTACAATTCAATGAAATATCTATGCACTACACTAGAATCTTGTTCTTTTGTGGACACTTCGTGTCCCCTTGTTTTGGATCGTACTAACACGCAGGTAGTTGAAGAAGACGTGAGCGATAATGTGAAAGCTCACAAACCAAAAGCTCGAAAATCGAAGGAAGAGGTCAAGAATCGTTGGGATTGGTGGCATTCGTCTACATTATGTTGGAGACCGATTTTGATGAAAAAGACGGATGCGGTGCGCGAGGATGACCCACCACCAGTGCATTAAAGACCTAAGCAATGCATAGTCTAGCTATAGACTATAAATTTAGCAATCACGGGTACTATCTTTCTTATTATTCCTTAAGCATTATCTTCCGGTTGGCTTTTGTGTTTATTTTCTACATGCTTATGTGAGTAATTGTTAGTGGTATCCATGCATGATAATCTGTATAATTTCCATCATCTCTATCGTATAATCTCGTCTAGCAAAAGACGTTAAACAAAAGCACTACCGGGAGGCAGCCCGTAAAAGTTTAGTATAATATTTTTGCTCTTTTGTAAGGCCAGGTGTGGCCAATGATCTTTTTGTCTCTACATTTTGGTTGATACTTTGCTCGTACTTGGGATGGCTTGTCATTTCATTGGTTGTCTTTCTTGTTCATGCCCACCCACCCACCCTTTTATAGCATCCCGGTATTTGGTTTGACTTGTTTTGGTGCACCTTTGCTTCCCTAACCACTTCTTTACCCTCACTTTACATTGGGGACAATGCAAGTTCGTAAGTGGGGAGTGGAGTCGTGGTTGGTCTAGCAATGGCATTAGTGCATATTTTTGTATTAGAAAATCCCTTAGTTTTCGATTTTTTTCAAGCATTATTTAGTTGATTAAAATAAACTGTACAAGACATATATTTCATGGATTTGAAGATGTAATGATCAATTTGGATGTGTATAACCAATGTGAACCGTAAGTGCATTTTAACCCCAAATCTATTTGTGTAACATGAATTCCTTGTGCACGTATAGTCTCAATCTTTTGTTAACATGCAACGTTTGTATGATATCATGTAAGCATGCTTCCATAGCAACTAGAACTTAGGCTTGATATCCTTTCGAGGCAAAATAGAAAGGTGTTTGGAGTCGGAGTTAGGGATGACGGTTATGGAATTTCTTTGACTCAACCATAGCCAAATGGCCGTCCCGAACGTAATTTTCACCTGTCCTCACCTCAGCCTTTGTAGAGTGGTGAGACCCTACTCGAACTAGCCATTTGTGATTAAACGCATTAGTATCCGACCCTGACCCAAATTTTGGTCTACATTCCCTTGATGTCCCGCAAGATTAGCAAGTCTTTATGTATGGTGCGGTGATAACTTTGAAAGTTGAACGTTGGATGACTTTACTGGCACAAAGATGAGTTGGTATCTATCGAGTTCGGAGACCATTAATGCATATATATTAAATTTGATGATATGTATGTATATTTTAATTTTAAAAAAAAAAGAAAAAAAAAGAATTATCTTTCACCTTATCTTCAGAACTGACGTCCTGTCATAGATAGATCCCAAGAATGCTGGCTAGCAGTACTTCTTGTTGTGATCTATGTAGGTGAACTGTGATATTCAAGCAATATCCCAATCTATCACTATAAACTCTTATTTCTAAAATAAGAAATTTTACTTCCAAGAACTTTCGTAAAGGCCTTGAACTACCAAATATTGATTGACTGTGACATTGGGTGACAATTCCCGAGAGGATATGCAACACCTTACTCAAAATTCATAACACTCCCACTAACCCTCATGCACACTAGGTATGTCTTCACTTTTGATCAAATCAAACTCTTTTGATTCTCAAAGTAAAGAACTCATACAGAGAAACTTGTTTGAGTCCATTAATGGATCTCGCAAGCATACATATCATGTTATTGTCTATGAACATCAAGCCTTTGGCCCAACGTTCTCTACACTGTCATATAGCCATGATACGCGGCTACAACAAGCACAAACTGAAAAGATTTAGGCATAGCTAGTAGCATATTGATGAGGTGCAGACACCTGCTCTAGACACACCAGTACATTGAAGATCCACCAGGGAACGTCGTGAACCTGAGAGGTGCACAGGCATATACCTCATGGAAGATGAGGACCCTAAAACTTACACTACAAGAAAAGCCACCTTTAATGAGGAGAATTTAATGAGGAGCGTAAATACCGTCATTAACGGCCAGTTTTAATGAGGAGTAATGACTTTGATGACCAATATCTATTTTCTCCTCATTATTGAATACAAAATCTCCTCAATACGTTATACATAAAAGAATCTCCTCATTATTTCTTGAAATATATTATTTTTAAATCAATTTCTTCTTAAATCTACACAAAAAAATTATTGTGAAAAATTAAACTACCCAAAAAATAATAAAAGACCACTTTTTATTTTTATTTTATACAAAACCTCACCCACACACCCAATTCAGCGTGTTCTTACCCTAATTTTTCCAGCCTCCTTCTTCCTCCCCATCCTTCTCCATTCTGCAGCCCTGTCCTTCCTTTAGCATCCCTCACACGCTGGCAATCAGTCAACGACCATAACACTCGACCATCAAGAGGTCTAAGGAGGCAGCGCCACCCACGAGCTTACATCGAAACAAGATTTTATGAGGATTATCAAGCAAGAGTAGCATCTGTAGGCATCCTGAATCATCACCCAGGTAAGAAATCATTCTTTCCCTCTTTTCCTGCTGAGCCGTGGGGCTAGGGGGAGTGGTTGGTACATTATTTTGTTCTTTTTTCTGTCAAGAAGGGTGCTGCTTGTTGATTAGGTTGTTTGGTCGAAGCACTTTCTCTTTTTCCGACATATAAGCCAAAAGGTGTGGGGAAGCAATGGCCCTGAAGATTCTGCAATCAAGCTTTCACCTTTGATGTGACAATCTTCTCCTTGTGCTTAAATCGTTTCGGGCTTATCCTATTTCATGGAAGTTTCAGTTTACCATATTTCTTGTTAATATCGTTTTATATAAACTGATTTGAATTAAGATATCTGCCTGATTTTGTGTGTTATACCGTTTTAAAAGCTTGAGTATGAAAGGTTTGACCTTTCCTCTTGATTTGATGCTGATTTGAGCTTTAGGATTCGACCTTTCCTGTATGTAAAACTTATAGTGTTTCCATATGCTATCATGAATTATCCGTACTATAAAATTAGCATATGTTATGTATAACATTCCCGTTGCCTGTTGCCTTAGCCAATTTGTGTAGAATGCAATATGATAATCTTTAATATAAATCATGATGTTTCAGGGTAACATACTTGCTTCTAAGATTACAGTATATACCTTTCTTTTAGTATATATATGATTTCCAACGCTATGTTTTCAAAAGGTGTTCAATAAATGTACTATATAGCATTTAAATATTTTGGTATTAAAAATGTTATCACAGTTGTTAAAAGGTCAGTCCATGTGAAAAGATATTATGCTAAGTGAAATTGATTTGGACAGATTATTGAGGAGCAGCTCGTGGCCTTTGAGAAAAGATACGGTGCTGATTCATAGTATTAAAAGCTGAAGATTGCAGCCTTCAATCGCTGATTCTGCCAGGGCAATCTTCTCTCACCACATGTGCTTATTCGAACCGGTGAATATCTACCTGGTTCGTAATGAGTTCAATTTGGTTTCACACTTAAGGCTTTAAGGTTCTCTACCCCCAAGTCCTATAAATAGTCACTCATATCAACCTTGGATGGTACCAGTTGAATCACATAGCAATCCAACATTTTCATACTTTTCAAAAGTCTTTCTTTGGTTGAGTCTGAGAGTGTGGGCAAAAGAAGTTGAGTATCTTGTGGAGATAGTGACTGATCTGAAGCTACTATATTGGCGGAAGAGCAATTCATCCAATAGCTCCTGTCTCAGGATCAGTGAAGGTGAAATTCTGAGGTTCTTCTTGTGCAGAAGGTACTCAGGATTGCCTTTTTTGTTGTTAAGTTTTTGCCCCTGTATTGCTTATGTTGATATTGTGTCTTAGTCTCAATTAGTTTACTTGTGTAGTTTTTAATTGAGTCTATTGTGTTTTGATTTCTCCTTGATTCAAGTCTTCGTCTTGGTCTGTGTAAAAGGACATCAGCATCAGTTTCTGAATCTGTAGAATTCTCTTGCTAGAGAAGTTCTGTGCAGTGGAAGACTGCCTTCAGATTGTTGAAATTCTGATTAGTGTGGCCTTGTACACACCACAGTCAAGCCTGAAAAAGGACTGATCAAAAGTGTCAGGTTTGAGTAACCTGTTGATCTGTGTTTTATCCCATTGTTTTAAAGTCTGTTGAATCAGTGTTTCCTTACTGATTCAGTGTGGTATGGTTTGTGTGCTTGGATTTGTGTGTCATTGATATTCCTGATAATCAGCCTTTCGTATGCCTTGAACACACTGATTTTATAGTGCTGCACATAACACTCTCTAAATCTAATATGCCTCATTATATCTCTGATCTCATCATTTGTGTTTAACTTAATCTTCTGTTGTTGCATTAGTGATTTTGTGATTCTCCATCTGCTGAGTTTTATAATTCATCTTGGTGATCTTGTGCATCCGGAACTGAATATCCAGTCTGCTATATAGTACTTTTGCTGAATCTTGTGTGCTTTGCTGCACTTTTTCCTTTGGTTGTTCTGCTGCACGTAATCTGCTTTATGTGTTATGATCTGCTAAGGCTTTAGACATAAAGTGCTTGTGTCCTGAATCTGCTGCTTTGATTGTAGTATTTTGTAATAGGCACTTGCTATACATAGCCTGCTGATCTGTTGATTTCTTGTTCTCAGTTCTTGATTAACAGTTGTGATAGTCTTAGCTTTTAGCCTTGACTATCATCACTGAGAATCGGCTGAGTTGTCAGCTTAGCCTTTGATCAGCCTTGTGATTGTATTCATCTGTTTTCTTCTTGGACACTTGAATATCATATATTCTGTATTTAAGGCTGAATAATTGTATTTGCAAGCATTGTAACCTTTTGAACATATCTCTTTCTAGCTTTTCCAAGTATTTTTGTTTAGTTAATCCTTTTGTCCGCATCAACATATACTCTGAATCCGTTTGACCGTTTATTCAGACCTTTCATGTAATCTGGAACCATTTTGCTGCTGAACTAATCCTTGAATATTTGCTTCAGTATTTTCAAATCTGGTTGAGTTAATTATTTAAGTATTTTGTAGTTTGTACCAATCCTTTTTGTGACGATTGCATAAACATCACTATAAGTAACCTGGTAATTATAGTCTATCTGCAAGCTGCTTGATATTATTAGATTATCTATCAAGTTGTTTTGTTTCATCTAAGTATAATCAATTTGCTTGATATTTGATCAATCTTAATCAATCAGCATAAGTGCTGAATTTGTGTTGATCTTTATGATTGCGCTATAATCTGTTCTATCATCGGTGTTGATCAATTCTAATATCCGTTGCATTGGTTCTGATAATTTTTAATAGTGCATATTTGCAACTTGCTATTGTCTTGATGGGACCAAGCCCCGTTGATACTGTGTCTGCGATTTTCTAGAATCAAGTGCCACTGAGGATTTCAAGATCAGATCAATGTTGTGGTGCTGAAATTATGCCTGATAATTTCAGTAGTTCTGTGCTTACAGGATTGTAAGTGTTCTGCCTTAATTTAAACCTTTTTCTGTGGCTTAAGTATTAGATTAAGGTGTCTGTGCTTTGCTTGATTAATTTATTGTCTCTGAACTATGGATGTCTGTGGATGTGTTTGGACTGAATCATTTCTGAAAGAAGTATGGTCCAAGGGTGGACAATAGGTCAAACACACACAGACTAGGTTCAGTTCATTTTCAATAAGATTACTCAAGGTCTGAGCTGTTGTTTTGTTCTCTGTTTTTACCCATTTATTTTGGTGAATCAGTGAAGAAATTCACTGATTCTGTTTTGTTTCTGAACCTGTGTGCATTGGCTGTTTTACTGTGCTAAATTTTGATCCCACCTTCTTGCTGCACTTTGAACACCTTGCACACTTGCACATCTTGTCATTACACTTTCTTGCTGCACACTAAAGCACTCTGCATTTGCTGCGTTTCTTGATGTGCTTCACTTTGGAATAATCCTATTGAATACATAGGCTTGTTGGTCTGCACCTGTTGTGAATATATACTTGGCCTTGCTGAATTTCTGTGGCTGAACCTACTGTGCTCATAAGCTACTGTGCTGTATCTGTTGATCTTTGGAAACCTGGTGCTGAAACAATCTGTTACTCTGTCAGGACTTTTGTCCCTGCTTGTTGTGCATCCTGTTTTGTAGACTCGTAATAGGCCGTCATGTGTTGCTGATCTGTTGTCCAGAGTGTGCTCAGACATAGATTAACAGTTCTGATAGTCTCAACCCCTTGTTTTGACTATCATTGTTGGGAATCTACTGAGTGGACAGCCTAGTGCTTTTGATCAGCTTTGTGTTTGTAATCCTTCAAGTTTGCTGTTTTGTACCCTATTGAATTTGCAGTACTACTCTTGGGAATATGTTTTTGTCTAATCCTGTACTTGCTACATCTTTGGACTGAAATTTGAAAACTGTACTTGGCCTATATTTTTCATAGCATTTGAAATCACTAGAGCATTCTGTTAATCTGCCTTTGTGATTTAATTTATGTTTCTTTGTTGATTAAGATGATATTGCAAACCCTTGGTCTACCTGCACTGAATTTTATAAGATCACTAAAAAGTTTACTTTTTATTAATCAAGTTGCTTGCTAGAATCTCTGTATATAATATGTTCTTATCAATCTGAACTTAGATACTTGTGCATCTAATTGTTAGTATTGCAACCTGCTCTTTTTACACTTCTAATTAAAAATCCACTTCTGATTCACTTTTGACCATGCTTAATTTGAAGCCCCGGGATTCTGCTTTTGGGATTTATTTGTGTAGGTTTGATTTTTTTGGATTAATTAATTCATGATTAATGAGGATCAAATCACTCTATAATGAGGAGATGTGTTGTCATTGAATTTTTATTTAATGAGGATCAAATGACTTTAATGAGGAGATTAGTCATCATTAAAAACATTTTTACGAGGAGATTGGTCATTATTAAAAATATTTTATGAGGAGATTAGTCATCATAAAAAAATATTTTAATGAGGAGAAATTCTGTCATTAAAATAATTTTAATGAGGAGGATATATTCTCATTAAATGTATGATATAATTAATGAGGAGATTCAATTCTCCTCGTTATATACCTTTAACTAGAGAAGCTGCAATGAGGAGTGGTTTCTCCTCATTAGAAGTCTTTAATGAGGAGAAATGGACAATTAATGAGGAGAATTCTCCTCATTAAAAGCCTAATTTCTAGTAGTGTTATGATGATGTGTTGACGAGGCCTGACAAAGAGAAATGGCTAGAAGCCATGAATTCTAAAATGGAATCAATGAAAGACAACCAAGCTTTCTGACTGAAATTGAGTCAAGAAAACTTTTAACATCCTGTCTGAAACTCAGTCAAAATCAACGAGTTTGCAAATTATTCTGAACCAATTCGAGTCAGAAAACGATGATTATTCTGATTCAATTCGAGTCCGAATTTTGAATGTTTTCCCTATCCAATACCAGGTAGAAAGACTTTCTGACTATAATTGAGTCAAGAAAACTTTTAACATTATGTCTGAAATTCGGTCAGAATCAATGAGTTTGAAAAAAAAATATTTAAAGGGTAAAAATGAAAAAAAATGTTGTGTATTAAGACTTTTAGCTGTGTGAAAAGACATTCACAAATTTTACCTCAAAAGTTTAGGAATAGTGTGCTTGCCAAACGGAAAAATAAGTCTTATAAAAGAAACAAAAAGGAAAAGAAATTCAGAATAATATTAGAACTTATCGCACTAGCTGTAATTAATATGCTTCAAATTAGATAATAGAGAACTCAATGCTCATAGATATACTGGTGTTTGGCGTTTAGGCCTTGAGTTCTCTATTCTCTAATATGCCTCCAAACTGCTAATTATAAACACAAGGGGAATTTTATTCGCATCACAATTTATCTACCACTGCATCACTTTACCTTTTTACACCACACAAAAAAGCAAAATCTACATTTATACCACATTGAATTCAAATATTTTTCATTCTTTATTTACAGCACATTTTCTACCTTAACCACACTTTTATACTACTTCCACACCAATTATTTTTATTACATATTGGTCCTTAAATTAAATATATTTATCCTACACCCTTACCTACACACCTTTCATCCTAAATTATCATATTAATCACCCACAATTCATCATATTCATCACAAATCCTTTACAAAATCTTCACAAGTCCATTATCTTCATCATCTTCATCATATTCATAATCTTCATCATCTTTTTTCTTTTCAATCTTCATCACATTCATGATTTTCATCATCTTTTTTCTTCACCATCTTCATCATCTCAACATCTTTTTTTTCCTTCATAATCATCCTTATCCTCATCATCATTTACATCAAATCCCACCAAAATAAACGAAAAAGAAAGCATTTTTGAGGTTGTAAACCAATATTTGGATGGATCAAACAATGGAATGAGTCCAATTAGGGTTCCAAGCAAATTGACTGAGAATTGATTTGGGCGACATAAAATCATGATTTAATTATCCAATCCACTTTCAAATCCGATTTTTTCGATCCAATGTTGTTCAAAAATCTCTTTGAATCTTCAAAAATTGTATTTTGAAATTTTATTAAGAAAATACAAATATGGGTTTGGTGATATGAAAATGGGTTTGGGTTTGAAGATGAAAAAGATGAAAAAAAATAGAAAAATGGATTTGGTGATAGGAAAATTGATTTGGGTTTGAAGATGAAGAATATGGAGATGAAACGATGAAGAAGATAGAAAAATAGGTTTGGTGATGAGAAAATTGATTTGGGTTTGAAAATGATAAAATATGGAGATGAAAAGATGAAGAAGACAGAAAAATGGGTTTGATGATAGAAAATTGATTTGAGTTTGGAGATGAAGGTGGTTTTTCTTTTTGTAAATTTTAAAAATTTGGTGCAAAATATGATATTATAAAATTTTGGTGGTAGTAAAAAATGCATGACAATAGTTTTTTTTCCTTATCTTTATAGATAAAATGTGGTGTAGAGGTAGATTTTAAAATCTTGAAATAATATGTGTGGTGCAACAATTAGATATAATATTTTTTTTCATTTAGGTGAGGTACAGTGATAGATTTAGTGTTGTGCGAATAAAGGCGTCCAAAAACAATTTCCCTTCGAAGATCTGTTAAAAAGAATAAATAATGACGGCTTCTGTCGGCACCACGAAACTGCTCACGGCACCATGATTACTTTTGGCACCCTATAAATCACTTTTGTCACCACATTAAATATTTTTATTAGGCACAACCAAAAAAAAAAACTCTATATACCATAATTTTATAAAATTACAATCAAGTCCTTTATTAAATTAATAGAACATTTTAGTCCTTCATTAACAATATAATCTTAACATTAACCAATAACCCCTCAAAAAAAAAAAAAAAAAAAAAACATTAACCAATAACCCATATCTTTCAAAAATCTTAATCTTTATCCAAAACATCCTTTAATCTTCATCATCCTTCTTCATCTTCATAATCCTTATTTTTCAACAAAAATTCCATTAATAAACACTACACACAACATTCTTCTTCATCACCGTAACAATCCACAGATTTAATCTTCATCCAAATCATCAACATTAACCCAAATACAACAACTTTCTTCATCTTCATCAGCAAAATTCATTTCTTCATACTCCCCAAAAAAATAATAAATAAAGAAATAAAAAATCACAAATCATTTTCTTCATCTTTTTCTACACACCATTCATCCACAATCTACACAAATCCATATTTAATCTACACATCTTCATCATCTCAAAATACATTTATTTTATACACAACTTCATCTTCTTCATCACATCAAAATCATCCAAAGCTTCATAAGAAAATTAAAAACAAATCAAGATTTATATTTCAATACTTGAAATAGGTGAATGGGTTACCCTATTACAATATGAAGAACATGTAAAACCATGATTTGTGGAGAAAAATCATGTTTTTATGCGTTTTCTGATGAAAGAGTTGGGTTTTCCGGCTTTTTATTTCTGATACTAACATCGGCAACACAGACGTTTTATGTAAACATAAACGTCGAAACTGTCGACGTTACAAATGTGCAACAACGTCGAAACAAATTTTTACGTCAGCCAAACTGACTTTCCAAATGTATAAACAACATCGGAGTAATCGACGTTACGCAAACGTCAGTCACACTGGCGTTGTCTTGCTATTACGACGTCAGGCCCATCGACGTTCCAACGTTGCCTGAGTTTTTCAGATTGCTTAAAACGTCGGTTGTCTTGACGTTGTTAGTACCAAATCAATGTCAGTACAGGTGACGTTACCAGTCTTCTTCATCGCAAATGCAGGAACGGTTTCTTTCCGAAGGAAAAAATTTGAAAACCAACCATTAAAACCCTCGATTTCTACCAAATTACCAGCGAATTTTTTAAAAAACAAGATACATACGTGATTTGGTTCAAAGTTATGTTCTTCTTAGCTTGTGTTTTGCAACCAATGCTTCAATTGCGGTTTTCCGGCAAAATACTTATCTTCTCCGGCGAAATATCGTCTTCTCCAGCGATTTTTTTATTCAAATGAAATGAAAAAGGAAGTTAGTATTATGTTAAAATGAATTGGTTAAATGAATTAAGGAGTATTAAAATATTAAAAAGTGTTATTTCATAATTTATAAAAGTTGAGGGACTAAAGGGTACATTTTTTGAAAGTTATTAAATGGATGTGGTGCCTTTAGTGATTTGGTGATGTAGTGAAGTAAATGAAAAATAATAAAATAAAGGGTGCCGATAGTAAATTCGTAGTGCCGATAGAAGCCGCCTAAATAATAATCAATCATAATATTAACAATAAATAAAAGATAATAAATATACATTCATGAAGATCAAAGCCAAAAATGCTCTCTTACGATGAAAGTGACCATCGCCTTCCTTAAAATCAAGGAGTCAAGTTAGATAGTCGTTCTGATGAAGGTCCAAAAACACGTAACAGTCCCCATCTGAAAGTCAAGGCCATGGATCTTCCTTTTGATCATACAAGCCCGTAAGAATCCCAACCAAAAGAGAGAAAAATGAAAAGAAAAAAAAACAAGAACACAAAGCAAAGAATAAACAACTTTTCGCATAATTAAAGTTAAACCAATTTACACACAGTATATAACGTCCCATGTGTCCTATGAATTAGTAGCAGAAAAGGTACCATAAATCATCTGCAGCTATCTTACCTTTGATCATAAATGAGAATCGTTTTGTCTGGAAAAAAAAATGTTAAAAACACCAAAACGACGCCGTTTTGATGTTTTAACACTTGCACAATAGTTCCTCAAAAAAAATTCCAATAAACAAAACACTTGCACAGCATGTGCTGTGATATTACTGGTACAACAATGAATCCTCATTCCAATTTTGTGGCTGTGGGAGAAAGAGAAAAAAACGAGTGGACATGAAGACACTTTGCCCTGTTTGGTTTCGGGTTGGATTGAGGTTGAATGGATTCAAGAAACAGAAAGTAAAATAAAATATAGTCAAATAATGATTATAAAGTTGAAATATTATGTTAAATTTGTGTGGTTGAAGAAATGATTGGTGAAAGAAATTTTAATGAAATATTAGATTGAAAAAGTAATAGTTAAATAGTGTAGTGAGTGAATAAAATGAATTGATTAATATTATATTATTTATTGATGTTGAATGATTGATAAGAGAATTTATAATAAAATAATAAAATAAATAAAATAATAATAAATAATATAGTGAAGTGGATCCCCATCCGAAAACAAACAAGGCCTTTGAGAGTTGAAGTGCAACTGACATCACAGTATCCAAATATTTTTTTTTGAGAAACAGTATCCAAATATTTAACTCATTCTTTTGACATCCACACATAAAATACCATGATGGAAAAAAGTGGGCTAAACCCTAAAATCCAATTTGAATTTCTTTTTGTTGTTGGGCCGGGCCGATGCAGAACCAATTGCAAGAATTATTTTTGCGAACATTATTTTGTACTTAATTCTAACCACTCAGCTTGCCACGTGGAAGGTAGGGATCGAAAGCCTTCCTTCTTCTTAGATAGGTAGAGAAATAAAAGGTGGAAATCTAACACTTTTATTTTACCAAACACGCCTTGTATTGCGACCCATGAAAAAAATCATATCTTATTCACATGACTAGGGTTGTAAATGAATCTAAGTATTCGATTCGATCCGGAGTATTCGGCTCGAAAAAGCTCGATTCGGGCTCGTTTCGTGGGTTCGAACTTCGAGCCAAACCTTACAAATTAGATATTCGGTGGTCGATATCATAAATTCATATACAGTTCGGCTCGGATATCATAAAAAACATGTTCGGCTCGGATATCATAAATTCATATACAGTTCGAGCCGAACATGTTTTTTAAAACCGAGCCGAACATGTTTTTTAAAACCGAGCCAAACATGTTCTGATTTTTTTTTTAAAACCCAGTTCGAGCCGAACATGTTCGAACGGTTCGACATGTTCGAGCCGAACATGTTCGAACGGTTCGACATGTTCGAGCCGAACCGAGCCGAGCTTTTTTCCCCAAATACCAGACCGAACCCGAGCCGAATAATGAAAATATAAGGCTCTGCCATTTCGAGCCGAGCCGAGCCTAAGGTTCGAACACACCAAGCCGAGCCGAACCCTGCCAGGGTTCGGCTCATTTACAGGCCTATACATGACCACAAGACAACAGAATAAACAGGCAGGAGAAAGTTCTTGATAACCTATAGCTGAAACAAAGTAGGAAGAAGAAACAAATAAAAAGTATTACACATACAAGCACACTGATCCTGCTGAGAAGGTTCTTAAACAGAGTCTCTATCGTAATCGTTTGTATAAAAAGACACACGTCTTTTATACATATGCATCACTCACCCAGTGGTGTGTTGTAAATAACAACTTTTCATACAACGATATCCTATCAATAAACCGGTCTGTTGGAAGTTTTAAATATGTCCATAAGATTCATGAAGAACAGCAACCACTATTCTGTGCAACTGGCTGTCCGCGAATGTTCACTGTTGGAAGCTTTGCATTGTTCGCCGTTGGTTGGCTTGCCATCCTGCATACATGTACGTGTATGAAACAGAAAGCAGCGTTAAGATTAGTTTCCAGAAATAGAATATAACATCGGTTACTGACAAGTTATCGAACTCAAAAGTTTCAGATTGACGTCAGCAGGCTCGGTTCACTTATCAGAGAGCCCTTCCAATACAATTGATGAAACAATCAAATACCTGCTTTTTATCACTGAAGTCATGGCCATGAAAGCATGCTCGACGTTAGTAGAGTCTTTGGCACTGGTTTCCATGAACGGAATTCCAACTTCATCGGCCAATGCCTACACATAGGTGCAATGCTTAAAATTACTACAACATGATATAATATGTTTTGATGTCCTTGAGCATAATCTTGTTGTAGGAATTGGACACACCTTAGCTTCCTCGTATGAAACGACTTTCTTCTCCGTAAGGTCGCTTTTATTCCCAACTAAAATCTTGTTAACATTTTCACTCGCATAACGGTCGATTTCACTCAGCCACTGCTTGACATTATTGAAACTGTCTCTATCTGTCACGTCATAAACCACCTACACAAACGCAAACATAATATTACTATCAACCATAGTTATTGCAATGGAAGCGGATAAATGAATCACAACTAAAATACTCCCTTCATCCCGTAATCTAAGTCTTTTAACAATTTTGCTGTGTCCTTACAAATCAATAGATTCAATACAACATTTATTTCAATTTTTTTTCCCGATTTCACTCCTATTATCTACCCAAAATCAACTCATTAAGATACTGCCTTTTGGTATTCCAAGGGTCAAACCCAATTTAAAAATGAAAATATATTTTTGTCCTAACATACTACAGAATAGATCAATTATTAGCTTTCTTAAACTGTGTACCAAAACTAAAAGGACTTGTAATTTGAGACGGAGGGAGTAATGAAGGTCCATAACTTACGATAATGCCATGTGCTCCACGATAATAGCTACTTGTAATAGTCCTAAACCTTTCTTGTCCAGCAGTATCCCACTTGAATAAGAGATAACCAAAGAAAAAGTGAAACATGATCATTCAACACCAAGCACATGCTCCTCGAAAAGAAAAAAATTAAATAAATAAATGACCAAGCACATGCCAATGAAGAAAGCATAAACACTTGTCCCCAGGACATAACCCAGTTGGCAAGGGGCATGGGTGCGTGGTGCAGCCTACCGGGAGGTTAGAGGTTCGATTCCCACAAGGGGCGAATTATTCCCTCTTGCGTAATAAAGGCAAGCCCAACGATTCTGAGCTACTGGGGGATCCTGATTAACATTCTCCACTCATCCCATGGGACAGGGGGAGTGGGGACCCTCATAGTTAGGGTTTAACCATTTTAAGAAAGCATAAACACACAAAAAAAGGATAATGAAAGGGGGTAACTAGAAAATGTCTCTGAGGTAATGAAATAAAATTTGAAGTCTCCACCAATACAACATGCTGTTGTTTCCATTCATGGATCAGTCATAGTCTTCTGAGCTTTATCGATGGTATGTCCATCGACAAATCCATTGCTTCAAACAAATGTGTAAAAAATCCTAGCCGCACTTAAAAGCCGAGTACTTTATCATTGACATAGCAACCCAAAGAGAAAAAAAAAGGTGTAAGAATTCAATAATGGATGGGAATCTATAGTGGACGGGTGAAACGCATAGAGATAAAAAAGAAAACCAACAGAAAAAGCACTCAGCTGAGCCAACACAAACGCTAGGCCAGCGAATAAAAAAAAACACAACTTTTCTTTCTTGCAACATCACGTGAAAGCTTCTTTCTTTCCCTCCAAAAGATAAAGCAGATCAATAAGTGCCAAGGAAAGCACCCAAATTCCCGAAGGAACAAAGAGAGGAGAAAACAAAAAACCACGTACGAGTAACATAGATATTATACACACAATAGAAGTGATCAGAGCTCTTACAATTTGAAGTTTGATAGTCTTCCCGTCCTGCTCCACTGTTCGAATTTTCTATGAGAACAAAGTACAGAGATGTGAAACACTTTTATTGATCCTAAATCAGGGACAAGTAATCAGATAAGCAACCAGTTACTTACAAAATCGACTCCAATAGTGCTTATATAACTCTCTGAATAAGAATCATCCTGCGTTACCACAAAGTAATATCACAGTGAAAAGAATCGGATGAGCATTGAAAGTACTTCCAACTCAAATTTCCCAAACAAAATCGGATGAGCATTGAAAATCGGATGTAATCCTTGCATTACATCATTATAAGAATCAAGAGCAAACCACAAGAATCAACTTATATACTTTTCATAAATGAACACCCCTCCTCATTCAAATAAAAACATGAATGAGAAAACAGAAAAGACCAATCCCTTGAATACAGTATGAATCAATTAAAGGACAACCTCTAATCAGAGTTAAAAATTTAGGCAGGGATATTCCAACAAACTCAAGCATGATAGTAAAATTAGATATGGTTCCGTTCAGCTTCTCAACTTATTTTTCATTAACAATTGATTTCACTCAAGAGGACAAGATGGGATGTTGATGGTTCGGTTTGTTGTGGTTTTAAGAATTTTCAAAACCAAACCACACATTTCGATTTCTAAAAGATGAAACCAAAACAATTTATATAATATTTTGCTTCATTTGATTTGGTTCGGTCTTTCATTTTTTGGTTTGGTTCGACTTGATTTGTTGGTTTACACCATTAGGATCATTTTAAAGTAAATGTAGTACAACTCAATTACACCTCAATTATCATATCGTCCCTACTTTTTAACAGAAAAAATTTATTAAAATTTGAGCAACCAGGAAGGCGTTGGTAGAGCAAATGTACCAATCCACAGAGCAAACAAAGAATCCAACGACCAACAAAATACAAAAAATAATACTAATAAAACAACCACCAGAATCTAAAGGTCTGCCCGACAACAACAAAACTTTCAAACTTCATCCACTTCTTGCAATAATATCAAACAAACACTAGCTTACTGCTTATTAATTTTTTCAATCATCATAAACATCCTCCCTCAGTTTCACCAGAACCATTAAAGATTTACAAAACACACTACATGACAACACATTCTAACCGGAATCACAGAACAATCTTATCCTATTGATTATGTTGAGAAGTAGCGTTAAGTATTATGTTTTGTTATGTGTGTATTATGTTTTTTTTTTTCTTTTCCTGTTTAGGTTTGTTGTGATAATTAGATGGTTTTATTCCTTTGTTTTGGATAGCCAACATTAGGCTTTTAGGGTTAAGGGTGGCTGTGTTGTAATTGATTAGCGTTGGACTCTAAGTTACATTATGTAGAGTTTCTAACCTAGTCAGGAAACCCACGTATTATGTCAGCCTAAATATAAGCATTTTATTAAATGAAAGAAATAATAAGAAATATTTTTTCCTTCACTGGAAAACTCTATATGGTATCAGAGCAAGAGGTTATAGGTTCAAACATCTTTGTCAACACTTCTTTTTCATTTATATTGTTCACGTGTTAGTCCTCTTTGTTGGCCATTTTGTATCATTCATATGCCTTTGTGTACCCTATGTTGGCCCAGACTCAATCTAGGCATATGAATGATACAACATGTCCTCTTTGTTGGTCGTGCAATTGTTGGTTTACCTTGGGTGGGTACAAACTGTCAAGCTTGCAATTGATGGCAAGGGAAAACTTGGGCATTTGACAAAAGAGATCAGACAACGATGGGCGTATGATCCAAAAGCCAAGACCTGGAAATCTGAAAATGGTAATGGCTTGTCTCATAAATTCTATGGAGCCAGTCATTGTTAGTCCCCATGTGTCTTTACCAACTGCTAGAGATATTTGGCAAGTTAAGGAAATGTATTCCGATATTGTAAACTCATCCCGGATCTATGAATTGAAAACAAAGTCGTGGAATATGAGGCAGGAGTCTCGAGATGTTATAACTTTTTACAATGAAATCGTAACCTTACGGCAGGAATTAGACATGTGGTACGAAGATGTTCGGAACTGCCCAAGATAGTGTTAAATTTCAAAAGAGAGGAGAATAAGAGAGTCTACTCATTTTAAGCAAGCCTCAACTTAGCCCTTGATAAGGGTACGAAAGGAATTCTTCGAAGGAAGCCTTTGCAAAATTTAAGGGAAGACTTCTGACGTAATGAGAGAAGAAGTAAAAAGAGTGAAGAGAAAAGAAGTACAACCGGAAGTTGAGAACTATGCCACAGTAGCAAGCAAATGAGATTCTGACAAGAGAACCAGCAAGCGAAAACCCAAGTGTGATCACAGCAAAACGCTTGGGTATGGTGAAGACACTTGTTGGGAAACCCATACAGAACCAGCATGAAAATCTAAGGGGCAAGGAGGAAGTGGTAAAGTAAACCAAGTCGCATGTGATCCTGGGAAAACTCCTACCCATGACCAATCTCTCTAACTCAAAAGCAACTTGAGCATCTCAATAAACTCTCAAGATCTCAAACTTCCTCTGTTGATTCAGGTAAATGTACCTTACTATCTTTATCAACCTCCTATGTTTAGTCAGGTAAATTTTCTTTACTACCTTTATCTCCTACCAATCGAAGGTGCCGATTCTAGTGGAACAAACAATACGACTAGGGCATCTGAACTCTTCTCTACTTACAAGCAATGTGCTGGAAACCAAAAGGTTAAGCTAACAGATGGCTCCTTTTCAATCACAGCCGAGAAAGGATTGATCCAAATCTCTCCCACGTTTACCTTAGAAGATGTCTTACATGTCACAGAGTTAACCTGCAATGTTCTCACTGTTCACAAATTTACTTCTGATGAGAAGTGCATTGCTAATTTATTTTTTTATGATTGTAAATTTTAAGATCAAGACTTGACGATTGACAGGTCTAAGACGATTGGTGGCTTGCACGTCATTGAACAAGAACCTGCTTATGAGAGAAGAACCAATAAAAGTTGTTATCAATCAATTTCTCATTCTGATCAAGATGTTATTCAACTATGACATAATAGATTAGGACACCCTAGTCTATCATAAATGAAAATTTTGTTTCCTCACTTGTTTTAAATAAAAATGTCAATTTCCTTTGGTGTAAAAGTTGTGAGTAGGCCAAAAATATCGAAATCCCTATATCCCTCAACCTTACTAACCAACCAAACAATTCATTGTTATTCTTAGTGATGTTTGGGGACGCTAAGGGTGAAAAATCTGACAGGGAAAATATGATTTGTTAAGCTTATAGATGATCAGAGTATTTTTTTTTAAAAGATATGGGGTTTACCTTTTCAAGAAATAATCAAAAGTAGAACATGTCATCCTAAATTATTAGACAATGGTTCTCAATTTCAAACTCAGATCCAAATATCGAGTAATAATGGCACAGAGTACTTTAACCAAGTTCCTTCAAAAATGAATAATTCATCATATTTCATGTGTAGATAACCCTCAGCAAAATGGAATTGCTGAGAGGAAGAATCGGCACATGATTGAGGAGGTAAGGGCACTTATGATGAATTCTAAATGTTCAATATATTTATGAAGTGATGTTGTTATCAATCTCATAAATACGTCTTCCATCTCGGATTCTCAAGTACCAAATACCCTTAAGTCTCTTCACTACATGTATTCCAAATTGCACAGGAGATATAAAGGCAGAAAAGGGAAGGAAGAGGAGACCACAAAAAGGGGACAATGGATATAGAAGTAGGGGTTGTCAGACATAGAGTTGTACGCAAGTTGGCTACTCGTGAGTGTTTGAGATCGGCTCGAGCCAAAGATCGGCTCGAGCCAAAAATCGACTCGACTCGGCTTAAATCAAATCGAGCTTGAACTCGACTACTCTTGAGCAAGCTCGGATACATATCTTGATATATATAATAAAAAAGCATGTGTATATTTATACATGCATACATACATACACATATATAATGTGTGTGTATATTATCGTAGATATGTATATGTATCCTAATAATTGTAGTCAATAGATCCTTCAACAAAAAAAATTGTCATCAATATAATTATTAGATCATATTTTAAATTTTTACTTGATTTATTTATATCTTATGCTATCTTGCCATCTATCAAATACTTAGCATTAAAAATATTGTTAGGTAGTCAATCAAATGTTCTGTGCAAATATAATAATCAAAAAAATTAAATAACAATGGTCCAGAATGACATTTTTGTTATATTATCATGTGATAAGTTAAAATATTTTTGAATTATGTTTCAAGACCTATTAGACTCTATAAACTATTAAACTCGATCCAAAACTAGAGCTCGACCCGAGTTTTAGAAACTTCATTCAATCTCAACCCGAGCTCATGTTCGAGTTCGAAATACTTATGCTCAAACTCCAGAAATTTTAAGCATTACTCGATTCGACTCAACTCGCAGCTAAAAACGAAGATAGGGAAAATATTTGATATTGAAGATAAAGACGTAAATTACCGCAAATCTTAGAAGGAGACACGATTTTCCAACACCAGAATCTCCAATCAGCAAAAGCTTGAACAGGTAATCACTGAGACAAAAGAAGGTATATTTAGTGTCTTGTGAAGGCAGACTGGAAAAGAAGAGCATAATGCTTTATCTATACTTACCAACCTACACCTGAAAGAAAAAATAACTAAAAAAGATAGCAAAATAACTAAGAAGAGCAACTTTCATCTATTCTTTCACATTCTCTCTGAAACAGCCAAAAAGTCCATACAACAAGCACAAAAAACAACTGAACCAGAACCTTCTTATGCCAACTAATTCACTTACCTTCCATTAAAAAATTGCAAACACATTATTATGAAAAGATTATTAGAACT
This sequence comes from Gentiana straminea, assembly GCA_036785695.1. NCBI lineage: Eukaryota > Viridiplantae > Streptophyta > Magnoliopsida > Gentianales > Gentianaceae > Gentiana > Gentiana straminea. The sequence continues at coordinate 22,079,233 of JAVUPR010000183.1, read as the reverse complement.
ATCTAAAAAGACATTGCAATAAATCTCTGGAAAAGAGTAGGAGACTTCAGGTGCTCAACTTTCTCGGGCACGTTTAAAACTCACCTCCGAAAACGGTTCAAGCACTAACAGCATTAATAAACCTGGAGAGCATAATTCTTGTAATGACGTAAACCCTTTGATCCATATCAGTTCCAAAACCCACATAGTTATCATCACTCCTTGAAATGCCCAAAACCCTTTGATCCTTAATAGTCCCAAAACCCACATAGTTATCATCACTCCACATTGCTTCTCAGGCTTATTAATGCATTAACTATTACATAACCCATTGTTCAGGGGAGAAAAATACTACACCCAAGTTATTACTGCAGATTAAAGGCTATTGATAAACACATAATTAAAGTAGTTATTATCATATCAGATTTTGAAGATTGAAGTCCAGTGTTATCAAGAAGATAAATTTGGTCGAGAAATTCAATGATACATTCAAATTTCATATCACTAATGCACTGCAAAACTGAAACTGGTAAACCATAATTTCTGGAAGGAAAAAAAAAAGCACTTTGCATGCAGAATAAAGAAAATTAAAAAGGACTATAATATTTTTTAATACGTAATCTAGCTTTTATTTTTCTCCGACAACGAAAAGTTTCATTAAAAGCAAAATCAATACAAATTTTAGGATGGTCCAGGTGCAAGTATTAGACCACCATGTTTTCAATTTCAAGCAAATTCATTGGTATTTTTTTTTTCTAGAAGTAGAGGCCCAATTTAAAAACATAAATTCCTATTGAATATGGTACACCAACTAGGATTACAACTTCGACTTCATTCTGCATAATGCAGAAGCCAACTACCCAGGTACATCTTTGAAGCAAACTGAGTCCTGGGGGAAATTACCAACAAACTTAGCAAGAATAGGCCCAATTTAAAAACATAAATTCCTATTGAATATGGTACACCAACTAGGATTACAACTTCGACTTCATTCTGCATAATGCAGAAGCCAACCACCCAGGTACATCTTTGAAGCAAACTGAGTCCTGGGGGAAATTACCAACAAACTTAGCAAGAATATGAGCTACTTCATTACAATCCCAAGGGATAAAATAAAACGAGTGACTTGCGAGATATCAATTTAGGTAGTTGCCTTAAATTTGCATATTCGAAAATCGACTATAGCTGGTAAATTGACCAGATATAAGAATGAACACACATAAAAAATGCAAACGATGAAAATATACATGTGATCTTAAAACCTAGTCGAACTTTATGTAAAGCCACATCGTTGATACGACCCGAAGATTAACAACAAATAGGTTAAAAATTTTAGGGATACGTACTATTCCGGATTCATTGAGATTAGGATGAGGAGATCACTGCCGAAATCCAAGGGATTTCCGGCGAAAAAGGTCGAATCTGTCCCGACAATTTCAGATGAAGATGAAGAGGTCCAAAAGGAGAGAATTGCTCGTAAATAAATAAAGAAGAGCAATCGTAATGCGGGAAAACAAAATAGGGAGAATTGCTCGTAAAGTTTTTTTTTTTCTTCTCGTTGTCTATTTAGTCTTTGACTAAATATCTATTTAAAGAAAAAAAAAAGAAAAGTTTGATTTCCGTGTATTTTCCAAATTGCCCCCTCCTCAATCAGCCCCAAAATCTCCAATTTCACCCGACGCTTGGCCAAATTCCTCATCTTCTTTTTCTCTTCTCTTTCTATCAACACACAAAACCTTGTTATCCGATTTTTCCCCAAATCGTCTCTTGTTGTCTTCGTCTTTCTTTTTCAAAACGTTTACCTAGTTTCAATTTCAGAGCATTTATGCTCTTCTTCTCAATCCGCACGATTTGAATCGAAGCCAGCTATCTTCTTGCAACTATCGTTTCAAAGTCGATCTTTTATTTATCATCTTCCTAATTTCATCCACAACAAAACCCCTAACACCACGTGTAAGAGCACCACAATTCCCGGCGACCCATAGCTCGATCGGGGGACTTGGGTTCAAGAAATAGAATTTTCGGAGCAGGATCTCAATATCGGATTAATTGGTAAGTAATAAATAATTTGTTGTCTTTAATCAATTTAAGTGTGTTTAGTGTAATGCAGGTACGTTATTTGACAAATGAGCTGATTTGTGAAATGGGTTGTTTGATTTGTAGTTTATGTTGGTCCCTTGAAAAAGCTTTCGTTAAGTTTAGAGGGGGGGGTGAATAAACTTAACATTTAAAACTTTGGAGTTAACAAATTCTGCAACTTCGGCGGCCGTCGATACTTCGATAGTCTGTTGAGACTTCGATAACTTCTTCGATAAACGATAGTCTATCGACAGCTTGAGTTTGCTGAATTATATCAAAATTAAGCCTTAATACTTGTTGTTAAATATGATACTAAGTATTAGATACTCAGTAGTGCAAGTGTGTGATTTCAGTTGCTAGATTCAGTAGGTTGATGTGTATAATAAGCTAAGTGCAGAATATAAATGCGAAAGTAAGTAGGCGCTTTTATAGTGGTTCCGGGTGGTGTAATCCTGTCGGTCACTCTTCTCCTTGTGATGTTGGAGGAAATTCACTAGAGATCTTTGATGTAGGCGTTACAAAGATTCCTAAGTTGCTTGTCCTTCACCAATAACTATGGCTTCACAAACTCGAAAACTCGGGAACGGTAGGATTGTTTGCTCCCCGAGTCTTCCACCGGTCCTTGAAGGGTAGGATTGCCTCTTCACCACTTCTCCACCACAAACAACGATCTTTCACACCAAAGTGCTTTACTGTCTTCAGCAGGTTCTTTATAAAATAAAGATTGAATCAAGTATATGATTCAGTTGCAGCAGCTTGATTAGGATGATATAATCAGCAGCTTGCAGTCTTCAAATGTGTATGCTTGATGTAGCTTGAATGTAGAATACACTTGAATAATTTCTCTGGATCAGTAGCAGTAAGTTCAGCAGGGTGTTTTTCAGCTCAGAATAATATCTCTTCAAAGTTTATCAAAATTCATCATCATGTTTCTGAGTTGAAAGTCCTCTATTTATAGGTAGGAGAACATGTGACTTGTGTTTGAAATTCAAATGTAACCGTTCCTGGTTTTTGTCCCATCTGATTTGCTTTCTGTCACTATTTATAGGATCGACACGATCGAAAATTCCTTTTTAACGGTGCGATCATCCACCCTTTGACTTGTATCCATTGGATAATAATCTGAATCATCCCAACGTCTGTTTAATCTCAGCCCTTGATTTGTTTGATAAGTCAGAGGTAGTTGGCTATCATTTTCAATGTAATCTTCCAATGTAATCTTGAATTACCCGAGGTATTTCATCAGCAGGTTCATCAGCACCAAGAGTCACATAGAGATGTGATTGGTAAAGTGTTGCCTACCTTTCGAATTATTCCGGTTGATCGTCCCTCGTCGGGAATCAGGGTAACTAGATGTGATCTTGGCCACTAAAGAATTTTGGAAAATTCTTGAAACTCAATTGGGAGTAGTTGACTAGTGGGAGCAAAATCATAATCCTAAAGACCATCTTTGATTTTGCAATGTATAAACAACAACACTCTTTTATCTTTATTTTATGTTGTGGTCTTAGCAAACCTTTATATTTATGTTTAAATTCTCGATTAGTAAAAAAAAATTATGATTGTTTCCTTTTGAGAAACGTTCTCAAGTTGGTTAAGTAATTTTAATCCTTTAAAATAAGCAATGAAACAAGCAAGTACGTTATAGTAGTCAAAGACAAGGAGGCTACATATTTGATGGAGTCCTCTGAGACTTTAATTATTAACAGAAGCCCACACATTGGACATAACGATATCCAATGGGTCACTCCGTCATACGATGAAGATTATTCAAACATTAAATGGATTGGATAAGGATGACCACGTCGAATTCTGAAAAGGTTGTTTTCAGAATTGTAAGATTTAAGTATCGACTTAATCATTGCTTAAAATTAAATTAAATAGTTCATGTTTTGAATATGATTCAAAAGGTTAAATAGACTATTTAACAAACGTTGGATTTTCTTTATGAAAAAAATTAAAGACACAATTCTTGTGATTTTTCTTAAGTCTTATGAAGACTAAATTAAGAAATATCTACAACAGTTTGAAGGATTAATATGGAAAGTTAGGGCAAGTGCTTGAGTAAGAGAACTTATCGAAGTCTGTACCCTAAGCAAGTAATAGTTCATTATTAACGGAAACCCACACATTGGACATAACGATATCCAATGGGTCACTCCGTCATACGATGAAGATTATTCAAACATTAAATGGATTGGATAAGGATGACCACGTCGAATTCTGAAAAGGTTGTTTTCAGAATTGTAAGATTTAAGTATCGACTTAATCATTGCTTAAAATTAAATTAAATAGTTCATGTTTTGAATATGATTCAAAAGGTTAAATAGACTATTTAACAAACGTTGGATTTTCTTTATGAAAAAAAATTAAAGACACAATTCTTGTGATTTTTCTTAAGTCTTATGAAGACTAAATTAAGAAATATCTACAACAGTTTGAAGGATTAATATGGAAAGTTAGGGCAAGTGCTTGAGTAAGAGAACTTATCGAAGTCTCTACCCTAAGCAAGTAAGTTGAGATAAATTTATCTAAGCTCAAGTCAACTCTCGGATATATGATATCCTACGAGTGTGATTAAATTAGAAAGATTAAATGCAGATTTGGAAGGTGAAGCAAACTTTGTAACACTTACCGTATTCTGAATCTAGTAAGCTGATAAGGGAACTAAATAAATGTTATTATGTTCCGACTCTTATGAAGAACATATTTTCAGCTATACACTAGGATTTAATGGACAAATTCAATTGTAAGGAATAAATGTTATTCCGACAAGGTTGAACAGTCACTGAATCTAACATACTAGATTAATGTCACTACATAGTTGATATAGTTGATAAGATCTCAACTAAGTATTTGTATGGCTGTTATCCTTAATATTTGTGGTTTTTCTCGACATAGTCTCTATGGAGGAGAGTCGTGTGACCAGTTGTCATTCTGATGACGGCTGAACCATGTGATTATGAATCATGTGGGTTATACGTATCTTATCCAAAGAGGACTAAAATACCCTTTTATGAAAATGGTTATAAAGTCTAGAAAATTGACTAAAGCCTATACATATTGATGTTTGTAGGCTTATGGCCATTTGTACCATAAATAATTGTTTGTCTCTCTCTTGGACTATTTTAGAAATAGTTGAATGTACTTATTGAAGTATGACAATTCTGAAAGCCCGAAAAGTTTGAGCTAGTATGAATATGAGATAAATGAAACTTAGGAATTAATCTTCAATTGGATTGAAGCAATTAATGACTGAAGGGTGTTTCAGAAGTCGTCTGAAAAGGAATAAGATTCCACTTTGAAGGATGCCATTCTTGATACGCAATTAGATTGTGTTTCTAAAATAGAAACAACACTTTATACGATAAAGGTGTGAAGTAAGCCATACGAACTATCCCTTACACGTTTCGGGATAGTGCCCTTAATCAAAACACATACTTAACCGAGTTCCAAATAATGAGGTTGAACAAATTCCATATTAGATATGGAAGGGAATAATATCGAATCTATCTTAACCGATGATTTGAAGTTATCATAGGCAAAGTCAGAAAGGCTTGGAGCCTAGTACGACATATGCAACTTTGTGGAATGCCTTGGCGAGTACGCCAGATATCGTCTACTTTCCCGCGGAACAAAATGATTGTCTCCAAACATGCTGCTTCTAGAGGAGGCATTTCTTCCAAAAGAGATAATGGGAGTAAGTGAGATCTTAAAAGAGTTTGAGAGCCACAAAGAGAGATTCAACCATAGGAACGTGAGCAGACGCCACATAGTAATGTGGTGTAGAACACTGCTCATAGTACTCAAATGTTCTATAAGTCTGTGGCCTGATAAAGGCTGCTGATGTGTTCATCTTGAAGAATGAATATCTCACAACTTGTGAAGGAATTTTTAGAGGCAAGATTGAGAGATATGACCAGGAGCCATAATATCTAAATTAGAATCCATCAGTGACAACCAGGTTGTGAACCTAGTCTGTCTTACCCAGAGGGAGTGTCCCTAGAAGGCTGTCATGGATAGTAATATGATTACCATAAGGCTATAGTGACGGCTGAATGGTACATGGTGTATACCTTGTAATTGTCTTTATACTGCCAGCTGAGCCCAGTTCTATTTAGACTATGCTTGTTATAACTTCGTATCATGGCTATATGATAGTGTTGAAGACGCTGGGCAAATAGCTCAATGTTCATAGACGATAACATGATATGCAAGCCCACGGGATCCATTTATGGACTCAAACAAGTTTCTCTAGACGATCTCTTTGTTTGATAATCAAAGGAGTTTGAATTTAGTCAAAAGAAGGGATATGCCCAATGTAGTGGGAACGTGTAACGATTTTTGAGTAAGGTATTGGATATCTCTCTCGAGAATTGTCATCCCATGTCACAGTCAATCAATATTTGATAGTTCAAGGTCTTTACGAAAGCACTTGGATTAGCAGTTCTTATTTTTAGAAATAAGAATCTATAGTGATAGATTTAACTGCTGTTAAATTATAGTTTACCTATATAGATGTGATGCTAAAAAAGTTTAGCATAGATCGCGACAGGAGATACTGCTAACCGGTGTTCTCAAGATCTATCTATGTTAGGACGTTAGTCCTAAAGATAAGGTGAAAAATGATGCCAGATGTTCATAGTCCATGAAGAGTCATGTGCAAGTACGAAAGTAAATCTGGTGAATGTCGAAAATATCCTTAATCAAGTTAAGGATGGTTTCCTAGTTTATCGAAACTTGGAATCAGATAAATATTGATGTACATACATGTATCCTGAATCTTATGAAGGAGAGTGGGAGATACAGTCTGTATTTGCGGTCACTTTGATTAAGTAAAGCAGTGAGCTGGAAATGTTCTCAGCATGTGATCACTGTAAATTATACAACTATGCTAAAACACAGTATGCGCCTTGGAGGCGCAGCGGAAGCAGTACATGGATCTAGAAGGTTCATTCCTGAACCTTGTACGGTTCTTCCACATTTTCTATAGCTGATATAGTAGTGGATTCATTGCTTGGAGCAAGGACCAGGGTCTCTGAGATTCATGTGTGTTGAGGGGGTTCCTTTGACTTGGTCATTTGGAACATGGTATGAAGATAGTCTGAGTCCCCATGGATAGTGATCCATTCACGGCTAGGGTTGGTTGCGGGTATTGCATGAGACTCTTGTGTTTCAACTTGGTCTTGTGTGTACGAGGAATTGGTTTTAGGCCAAGTGGGAGATTTTTGAAATAGTGTCATAAACCCAATTGGGTTGGACCAGATCCGACCGGGCCGGATCATTTCTACTATTTCTTTATGATTATACATATATAATAAATGGCTTTTTTGTTGTCATATATTTATTCTTTTAAAGAACCGGTTATGAATTGTTATATGATAACGTCCTTAGTATTAAACTATGATAGAGAAACCATGATAGACGATTATGGTTGATGAGATCTCTAATCACTTTAATAAGTTTGATACTTAAATGTCTCTAGGCTGATGTACTATTAAACAGGGCAATGATAGTACGTACAGACTAGCACGTATTAGATGTCTTCTGTCTTTAAGGGCAGGGATAGATCTCGTCTACCGAAGTGTGGAGACACTTGGACTGTACGTGGATGTGTATTAGAGAATGAGTACGTTAGACTGACCCACTTACATTGTTAAGTGTCACACTATGTGACGGTTGTGTAATTATCCTTAGGACCGGAGTCTATATGGCATCACAGTGTGGATTGTCATACTTTGATAATATTGAGGTTTCCCCTAACCATGGGGTGATCTTGCGGTAGTGATTGGGTATGATACTGAAGCATGCAGAGTATACATGTTAGGTCGTTTGGGAATTGCGTACCCTATGAATTGGGGTAAATATCCGAAAGGGTCTTCTTATAAGGAATGACTTACTCTCGTGAATCTTTGCAAAGTGGAAGTAAATGAGTTACTGCGAGAGAGATGATATCCAGATTATAAGATACGGTCGTCAATGCTTGACACTCGACGTACGACCGTATGGATATCAATACAGCGATAGGATTCTATTTACACACTAACCGAGCACAAAAAATGTAGTAGTCATTGCGTATAGACTCTTCCGATGATTGGGGGTCACGGACGTGTTGCTAGATGCTATCCGTGATCGTTAGCTGTGAAGGGAATTTTCGTAATTGCGCTTTATGTCTACGGCCAACATATTCGGAAGTCTATCGGGTCACACACATATGAACATCGAGTCGGATTAAAATGTGGTTAGAGTTGATGGCCAAATAAGAAAGTTTATCTCATACTATAAAGGTTATAGTGGTAAATTAATATGGTGGTATTTGTTGGAAATATTATTTGTGTTTTGATGATGATTCGACAAATCACTTACAACCCATGATGATGAAGTCGTAACTAACTGTTATAGTGCTTAATGAAAGAAGAAGCAAGAAATGGTCTAGAGATAAATGTATAAGTTCTATCTAGAGTCTGAACTTTGTATAAGTTGTTTCAGACAAGCACTGTAATAGAATAGGAACTAGGTGAACAGCTGAGTCACAACAAGAAAACTGAGTTATAGCTAGAAAACTGAATATGCACATGAAGAACTGAGGGTTCAAACTCAGTTATGATAAAACTGAAGAAGATAAGTTCGCTGAGGGACACAGACTCAGTTGGATTATCTAGAAGACTGAAGAACTGAGAGACACAGACTCAGTTACATAAAACTGAAGAACTGAGGTGGCAAACTCAGTCAGAAGCTGATTAAGTCGTGACTATAAATCAGGATTCAGGCAAGTCTGTGGTGACCTGAAACTGAGTTATAGATCATGTAAAACCGAATAATCTTAAGGACAAAGATTATCGATTACTGGATAAGAAGAAACGATTGGTGTACTCTGACTTAGTCAATTAAAGTCAGATATTAAGTATACAAGGTACTCAGTTTTGAAGAAGAGTAGAAAACTGAGTTAAGGCCTTGATTGAATTTAAACTGAGTATACGTTATAAGCGGATTTTCTAGGTCCGGTCGATCAAGTAAAAACTCGAAACCTTAGCAAAATCTACTTTCTAACCGGCAGTGGACCGGGTCGATTGTAGGATAGTGCTTGAGGAATCCGAGGTCGAACCCACATAGATTGGTTTTTGAGTACCACAGTTGACTTAGCACTCAGTTCAGGTCAAACAAATAGATATGAAGTTATACTATTGCATAAAAGAAAGATTACACTACTCGAAATTCTAAACAATTAAAAGAAGTATGGCCGAACTACGATCCAACGGATTACTTTACCCTTAAACAGATTACCCCGGGAGTGTGCCTTACCTTATTTCACCGTCTAACGATAACTCATAGGACAAACCCCGTATTGGAACTGGAATTGATGACTAGGGCGTCAATCTAGTACACGGGTAGGTGTCAGACTACCTTTCAAGCCCAAAACTTCTACGGTCCCGAAACCCCGTTCCCACACGTCGCCGCAACATACATTTATAAGCTACGTGTGTGCAACAATGAACAAGGTTGTCAATCTCATTCAAAGATATTAAAACAATCAAAACAAGTTTCGTGATGCGGATTATCTATTAGAACGTTTATTTACGCACTACACTACCTCCCGGTTCATCAATCTAACGGCGTTTCACCCGCCTTCACATAGTTCAACCATACGAGGAATCTAGCTACTCATAATCGAATCTAAGCAATAAAAACGGAAGAAAAACATCACAACAACAATAAAATAACAAAAGAACATACTTACTTTACTCAACTTGAAGGAGGTGCCAAATGTGCTTACAAAAGATCGAATTTTTGTCAAGTGAAAAGTTACGGATCGAAGCTAAAAGTTAGTAGATCAAAGAGAGGATTGAATGAGGATTCTAATGATATAAAATACTTAGTCTAACTCTAAAAGACGAAGAAAATCGCCCAAAATCTCCAAAAAAGCTAAAAAGGGAAACTTGCTATCTACTTCTTCAACTCTGTCTGCGTCTGTGTGTGAAATGAGCAGGTTTATATAGAAAGTCTTCTGTCCGTACGGATATCCGCCATGTCCGGCCGGACTGTTCTTGATTTTCCAGGTGTCCGGACGGATGCATAGATGTCCGTCCGGATGAAATGCTCTTGTCCGTCCGGATGTTGGCTCTGTCCGTCCGGACGAATTCTTCATCAAAGTTTTCCTAATTTCCAGAGAGTTAGCCGTCCGGATGAGAGGTTTTTTTTCCGTCCGGACAGACACTGAACGCACGTCCAAGGTGTCCAGACGGGCGTCCGGACCCATGTGACCCAAAATCTTCACTTTTTTCACCTTCAACCTCCGTGTTTCGCCTCGGGCACTTCTAAACTCCATAATTCTCGCCTTTCGGGCCCTCGAGACACCCTAGTCCTGCATCCATATGAAATCAACAAGCAAACGCATAACCCCAAAAACTACGGGTGCTTGGGAAAAATGAGTATAAAATGCTAACTTTACAGAAAACCGACAGTCACTCGCCGTACAATAAAACCTCATTTAATACTCAAAATAGGGTCTAAACTCACCCGAAACATGCCAGAAATGTGATAATCGTGGGCTGAACTGTATAGAAATGTACTGTAAAGTTGGTTCCTATCACCACCCCACACTTAGCCTTTACTCGTCCTTGAGTAAATTATGCGTTCAAACAATACCAAGGGATCAACTTTACGGTACATGCATGCATTTCAAAATATCGAGGTGAAAAGAACTTAGTTAAGTGAATGCATTACTTTGACTCTACTGGATCATTACACAGAGTGAGTGTGTGTTGAATGACGACGACTTATGCTTAATACGATTTCGGGCTTGGAATACCGGACAAATGACTTTACATAATCCTGCCCTTCCTAGAATCTCCACTAATCGGGACTAACCAAGGTTAAACACGGTCCAGCAGGACTTGAATGGTTATAACGTTAGGCTAGGGTAAATTCGGTTAATCGAAAAGGGTAATTTGGGAAACTGGAGAAAAGAAGTACGAGTGAACCTAATCCAAACACGTACCACGTCTTCTTTACCAAACAAACCCACCAAACTCCTTTTTGATCATTTTCAACACTTCGGGAACTATAGGACACTAAAATACCCGAATTCATTGCCAAACTCGACTATGTTTCAAGTGTCGTGAGGTGAGCTCGAATACTTAGTACCTATCTGACTATCCCAACCCTAACATCATCATTGCTTTAAGCTCATTGCCTTTTTCAACCCTTTATTTCTATATACAACACAATTATTTGTTTTGAATTTTTTTTTTTGAAATGAAACCGGAGCATCCAGCCCCACTAAGCTCCTCCTCTCCTTATAGCTCTAAAACTGAGGAAACAACAACCCGACTCAAAAACAACATCTCCCCCCACCCCACACTTGCCTTGGCAAGTGTGGTTTAACAAGATACTAAGTCCACTCGTAGGGTCAAATGAAGGGAATGTGACCAAAATAAGGCTCAAGGGTAGGTTTCTGACTAAGTAACGAAACGGCTATAAAGCGAATGGTGGTCGGACCATTCTATCAAGGCTGAGAGGGGCTACGAAGGTCAAACATTCGGCTCAGGCTTATTTGGCTAAAGTAGGGTAAAAAAGAACGCCAAAACTGTAATCCCGTGTTCCTACCAAGGCCAATCCTTCTATTTCGCCTCGAAACTAGGGGTACATGTGTGTAAAGTAATCGTGATAAGCATAACCGTCGTCAAACGTGTACTAAAAAGTGTTCCGTATCATGACAATATAGACTCAATGTGAGACATTCACAAAATTAAAGACCTTTCACCACTCAATTGTGAACAACATGCATATAACGTGGTGTTAAAATCTTGGAAAAATTTGAAAAACGGCCTAAAAATCGACTCGGAAACGAGTAAAAACCAAGTTTATCACATCACGGCATAATACTTTTAAGAACAAGAGAATAAGCTAAGTCGTCCCCCCCCACTTAAGTGAAGCACCGTCCTCGGTGTGTGAACGAGAAAGAAAAAGAAAGACTTAGCTTATGAGCCCGGCAAAACGGCGCGATCAAGTCCCGTAACTGTCATGAAAGTAGTCCATCCCGAATCCCTAGTCATTGAAAAACATCCAATAAATACATGCACGGGACATGGTCCGCGTGCCAAAGCATATAATATGGGGAGAATCCAGGGGTGATAAAAATAAACGACCTCGTCACGTCAGAAGACTTGAACAAACGGCATAGAGATAGTCAAAATACGAATCAACCATACAATAAACAACCAACACGTTTAAACGTGCCCAAAATAAAATCTTAACCCAAGTCAAATCCAAGATGAGTGTTTGTTTGATGATTTTGGTTGGAGAATCGAAGAGAGGAGGTAGCAAGGTGGTAAAGGCAACGAGAATGGATGAAAACGGTGAAGAAATAAGAAATTGGTGTTTTGGGGAGGGGAGGGGTCGGTTGTGGTTCTTGTGTTTTGAAAGAGGAATGAAGAAGATGGTGAAGAAAATCGGTGGTTATAGGGATTTTTGAGTGTGTCCGGACGGACAGGTTTCTATCCGGACGGACAAGGGATGAACCGTCCGGACGGATGGAATTGATGTCCGGACGGACAGGTGTCTGCCAAGCCAATGTAAAAACCAGTGATATATCCGGACGGATGGGTGTGTGTGTCCGTCCGGACAAGGATAAAAACAGAGGAAAAGTGAATTTTAAGCATGATGGCCCCTCGGGATCATCCGGATTCAATCCTCAACACCAAAACACAGCAAAACGAATTCAAAACCAAAGCAAAAACACAGAAATGATGGGTTGCCTCCCACCGAGCGCCTTTGTTTTATGTCGTTGGCTCGACATAGTGACTTATACTATATCGGTTTTTTCAAGATTATACTACCGATACGAGTGAGTGAGGAGGACGAGGTGTAGAAAGAAAACGAACGGTGAGTTATAAGGTTAAGATGTCATGCATTGGAGTCCATGACGGGACTAAACAATTGGCTTCCTCTATCTTAGGATCCTCCAAAATCACCACTTCGAGAGCTTCATCAAACGGCAACTTTTCATATTTCTTCAAACGAAGGCCATTTGTGATTGAAGTCCCATGCTTGGGGTGCTTTATCTCTACAGCCCCCGAGTCAAAAATCCTCTCAATTGTGTAAGGTCCCGACCATCGAGACTTCAACTTTCCCGGAAAAAATGCAAACGAGTATTATACAACAGAACCTCATCTCCTACCTCAAACATCTTTGGCTTTATCAATTGATCGTGGAGGAGCTTGGTTTTCTCTTTGTATCTTGCCGAACAATCATAGGCTCGTAGTCGAAACTCCTCCAATTCAACTAATTGAGCCATCCTTCTCTCTCCACTAAGAGTCTCATCCATATTTAACTCTTTAATAGCCCAATGCGCTCTATGCTCAACCTCCACTGGTAAGTGACACGTTTTTCCAAAGACAATCATGTACGGCGACATACCAATTGGAGTCTTAAATGCGGTTCTGTGAGCCCAAAGAGCGTCATCCAACTTTTTGGACCAACTCTTAGAATTTTTGTCAACAGTTCGTTCAAGAATCCTTTTAATACCTCGGTTTGAAACCTCCACTTGGCCACTCGTTTGAGGGTGATAAGCCGTTCCCAACTTATGAGTCACTGTCACGGATTTTATCAACACAAAATAAACAAGTAATAATCCGGTTAACCTCAAGTATAAGGATCGTAGTATGGAGGCTAATGCCGGGTCGATCTTACGGGGAACTAAACGATTGTGATTTCTAGTTTTTATCTAACTAACCTATGTCACGATTATTAAGCTAAATAACGGATAAAACTAAACGAATATTGTAAATTAAACTTTGACTAAAACGTAAAACTGGACGAAGAGATGATCTAAAGCCGGGAAAGATACGGGTTGCGAACCAATTTAAACTAACTAATCTAAGATGCGGATAAAAGTAAACTAACTAGACAAATTCAAGCTTTTAAGGATTTAAATCAAATTTATAACGAGCAAACGAGGATTGATCCACCTATCCAACAAGCATTGATTCCCTATCTCGATTATAGTGCGCTTTTATTCGGATTGTGATTCACCTTACCTAGACATGAACCCTAATTCCTTAGAAAGTTCATCTATCAATCTATTATCTTCCGATGTAAGATTAACGCGTTCAATAATCAAAGGTGCAAACTTTGTGTTTATAACCTAGTAATCGGACCTATTAACTTCCGTTATTATAGATTCGAATTACTATTCTTATTCATGGTGATCTAGGGTTTATTAAGACTTCCATCAACAATAAACAATCAACACATGCATATCTTCCGATATAAAAGCAAATTAAACATGAATAAACATGAATAAGAAACAACCTTTATTAAAAACTCACGGTATAATCGAAGAAAACGAAATCAACAATTGTTGGACGGCTTCACAATACTCGTTTGATGAAGCTTTTAGCCTCTGAACATCCTCAGCAACTCAAATTTGCAGAAACAGTGCATAAAAAGTAACTAATGTTTAATCTAAACTAAGAGCATAAAAATAGGAATAAAAAGATGAAAAACGCAGCCTAAAGCCGCCCCTAGGTTTAGGGTTTTGAATAATGTGTGTATGATCATCTTTTGTGGAGAAAACAGCCGACTATATATAGATTTTAAAGTCGGTTCTGCTAAGTCGGCCACCGGACGCCCGTCTGAAACCTCGAACGCCCGTCCACTCTTCAATAAAACTTCGAATCGGGCCGAGTCATGCCCAGACGCTCGTCCATCCAGCGTCCAAACTTCCTGAATCAAGGATGACACCCTGGACGCTCGTCCAACTGCATCAGACGCCCGTCCACTGGACGGAGATACTGGACGCCAGTTTGATATGATCGATTTTTGATTTATTGATCTTTATCTCTTCTATCTCTATCCCACTTCTTCATTATCTCTTTTATCATCAATTAGCTTGAACTTAATCAACCTTTGATCATCTTTTGAGCCTCCAACATGTATCTATAACACATAAAAACATCGCAAAATGTAATAATGCTCAAATAATCATAAAATCACAATTAAAACACATAAATCAACCTATTTTGCGATTAACTCTTCTAAAATCTCATTTGCTCAATATATCCATTAAACCCTCGTTTCTTATGCAATTTAGTACAAATACGGGGAAAAATATCATAGAATATAGCGTTATAAATCGTATAAATTCACCCTTAACAACTCCCCCACACTTAAGCTTTTGCTCGTCCCGAGCAAAACAAAACAAAAGTTAGGCTCGAGAAAAGAACAGGCATCTAAACGTGCATAACACATATCCAATAAATCAGAAGTTCACCCTTGTGCGTGTGCATAGCCATAATAAACTTCCACTATATCCAAACTCGAGAAACTCAAAGCAAAACTAGCTAATACCCCCTTGTAGACTAGTAATCAAGGACACTCATAAGATGCACCCTACAAACGTGATATATCCCGAAAAGAATGATCGAATATATCTAGGGCCTTTCTGAAATACTCAGAGGATAATCCCTACAACATATCTATCAGTTTATACTGGGGATAAGATAGACGATAACTTAGTCTTATATACATTTCATAACACTTTATCAGTTGATTTAACCTTTCACTTAAAACACACATCAGAATGAGCTCTTGCCCTGTCATAGCAGAATAGGACATTTCGAGATAATACCCTACCTTACTCCAATCATAAGGCAGCTTCTTCTGACTGTCGTGAGCTTTTAGTCATCATAGTGGTATAGGACATACGTGGTATACCCTATCTCACTCAAATCATCGACTAGCTTTCGACACACACGAATAATTTCATATTAATTCAACTTTTTCACTTGACAATAGCTACGCGTTGCTTATCACATTCAAACCTTAGATATTCACAGTATATCATACTCCGGATCTAAATACAAACTATCATAAATCTCACGATATATACGTAGCACTAAGCACATGACTTACGAGATAATCAAAAACTACTAATCCAAAGGGAGTATAACTTTATAAAAATAGCTCTTCATTTACTATGGCTCGTGAAAAATAGTGTCAGGTGAAACATCTAACTTACCAAATATATGATACATAGCATAGATGACTATCGAAAACAAAGAACATTAACATGTATTGCCTACTCGGGACAAAACAAAAACAACAGTGTCGGAATTTTTTTAAAAATTTCCAAAAATTTTAGCTCATTTGCATAGAAACATTATGAAATAAACAAATGTGTAGATACATATCGAAACACTCCCCTCCCCCACACTTAAAAATCAACATGTCCTCATGTTGTGCAAAACGAAAGAAAAAGAAAAGACTTAGCTGAGTTAAATCGAAACGCGAATCGTCAGTCAGGCCGGAGCCTTCATAATGATACCACGAATGTATAACCAGACAATGTAGATACCTGCACATCTTAGACAACATGGAACCATCTCGGGAAAACGGGGAGTCATACTAACATGGAAAGAGATATCAAAAATAAAGATAAATCAAAGTGAGAGCACTCAATACATCCAGAAAGTCGAAACACAGTTGACATGAAAGTACGCTCGCCTTATGGCTTACAAGGTCCATCGAAAATAAATAGTAGCAATATCAAAATTACAACGAATCGTAAAAGTAAAAATGTCAACACAAAACAACCAATGTAAAAAAAATAGACAAAATAAGATCAAGGTTGGCTCGGCGCCGCAGAATCATCAGCTGGAGGATCAGAGGAGGGTCCAGAAGGTGGTGCCGTATCCCTAGCTGCCGAGTCAGGCTGCTCCTCATCTGAAGATGACTCGGAGTCGTGTAGAGCATCCGCAATGACCTGCTCAATCTCATCAGTAAAAAGATAATCAACGGAGCTCGGATTGAACGTCCTTTCGTCCCTCGGCTGCCGGCCCTCACAGATACACTGAAGAATCGATAAAACATTGTTCTGTGAGTCCCGGATATCACTCAGCCATTCCCGGAAACTATTGGCCATGCTTAACCGCATCCTGACAGCGGGAGATAAAGGAGGAAGGGAGGACGCACGAGGTGCGCCGACGAACCGAGGCTCCGTAGGTGCCTCCGGCTCGAATGTCCCGAGGGCTTACTCTTTTCCTCTGTATAGGCCTAGGGTTCTTCGGTTTATGATCCGCCCCAAACTCGTGCACACCGGCATCGAGACACAACCGTGGATCAAATGAGGTACGATCAAGCTCCGTGTATAAACCTTCGATTGATCGAGATCTCGTCGTACAATGCTTGTCCCACATCCATATTCAAGCCAAATGTCAATGCATACAACACTCCCGTGTCCCCTATATGAAAATGTGTCAAGTTGTTCTTAGGCAACAACCGATTCGAATGAAACGACACTTTGGACCTTCCAGTCCTCCGTCCAGGTCGTGGTAACCAACTCCTTCCGGTCTCCTCCCGGTTTCAACGTCCGGGCCACATCCGGGCAAACTCTCAATCTCAACTCCTCCAAAGGATCCTGTCCCAAACTCTGCCTATGCACAATCTCCTCCTTATAGTCCCGACCCTCGAAAGCCGCTAAGTTGTATTTCCGATTAATCACCTCCGGTGTAAAGGGAACTTCCACCCCTCGAACCACGACTACCTGTGTCCCCAAGTCGGTTTCCGAACAGTTCGCATAAAATTCCCGAACTAGGGAGCTATTCACCGGGGTAGTCGGGATTGTCATCAAGGCTTCCCATTTCCTATCCTTAAGCAACTTAACGAACCCCGGATCGACCTTCGCCTCTAAAATAGCCCTCTCAACCAACATGTTTCTCGAAAAATAGTGTTTGGTATAGACCTCATGAGCTCTGGGTTCACGAAACGACGAGGCAATGGCATCGGGGCAACGGTTTTAGACTTCTTCCTGGGAGGGGCTGCCCTAGGTGCAACCGGCTCCTCTTCCCGGGTAGCATCGACGGTCTCCTCGGCCACTAGACGAACCTCCACCTCTCTCGAACTCTCGGCATCCGTACTAAAGGCACATCATCATCCGTCTCAGATTCCGAGGTTGGCTCATCTCGTAAGGTCGCCCTAGTTTGGGTGGCTCTAGGGGGTTGCTCACGAATACTCACACCCCGGTTAGGATCAACTAAGGTGGGGTCAATCTCTTTACGCTTCTTCCCCGCCTCCCGGGCCACTTCCTTACCATGCCTCTTCACAACTGCCTTCTTATGAACCATTTCCACGCCTAATCTAAACCAAACAATCCAAATGTGCACAAAGGATACCCGTTTATCATCCAAAGCGGGATTTCAAATCAACCAAACCACAAACCACATCCATAATCATCACCAAACAACCCATTCATCACCCATCACAACACCACACCACCAAAACAGAGCAGAAAGAAACACCAAAACCAGAAAAAAAAAAACAAATTAAGGTGACATTCAAGAAAACGAGCCGACCCAAAGATCGAACTCACAAAAACGTGAATGAAATCCAGAAAAGTTGTTACCAACTTACCAAGTAGGGTGAGTAGATGCTGATCGAGATGAAGATTAGTCCAAACAACACCAAGTTGGCTCCCAAAATCGGATTTTTTGCTCAAAAAGTCGGACTGAAGTGGGTCCTGATTCTCCAAAAATATCGTGTGTCGGGGGATTTGGTTATGAAAATCAAAGAGAGGGTATCAAGGGCGGCCTATAGCACTTTGAATCGCTCGAAATGGTTTAGAATCGACGATTTTAGGGCAAAAGGAGGGAGAGAAACCGTTTTTGCGTTTTGAAATTCTGAAAAAGTGAGGGTTCACTCGATGATGGGGTATATATAGACGAGAGGTTGGACGCTCGTCCAACTCGGTGGACGGGCGTCCACCGGAAAATCGATGAACCGGACGGGCGTCCGGTTTATTAGACGCTCGTCCAAGTTTTGAAATCACATACGATTGGAGGGAATAAAGCGGACGGGCGTCCGGCTTAGTGGACGCTCGTCCCGAAATTGGTCAAGGCGGACGGGCGTCCGAGTTCGGACGGGCGTCCACACGCTTTAAGTGCAAAAATCATAAAATTCCCATACACATCAAATTCAAAATTCCCTTTCTTATTAAACTTAAATAAAACTTCAAAAATACAAATAAAAAGCACATGAAGTACAAAATTACTAATAAATAAAAACAATTGGAAAACGGTGGGTTGCCTCCCACTCGCCGCTTTTGTTTCACGTCGTTTGCTCGACGAAACATCCTAAGAACGCTAGTCATCATAAATGTCCGACCAATCGATCACTCGAATGAGACGGCGGAGCATGTCAATCGCCGGAGGGAAATCATACTCATCTTGTAAACCCCAGTCCTCACCAGCCTACATCAACACCCCGAAAGTGCTCGGCTTGCGGCACTAGCGCTAAATCTGTCGGCATCGGATCATTAAGGATGGTGTAAGGACGTCCTAGAGCCGCCCGTAACTCCTCGCAGTAAAGTCTCCACCTCCCGAACAACGGGGAACAATAAGAACATAGGTGACCGTCTTGACGCGGGTACTAATGTCAAAATCTACGTGCAAAACGATGGTTCCTCCCGGTCCGTCATCTACGATAATGAGTGGAATCCTCCTAAGGAAAGGTAACTCCTCTCCGTCGAACACCGAAATCCATATCTAGAAAGCACAACTAACTGACAGATAAAAACAAAAACTTAATAAGGCTAAAACTGAATAAACTAAACTTAAATACTAACACTATTAAAGCATAAAACAAAATAACTAAAAGGACGATATCTAGGTTGCCCCCTAGTGGCGCTTTTGGTTAATGTCGTTAGCTCGACACATTGTAAGCTCAGCCTGGATCAGGCCATTTAACCTTTCTGCCAGCCACTACCTCGTTTAAGCTCTGATCAGTAGTGTGGCTGCAGAAACAGCATCTCACACATGGGGTGAAATCTTTGAAAGCTCTCCAAACCTTCTTAAGTCTCCCCATGGTTGTGTTCTTTCTCCTCTGACTCCTCTGATGACGTTTAAGTTGTCGCTCCCTCTCTAACTCTTCCATATCAGCACTACCTGCTAGAACTTCTTCAGACGGATCACTACCGTCATCCTCGGAAAACAAGTCGGGTGATAACTCGTCAAATTCTTCGACCTGAGTGACACCACATCCGAGAATATCGAGAAATTTAACAATCAAAGATGTCTCTTTAGGTTCACCAATATAGTGTTTGCATCTTTGACCGTTGACTCGAAACGGTTCACCACTATAACCACGAAGTTCTAGAACGCCTCCCGGAATGATTTGGAGAATCTCGAAAGGGCCGGACCAACGTGTCCTTAACTTTCCAGAAACGGATGTAACCCGAATTATATAGAAGAACTTGTTCGCCGACATGAAATTCTCTCCTCTTAATCTTAGCATCGTGGAGTAGCTTCATCTTATCCTTACTAATCCCGGCACTTTCATAGGCACCGGAGTCCGAATCGTCCACTCATGTAACGCCGTAGTCGATGCTTCCCACAAGATTGGGAATCAAAGTTCGAA
Organism: Gentiana straminea; assembly: GCA_036785695.1. NCBI lineage: Eukaryota > Viridiplantae > Streptophyta > Magnoliopsida > Gentianales > Gentianaceae > Gentiana > Gentiana straminea. Next base: position 22,058,764 of record JAVUPR010000183.1, on the reverse strand, counting down.
ACTTTGTAGCCCAATAAGCTCTATGCTCTAACTCGACAGGCGGATGACATGGTTTCCCGTAGACCATTTGATATGGTGACGTACCCATGGGGGTCTTATAGGCGATTCGATATGCCCACAAGACATCATCCAACTTTAGACTCCGGTCTTTCCTATGATCAAGTAACGCCTTCTCCAGGATTTTCTTAATGCTCGGTTGCTCCTTTCAACCTGACCACTAGTCATCGGATGATACGGTGTGCCAATTTTATGACGAACACCATACTTCTCAAGTACTTTCTCTAGGGGTCGATTGCAGAAATGCGTCCCTTCATCACTGATCAAGGCACGTGGACATCCAAACCTCACGAAAACATTCTTCTTTAGAAATTTCATTACCGTTTTATGATCATTGTGAGGAGTGGCTTGGGCCTCCACCCATTTGGACACGTAATCCACGCAGACTAAGATGTATTTATTACCGCAAGATGATGGGAATGGTCCCATAAAATCGATACCCCATACATCAAAGACTTCGCATTCGAGGATGGGTTTTAAAGGCATGTCAAAACGCCTTGTCAGAGTACCGGTTCTTTGGCACCTATCACAAGCTTTACAGAAAGCTTCCGTATCTTTAAAGATCGTAGGCCAATAGAAACCGGATTGAAAGATCTTCGCAATCGTTTTCCACGGACCAAAGTGACCTCCCGTGGGTCCACCGTGGCACCGCTCAATGATGTCGCGTTGTTCGGATTCTCGGAATACATCTCCTAAGCAAACCATCTTTACGGATCTTGAAAAGATAAGGTTCATCCCAAACGAAATATTTTAAATCCGAGAAGAACTTTTTCTTCTCCCGATAAGACATCTCCGGATCGAGATAACGGCCATGAAGGTAGTTTACAATGGAAGAATACCATGGAACATCGGGGAGCGGCCATCTATCAACATGATGTTCTCTAGAGGAAAGTAAAGATCTATATCATCCGGTTCATTCTTTTCCTCGCTTAACATCCTAGACACATGATCCGCTACTACATTCTCACCGCCCTTTTTGTCCTTAATTTGAACGTCAAACTCTTGTAGGGTCAATATCCAACGTAGTAAGCGCGGTTTGGCCTCTTTCTTAGTCATCGATAACGCAAAGCGGCGTGATCGGTCCACACGATCACTTGAGCTCCTAACAAGTAACTACGAAACTTGTCCATAGCAAAGACTACGGCCGTAGTTCCTTTTCGATAGTAGTATAGTTAACTTGAGAGGGGTTCAATGTGTGACTTGCGTAATAGATAGGCTGGAACTTTCCCTTGATCTTTTGCCCTAGAACAGCACCAACAGCATAGTTTGATGCGTCGCACATAAGCTCAAATGGTAGGTTCCAGTCAGGCGATATAAGAATCGGAGCAGATATTAAACGATCCTTAAGCTCCTCAAACGCTTGCTTGCAGCTTTCATCAAAATTAAACTCAACGTCTTCCTTTAGTAAAGTGGACAGGGGCTTGGCTATCTTGGAGAAATCTTGAATGAACCTCCTATAGAAGCCGACATGTCCGAGAAAACCTCGGACTTCCCGAACATTCTTAGGGTAACTCATCTTCTCAATAGCTTCTACCTTGGCCCTATCTACTTCTATACCTTTGGCGGAGATCTTGTGGCCAAGAACTATTCCTTCATCTACCATAAAATGGCATTTTTCCCAATTAAGTACTAGGTTCTTTTCCACACATCTGGATAACACCTGATCAAGATTGTCAAGGCAATCATCAAAAGACTGACCAAAAACCGAAAAATCGTCCATAAAAATCTCCATACACTTTTCTACAAGCCCGTCAAAGATGGCCGCATACATCGCCGAAATGTAGCCGGGGCATTGCGAGAGACCGAACGGCATTCGTCTATATGCGAATGTACCATAAGGGCGGTGAAGGTGGTCTTTTCTTGGTCGACTTGGATCAATGGGTATCCGGAAATATCCCGAATATCCATCTAGGAAACGAGAAAATGCGTGCCCCGCCGTACGCTCGAGCATCCGGTCAATGAATGGAAGGGGAAAGTGATCTTTCATGGTTACCTCATTGAGCTTTCGATAATCGATGCGGACTCGTAACCGGTAACAAGCCTCAATGCAATTTCCTCTCCCTTCTCATTCTTTTCAATTGTAATTCCACCCTTTTTGGGAACTACTTGAGTCGGGGAAACCCATTCACTATCCGCGATGGCATAAATGATTCCCATGTCCGGAAGTTTAATGATTTCCTTTTTAACGACTTCTTGCATATGAGGGTTTAGCCTTCGCCGGGGCCGTCGACACACTTGGCGCCCTCATTCGTCTTGATCTTGTGCATGCGGATGTCGGGAGATATTCCCCCGATATCTCCTACTTGCCAACCAAAAGATTTTTCATTCTTCTTCAAGACGTTAATCGGTTTCATTTCTTCGTACGGGAAAGCTTGCGTATATGATTAAAGGAAGCTTGTCGCCCTCTCTTAAGAACACATACTTAAGATGTTTAGGTAACGGCTTCAACACCAAATCCGCAGGGGGGGCTTCTAAACTAGACTTGAGATCTCCACTTTTCAACTCAATATCATTGAGTTTACTCTGTGGTCCCACCGCCAAAGCTTCTCCTTCCAACAGCTCTTCCTCAAAATCAGCTGCTAGTTGATCCAGATTCACCCTACCATGAGTATTCAAATTATCAACTAATCGCTCATATTCTGCTTCTACAGCCATGACTTGCTTATCCATATAGTCGGTGAAATCATCCGTCATATAATCAATGGAAAAGCCGGTTGGAGGCACAGAGAGGGTACTTGAATGGACTTTAAGACATTGTAACTCACCTCTTGGTCACCAACTCGGATAGTCACTTGCCCACCATCGCAGTCGATGAGAGCTCGAGCCGTAGATAAGAAAGGTCTTCCTAGAATCAAGGGAACGTTTTCGTCTTTCTCTATATCTAAGACATACCAATCAACTGGAAAGGTAAATCGATCAATCTGAACCAAAACGTCTTTTAGGATTCCTGAATCTTTCTTAGAGGATCTATCCGCGAATTGTAAACTCATAGTAGTGGGTTCTAGAAGACTTTGTAAACCGAGCTGTTTGCATACAGACATTGGCATAAGGCTTATAGAGGCACCTAGATCACACAAAGAATTTGGGAAGACTAGACCTCCCATCAAAACTGTAAGCACAAATTTGCCAGGGTCACCTCGTTTAATTGGTAAGTTTTCATAATTAATCATGGAACAATCCTCACCAATCTGCCTTTCCATGCCTGCTAATTTCTTCTTCGAAGACACAACATCCTTGATAAATTTCGTATACTTAGGCATCTCGACTAAGACATCCGACAATGGAAGATTCACCTGAGTATTTTTCAAAAGGTTTAGCACCTTTTCGTACTTCTTATCCTCAATCAAAGGGATGTTGCTCTTTCTCGGTGGAAATGGAAGTTTCTTAAGGTCATCCTCGGAAAAACCTTTTCGAGGATGCACCGACGGCTCGTCTTCCGCATCCTTCCAACGAACAGCTTTTTCGCATTTCTCGCAGTCGGGGGGTCGGCCTCCGACTTTTGCTTGCTTTTTCGGTCCTCAAAGGATCGGCCACTTGAGGATCACCAAATTCTTCACCTCTCGGGGATCGGCCACCCGAGTTTTCTCTTGCGCTGAGGGGAGTGTAGGTGCTCGGCTTCCCCTCCCCGCCTTATCAATGGCGGGGAGGGGCTAGTGGTTTCCCGGATGGGAAGGACCACTAACTTGAGTACCGCTCCGAAGATTCATTGCACCGGCCTCCTCCTTACCGTACCGAATTGACGGCACGAGGTCGGTACATTGGCCTTTGTTCAAATCGGCCCGAGCAACTTGACCACCCTTCGGATTCTTCTCGGTGAAACCGGGCGGCCCGCCCGGGGGTCTAGAAGCTAACGCTCGGCCAGGTTGCCCAATTTGTCTCTCAAGATTCTTCATCGATCTACTTTGCTCTTCCAACTTAGCCTCAAGATTTGTAGGTTGGGAGGGGCCTTGAGAGTTTTGGTGATTTGGAGCATAGGGTGGCCGGGCCGACTTTGAAATTGAGAATTTGGATTGGAAGGCCAATTCTGATTGAATTTTTGCGTAGGATTGGAAAAATTCGAGTTTTGATTCTGATTAAACCCAGGGTTTCTATTGAAATTCTGATTCGAATTAAAATTTGAGTTGGGATTGAAATTTGAAGATGGATTAAACCCTTGGTTTTGAAAATTGCCCTGGCCTGGAAACTGATTGAACCTTTGATTGTTCTGGCCATAGAATGCATTCACTTCCGCATGCTGTCCGTTCATAGGGCAGAATTTAGAAGTGTGCCCCAACTCGTCACAATTTTGACATGTGACTTGATTGTACTGTCCATAGTCATGAACAGCATTAACTTGATAAGGTGCAGGGGGATTAAATTGACATTGGCCATTCATATGGCCGGTCCGACGACAATTTTCGCAATACGTAACCCGAGGGTTCTCGGAAAAGAGGAAGTTTGATTTATAGGATTTGAAACTTGAGGGGAGACCATCTCGCTTTTGCGGCATGGCAATCAAACTTTGTAAATTGACTTCCTCAACCTTTGGAGGAGGAGGTGCTTGAATTGCTTGATAAGAGGGGGCATAGTTATATTTGGCAATGTCCTCAAACAATGCCCATCCCTCATCGGGCGTTTTCTTCGAAAGGCCCCGCCGAAGAACTATTGACCATGCCTTTTGTAAGCTCGGTCAATCCACCGAAGAATGTATTGACTTGCCTTTCCAAAGCAAGCCATGGTGGGGGCATTTTCTAAGAAGGGACTTGAATCTCTTCCAACACTCGAAGAAAGATTCATTCTCTTTCGATAGAATGTGAAAATGTCATTTAAGCACCGGGCCGTCTTTGAAGGTGGAAAATATTGACTCAAGAACTCCTTTTCGAGTTACGCCTGTGTGGTGATAGATTCGAAGGGAGAGAGGTGTACCACTCTTTAGCCTCTCCTTTCGGAGAAAACGGAAAAAGTTTAAGTTTAATAGCATCCTCACTTACTCCTTGGATGCGTGTAGTACCGCATATCTCTAAGAATGTGTGTAAGTGGGTATGCGGATTCTCCGATTGGTAGCCGTGAAAAATTGATGCGTGCTTTGCATCATCCGGATGAGTCCCGGCTTCGGCTCAAAGGTTTGTGCGGTAATGGTCGGAATAACAATAGCCGGGTTGACCTTGACTTCGCCCGGCATGGCGTAGTCTGCCAATGTACGTCTATTATCAGCGGCCATTATCACAAAATCAGTGATTTCTCTTGCTAGTTGTTCTTCAAGATCTCGCTCGGCTCTGTCTGCCAGAACCGCAAAACGGGAATTCCGCCTGTTTGGCCGGACTATGGTTCGCTCGGGGTCAGGGGTGTATATTAACAAACCCTTTTGACTCCGAGTTTGCATAAACCGGAACAAAAACAAGTGGAACACAACCTAAAAACTAAGAAGAGATCAAAGCCTAAACTAAAAATTAAAAGCCTAAAGAGAGGAAAGGAAAAGAAGAAAGGGAAACAAAAGTGTTAAAGAAAACAATACCGGACGGACGTCCAAAAGATTGGACGGGCGTCCAGATGAAATTGAGGTCGGACGGGCGTTTAGTAATGTAAACGCTCGTCTGACAGACAGAATACCTGAACGGGCGTCCAAAAGAGATGGACGCTCGTCTAAGTGAATAAAACGAAACGTAATTGATAATTTCCCGGCGGACGGGCGTCCAATATCCCGGACGCCCGTTTGCTCACGGGAAAACTTAGAACGAAACGAGAATTTGCGAAAAAGGAAGGAAGAACGTCGAAAAAAACAGAAAAACGAATATCTAACTTCAAAGAAAAACGCTAAGGGACAGCTTTTAAACCCTAATTATCTACTTAACAACTACCTAAAACAATTATCAACTAAAAACAGGAATTTAAAACGGATTAAAACTTGAAAACGAAACAAAAACAAACAGAAAACAAAAAAGGAAAACGAAAATAAAAACTAGACAACCGTCCGGTTCCCCGGCAACGGCGCCAAAAACTTGTCACGGATTTTATCAACACAAAATAAACAAGTAATAATCCGGTTAACCTCAAGTATAAGGATCGTAGTATGGAGGCTAATGCCGGGTCGATCTTACGGGGAACTAAACGATTGTGATTTCTAGTTTTTATCTAACTAACCTATGTCACGATTATTAAGCTAAATAACGGATAAAACTAAACGAATATTGTAAATTAAACTTTGACTAAAACGTAAAACTGGACAGAAGAGATGATCTAAAGCCAGGAAAGATACGGGTTGCGAACCAATTTAAACTAACTAATCTAAGATGCGGATAAAAGTAAACTAACTAGACAAATTCAAGCTTTTAAGGATTTAAATCAAATTTATAACGAGCAAACGAGGATTGATCCACCTATCCAACAAGCATTGATTCCCTATCTCGATTATAGTGCAGTTTTTATTCAGATTGTGATTCACCTTACCTAGACATGAACCCTAATTCCTTAGAAAGTTCATCTATCAATCTATTATCTTCCGATGTAAGATTAACGCGTTCAATAATCAAAGGTGCAAACTTTGTGTTTATAACCTAGTAATCGACCTATTAACTTCCGTTATTATAGATTCGAATTACTATTCTTATTCATGGTGATCTAGGGTTTATTAAGACTTCCATCAACAATAAACAATCAACACATGCATATCTTCCGATATAAAAGCAAATTAAACATGAATAAACATGAATAAGAAACAACCTTTATTAAAAACTCACAAGGTATAATCGAAGAAAACGAAATCAACAATTGTTGGACGGCTTCACAATACTCGTTTGATGAAGCTTTTAGCCTCTCGAACATCCTCGGCAACTCAAATTTGCGAAACAAGGCATAAAAAGTAACTAATGTTTAATCTAAACTAAGAGCATAAAAATAGGAATAAAAAGATGAAAAACGCAGCCTAAAGCCGCCCCTAGGTTTAGGGTTTTGAATAATGTGTGTATGATCATCTTTTGTGGAGAAAACGACCGACTATATATAGATTTTAAAGTCGGTTCTCGCTAAGTCGGCCACCGGACGCCCGTCCGAAACCTCGAACGCCCGTCCACTCTTCAATAAAACTTCGAATCGGGCCGAGTCATGCCCGACGCTCGTCCATCCGGCGTCCACTCCGGCGTCCAAACTTCCCGAATCAAGGATGACACCCCGGACGCTCGTCCAACCGCATCGACGCCCGTCCACCGGACGGAGATACGGGCGCCGCTTTGATATGATCGATTTTTGATTTATTGATCTTTATCTCTTCTATCTCTATCCCACTTCTTCATTATCTCTTTTATCATCAATTAGCTTGAACTTAATCAACCTTTGATCATCTTTTGAGCCTCCAACATGTATCTATAACACATAAAAACATCGCAAAATGTAATAATGCTCAAATAATCATAAAATCACAATTAAAACACATAAATCAACCTATTTTGCGATTAACTCTTCTAAAATCTCATTTGCTCAATATATCCATTAAACCCTCGTTTCTTATGCAATTTAGTACAAATACGGGGAAAAATATCATAGAATATAGCGTTATAAATCGTATAAATTTATTGGGGAGAAGTGCTGATTTGTTGGGGAGATTTTGCATCATTAAAACAAAAGAAAATTTATAAAACCTATACTACCATGCAAAACTACCTCCTAACCGGCCGAATACCGGGTAGTTGCTAGTAAAGTTGGATAAGTACGGGTATCGATCCTCAGGGAATTGGGCTGTCGAATCTAACTTATTAATTCTTCTTTATTACCCTAAACCTAAACTAAAACGGAAAAGTAAAGGCGGACAGAGGATTGTTAATCCAAAGCCGGGAAAAATAAAAGGCAATAAAGACTAAACTACAAACGAAAACGAAAAATAACTATTAAGATGATCATGGAGAGCAAACAACGAACAAACAAAATCATCCAATCCAACAAATCCTCTATCTCTATCTAAGGTTATCTCATGACGATTAACTAAAGATGTGGTTCACCTCTCGAAGGTATGAATACTACTTCCGTAGATAATCCGTCTATCAATCTAACATCTTCCAATGTATAGAATTGACGCAAACAAACCAAGGTGCAAGATTTTAAATCTAACAACCTAGATAATTAACCTATCAACTTCCGTTATGTCAAGGTTAAAAATCTAATCTTTCCTATGGTGATCTAAATCTAATCATGACTTCCATCAAAATCAAACATCAAAAGCAACGATCTTCCGATATGAGTTGCATAAACGAATAAACGAATAGAAAAGATACAACTTTGAATTAAGATCACAACATAAACTTAAATAAAAGATAGATAAAACCCGAATGGAAAAAGAGTCAAACTGTTGAACATGTTCACCTCCAAGCATGGAGCTTCGAAAAAACGCAAAGCAAGAAAAAAAAAAAAAAGAAATAAACATCTAATCTAAAACCTAATCTAACCTCGGATCACCCGAGCACAAGGCTCGGGTGACCGGCCTTGAAACCTCCAAGTTGCGGCCGCTTCTTGGTGTTTTGTGTATGAGAAATTCGATGTAAAATAGGGTTGGGGCGCAAATTGTTTAAATAGGAAAATCAAGTCGGTTGCTACAGTAACGGTGCTGGACGCCCGTCTATTTCTTTGGACGGAGATTCAGACGCTCGTTCAGCTTGCGGCTGGAGACTCTGTATGTAAAATATGACTCTGGACGCTTCATGGACGCCAGTCCACTCCTGGACGCTCGTCTGGATCAGTGGACGCCCGTCCACTTAGCCTTGACATCGAATTTATTGATTTTTCCATCTTTATCTTGATTGATTTCTTTCCTTATCTCTTCCTATCTTCCATAAACTTGATTGATCCTCTATTATCTCGAAATTAGCTCTTTAGGATCACCTTTTCCAACATAATTGAGTATCTACAACAATAGGAAAACATACCAAAACATAACACAATTCCAAAATAACATAAAATCATACTTTAAGCACATAATTTGTTACATTTTCATATTTAACCATTAAAAACCTCATTCACTCAATTAATCAATTATAAGCTCGATTCCTATGAAAATAATCCAAATATGAGGGAAATTGATATATAAAACATATGTGAAAATCACTATAATTTGACCCTAAACAACACCCCCACACTTAAACTTTTGCTCGTCCTCGAGTAAAACAAAACAAGAACATACCATCAAGAATCCACATAACCTGATACGAGATATAGTCAAAATCATGACAAGCTAGTATTCAAGCAAATCGACCTCACTCGGTGATGTGTGTGCGTAACCTACTAAACTTCCACCGATCCTCTCTTGATATAATACATCAAGCACTAACAGCTATCCGGTCAACTAAACGAAAACTTCATTCTATCTACAGCACTTACCTAACAAAAACTAATTACCAAGAACATAGTAACTAACTCACAACTAAATTCCTTTACTTAGTACCAAGAAAATACCTTTCGGGTCTCTACTGGGTTTAGATCAACTTGACTTAGAATTCCAAAAAAACGTATATTTTATATTCCCTATCGTCGCGTCTCAAAAGTATAACACACTCCCCTACATTAGAGACAGTCACCCTGAGATCACTCAATCCCTTACTGTCCAAGGTAAACCACACTCCCCAATTGGGGCAGTATCCAAATGGACTCGAGGTGATAGTTACAAACAAAATTCCCGCAGAGAAATTCTATTCATTTATTATTTATAGATATATATATTTTTATATTTTTCAAACTCTTTGGAAACTCTCGGTCAAATATATTTCTAACACATTCAAGACTCTCAAAGTTCTCAAGAACACTAAGGTACTGAGAATCTAACTGTGAGTATAGCACAAGTTCTTAACTTTCATTAATGCTAAATAAGTGTTATCTTGTATCGAGAATTAACTTTCCTTTAACTAACCGGAAACTATTCTATATTTGGCTCTTCATCTAATAGGTTCGTGAAATGAAATTCAAGTGAGTATCGACTTACTAAACCTATTCTCAGAACATGATATGACTACTGATAACAACTAAAGGTGCCAGATTATAAAACTAGCATGCCAGTGAAATGTTACTCAGGACTTAAACAAAATTTTTTGAGAATTTAGCACTTTTTTATATAAGTATAACAGAAATTGAGCAAACGACTCATAGATACATATAAACCATCCTCTCCCCCACACTTAGATTGCAACTTGTCCTCATGTTGTGCAGAAATAAAAAGAAAGAAAGAACTTAGCTGATTGTCGTTCGAAAGTGGCAATTCTGAAGGTGGTCTAGATCCAGATCCAGAAATGCTTGAAGAAATCGGTAGACTGTGGACCATCCACCGGAAAACTGATATCATCTGAAACTCACAATTGCTATCGCAAAGATCCTGCACACTTGACAAACAAGGAAATATCTCGGGGACAAGGGGGAATAGGACATACAGAGCACAAAACAGAATCGCTTCAGATGGAAAAATCAAACAGGGAAAGTACAGAACATCTAAGCGTCTAAATATGGAAGTTTGATATAAGCACAAAAAGAAATAATAGCTCAGATGGAAAGATCAACACTTAAACTCAGGACATCTAAGAATAAAGCCACAGAAGCTTATAATACAAATAAGGCCCAACATGTGCATACAGAAATAATGATACATGGAACATTACAAAGTAGTAGGGCTAGGTGCACTATATGAAAATATATTACAATGCAATCTACATGAAATGCAACTAAAAAGATGCTGACAGGCTCAGGCTGAGCAAGTTGGGACGACAACTCTACAGTGACTACGGCCCGTGCAGAATTAAAAAAAAAACGAGGTAGTATTACGGAAACCGACAGTTAACTACACTCAAGAAAAATAAAAGAAAAATAGAAAAACAATGCAACTATATGAAATGCAACTAAATGAAATGCATTTAAATGATATGCAAAAAGAAAATAAAATAAAAGAAAGAAAACTAGCCCACTATATGCAGCACGACATATATATAAACGTCTACCACATAATGACAGGTTACGATAAACGACAGTGCTGTCACTAGTGCCGACGCGCCTTAAGACTTATCGAAAGTGATAGACTTATGGAAACCAACGATCATCTATCTAAACAGTATAACTCATATGGAGAAAGGACGTAGCATACGGAAAACCGACGTAGCTACCCATATGAACTATAAAAACAAAGGAAGCACGTAAGTCTTAAAAGCTTAAAAGATTCATCGGAGCGGTATGTAGCATACGGGAACCGACATTAGCTACTAATTAACCATAAGAACAGCTATAGCTTACGAGAACCGACAAATACTATAACATGCCTAGATGAATCATATATAAGGAATTGATCAATTATCTAACATGGATTCATAGATGGAAAGGTAAAAACATATAAGTTCGGGGCATCTATGTAAAAATCAATTAGCCACGAAGCTCGAATGAAAAATCCACATCAAATAAAAGCATTGAAAATAAAATCAAGAAATTTAGAACCCGGACCGAACCCCGGACGAACGTTCACTTAGCGTTCAGGACTGGACGGGCGTTCCACCTTGCAGACGCTCGTCTGCCTTGAAAACCGACCGGACGGCCGTTTAGAATTACGACGCCCGTCGATTCTTCAAATCAGAGCAGGATTGAAACTTTCTGGACGAACGAACGTCCATCCAACCAGACGCTCGGCCACCTGCATGTTAGGGTACTGGACGGGCGTTCACTTACGTGAACGCTCGTTCAGTCATCGAATTTGCACGTAAAACAAGAAAAACACAGAAACCCTAATTATCCTAAACAAAATCATCACAACAGCCTTATCACATTAAAGCACAGAGGGTCAGATTAGATAACACAAACATGTAATTCACGTGTCATAAATCGAGTAAAAAAAACTTTTGCACATTCTTAACCCAACGGTTATCGAAACACGGCAAAATAAAAAAACCTCAATTTATTCAACGCTAATTTTATTGAAAAACAAAAACAAAAAACACGTAACGAAATAGAAAAATTAATTCAATTAGATTCAACAAAACACCGATTCCCCGGCAACGGCGCCACTTTTGTTGGGGAGATTTTGCATCATTAAAACAAAAGAAAATTTATAAAACCTATACTACCATGCAAAACTACCTCCTAACCGGCCGAATACCGGGTAGTTGCTAGTAAAGTTGGATAAGTACGGGTATCGATCCTCAGGGAATTGGGCTGTCGAATCTAACTTATTAATTCTTCTTTATTACCCTAAACCTAAACTAAAACGGAAAAGTAAATGGACGAGAGGATTGTTAATCCAAAGCCGGGAAAAATAAAAGGCAATAAAGACTAAACTACAAACGAAAACGAAAAATAACTATTAAGATGATCATGGAGAGCAAACAACGAACAAACAAAATCATCCAATCCAACAAATCCTCTATCTCTATCTAAGGTTATCTCATGACGATTAACTAAAGATGTGGTTCACCTCTCGAAGGTATGAATACTACTTCCGTAGATAATCCGTCTATCAATCTAACATCTTCCAATGTATAGAATTGACGCAAACAAACCAAGGTGCAAGATTTTAAATCTAACAACCTAGATAATTAACCTATCAACTTCCGTTATGTCAAGGTTAAAAATCTAATCTTTCCTATGGTGATCTAAATCTAATCATGACTTCCATCAAAATCAAACATCAAAAGCAACGATCTTCCGATATGAGTTGCATAAACGAATAAACGAATAGAAAAGATACAACTTTGAATTAAGATCACAACATAAACTTAAATAAAAGATAGATAAAACCCGAATGGAAAAAGAGTCAAACTGTTGAACATGTTCACCTCCAAGCATGGAGCTTCGAAAAACGCAAAGAAGAAGAAAAAAAAAAAAGAAATAAACATCTAATCTAAAACCTAATCTAACCTCGGATCACCCGAGCACAAGGCTCGGGTGACCGGCCTTGAAACCTCCAAGTTGCGGCTGCTTCTTGGTGTTTTGTGTATGAGAAATTCTGATGTAAAATAGGGTTGGGGCGCAGCTGTTTAAATAGGAAAATCAAGTCGGTTGCTACAGTAACGGTGCTGGACGCCCGTCTATTTCTTTGGACGGAGATTCAGACGCTCGTTCAGCTTGCGGCTGGAGACTCTGTATGTAAAATATGACTCTGGACGCTTCATGGACGCCAGTCCACTCCTGGACGCTCGTCTGGATCAGTGGACGCCCGTCCACTTAGCCTTGACATCGAATTTATTGATTTTTCCATCTTTATCTTGATTGATTTCTTTCCTTATCTCTTCCTATCTTCCATAAACTTGATTGATCCTCTATTATCTCGAAATTAGCTCTTTAGGATCACCTTTTCCAACATAATTGAGTATCTACAACAATAGGAAAACATACCAAAACATAACACAATTCCAAAATAACATAAAATCATACTTTAAGCACATAATTTGTTACATTTTCATATTTAACCATTAAAAACCTCATTCACTCAATTAATCAATTATAAGCTCGATTCCTATGAAAATAATCCAAATATGAGGGAAATTGATATATAAAACATATGTGAAAATCACTATAATTTGACCCTAAACAATCACCCCATACTTAAGGAGTAGCTTATCTAAATCTCTATTCGCAAAATGAGTGCCATTGTCAGAAATGATAGTTCTAGGTACTCCAAACCGTGTGAAAATGAACTTTTTTAGAAACTTAATGACCACGTGTCTGTCATTAGTGGGGGATGCAATCGCTTCCACCCACTTCGAGGCGTAATCACAAGCTACCAAAATGAACTTGTTGCCAAAAGAAGAAGGGTAGGGTCCCACAAAGTCAATTCCCCAAACGTCGAAGACCTCACAAACAATGATAGGTCGTTGAGGCATCTCATTTTTCCTAGAAATTCTCCCCGAACGTTGACACGCATCACAGGTTTTTACATAAGCGTAGGCATCCTTAAAAATTGTCGGCCAATATAGCCCGCTTTGCAAAACCTTCATTGCGGTCCTTTGTCCCGAGAAATGGCCCCCGGCCTCTCTATAATGGCAAAAGGATAACACGCTCAATCTCTCGCCCTCAGTTATACATCTTCTCACAACGCCATCGGCACACAATCGAAACAAGTAGGGATCCTCCCAAACGAAGTATCTAGCCTCACTCACTAACTTCTTCCTCTGATTCTCATCTAACTCCGACTCGATAAATCCACTTTCCAAGTAATTCACTATCGGTGCAAACCACGGAGCTCCCTCCTTTCCTTTCTTCAGAAAATTCCCTCGTTTTTCCGGTAACATAGTGTCTACAACAAAAAGTCGCTCATCCGGAAACGAGTCATCTATTTCAACCCTTTTTGATTCGTCACCCTCAACTGGCTCAATCCGACTAAGGTGATCGGCTACCACATTATCACAACCTTTACGGTTTTTAATTTCCACATCAAACTCTTGAAGGAGCAAAATCCATCTCAACAAACGCGGCTTCGCATCCTTCTTAGCGAACAAATATTGCAATGCGGAATGGTCCGTATGGACAATCACTTTAGACCCCACCAGATAGGATCTAAACTTGTCGAAAGCAAAAACTACCGCCAACAATTCTTTCTCAGTCGTAGTGTAGTTCTTGTTGGGCCGGATTCAAGGTGTGACTGGCATAATAAATCGGTCGAAACAACTTATCCACCTTTTGTCCTAACACTGCTCCTACTGCCAAATCGCTAGCATCCCACATAACCTCAAACTCTTGCTCCCAATTTGGAGCTATAAAAATAGGAGCCTCAGTCAAAAGCCTCTTAATCTCCTCGAAAGCTTCCACACACTCATCATCAAAAGTCACATTTACTCCCTTCTTCAATCTAGAGGTAAGAGGTGTAGCCTTTTGGGCAAACTTAGGGATAAATCTACGATAAAACCCCGCATGTCCCAAGAAAGATTTTAACGTTTTCAAACTAGTAGGCATAGGCAACCTAGAAATAGCATCTACCTTAGCCCTATCAACCTCTATCCACTCAACTGAGACCTTATGACCTAGGACAATTCCCTCAGTCACCATAAAATGACACTTCCCCCAGTTCAAAATCAAATCGGTCTCCTCGCACCTAGCGAGCACCCTATCTTTATTAGTCAAGCATGCATCAAAACTGTCCCCAAAAACTGTAAAATCATCCATAAACACCGCCATACACTTATCCGTCAAATCAGCAAAAATGGCAAGCATGCATCTCTGAAATGTCGCGGGTGCGTTACACAACCCGAAAGGCATTCTTCGAAATGCAAAGGTGCCATAGGGACAAGTAAACGTGGTCTTTTCTTGGTCATTGACATCAATGTGAATCTGATAATAACCACTAAATCCATCAAGAAAACAATAAAATGCATGACCAGCAAGCTTATCTAACTCTTGATCAACAAACGGGAGTGGGAAATGATCCTTCCTAGTTTTTTCATTCAACATGCGAAAATCAATGCAGACTCGATGACCAGTAATAGGGCGTACAGAAAAAGACTCACCTTGCTCATTTGTTAGCACCGTAATGCCGCCCTTCTTAGGTACCACCTGTGTGGGACTCACCCACTCACTATCCGAGATGGGGTAGATGATGCCCAACGTCGCATCTTCACCACTTCCTTTCTTACCACTTCCAAGAAATGCGGGTTCGCCTCCTTTGCGGTTGACGCCTCGGTCTCGCCCCATCCTCGAGGATGATTTTGTGCTTACATATGTCGGCACTAATCCCCTTGATATCCACCATTTTCCATCCAAAAGCTCGTTTCCTCTTCTTCAAGACTTGAACTAGCTTTACTTCCCGCAAGGTCATAGTGAAGCGGATATAATAACCGGAAGTAAATCACTACCTTCAAGAAAAACATATTTGTGGTGTTGAGGAAGCGGTTTCAACTCCAAATCCGTCGGTGGTTCCTCAATGGATGGCTTTGGCATATCCTCTAGCGAACCGAGATCCAGTTTCTTAGTCCAGCTAGCTTCCATGAACTCACCCGCCTCGAGATGCATGGCATAAACTCGCATCACCCGGCGTCGTCGGTCACCTTGCATGATTTCATCAAACATTTCTCCAATGGTTCCTTGTGCCCCTGCAAATTCACATTCTCCAAAACACACGGGTGGATGACATCTATCGAAAAACAATCGTTCATCTCATCCTCGGGGTGTTTCATGGTTTTGTACACATTAATCTTGACACTATCTTGACCAACTCTTAAAATTATATCCCCCTCTTAACATCTATCAAGGTCTCCCCGCATTTAGGAAATGCCGACCTAACAAAAGAGGTGTCTTAGAATCAGTGTCCATATCAAGAACCACGAAATCAACCGGAAACACAAATTTATCAACTTGAACCAACACATCCTCGGCTACCCCTAGCGGTGTCCTAACTGACCTATCCGCCATTTGCAAAGTCATGCCCGTTGGTTCTAATCTCCCTAGGCCCAACTTATCAAAAACTAACTTTGGCATCAAACTAACCGATGCCCCCAAATCGCAAAGCACATTTTTGAAAACAGTCTCTCCTATGGTTATCGGGATAGTAAAACTGCCCCTATCTTGAATTTTGGGAGGGACTTTATTCTCAAAAATGGCGGAACATTCATAACTCAACCGGACCATCTCGTTGCATTTTCTCTTTACTTGAAAGCATATTCTTTAAAAACTTGAAATACGATGGGATGTTAGCAATGATATCCAACATTGGCATGGTCACTTCAAATTTCCTCAACATTTCTAAAAATTTGGCTTGACTTTGGGTCAAGACCTCCTTTTTAGTTGTTTTGGGAGGAAATGGTAAAGTGGTCACATCAAAACCCGGGGGAGGAGGGGGGAATTTTACCTTTACTACCTTTAGGCTCGAGTGGTGGCGATGGCTCTTCTTCCTTCACATCAATGATTATCGTATCCGACTTTGGCCTCGCCGCTTCTTCCCACTTTCGCTTGTATTCTTCCACTTCCCTTCCAACCTCGAGATTCTCTCTTTTCAGCCCTTTTCTCAACATCCTCATCAAAACCTTCTTGCTCACCCAACGGCCCTTTGTAATCACAAAATTTCTCTTTCTCGGAGTTTGGCATCATCTTCTCAAGTTCTCGACCTTGTTGACCCGTCTCTTTACCACTCCGGGTGACTACCGCACAAACATCTTTAGATTCCTTGGGGTTCCTCTCCGTGTTACTAGGTAGCCCCGTACTCAAAGGCGGTTGAGATCTATTCTCGGTCAATCGGCCCACCCGAATCTCCAAATTCCGTATGGCCGCTCTCTGTTCAACCACAAGCTTATTCAACTGATCAAGACCTTCATCCGAAGACTTCCTTTGACTTCCCGGACTACCCCCTTGTTGATTATAGGAGCTGTTTTGCTTATGGGCATTCGGATGTTGATTAGTCTCAGAATTTTGATTTCCGGCTTGTTGAGTATTCTGTTGGTTGCTGACTTGTTGCCCTTGCTCTCGACTCCTATGATCTCTATTCTGATTATTGCCCCATTGGCCTTGTCGATTCTGACCCCAACTCTGGTTACTTGAATTTTGATTTTGGCTTTCATAACCTTGGTTGTTGAAGTTTTGATGTTGTCGACCCCAACTACCTTGATTATTCTCTCTCCAACCACCTTGGAAATTTTGAGGGTTCCCTTGCTCTCTATTCTGATTCCAACCACGGTTGCCTTGGCCTTGATTATTTTGGTTCCACCCTCGGTTGCCTCGGTCCCAATTCCCTTGGCCACCTTGATTTCCTTGGTTCCAATTTTGGCCTTGCTGGTTGTTATTCCATGAATTCCTAAAATTCTGGTTCCTCCCATTATTCCCAGAATTGTTGTGATTCCAGCTTCCTTGGTTGTTGTTGCCCTGATTCCAATTCCCTCCAGAATTATTTCCAATGTAACTTACATTATTCGGTTGCATCTCTTCTTCCATGCCAAGTCCCATTGATGATTCAAAATCTTGATAGTATGGTGGAACTTGCAAGCTTGGACTATTACCCCACTGATTGTTTGGATTCACTGGCCCACCAAAACTCTGCTGTTGCCCAAACTGAAGGTTCTTCCCAGGACTTTGTTGACTACTACCACTCGAGCTTCCCACTCCCAATCTGTTGAGTGCGGCTACCAACTCTTCCACCACTGCAACTGCTTGTGGCTGAGACACACTTGCTATAGGTTGTTGAGGAATCGGCTGTGGGACCGGCTGTGGTGTCTATCGAGGTAACTGTTGAGGATAAGCCGACCTACTCGGATTCGAACAAAACTGAGCCAAATGATTACCTCCACATAACTGACAAACCTGTAATGCATATTCCATTTTCTTCACCTTGGTTTGCAGTGCCAACACCTCATTGTGTGCAGCTGTCTCTTTGTCTAACTGTTCTTCAAGTGCCTTGACAGTTTGTTGAGACTCATTCGGGTTGTCTGTCCCTGAACTTGAAACCCATTCATCATCCCTTTCAATTGCATCATTAATATGTTGCATAGCCAACTCGGGATCAATCCTTGTCAAACCCTTTCCACTTGCCGCATCCAAAAGATTTCTATTCGATTTATCCAAGGCTCGATAGATTTTTATGACTTGTTCAACCATACTCAAATTGTGGGGAGGGCACTTTTTCATCAAAGCTCTGAACCTCTCAACTGTCTCTTTCATAGTCTCTCCTTTTCTCCCACTAAAGTTATGAATTTCACACTTCAAATCTTCAATCTTCGCCGGAGGAAAATACTTTTTCAGAAAAACATCGGCCACTTCCGCCCAAGTAGATAGGGAGCCATTTGGTAGGGTATTAAACCATGTTTTTGCAGCCCCTCTCAAAGCAAACTGAATCATCATCAACTTGAGTGCCTCCTCGGTCACTCCATTATACTTCAATGTTGAGATTATTTGTAGGTAATTGTCCAAAAACTCATTAGGATCCTCATTCCTTTGCCCATAGAAAACCGCATTCTCACTGATAAGATTTATAACATTTTGCTTTGGTTCCATGTTTTTAGCATGGATAGCGGGAATTCTGATTGGATTGTGGCCAGTCCCTTGGTATGGAGTAACCACATAATCTCTCGCTGAAACAAACCCTTGATTGGCAGGTGGGTCATTCTGTTGCGGTTGATTCGGGTTATTCTGATTAGCTTGAAGAAGCTGATTCTGTGCCGCTAATTGTTGAACCAACTGAAGTAACTGCTGATTGTCCTGACCCAGTGCTTGTTGTTGAAGTTGTACATCCCCTTCCAAAGCGGGATCGAACAAATTCCTCCCATCTGTCCTTGCAACCAAATGAGGGTCCACAGGATTTCTTTCACGTGGAGGAGTGGTGTTTAGATGGCCCAATCCTCCAACTTGAGATGTACCATCACCATTCAACCTATCTCTTCCGCTGGTCGTCATACCTTCTCTCTCTGAAGAAGAATCCGAAGCTTCTTGTCCGTCCACAGAGTCTGAAACCGAGGCAGACGATCTTCTCCTCAATTGGCTTGCGTGCCTATCAATCTCCGGGTAAAAAGGCTCTAGAGGAGTCCCGAACTCCGGGTCATACACCGCAAGTCAAATCAAACAACAAGAAAACAATAAAGAAAACGACCTAAGCCCAAGCTTTCGGTCAACTTTTGTGATATCAAAGCGTTGCCAATCCCCGGCAACGGCGCCAACTTGATAAGCGGATTCTCTAGGTCCGGTCGATCAAGTAAAAACTCGAAACCTTAGCAAAATCTACTTTCTAACCGGCAGTGGACCGGGTCGATTGTAGGATAGTGCTTGAGGAGTCCGAGGTCGAACCCACAGAGATTGGTTTTTGAGTACCACGCTTGACTTAGCACTCGCCGGGTAAAACGAGATAGATATGAAGTTATAATATTGCATAAAAGAAAGATTACACTACTGGAAATTCTAAACAATTAAAAGAAGTATGGCCGAACTACGATCCAACGGATTACTTTACCCTTAAACAGATTACCCCGGGAGTGTGCCTTACCTTATTTAACCGTCTAACGATAACTCATAGGACAAACCCCGTATTGGAACTGGACTTGATGACTAGGGCGTCAATCTAGTACACGGGTAGGTGTCAGACTACCTTTCAAGCCCAAAACTTCTACGGTCCCGAAACCCCGTTCCCACACTTCGCCGCAACATACATTTATAAGCTACGTGTGTGCAACAATGAACAAGGTTGTCAATCTCATTCAAAGCTATTAAAACAATCAAAACAAGTTTCGTGATGCGGATTATCAATTAGAACGTTTATTTACGCACTACACTACCTCCCGGTTCATCAATCTAACGGCGTTTCACCCGCCTTCACATAGTTCAACCATACTAGGAATCTAGCTACTCATAATCGAATCTAAGCAATAAAAACGGAAGAAAAACATCACAACAACAATAAAATAACAAAAGAACATACTTACTTTACTCAACTTGAAGGAGGTGCCAAATGTGCTTACAAAAGATCGAATTTTTGTCAAGTGAAAAGTTACGGATCGAAGCTAAAAGTTAGTAGATCAAAGAGAGGATTGAATGAGGATTCTAATGATATAAAATACTTAGTCTAAGTCTAAAAGACGAAGAAAATCGCCCAAAATCTCCAAAAAAGCTAAAAAGGGAAACTTGCTATCTACTTCTTCAACTCTGTCTGCGTCTGTGTGTGAAATGAACAGCTTTATATAGAAAGTCTTCTGTCCGTACGGATATCCGCCATGTACGGCCGGACTGTTCTTGATTTTCCAGGTGTCCGGACGGATGCATAGATGTCCGTCCGGATGAAATGCTCTTGTCCGTCCGGATGCTGGCTCTGTCCGTCCGGACGAATTCTTCATCAAAGTTTTCTCAATTTCCAGAGAGTTAGCCGTCCGGATGAGAGGTTTTTGTCCATCCGGACAGACACTGAACGCACGTCCAAGGTGTCCAGACGGGCGTCCGGACCCATGTGACCCAAAATCTTCACTTTTTTCACCTTCAACCTCCGTGTTTCGCCTCGGGCACTTCTAAACTCCATAATTCTCAACTTTCGGGCCCTCGAGACACCCTAGTCCTGCATCCATATGAAAACAACAAGCAAACGCATAACCCCGCAAACTACGGGTGCTTGGGAAAAACGAGTATAAAATGCTAAAATAGGGTCGAGTTTACGGAAAACCGACAGTCACTCGCCGTACAATAAAACCTCATTTAATACTCAAAATAGGGTCTAAACTCACCCGAAACATGCCAGAAATGTGATAATCGTGGGCTGAACTGTACAGAAATGTACTGTAAAGTTGGTTCCTATCAATACGACAAAAGATCGTACATGTGAACGTTGGCTAAATGACAAGTGTAACGGCTACAAGAGCTAGTGACCGTTACATCACCCCTATAAATACACAAGATAATCACTCAAAGAAGAGACAGAGGAGGATCAGAAAAGAGCTTTACAAGCATATATTCAAGGATCCAAATCCAGATCTATAAAATCAGATCATATATATCTAGAAAAAGGGGAAGCCAACGAAATTGCCTTGAAGACTTCAAAGAAAGATCCAGTAACCCATCAAGGGGGAAATAAGGCATCTTGGAGCTACAAAGTCAGATCCAGAAGAATCAGACAGCTCACTGAATTAATCCTTGATTAATTCTAAACCTAACCTTTGTGAAAAAGGGTTGGCTGTGCATAGTTTGAAGAGAGCAATTCTACCTTTCTTCATACGGTTGCAACTTAGTTGCCACAGCTGTTGGTGCATTCTGAGGACCGTGTGTTGGTATTAGTGGTGAGCTGGTGAAGGAGCAATTCCACCTCCAAAGGATCAGTGTGCAGAGTGAAGGGAGCAATCTCACCTTTCTTCATTTTGTGTAGACAGTGAAACTAGGGTGTCGTGAAGGACTGTTTAGGTTTTGTAACGGTTATCTCATTATTCTAGTGATACCTCATACGCCACAGGAGAAGGGGAGACGTACGGGATTACACCACCCGGAACTTCCATAAACAAATCATGTGTTGATTTACTTTATGCATTTGTGTTTATTTTATTTACTGCATTATCACTCAGCAAACACCAGACACTGAGTCAGATAGAACTGATACATAGAAGGTCTAGTTTTCTATTTTCACATCTATTGCATTAAAGGCTAGTTTTATCCGCTGCCAGTTAACAAGACTAAATATAAGTCGGTATTAACTTATATTCGGTTGAGCTAACCGAACTCCGCACAAGTTAAGGGACGGAACAAAACCGAATCGAAGATCGCTTTAAGTTTCGTAGAAACTCGGTTCTCGGGACTTTTCCAAATTTCAGATTAGTTTTTGGTGACAAGTTTATTCACCCCCCCTCTAAACTTGTGTTAGCCTTTCCAAGGGACCAACAATTGGTATCGGAGCAGTTCTTTCATTTGGAAGAAGATCCAAGAATAACTTTTTAAACCAGTTGTTGAAAACCCCTCACTGTATCAGTTCACTTAGTTTCAATGTCTACATCCAGAACTAGAAGTTGGCTTATTCTTCCCCTGACTAATTGCTTGCAACACATATCTGATTTTCAGGATCAAATGATCGAAAGGTTCAGTGCAACAGATTTATATACAAATCCAGAACCTCAACTCAGTGATGATGTGGATACTGACGTGGCCTTTTCTAGTGCTAATACCAGTCCTTAACCGACAGTGTATCGGGTCAAACTGTAGTGCTAGTATGGTGAGTCAGAGCGTCGAATCCTCAGGGAAACGTGGTAATTCTTTTAAGTGTGGTTAAACACCAAAGAGCTGTTATTAACTCGATCTAAACCACAATTTTATAACACAGATTACTACTATTCTACATAAAATAAATGCGTAATTTAAAGGTTATTCTAATATAATATATATAGATATATAAATATATATAGATATACGTAAATTGCAAAATATATATATAGATATAAATATATAGATACCAATATATTTTATAGAACTAGCCAAAGTTTATATAATTGATTTATACGATCTTTTCAGTAGACGGAATGTGCTCGATCTTTCCTTTTATTTTAGGTCCAATTGAGTAAATGAAACGGTGCACTCCTGAGGTTAACAATTCCTCCTCACACGAGCGTATGAAATTGTCATATGTCATTGTCATCGCTCAATCTCCACAACCGCCCCATGCTAATCTCGCTTAGTCCGAACAGTACCGAGTACAAATCTACCCCGGATAAAAGAGGTTATTCCATTTGTCGACGGCCGATGTTATTCAAAAGGCTCCGGTTGTCGTGCGGATCGATTTAACTTTCCGGTTTTAGTTTCAATTAAACTCGTTGATTTTAACATTATTATGATCTCGAGCACAATTTTAATAAGATCTATCTTTCCCAAGACAAATCGCCCCCGGGTAGGAAATAGGATTCCGTAGTCATGCTTTCGCACGGCCAATTTTACCCTCCGGTTTTTCTATCTTTTATCTCATATCCTAACTTCTCTCGGTCGCCATCGTTAGGTTATATGGTGCGATTCATCTTGGTTAATTACGTCAATCCGAATATTATCAATACGTTGCAGAATAGAAAAAGATTCAATTAACTCAATTTTAATCAATTTTACTTTAGACAGCATTCCTTTACCGAAAAGATCGAAATAAAACGATTACATAACTTTGGCTAGTTATTAGATCTAGCCTAATAAAATTATAAAAAGACAAACATAATAAACATAGATACTTAAGAAATTTTACCCGATTACAACTGTTGAATCAGAAGCTGTATTCTTCCGGATGTTACAACAACTTCAACAACACTGATCTTCTGATAATTTTCTCGAGCATTATAACGATACTACTTTATTTATGGCATAAGGCCTATATACATACATACTATTTCTAAGAAAAAGAGGTTAGGAAACTATATTGGTACCCCCTTTGCAGTGTCGTATGAACTCGCTCTATTTATAAGCAAGATTTTCGGGGGCCGGATCGATCCGAGGTGATGCCGGATCGATCCGGGAATAAAAAATAGTATCCCTTAGATTATTCTCTGCAGGATCACATGCTGGATAATCATTAGTTTCCTCGGATCGATCCGAGGTTAATCCGGATTGATCCGGGTAGCTTTTTATTCCTTAACTTGATCTGAAACTTGATAAAATCATAACTTGAGCTCTGGATCTCCAAATGACATAATTCAAGAGGCGTTGGAAAGCTCTTGAAAAGATCTATAACTTCCATGAAGGACTCTTCTTCAGAAAATGCCTTTTTGATGGGCCATTTGTTCGTCGAAAATATAATTCGATAATGGTGTCACGAACTATTGATCTACTTGAACTTTAAATCTCATGGCACTTCCTTACTACCTTCAAAAGATACGATTTTACTTCAAAAAGTGTCGTCACTCGGGGTCTTGGTTTACCTAAGATCTGCAAATAAAATACCAAAAATACCCCCGTAAATCTGACACGACACTCCGGTTATTATCCCGGTACAAAATTTATAACTTTTTATTACTTTTACTAGATTTTTATAGTATTTAGATTTATTCATAACAATTAATATTTTATAAGATTATCGTTATAATTTCTTATATTTTATATAAAAAGAGTCGATAACGTATATAAAACATCGTAATTTTTATCATATAAATGTTATACATCAACTACTCCCCACTTAGCTCTTTGATCGTCCTCGAGCAAAATAAGCGGTAATATATAAAAATTACAATAAAAATGATATACGTGGTAGATTAGATTTCAAATTAGTAAAATATCATTTCAATATTATAAACATATTAATTATATCTTTCTTAGAAATTAACAAGATAAAAAGTGTAGATAACTTAGATAAATTATTTATCAACTATTATTCAAAGGAAATTCGCATAATCTACTTAAATATAATTAAAATTCTAGAATCATTCTCCTATCTCAACTTATATGAAATATTTGGAATTAAGGACTAAGTCAAGTAGTTGACAAAATGGCTTATACTTTTTAGGCTCAGGATGTTGGTCAATCGAAAGGATAAAAAAGAAAAATCAAAAGAGAAAGAAGCAAGTCGTACGTACTTACACCTTCATAATTTTGATCAAAAATACCTCGATTAATAACATTCTGATTTTTTTTTATAACTAAAAGCGTGCGTGTGTGTAGAAAATCAAACTTACAAGCATTGCTTCATCAAGATTAATCGGAGTAATACTCTTTCGATTGAAAATTACAAGTCCGGTTTCCTTAAACTTGTAATCATTCTTGAGATCTTATGATTCGACTTTTTATCGGGAGCTTTTAAACCTCATAGTGATATAGGACATTTCGAGATAATACCCTAATACACTCAAATCATTGGTAGCTACTACCGATTTTTTTAGTTGTTGATCAAAGATAAGGAAGATACCCGGTATTTGATTAATTCGTGTAAATATGATGCTTCGTTCTTAATTCCTTTATAGAATATTAACATATCCGAACGTATTACTAAAATCGACTATCTTGCAAGCGTCATGAGGTAAGATCGAATATACTAATACTTATCTAATTTTTTCCAATCTCAAAGATACACCATTCTTAGCTTTTGTGTCATCATCTCTTTTCATAAGTACGTACAAACTCGTGGGATTTTTAGGAAATGTAGACCAAATTAAGCTAAGGGTCGATTATAATCAAAAAATGGCTATTTCGAGTGGGTCTTGATCACTCTAATCAAGGCTGAGGTAGGGACAAAAATTAGAAATTTATTTAGGTAGGCTATTTGGCTATAGTTTATATATTTTTATGGTGCCAAAAAAATCGTCATCCCTAGTCCAATTCCAAACTCATAATTCGTTTTGAAAAGAAAATTATTCTAAAATTTCATTATAATATAAGTATATTCGCTAAATTTCATATGAAAATTACTTGATAATATTTATGTATAGTTACATATACTTAAAATCTTATAAAAACCTAAAATTGACATATATAATATGATTATAATATATCTAATTTACTTTACTTAATTAAAATCTATTCTTACAACTTTATATTATTTTTATTCATATTAATTATATATTATCTAGTTATTTTGATTCAAGAAAAATTAAACTAAGTATTAAGCATTTAAGTATAAATTTATATGATAAAATTTTAATTTTTATTTTACTAACTTACCTCTACTCCCCACTTACGAAATGACATCGTCCCGATGTTCGTTGAGTAATAAAAAGTAGGTTCGAAAATAAAATTAAAATTTTATACGATTTTGATTTTTATTATTTTTCGCAACATATATTATTCTGATTAAAGAAAATGACATATATATTAAACATTAATGAAACTATTACAAACTTTAAAGAAACTAAATTAAAAAGCGATTAACCGTCTAACTTAATCGAGTACTAATTTAACAACAACAACTTTTAACTGATTTCCAACAACACCTCAAACCGTAGATGAACATCCGGGAGTATCTACCGGAAGTAATCCCAACTGAGAATCACGAGATGGAAAAATCTCGTCTGTAGTAAACTCAGGCACGTGATTCAGTTGGACACAAAGTTGAGAGATAACCCAGTGCAAACGGTAGCGGTCGTCCCCTATTACGTCTCTCTACCGCAAAATTAATTGCGCTTTGAACATCAAAATCCCCCAATCAATGTATGCCCCCACGGTCGCTGCATACAACAAGTAGCATCTCATCATCCGTAACCCCTAAAAAATCTCTAGTTGGATAGATCCGGGAATTAATGAAGCGTTTCCACGCCCTCGATGAGGGGGTAAAGCCAGAGTCGAAGAATCATAGTTATGATCAAACAGTGGAAACACATATTGAAAGGCTTCTGCAGTACGATTTACAACATTGTAAGCATTTCCGATTTCCCAAAGAAACTCGTAGTGTGGGTTTTGCTCAAAAGTAGATAGTGGAATTTGAAAGATTTGGTTTATGATGACTGGAGAAAATGATATGACGACGCCCCTAACAGTAATGAGATGAGACGAGGCTACTGTCGTTATATCAGTAAGAGACGCATAAAAATCTCTGACAATTGAAATGTTAATTCTACCTCTTGGAGTCCTAATCAGCTTCTTCCACCCGCAACCTCGGATTAGATTCCATCCCCACTGATCATTTTTTCTGTATTCAAGCCTTTCTCCATAAGAATAGGAGAATGGACGAAATTTAGACGTCTCGGAACGTCATTATGAAAACACGAAGCATGGCTTTCAGGAACCACACCATCAGGTGTATGTGGTTCGTAACTATTGACCGAGGGAGAGGAGTGGTGAGACATTATTTTATCAGATACAGAAAATAAACAAAGACAGATAGAATAAAGAAGGAATGAGCAAAGTTGAAGGCTTGCAGCTCCTTCCTTTTATAGAAATGTATCTATCAAGTAAAAGTAGGAAAGATCTCCTTTTTGGCGTTTTTGTACTTACCGGATCGATCCGGAAAAGGGCCGGATCGATCCGGCCTCTCAACTAGCAATCCTGTCAGGTCGGTATACGAACACCGGATCGATCCGGGAAAAGGCCGGATCGATCCGGAAAATTACTATTCACGGACAGAGTTGTTTTTGCTTGGAAAAAGCCTAGATTTTTCTAGGTGATATGTTTTTCTTCCTATCTCCGGTTTATTATGTTATAACGATAAATTTTACTACACAGTGTGTACTAACATAAAACGAGAGTGAAATAAAATAACATAAAATCGTAATGAAATAAATTCCTAATAAAACCAAAATAACCTAAAAGTGTACGAAAAATGAAATTGTACGAAAAATAAATTGTTTTCCATGTCAATAATCATAAAATGTTTAAAATCACTCCTCTTCATCACTCATCTCGACGTGGCTTGAACTTGGCATGGCCTGAGAACTGGCCGGATCATAAGTCGATTCATGGAATGGATCTTGAAAATATGTCGACATCAGAACCGAGCTATCCAACCCCATCGAGCTCATCTCTCTCGTGACATCGAAAAAAGTGCTTCCCCATGTCGTCGTGGTATGGCCAAATGATCCAAATCCCGGCCAATCGATGTTGCACCGCCGTAGTACTGTCGAAAAATCCCCTACACCACTAGTTTGAAATCCAAAAGAATGTGGCATTTGTTGGAAGTCCGAGCGAGGTGGCATTGGTGGAATAAAGTCCGGCAAGGTATATGGTACGGATTGGCAATGCGGAATATCCATCTCGGCATAGGTAGGGTTTTGCAAGATATTCATTTGATATATACCTCGCATGCCTTGACGCAAATCTTCGTACCATAACCTATTCCTTTCGCGAAAACAACCATATTGGCATTGGCACGATGAACATCATAGGCCATTGATTGAAACATGTCGTATGTGATGGTATTTGGAAATTGACTTTGAGTTTGACCGGATGAAGGAGGGACAAGAGTGGATGGAGTAGGCCGAGGTCGTTGGCGGTTAGGGTTCATAAAATCTATTCTTCCTGCCGGCCTAAGTGGTAAACTAGGGCCTATAAGCGTGTCATCAACCACCATCAAATTATCATTTGGAAGTTCAGGGGACACTTATCCGGCGACATAAGGAAGAAATAAAACAAGGAAAAGGCATGTGACCGCTCGGTTTGGCGCTTGAGACAAATTCCTTGGCCCTTCTATACATTATCCCGCCTACATCCACAGTATCTCATTGACCATAGCCCAAGCAATACACGATCCTCTTTACCAAAAGATGTAAAATGACGAGTAGGGTAAAGAGTGTGGCTAATAAAACGTTTAATAGCTCTCATATCCCGTATACAATTTCCATAGGAAAACTTGTTTTCATGCCGACGGCAAAGTGGGATCTAACTCATTCGGGGGCTAGTGATACAATATAATCAAAGTCCGCAGCTCATCTAAATTCCATACAAGATAATAATCCTCACTCTCTCGGTATATCGTGGATACCATAAATAGTATTTATAATCCGAGGATTAAACGGTACCGTCCTAGTTCTTAGGTTGACAAGTTAACTCACCACCTTCTCGTAGCATTATGAGTTGCTACCAGAGAATAAAATTCAGCTACTAAGGTTGTGTTAATTTCACCCGACCTTAAACTAGCTAACTCCAACCACCGTCGTCTTTCAAAAATTTCTTTTACCTCCCTTCCCAAATCTTTGAAATCTAAGCCCCTCTCTATTGCAACTAAACACTTTCCAAATTTATTTTTCAATGCTTTCTTAGTCATGCAGCAGACGCGCTTCTTTCAAAACTAACTCGCCAATTCTTCTTCTGTTAAAGGTCTAGTTTCTATAACCGGGATTTGGGTAGGGATATGCGGCTTACGTTTTTTACTAGCTTTTGATGATTCGGCCATTCTACGATAGTGACACAATAACAAAACAACAACAAAACAACAAAAGAAACAACCAAAACAACACAAATGAGTAACAAATTAAATAAAAAGTTGCTTAGAAAAAACGAAATTAACAAAATAATTGACTACAATGTTACCTTCTAATGCTTAAAAGGTTGAAATTTGGCCGGAAAAGATGAAAATTCGCCGGAATGAAAGTTGAAGCTTTACCTTGAAAAATTCTTCAATTAAAACAAAAATTTGAAGAGAGGAGAGGAAAATGAGAAAAGTTTAAGAATTGGGGTAGTTTAATAGTAATGTTGTGTTGTATTTTGATGAAAAAATTCGAATGGGGGAAGAGGGGAGGGGCGGCTGTTTCAGAAAAATGAAAGAAGAAGAAGAAGAAGGGACCCCGTCCCTTTTTTTAGGTTTTTTAAGGTTCCGGATCGATCCGGGGTTAGGTCGGATCGATCCGACCAAAGGTTTTTTTTTTTTTTTGAAAAACTTTATAAAAATTTTATAAAACCTTTATAAAACTTCTACAATTTAAATAAAAAATTTTATAAAACTTTTAAGTAATTTCATAAAGATCCTATTTATAAAATTTTCAAAAGTTATATAAAAATTTTATAAAGTTTATAAAATTCATAAGGGTCCTAATTCCATTACTTCTAAATCTTCCAAAGTTCTGACGTAACGTTCTATCAACCTAACCTTAAGAAATGAGGCGTTCGAATTTTCCCTTTGATCTCCATCGGGATTTTCGGATAACCACCTAATCGTTCCCATCTTAACAACATTCAAACACTCATCCTGGGATTTGGTTGTGCTTTCCCTGCATTTCCCATCATGTTCACTTTTTCCACAGATTCTGCATCTCCTTAAAAACTTTGCCCTTCTCTTTATCGAGCTTCTCGATTTTCCATTACATACTTCTTTCAATCTGATCTCTCTCAACAATTGCTTGTTTTTCTCAAAAACTAGAGCTTCTATTTTAAACGCAACATCTTTATCAAGGCCTAATTTCAAAAGCAAAATAAAAACTCCTATTCTATCTAGAAAAGACATCCAGCTTCTTTTACGTCTATCCGGTAAAAGACGAAACTAGCTCAAACATGAAAAGTAGAGGAAAGATAGATAGCACCCGGTATTCGGCCGATTTCGCTTCCTCTCGCTTCTCAATTTGTTTGATTTTTCTCGCTTTTTTAATTTTGTCGGGGGATCGCTTAGTAGCATTACTTCTCCCTTCGCATGATTCCTTCTCCCTCCACAAATAACTTTACTCGTGGCCACATTGGCTATAAAAGTCGTATTTCCATCGCTAGTTCAACAAACTCCGCATTTGTAAACCCTTGTTACTTTAAATGGACCTTTCCATCTTGATTTAAGCTTACCTGGAAATAACTTTAAACGTGAATTGTACAAGAGCACTCGATCACCTACATGGAACTCACGACTATAAATTCTCTTATCATGAAAAGATTTCGTGCGTTCCTTGTAGATTCGAGCGTTTTCATAAGAATCGAGACGAAATTCTTCTAGTTCTCGTTAATTGAAGCAATCTATGATCACCGACAAATTTTAGGATCGAAACTCGTAAATTTAATAGCCCGTAAGGCCCGGTGTTCTAACTCAACTGGGAGATGACAAGACTTACCAAAGACTAGTTTATAGGGAGAACAACCAATTGGTGTCTTAAAAGCTGTTCTGTACGCCCATATTGCATTGTCTAATTTAACTGCCCAGTTTTTACGATTTGAATCAACTGTTTTTTCCACGATTCTTTTGATTTCTCTATTAGACACCTCTACCTGACCACTGGTTTGCGGATGATAGGGCGTTCCTAACTTATGTGTTACACCATATTTTTCAACTATCTTGGTAAATGGTCTATTACAAAAGTGTGATCCTCTATCACTAATGATAGCTCTCGGAATACCACATCGGGTGAATATATTCTTTTTAAGGAATCGTATGACAACTTTGGTATCATTAGTGGGAAGAGCTTTAGCTTCTACCCATTTTGAAACATAATCTACCATTACTAAAATAAATCTTTTCCCAAAAGATATAGGGAATGGTCCCATGAAATCTATACCCCAAACATCAAATAACTCACATTCTAAAATAGGTTGCATAGGCATTTCATGTTTTTTAGATACATTTCCCCATTTTTGACAAGATTCACAAGATTTAACATACTTATAAGCATCTTTATATAGTGTAGGCCAATAAAAACCACATTGCAAAACTTTAAAAGCAGTTTTCCAACCTCCATGATGACCTCCTGCCTCACGATCATGACAAAATGATAAAACCCTTAAAATTTCGTTATTAGGCACACATTTTCTGATTATACCATCCGAACATTTACGGAAAAGGTCTGGTTCCTCCCAGTAATAAAATTTTAAGTCATAAAAGAATTTCTTTTTCTGTTGCCAAGTCCAATGAGACGGAATGTAATCACAAAGTTAAGTAATTAATGATATCTCCAAACCAGGGTGATATTTCCTTAAAGGAATTCTATTCTTTAATAACCGCATAGTTGAAGGAGTATCTATTCTAAATAGTTGTTCATCGTGAAATGAATCTTTAATTTCATTTCCTATTTCTTCATCATTTTCCATTCTACTTAGATGATCTCGCAACTACATTTTCACTTCCTTTTTTGTCTTTAATTTCAATATCAAATTCTTGAAGTAAGAGAATCCATCTAAGAAGACGTGGTTTAGCATCTTTCTTACTTAGTAAATACTTCGTGGCTGAATGGTCCGTATAAATTATTACCTTAGATCCAACAATATACGATCTAAACTTATCTAAGGCAAAAATTACAAACAATGCTTCTTTTTCTCGTAGTTGCATAATTAAGTTGAGCCGCGTTTAGTGTGTGAGATGCATAGTAGATAGCTTTGAGAATTTTGTTATATCTTTGACCTAAAACTCGCTCCTACAACCTAAATCACTCGCATCACACATAATCTCAAACGGCAAACTCCAATCTGGTGCTACTAGCACTGGTGCAGTAGTCAACCTCGCTTTTAGGGTCTGAAAGGCTTCCATACATTTACTATCAAAGTTGAAAGGTACTTCCTTTTCAAGTAAATGACTTAGAGGCTTTGCTATTTTCGAGAAATCGGCAATGAACCTTCTATAAAAACCTGCATGTCCGAGAAATCCTCTTAGGGTTCTTAAATAAACTGGTGGAGGTAATTTTTCAATTACTTCTACTTTAGCTTTATCAACTTCAATACCTTCTTCAGAGATTCTATGACCTAGAACAATTCCTTATGATACCATTAAATGACATTTTTCCCAGTTTAGTACTAAATTGGTATCTTCACATCGTTGTAACACTCGTTCTAAGTGTGATAAACATTCGTCGAAAGAATCTCCATAAACACTAAAGTCGTCCATAAAGATTTCTAAGAATTTCTCAAGCATATCAAGAATATAGCCATCATACATCTTTGAAACGTAGCAGAGCATTACATAAACCAAACGGCATTCTTTTATAAGCAAAAGTTCCATAAGGACAAGTGAAAGTAGTTTTTTCTCTATCTCCCGCCGCAATGAATATCTCAAATATCCTGAATAACCATCTAAGAAACAGTAATACTTATGTCCACTTAAACGTTCCAACATCTGAACTATGAATGGAAGTGGATGATGATCTTTCTTAGTATGATCATTTAGTTTTCTAAAGTCAATGCACATTCGATAACATGTAATCTCTCTAGTCGGAATCCATTCATTCTTTTCATTCTCTTTCACTGTGAAACCTCATTTCTTTGGTACCACTTGAGTTGGACTTACCCATTCACTATCTGATATGGGAAATATTATCCCCATTTCTAATAGCTTAATGACCTCTTTCTTAACAATCAACTGCAAATTTGGGTTAAGGCGGCGTTGCGGTTGAATACAAGGTTTAGCATCTTCCTTCAGAATTATCTTATGAACACAAATCTCAGGGCTAATACCTCGAATATCGGCAACTGTCCATCCAAAAGCTTTCTTATGCTTTTTCAACATTCTAAGTAATTGATCTTCTTGTTGCTCAGTTAAAGATGATGAAATAATAACCGGTAATAGATTATTAGTTTCAAGAAAAGTATACTTCAGATTTATGGGTAGCGGTTTCAATTCCAGATTCTTCGGTGGATCTTCCAGTGATGGTTTAAGAACTGGTCCTTCTAGTTCTAATCCCAAATACTTATGCCATGATGGTTTAAAAGTAAAACTTCCTTTATCTAGAGAAAGAATTATCTCTTTCATTTCGGTGTCTTTCTCATCTTCCTTATAGATAGACAAAGTTAAGCATTCTTCTAATCTGTCTTCAAAAGTTGGTAACTGATTATCATAGACAGAATAAATATCTTCTATAAAAGAACATGATTCTGGTGATCTGTATGGATGGTTCATAGCTTTGAAAATATTGAAAGCAACTTCATCTTCATTGACTCTCGAATTAACTCTCCTTTCTTGGACATCTATTAAAGTTCTTCCTGTAGCTAGAAACGGTCGACCTAAGATAAGTGGCGCTGAATATCCTTCTTCCATTTCCATAACTACAAAGTCTACCGGAAAATAGAACTTGTCTACTTTAACCAATACGTCCTCAATAATTCCTTTAGGGTATTTAATCGATCTATCCGCCATCCGCAGTCATTTCGCTTTTGTAAGATTTCCTATGCCTAGCTTCTTATAATCCTCATAAGACATGAGGTTTATACTAGCTCCAAGATCACATAAGACCTTCTTAAACAAATCCTCCAATTTCACATGGAATGGTAAAACTTCCCGGATCTTTCGCCTTAGGCGGTAGCTTATGTTGTAAAACCGCGTAACATTCTTCATTTAGGCATATATTCTCATATTCCTCTAATTTTTTCTTGTTTGACGAATATCTTTCGTAAACTTTCCATAAGCAGCATACTAATTAGAGCTTCGATAACAGGGATATTAACATGAATATGACGAAAGGTATCAAGGAAACGAGCATACTTCGATCGCTTTTAATTTTTTAATTTGATCTTTAGGTGGGTAAGGTAAAGATTCCAAATCTACAACCTTTGATCCCAAATTCAATTTCTCTTTTCCTTTCTCCTTAAACCTTTGAGTATTACTTGATCGCCAAGTATCATGATCTTGAGTTTTTTCTTTTAAGACATTCCCCGAATCAATCTCTACTTCGATTCCTTCAGCTCTTCTTGTTTTTCATCCTTGTTTTCATTATCTTCTACTCTAACATGTTCTTTGAATAAATTCCTTAAATCTTTATCCATGGGATCTCTCAAAATCCTAGGGATTTTTACCCATTTTTCACCTTCATTTTTAGGTTCCAAACTTCTATTCCTTTTCAAGAAATTCTCTATAATTTCTTATTCCTCATCAGTGAATTCAATTTCATATTTAGTTTCATCATTCTTACCATCTAAATCATTTTCTACTTCATTATTCCCGAAGTTTTCTACTCCAGTACTACCACAGAGTTTTCTACTTCTCGTAACGACAACATTTACTTCTCTTGGATTTCTTTCAGTATTACTTGGTAATCCTCCAGGAGGTCTACTGTTATTACGTTCACCTTCCCTACTCAAATGATCTTCCATATTCCTTAATGAGGCTTCTATCGTTCTCATTCTGGTATCATGTCCACTCATAGATGTTTTCATTGTACTCAGATCCTTAGAGACTGTACCAATCGAAGTCATCATTGTTTCCATATTCTTAGCTTGAGTAGATACTACACCCATCATATTTTCCATTAACTTTTCCTATTTTTCAACTCCTTCTGCAGGTTGAGTTGAACTTTGAGTTACTGGTATACTTTGAGTGGTATGTTGAGGATAGGATTTAGGTAATGACTGTAAATTCTGATTAGATGTGTTTTCTTGATAAACTTGATTATTATTCATATTCCTATATGGAACTCGGATATGGCGGTTGTCCTTGCTTACTAGGGTTTTCGACCATCGATAAGTAGGGTGATCTCTTCTAATAGCATTAAACGAGTTTGAGTATGCATTGTTCAAATTCCTATGCTGTTGAAGAAAACTCACCTCCTCTCTTGAGTATCCTGTTGGTTCTTCAATCCCTAATGGCATTTTATCCTGATTTGAGTACTCAGTTGGAGTACTATTTTCTGAGCTTTGGTTTTTGTTTTGTAGGCCATCAAATTTCCTACTCAAATTTTCTAAGTGTGCTAGAACTTCCGTATTAGATGTACATTCTCCTGCAAAAGCTACTTTTCTGGTGCTAGAACCGGTTTCCCACATTCTGTTATTTTTGGAAATCTTTTCTATAGCATCGTAAACTATTTGAGCTTCACTCATCATTAAAGAACCACCACATGCATGATCTACATCAAGACGTGAATCTTTTCTTAATTTACGACAAAAAAGTTGAATTTGCATATCTAAGGAATAACCATGGTCGGGACAAGCTCTTAACAATTTTTTAAATCTTTCCCAGTGCATTCCCGAGCGTTTCTTCGCATCCTTGTCTAAAGTTAGCAACCTCGACTTTTAACTCCAAATTTCGTCCAGAGTAAAATATTGTTTCGTAAATTCGCTTGAATCTCCTCCCAACTAGTAAGTGAGTGATGTGGGAGAGACATAAACCAATCTCGGGCTCGTCCTTTTAAAGAAAAAGGAAACATAGTCATCCTTGTTAATTCCTTATGAGCACCTTGACTTTTGGCTGTATTGCACAGTTCTTCAAAAAGATAGAGATGATGATGTGGATCTTCATCATCCTCTCCTAAGAATTGGGCTCTTGCGTCAATTAAACCAAAAAGATGAGATTTAATTTCGAAATTGTTTGCTCCTTCATTGGGTAAAAGAATGGGATTATTAGTCTGGTTTCTTCTTATAGTTTGATCACAGATAGGTCTCGGGTTTGGTGGGTTATTACGTTTGTTCTGGTTCCGATTTTGATTATTTCTATTATTATTATTTTGATTATTAGGGTTAACAGGGTTCTGTCCATGCCCTAGAGCATGTTCTAGTCCTTGTTCAGGTGTTTCATCACTGATTTCAGCCATTCTCGTATTTCTGTTTGAAGATGATTCGTCAGGATTTCCCTGACTAGTATGACCTCGTCTACTCTCTACTCTTAACTACCTTTCGTAAGTGTTTATGTCAGGCTTATAAGGAGCGAGTGGGGCCTTACCACTTTTGGTCATCAACTAACGAAAATAGAAAATAACACGAAATTGATAGTAGTGGATATTGGTAACTTACCTATAAGGTAAGTACCGACAAAAATTAAAATAGAAATGAGATAAGAAAAGTGTTGACTTATTCTCGAGAATTTTGAGCTAATACAAGTAGTAACCATAGACACAAAAAAGAAATTAGCGTCGTTCCCCGGCAACGGCGCCAGAAAGCTGACGTGGCCTTTTCTAGTGCTAATACCAGTCCTTAACCGACAAGTATCGGGTCAAACTCGTAGTGCTAGTATGGTGAGTCAGAGTGTCGAATCCTCAGGGAAACGTGGTAATTCTTTTAAGTGTGGTTAAACACCAAAGTGCTGTTATTAACTCGATCTAAACCACAATTTTATAACACAGATTACTACTATTCTACATAAAATAAATGCGTAATTTAAAGGTTATTCTAATATAATATATATAGATATATAAATATATATAGATATACGTAAATTGCAAAATATATATATAGATATAAATATATAGATACCAATATATTTTATAGAACTAGCCAAAGTTTATATAATTGATTTATACGATCTTTTCGAGACGGAATGTGCTCGATCTTTCCTTTTATTTTAGGTCCAATTGAGTAAATGAAACGGTGCACTCCCGAGGTTAACAATTCCTCCTCACACGAGCGTATGAAATTGTCATATGTCATTGTCATCGCTCAATCTCCACAACCGCCCCATGCTAATCTCGCTAGTCCGAACAGTACCGAGTACAAATCTACCCCGGATAAAAGAGGTTATTCCATTTGTCGACGGCCGATGTTATTCAAAAGGCTCCGGTTGTCGTGCGGATCGATTTAACTTTCCGGTTTTAGTTTCAATTAAACTCGTTGATTTTAACATTATTATGATCTCGAGCACAATTTTAATAAGATCTATCTTTCCCAAGACAAATCGCCCCCGGGTAGGAAATAGATTCCGTAGTCACGCTTTCGCACGGCCAATTTTACCCTCCGGTTTTTCTATCTTTTATCTCATATCCTAACTTCTCTCGGTCGCCCATCGTTAGGTTATATGGTGCGATTCATCTTGGTTAATTACGTCAATCCGAATATTATCAATACGTTATAGAATAGAAAAAGATTCAATTAACTCAATTTTAATCAATTTTACTTTAGACAGCATTCCTTTACCGAAAAGATCGAAATAAAACGATTACATAACTTTGGCTAGTTATTTGATCTAGCCTAATAACATTATAAAAAGACAAACATAATAAACATAGATACTTAAGAAATTTTACCCGATTACAACTGTTGAATCAGAAGCTGTATTCTTCCGGATGTTACAACAACTTCAACAACACTGATCTTCTGATAATTTTCTCGAGCATTATAACGATACTACTTTATTTATGGCATAAGGCCTATATACATACATACTATTTCTAAGAAAAAGAGGTTAGGAAACTATATTGGTACCCCTCTGCAGGCTGTATGAACTTGCTCTATTTATAAGCAAGATTTTCAGGGCCGGATCGATCCGAGGTGATGCCGGATCGATCCGGGAATAAAAAATAGTATCCCTTAGATTATTCTCTGTAGGATCACATGCTGGATAATCATTAGTTTCCTCGGATCGATCCGAGGTTAATCCGGATTGATCCGGGTAGCTTTTTATTCCTTAACTTGATCTGAAACTTGATAAAATCATAACTTGAGCTCTGGATCTCCAAATGACATAATTCAAGAGGCGTTGGAAAGCTCTTGAAAAGATCTATAACTTCCATGAAGGACTCTTCTTCAGAAAATGCCTTTTTGATGGGCCATTTGTTTGTCGAAAATATAATTCGATAATGGTGTCACGAACTATTGATCCACTTGAACTTTAAATCTCATGGCACTTCCTTACTACCTTCAAAAGATACGATTTTACTTCAAAAAGTGTCGTCACTCGGGGTCTTGGTTTACCTAAGATCTGCAAATAAAATACCAAAAATACCCCCGTAAATCTGACACGACACTCCGGTTATTATCCCGGTACAAAATTTATAACTTTTTATTACTTTTACTAGATTTTTATAGTATTTAGATTTATTCATAACTATTAATATTTTATAAGATTATCGTTATAATTTCTTATATTTTATATAAAAAGAGTCGATAACGTATAAAAAACATCGTAATTTTTATCATATAAATGTTATACATCAGATACAAACTTCAATGTTCATATTAACAGATCCAGAGGAGTTCCATCACTAAGAGACCTCTCAAAAGAAGAAGGAAAGGAGTTTTTTTTTCAAGTGGTTGTTGATATAGACGATTCGTCACAGCAACAAAAGAGTGTACATTCGAATCCTAAAACTACATCAAATCATCAAGAAAAGGTACATTCTTCAAATCAGTTATCATTTGCTGAACTCAGTCTGAGAAACTCTGATCTTGTCAAGTTAACTGAAAAACTTACAATAGAACTAAAATTAAAAGATAGGGAACTTGACAAAGCAAAAGATTGGAATGAGTTTCTTGAAACTGAGGTATCAAATCTTGCTGAAAGACTGATGTCTAGTAAATTTGACAAAAGCATTGATAATCCCCCACCCTTACCCAGTCTTGAGGCTTCAAAAAGCATAAACTTTAGAAATCAAGATACTGGAAGATTAGTGGATTACACAAGGAAACTAAAAATGTTAAATCTAAAAGAATCCTTGTGAAATCAACTAAGATTGAGCGTAATGGTTTATCCAGAAAAGAGTTGAGAAGGCTTAATTCTCTCAACAAAGAAACTGAAAGTAATACTTCGGTAACTAACTCAGCCGGACCCAAAAAGATGTGGGTACCGAAGAAAACTTAAACTGTTTTGCAGGAAAAGTCAGTTCACATTGCAAACTCCTCCGAAAACTGACTTATATACAAAACTAAGAAGGCAAAGGCTGATGAAGGACAAATTGGTCAAAAGAAGTAAAAACTTTCCAGCTACCATCTGACGTTTGGAATGACATGGCAAATCACTTGAAGCCACGTGTCAATCTGGGAGAAAAAGTAGATGTACATCCCTACATAATCTCATTGTTTGTGACACGACTCTCATTTGAAAACGATTGCAAAATCTTGACAAAATCCTGCTCACCCAAAATCAAGCATTCAAGCATCCCTTACTCAAAAATCAATGGATCGTTACAACATTGATGAAGGAATCACTACAAGCCTGGATGAATTCTGTCAAAAATTCTCAAACTCCACTCTTTCAATCCAAATTGCACAAAAGATCAAAAAGATTCGAGGATTGGAGAACCTGATTGACACAAAGATCACTACTTTATGTCTAGATGGCATCAAAGACTTCTATAGGAGAAAAAGCTTCAAAACGACTATTCAAGATAAAAGCTTTACTGTTGATGAACACTTGCTATCACTTGTCTTCGGGTTAGACATAATCGGAGGCTCTTCATCTTTCACATTCGGGAATGAAGAAAAAGTGAAACTTTGGAACGTCACTACAATCAACAAGAAAGAGAAGAACTTTAGTGGATCTATTTATCAGCAGAAACGTGAATTTGCATTTTTGACGATTCTTCTGACAAAAAATGTCATTGGTCATGCTAGAAATTTCTATACTCTATCAACTGATAAAATGAAGATGATTTATGCTATTTGGTTTGGAGAGAAATTTGATTGGAACAAATTTGTTCTCAATCAGTTGATAAAGCAAATTTCAGACGAGAAAGAAAGAGTCAAAGAAAGAGAAGATACTGGAGAATCGTTTTTACTGAAAAAGGGATTTCCTTATCTAGTGCAACGGATACTAGATCATCTCTCCATATTAAAAGCTACAAAAACCAAAGCAAAACTCAAATCAGTGTCCACTGGGACAAAGAAAAGGAAAATCACTGAAGAAGAAGAATGGAATGAAGTTTCAGACTCCAGTTCAAGCGAGACTGTGAGTTTAGATGACAAAACTCTGAGAAGACAGAAAAGGATGTTGAAAAAGTTTCAAGCAAAGAAAACTGGTACTGAGGAAGTAATTGAAATTGATGATGAAACTGAAGAAAGCGAAGGAAGCGAGTCTGAGGAATCTGAAGAAAGTGATCAGATTAAAAATGAAGAAATTAAAGAAGATGATGATGATGAAACTGAAGTTAGTGATTCTTCAACTGAGTTATATGGAGAATACACTGAAAACCAAAGAGAAGCTGTGGAAGATGCAGAATTTTGTGAAGCCGAATATGAAAAGGAACTGACAGTTCCTGATGTTCATTTTTATCCTGAGGCCATCACCTCATCTCAGGCCCCTGAGGCATCTACAAGCAAATTGGCGACTGAAGAATCTCGGCATCAAGAAACTGAAGCTGAAAGAAAGAAAAATGTGGAAGAAATCATTGAGGGTGTAATGCACACCCTACAACAGAAGCTTTTCGACCTACACGATTTCATTGGAAGATCACATTTCTCAGGTCTATTTGAATACTCTAACCTCATCACCCTTCGTAGATTATTTGAAGATTGCTATCGCTTATCTTCAAACAAGGGGGAAGATAATTTTGTTGGTGATGAAGTTAAAGCTGGTACTAATAAAGCTGAAACAGCTGAAGAAATCTATGCCAAACGATTGATCAAAGAACAAGATGAACAAATAGACACTGATCTACAGACCATTGATCTTCTGTCTATTCAAAAGAATGAAGGAGCAATTGACATTCTAATCGAAGAATTGGTCAAAGAAGAGATCTTCAAGGAAACAAGGACTGAGGAAGATGAAGAAACCGCAGTCAAAGTTGTGCTGAGTATCAGAAAGAAACTTGTAACCTGTATCAAATTGCAAAAGGGTCTACAAGCAGCAAAAGACAGAGGGACAAGAACTAAGGGGGAAACTGGATTGAAACAAGAAAGCAAAGCTAAAAAGACTAAAGGGAAGGAATCCAGTCTTATCTCAGAAGAAGAAGAGAAGGTAATGAGTGAAGAAATCAAAGAGATATTGGCAAAATCTAAAGCTGGCAACAATGAAGAAGCAAATCATTTGCTAAATGAATATTTAGAAATCAAGCCTAGAGATGGTGAAACTGAAGAAGAAGGAAAAGCAAGAAGATCTTTAGAGACAAAAATGAGTATCTTTGTTGGTGAAAAATTGTTGGCTTTGGAAAAAGAAAAGATGTAATCTATTCAGTTTTTAACTCAGTTTGTTTCATTTTAAAATCTTGTAATAAACTTGGCTGTTCTAGTTTGCTATCTTATTTTGTTATGATTTCTTGCACTATTCCTTTATTACTGCTTTTAGGGAGGGTTATGATACATC
Organism: Gentiana straminea; assembly: GCA_036785695.1. Taxonomy (NCBI): domain Eukaryota; kingdom Viridiplantae; phylum Streptophyta; class Magnoliopsida; order Gentianales; family Gentianaceae; genus Gentiana; species Gentiana straminea. The sequence continues at coordinate 22,017,117 of JAVUPR010000183.1, read as the reverse complement.
ATCAAAAAGGGGGAAATTGTTGGAAATATTATTTGTGTTTTGATGATGATTCGACAAATCACTTACAACCCATGATGATGAAGTCGTAACTAACTGTTATAGTGCTTAATGAAAGAAGAAGCAAGAAATGGTCTAGAGATAAATGTATAAGTTCTATCTAGAGTCTGAACTTTGTATAAGTTGTTTCAGACAAGCACTGTAATAGAATAGGAACTAGGCGAACAGCTGAGTCACAACAAGAAAACTGAGTTATAGCTAGAAAACTGAATATGCACATGAAGAACTGAGGGTTCAAACTCAGTTATGATAAAACTGAAGAAGATAAGTTCGCTGAGGGACACAGACTCAGTTGGCTTATCTAGAAGACTGAAGAACTGGGGGACACGGACTCGGTTACATAAAACTGAAGAACTGAGGTGGCAAACTCGTCAGAAGCTGATTAAGTCGTGACTATAAATCAGGATTCGAGCAAGTCCGTGGTGACCCGAAACCGAGTTATAGATCATGTAAAACCGAATAATCTTAAGGACAAAGATTATCGCTACCCGGATAAGAAGAAACTGATTGGTGTACTCGACTTAGTCAATTAAAGTCAGATATTAAGTATACAAGGTACTCAGTTTTGAAGAAGAGTAGAAAACTGAGTTAAGGCCTTGATTGAATTTAAACTGAGTATACGACAAAAAGATCGTACATGTGAACGTTGGCTAAATGACAAGTGTAACGGCTACAAGAGCTAGTGACCGTTACATCACCCCTATAATTACACAAGAGAATCACTCAAAGAAGAGAGAGAGGAGGATCAGAAAAAGAGCTTTACAAGCATATATTTAAAGATCCAAATCCAGATCTATAAAATCAGATCATATATATCTAGAAAAAGGGGAAGCCAATGAAATTGCCTTGAAGACTTCAAAGAAAGATCCAGTAACCCATCAAGGGGAAATAAGGCATCTTGGAGCTACAAAGTCAGATCCAAAAGAATCAGACAGCTCACTGAATTAATCCTTGATTAATTCTAAACCTAACCTTTGTGAAAAAGGGTTGGCTGTGCATAGTTTGAAGAGAGCAATTCTACCTTTCTTCATACGGTTGCAACTTAGTTGCCACAGCTGTTGGTGCAGTCTGAGGACTGTGTGTTGGTATTAGTGGTGAGCTGGTGAAAGAGCAATTCCACCTCCAAAGGATCAGTGTGCAGAGTGAAGGGAGCAATCTCACCTTTCTTCATTTTGTGTAGACAGTGAAACTAGGGTGTCGTGAAGGACTGTCATAGTACTAGGATTTTGTAACGGTTATCTCATTATTCTAGTGATACCTCCTACGCCACGGAGAAGGGGAGACGTACGGGATTACACCACCCGGAACTTCCATAAACAAATCATGTTTTGATTTACTTTATGCATTTGTGTTTATTTTATTTACTGCATTATCACTCAGCAAACACCAGACACTGAGTCAGCACAGAACTGATACATAGAAGGTCTAGTTTTCTATTTTCACATCTATTGCATTAAAGGCTAGTTTTATCCGCTGCCAGTTAACAAGACTAAATAAAAGTCAGTATTAACTTATATTCAGTTGAGCTAACTGAACTCCGCACAAGTTAAGGGACAGGAACAAAACTGAACTGAAGATTAGTTTAAGTTTCAGAGAAACTCAGTTCCTGGGACTTTTCCAGCTCAGGATTAGTTTTTGGTGACAAGTTTATTCACCCCCCCTCTAAACTTGTGTTAGCCTTTCCAAGGGACCAACATTATTTATTTATTATGAATAAATATAATACAAGATATTATTTATGTTGATTAATTAAATATATATATATTAGATATATGTGGCCACGTGAATTGGCATATAATGTGGTGCCGTCTTTTGTATATGATACATTTAAGTTGTGCAATTTAATTAATAAGATTACCATAATATTAATATTGGATATTAATTGATTTTTTGGAAAATGGATTTATGGTAATAAGATAAAGATAGTCAATATTAGATATTGACAATATCTTGGAAATACTTAATATAAGATATTAAATTAAATGAGATAAATCAATCTAAGGGATTTTTCTTATTTTATTTCTCTCCACTCTACCCAAGACTTGTTCCCCAAGGATTTTGGGAATACAAGGTGTGCCCCAAATGCCTATATAAGCAAATGGGTGCTAAGCTCTTGAATGCATCATAACTCCAAGAACTAATTGTTCTTGTGAAAAATAAGAGAGCTTCTCAGAGAGAGATTATAGAGAGAGAAAATGCTGACCTAGCAGTTGGGTTTTTCTAATGGAAATCCTTGGCAGGATTCTGGCGAGGTGCTCGTGTGGATTACTGGTAGAGGCCGGATGCTTGGACGGCTCGCGCACATGTACTCCTACCGGACGGTCAAAGCGTCGATCTTTTAGATCAACCAAGGTAATATTACCATCCACTCTCTTGTATGTTTATTATTTAAACGAAGACGATCCTGGATCAGGAAATCAATTTTTAAATTCCGCTGCGCTACTCGATTGATTTCCTAACAGAAATTTGATGAAATAAAGGGAAGTAAGAGTTTAGTAGTCAATGCATCCAATGACATGAGTAGTAGGTAAATGAAAAGTGAAGACTATGCACAATTAGAGACGAATGAATCCGGTGATTATTCTAATGTAGAAGTGAGCTATATGCAACAACACCGAGCACTACATAATACTTACTCCAATGCATATAACAATTTGCAAAGAGATTTTCCTACTCAACGTTGGTCCCCAAAAGCGTCATCTTTCCTCCCTCAACAAAAGACTTCCTTCAACACCAACCTTCCTCAAAACCAAAATTTCCAAGGCCATACTTCATACCAACCACCACAACCACCTACACACTCTTACCAACAACATCCTACAAAAAACATCGCTATCACCCAAACTTAAAGCTCATCTACGGAAAAGGAAGAGAGATGGGAGAAGTTGATGGAGAATCTGTTGGAATAGTGTCCTAAACCCAATCGGGTTGGACCGGATTCGACCGGGTCGGATCAATTCTACTATTTCTTTATGTTTATACATATATTAAATGGCTTTTCTGTTGTCATATATTTGTTCTTTTAAAGAACCAATTATGAATTGTTATATGATAACGTCCTTAGTATTAAACCGTGATAGAGAAACCATGATAGGCGATTATGGTTGATGAGATCTCTAATCACTTTAACAAGTTTGATACTTAAATGTCTCTAGGCTGATGTACTATTAAACAGGGCATTGATAGTATAAACAGACTAGCACGTATTAGATGTCTTCTATCTTTAAGGGCAGGGATAGATCTCGTCTATCGAAGTGTAGAGACACTTGGACTGTACGTGGACGTGTATTGGAGAATGCATACGTTAGACTGACCCACTTACATTAAGTGTCGCATTATGTGGCAGTTGTGTAATTATCCTTTGGACCGGAGTCTACATGGCATCACGGTGTGGATTGTCATTCTTTGACACTATTGAGGTTTCCCCTAGCCACGGGGCGATCATGCGGTAGTGATTGGGTGTGATACTGAAGCATGCAGAGTACACGTGTTTGGTTGTCTAGGAATCGCATACCCTATCAGTAGGGGTGAATATCCGAAAGGGCCTTCTTATAAAGAATGTCTTACTCTCGTGAATCTTTGCAAAATGGAAGTAAATGAGTTACTTCGAGAGAGCATGATATCTAGATTATAAGATACGGTGGTTGATGTATTGACACTCGACTAACGACCATATGGATATTATTACAGCGAGAGTAACTTACACGGTAACTGTTTCACATGAAATGTAGTCATTGCATTTGACTCTTCCGATGATTGGGGGTCACAGTGTGTTGCTAGACGCTATCCCGTGATTGTTAGGCATGAAGGGCATTTTCGTAATTTGCAATTTGTGTCTACGGCCAACATATTCGGAAGCCTATCGGGTCACACACATATAAACATCTAGCCGGATTAAAATATGGTTATAGATGATAACCAATTAAATAAGGAAAGTTTATCTCAAGACTATAAAGGTTATAGTGGTAAATTAATATGGTGGTGTTTATTTATTATGAATAAATTAAATACAAGATATTAATAGTATTATATTAATTAAAGAATATTCTGGATGCCAATTTATTGACTAAGGTGGCGCAATTTGTGTGTGTATAAGATACACTTGGATTGTGCAATTTAATTAATGGTATTACCATATATTAATATTAGATATTAATATTTATAAATATATACATACATGCGTGTTGCACATATGATGTGCATATGCACATTTGTTTCCAAAATATATATTTATATATATTTATGTTTGTAATATATATAAGTGATATATATATATAAGTGATATATATATATATATATATATATATATATATATATATATATATATATATATATATATATATATATATATATATATATATATATATATATATATATATATATATATATATATATATATATATATATATAAATTGATTTATGGTAATAAGATAAATATAGTCAATATTAGATATTGACAATATCTTGGAAATATTCAATATAAGATATTGAAAATATCCTAGATTTATTTAATATAAGATATTATAATAAATGAGATAAATCAATCAATTATATTTTCCTTATTTTATTGGGAAAATGTTTTCTTCTCCTCCACACCTCTTGGGGCGCCACTTCCTCTATATAAAGGAAGTGGGTGTCAAGATCTTTTGTACATCACAATTTCAAGAACTAATAGTTCTTGTGTAAAATAGAGAGCATCCTATAGAGAGTTGGAGAGAGGGGAAAAAGGCCAGTCTAGCAACCGGAGTTTTCCAATAGCATTTCTATGATGGGATTCCGGTGAGCTGTTCGTGTGGACTAGCGGTAGAGGCCGAACACTTGGGCGGCTCTATGCAGAACTACTCTCCTTAGACGGTCAAAACATCGATCTTATAGATCAAGCAAGGTAACCACCGTCTTTAGCTTATTTGTTTATTGCTTAAACGAAGTCGATCTTGGGTCGATAGGAAATAAAATTTTGAATTCCGTTGCGTTTCCACGTAGATTTCCTAACAGAATCTTATGGGTGTTGTCTCAACTCAAGCCGCGAATATGCAAACGGTGATGTCTTCTATAGGCATTGTGACAAATGATGTTGGCACGTTGAGAACATCTATGAGTGGTCATGATATGAGAGTGAAAAAAATAGAAGCATCCGTGCGTAACATGGAAGAGCACTTGAGTAGGGAAAGTGATAGGAATGCTAGTAGACCACCGGGTGGGCTACCAAGTAATACTGAAAGAAACCCGATGGGCGTGAATGCCATCATAACTCGAAGTGGAAGAGTTTGTGGAAATCGAGAATTCTATGAAAATCAAGTGGGAAACGAGGTTGAGAATTATTTGCACGACACAGATGAAGAGAAGGAATTGAGTGAAAAAGAGGAGGAAATTGTGGATGAGTTTTTTTCAGAGAGACGGATATGTCGATGTAGAGAAAGAGGATGAGGATTGGGTGAAGATCCCGAGGATTTTGAAGAATCCGAGAGCAAGTGTTTTGAGGTCTCTCTTTAATGAACATGTCTTTTTGGCGCCCGCCAAGAATCACTGTAGACATTCAGAGAGTTTTGAGGGAAAAACGGCATGCGCAAAGGTGATCCGACGTACGCCAATGCAAAAGAGGATGAGTCAAATGAAGGTTTGACGCACGCAAATGATGTTTCGGCACGCGCCAAATCTCAACAGCCAGATTCCAAGAAAGGTAAAGAGAAAGTGGTCCACACCGACAATGAATGGCGACCACCGGAAACTCAGACTCTGAGGAAGGCTTCCAATGACTCATCGAGCAGCAAAGGTAAGGAAGTTATGAACTCTACCCAAAAAATTATTGTTCTTGAGTCATTCCCTTACCCTCCTAGGGAGGAAATTAGGAAGAAAAAGTTAGATAAGAAGTATGCTCGCTTCCTTGACACATTTCGTCACTTAAATGTTAACATTCCTGTCATAGAAGCACTCACTAGCATGCTTATGGTATGTTTTTGAGAGACATTCTCACTAACAAGAAGCGTTTAGAGGAGTAAGAGAACATTTGTCTCAATGAGGAATGCTCCGCCATGTTGCAACATAAGTTTCCACCTAAGCTTAAAGACCCTGGGAGTTTTACCATCCCATGTGAAATTGGGGGCTTTTTATTTAAGAGGGTGCTTTGTGACCTTGGCGCTAGCATCAACCTCATGTCTTACGAGGACTTTATCAAACTTGGCATAGGAAAGTTGAAGAACACGGAGATGACTCTACAATTAGCAGATAGGTCTATAAAACGTCCTAAGGGAGTCATAGAAGACGTGTTAGTGAAAGTTGATAAGTTCTACTTCCCAGTTGATTTTGTGGTTATGGATATGGAAAAAGGGTATTCAACACCCCTCATTCTCGGTCGTCCATTCCTAGCCACGGGAAGGACTCTAATCGATGTTCAACGTGGAAAATTAATTCTGAGAGTTAATGAAGATGAGGTCACATTTAACATTTTCAAGGCCATGAAACATCCATACAATTCACAAGAGTCATGTTCTTTTGTAGATGCATTATCTTTTGCTTGTATGGAGAATACTGACTTGCAAGTCTATGAAGATAAGCTTGAGGAATGCTTGGCTTTGTCTATCTTTGACGGCGAAAGTGATGATGAGGAAATGCAAGCAGTGATTTCTTATTTGGATGCCGGTCGTACTTTTAATAGGAAACCATGGCATCGATATCTAGAGTTGGAGCATGATGGCCCACTATTGAAACCTTCGGTAGAGGAGCCACCAAGGAACCTTGAATTGAAAACTCTACCTCTTAACTTGAAATATGCTTTTCTTGAAAGTGATAATCTACTTCTTGTTATTATTTCTTCGTCACTAACCGATGTGCAGGAAGACTTGCTATTGAGGATGCTGAGGAAGCACAAGAGAGCATTTGGATGGACTGTAGCTGATATTCGGGGAATTAGTCCTGAGATCTGTGTTCATAAGATTATTCTCAATGAAGATGCCAAACCATGTGCTCAACCACAACATCGTTTGAATCCCAATATGAAAGAGGTTGTCAAGAAAGAGGTCATAAAGTTATTGGAGATGGGTATTATTTTTCTGATATCTGACAGTGAGTGGGTGAGTCCTACTCAGGTTGTGCCTAAGAAGGGCGGATTCATAGTGAAGGAAAACGACAAGCATGAATGGATCCCGATGAGGGAAGTCACAGGTTACCGCATGTGTATTGATTTTTGACGACTCAATGACCATACCAAGAAAGATCCACTTCCTTATATTGTCCAGATGTTCGAGCGGTTGTGTGGGCATAAATTCTATTGTTTTCTTGATGGTTATTCAGGCTATCTATAATATTCATTACAGCAGGAGATAGAGAGAAAACGACTTTCACTTGTCCATATGGAACGTTTGCTTACAAAAGAATTCCATTTGGTTTATGCAACGCTTCAGCTACATTTCAGAGATGTATGACAGCCATCTTTTCTGATATGGTGGAGAGATTTCTGGAATTTTCATGGATAATTTTAGCATTTTTGGAGATTCTTTTGAGGAATGTCTCTCTCATTTAGAGCGTGTGTTGCAGCGATGCGAAGATATGAATTTAGAGCTCAATTGGGAGAAGTGTCATCTAATGGTATCAGAGGGTATTGATGGAGGACCATCCAAGGAGCTTACAAAAGATCCTTTGAAGATAAGAGATGGACCAGTGACCAGATTCCAAGCCAAAAGGATGAAAGAAGCATTAAATGCGCTTGTTGTTGAGTTGCATGAAAAGGCATCAATGGTAGAAGAAGATCCACTGAAAGAGCCACTATTGGTGAATATAATCCAAGCTCGAGAGGGTCAAAATGATGATTGGGCTATGCTAGAGCAAATTTGGAGTGAACGTAACACAAGTTTCAAGCACAATGGGCTATAATATGGGTTTGACACCACTTAGCCTACTTTTACTAGTTCTTTGGCTTGTAATTTGTATTTTATTATTTCTTATCATATTATAATAGTCCAATAAGGCCCTCTACACTTGGAATTTCGTGCATGAGGTGTCCATTAGGGTTTAGGGTTCAATCAAATCTTCATCTTATTTTTGGTAGATAATCAATCAATCTGATTGGGGGATTATTTACTAATTTGTGATTTGAAGATCTTTTTTTATTTTTGGAATTACCTTTTTCTTTATTTTTTTTGGTTAAATGTAAATATATTAAACCAAGGTATGCAAACTACAAGAGCTACATCCTAGACAAGGCACTAGACTAGTATCTACAAATGTTGAGAAGATGTTAGATTTGTTGATTTCAGGCAGCATAAGACCCCTGAGGTTATATGCTACTAGAAACAGCAGCCACTAAACCCCTATCAACACTCAAAAACTGCAAAACAGGGGTCATATGAGAGCAGACCTCATAGAGCCTATCCCTTGGGGTGTAGAGAAAGAAAATAATCTCAAACAACCACCAACAAAAAACAAAAGACAACACAAAAGATGTACAAAACCCTAACATCATGGGGTAAAAGTGTACAAAGGGAAAGCAGCCTGCATTATATAGTAGATGTGAGTCTTAATACAATGCAAAATATCAGGTATATTCATTAAAATGCCTTCAAATCTCCTCTTATTCCTCATATGCCAAAGCCAATAAACCACAACAGAGAGAGAAGCAGATCTGGCCACATTCCCAAAAGAAGTACCCTTACACTTTTTACCAATCCATCTAACAGAAGCAACCACAGTCTCTAATATCCTACTTAAGCCAAGCCACAATCTGATTTTCCCCCAAACCATACAAGAAGTAGGGCACTGGAAAAACAGATGAGAGACAGATTCATTCACCAAGCCACAGAGAGAGCAGGTCTTGTCATCAAAACCAACCTGTCAGTAGTGAGTAAGCAATTCTTCAAAGCCATCCATAATAAAAACCAGTGCTTAGGGGTAGCCCTAGGGTTCCAGACAGTCCTGCACCACCAAACTTTAGGTGCTTTCCTCCTGAAGAAATCATAAGCTATCCTGGGACATAATCTAGAACCAATAGTCCAAGAGTGCAACAAAGCCACAACAGCATCAGAAGAGCCAGTAGCATCCAGAATCCTGTCCCTAATTCTGAACAAAGCCTTGATTAAGGCAGAATCTCCATGCTTGTACTGATAACCCCAGATATCCAAGGTCTTCAAGTACTCCTCACTGATCCATTTGACCCACAGACAATCCTTCTTGCACTGGAAATTCCACAGGATTCTACAAAGGAGGGCCAAATTCCAAGCATCTAACTGGAAGATCCCAAGTCCACCTTCATGTTTTGGTACACAAACCTCTTCCCAACTCACTAAGGACTTTCTGAGGGAGTCACAAGAACCTCCCCACAAGAACCTCCTACAAAGCTGGTCCAATTTCAACCTCACACTACCAATAATTGGAAAAATACCTAACCAGAAACAATGAACCCCTTGAATAACTGAAAGGATAAGCTGCAACCTGCCCGCATAAGATAGAGTTGTACCTTTCCAGCTGCTGAAATAACTCCTCAGGGATGTAAACAAAGGATCATAATGTCCAACATTCAATCTAACAGCACACAAAGGAATGCCAAGGTATCTAATAGGTAACACACCTTCCTTTAGACCAGTGATGTCCAGCAGGTCCTCCTTGCAATCATCATTTATACCAGCACAGAACATTTCAGATTTCAGCAGGTTAGCAGCCAAACCAGAGCATTCCCCAAAAGTAGTTAAACAGCTCATCAAAAGAGTAACAGAAATGGGATCACCTCTAGCAAAAAGCATCAGATCATCAGCAAAAGCAAGATGATTTATCTTGAGATTCGACAGCCAGCATGAAAATTAAACTCAGAATCCTCACCCAGAATCCTTAGCATTCTGGAGAAGTACTCCATACAAACAAACAGAAAGGGGGACAGAGGGTCACCTTGCCTCAATGCTCTTTTACCAGGGAAAAACCCCTTCATTTCCCCATTAATAGAAAGAGGATAAGAAGTTGTAGTAACACAAAGCATAATCCACCTCACAAACCTGTCTGGAAAGTTAAAACCCCTCAGAACAGCCTCTAAGAAAGACCAATGCACTGAGTCAAAGGCTTTCTTGATATCCACCTTAATCAAACACCTTGGGGGGCCCCTTTTCACACCATAGTGCCTAATCAGCTCCTGGCAAAGGAAGATATTGTTTGACATAGCTCTTCCATCAACAAAACCAGCCTGTGCTTCATCAATAAGTTCAGGAAGGCAACTAGAAAGTCTGGAAGCCAACACTTTGGAGATGACCTTATAAGTTACATTACAGCAGGAAATAGGCCTGTAATCTCCCACAGAAACAGCATGACTAGATTTAGGAATCAAAGCAATCACAACATGGTTAATCTGTTTCAGTAGGGCATCATTATCAAAGAACTCCAACACAGCAGCAGTGAAGTCTTCTCCCACAATATCCCAAGACTTTTTAAAAAAACCAGCAGAGTAACCATCTGGTCCAGGGGACTTGTCATCAGAAACGGAAAACAAAGCTTCTTTAACTTCAACTGCAGTAACATTCCTCAATAAATGATCAGTAGCCTCAACAGGAACCTTTGGACCAGCGTTGACCACATCAACATCAACAGGAAAAGCAGTAGACTGTGTCCCCAAAAGAGCAGTATAAAAATCCACAAAAGCATTTCCTACCTGGTTAAAAGAAGTAGTAAAAGAGCCATCTCCAAGCTTAATACAAGTAATATGCCTCCTTGCAGTATTCCTTTTAACAATATAGTGGAAAAATTTAGACCCCCTATCACTGAGCTTCATATAAACACCTTTAGCTTTCGAGACGAGTTAAGAAGCCTCAAGCGACCTCCAAACCAATACAAATCTTCTTCGATCCAAAATCCGAGAAGCCAACAAGTCGATAGGGCCCCAAATTATACCGAGACCGAAGATTACCAAGCGTATTCTCGTGCATTTCCGCATCTAACCGAAATATGTGCAAAATGTTTTTTGTTCAAGACCCTAAGAGGTTCCTTAAGTCTTTTTAGTCTTTTGCACGCTTGATACATAGCAAGTGCCATCAATAGCCGGCCCCCAAATACGAGTCAAAATGTCAGTGTAACTGTCATGCTGCATCCACATATTGAAAAACTTAAAAGGCTTCTTCTTGGTCAATGAATCAATAGAAAGGGTGATTCTACAAGGAGAGTGATCAGAATGGTGGCCAGGAGGCTCAAAAAAAGCCAAAGCATCCAAATTCCAAATAAACCAAGCAAAGCATTAACCAAAACTCTATCAATTCTTGTAAAAACACCACCGAATTCCGGTAAAGAATTCACCAGAGGAGTTCAAGTCGCAAGGTTAGCATCCAGGCAACAATCAACACCATCCCGCATATCATACTCGCTTGGAACAATCCCATTCAATTTGTCATCAACGTATAAGACAAAGATTAAAGTCCCCCAAAGACCATCCAGGGCAAACTTGAACAAACACTGAGCTCCCTAATTCTGTCCCACATAGGCCTTCTATCTCCAGTAGTGTGAAGACCATAGACAAAGGTGATCATAAAGCACTCACTAGAGACTAGAATCTTCACCTTGCAATGTATCCACTGAATATCCACCTCCAAGACCTCTACCTCAACAAAAGCAGGATCCCAAATCACTAAAATTCTCTTTCTACTATGTACAACAAAATTATCCACAAACTTCCAAGAAGGAACTTTCTTGCACAAGAAGGTATCAAAACTATTTTGAGACAGCTTTGTCTCAAGGATTCCAAATAAGGTAATCTGATGCTGCCTAAGAAAATTGACAACATCAGATTGTTTAACAGCCTTATTGAACCCTCTAACATTCCAGAACCCTATCATTTTTGCCTACCTAGAGGTGATCTACCTCTAGAGACACTATCAATTTTGTTTTTATCATTTTCAGAAACACCAGAGGTGTTATGCTTGTTGTTCTTCTTTTTCTTTTTAGATTTTTTTGAGTCAGAAGCAACAGTTCCAACTTTATGTACCAGATCATCATCCTCTACCTCATCTGCCCAGGTTTTATTTTTGTCAGGAGACAAGACATCAAAAGTATTAGTGACAGGAGTAGCAGGTTTGTCAACATCTTTCCATTTGTTACTAGAATCCACTGTTGTAATTGAAATAGCAGCAACTCCAGAAGCACCAACAACACCAGCAGCCTTATTAACAACAGGAACATCATCAATTTTACCATCAGCATCAAGAACAATCACTTTCTTCTTCTTTGGTGGATTAGGCTTAGAAACACCAGGTTTTTTTGACCTTGCCACATACAGAGCAGGAGCTTCATTTTTAGTTTCATCATGACCCTCTTCATTGTGCCCAAGTTTATTACATTTGGAGCAGAATTTGGGCCTTTCCTCATATAAAACATGCTGCATTAGAACCTTCCCATCATGCATAGTTATAGGAATGACAGAAGGCAGTTCCATCTTCAGGTCAATCTCCACAAGACTTCTTGCAAAACTCAAAACTTTCCTAGAGGCAGTGACCTTATCAGTATACTGAGGACTCCCCAGAAAAGAACAAATCTTACTTAATGCCCTGTCCTTCCAAAGCCTTAGTGGTAAGTTAGGCAACTGAATCCAAACTGGGACAACAGTACAAGCATCTTTACTAAAATTAAACATGACAGGCATCTTTTTTAATAGCAAAGGCTTTCCAAAAGCATAGAAAGGACCAGCCTGCAAAACCTCATTAAGATCAGAATCTTGCTCAAATTGAAACACTATCCACCCAAAGTTATGGTAATGATATCTGCACTTCCTAGGCCAAGCATTAACAATCTTTTGTACAGCATCTCTTCCTGGAAATTTGGAAGGAAAGATACCTATCAAACACAGTTTTTCTAAAGAGTCATCATTTAAGTCTTCTTCTTCCAGAAAAACAGTATCCTGTGAGATACAATCAACATGATCACTCAAGATAACCACATCATCAGTTAGTTCCCTATTCTTTTTTACCATTTGGACCCAAGAAGCAATATCATCCACAGCCTTTCCTGCATTCTTTCCCAGAAAAACTCCAGCAAGGGTATCAGCAGGGGTACCAGCAGGGTCCACAGCAGGGTCACCAGCAGTATCAGCAGGGGCATCAGTAAGGTTAGTATCAGTATCAGCAGGGTTAACACTTATCACTTTATCCTTTCTTGCAATAGAGCCAGGATCCACCTCTACTTGAGTCCCCTGTTCTATCACACCACCAGGTCCTAAAATGCCAGCAGAACCTTCAGAAATATACTCTACAACTGAGGAGCCATGTTCTATCACACCATCATCAGAAACAGGCTCTACAGATGCAGGGACCTGCCCAACAGGTGCCCCAACATTCTCAATAGTCCTTTCGGACATACCACCAATCTTTAAACTATCAATGATAACATTATCAGCTTGTTTTTCAACTTCTAACAACTCAGAAAGAGTTGAAATACCTGCTAAATCACCATCAGCAGGGACAATCCTCTTCTTCAAGGTGGAAGCAGCAGGGGTAACCAATCTTCCAGATTTTAATTTCATTGCTTCATAAACTCTAGGATTGCAACATTTAGAAGCTAACTCCTTCTTTTCCATAGCCACAGATGTGTCTGTTGCAGCAGCTCCAGAAGAAGGAACATCATCTGCAAGTTGCACAGTTACAGGGGGGCTCACCAAAGGAAGCTTTCCCACAGCATTCTGGTCTTCAGTAGGAGCTGCAGGAAGAGCAACAATGGCATTGGGGGCTGCTGCAACCTGTAGATCACCTGAAGACTCAGCTTCTTCAAGTTCCAATTCATGAACAGTGCCATCTGCAATAGTTTTCTTATTTTTGCGAGCCATAGATCAAAACAGAGGCTGCAAAATCAGATATGAGAAGGAAAGGAAACAATAAACCAAATCGAACAAGTGACAAGAGCTATAACGCAGCAAGAGAAGGGATTTGACAAGCTCATCCATGAAGAAGATGAAGCCGGTTGAGAGAAAACATCTCTCTAGAAATCCACACTGACTGAGAGCTCTTTCTTGATACAACTACCTTTTTCTTTATTTCATCTAGACTTAGGAGTTGTCTAGGTTCATTTTTATTTTATATTTTCTTATTTTGTTTTCATTTTCTAGAAAATAAAATGCCAACATCCTTAGCCTATAAAAGGAGGGGCACACTATATGTATTTGACACCTTGAATTATAATTATATTGAGAGTTTTCTCTTGGAGTTTTTACAACTTTTATTAAGTGCATTTTAAGTTTGTGAGCATAGCGTAAAGTGTTTCATTGTAGTCTTTGGTTTAAGGATCATTAGAAGGGTCTTGGCTTCTTCATAGCCATTGGTTCTTCTAGTCTCATCCTTGAGTTAAACTACTTTTGCTCAAGTCTTTTCCTTCATCTAATTCTATTTTCCTTTTTATTTCGTGATATTCATTGTATTACTTAGGGTTCTTAACAATTTCATTGTTAGGGGTCCAAGGTATACATAAGGTATTGTGTTAGGCCACAGAATTTCTGAGGAAGCTATTGGGGTAGACAAGGCAAAGATTGAAGTAATTAAGAAGTTGCCCCCACCGGTTAATTTGAGGACTTTGAGAGGATTTCTTGGACATGCTGGTTTCTATAGGCGATTCATTACGGATTTCTCCCGTATTTCCAAACCTCTCAGTCACCTCCTTGAGAAAGAAGTACCGTTTGTTTTTGATGAAAAGTGCATGGAGGCTTTTGAGACTTTGAAGAAGAAACTGATTAGTGCACCCATTTTGGTGGCGCCGGATTGGAACTTACCTTTTGAGTTAATGTGTGATGCAAGCGATCTAGCAGTTGGGGCCGTGCTTGGACTACGTCATGGCAAGGTACTTAAGGCTATTTATTATGCCTCTCATACATTGAACTCCGCTCAAGTCAACTATACAACAACCGAGAAGGAATTACTTGCTATAGTGTTCGCCCTCGACAAGTTTAGATCTTATCTTGTTGGTTCCAAGGTCATCGTGTATTCCGACCATGCAGCCTTGAAGTATTTATTGAACAAGAAGGATGCTAAACCAAGACTACTCCGGTGGATTCTCCTACTCCAAGAATTCGATATTGAGATTAAAGACAAAAAGGGTAGTGAGAACGTTGTGGCGGATCATTTAAGCCGGTTGGATTTCATTGAAGAAGAAGGGAAACGAAGAGAGATTCATGACTATTTTCCGGATGAGCAACTCATGATGGTCGATGCTCCCCCAACAATGCAACTTATTCATGCCGGTTCAAAACCGAAGGAGAGCTCACCATGGTTTGCCTATATTGTAAATTATTTTTCATGTGAGTATGTTCCACCTAATTGGACATGTCAAAAGAAGAGGAAAATTTTTCACGATTTGAAATTTTATTATTGGGAGAACCTGACGTGGCCTTTTCTAGTGCTAATACCAGTCCTTAACCGACAGTGTATCGGGTCAAACTGTAGTGCTAGTATGGTGAGTCAGAGTGTCGAATCCTCGGGGAACTTGGTAATTCTTCTAAGTGTGGTTAAACACCAAAGAGCATTATTAACTCGATCTAAACCGCAATTTTATAACACGTATCACTACTATTCTACTCAACATAAAATAAATGCGTAATTTAAAAGTTATTCTAATATAATATATATAGATATATAAATATATATAGATGTACATAGATTGCAAAATATATATAGATATAAATATATAGATACCAATATAATTTATTATGGAACTAGCCAAAGTCTATATAATTGATTTATACGATCTTTTCAGTGAACAGAAAGTGCTCGATCTTTCCTTATATATTAAGTCCAATTGAGTAAATGAAACGGTGCACTCCTTGAGGTTAACAATTCCTCCTCACACGAGCGTATGAAATTGTCATATGTCATTGTCATCAGTTCAATCTCCACAACTGCCCCATGCTAATCTCAGTTAGTCTGAACAGGTACCGAGTACAAATCTACCCCGGATAAAAGAGGTTATTCCATTAGTCAGATGGCCGATGTTATTCAAAAGGCTCCGGTTGTCAGGCGGATCGATTTAACTTTCCTGTGTTAGTTTCAATTAAACTGTTGATTTTAACATTATTACGATCTCGAGCACAATTTTAATAAGATCCATCTTTCCCAAGACAAATCTACCCCCGGGTAGGAAATAGGATTCCGTAGTCACGCTTTCGCACGGCCAATTTTACCCTCCGGTTTTTCTATCTTTTATCTCATATCCTAACTTCTCTGATCAGTTCATCGTTAGGTTATATGGTGCGATTCATCTTGGTTAATTACGTCAATCTGAATATTATCAATACGTTACAGAATAGAAAAAGATTCAATTAACTCAATTTTAGTCAATTTTTACTTAGACAGCATTCCTTTACCGAAAAGATCGAAATAAAACGATTACATAACTTTGGCTAGTTATTAGATTTAGCCTAAAAACATTATAACAACGACAAACATAACAAGCATAAATACTTAAGAAGTTTTACCCGATTACAACTGTTGAATCAGAAGCTGTATTCTTCCGGATGTTACAACGACTTCAACAACACTGATCTTCTGATAATTTCTCGAGCATTATAATGATACTACTTTATTTATGGAATAAGGCCTATATACATACATACTACTACTAAAATAGGTTAAGAAAATATATATTGGTCTCCCCCTATGTGTCTGCAAAGCTGCTCTATTTATAGGCAAAGTTTTCCAAGCCGGATCGATCCGAGAAAGGGCCGGATCGATCCGGGAATAAAAAATCTTATCCCAGGATTATTCTCTGCAGGACCACATGCAGGATAATCATTATGTTTCCTCAGATCGATCCGAGGTAAATCCGGATTGATCCGGGTATCTTTTTATTCCATAACTTGATCTGAAACTTGATAAAATCATAACTTGAGCTCTGAATCTCCAAATGACATAATTCAAGAAGCGTTGGAAAGCTCTTGAAAATATCTATAAATTCCATGAAGGACTCTTCTTCAGATAATGCCTTTTTGATGGGCCATTTGTTCGTCGAAAATATAATTCGATAATGGTGTCACGAACCATTGATCCACTAGAACTTTAAATCTCGTGGCACTTCCTTACTTCCTTCAAAAGATACGATTTTACTTCAAAAGGTGTCGTCACTCGGGGTCTTGGTTTACCTAAGATCTGCAAATAAAATACCAAAAATACCCCCGTAAATCTGACACGACACTCCGGTTATTATCCCGGTACAAAATTTATAACTTTTTATTACTTTTACTAGATTTTTATAATATTTAGATTTATTCATAACTATTAATATTTTATAAGATTATCGTTATAATTTCTTATATTTTATATAAAAAGAGTCGATAACGTATATAAAACCTCGTAATTTTTATCATATAAATGTTATACATCAACTACTCCCCACTTAGCTCTTTGATCGTCCTCGAGCAAAATAAGCGGTAATATATAAAAATTACTATAAAAATGATATACTTGGTAGATTAAATTTCAAATTAGTAAAATATCATTTCAATATTATAAATATATTAGTTATATCTTTCTTAGAAATTAACAAGATAAAAAGTGTAGGTAACTTAGATAAATTATCAACTATTATTCAAATGAAATTTCACATAATTTACTCAATAAATATAATTAAAATTCTAGAATTATTCTCCTATCTCAACTTATATGAAATATTTGGAATCAAAGACTAAGTCAAATAGTTGACAAAATGGCTTATACGTTTTAGGTTCAGTGTGTTGGTTAATCAGAAGGATAGAAAAGAAAATCAAAAGAGAAAGAAGCAAGTCGTACGTACTTACACCTTCATAATTTTGATCAAAAATACCTCGATTAATAACATTCTGATATTATTTCACCTTTTTATTTTTTTTTATTTTTTTTATAAGATTTAAGAACTAAAAGCGTGCGTGTGTGTAGAAAATCAAACTTACAAGCATTGCTTCATCAAGATTGATCGGAGTAATACTCTTTCGATCGAAAATTACAAGTCCGGTTTCCTTAAACTTGTAATCATTCTTGAGATCTTATGATTCGACTTTTTATCGGGAGCTTTTAAACCTCATAGTGATATAGGACATTTCGAGATAACACCCTACTGCACTCAAATCATTGGTAGCTACAACCGATTTTTAGTTGTTGATCAAAGATAAGGAAGATACCTGGTATTTGATTACTTCTGTGTAAATATGGTGCTTCGTTCTTAATTCTTTTATAGAATATTAACATATCCGAACTTATTACCAAAATCGACTATCTTACAAGCGTCATGAGGTAAGATTGAATATACTAATACTTATCTAATTTTTTCAATCTCAGCATACACCATTCTTAGCTTTTGTGTCATCATCTCCTTTCATAAGTACGTACAAACTCGTGGGATTTTTAGGAAATGTAGACCAAAATAAGCTAAGGGTCGGTTATAATCAAAAATGGCTATTTCGAGTGAGGTCTTGATCACTCCAATCAAGGCTGAGGTAGGGACAAAAATTAAAAATTTATTTAGGTAGGCTATTTGGCTATAGTTTATATTTTTGTGGTGCCAAAAATCTCATCATTCCTAATCCGATTCCATATTCATATTTCGTTTTGAAAAGAAAATTATTCTATCATTTTATTATAGATATAAGTATGTTCGCTGAATTTCATATGAAAATTACTTGATAATATTTATGTACAGTTACATATACTTAAAATCTTATAAAAATCTAAAATTGATATATATAATATAAGTAAAATATATCTAATTTACTTTACTTAATTAAAATCTATTCTTACCAACTTATATTATTTTTAATCATATTAATTATATATTATCTAGTTATTTTGATTCAATAAAAATTAGCTAAGTATTAAGCACTTAAGTATAAATTTATATAAGAAAATTTTAATTTTTTAGTTACTAACTTACCTCTACTCCCCACTTACGAAATGGCATCGTCCCGATGTTCAGTGAGTAATAAAAAGTAGGTTTGAAAGAAAAAAAAAATTAAAATTTTATACGATTTTGATTTTTATTATTTTTCTCAACATATATTATTTTGATTAAAGAAAATGACATATATATTAAACATTAAGGATACCATTACAACTTTAAAGAAAACTTAATTAAAAAGCGATGAAAAGACTAACTTAAACGACTACCAACTTAACAACATCAACTTCTAACTGATTTTCAACAACTCATCAAACCGTAGATGAACATCCGGGAGTATCTACCGGAAGTAATCCCAACTGAGAATCACGAGATGGAAAGATCTCGTCAGTAGTAAACTCAGGCACGTGATTCAGTTGCACACACAGTTGAGAGATAACCCAGGCAAACGGTAGTGGTCTTCCCCTATTACGTCTCTCTACTGCAAAATTAATTGCAGTTTTAAACATCAAAATCCCCCAATCAATGTATGCCCCCACGGTCAGTGCATACAACAGTAGCATCTCATCATCCGTAATCCCTAAAAAATCTCTAGTTGGATAGATCCGAGAGTTAATGAAGCGTTTCCACGCCCTCAGATGAGGGGGTAAAGCCAAAGTCGAAGAATCATAGTTATGATCAAACAGTGGATACACATATTGAAAGGCTTCTGTAGTACGATTAACAACATTATAAGAACTTCCGAGTTCCCAAAGAAACTCGTAGTGTGGGTTTTGATCAAAGGTAGATGGTGGGATTTGAAAGATTTGATTTATGATAACTGGAGAAAATGATATAACGACGCCCCTAACAGTAATGAGATGAGACGAGGCTGCTGTCGTTATATCAGTAAGGGATGCATAAAAATCTCTGACAATTGAAATGTTAATTCTACCTCTGGGAGTCCTAATCAGCTTCTTCCACCCGCAACCTCGGATTAGATTTCGTCCCCACTGATAAATTTTTTCTGTATTTAAACCTTTCTCCATCAGAATAGGAGAATAGACGAAATTTAGACGTCTCGGAACGTCATTATGAAAACACGAGGCATGGCTTTCGGGAACCACACCTTCAGGTGTATGTGGTTTGTAACTATTGATCGAGGGAGAGGAGTGGTTCGACATTTTTATCAGATACAGAAAATAAACAAAGACAGATAGAATTAAAGAATGAATGAGCAAGGATGAAGGCATCAGCTCTTTCCTTGTATAGAAAGGTAGTAATCATGCAAAAGTAGAAGAAAATCTACTTTTTTGGCGTTTTTGTACTTCCCGGATCGATCCGAGAAAGGGCCGGATCGATCCGGCCTCTCAACTAGCAATCCTGTCAGGTCGGCATACTCACGCCGGATCGATCCGGGAAAGGGCCGGATCGATCCGGAAACTTACTATTCACGGACAGAGTTGTTTTTGCTTGTAAAATGCCTAGATTTTTCTAGGTGATATGTTTTCTTCCTAACTTCGGTTCATTTTTATTATGTTATAATGATAAATTTTACTACACGGTGTGTACTAACATCATACGAAAGTAAAATAAAATCGTAATGAAATAAAATCCTATTAAAATAAAACCAAAAATTACCTAAAATTGTACGAAAATGAAGTTAAATGAAATCGTACAAAAAATAAACTGTTTTTAATGTCAATAATCATAAAATGTTTAAAATCAATCCTATTCATCACTCATCTCGACGTGGCTCGAACTAGGCATGGCTTGAGAACTGGCCGGATCATAAGTCGATTCTTGGAATGGATCTTGAAAATATGTTGACATTCGAACCGAGCTATCTAGTCCCATCGAGCTCATCTCTCTCGTGACATCAGAAAAAGTGCTTCCCCATCCCGTCGTGGTATGGTCAAATGATCCAAATCCTGGCCAATCAGATGTCGCAGTTGCCGTAGTACCTGTCGAAAAATCCCCTACACCACTAGTTTGGAATCCAAAAGAATGTGGCATTTGTTGGAAGTCGAGCGAGGTGGCATTGGTGGAATAAAATCGGGCAAGGTATATGGTGGGATTGGCAATGCTTTGAATATCCATCTCGGCATAGGTAGGGTTTTGCGGTATATTCATTTGATATATACCTCGCATGCCTTGACGTAAATCTTCAGACCATAACCTATTCCTTTCCGCAAAAATAGCCATATTGGCATTAGCACGATGAACATCATAGGCCATGGATTGAAACATGTCGTATGTGATGGTATTTGGAAGTTGACTTTGAGTTTGACTGGATGAAGGAGGGACAGCAGTGGATGGAGTAGGCTGAGGTCGTTGGCGGTTAGGGTCCATGAAATCTATTCTTCCTGCCAACCTAAGTGGTAAACTAGGACCTATAAGCGTGTCATCAACCACCATCAAATTATCATTTGGAAGCTCAGGGACACCTATCTGGCGACATAAGGAAGAAATAAAACAAGGAAAAGACATGTGACTGCCTGGTTTGGCAGTCGAGACAAATTCCTTGGCCCTTCTATACATTACCCTGCCTACATCCACAGGTACATCATTGACCATAGCCCAAGCAATACACAGATCCTCTTTACCAAAAGATGTAAAATGACGAGTAGGGTAAAGAGTGTGGCTAATAAAACGTTTAATAGCTCTCATATCCCGTATACAATTTCCATAGGAAAACCTGTTTTCATGCCAGACGGCAGTGGGATCTAACTCATTCTGGGCTAGTGAGACAATATAGTCAAAGTCTGCAGGCTCATCTAAATTCCATACAGTATAATAATCCTCACTCTCTGGTATATCAGGGATACCATAAATAGTATTTATAACCTGAGGATTAAACGGTACTGTCCTAGTTCTTAGGTTGACAGAAGTTAACTCACCACATTCTGTAGCATTATGAGTTGCTACCAGAGAATAAAATTCAGCTACTAAGGTTGTGTTAATTTCAGCCGACCTTAAACTAGCTAACTCCAACCACTGTCGTTTTTCAAAAATTTCTTTTACCTCCCTTCCCAAATCTTTGATAACATTCAACTCTGCTTCCGTTAAAGGCCTAGTCTCTATAACTGGGATTTGGGTAGGGATATGAGGTTTACGTTTTTTCGTGGCTTTTGATGATTCGGCCATTCTATGATAGTGACAAAATAACAAAACAACAAAAAAACAACACAAAACAACACAAATGAGTTACAAAAATAGTGAAATTAAATAAAAAGTTGCTTAAAAAAAAATTAACAAAATAAGGAACTACAATGTTACCTTCCAAAGCTTAAAAGGTTGAAATTTGGCCGGAAAAGATGAAAATTCGCCGGAATGAAAGTTGAAGCTACCCTTGAAAAATTCTTCAATTTAAACAAAAATTTGAAGAGAGGAGAAAATGAGAAGAGTTTAAGAATTGGGGTAGTTTAATAGTAATGTTGTGTGATGATTTGAAGAAAAAAAATCGAATGGGGGGAGAGGGGAGGGGCGGCTGTTTAAGAAAAATGAAAGAAGAAGAAGAAGGAGGGACCCCGTCCCCTTTTTTAGGTTTTTCAGGTTCCGGATCGATCCGGGGTTAGGTCGGATCGATCCGACCAAAGTTTTTTTTTTATTTTAAAATTTTTAAAACTCTTTAAAACTTAATAAATTTTTTTTATAAAACCTTAATAATACTTCTGCAAATTTTTAATTAAAACCATTTATAAAAAATTTATAAAACCTTTAATAATTTCATAAAGATCCTTTATATAAAATTTTCAAAAGTTATATAAAAATTTTATAAATATTACAAAACTCATAAGGGTCCTAATTCCATCATTTCTAAATCTTCCAGGGTTCTAACATAACGTTCTATCAACCTAACCTTAAGAAATGAGGCGTTCGAATTTTCTCTTTGATCTCCATCGGGATTTTCGGATAACCACCTAATCGTTCCCTTCTTAACAACATTCAAACACTCATCCTGGGATTTGGTTGTGCTTTCCCTACATTTCCCATCATGCTCACTTTTTCCACAGATTCTGCACCTCATCAGAAACTTTGCCCTTCTCTTTATCGAACTTCTCGATTCTCCATTACATACTTCTTTCAATCTGATCTCTCTCAACAATTGCTTGTTTTTCTCAAAAACTAAAGCTTCTATAGCAAACGCGACATCTTTATCAAGGCCTAATTTCAAAAGCAAAATAAAAACTCCTATTCTATCTAAAAAAGACATCCAGTTCTTTTACGTCTATCCGGTAAAAGACGAAACTAGTTCAAACATATAAAACACAGAAAAGTAGACGAAAGATAGATAGCACCTGATATTCGGCTGATTTCAGTTCCTCTGCTTCTCAATTTGTTTGATTTTTCTGCTTTTTCAATTTTTTCAGGGGATCAGTCAGTAGCATTACTTCTCCCTTCAGTGTGATTCCTTCTCCCTCCACAAATAACTTCACTCTGTGGCCATTGGCTATAAAAGTCGTATTTCCATCGCTTAGTTCAACGACTCAGCATTTGTAAACCCTTGTTACTTTAAATGGACTGTCCATCTTGATTTAAGCTTTCCTGGAAATAACTTTAAACGTGAATTGTACAAGAGCACTCGATCACCTACATGGAACTCACGACTATAGATTCTCTTATCGTGAAAAGATTTCGTGCGTTCCTTGTAGATTCGAGCGTTTTCATAAGAATCGAGACGAAATTCTTCTAGTTCTGTTAATTGAAGCAATCTATGATCACCGACAGCCTTAGGATCGAAATTCAGAAATTTAATAGCCCAGAAGGCTCGGTGTTCTAACTCAACTGGGAGATGACAAGACTTACCAAAGACTATTTTATAGGGAGAACAACCAATTGGTGTCTTAAAAGCTGTTCTGTACGCCCATAATGCATCGTCTAATTTAACTGCCCAGTTTTTACGATTTGAATCAACTGTTTTTTCTACAATTCTTTTGATTTCTCTATTTGACACCTCTACACATCCACCGGTTTGCGGATGATAGGGCGTTCCTAGTTTATATGTTACACCATATTTTTCAACTATCTTGGTAAATGGTCTATTACAAAAGTGTGAACCTCTATCACTAATGATTGCCCTTGGAATGCCATATCGGGTAAATATATTCTTTTTAAGGAATCGTATGACAACTTTGGTATCATTAGTGGGAAGAGCTTCAGCTTCTACCCATTTTGAAACATAATCTACCATTACTAGAATAAATCTTTTTCCAAAAGATATAGGGAATGGTCCCATGAAATCTATACCCCAAACATCAAATAACTCACATTCTAAAATAGGTTGCATAGGCATTTCATGTTTTTTAGATACATTTACCCATTTTTGACAAGACTCACAAGATTCAACATACTTATACGCATCTTTATATAGTGTAGGCCAATAAAAACCACATTATAAAACTTTAAAAGCAGTTTTCCAACCTCCATGATGACCTCCTGCCTCACGATCATGACAAAATGATAAAACACTTAAAATTTCATTATCAGGCACTGTTGAGAGAAAAACACGTCAACTAACTGTTGAGCGAAAAATCTACCCTTCAAAATTTAAATTTATAAAAGACTCGAAAACAACCGTGGGTAAACTAACTCTCTAACCAAAGAGTACCGGATCAATTGCTAGGATAGCTACGGGAGTACGAGGTCGATCCCAAGAGATAAGTGGTTTGTAAATACCAAAGTGAACAAAGACAAAAATAATAATTAAAACAACTAAGACGCACCATTGTTCCACCATCCCACCGAAATTAACAAGAAAGACACATTCATTTGTAAGTCTTGGATTAATAATCTGCTAAAGAGGCGGTACTTTCTCTCTCGGATTTAGCGCCCGTTGATTAGTTTACCACGGGTACAACTAAAGATTTTACGAAACAAAGATTTGGATATAAAATCCTAATCTAACAACATTCTCCCTCAACTTTCGTATGTTCGGAAAATATCATCATTCTCCTTCACGGTAATCGACGAATTTATCAACTATCGTGTTTCTAAATTCGAATAGCATGCAACACTACATTACACTTTAAACAAGTCTAAACATGAAGGAAGAACAAGAAAGCTTACGAATAAATGCATAAATCCTTATTTAATCGATGAGGGTGGCTTCACAAGGGTGGTCCTAGCACCGAGCCTTAACCACTCATTACAACAACGAAAGTTACAATGAGATATAAATACATATATAGATATATATATATATATATGAGTATATAAGTATATAGATATATATATATATATATTTATACTAATTGCATAAAAATGAAAGAAAGCAATAAAAGAAAAACGGAAACGAAATTATATTAAAACGATAACTAGTCGGGTTATTACACCGACATTATAACTACATATAGGCCCCCCCCAAAACATAATAAAAAGAAAGGAGTAGGAGAAGAGGGGCAATCTTGAACAAAGGGGCTGAGAGGAGTATTTATAGACCACAAGGCCGGCGCGTGCCGGAGCACCACCGGCACGTGCCGGCTACACAGTGCATTTTTAATCATTAGGATCTTGTGGGCCCAATTTCAGAGATTTTCCTGCAATATTCGGCCTTCTCCGGCGCGTGCCGGCCATGCAACATTTCCGATGTTTGTAAAAACCTATCTCGAGCTGTAGACCTCTGATTGGCATGATTTAATATTCGTTGGAAAGCTCTTCCGAAGATCTACAACTTTCATTAAGGACTCGTCTTCTGAAAATGCCTCTAAGTGAGGTCAAATGTCTGTTGAAGTTGAATTACGGTAGAAACAAGAACAACGATTGATCTGTCCAAAGTTGTTAGATTATTGCATAATCTTTTATCCCACAAAAACTTATGATTTATGCTTCAAAACATGTCGTTACTCGGGATCTTGGTCATCTTATAATTACGCAATAAAGCACCAAAAATACCCACGTAAATCCGACACGACAATCCGGTTACTAAACCGGTACAAAAAACTAATAAAAACACGATATTTTACATAATACTTACTACTAACCTACTTAGATAAATCTAAGGAGTTTATGACTCGAAATGATACAATGATGCTCAAAATCCGAACCTTATCGTCTTTTAATCACTTTTTAGATCGAAAATATGTATCTACGAGATATCAAAACATTGCAAAGTGTAATCATTTTCATAAAGATAAGAGATCAACAATAAGGACACATAATTCAACCAACTTTACAAATAAATCATTTAAAACCCCACTTGCTTAATAAATCGATTAAACGCTCATTTTCTATGCAAATTATATAAATGTGGAGGAAATCATTATAAAATATATCATTAGAAATCGTATAAAATCACCCTTAACAGGCACACATTTTCTGATTATCCCATCCGAACATTTACGGAAAAGGTCCGGTTCCTCCCGAGAATAAAATTTCAAGTCATGAAAGAACTTCTTTTTCTGTTGCCAAGTCCAATGAGACGGAATATAATCACAGGTTAAGTAATTAATGATATCTCCAAACCAGGGTGACATTTCCTTAGAAGGAATTATATTCTTTAATAACTGCATGGTTGAAGGAGTATCTATTCTAAATAGTTGTTCATCAGGAAATGAATCTTTAATTTCATTTCCTATTTCTTCATCATTGTCCATTCTACTTAGATGATCTGCTACTACATTCTCACTTCCTTTTTTATCTTTAATTTCAATATCGAATTCTTGAAGTAAGAGAATCCATCTAAGAAGACGAGGTTTAGCATCTTTCTTACTTAGTAAATACTTCAGGGCTGAATGGTCTGTATAAATTATGACCTTAGAACCAACAATATACGATCTAAACTTATCTAAGGCAAAAATTACAGCCAACAGTTTTTTTTTCTGTAGTTGCATAATTTAGTTGAGCTGCGTTTAGTGTGTGGGATGCATAGTAAATAGCTTTGAGAATTTTGTTATATCTTTGACCTAAAACAGCTCCTACAGCTAAATCACTGGCATCACACATAATCTCAAACGGCAAACTCCAATCTGGTGCTACTAACACTGGTGCAGTAGTCAACCTCGCTTTTAAGGTCTGAAAGGCTTCCATACATTTACTATCAAAGTTAAAAGGTACTTCCTTTTCAAGTAAATGACTTAGAGGCTTTGCTATTTTCGAGAAATCGGCAATGAATCTTCTATAAAATCCTGCATGTCCGAGAAATCCTCTTAGGGTTCTTAAATTAACTGGTGGAGGTAATTTTTCAATTACTTCGACTTTAGCTTTATCAACTTCGATACCTTCTTCAGAGATTCTGTGACCTAAAACAATTCCTTCTGATACCATTAGATGACATTTTTCCCAGTTTAGTACTAAATTGGTATCTTCACAGCGTTGTAACAATCGTTCTAAGTGTAACACACAAACATCAAATGAATCTCCATAAACACTAAAGTCATCCATAAAAATTTCTAAGAATTTCTCAACCATATCAGCAAATATAGCCATCATACATCTTTGAAACGTAGCTGGTGCATTACATAAACCAAACGGCATTCTTTTATAAGCAAAAGTTCCATAAGGACAAGTGAAAGTAGTTTTTTCTCTATCTCCCGCTCGCAATGAATATCTCGTAAATATCCCGAATAACCATCTAAGAAACAAGAATACTTATGTCCACTTAAACGTTCCAACATCCGAACTATGAATGGAAGTGATGATGATCTTTCTTAGTATGATCATTTAGTTTTCTAAAATCAATGCACATTCGATAACCTGTAATCTCTCTTGTCGGAATCCATTCATTCCTTTCATTCTCTTTCACTGTGAAACCTCCTTTCTTTGGTACCACTTGAGTTGGACTAACCCATTCACTATCTGATATGGGAAATATTATCCCCATTTCTAATAGCTTAATGACCTCTTTCTTAACAATTAACTGCAAATTTGGGTTGAGGCGGCGTTGCGGTTGAATACAAGGTTTAGCATCTTCCTTCAGAATTATCTTATGAACGCAAATCTCATGGCTAATACCTCGAATATCAGCAACTGTCCATCCAAAAGCTTTCTTATGCTTTTTCAACATTCTAAGTAATTGATCTTCTTGTTGCTCAGTTAAAGATGATGAAATAATAACCGGTAATAGATTATCAGTTTCAAGAAAAGCATACTTCAGATTTAAAGGTAGTGGTTTCAATTCCAGATTCTTAGGTGGATCTTCCAGTGAAGGTTTAAGAACTGGTCCTTCTAGTTCTAATTCCAAATACTTATGCCATGATGGTTTAAAAGTAAAAATTCCTTTATCTAGAGAAAGAATTATCTCTTTCATTTCGGTGTCTTTCTCATCTTCCTTATAGATAGATAGAGTTAAGCATTCTTCTAATCTGTCTTCAAAAGTTGGCAACTGATTATCATAGACAGAATGAATATCTTCTATAAAAGAACATGATTCTGGTGATTTGTATGGATGGTTCATAGCTTTGAAAATATTGAAAGTAACTTCATCTTCATTGACTCTCAGAATTAACTCTCCTTTCTGAACATCTATTAAAGTTCTTCCTGTAGCTAGAAACGGTCGACCTAAGATAAGTGGCGCTAAATATCCTTCTTCCATTTCCATAACTACAAAATCTACTGGAAAATAGAACTTGTCTACTTTAACCAATACGTCCTCAATAATTCCTTTAGGGTATTTAATCGATCTATCTGCCATCTGCAGAGTCATTTCAGTTTTCGTAAGATTTCCTATGCCTAGCTTCTTATAATCCTCATAAGACATGAGGTTTATACTAGCTCCAAGATCACATAAGACCTTCTTAAACAGAAATCCTCCAATTTCACATGGAATGGTAAAACTTCCAGGATCTTTCAGTTTAGGTGGTAACTTATGTTGCAAAATTGCACAACATTCTTCATTTAGGCATATATTCTCATATTCCTCTAGTTTTTTCTTGTTTGACAGAATATCTTTCAGAAATTTTCCATAAACAGGCATACTAATTAGAGCTTCGATAACAGGGATATTAACATGAATATGACGAAAAGTATCAAGGAAACGAGCATACTTCTGATCAGTTTTAATCTTTTTAATTTGATCTTTAGGTGGGTAAGGTAAAGATTCTAAATCTACAACCTTTGATCCCAAAGTCATTTTCTCTTTTCCTTTCTCCTTAAACCTGTGAGTATTACTTGATCGCCAAGTATCATGATCTTGAGTTTTTTCTTTTAAAACATTCCCTGAATCAATCTCTACTTCAGATTCCTTCAGTTCTTCTTGTTTTTCATCCTTGTTTTCATTATCCTCTACTCTAACATGTTCCTTGAATAAATTCCTTAAATCTTTATCCATGGGATCATTCAAAATCCTAGGGATTTTTACCCATTTCTCACCTTCATTCTCAGGTTCCAAACTTCTATTCCTTTTCAAGAAATTCTCTATAATTTCTTCCTCATCAGTGAATTCAAGTTCATCTTTAGTTCCATCATTCTTTCCATCTAAATCATTTTCTACTTCATTATTCCCGAAGTTTTCTACTCCATTACTACCACAGAGTTTTCTACTTCTCGTAACTACAACATTTACCTCTCTTGGGTTTCTTTCAGTATTACTTGGTAATCCTCCAGGAGGTCTACTGTTGTTACATTCACCTTCCCTACTCAAATGATCTTCCATATTCCTCAATGAGGCTTCTATCGTTCTCATTCTGGTATCATGTCCACTCATAGATGTTTTCATTGTATTCATATCTTTAGTGACTGTACCAATAGAAGTCATCATTGTTTCCATATTCTTAGCTTGAGTAGATACTACACCCATCATATTTTCCATTATTTTTTCCCATTTTTCAACTCCTTCGCAGTTGAGTTGAACTTTGAGTTACTGGTATACTTTGAGTGGTATGTTGAGGATAGGATCTAGGTAATGATTGTAAATTCTGATTAGATGTGTTTTCTTGATAAACTTGATTATTATTCATATTCCTATATGGAACTGGATATGGCGGTTGTCCTTGCTTACTAGGGTTTTCAGACCATCGATAAGTAGGGTGATCTCTTCTAATAGCATTAAACGAGTTTGAGTATGCATTGTTCAAATTCCTATGCTGCTGAAGAAAACTCACCTCCTCTCTTGAATATCCTGTTGGTTCTTCAATCCCTAATGGCATGTTATCCTGATTTGAGTATTCAGTTGGTGTACTATTTTCTGAACTTTGGTTTTTGTTAGATTGTAGGCCATCAAATTTCCTACTCAAATTTTCTGAATGTGCTAGAACTTCCGTATTAGATGTACATTCTCCTGCAAAAGCTACTTTTCTGGTGCTAGAACCGGTTTCCCACATTCTGTTATTTTTGGAAATCTTTTCTATAGCATCATAAACTGTTTGAGCTTCACTCATCATTAAAGAACCACCACATGCATGATCTACATCAGCACGTGAGTCTTTCCTTAATTTACGACAGAAAAGTTGAATTTGCATATCTAAGGAATAACCATGATCGGGACAAGCTCTTAACAGTTTTTTAAATCTTTCCCAGGCATTCCCGAGCGTTTCTTCAGATCCTTGTCTAAAGTTAGCAACCTCGACTTTTAATTCCAAATTTCGTCCAAGAGTGAAATATTGCTTCAGAAATTCAGTTTGAATCTCCTCCCAACTTGTAAGTGAATGATGTGGAAGAGACATAAACCAATCTCGGGCTCGTCCTTTTAAAGAAAAAGGAAACACAGTCATCCTCGTTAATTCCTTATGAGCACCTTGACTTTTGGCCGTGTTGCACGAGCTTCTTCAAAAGATAGAGATGATGATGTGGATCTTCATCATCCTCTCCTAGGAATTGGGCTCTTGCGTCAATTAAACCAAAAAGATGAGATTTAATTTCGAAATTATTCGCTCCTTCATTGGGTAAAAGAATGGGATTATTAGTCTGGTTTCTTCTTATGGTTTGATCACAGATAGGTCTCGGGTTTGGTGGGTTATTACGATTGTTCTGGTTCCGATTCTGATTATTTCTATTATTATTATTTTGATTATTAGGGTTAACAGGGTTCTGTCCATGCCCTAGAGCATGTTCTAGCCCTTGTTCAGGTGTTTCATCACTGGTTTCGGCCATTCTCGTATTTTTGTTTGAAGATGATTCGTCAGGATTTCCCTGACTAGTATGACCTCGTTTACTCTCTACTCTTAACTGCCTTTTGTAAGTGTTTATGTCAGGCTTATAAGGAGTGAGTGGGGCCTTACCACTTCTGGTCATCAACTAACGAAAATAGAAAATAATACGAAATTGATAGTAGTAAAAATTGGTAACTTACCTATAAGGTAAGTACCAATGAAAAATAAGATAGAAATGGGATAAGAAAAGTGTTGACTTATTCTCGAGAATTTTGAGCTAATACAAGTAGTAACCATAGACACGAAAAAAGAAATTAGCGACGTTCCCCGGCAACGGCGCCAGAAAGCTGACGTGGCCTTTTCTAGTGCTAATACCAGTCCTTAACCGACAGTGTATCGGGTCAAACTGTAGTGCTAGTATGGTGAGTCAGAGTGTCGAATCCTCAGGGAACTTGGTAATTCTTCTAAGTGTGGTTAAACACCAAAGAGCTGTTATTAACTCGATCTAAACCGCAATTTTATAACACAGATCACTACTATTCTACTCAACATAAAATAAATGCGTAATTTAAAAGTTATTCTAATATACTATATATAGATATATAAATATATATATAGATGTACATAGATTGCAATATATATATATATATATATATATATATATATATATATATATATATATATATATATCATATATATATGGAGTATACTATTTAAAGTTTCTAAGCCAAGTCACGACAAAAGTTTTCGTCGTCTGTTTTATCATATTTAATTCTTTTTTCCCCATTTGGACTCGTAATACGACGCCGTTCCGTTCCTCCAACTTTCATCTCGCATGGCTAAGGCGGTCGGTGCGATTGCGTCACTTCTCCACTATCTTGGAATTGTTTTCGGTCGCTCCACCACCGCTTCCTCGCCCGGGTGTATAAATATGTTCCGGTGTGGATGGAGAAGTTTTTTTCTCATTTCTTGGGCTTATCTGGGTGAGTTATGAATCTCATTGTTCGTCGGTTTTTACTTCCTCATTATTCCTTTCTGATTCATAGTAGATAAATGATGTTGTTTGGCAGCTTTCGTTTCTGGCATTCGCTGTTGCATTGATCTTCTTCTTCCCCAGGTAATTTGCAGAATGTTTTATGCTTTCTATTGAGGGGTTCTCCCCGTTTATCTTTGTACTTATTTGCTTCTCCAACCATTTATGCAGTAAATTCTTGGTTTTTATTCTGTTCTTGTTAGTCATCTTGCATGTATGTGTCTTTAACTGTGTTTTTGGGCTTTCATCTTGCAGGTCGATTGTTCCCTTGATCTAATAGGGGAGAGGGAAAAGAAGAAAGGGAAAAAAGATGAGGAATTATCACTAGATGTATGTGCGTGTTTTGTGTCCGGATGCGGGATTGAGTTACGAAATTGGAGCTAATTTAGGTAGCATTCGTTATGGCTTTCTTTTCTTTGATTAGTTTAATTAACTCTTTGTTATTAGTTTTTTTTTGTTTGTTTATTCACCCGATGGATCTGTGTTGTTAATTTGTTTATTGAGTAATCTGATTGGAGCTGAATTGAGATGTTTGTATGGTTTTAGCTCGATTTGAAGTAGAATTAAGGTGCCCTTTGGAAGGAATTTTTGAAATCGTTCCTGTGATTATGAATTTTAGTCTTGCCTAAATTTTGAAGTGGGTGATACGATTTGTGTCTTTTTCATTGATTGATTTGGGATCAATTGAATAAGCAACCCAACATGATTTTACGAATCACGGGTGTGATGGTAGCTATTCTACACAATTATCTTGATTTTATCGAAGGAGTAAGAGACCCGAATAAGGTATTTCATTTTCATTTGAATTTGTGTTTTTCTTTGGTTTCTAGCTTTAGTTGCCCTTGTTAAGCACTAACATACGAGTTAAAAAAATCTGCTTTGCAATTATTGGCTAAAACGGGGTATTGAACTTGGACTAAAGCATGGGCTTTCCATTTGCTTTTGATAAGGCTAGGTACTTCAAACTCTCATAAAATAAATGCGTAATTTAAATTGTAGTTATTCTAATATACTATATATAGTCACATTTGAAACGATATATAAATATATATATAGATGTACATAGATTGTTTCTTTGGCGGTTTCTTGTCAATATATATATATATATATATATATATATATATACATATATATATATATATATATATATATATAACTATATAAATATCTCGCCTATACCATCTACGTTGTCTATATAATTACGCTTACACGCATCTAACAAAAGCCTCGAACTTACCCGTATAATTTACGCACACAAAAAACCGTAAAAACGAGGGCAAAAACGTATCGCCAAATATATATATATATAAATATATAGATACCAATATAATTTATTATGGAACTAGCCAAAGTCTATATAATTGATTTATACGATCTTTTCAGTGAACGGAATGTGCTCGATCTTTCCTTATATATTAAGTCCAATTGAGTAAATGAAACGGTGCACTCCTTGAGGTTAACAATTCCTCCTCACACGAGCGTATGAAATTGTCATATGTCATTGTCATCAGTTCAATCTCCACAACTGCCCCATGCTAATCTCGCTTAGTCCGAACAGTACCGAGTACAAATCTACCCCGGATAAAAGAGGTTATTCCATTAGTCGATGGCCGATGTTATTCAAAAGGCTCCGGTTGTCGGGCGGATCGATTTAACTTTCCGGTGTTAGTTTCAATTAAACTCGTTGATTTTAACATTATTACGATCTCGAGCACAATTTTAATAAGATCCATCTTTCCCAAGACAAATCTACCCCCGGGTAGGAAATAGGATTCCGTAGTCACGCTTTCGCACGGCCAATTTTACCCTCCGGTTTTTCTATTTTTTATCTCATATCCTAACTTCTCTCGATCGTTCATCGTTAGGTTATATGGTGCGATTCATCTTGGTTAATTACGTCAATCTGAATATTATCAATACGTTACAGAATAGAAAAAGATTCAATTAACTCAATTTTAGTCAATTTTTACTTAGACGGCATTCCTTTACCGAAAAGATCGAAATAAAACGATTACATAACTTTGGCTAGTTATTAGATTTAGCCTAAAAACATTATAACAACGACAAACATAACAAACATAAATACTTAAGAAGTTTTACCCGATTACAACTGTTGAATCAGAAGCTGTATTCTTCCGGATGTTACAACGACTTCAACAACACTGATCTTCTGATAATTTCTCGAGCATTATAACGATACTACTTTATTTATGGCATAAGGCCTATATACATACATACTACTACTAAAAGTGGTTAAGAAAATATATATTGGTCTCCCCCTATGTGTCTGCGAAGCTGCTCTATTTATAGGCAAAGTTTTCCAAGCCGGATCGATCCGAGAAAGGGCCGGATCGATCCGGGAATAAAAAATATTATCCCAGGATTATTCTCTGCAGGACCACATGCTGGATAATCATTATGTTTCCTCGGATCGATCCGAGGTAAATCCGGATTGATCCGGGTATCTTTTTATTCCATAACTTGATCTGAAACTTGATAAAATCATAACTTGCGGTCTGAATCTCCAAATGACATAATTCAAGAAGCGTTGGAAAGCTCTTGAAAAGATCTATAACTTCCATGAAGGACACTTCTTCAGATAATGCCTTTTTGATGGGCCATTTGTTCGTCGAAAATATAATTCGATAATGGTGTCACGAACTATTGATCCACTTGAACTTTAAATCTCGTGGCACTTCCTTACTTCCTTCAAAAGATACGATTTTACTTCAAAAGGTGTCGTCACTCGAGGTCTTGGTTTACCTAAGATCTGCAAATAAAATACCAAAAATACCCCCGTAAATCTGACACGACACTCCGGTTATTATCCCGGTTCAAAATTTATAACTTTTTATTACTTTTACTAGATTTTTATAATATTTAGATTTATTCATAACTATTAATATTTTATAAGATTATCGTTATAATTTCTTATATTTTATATAAAAAGAGTCGATAACGTATATAAAACCTCGTAATTTTTATCATATAAATGTTATACATCAGAACCTGAACCTTTTTAGGAGGTGTTCGGATGGCATCATAAGGAAATGTGTTCTCGATGGTGAAATCTCAAGTATACTCTCTTTTTGCCATGGTCAAGACACCGGAGGCCACCATGTAGGGTGGAAGACGGCGTACAAGGTTTTGCAATATGGAATTTTTGGTCTACACTCTACAAAAATGCACATCATTTTGCACGAGCATGTGTTGCATGCCAAAGGTGGGGAAATGTGTCCAAGATGTATAAGATGCCCCTCCAACCTATTTTTGAATGTGAGATATTCGATGTTTGGGGCATCGACTTCATGGGCCCATTCCCTCACTCATTCGGTAATAAATTCATGTTAGTCGTGAGAAGATGGTATCTGCATATTGAGTTGCTGTGCTTGTCTGATGATGTTATCACTGAAGTTGTGCTTGTCTGATGATGTTATCACGGAAGTTGCTGAGGAAGACACTGCCGCCAAGTTATGGTTGAAGCTTGAAAGCCTATATATGACTAAGTCATTGACCAACAAGTTGCTGCTGAAGCAGAGGCTATTCAGCCTGAGGATGCATGAGCGGACTCAGTTGAAAGATCATCTTGATCAGCTAAACACAATATTACTTGATCTCAGGAATATTGATGTTATGATTGAGGACGAAGATGCTGCTTTGATTTTGCTGGTTTCATTACCAGCTTCCTATGAAAACTTTGTGTAGTCCTTCATAGTTGGGAAGGATACAGTTGATTTAGAGGATGTAAGGTCAGCTTTACATGCCAGGGAGCTGAGACATATGGCAGCTGGGGTAGACAATCAGGCTGTAGGACTGATAGTCAGTAGCAGTAGTGGAAAAGAGCATGGTCAGTCCAGGAAGAAAAATTCCAAGAAGACAAGGTCCGAAGACCCTAAATCCACAAATGTTTGCAATTATTGTAAGGAGCAGGGACATTGGAAGTCCAATTGTCCAAAGAGGAAGAAACAGTAGGAGAACAGTTCTGGCACAACTGTTGTGGCAGCTGAGCATGATTCAGATGAGGACATGGTCCTAATGTCAGGAGAGTCAGCAAATCAAACTGATGTGTGGATTCTAGACTCTGGGGCATCCTTTCATATTTGCCCTCACAGAGAGTGGTTCTCAAGTTATCAGCAGATAGATGGTGGTCATATATCTAGGTCAAACAACAAGGTCTGCAAGGTAGTTAGGATTGGATCAGTTCAATTAAGGACAAAGGATGGAAGATTCTGTAAACTGAGTAAAGTTTGACATGTTCTAGAAATGACCAAAAACATGATATCTCTCAGTTCTTTGGACAACAGGGGATTCAATTTTATGGGGGAAAGTGGTGTGCTGAGTGTCTATAAAAACTCAGTTGAGGTTATCAAGGGAATCAAGAAAGTGACTCTGTATATATAACAAAGGTCAGTTGTTGCTGGTTCTGCTGCTGTGGCATCAGCTAAGATTCATCAGTCACAACTTACAAAACTGTGGCATATGAGACTGGGTCACACGGGTGAAAAAGAGATGCAGGTTCTTTCTCAGAAAGATCTTCTTGGAGGATGTAAGGTCAAGATCTGGACTTTTGTGAGCATTGTGTGTTTGGGAAACTTCATAGGAGCAAGTTCTCAAAAGAGGTACGCAACACAAAGTCATCACTTGATTACATTCATTCTGATTGTTGGGGGCCATCAAATTTGTGACCTTTATTGATGACTATTCAAGGATGACTTGGGTGGTGCTGATGAAACACAAAAGTAAGGCATTCAAGAGCTTCATGCAATGGAAGACTCTAGTTGAAAATAAGTTGGGGAAGAAGATCAAGAGGCTGCGTACAGATAATGGTCTGAAATTCTGCTGGACTGAGTTTGATACATTGTGTAAAACCGAGGGTATTTCCAGACATCATACAATCATGAATACTCCTCAGCAAAATGGTGTAGCTGAGAGAATGAATCAAACTCTTCTAGAGAGAGCAAGATGTATGCTTTCTCATGCTGGTTTGTCATGGAGATTTTGGGCAGAGGCTGTAACCACAGCTTGCTACTTAATCAACATGAGTCCTCACACAGGGATCAGTCTCAAAACACCAGTTGATATATGGTCAGGCAAGCCTATAGATTATTCAGTTCTAAGGGTATCTGGAATAACAGTTTACTATCATGTCAGTGAAGGGAAACTGGAACCAAGAGCCAAGAAAGGAGTGTTTGTGGGGTACGTTGATGGAGTAAAGGGGTACAAAATTTGGTCATCAGCTGAAAACAGAGTTATTCTCAGCAGAGATGCAGTTTCCGATGAAAATTCTATACTCAGTTCATCAGTGGTGAGGATAACGAATCTGTAACCAGTGCTGAAGCTGAGAAAACTGACA
Organism: Gentiana straminea; assembly: GCA_036785695.1. Lineage (NCBI taxonomy): Eukaryota > Viridiplantae > Streptophyta > Magnoliopsida > Gentianales > Gentianaceae > Gentiana > Gentiana straminea. The sequence continues at coordinate 21,979,868 of JAVUPR010000183.1, read as the reverse complement.
GTAAGGTGGAGCTTCAGGTGGAGTCAGTTGAAATGCAACAACCAACTGATCCAAGTCAGTTTTCATCTGATCTGGTTGTTGAACTAGAGCCGAATCCAAGCTAGTAAGCTCAGCAATTGTTAGTTGAGCGTCAAACTGAGAACGTGGGTCAGCAAATTATAGCTATTAGCAGAGCTAGAAGATCCAATCTTGGGGGTACCTCCCAAGAGGTATGAGTTTGATGATGTGGTTGGATACGCACTTCAAGTTGCAGAAGAGGTGGATTGTAATACCCTACTCCCGACCCCTAGGTCCACTGGGGTCATTCTAGGAGGGGTTGCGAAGCTCTCACCGCGACTTCATTAACTAGACTTTGACTCTCAAAATATTTCAATAAAACTACAATTATATTTACAAATATTCACGAAGTGTTTCAATTATAAAAATTACAACAAATAAAATACTAGAATTGTAATTAACATAATTTGCATAGAATGTTCTAAATCCAAGTCCATGTCATCGCTTTCATCCTCGTTACATCTCTTTCGAACCATTACCTGATTTTATTTATAGAAGAAAAACAAAACAAAACAAAAACACAAAGAAACAAAAAAAAACGAGTCGTCAGCAAAAACGCTGGTATGAGCATGTGCGAGAGTGTTATATATTTAAAAAAATGTTGTAACAATATATAAATTTTCTAGAAATCTTGTTCGAGTATTTATGTAATAATATACTTGTTTAAAATTTATATATCAAGTTCAAGTCAAACAAGCTTATTCGAGATCCGTCAATTCATCAAGTTCCCTTACTAGACATCGATACAGCTGATACGATTGTCTTTACCTTATGACTCCCCGTTCACTACCTTATATCCACAACAAGTAATTTTTATAGTGAAATCCGTCCTTCCGACACCCAATCTCCTGGGGCTTCCGGAGAGTCCACTTGCCTCGGACCCCACAACCGCGGTCACAGGCCCAATGCACAGCTAACCCAACTATGAAATCCTCAGCGGGCCCATCGAGCGAGTACGAGAACGAGAGCGAGAACGAGAACCATGCCGCCGAAGCATGAACTAGCCATGCCGCCGAAGCGGGAAATGTATAAGTACAATATACAATGCCGCGCGAAGCGGGAAGTACGGTACCATGCCACCGAGGTGGGACATGCAATGTCATTTGTACAAGATTTGTTTTATCATGTTATTATCATTAATTCGAGAAAGTTAATAAAAACATTTTTAACAAGTTACATATTATTTATCTATATAAATAATATATTAAATTAAATTAAAATACTTTGAAAAAACTTGAAAAAAACACACTAGAATTTTATATAAAATAAAATTAAACTCACCTTATGCTTGTGCTAAAAAGCATCATGAGATGCCACCGTGTATAACACTTGGTTTTGGAGGATGAAACGGGTTGACAATAGTGCCGGCAAAAGGTACGAGGATATGCATAATTATCCGCGGATGAATATAATATGAATATATAATGGGTTGGGTTTTTTGCTGATACAATATTTTGTGATAGACGGCAACAAGGCTGATGTTCATTAATGTTCTAACATTTCTTAATGATGATGATAACACTATAATGATGGAGAAAATATTCAGAGTACTTCATATATGTATATATAGTTATGTATTAAGTACGAGTAATAAATTACATACTATCCCTCCTTTCAATAATACTAGCAGTTACAAAACCCATGGACTACTATAACGCTAAGCCCTTCAAATTGTCATCAAGGCTGATGTTCTAACGTTCCATTCTACTATCTTAAAAGAAATAATTATTAACAACTAGTTTAAAGGTGCAAATCGTTTAATCTAAATTTAAAGATAAATTAGGAACTAAGTGGTAGTAATTAACTTCCTAGGTTAATGCATGTAACGGAAACTTCTATTAAACTACATGAATAGGCTCTTGTAACCGAAGGCTTCAATATATATTACATTAAAAAGTCCTTTTAAGCCATACGTCTATCATTGTATAAGTAGTTCCTACAGTTCATTAATATAATTAACTAACAGATAGACAAGTAACAATATTTTACTTGATACAAGATATAGGTACCATCGTAAAACGAAAACAATATATATCTACTAGGACAAATATAATAGGCAATATATGCAATCACACACACATATGCATACACTCAATTAATGTTGTATCAACAAAATAAGTAATTGTTCTTCAACAGAATTTTGTATCACAAATTAATAATCATAATAATAATAATTTCGATATGATTATGAATCATTCACTTTATGCATGTGCGAAAATAGTTTAATGTGGTCATTTGTATATATAATAAATAAATAAATAAAACACCATGTTTAATAATAATAATTAACTTAATGGCGGAATTTATTATTTATTTATTTATGTTAAATTAAAGTACTCCTAAATATTTCGCATATTTTCAATAGTATGATAAACTATTAAGAGAAATGACACATACCATATCAAAAAAATGAGAGATATATAGAAATTCCTAAAAATACCCTTATAAATAACATGTAAAAAATCGGGGCGTTACATGGATGGTTTTGAACCTTCTACTTACAGGGAAGCAGTGACAGCTTGCTGCCATGAGAGATGAAATGGAGTCATTACTGAAGAATCAGACTTGAGATCTAGTTAAACGTCCAGCTGAAAATGAAGAGTTGTTACTTGCAAATGGATCTTCAAGAAAAAGGAAGGGTTAACTAAGGCAGAAGAAGTTAAGTATAATGCACGTTTGGTTGCAAGAGGGTTCAGTTAGAAAGAAGGGGTGGACTTTGATGAGATTTTCTCACCAGTGGTCAGGCATACTTCAATCAGAGTGTTACTAGCACTGGTGGCACAACAAGACTTAGAACTGGAGCAATTAGATGTGAAGACAACTTTTCTACATGGTGAGGTAGATAAAAAGATATACATGACTCAGCCAGAGGGTTTCCAAGTTCCTAGTAAGGAAGATCTTGTGTGTAAGTTGAAGAAGTCCTTGTATGGACTGAAGCAAACTCCTAGACAGTGGTATAAAAGGTTTGACAGTTATATGATCCTGTTGGGTTACAGCGGAAGTCCTTATGATTGCTGTGTTTACAAAAGTTAGTTGGAAAATGAATCATACATCTATCTTGTGTTATATGTGGATGACATGCTGATAGCTGCAAAGAAGAAGTCTGATGTTCAGTATCTGAAAGACCTTCTCAGTGCTGAGTTTGAAATGAAAGATTTGGGTGCGGCCAAGAAAATTTTGAGGATGGAGATCTGGAGAGATAGAAGTCAGAAAAAAACTGTTTTTATCTCAACAGGGCTATATACAGAAGATTTTGTCAAAGTTTGGCATATCAGCTGCTAAGCCAATAGATACTCCTATGGCATCAAATGTTCATTTGTCAGTTTTTGCTTCACAGTCAGCAGAGGAGAAGAAGTACATGTCAAGAGTTCCATATGCTAGTGCAGTTGGCAGTCTGATGTATGCCATAGTATGCACTAGGCCTGATCTGGCTCAGGCAGTCAGTGTTGTCAGCAGGTTTATGGCTCAACCTGGAAAGGAACACTGGAAAGTTGTGTAAAGAATGTTCAGGTACCTTAGAGGTACAACTGATGTTGGTCTCATTTATGGAGGTGATACTCAAGAAATGATCACAGGATACTGTGATGCTGGTTATGCAGGTGATGTGGACAGCAAAAAATCTATGTCTCATTATGTTTTCACATTGGGGAATTCAGTTGTTAGCTGGAAAGCAACTCTTTAGGCAATAGTGGCTTTATCAACTATTGAAGCTGAGTTTATGGCTCTTACTGAAGCAGCCAAGGAGGGTATCTGGTTAAAGGGACTAGTCAGTGATTTGGGGCTACATCAGGATCAAGCTGAGATTTATTGTGACAGTTTGAGTGTAATTTGTCTAGCTAAGGATCAGGTTCATCATGAGAGAACCAAGCATATTGATGTGAGGTATCATTTTCTGAGAAATAAGAAGAGGGTTGTAATGAAGAAGATCAGCACCAAGGAGAATCCTACTGATATGTTCACTAAACCAGTTCAGCATAGGAATTTTCAGTTGTGTCTAGACTTGCTGAATATTCAAAGCTTGTAAACTGAAATCTGGATACTCAGTTGAGGGCAGATCAACTGAGTGGATTCTGAGGAGAAGTCTGGTACTGTACATCCTGGCATTGATGAATGCATCTGGTACGTCTAATTATGCAATCTGGTGACTTTGAATGAGAGTTCAAGTCAAGGTGGAGATTTGTCAGTTTTGGTGACTTGATCTCTAAACTGATGAATAATGTGGTGGAACTAATGTGGGAAAACTGAGACCAAGAATGATGGTCAGTTCAGTTAAGTATATTCAGTTCTATGAAAATCAGTTTGATGAAGTGCAACTGAGTTTCTTCGAAGTCGACGATCGGTTACGTTCGCCGAGTTTTGCTAAGTATAACTGAGTTCTACATCTGGTCAGTTGATTACAAGTCTGGGAAAGTCAGTTCTGAGTTGATTTTCGTCTGGTGGATAACAGCTGGAGCTGGGGTCCACATCTGGGGTATTTATGAGAATTCCGACAAAGATCTTTGGCGGTTAGGGTTTAGGATTTGTGCCTATAAATACCAATGTTGTAATCAATGCAATGTGTGTCTTTCAAGAGTGTTGTTCACACACTTGTGAAAACCTTGTAATTCTGTGCATAATAAAATATCTCCTTTTCTGTCCGTGGAGTAGTCCGCACAACGCCGGAAACCATGTTAAATCACTGTGTTCTCTTTGTTTATGTGTTTTATCAATTCCGCCTTTCGTTATGTTTGCAATGCTATCTGTTATTTATCTTTCTTAAACTGCAAGCTTCTCGTCTGTGTTTTAACGGTAATTACGGCCCGGAATTGTTATTAGATCCAGCATCATCACTGTTGAAAGCTATGCTGATTTTTTCTTTGACCACCTGGATATTGTTTTGAAGGATGATTTTCTAACTCTTCGAGATCGTTTAATATTTCTTTTCACATTTCTCACCGATCCATCATGTGATACTGCAAAAGAAGAAGAAAGGGATTTAATTCATAGTCAAATTTATGCCATTTTGCATGAGGGCGCGTATCTCGTTCTGTCTTTTGATGAGATGAACAAGGATTTATGTGACAAAAAGGCGCTTTTCAGTGCTTTTATGATCATGACTGATACATCAAATGCTAACATCAGGCAACATTACCGTGGATCATCAGAACCTTGGATCACATTGGAAGTGGAGAAAATGGAATACGACTGTTTTGTTTCTCTTCAAAGAGAGCTCTCTTCGATTGAGAAGCTTGCCGAGGGAGCTGATATGAAGCAAATGCAGTTATACAAAATGGAGCTTAGAAGGGTGTTCGTGATATGGTTAGCGACATGGGATGATATCGATGAAGAAATCAAGCTAAAATTGAGCTCTGTGATCACTTCATTTCAAGGGATATGGGGAAAAATTGAAGAAGAGGGACTTCTTGCTCACCGCTTTCATTCGATTTGTACACGAAGCAACACAGATTGGCATCCACTGGCTTTTGAATTACTAGGAAAAATTCAGTAGTCGAAGCTAGAAATTGAAGCATGGAGGTGCGTGGATCAGTATTATTTGACATTTCGATACAAAAAATCAACAAGTTATAAGATCCTCAAGTTTATGGATTCTAACCTCGACAATTTAAATGATCTTGTCAGCTACAAAGCTAGTGAAATTTTTTCCGTTCAAGAAGCAGATTGAAACCTTGGAAGTAAAGCTAATATTTTTGAAGAATTTTTTTAAACTCGCTGAGAATTGCAAATATTGTCTAGAGTTTGGAGAATTCGAAATATTTGTTCAAGCCTTTGCTAATGATGCTGCTAACACCCCGAAAATTCAAGAGGGTATAAATATAAAATAAAATATAATTAGTTATTTTCGTATTTTATGTTAAACTAAAGAAAATAAATAAAAAGGTTTATTTGATAATTAAGGGATTTAATTAATTGTTTTAATTAATGGGTATAAAAGGAAATAATTCCCCAACATCCCCATTAATCACATCACGTCAGTTTTCTGAAAACTGAGAAAGGGGTCGACGTTTTAACAGAGGAAAAAGGGAGGACGAACTTTCCAATCGTGAGGCTAATCGGTTGATCATTTGTGCAGACAATAGTAGAAGAAAGTGATCACCGCGAGAAGATGATCGTTTGGATAATAATCGGTTGCAAAACAGTAAGTTCCAAATTCTAGCACTAAACTAGATTTGTTTACGTTCTTTAGAGAAAAGTCTGAATTTTGTGAATTAGAAGGATTTCCAAATCGTAGCTCGTTGTTTAATTATCGTAGGTTATTCACAGAAGTGTTGGGTTCCAGAATTCAGGGCTTTTGCTTTCAAAATCATTTTTTGAATATAAAAGATAAGGGATGTTCTTAAACGGATTTTATGTGTTCAATCGTATTTAATGTGACGACCCTGATCCGGATTCCGAGTCCTTAACCAGAAAAGGACGCCCGGCACGTATCAACAAATAATGTATTTGAGTTGACACCATGAAAGGGGTGAATTAAGAGTAAGGTGTATAATGCCACTGAATGCCAAACAGAAGGTTTCCCAGATTGGGTAAAGTTTTGTGTTTTGTTGGCACGTCAACAGGAACTTGTACAAAGATCCCTCGAGAAGAGAAGAGTTTCAAAGTTGGTTCAAAATTGAAAGAAACAAAAGTTGTTTTGTTTTTTTTTTTTTTTTTTTGAGTGTTTTCATATCCGTGTTTGAGTTCAAGTTTATTCAAGAATACCTTTAAAAAAAACAATAAAAAAAAAACTTGATGCTTTAGTTTTGATACAAAAGTGTTTTGTTCTTCCCTTGGAGTTCGGACTCGCTACCTGAAGTTGCCTTTATTTTCAGAGGAGGCCTTTTAAGTCCGTTTGTAAGTGTTGTTTTCTCAGGATTAGACGAGGTAGGAAGAAATCGGTTAATGGAATAGTTCCTGGAAGACCTTCTTAAGCGTTAATATTAGATTGAAGGATGAATGGTGTCATCAAAGGTTTGGACCGGGATGTGGTTTTGATGATAGAACGAGTTTTGCCGAGTTTGTTGAGTTGGTTGTGGTCAAGCGTTTTGATTCGGGAAGTATCTCTTGAAGTTTAAGGTGAATTGTGTAAGACTAGGATGTTTTGGCCTTAGGTATGAAAATTTCTTGTTGGTGGACTAGGTTGAGGAAAAACCAAGTAGGCTCGAAAGCCGATCCTTCTTGTGTGTTGTCTCTCTTTGGAGTAGTTCTTTTAAGGATGTTGGAATAAGATACGAAGTGCAGATAGACTGAACCGTAAGTGTTTTGTAAGGAATGATGCAAGCTAAGTTGAGACGTCATGTTGGCTCACGTATATATCTTTAGGTAAGAAAGAGTGTTTGATGAAGAAAGGTTTAATTTGGACCTTAGAATCTTCTGAAGACAAGAAGGAGTGTAATGCTAAGCTTGAAATGTTTTCCGGTGTGATTGTGTAATACTAAGTTTGTATGTGAGTGGGACCTTAGAGATGAACCATGGAGAGCTTTGTGGTGGATAGCTTAAGTTTGGAAATGTTTGTTGGTTTGAGCCTTGTTTAAGGCGGGCAAGTTCTGGCGAGTTTCGAGGACGAAACTCATATGAGGGGGGAAGAATGTGATACCCCGTATCTCCGTAAAGGGTATAAATGTCTTTTTACGATTTTGTGTGTGTCTCCATAATTTAATGAGTTATGTTTTAATTAAATAAATAGAGACAAGATATTTGTTAAATGGTATTTACGGTATTTTAAACGTGTTATTTTAGTAAGGGCAAAACGAGAATTTTACCACTCTCAATAAATACCCCTTATAACCCAAATCCTATTTTTCTCCTTCCCACCCAAATTTCCTGCAAATGAGAGAGAGAAAGAGGGGAAAAGAGAAGAAGAAAAGAGAGGGAGATTCCGCCTTACCGGTCAATCCAACCGTCGGAATCACAAACCATCTTCACCAAAAATGCTTCCCTCGTTGAGAGCTTCATTTCGGTACAAGTTTTACTACGATCGGGTAAGAGTTTCGAAAACCCATTTTCTAGATCTAAGTTGTGTTCTTGTGCTCTCCCTTAGGTTTTATGTTTTAAAGGTTGTAACGATCATAGAACCTTGTTTCGTTTGCGAGCTTTCGAGTTGGTGGTTGAATCCTCAAACTTCCTTCATGGTGTTCGTGGTGTTCTTGAAGCTCAAGTTTGAAGAATCATCTCTTGGTCTAAGGATCCGAGGTAAATGGGTGTTCAACCGTAATCTAAAAAGTGTAAATTGGTGTTTTAGATCTAGATTTTTGATATGAATGAGTATGATAATGTTTAGTGAAGATTCTAGCATGTTTTGGTATGATTTTGGTGTTGAAAGTGGTGGCAAAATCGCCATGGAAACGAGTTGAAAGTTGTTGTTTTTGATAATTTTCAAGCTCAGGACCACGCCTATAAGAGGCAGGCCCACTCTTGACTTGAAAAGAATGAAACAGGATGCACAGGACCACGCCTGTAGGAGGCAGGCCCACTCCTGACCTGAACAGAGTGCTCATGAGTATGCCTGTCACTTACAAGCCCATTCCTGACCCTGCTTTGTGTCAAAAATGTATTTTTAAGCCCGTTTCGAAGCATGCTTTAGTTTAGAACCTTTTGTGGTGTGCTGTAAAGTTAGGTGTACGTGTTCTAGTGACTTTGGCTCCGCACCGTGTCTCACGGGAGCATTGGAACACTCTACACTTAGCCTTATGAGATGTTGACTTGAGACCCACATCGTACTTGTAACATGACGAAGTTAAGGGTTCGGTTTCTAGTGTATTCAGCTCAGCACCTTGTGGAGACCCTCTGCGGGGAGAAACTCGGGATCACCGGAAGCCTTATTCCTTAGCCTCGTGGGTATTGAATTAGATCCCAATATTTCTGTGCAATGTGTTAAGTAGTGTAATGTAGAGTTGGTCTAGGGTCTAGTGGTCTCTAAGAAGCCTTTTATGTGGAAAGAACTTAGGTGGTTGGATTAATCGCTTAAATATGTGCGTGATGTGTCTAAAAGCTAAAACATGTTATTCCTTGGTAAGGCACGTTTATACATCGCTTCACGGTATTATTACGCCTCAACATGATCAGATATCAACCGGACTCGCGTAATACACCACATGGTTAGCAACCATGTCCATTAGAGGTGTTGAGGAAATGTCTTGGTGCATTCTCACCCGACATAGTGTCCTTGGTTTAACATGTAACAAATGTCTTATGTGGTTGAGTCAACTAGTGAGAGTACTAGTAGAGTGTGGTGAGCGAGTGAAACATATATGCAAAAATGATTGTTTGACTTGCCACGTGATATTATTAGTATTGTTATTATTGCTAATCCGTGTGTTATAGTATATGTAGATTCGGTGCTTCTACCCTTTGCTAAGTACGTTTGTACTTACCTTTTTAGTATGTTGTTTTCCCCACCCCGAGAAAGTGGTTATGTTGTAGGTTGAGTTCGAGATCGCTTAAGAGTGGTTTCCGGAGCTTCAACTGCTGAAGTCTACCTTTCTTTTTGTTGTTGTAGCAACGGTATAGAATCTTTTCTTCCCTTTTGTAATAGATAAGATAAATGTACCTTGTGTTAGGTTTTATGCCCGAAAGACAATTTGTAATTGTTTTATTTAAATAAATGAAAGAATTTATTTCATCTTATTTATTCGCATTTATTGCCAATATTGATACACTACAGAAATCCCTAAGTATATTGATTATGTAATCACATAACTCAGTGTATGGCTATACACACGAGGATTGAGTTTGTGAAATATACTTAAAATTAACTTAGTCCGTAGCGTTTATTAATCTGAGTACGGGTCTCTAGATTAATTTGCTAATAATACGCCCAGAACACTTTAGGTGTGACAGTCTTATCCGGACTGTCGGTAATAGGGTACCTAATGGGGCATTTATATATGATGATAATCATATAGGGCTGGACCGATTTGATTTGAGTTCTCGATATAATTCCGTAATCGAGAAGTCTTATCGAATCACAAGATGATCATATATGGATTAATCTTAATCCTAAGGTGATCACAGACAACTGCTTAGACTAGGGTAGAGTTTGCTGTATTAGTAAGGATCACTTCGTAGTATGTGGTCCAACACTTCTCGTTGGCTCTATTCTAGAATGAGTGAGTGGTCTGTGTTATCACAGATATGGAATCCATTCCTTCCCTCGGGAAGTAGATAGACAGTTCCCTTATTAGTTAACCCTAGAAACTGATCGATCGGCCGAGTTCATATCATATTGGTTATGAACTAATTGATCACTAGGGGGTTAATGGTAAATAAGGATAATATGTTTCGAGAAGGGTTTACGGAAATATCCGAATCGAAGTGAACATTCTATGGAGGATTTATCCGTATGTAATGATTATATCAGTGGACGCTTTCGACTCATAAATTGAGTGTAAGTTATCTATATTCGATAGAGTTCAGTTTCGGGTTTATGGTGGTGTAATCCCGGAATTAATAGGTTGGATATAATTATTCTGTCTGACGAATAATTTTATTAAATTTATTGTAGCTACTGAATATAGGTCCATGGTCCCGACGTGGCTCCCAAAAACAGCATAATTAGTTTTCTTGTCGTTTCACCTCAATTATAATTAAATAGTGCATTGGGCTATTTAATTTGATATGTGGATTAATTGTTTAGTTGGACTAGATAATTAAATACACGGAAAAGAAATTTTTTCGTGGACTCGGCCCAAGGTGTAGAAAATTGCGCATGGACCTTATTTAATTAAGGTTGGGGCGAATATTATATTAACTAATTATCAAGGAATTAGTTTTCTTGGATAATTATTTAATGTGTTATTTATCATTTATTTGTTAATTGATAATTCATAGAATATTAGATAATAATATGATTTATCCCAATTTGTTTGGGATAATCATTTTATTTATTTATTTTGGAATAAGGATTAATCTAATAATTATCTCTTAATTATTTAATCCTTGGAGGACAATGATTACTCTCCTATATAAAGAGAGTTCTCCCAAGCCTTATACACCATAAAATAACACGCCATTATTGTGTAGTTCTTGGGTTGATATTTCGACCAAGTACTTCGGGTTTCGAGTTGGGATAATCTTCGGGATTATTCCGGTAGCATATCAAGGAGGTCCGGCGGCGGGAAACACCATCCACCTGGTGTTGCTGGGAGACACACGTTGGAAGGCTGTGGCTTCTCAATACACGTGTTCTTGGAGATCTATCGTTTTTGGAGTTAAGCACCATAAAAAGGTAGGCTCCTAAACCCCCTTGTAGTTAGATCTTTAATTTATGTTCTTTGTTTCGTTTAGATCTAGATCTGATGCATTCCACTGCGTAATCGGGTCAATCTATGATTGATCTGACGATATTACATCTAACACCTTGGTGTGTAATAGAGAGTTGTAATAGTTGAATTGATATTCAACCTTGTGTATTATTTCTTGAGATTTTGTTTTAGTTGCAGCCCCGTGTTACTTGTCGATCGTGGTAGTGATCTTTTAAAGTTTTTTTTCCGAGTCTTGTTTTTTTTGGTTTCCGCTTGTTCTCTGTTATTGATGATGTCAGGCTTACGTATATAATTGATTTATCTTAAATATATACGTGCCGGGCGTCTTTTTCCGGTTAAGGACTCGGTATCCGGATCAGGGTCGTCACATTTAATATGTGGTAAATTATTAATTATTGTTGTTGCTTTTATATTGCCGGTAAAATCACCATTGTCAAAGGGAATAGGACAGAATCCTAATCCTATATTGCTGCTGCTGTATGCATATGCTGTTGTATGCATATGCCGAAGAAAATAAATTATATAAAAAAATGAGTAGAAGGGAACTTGCAGGTTTGAGCCGTAGGAAAATAAGAAAAATAATAACAATAAAATAATAATAGAGGAACGCAGCAGGTGAAAAGAATAGGGAAAATAAGAGACTACGCTGTTCTTTTGCTTTTGTTGCGGAAAATAAAAATAGAAATAATATTAATAATAATAGTGATGATGAAATACAAATGTGGTATTTATATTCCTATATATTATTCAATGTGACAATGTTCACATTGTTTAAATATTACTTATGTTCAATGTGTTATGGTTTGGTTCTTTGAGGACATTACATATTAATTTACAATGTCTATCATCGACTTCTGATAGCATTGGCTCAGCACCACAACTGAGACCCTCTGCGGGGAGAAGGTGTGAGCACCGGAAGACATTGTTTATGCCTTGTGGGACATTGACTTAGTAGTCATTGATCATTTTACAACGTGAACGTGCTACGTAGCATAATTAGGTGTCTAGAACTAGAAGTCCCTAAGAAGTCTTTTATGTGAATGAATCATGTGGCTAGACTTAAACTCGTATATTACATATGTGTGTGTCTAAAAGCTAAAACATCTTTATCACTGGTAAGACACATTTAAATATCGAAGTATGAGGACTATTACACATCCACTTGAAGCTGTGTGTCAAGGGACTCGTGTAACTCCCACACGGAGACTTATGTCCCTGCCCCTAGAGAGGTGCTTACCATGTCATGGTGCATTCCTCACCATGCGATGTGTAATTTGATCTTAATGTAACAAATTTATGTATGTGAGGATGTGATATGTGATCTAGTAAAGGGCTAGTGTGATCTCAATTACAACCTATGTGATAGCGATTGTAGACTTTAGCTTGATGAATGTTATATATATATATATATATGTTGGTCCCTTGGAAAGGCTAACACAAGTTTAGAGGGGGGGGGGGGTGAATAAACTTGTCACCAAAAACTAATCCTGAGCTGGAAAAGCCCCAGGAACTGAGTTTCTCCGAACCTCAAACTGATCTTCAATTCAGTTTTGTTCCTGTCCCTTAACTTGTGCGGAGTTCAGTTAGCTCAACTGAATATAAATCAATGCTGACTTATATTTAGTCTCGTTAACTGGCAGCGGATAAATATTTAGCCTTTAAAAACTAGTTAACTTAGTTTCAGTATGAAAACCACATAAATATAACTATAATAAAGTAAATGAATGCGTAAAGTAAATAGACAAGATTTATAGAGGTTCCAGGTGGTGTAATCCTGTCAATCCTCTCTTCCCCTGTGATGCGGAGGAAAATTCCACTAGAACTTTTTTGAGATGGCCCGGTTACAAAAAGTTCTAAACTGATAGTCCTTGACTAATCCCTAGCTTCACTATCTAAACACTTGTAGAACAGGTAGGATTGCTGCTCTTCAACTGTTTGAACCACTGGTCCTTGGAGGGTAGAATTTCCTCTTCACCAGCTCATCACAAACACAGTCTTCCTAACTGCACTCAACTGTCCTTCACACCTTCTTGGTGTTTCACAGTCTAAACCTTTGATAAAATCAAAGTTGAGACTTTGAATCAATAACTATGATTCAACTGTGATTTGAGCTTTTCTTCTGGATGATTAATTTAAGCACGGCTCTGTATTTCTTCAAATGTTGGATCTTGAATCTGTTTGAATATGCTTGAACACTTTGAAGAAATTTCTTGATCTTGCAATTAAGTACTTAGCAGGTATTCTTTTGGATTTGGCTTTCCCCCTCAATTTGATCTTTCTTGCCTAGATAGATTCCTTTTAATTTTCTTGCTTTATTATCATATACCTGCACTCTGTTTTGATGTTGTAGAGGTAGTCTATTTATATGGGTTCATTCAACGTTCATCCTGCTTGTAACGGCTATATTTTCTGACCGTTCTGTTGTGTCAGTACTTCATCCAATGAAATTGCTTTCTTTACAACGTTCGACTGTACGATCAGTTTGTTGGATGGTTGACTTATAAAACTGAGTTTATCATTTGTCAGTTTCCTAACTGACTTGGAGCATTAACTGAGATTTTACTCTTATTCAAATATCAGTACTTCAGTTTTCATCTGATTATAATTGACTTAATCAGAGTACACCATGATTCATTATCATCTAAGAATTCATTGTCCTTATGATTCTTAGGTCTTCATACAAGATCCATAAAGTCAGTTCAGGTCACCACAATCTTGCCTGAAGTCCAACTTTACAGTCTCGACTTGTAATCTTCATAACTGAGTTTGAACCCTCAGTTCTTCATTCTTCAATAACTGAGTCTGTGTCCCTCAGTTCTTCAGTCTTCTAGATAATCCAACCTAGTCTGTTTCCCTCAGCGAACTTATCTTCTTCAATCTTCTGTTGGTGTGCTCTATTATCAGTTTCTTGTAGAATCTCAGCTAGATTAAATCTCAGTTTCTTCATTTCTCACCTCCAGCCTAGAACAATTACAGTGCTTGTCTGATTTAACTTATACAAATATCAGACTCTAATAAATCCTATACATTGATATCTAGACTTCTTTTTGCTTTGCACTATAACAGCTAGTTATGACACTTCATCAATGGGGTTAAGAACAATTAACAAATAAGTGATGAATCATCATCAAAACATAAATTTTATTTCCAACAATTTCCCCCATTTTGATGATGTCAATACCCTCCTTAAAAGCAATGCAAAAAGATAAAAGACAAAATACGGTAAGTAACACTATGAACTGAGAAACTGAAACTTTATTTGATAACTGAGTTACAATGTTTGAATAATAAAATACAACATAAGAAAAAACAACAAATTCAGTTTCCTTTTACTTGACTGTTAAACTGATTGATTATCATAGTTTCCTGCAACAATTCTCATTTCATCATTCGTGGCTGAATGTTCAATTCCATGAATGCTTGCCCAAATGTTCCATGATTGAGATAAATTGTTTTTCTTGAAAAATTTGCTTTTGAATAGAGCTGCAAATGTAAAGACTGATGACCTTAGTCTTTCATTGGTGGCTGTTCTCAGTAGAGTTTGAACAAATTCATGTTCAGCCTTTTCAACTTTCTCTGAAGCTCTATCTAAGGTGCCATCTCGCTTCCCATTTCTTCGAGTTTATTCCAATAGTACACGAGTATCTTCTCGCATGTGTAGAAATGTTTCAAGAGATTCTTCTTTTGACACTCCTTCTCTCTCTCGGTAAGTTCTTGAATAGATTGTAGAGACGAGAATCCGACCAAATCTTTTGTCGGTTGGTTCGAGTATTTAACAATCGCTTTCATCTCATCATCGCAAAATCTCCTCTTGCTTTCTTCGATTCACTCAACTTATCATCAACGTTTGTGAGGGCTTGTGGCATTTCAGCTGCATGGACTTTTAAGATATCCAAACTTTTCCCCTTATTGACATCATCTTTATTAATCAGGCTTTTGATGTAAGCATTCAATGTTTGTTGAGTTGATGCCAATATGGTTTGAGCCACAACTGAGTCCTTTTTGCCCTGTTCTATTAGAAACATTCTATCGACTAGATTACTAAGAATGCCTTCCCATCTGTCTTGAGTTTCATTTTTCTTTGTGACATGTTCAGTGGTTGTTTTCCGAATCTCAAGCAGAGTGGTTTGACAGTTGTCATTCACAGTGTCCATCTTCTTTTCAAGCTTGGTTCGTTCATCTTGACTGGCTTCTAAGGATTTCAAAACTTTTCCGAATAAGCTTTTGTCATCCTTTTGAATTCTGAGTATCTCATTGTGATAATACCTAATGAGATCAACTTGAGTAGGAACATCTTGTGAATTTCCTCCTTGTTGTTTCTTTGCTTTGCTTGTCTCAGCCTCAGTTAGTTTAGCTTGCTTTAGAGGTGAGAGAACAACTTGCTTCAGTTTTTCTCTAAATTCAGCTGATTGTCTTTTCTCTTCGATCGTTTCTCGGCTTTCTTCCAATCTTGATGAATCAATAACTTTTGTGAGTGACATATGTACTTCAAGTTCATCATCTGATTCTTCTCCAGGTATGTCTGCCAAAGTTCTTGCTATTTCAAGTGTGGATTTATCAGTGGGAGATTGGTAGCCTCCTTCTACTTCTTTGTCCAGCTGTGTTTCAGATAAGCTTTCAGAACTTGAACTTCCACTGCTTTCACCAGAACTACTAGAGTCTTCATCAGTATTTAGTTCTGTTGCAGTTTCCTTTTCTCGTATAGAGGCAAGAATCCCTTTTTGTAGGTCAGGATCTTCCTCAAAATCATCATCAATATTCTTTTTAGAACTTCCACTGGCTATGGCTTTCCTCCAATAGCTATTTCTGATCAGCGCATATCCTTGATCTAGGAATTCGTCGGTATTGATTATCTCCATTAAACGTAAAGATCGAATACCCATTTCTCAATAATCTCCATTTCTGCACGCTGACTTCTTTGATTATCTATAGAACTGAACTTCCAAGTTCTGTATCTTTGCAATCGCTCATAATCAGCTTTCATCAGTTCTGTATGATCAGATGGGGATTTGAATGGTGTGAGGGTGTCCTCTGATTCTCTTGTGATCTCATGATCTTCTTCTTGAGTAGGAACTTCAATTTGCATGGGATCATCAGTTTGGATAAGATTGGTTCTGCTGGTTTCTCCCTCAGCAGTGTTTGGGACAACTGATGTTTCTTTTTCAATATCAGGAACTGAGATTATTGGCTCAGTTTGCAAAACTTTTTCACTTGCATCTTCTTCAACGGCTTGTCTTTCACTTTGCTCAGGTTCCAATTCAACAAATGAAACTTCTTTCGTTGTGTGTTCAGTGGGTTCAACTTCATGAACTTGTTCATCCAACTGAATAATCTTGGTTGATTCTGTTTCTGCTTCAGCCTCCTTTTCTTCAGTTTGAGGAGCTGAAAATTCTTTAGCAGTTTCCTCTTGTTCCAAACTGGGTACAGATTCTTGAGGAGTAGACTTGGACTTTGAAAGCAACATAAGCATGTTCAATGTTGTTTCATCAATCGATCTTTCATCACAATCGGATTCTTCATCATCGAGGCTCGCTTCTCGGGGTCCGTTCCCCCGAGTTACGACTTCTTTCTGCAAGCCGCTTTCAACGATCTGTTCTCTTCTCGTTGACAACTTCGGTTTCTTTTATTATTTCCGCTTCCCGTGTGAATGCATAGCTGCTTTCTTGAGTTGGTAAAACCTCGCCACCGAAGCCGGAATAGATTCGGTGAGATTAACTTCGGTTGCACTTCGTGCCGATCCGTCGGCAACTTCGCTTCTAGCTTGTTGAGTTGATGACATTTCTATTGGTTTCTCAGTAACTAGATCAGTTAAGCCTTTTTCTGTTTCTTCCAACTGTTTTCTTCTTTTCTTTAAGTCTTCAATTTGTGCCAACACTTCATCTCCAGTTGCAGGTTCTTTCGATTTCCTGCTTTTCTTCTTCTTGGGTTCAGTCTCAGATTTCTCAGCTTTCCTTTTTCTTCCTTAATGGCAATCTTTCTGTCAGCAATTGGTGTTTCTTTTCTCTTAGCAACTCCAAAGTGATCGAGTATCCTCTGGACTACTAACGCAAGAGTCTTCTTGTGATAAAATCGTCCTTTCTTCACATCGGTCTTCTTTTTGGGTACATCATTTGACTGTGCTATCAATTGATCAAATAGATACCTTGCCCAATTGAAATCTTTTTCAAACCAAATCACATATAGCAAATATAGTTTTGCTCCAGATAGATTGCTGAAGTTTCCAGCATTCCCAATTATGCAATTTGCCAGCATCTTTGAGAGAAAATTAAATTCTGGCTTGAGCAGGCTTGTGCTCCTCGTCCGTAAGACAATGATTCTCCATTAATTGCTATATCTTTCCATAACTTCTCCTTCTGTTCCTTAGTCAACTTAATGGCTGCTGTTCCTCCGGATTTGTCAAATCCAAAGATTTCTGGAATTTGATCTTCAGTGACTTTGATTTCCTTATCATTGACGGTGGTGATATAGGTTTGTGTGTCTTCTCCTTCTACAGTTGTTCTACCAAATTGATAGAAGTCTCCGATGCTTTCTAAACAAACACTTTTTAGATCGATGTTGAAGGCAGCTTCCAATCCTTTAATTTTCTGGATTTTTGTTGCAATAGAATTGACTAGAGTTTGATCAACATACTTTGCAATATATTGATCAAGAGAAATGATCATTCCAGGTTCAACAAGAGTGAAGGTCATTTTTCTGGATTTGATTGAAAATTTGAAAATTTGAAATTTAGAGAGTAGATTCAGAATTCAAGCGTAAAGAATTTATAAAAGAAAATTCTGGGTATTTATAATTTGGAGTGGGGGTAGTTAAGAATTGAGTGTGACTTAAAACGTCTTGTCATAAATGTTTTGAGATTGCGAAAAGGTGGGTGAGTGGGAATTATGAACGATTTAGATTGAGAAGGACCACGTCTTTTCTTGATAACCGTAGCTAGATAAAAGTGAATAAAGAAGGTACGGTGTATCAACAGCTATATACGCTCAGTTTTGTCCTTATGCTGAATTCAAAAACTCAGTTGTGAATACAACTCAGTTTTGTGAATTGCATTTCTCAGTTCTCAGCTAGTGGTGTTTCTCCTGCAAAACAAAGTGAGAAATTTTTGGTACCCATATCTTTTTAGGTCCTAACTGATTAGCTCTTGATGGTACAACTTTATTTTTAACTTTATACCTCTCTTGACATTTTGACTGAGTGAAGTTAGTTTTCACAAACTTTTCCTGTTTTGTCATAACAGTTTTAAATTTGTTCAGTTTGTGAAACTGATGTGATGGTCTATTCCAATCTTCATCAGTGGGAAATAATCTTCCTTTCCCTCTGAGTCTATTATTCCATGAATGATCTTCATTCTTAGATGGATATGACTTGAAGATTTTTCTTACTGATTTCGGATCAGTTTTACTGTTTTCAGCCTTTTGAATCTTTCTGTAAAATCTGTTGGCTTGGTGAATTTTACCAACTTGATTTTTCATTTTTATCAGTTTGTGCGTTTGGCTGTGCTCTGAGTATCTATCAGTTCTAATAACTTTATCAGTTTTCTGAGTTTTTGACTGTTGAGCAATCACAAATTTTATTGCAACTGATCCTGGTCTAAACTTAGAATTATACTGATTATCAAACCCGAAACAGATCTATCTCCAAATGGTTTTCCTGGTTTGAATTGAACTTTGGAAATTGGATCAACTGATGATTCACTGATGTTTATAACTTTTGTTGGTTCATCAGTTGTTAGAATTACCTTGGTTCCATTATTAGTCTTGATTAGATTGATTTCAGCATTCAATCTCGAAATTTCAGTTTTCAATAACTTTTTCTCCTTTTTGACATTCTCATAATTCTTTTGAGTAATCTCTAATTTCTTTATGAGTATGTCCAAGGTTTCATTGAAATCTTCATTTCTTTGATTGTTCAGGATAGTGTGAGATTTGTATGTAGATGCACTTACCTCCTGATGTTTGATAGATAAACCTTCGGTTGAGGAATCATCACTAATTAGAACTTGTTTTCCTTTATCAATAACATTCGCCTGTGTAGCTCCTAGCAGTATGATTTCTTCATCACTTTCTCCTCCATGGCTTGTAGGTAGAGTCTCATCAATATCTGTGGATTTTGCACTGGATGGATCTCTGGTTAGCTTTTCTTCTATAGAATCAGCTACTTGTAGTAACTCTCTTTCTGCTTCTTCTGAAAGAAAATTTAAGGATGGAAATCTTGAGGATTCATCATCTACATTCGCATTGAACTCAATGTCTTCATCATAACTGAATTGAGGTTCTGGATTTGTGTGAGAGCTTGTAGTACTGAATCTTTCGAATACTTGATCCTGAAAATCATAGACAACATTCTGCAAATAGTCAGTCGGGGGTTATTTAGCCAATTTCTAATTCTAGATGTATCCATTAAAAATACTTTTAAGACAGATACGATAAGGGGTTTTCAATAATCGGTTGCTCCTGAACAAATAACTGATGGACAGCTACTTCAAATAGACAAACTGATACTGGATCAGTAATGAATCTCTTCAAAATAGAAGCACTGCTCCGATACCAATTGTTGGTATCGGAAATAACTGATGCACAGTTATCTCCTTGAGCAATAAAAATTCGGATCTCTTCCAAAAGGAAGACTTGCTCCGATACCAATTGTTGGTCCCTTGGAAAGGCTAACACAAGTTTAGAGGGGGGGGGGGGGGGTGAATAAACTTGTCACCAAAAACTAATCCTGAGCTGGAAAAGCCCCAGGAACTGAGTTTCTCCGAACCTCAAACTGATCTTCACTTCAGTTTTGTTCTTGTCCCTTAACTTGTGCGGAGTTCAGTTAGCTCAACTGAATATAAATCAATGCTGACTTATATTTAGTCTTGTTAACTGGCAGCGGATAAATATTTAGCCTTTAAAAACTAGTTAACTTAGTTTCAGTATGAAAACCACATAAATATAACTATAATAAAGTAAATGAATGCGTAAAGTAAATAGACAAGATTTATAGAGGTTCCAGGTGGTGTAATCCTGTCAATCCTCTCTTCCCCTGTGATGCGGAGGAAAATTCCACTAGAACTTCTTTGAGATGGCTCGGTTACAAAAAGTTCTAAACTGATAGTCCTTGACTAATCCCTAGCTTCACTATCTAAACACTTGTAGAACGGTAGGATTGCTGCTCTTCAACTGTTTGAACCACTGGTCCTTGGAGGGTAGAATTGCCTCTTCACCAGCTCATCACAAACACAGTCTTCCTGACTGCACTCAACTGTCCTTCACACCTTCTTGGTGTTTCACAGTCTAAACCATTGATAAAATCAAAGTTGAGACTTTGAATCAGTAACTATGGTTCAACTGTGATTTGAGCTTTTCTTATGGATGATTAATTTAAGCACGGCTCTGTATTTCTTCAAATGTTGGATCTTGAATCTGTTTGAATATGCTTGAACACTTCGAAGAAATTTCTTGATCTTGCAATTAAGTACTTAGCAGGTATTCTTTTGGATTTGGCTTTCCCCCTCAATTTGATCCTTCTTGACTAGATAGATTCCTTTTAATTTTCTTGCTTTATTATCATATACCTGCACTCTGTTTTGATGTTGTAGAGGTAGTCTATTTATAGGGGTTCATTCAACGTTCATCCTGATTGTAACGGCTATATTTTCTGACCGTTCTGCTGTGTCAGTACTTCATCCAATGAAATTGCGTTCTTTACAACGTTCGACTGTACAATCAGTTTGTTGGATGGTTGACTTATAAAACTGAGTTTTTCATTTGTCAGTTTCCTAACTGACTTGGAGCATTAACTGAGATTTTACTCTTCTTCAAATATCAGTACTTCAGTTTTCATCTGATTATAATTGACTTAATCAGAGTACACCATGATTCATTATCATCTAAGAATTCATTGTCCTTATGATTCTTAGGTCTTCATACAAGATCCATAAAGTCAGTTCAGGTCACCACAATCTTGCCTGAAGTCCAACTTTACAGTCTCGACTTGTAATCTTCATAACTGAGTTTGAACCCTCAGTTCTTCATTCTTCCATAACTGAGTCTGTGTCCCACAGTTCTTCAGTCTTTTAGATAAGCCAACCAAGTCTGTTTCCCTCAGTGAACTTATCTTCTTCAATCTTCTGTTGGTGTGCTCTATTGTCAGTTTCTTGTAGAATCTCAGCTAGATTAAATCTCAGTTTCTTCATTTCTCAGCTCCAGCCTAGAACTATTACAGTGCTTGTCTGATTTAACTTATGCAAATATCAGACTCTAATAAATCCTATACATTGATATCTAGACTTCTTTTTGCTTTGCACTATAACAACTAGTTATGATGATGGAGCCGACGTTTGAGCTCAAGAGATTATGATGTTATGAACTTTTATTTTATGTGTTTCTATTATTCAATTTTGAGAGATAGACTTAGTACCTTTCCAGTTTCAAATTTGGATGCACTAAGTTAAACAACATTTATTTTGTTGTTTTGTCGTTTCAGTTTTCTTAGACGTAGATTTTGGGACTTGATGATCCGTCGTTTGTCGTTTGACATTCTTTTCCGAGTTATCTTTTAATTTTCATTTATTCTGCTTTTAATCTGATTTATTGTTACGAGGCTTATGTATTTATTACTTTTGACGATTTAAAAAGTTAATAAATGCATGCCGGGCATTCTTTCCGGATAAGGACTCGGTATGCGGGACAAGGCGTCACAATTGGTATCAGAGCGAAATTTCCTATCTTACGTCTAAGTTCGTAGCTTAAGTTGAATTTTATAAGTCTCTTTAGCAGCTTACCTGACCCTTTATTATTGACAGATGGCTAAGAAACTTACAAGGAGCACTTGTTAGTTAGTCCGTTCAGCAATCAATCCTTACAGTTGAAGCTTTATACCAAATCATGTCACGTAGGATTATGTGAAACCCCTCTCAGTAAGCTTTGGGATCGGAGTCTTATGCCTACATCTTTAGTTGAGGTCCTCATGGTTGAATTTTCCTTACACTCCCTATTGGGGCCTCTCCGCTTCCTTTTACACCTCAATGTCAAAGCCTACACTTTGGCTTGACCTATCCTTGTAGAGAATGATGTCCGACTCAACTCTACACGTCCTGCACTCCTGTTCACTATTGCTTGGTCTGTGTTTATCAAAATTCTTTGACCTTTCTTTGCTCGAGATGGGTTCTAACGAACTCCATATACAATTCTATCCTTTCCAAGTGCTTCTTGCTCGTTTAAATTATTAGTGTTGAAGGTTTCCTGCTTTGGCACATAGTTTTCATCATCCTCGTGGTTGGCTTTAGCCAACACGGGTGAATGCCTTTTGTATCTGTGTTTGCTTTTCTTGTAAACCCATTTTACCTGCTCCAAAAATTCTGAAAATTTTCAGCAAGATAGACCATTGTTTTGTCTATAACTTCTATTTTTACATCAACTCGATAATCATTATGGGTTGTTCATAAAATCCATGTTAATGCCGGACACTCTGTCTAGAAAATCTGCAGCAGCACCTTCATTTCTTCTTCTGTTTTGAACAGGTTAAACATCTATAAATGACCTGAATTTTTGATATGTTGCAGACAATAATTTTATGTATAACTTTCCTTCTAGAATTAAGTTCGAATTCCCTTTCGTTTGATCGCATTCTGCAATTTGAATCAGTGTTTACTAATCTGAAAATTCTGACAGCTTGTGCATTCGGCAAAAATAATTGTTTTTGATCGACTTCTTCTCATCCAAAATTCCAATATTTTGTTATCTATTGGAAAACTCCAGTACCTAAATCTTTCATCTTTTGACCATGCTCAAATTATTTCTCGTTTGTGCTGCTCAAGTCGATATTGATAAGTCTGGAGTAAATGTTCTACACAACAGCCTAAAAGAAATCCTCACCTCTTGACGGGTTTGGGCTAAGAGAGTAGTAAGTTGTGTTTATTATGCCCTAGACGTATCCCCGAAGTTTGAACTTCTCCTAGATTAAGTCTCTTAGTAGGATGTATGTAAAGCTAACATTATGGTTTCTTTTGCAGTTATAAACAGGCACCAAGACGCCACCTTCCAGTATGTCATGCTTGAAGTTCAAACCTTTTTATGCCTTTCTTCGATCATTTCTTTTCCCCATAAATTAATTCCTATTTGATCCCTCACTTGAGGTATTTGAGCTCAATAACTTTTCGCCATGTGCTGTCATGAATTATCTTAGAGACGTATCTTCATAAGTTCTTCCTTTGAACAAGTTCTTAACTTTTTACTTTTCAAATCTATGAAGCAAGTCCTCTCTAATTTTGTATTGTTCATTCTTTCTTTCAAATTCAATTTGATTAAATATTCTAATGTCAAAACATTCTCCTTGCGTTCGTTCTTAGCTTCCCTCTTAAGGTTAGTGCCGATGTTGTAACCTTTTCTCATAATGATGCATGTTCTTCAAGGTATGCACCCCATCTTTTACCAGTCAGATCTTTATGACTACCATGACATCTATATTCAATTACTTGTCTTTAACTTTTGCGCAAATTATGCTAACCCAATTTCAGGCAGAAGGTAGTCGCTTAACAAGGTGTCCTACGAACCCTTTTTTCCGGTCAACAATTGAACTCCAAAATTTTATTAATTTCAATCCCGGTTAATGTACCTGGTGTCTTTTCAGCTTTAAATCTCTTTCAGGCCATTTAGAGCCATGAACCACCGGACACACCTTTTCACATTCCCTCTTCTCTCTTGGTGTTTCTATAACAATTTTGTTACACCAGTTGAAATGTCGATTCTGTTTTAACCTTTTCATTCCCTCATAAGGAATAGCCTTGTGTGGTTATTCTTTGGCATTGTACTATTCCTCTCGAGCAGTGCAACCTTGAACCCTTGATTTGGACCGTTAATACTCTTTTACACATCTTTTGGATGTTTGAATTAATTCTATGAAATCAAACTTTATCTATCATTTCTTAAGTATCATTCATCCTTCACTCAAAAGCTTGTCTACAGACTCCTTTTCAAAACTTTTGATTCTCCTTCACATTACCTTGGGAAATTTCTATCCCCTTTAAATCTTGAAATAACCTTTCTTTGACTAATACAAACTTGGACACTTCTTGACAAGTGTTTATTTCATTCTAAGACCTTTTGGTGTACTCGTTTAGTCTCCATAGCTCCTTCATGTTGAGATTTTTGCTCTCTTCTTGATTTCTAAATTGTTTTGTGTTTCTGGTGCTCGACCCTGCACCTTTGCTTTGCTTCTCTGTGGTATGATGATTCCTCTATGACATTCATACGAACTGAGGATTCTTCTAGTTCGCCAACATCCATTTTGTTAACCAAATCATTAATAATCAAGGTCACATGCCTAATGTTCTCAAATCCAGTATTCTCTTTCCTTTGCATTGAATGTTCTCAAGACCATCATGTGATGTTTCTCTTAACGTCCCCACTTTTAAGGGCCTATGTAAAATATTGCTATCTCCCTTTAATCGGTCTGAGTTCTTTTGCAGACCACCGTATCTTGCATAATTCCACTTTATTAAAAGAATTTCATCTACAAGATAATCCTTTTGATTTTCTTTTGGTTGTTATCTTTTATAGTGCGATACAATGCTCATACTTCAATCTTGAACTAATGTCATCATCTTGTTTTGGTTGTAACCCATGCAACCTCCCTTGTTTTGAAAACTTATTGACTCTTCTTCAGCTTACCAAGTTGACATACCACCCTGGTACCCAATTTGTCACTTTCAAATTTATTTGTTCTCCAAGCTAACCCTTTTGGCATAAGAATTGGATCAAACCGTCAGTGAGAAAGTATGGCAAATGCATGTTCTCCATCTCTGAAAAATCTTAGAAATCCTTTATCTGGGATCCTTGCAGTTCTATAGCAAGCTTGTGCCGCAGTGATGGAAGTTGAGATCGAAAGAAGTCGAGTGTGCCAGAAGTTGTGGATCAGTTGGGAAGTTTCAGCTTCCCGGGTATAGCCCAACATGAGCAAATTAAGCATGTCGTTCCGTTAATTGAAAGGTTTGAGGCAGTTGATGAGATCGTGAAGAAACAAGATATAGATCCAGCTATTGTCGGTTACAAGTGAGTGGCCGGAGCCAAACCAGCCAGTGGTCACAAGTTAGATGAAGATGGCAACCGTTGGCATCAAACCGGCTTTGTGTCCCGAATGTAGAAGATTGGAGGAAGACAGTGACGGATGAAGCCCGCAAGATAGCAATTGCAGTTCATCCTGGAGCTACCAAGATGTGTAGAGAGTTTAAACGGCACTGCCGGTGACCTTTTATGAAGATAGAGATAGCAGAGTTGCATACAACACCAGTTATCACGACAACATTCAGTTGTCACCGTTTGAAGCCCTATATGGAAGGAAGCGTAGAACACCAGTCATCTGAGATTTAGTGGAATAGTAACAAAATACAAGACCAGAATTGATACAGCAAGCCGACAAGAAGATTGAAGTGGATCGTCCAATCTCAAGATGGCGCAAGACGGGTAGAAGAGTTGGGAAGATAGAAGAAGAAGATTGTTAGAGTTTGAAGTTGACAATAAAGTGTATCTAAAGACGTACCCAGTTAAAGGGGTAAGACGGCTTTGGGAAACATGCAACTAAGCCCTAGTATGAAAGCCCTTACGCGATCTTAGCTAAAGTCTGACATTTAGCTTATCCGTTTGGAGTTACCAGAATCCCTTTCACAAGTGCACTACGTCCTTCCTGTGTCCATCTTAAGGAAATACTTAACCGACATTGATATGGAAGCAAGCATTGACCTTGAAATAGTTGAAGAGAACTTGACCTACGCGGAAGAATCGGTTGCACCTTAGAACGGAAGATGAAGAAAGCCAAATATGAAGAGGTACAACGAGTCTTGGTTCACTGAAGCAATCACACATTGGCAGAGGTGACATGAGAGTTGGAAGACGAGACGCTTTGCGAAGTTCAAGCACCTCCTAGGCAGATTCAGTTTCGAGGATGAAACTTGTTTTAATGGGGGAGGGATGTAGCACCCCGAAAATTCAAGAAGGGTATAAACGTAAAATGAAATTTAATTAGTTATTTTCCTATTTTATGTTAACCTAAAGGAAATAAATAAAAAGGTTTATTATTATTTTTTTGCTCAAGGTTTATTTGATAATTAAGGGATTTAATTAAAGGTTTTAATTAATGGGTGTAAAAGTAAATAATTCCCCAACATCCCCATCAATCACATCACGTCAGTTTTTTTGAAAAACTGAGAAAATGGTCGACGTCTTACCAGAGGAAAAAGGGAGGATGGACTTTCCAATCGTGAGGCTAATCGGTTGATCATTTGTGCAGACGATAGTAGAAGAAAGTGATTACCGTGAGAAGACGATCGTTTGGATAATAACCGTTTGCAAAACAGTAAGTTCCCAATTCTAGCCTAAAACTAGATTTGTTTACGTTGTTGAGAGAAAAGTCTGAATTTTGTGAATTAGAAGGATTTCCTAATCGTAGCTCGTTGTTTAATTATCGTAGGTTATTCATATATAGTAGTGTTGGGTTCAAGAATTCAAGGCTTTTGCTCTCAGAATCGTTTTTTGAATATCAAAGGTTAAACGGATTTTATGTGTTCAATCATATTTAATAAGTGGTTAATTATTAATTATTGCTGTTGCTTTTATGTTATATTGCCGGTAAAATCACCACTGTAAAAGGGAATAAGACTGAATCCTATTGCTATATTGCTGTTGCTTTATGCATATGCCGTAGAAGATGAAAATAAATTATATAAAAAAAATGAGTACAAGGGAACTTGCAGGTTTGTGCCGTAGGAAAATAAGAAAACAAATAATAGAGGAACGCAACAGGTGAAAAAAAGGGAAGGGGGGGGGGGGGGGGGGGAGACTATGCTGTTCTTTTGCTTTTGTTGCGGAAAATAAAAACAACAACAACAACAACAATAATAATAATAATAATAGTGATGATGAAATACAAATGTGGTATTTATATTCCTAAATATTATTCAATGTGACAATGTTCACATTGTTTAAATATTACTTGTGTATAATGTGTTATGGTTTGGTATTCATGTCTTTGATGACATTATATGTTCATTTACAATGTCTGTCATCGACTTCTGGTAGCCTTGGCTCAGCACCATAACTGAGACCCTCTGCATGGAGAAGGTGTGAGCACCAGAAGGCGTTGTTTATGCCTTGTGGGACATTGACTTAGTAGTCATTGATCATTTTACAACGTGCTAAGTAGCATAACTAGATGTCTAGGACTAGAAGTCCCTAAGAAGTCTTTTATGGAATGAATCAGGTGGTTAGACTTAAACTCGTAAATTACATATGTATGTGTCTAAAAGCTAAAACATCTTTATCACTGGTAAGACACGTTTAAATATCGAAGTATGAGGACTATTACACCTCCACTTGAAGCTGTGTGTCAAGGGACTCGTGTAACTCCCACACGGAGACTTATGTCCGTGCCCCTAGAGAGGTGCTTACCATATCATGGTGCGTTCCTCACCATGCGATGTGTCCTTTGATCTTGATGTAACAAACTTATGTGTGTGAGGATCTGCTATGTAATCTAGTAGAGGGCGAGTGTGATCTCAATTACAACCTATGTGGTGGCGATTGTAGACTTTAGCTTGATGTATGTTATATATATATATATATATATATATATATATATATATATATATATATATATATGTATTGTGTAACCGTTTCTTTTACCATTTACTAAGTACGTAAGTACTTACCCCTTCTCTCTTTATTGTCCCCACCCCGAGAAGGTGGTTGTCAAGATGATGATGAGTACGGTTATGATGACGGAGCCGACGTTTAAGCTCAAGAGATTATGATGTTCTAAACTTTTACTTTATGCGTTTCTATTATTCAGTCTTGAGAGATAGACTTAGTACCTTTCCAGTTTCAAATTTGGATGTAGTAAGTTAAACAACATTTATTTCGTTGTTTTGTCGTTTCAGTTTTATTAGACGTAGCTTTTGGGACTTGATGATCAGTCGTTTGTCGTTTGAAATTCTTTTCCGAGTTATCTTTTAGTTTTAATTTATTCCTCTTTTGCTCTGATTGATTGTTACAATCCTATTGATTGTTACAATCCTATATATATATATATATATATATATATATATATATATATATATATATTTTGACGATTTAAAAAGTTAATATATGCATGTCGGGTGTTCTTTCCGGATAAGGACTTGGTATCCGGGACGGGTGATTGTCGCGTGTAGGCCACTAACACACACGAAATACTAGCAAGTGGTAGCCTGCCATCCAAAGTCCTGCTGGATATTGTTGCCTCTAGGCATTCTGTAAACGCGTCTCCCTTTTCCCAATGAAAGTCATATCATGGAACTGTCGCGGATCTAGCTCCCTCACTTTTTTCCGTCACATAAAAGATCTTTTATTGGAACACCGCCCAAAGGTGCTTTTTCTTTTGGAAACCAGAACTCCAAGTAGTAAAATCATTCGTCTTTGTAATTTCACAAACATGGTTGCGGTTGAGGCTAGGGGATTTAGTGGAGGATTTTGGATTTTTGGGATGCATCCTTAATTTATCCCCGTCTTCTCTATGCTACAGACCAAACGGTAATTATGGCGGCTGTAAAACAAAATATGGTAAATTTGATTATTTCTTTTACTTACGCATCCCCAACCCCTGCTATTCGTGATGAACTTTGGGACCTGTTTGAACACGTTTCTGGCTTTATTTTAGTACCTTGGTGTATCATTGGAGATTTAAACCAGGTGATTCATGCCTCTGACAAACGTGGAGGCCGTCCGGTTTCTGGGAAATCAGTTGAACGGCTGCGAGACTTAATTAGCAGCGCTGAACTCATTGAACTACACTTTCATGGTCCTCGTTTCACTTGGTCTGGATCTATTCACAACTCTTTGGCTATTGAACAATGCATTGACCAAGGACCGTGTAATAAGACTTGGTGAAACTCTTATCCGGACTCTTGCATCTATCACCTCCAGCGTGTACACTCGGACCATCACCCCATCCTCCTCACTCTGGAACCTTTGCAAACCCCTGCCCAAGGTGATAAGCCTTTTCAATTTCAGGCTTGCTGGCTAAAACATGTGGATTTCCCGATTTTTTAACAAGACTCTTGGCATGTTTCTGAAGATGATATGCATGTAGCTCTTGACACTCTTAGCACTAAGCTAAAGGAATGGAACAAATCCGTTTTTGGAAATATCTTTTATCGCAAAAAACGGTGTAAAGCCAGGATTGTGGGGATCCTACACTCACTTTCTAATGCTCATTCGACATTTTTGACAAATTTGAATAAATCTCTTTTACAGAAATATGATGATATTGAAGGATGCAGGTTCTTAGATCTAAACGAATTAGATCTACGCACATCGGATGGATCACGATTTATATATCAAAACACATAATTAAAGGACTTAAACTACTACAAGGGGGTTTAAGATCATGTTACCAATAACGGGAAGAGAAGCCTTGATCTTCCAATGTGTTCTACAAACGGCGGTTGGTGGACACCCTTCTTGATACACGAACCTCCTTGATATGCAACACCAAGCAAAACTCCAAGTTTTTCTTCCTCTAAAACCCTAGACAAGAAAAACAAATTTTTCTCTCTTTTTTCTAAGGTGGTGGTCGAAATTTTATGCCTTCCAATTTCCCTTGGAATAACTCTCCTTTTATAGGAGAGTAAATCCTTGGCCTCCAAGTTTCTAATTAATTAAATAAATAATTAAAAAGAAATCACAATAAAGGATAATTCCATTTATAAAAGATTGTGATTAATCAATCAATCAATTACAAATCAATTATCTTTTATTAATTAATCACTTACCAAGTAAATAATTAATCACACAAGAAAATCAATTCTTGCATTTTAAGAGGTAGGAGGCGCCACCTAGTAGGGTTTTAAGCCCACATAAAATGTCTTTTATGTGTATTATATTATTTAGCCCAACTAAATAATATCCATGCATATCAATTAATTAGCCCAGCCAATTAATTATCACTGAGGCCCAAATAACAAGAATATCATTCCGAATTACAGAAGCCACATCGGGGACCATGGATCTATAACCAGTAGCTCCAAATAATTAATTATTCATCGAACAGAATAAGTACATTAATTATTAATTCCGGGATTACGCCACCATAAACCCGAAACCGAACTCTACCGATTATAGATGTATACTTATACTCAACCCATGAGTGAATAAGCGTCCATTGATATAATCACTACATACGGATTAACCCTCCATAGACTGTCCATTCTGAGTGGGAAGTCTCCGTGAACCCGACTCAGAATATCTTATCCTTATTTACCATTAACCCCTAGTGATCAATTAGTTCACATATCTGACTAGTAGATAATTAGTCTAACATGAACTGGGCCCATCGATCATTTTCTTAGGGCTAAAAAATAAGGGGACTATCTCTCTACTTCCCGCAGGAAGGAATGGATTCCATGTCTGTGAAAATCAGAACTACTCACTCATCTGGAAATAGTGCCAATGAGAAGTGGCTTGGAACACATATTTAAGTGAACCGTAACTAACACATCAAACACTACCCCGGGACAAGCAGCACCCTGTGATCACCTCAGGATTAAGGTTGATCCATATATGATCATCTAATGATTTAATAAGATTCCTTGATTACGGAATTATACCGAGAAATACGATTAAATCGGTCCAAATTCTATATGAATGCCATCATATATAAATGCCCCACGTAGGTACCCTCTACCGACAGTCCGGATAAGACTATCACACCCTAAGGTGTTACGGGCGCATTATTGGTGTTCTAATCAAGAGACCCTAAACTCTGATTAAGTTCACCACGGACTAACAGTTTAAGTATATCACCACTAACTCAATCCTCACGTGTAATCCATACACTGAGTTAAGTGGTTGCATATAGATATACTTAGGGTTTGCAGCAGTGTATTACTTTACAAGCACAAAGCAAGTAATAAGGTGAGATAAATTCTGTCATTCATTATTAAAAACAATTACACAAATTGTCTTTCGGGCACTACTCCTAACAATCTCCCACTTGCACAAAATGACAAGCAACGATTGTTTTTAGAGCACACCCTTTCTCATCTTATTCACAACACTCTTCCACTTGCTCTAAAAGAAGATGAGACATATCCATTAATGTCGTACCCTCCAAGCACTCGACTTGGTACACTGATTAGTTAGGTTGTCGACTCGAGACGATCTTTAGGATTGAAACGTTGTCGGTCCTTCCAATCAGGCGGTACTCTCTCTCAATATGCTTTTGACTTCTTGTAACTGAGAAGATCCTTCTAAGCTATCTCTTCACTGTTTTCACAATGAATTGATATCGGCTTATCAGTCCTGGAATTACTCCCAGAACAAAAAAAAGGAAATTCTAAGCACTATGAGTAAACACTGAGTCCGAGATCGACTTATTGATCATCCTTAATCTGACTACAAGTCAGAATCAGTGTAGTCAACCATATTCAAGTTTGCACCCGAATATACAAGCACATTATTCCTCGTTCTTCAAAAATACTTGAGGATGTACTAAAACCTCTATTCAATGCTCGAATCCGAGATTTGACTATTATTGACTTGTGACAACCTGACTTGCCATCATCCAAGAGAGACTCTATCCCATTTTCTCTTTATCCGAAGATTTAGAGAATCATTCCTGAGAGGTAGGGTAGGACTACTCTCGATGAATGTTGCATACGTATATGCATGATCATCTCATCCAATAAGATGGATGGGATAGCCAATGACTCATTCCTGTGAATTTGACCGAATTAAATTCTTAGAATATAGTCCAATTCTCTCATCCAGAGAATCTTGGCCTGTCAGTTTCAACCGTTTCAGTGTTGTCATTCATGAACACTAATACTACTACTTTACCAATATTGATATCCAGTCTACTAAAGACTAATCAATATTCTGGTCAAGTCCACATATTTTAAAACATGTGACTTTAAATGACCGAGAGGTTCTCTTAAATCCACAAAGGATATAAGCCATGGCAGGCTTCCTACCAATGGTTCTTTCTGAATAAATTAAGATATCGTTAGTCTCGCAAAAAAGGTATTAGGGAATCACCCCTATCTTCTGCTTTGTAACAAATCCGTTATTCATTCTTAGCTAAAACCCTTCTGTTCTGAATGAATTCAGATTCCGTTGTTCGGCAAGAAAGTCTCAGGGAATCACCCCTATTTTTTGCTTTTTAACGAAATCCAGCAAGATTGTGTGGTGAGAGAGTTCAAGGTCTGGTTAACTCTCCACTTGTCAGGGAATCACCCCTATACCACTCAACTTTGCGCTGAAAGTTTAAACTTTCCTATTCATTCGACTCTTTTCCGTGTAGATCCAATTGCTCCCACTGGGCCTGAGGCACTCAGGTGGTTCTACAAGTGGCTGAACAGAGCTGGAGTACCAAAACTCCATTCACAGGGTTAACGTTTTCAAACCAACCTCTATGATCAGAATCCTATACAGCCCACCAAGAGCCATATGTTATCAATCACCCCAGCAGACTGTAAAGTCCACATAACCACAATGGGTCAATGGTTAAACCATACTCCCACTGTGTCTTGGGTGGATTGATATTCTGATCTAGTAGTATTTATCAGTGTACTCACCAACAAATGATGTTGGACGTGGTCTGATTAAATCAGATAGTAACTACCTTTGGGTAACCGTACTCCAAGGTTTAAGGCTGTTACTTATAGATTCTATCAGAAGGCTTGTGACAGTTCAACCGTCACTTTCTGATCTCAAGAATCTTATAACCAACCTTTACTCGTCTCATTAAGATATTTCACGAATATTCACAATCTGAACGTATGCGCAAAATCTCCAGTCCTACCTTTAAGCATTAAATGCTAAATGCCTACATTTACGGAAGTGGTGTGAACCGAAGTCACTCCTTATCCATAAATTCACTAGCATCTTCTAGGTAGACTTCTCGGTTTACATAATAATGTTAACCGTTATTTTGCAACCAATTATCTTAATCGAGTTTAGCAGTGTATTGTAGCACATCAATAACTATATAGGGCAAGTCTATGGTTTCTTCCTCAGTGAGAAACGTTCCACTAGGAGGCAGGCCGAGCATCAGTCCCAAGACTATGCGATAGCCTATTTCTGAGCATGGAATACTCTATTCTCTGCTGAAATCAGAGACTCCTCCTCGTATTCTTTCGATAAACTAAATCGCGTTTCGAGTAGTTATCAGACAAAATGTCACCACTCAAAAACTCCTACTAGCTTGTGTCTCTCACTAGACCCCGAAGGTCATGATGAACAAGCTATGTTACCCCTTCAAATCTATTACCCTTTCCCGATTGAAAGGAAACTTAGTCATTGTTCCTTTGAGATAGTTTTCTTAGACTGGGAGATAGGAATCACCCTTAGCCAGTCGTGAGGTCTTTTCTCTAGGATATATGCACTAATTAATAGATATTGAAAGGTTGTTTATCTTAATACGGAAACCTTTTACCTATAATAGTTTAAGACGTGTTACTTATACATTTTCAGCATTTCTTAGTGGTTCTGACTTTATCAAACAAAAGTCCGAGTCTCGGATTCTTACTACAAATGTCATATTCACTTTCTATGAGGCAACAATATATCGAGTTGAAAGTGAATCCATTTGCTTCAATGAATCTGAAAAACAGAAAAATAAATTTTCCTGTGATATTCAAGGATAGAATCCGAAATTCATTTCCTTATCTTACTCCCACTATTGTAGCTGAAATTACTGCCCGTTGTTACTCTATTAATCGTTAATGCACAGCTTCCTTGTTCTTCCAAAGAACTAAGCTACCGAGTCAAGTTACTCGGTTAAGAAAGTCGCTAAGGATTCATTGGTTAGTGATCCGAAATCACTTTCCTTATCCTATACTTTCTTTAATTAATGTTTCGGTTTAGCCTCAAAACTTCAGTTAAGATGATTAACACTTATAGACATTCTTTCCCATTCTTAACTTTCCTTAAAAGGAAATAGTCTTGAACTAGCAGTTCGTATGAGTAGACACTACTCGTGAACTGTGGGATGTCTAATGAAAGCGTTACCCAGTGGGACTAATTTTCTAAATTAGAAAAACATAAGACAAAAGCTCCCACTAGTTTATCGGTTCCAAATACCGTCTAACTAGCGACACTTTAATTTATGATTCTCCAATTTTTCTATTAGAAAATTTCTTGTGTAGACACTACACCATTAAAATTCACTTGAAGAATTTTATCGTCCCAATCATCTTTCAAACTGACTACAGTCGTCTCTCGTTCAACACGATTGACAACAGTGACATACTTATTTACGTCACTTAAGTCTTGAAGGCTCCGCAGAAATATCTCTTCCGAAAAATTAATCGCATGTAAGATCAATAAGTACAACGTTCTAGTTACTTACCACCTTTTAACGAAGTCATTACTAGTCAATTTTACACTAGCAAGTCTAGCACCCTAGAGAGATATATAAATAGTTGTAAATAAAATTGACAGAAGATAAATCCAAATCATACACTACTAATAAATTTTAGGAACATAAACTAAGTACTTATAGTCTATCCTACCGTTCCAAGGATTTAATCTAACGCCTCAGTGCCGCCTTAGGGTAGGTCAAAGAGGTTTCGATTAATATTGAAGATCAGATTGAGAATCGAACATCTCATTTGTGATCGTCAATCACCTTTCCTTTTTCAGCCAAGGTACTACTAAAAATACCCTTTATGAGTGTGACCTACTGTCTCAGATTTTTAGGTAGACCCCGAGTGTGCCGCCTTAGGGTCGGTCAGTGACCCGGCGAGTACCCAAAATCCTATCCTTTCGGAGACCAAGCCTTGAATTTTGATAGCGGTGAAGGCCTTCCTTAGGGGGCCGAAATCAAAGCCGGCACGAGGCGTCACCATTCTCTCACGTTGCTTGTGTCAACGGAGAGGCCGTGGGGTCGGCTGTCGCCTCTCCCGCTCCCACTCAATATTTTGAAAAAAGTGGTGGGTTTACTGATCACGTTTTTGGACTTGATGTTACATTAAGGAACAATAAATCATAGGCCCGAATGTTGTCGGTTATGTGGGCTAGCCCACCCGACCTATTCGTTAGAACATATGTGGCCGTCGGACGGGTCAAGGCTAGGAGAGCTCCGTTGAGCCGTAGTGGCTCTTTGGATGGCTCAGTATTGCCAGACCCCCGTGCAAACGCCACACGTGGAGGGTGAAGTCGATTGAGCCGTAACTACTGTTGACCACCCAACCGTGGTTAAACCACTTTCGAACCTGTTTGCCCGTGATTATCCAATCCTTAAACATCAAACATTCACGTAGACACTACGGAACAAAAACGTAATCTCGTCTTAGGTAAGGTGGAATTCACCGAGAATCCAACACCTTAACCACAAGGTTTCGGGATTTTACTCCTTATGCTTTCGCAGAGTGGGATTCACCGAGAATCCATCACCCAACCTCGACGATTGAAAAAACCCGTGTTCCTCGGTTTTTACCCTAATTAGTTTCTAATTAATATCAAACAATTAATTAAAACTAATCGTGTGTTTTATACATGCCTAGCTAATTCCTCGAATTAATTTCTACATGTATGCATAAGGAGTGGAATTCATGATATGATGCATGTCATGGCAATTTTCTGGTTCTACTCATACAATCTACACATGTATACTAGTACGAAAAATAAACACCGAGATGGACCGTTGGCACCCCCGTAACTAATCTATTCGAAAATAAATTAAAAACCTAATCTGCAGCTGTTTAGAATCTACGATGATCGTCATATCAAACGAACTCGGATCGGGACGAAACTTTCCAGATCTGATCTTTATTCTTCGGACTTCAAGATGGACGGTCGGATCGGAGCTTTGACTTGTCAATCTTCCTCAGTGAGCCGTCCAACTTGCTGCTGAAACAGACTCTTACAGCAGCGCATCATTTACTTCCCGAGGCCGATCGGGGATCAAGATGAATCCCGATCGTCCTTAAAATTTTATCTCACGTCCAAAACGCCATTATTATCGATCTGACCGGTCGGATATTCATTTCAACGGTCCAATACTTTCCAGAAAATCGAGGAAGTCACAGTTAGGGTTTCTGTGAATCCTGCGTTTTTCTGTTACAGATGCCTCTTCTCATCAACGAACGGACATCCAAACGGACTCTGATTGAAGCCAAATTTTGTGGGATTGTTCATCAACTTCCAGTATTGATTCTGACCAGAGGGATCTTCGTTTTAACGGCTCAAACAACGGAAAAAACGAAAAGACTAAACAGCTAGTGTACAGATCTATTTTCTGGAAATTAAACTTGCAATAAAAATAAATTACATAATTTCCTATACTCATGTAAACGAAATTTTCATCGTTTATATGAGTTTACAATAGATCTAACGGGTAAACAGTGCCAACCCCCAATCCATCTCTTCAACCATAACAATTTATCACTATCAATGCATAAAACAATAAATAAGATTTACCTACATGCAATTCCAATCCTTTAAGTCGTTTAATTACGATTATGACTATATAAATCGTGGAACCTGGCTCCGATACCACATGAAGGATACAGGTTCTTAGATCTAAACGAATTAGATCTACGCACAGCGGATGGATCACGATTTATATATCAAAACACATAATTAAAGGACTTAAACTACTACAAGGGGGTTTAAGATCATGTTACCAATAACGGGAAGAGAAGCCTTGATCTTCCAATGTGTTCTCCAAACAGCGGTTGGTGGACACCCTTCTTGATACATGAACCTCCTTGATATGCAACACCAAGAAAAACTCCAAGTTTTTCTTCCTCTAAAACCCTAGACAAGAAAAACAAATTTTTCTCTCTTTTTTCTAAGGTGGTGGTCGAAATTTTATGCCTTCCAATTTCCCTTGGAATAACTCTCCTTTTATAGGAGAGTAAATCATTGGCCTCCAAGTTTCTAATTAATTAAATAAATAATTAAAAAGAAATCACAATAAAGGATAATTCCATTTATAAAAGATTGTGATTAATCAATCAATCAATTACAAATCAATTATCTTTTATTAATTAATCACTTACCAAGTAAATAATTAATCACACAAGAAAATCAATTCTTGCATTTTAAGAGGTAGGAGGCGCCACCTAGTAGGGTTTTAAGCCCACATAAAATGTCTTTTATGTGTATTATATTATTTAGCCCAACTAAATAATATCCATGCATATTAATTAATTAGCCCAGCCAATTAATTATCACTGAGGCCCAAATAACAAGAATATCATTCCGAATTACAGAAGCCACATCGGGGACCATGGACCTATAACCAGTAGCTCCAATAATTAATTATTCATCGAACAGAATAAGTACATTAATTATTAATTCCGGGATTACGCCACCATAAACCCGAAACTGAACTCTACCGATTATAGATGTATACTTATACTCAACCCATAGAGTGAATAAGCGTCCATTGATATAATCACTACATACGGATTAACCCTCCATAGACTGTCCATTCTGAGTGGGAAGTCTCCGTGAACCCGACTCAGAATATCTTATCCTTATTTACCATTAACCCCTAGTGATCAATTAGTTCACATATCTGACTAGTAGCTAATTAGTCTAACATGAACTGGGCCCATCGATCATTTTCTTAGGGCTAACAAATAAGGGGACTATCTCTCTACTTCCCGCGGAAGGAATGGATTCCATGTCCGTGAAAATCGAACTACTCACTCATCCGGAGATAGTGCCAATGAGAAGTGGCTTGGAACACATATTTAAGTGAACCGTAACTAACACATCAAACACTACCCCGGGACAAGCGGACCCCGTGATCACCTCGGGATTAAGGTTGATCCATTTATGATCATCTAATGATTTAATATGATTCCTCGATTACGGAATTATACCGAGAAATACGATTAAATCGGTCCAAATCTATATGAATGCCATCATATATAAATGCCCCACGTAGGTACCCTCTACCGACAAACTCCGGATAAGACTATCACACCCTAAGGTGTTCGGGCGCATTATTGGTGTTTTAATCAAGAGACCCTAAACTCGATTAAGTTCACCACGGACTAACGCTTTAAGTATATCACCACTAACTCAATCCTCACGTGTAATCCATACACCGAGTTAAGTGGTTACATACGATATACTTAGGGTTTGCAGCAGTGTATTACTTTACAAGCACAAAGCAAGTAATAAGGTGAGATAAATTCTGTCATTCATTATTAAAAACAATTACACAAATTGTCTTTCGGGCACTACACCTAACATATATTTTATCTCAGGAGGTTACTTATTGGCACCAAAATCTAGATTGCAATGGATTGAGGATGGGGAGAGGAATACCAGGTACTTCCATCTGTCTACTAAACGCAGGAGGCGCAGTAACCAAATTCTTTCTCTGAAACATAACATGGGTAATTGGATTTCTGATTATGCGGCCCTGACTGATATGGTTCACCTATACTATGTTCAATTTTATACAGCAGAACCAATGACCCCACTACCGATTGGAATCTTTGAGCCGTAAATAAATCATACAGATAAACGACTCCTCAACCGCCCTGTTAGCCATGGAGAAGTGAAAGCAGCAGTCTTTGATATGGGGGCGTTTAAATCACCTGGGCCTGATGGCTTCCTGCCGGTCTTTTATCAACAGAACTGGGACTTGATTGGCCCTTCCCTCACTTCTTGGGTGCTCAAAGCCTTCCACGGCCGACATTTTCCTCCGGCTTTGAATTGAACCTTTATTGCTCTAATTCCAACAATGACTCTCCAAAATCGGTCTCTCAGCTGCGCCATTTTCTCTCACCAACGTCACGGAAAAAATCATTACCAAAATAATTGCGAACCGGCTACGAACAATTATTGCCAGAATTGCAGATAACAGTCAAAGTGCCTTCATACCGGGGAGACAAACATCTGATAACATTATTGTTGCCCAAGAAGTCCTCTATACCATGCGGCAGAAACATGGGCATAAAGGGATTATGATCATAAAAATCGACCTCGAGAAAGCTTATGATCGAGTTAGCTGGGATTTCCTCCGTACTATTTTATACTCTATGGGCTTCAACGACACACTCATTGACATCATGTACTCACTTTCGAGCACCTCTCTTGAAATCCTTTGGAATGGACGCCCCTTAGAGGGCTTTCCACCTAGTCGTGGACTAAAACAAGGTGATCCCCTTGCTCCCTACATGTTTATTATTGTTATGCAGGTGCATAGTTTCCTAATTAATCAGTCAATCCAAAATGGGAATTGGAAGCCGATATCTGTATCTCGGGGTGGGCCTAAGCTATCTCACCTCTTTTTTGCGGATGATTTAATATTTTTTGCCGAGGCCTCTGCTGGTCAGGCCACTGCTGTTAACCAGGTCCTCAAGCAATTTTGTAGCATTTCGGGCCAGAAAGTTAGCGTGACCAAATCAAAATTTGCAACATCCTTAAATATAGACCCCGACATCATAGCCGACATTGAGCTCGCCTTAGGTATGTCCCACACAACCCATCTCGAAAAATACCTTGGCGTACCTCTTTAGCATACTAGGGTGAATAAGGAAGATTTTCAAGGCACTATCGATAAAGTTCGTGGCAAGCTATAACCTTGGAAGGCAAACACTTTATCTAAAGCAGGCCGTGCTCTCTTGGCTCAAACGGTTCTCTCTACGACTCCATACTATCAAATGCAAACCGTCAAACTTCCCGCTTCTGTTACCCTTGAACTCGATAAAACAGTTTGGTCTTTTTTCTGGGGGCACGATGCTGAGAGCCGTGGTCTCCATCTTATTGCCTGGAAACATATTTTTCAACCCAAAGCTAAAGAGGGTCTCGGTATTCGAAGTGCCCAAGATATGAACAACGATTTCTTAGTAAAATTGTCATGGCAGCTTTTAACGGAGCCTGAGAAACTGTGGGTACAACTTCTCAAATGCAAATACGGCTCCCCCCTTGATACTCCTATGTTTAATTGCTCATCTATATGGCGTCATGTATGTTCGGTAGCACACTCCTTCAGTGATGCTTTTGGCTCTGATGAAGCAGGAAATGTTACTTGGAATTTGACTACATTGGGTAAGTTCTAGGTAAGTTCGGCCTACCATAGTCTTTATCATGTACATGAGATTCCCGGAGAAAATATATGGCGCATCATATGGTCAATCAAAGGACCTTTGCGGGGTAAACTCCTACTTTGGCAGATCCACTATGATGCTCTACCAACCACAGGCCTACTCAAAGCAAGATCTATTATTGATGATGGTGCTTGCGTCGTTTGTGGCAGTTACCCGGAAACTACCCTACATGCCCTGAGAGACTGTCCCTGGGTTTATACTATGTGGAAGCAGGTTATTCACCAACATTATTGGACTCCTTTCATCTCCGCCGTCGATACCCAATCCTAGCTGAAGCATTGTCTAAAAATAAACATGTACAAGCACGACACCATGGATTTCTGGAGATTCCTATTCCGTGAGATTGTGATGAGCCTGTGGTATTGGCGGAACATGGACTACCACGACTCAAGCACCCTACGGCCCCTGAAGTCGATCTTTACCTCTAAAGCTATCCACAGAGCTCGGGAACTTAGAGTAGCTGGGCCTTGATTTATTTGGATGCACTTAAACACTTGTATCTTGATTTAATATGTTTTTTGTACATTGTGTGCAGTTTGTACAATTTTATTAATAAAATATCCGGTTTCGACCAAAAGAAATCCTATCAAGAGTACTAGGTCAATCGTAGTATAGTAGAAGCAAGTCCAGGTCGATCTCACAGAGACAAAGTCACTCATTCAATACGTCCATCAAACTAACTATGAAAACAAATAATGGTCTTCGGCCATCAAAGAAACAAAAAATAAAGTTTGTTTATCTTTCCTCACCGATCTCCTAACTTGGTGTAATTAACCCTTATACCTATTTCTCCTCGTAATTACCCAGATTTAACCAGAATACATGTTTAATTCAGTTTTAGCTAGGTGCAATCTCCTAGAGTTATCTACTTTATTAATATGACAGTAGACGCCTATGTGACATTAACCTCCTTCGTTGGTTGTATTAACTCACATGCAATAAGATCTAGAAAGTGCCGGCGAACCGAGAACCTTCTAAGCAGCTATCGTTAATATGACTAGCACGTTCCTAGGAATGATCCAGACTATGTCCTAATTAACACTTCACTTATCGTCCTTCATGTTAATTTACGAATACGAATACTAGATTGGCCAGATCTAAATAATCGTTAATTAAACCTGTCGATCAACGTAGCTGACGTTGAAATCTCCAGATTTAGGGTTACCTAAGTTATGCCACAATTGCGGTAAAGACCGCCGTAATTGCATGAGCGGTGGTTCATAATTCTGGAATTTCATCGTTATGTCTTGACTAATTCTGGTTAATTACGAGTTGTTTAAGCATGCAGGTTAATTACATCGCGTTAATCAAAGTAAGTATACCATAATGAAGAATATGAATGAACGTTCAAAGATTC